>CM056209.1:27102676-28457676 GCA_029692085.1 Gymnothorax javanicus | reverse complement strand
ACCCAATTTTTTCTCAGCATATAAAACTTTTTTCTTTTTTTTAAATTCTTTATTGATTTCGACCTCAAGATAAAATGTAGGTTTGCTAATTCTACCGGCCAGAACTATGTAATTAACAGCATGATAACCTTAATTCAAAATTTGAATTCTACTACCTGTACTATGCACTAAGAAACTATGTATTCATGCAGTTAATCACGGTTCTGTTATTTTGAGTCTTCAACATTTTTCACTGGCGTGGTATGGAGGTCTAAAGAGATGCTTTAATTGATTTCGGTTTTCAGTTAGACCAAGGACATCAATTTCATCTCTAGCGATCAGTGGAATTGCAGCGTAACTTTGTCATTTAATGTTTCATAACACTGTATACATCCCATGTTCAGCATCATTCTGTGGCAGAGCAGATATCCAGTTCCTTCCACAGCATACCAAAACAGTTATGGTAATCCTTTATGATGAGCTGAGATTTAGCATGACTTTGTTGCTCATTATCAATGGAATGCTGCATGTCTTACTGAAGCACGCTTGGCTGCTTAAGTTTCCATTATACCTCTCTTAGCCAGGCAGATGGGCAGTGTGCCTGTGTGTGTGTCGTGTGTGTGTGTGTGTGTGTGTGTGTGTGTGTGTTAATTTTTTTTTTGTGTGTGTTTATATGTGCTTCTGTGTGTGGCCTTCATGCTTTGCTCTGCCATCTCTTCATTACAAGAAAATCTTGTTCTTATCTGTCTCACCTGACCTTTTACAAAACTCAGCAAATGCTTCGAGAAAGACTTCCTAACAAAATGTACCATGAACACTGTACATTTGTGGAAAAAGCATTGGTTTGGATCTCTGAGTTTCAGTTTGTGAAGTTGTTGGTGGACAGAAATGACTAAGATTCCTACACTCAGCTCCTGAAAAATGGTTTTTAATCTATCAGACTGATGTTTTTTGGCTTTTCTTCGGTCCACCATCTGTGCTTCAGTCACGTCCTGTAGAGGCGTTCATCACCTACTTTAGCATTTGTTGAAGCTGTCTTCTTAATGATGCTTCAAATAGCTGATTTTTGTAAGTCCCTTGTTTTGCCTGTATCGCCGACTATTTTTCTTAGCACAATGCTGGAGAAAACTGCATTACCGGTGACTGAAATTACAAGGTCACTCTGACATAGCATACACACTGCATTTTTGGTCCTGTTGGCACGGCAATAAAAGGCATGATTAGTTTTGCGTGGGAGCTCATAAATGTTTTACGTCCATCACTGAGAGGGCACAAAGGATACTACAGCAGGAAACTGACCTTGGAACAGTGCAGATGAAAGCCCTCTGAAAAGATCATCGAAATGATCCACTGTCATGGCTGCTTCACTAATGAATTGAATTTGAGCCAAGCGGTCTGTTCACATCAGTATATTAGGGAGGTAAACCAAAAAGATCAATCTCAATAGCAAGCTAAACTACTGTTGTCATACACAACTCAAACTGAAGATCAACAGATGCTTAATATAGACAAATTAAACTAGCAAATATTACATTATTGATACTTTGTCATGTCCAATGTCTAGTCCACATATATCAGTGTATTTTTAAAAACAAGGTTTTCCATGTCATTTTCCAAAGCAAATAAGATGCAAAAACACGATTAAAGCGCAGTCAAAAACATACCAAAACATCAGACAGCAATGGTATAATTTAATTCAAGACCAGATAAGCCAATCGTAGGCCTTAAAAACTCATTATAAGGCACATGCTCTTTGATGTCACAAGCCAAAAATTGTTTTCCTTATCAACACGTAAACAGTGAAAGTAGAGTTTCTAGAAATTTTAATCCAGAAAGGCATTTTACAAAAAGTTAGTTTTCAGAGATCGAGAACTCTGTTTGCATTTGGATGAAAAGCTGAAATGCATAGAAATGCTCCGTTTTCAAATCCGTGTACATGAAAAGAGGGCCCATTTCATTTATTTGTTTACTTGACCAAACTGCTGTACAGTTTATGACCTCATCAAATATACAGTTGACAGGTATGTTTTCATGACCGATTTCTAATGTATGAATTTGATTTTCTTCCATTTTGTTGAACTGAGCTGCTAGTTTCAGTGAATCCTTTGGAGACACAGGGGTCTTTTATCTGCAAGGGACAAACAGAATGTTTGAGTGGAGCCACAGTTTCACAATATATATTAGATACAATAACTGTTATTCCCTGCTGCAGACTTTTGGGGGGTAAAAAATTCTGGTAAACAAGACCATATTTAATTTCCCCAGCCATTTAACTATTTATCTGAGCTGCTTAATTGACCATTAACAAAGAACAATTTCATTTTAAATCCTTTTAATGAAAACATGCTCTTTTGATATTGTTCAGTGTTAGATGACATCACTTTGTTCTCAGGGAACAGGAAGAGCTATACTGATCTTTTTTTGCTGAGCGAGCTCCACTAGCCTTTGGTGATTTATTCTCCAAGTATAGCACCATTCACTTCTCAATTTACTTGGAGGAAAAAAAAGTCTTATCTTTTTGAGAGAATTACAAAAATAGACCTTTTTCATTTGTCATTATCTTGTTCTCTGAAACTACTCAAGTCCCCAAACTCACTCTCAAACAAACACATGCTGTGCCGCCACTTACAGTATCCATTTTCTGTCATGAACCCTCATCTACTCCAACAATATATTAGCTGCTCCTGACCCCAAGCCAATGGCTACATCCCAGGCTGTGCAAGAAGCAGAAAAATGCACGCGCATTCAGACCAGAAGTTCACAGGTGCTCGACCAAAGGGAAAATGTAGAAAAAGAACAAAAGTCCGCACACTGTTTAAATAGCTCCCCAAGTCGTTTATTATCCGGCCGATATCGCTAGTGATAATAAACTCACTTGGGGAACTATTTAAACAGTGTGCGGACTTTTGTTCTTTTTCTACATCCCAGGCTGTCCCAGGGCCCTCATTTTACACACAGCCTCATGTCCACAGATTGTGTGAATATACAGTACTGCGCAAAAGTCTTAGGCACGTTTAAGGCGATTACAAGGGCAAAGGGCAAATATGCTTGCAAAAATGATGAAATTTAAAGTTTCTAATAGCTGAGAAATGTACTACACAGAGCTGTAAACTGTTAAAAACTATATCAAACTAATATTTGGTGTAACTACCTTTTGCCAAAAAAAAATCTGGGACTCTGTCCTGCTGTGCTATAGTTTATAAGATGATCGGCTTTTTGCTTGTTCCAAGCAGAGCGGAAAACTTGTCACTGTTCTTCTGCAGACCGACTGTCTCACTTGCGTCTATCCCTCCAAGTAATTGCAGACAGCCATGATGATGTTGACCTCGGGGCTCTATCAAGGCTGTATTATCTGTATTGGCTGTTTTTAATGAAATAAAAACATTTTATTTATAAAACTTTTCTTTAAATTAGCATTTGGAATGTCAAATTTACTTCTTATCTTCAGCAACCCTAATGTGGAAAACAAAAAGTAAACATCTAAAGCAGATTCAAGTTTTAAAAAGTGCAGGGTGCCGAAGACTTTTGCACAGTACTGTATACACCATGTGGGAAGTATGTAGATGCCGTTGGCACAAACACTTCAATTACCTGGTTCATTGAGTGTACAGTATAGAGGCTGAACTGTCTTCACATTTAAATATAGATCAGCTCACTTCTTCATATCTCTGCTGAAAATCACAAGTTCAGTATGCGCAGATCTTGCGACAGATTATCCCAGCACCCTCATGTTATGTTAAAAAATATAATTCATTGACAACATTATTTCAGAAATGGGTAGTTCCTTCCTTCTTCCATCTGCTGCTTTTTTGTTCGGTAATTTTAAGGAGAGGAAAATGGAGGCAGGCAAATGAAAAAAAAAAACTTGATGGGGTATAAGAATGATTATTCGTTCATCACCAAAGACAGGAAGCATATTCTGTTAACTGGGAGAGACTTGGAAACTGGAGCCTTCCTGTCTTTGTGAGTAAAGCTAAACCTAGTTTTGTCTTCAGTGCATTATGGGATCACCTGACTGAAATAATGTACCAAAATAATGGCATTATAGTGTAGTTGTGTACATCTATATCTGGCATGCTGGTATACTCTGTGTTGCACCGATTGTGACTAATTGAACAAAGCCTGAGTGCAAATTTCGAACCAAAACCCTCACATAAAAAAGCACGGGGGAAAAAATTAAACAGCAGTCCAGTCAGGGTTTTTCCTTTGAAAAGGTAACTGTTTGTTCAGAATAAGTATGAGGGCCTGTGATTATCTTTTGAAAGTCTGGACTGAATTTTTGTAAAATCATTTCATGTCTTGAACTGCCATTCAAAAAGCAGACTGAGATGGAAAAAAAAGAAAAGTAAACACCTTTTTTTTTTTAGAAAGTAGCAAACAATCTTCATCACCTTTTGCCACTGTAACTGCTAAGCATATCAATGGCTTTTTTTTTGGCAGGGACAGTCATACGGCCCAACACTACAATGGAAGTCCCCATGCATGTGCTGAACTTCAGAGCTTCTGGTAACACTTTAGAATGAGAAAGCATAAATTAACATTAATTAATGCAGCAATAAGCATTAACTAAAGGTTAATTAACACTTGACTTATGTGTCTAGTAATCATTTACTAATGATGTTTGTGTTAATTTATTTATTGTATTAATTTAAATATTATTGTATAGTTTAATGAGTTGAAGTGTTGCTTTTGGGATACTTAACCCTTTCACCCTCACTAGTGCCATATGGCACTCTTGTATGACAAGCATTTTTTTCCCAATAGTGCCATATGGCACTTTTTTGTTATGCTTCTTTTAACAATCAGGAATAAGCTCTGCACTTTTGCACCAAACTTTTGCACTTTGTACATCGCTCTGGAGAAGAGCGTCAGCTAAGTACATGTAATGTAATGTAATAAGAACAGACAGCCAGAAATTTAGTTAGAATGCCAACAATGGCCATGGGTAGAAATAGCAGTGAGAACTGGGCACTAGTGGGGGTGAAAGGCTTAAGGGATGTTTTCAATTCCACAATAAGAGTGATAAAGAGCACCAAGAAATGGTGAAATATGGTTATATAATGCTCATTCAACACTGTTCCATTGGTTAAACTTCTATCTATTCACATCTTACCCTTTTCCATTTGGGATCATTTGCATCAGTTAAAATGCCAATATATTGCAACACATACAAACAAAAACACAAGCAACATGTACAAAAATTTGTAACTGGTAGGGAATATTGATGTTGGCAGGGCAGTTGTATTATCAGATTAAATGCAGCTCATTTGACTGAATCTGGACATTTATTAGGAGCATAGACAGGTAAAGCAAAATACTCAATCAGGTAAAAGAAAAGGTCAAAGAGCATTTATTACCCAGACTATTGGCTGCTGATGGTCAGTGCTGAATCTGCTACAATTCCTCGCACCAAAATGAAATCAGATATTCATTCTACAGTCAATTTTTATTTCTATGGCAACAAGTGAAAAAATAATTACACATTTCTTCTGAAAGGATAATGAGTACTCCCGCACATACAGCTGTGAGAATGAAAGTACTGTGTAAAGTGGTCACTGATTATCATTATCTCCTGTATTTCAGAAGCTTTCACACAGCAATCGTGGTCAAACTTATTCAAAGAAGTCAAAACATTGAAAAAAAATACACAACATCAATGCTTTGTTCAACTGACTGTTTCAGGCGGGCGGTTTCAACAGAAACAAGAAATGAAAAGCATGCGACTTGTGGGAGAGGACAGACACGCCTCAGGAGAAGCTGATAGCACCAGCAATGAAAGACAGCAGAAGACAGCTCGAAAAGAGGATCTGACACTCTTGTTGTGGAAATTGTAGGGCTTGTTATTAATATTCTAGTAATCTACAGCATCTTATAGCTCATTACCTCTCTAGTCTGACAGTTACAAAGGATGAATCAAAACCAAGGCGTGTTGTGCACTCTTCAACTTACACTATTCAACCCAAGTTATGCATTTCCCGGCTGCTATTGAGATCTCAGATCTATTATGAAGAAGCCGTCAGATTGTCATCATTTCTGAATTCTGAAATTTTTTTATCGCAGTAAATTGTTTGCAGATATTGTGAAATTGCAATTTCTCCTTTCTGCCTGACTGACGTCCAGCAGAACCAGAACAAGCTTGATCAAGAATCCGCCCCCACTTCATATTGACACCAACTTTTCATAATTATAAAAGCAGTGATATTCAGAGGGACAGGACTGATGCCATGAGTAATCATGAAGCTATATTACCAATAAAACACATTAAACAAGTGTGCACAGCCAAAACAAGCAGAAGGTGATAATACTTTCAGAAATCAGTTATTCTCAGAAAGGTTCAGGCACATTCAGAAAGTTTACTCAGGAGAAATAAATTAATGAAGGGAAGCTTATATCCACCAAAGCTTTTTTGAATTTTTCTGCACAGAATCCTACATTTATGAAATGCTCTTGCACAAAGTATTGAAGTAAAAGGAAAACAGTCAGCAAACTATTTTGATGACAGTTTCAGGACACTTGGGGACGGTTTGATTGGACCCAGGACCTTGTAATTAAGAGAGTAATCAAAAGAGTATACGAAATTATGAACATGCCTTTTTTTTTTTTGCTTTTAAAAAAGTTATCTTCATCTTCTCACTATGCAGAACCCCCAGATTAGTCTCAAAGTTGAAATCTTATATCAGTTCTGCACTGGTCGGCCATATTGGCAGGTTGCACATCAGAAAGTGGTCATTTCTTAGCAATTTTGATCTGTGGATCTGTAAATTAATATAGAAATATGGGTTCATTCCATGCGATCCATTTAATCTATTTATTCTTCGCTGAAATTCATGATGTTAAAGTAAACCAAATCATTCTTCCCCTTAAAGAATTTTAAAATTCATAATCGGGAAACGTTGCAAAATGCACAGCTTTTTTTCTTCATTTCACTCAAATACCAATTTGGGGGAACTGTTTCATGTGAACGACTGTACTTGATTGGTTCTGCTTCCAAATTGTATACTCAGGAATCAGTTTAGTAAGACAATACTGGAAGACAATGTTCCTTTGTGTGTTATACTGTAAAACACAAATCACAAAGAATTTCATTTGTCAGTTTCCACTTGGTTTGTAACCTCTGTATGTACTGTACCCTCCAGTCATGTGGCTTAGAAGTGGTTATCTACAACGAAAAATATATTTAAAAAGGTCAATATCAACATCAATAATCTAAGAAACTGGCTTCAGACATCGGCTTAATGGTAATGTAATATTTTTTGTGTATGAAAACTGGCCTTTCTTCCGATAAACGTGTTGAAAACCAAGTCAAATTACCTGCGGGTTCCGAAGATTGCAGGGTTTAAAGCTGCTCAATTTATCTGTTCAGTGTCGCCTATGGAGTGCAACACATAACTAAGTGTAACGGGGCGTGATGTCACTCCTTGGGTACTCTAGTCCTTCAAATTAACTGTGGACTACAACAATTCAAGTGATTTGGGGTCAAAAATCAGCAATTTGGAGCAGTCATTCTTCTTTATTTCAGGAAACGCAGAGTGAATCAGATGGTGCCTGTAATTTTACACCTTACCAGTCTGAACCTTGTGTCCTTTGAACACCAAATTCAAAATTCACAGCAAAATGAACAGTCTATGAAAGTGGATACGCTTGGTTATACAGACTAATAGGTCAATTCTCTTGGACATTATTAAAACAGTTTCTGCACATTAGAATCTTTGGTTTTATCTAAGCTAAATAAACGACTTGTGCCGGTGATGATTTACTATAACATGCAGGCCTCAAGTGTTTCACTGCTTTTAAACAACAGTATTGATTTTATAGTAACAGTTTAATGGTTTTACCTCAAATAAAACACCGCGATAAAGTTGTGATTAATGGTTTCAATTGCTCTGAGAAAAAAATCGTTCCACAAACAAAAAGGCCTCTTGCACTGTGACAGCAACAGTGGGGAAGTGTGAATCTCACTATTTAGCATATATTTGTTGCTACAACATATTGAAATTTTCTGCTTAATTGCATGAATGATGGAAATGCACAACATACTGAAAAAATACGTCCATTAATCAACTTCTTATGTAATTTACCTCACAGAGAGAGCAAATCTTTGAAGAGGAAGCTGAAAAAGAATTTTACTATCAAATATCAATGTCCGAGATGAATCACTGAACTGCCCATCCATCCATCCATCCATCAATCCATCGTCTTACTCAGTTGTTCCTGTTCAGGGTCACAGGGGGTGGGGGGACAGCATGCAGTCTGTGGGAGTCAGGAACACACTGTGGACAGTTTGCCAGTCCATTACAAATCACACACCATTAGTTTGCATGTTTTTGGACTGTGGGAGGAAGCTGGAGCACCTGGAGTAAGCCCAGCATAGACACAGGGAACAGGCAAACTCCACAGAGAAAGACCACAGGCCAGATTCAAACCCATGGCCTTTTTGCTGTGAGATCAGAACCATACAGAATGTTTAAAACTTCCAGTCCATTGCCTGAACCATTTGTGCAATGACCAAAATATGTATGTTTATTCTTCCAGGTTTATTCAGTAGTACCGTGCTATGCTAATGATACCTATCATTTATTCATCAGTTTGTAATTTTGTATTTGCCTTTCTATGGCATTACCAGTCACTATGAATATTAGGGTCAAGATTTTTGAAGTTTCGCCCTTGTGAAATTTGATGAATTTCCGTTCCATGGACACTGTGATCAATCTGAATCAATAACCGCAAAAGTGGTTGGGTTCCATCCAGGTCTGTGGCAACCAGCCAGCTGACTTTATCTACCATCACCCGGGAGAGATGCGCCTTCTCCTCACAATCTCTGTCATTAAGGAGGGAAAAGGACACTCAAGGGTGATACAGACCTGGGCTGGGCTGTGCCGCTGCCGACGTCTCCTGGCATTGATATATGAACCGAGGCCTGCGTCTGGATACACAAGCACACCCCCTGGCCAGAGAAATCTAACTTTTTAAATGAGGTGCCAATACGACCGCCTACATTTCCACGAAAGTCATCAAACCAAAAGCCAAAGAACGGAATTGCACCTGCCTCCACAATGCCAGTGGCTTTTGAGTTCATGAAACAGCCAGAAATCAATAATGCATTCGAGCTCAGTGTTCAATTCAGTCACTAATTTCCATGCGCCAAGAAGCAAGAGAGCAAACTGACCTCAAACACGAAAGTAAGAAATTAAGAAGAAAAAATAAATGCATAATGCCCATGGCAAAGTAACATCTGCTAAATAGGCTACAGCAAATGGTGTCAACTTATTCCTGCTTTAGCACTGCAGTCAGCAATTCTATATTTGTAATAAAATGACTCATATGGTTGACTTGTGTGGATAAAGTGATAATTCTTTGCCTGTGTCTGAAACTACGGCACATCGATGATGAGAATCCTGCTGATTCACAGGAGGAGCGGGACTTCCTCTCTCCCTGTCGAATCCTCAGCTGCCTCTTTTCACGCCACAGAGTACAGTGATACTGGCACAGCTCAGAGTCAGTGATGCTGCTCTCATGTTCAGCCTTTGCCCAGAGTAAGGAGCACCAGATCCCTAACCGACTAAACACTCCCATAGTCTGGGCAATGCAGTCACCAATGCTTGGAATCTCCATACAGCTACCATCCCCAGTTGGTACTGATTAGGCCCATATTTGACCTGAGGTCAAAGGGCTCGTCCAAGCATTACACCTCTTCACATTGGCAAGTTCAACTATAGTTTAATAATAATTTTAAAAGCTAACATTGTGTATGTGAAGCGATTTTTTTGATAGAATTATAAAAAAAAATGAAAAACAAGTGCATTTAGCCATTTGATTTTGTTGTGTGAGCGCAATGATAAAAAATATGGAATGGCAGCATTCATGAACTTGTGCTAATAAGCTGCATTTCAGTGGTTTAACGTTTGATTACTCGGTACATAAAAAAAAAAAAAAATCACAAAAATTCACAATTATGGAATGAGAAGAACATGTACTTTTATTGGGTAAGAGCTGAAACAAATGTTTTCTTTCCCTTTAGCATCAATTTTTTGTCAAAAATATCAGCTCCCTTTCTCTTCGTCCACGAGACAGGATACTGCTAATGGGAAGCCGTTTGGCGGTACTTAAATTTTGATCCAAATCTATATGGAAAGGTGTGATTATGGCAACTGGGTGAAATCCTAATGCAAGAAAAGCTGTCCACTGCAAAAATGACCCTGTAGAGGTGGTGACTACAGCTCTTGAATAGCAGCAAAACAAAACAGATCTAGCAACCGCACTTTTGGATTCTGCTGCTTTCGCTATATTCAATCAACAAAAGTTCTTAGATGCAGAAAAAAGTAAACAATGTTTGGGACTAAATGTGAAATAGACACATTCATCTAAACACTTTAGATGAGCACGTGCGGCAGCTGCAATATAAGAGCAATATACAGTAAATGCCCACTTCCGGTCAACCATTTCCTAATCTGAATAAACACAGATAATTTCTCATCCAAACTGCCACAGATATAGGTAGTTTCCCCTCGGCACAGGACTGCTGGAGACATAATGGGAAATACATTTAAAGATGGCCCAGAGAGACCAGTCAATAATTGAGGAGAAGTATGTGAGGTGTAATTTTCAATTCATGGTCCTATTGCTTCCAGCCATAAAGCTTGGCTCATTCTGACTGCAGACCACAGAGTGCGCTTCAAGTCATGACTGCAGAGCTGGGGCAGCAGTCCTTGAATCATCATTTATAAATAGTGTTTAGTCTTGGAAGAGCATGAGGGAGGAATAAATAAATTGCTGTAGATCTCCGCCTTGGGCGGGTTGACCTTTTCTGCCGCTCTGTCCCAGGTTGTAGCAAAAGAACACGGTAAACAGACGCCGGTGTGCTCAAATGAGACATTGTTTGTTCAGGAGTATAAATCTTGTAACAAAAAGCTGGTACTCTTAGCACCACTATTTTCCAGCAGGCCTCTTCAGTTCATGATTTAATCATGTCACAGACTACTGCAATTTTAGATCTGACATACACCCTGTTTAAAATGACCATCTAATCTTATGTCTTAATGAAAAAAGTGTGTTTCACATGAAAAAGGACAGACCAAAGGATTGTGAATGATTCCGCAAAAAGAAAGGACTTAATCAAAGCCATCTACTGTCACACCTACAAAAGCCATAGCATCATACAAACATAAAAGCCCCCAAACACATATTTGCAGCTTTAAATTAAATTATCCCATAAACAGAATACGCTTCATACAAACAAAATACCAGTTTCCGAACACAAACGTAATACTATATAATATTACGTTATACCATTGACGTAATACGTGATTCTCAAATGTAGTAAAAGGGATTACATTTGCGGTAAGCAACTGGTTTTCAACTGATAAGCAACATTATTCATTTTTGTCTCGATGTTTCATGACATACTAAAGATGAGCATCAGGATGCTGAGTATAGAGGATGCAGAATGTCCAATGCTTGCGGTTGAGTGCATTATTTATGAACATGGTTACGAGCCTGTTAAGCTTACAGACCACATAAGATGTATTACCAATTTATTTTGGTCTATATTTTTTATTTTGTCCATGAAAAATACATTCTGATTTACAATCTTTGCGAAGGACACATCAGTTGATTCCTGGTAGAAACATGAAACTGCCCCATTGCAATCTCAAGCTCTTATTCTTACTATATCTTTTGATGAAAATTTTTTTTGCTGGAAGTATTAAGTGGACAGAAACAGAGCAACATTGTGCAGTTCAGAATAAGAGAGCTGAGGCGTAATCCAAAAATGAGCAGTGGGTCAAACCCCAAGCAGACAGAACACAGCAAACAAATCAAGAGGCAGAAAATGATCTAAAAACCATGTAAAGAATGATAGGGGTAGTCTATTCAGAAACCAGCGAAACAAAGCCGAACACAGGCAATCAAACTCTGAGGAAAAAGGCTTGTAGGACACTGAGCAAAGCAACAGACACAAACTCATGAAGAAACAGAGACAGGTGAGAGAATAGTAGGTGTGTCTTCATCAGAACGAAGTTAAACTAGCCAGCTATTTTGCAGTTAGGGAAATTAGCCCGATAGTACGAATTTGCGTTTCCATTAGTCCGAAAGCCCTCCACTTGAGAAATGAAGATGCAACACAAATAGCTGGATATTTCGCGAGCTAGACCAAGATTTATTGGGAAAATGTCCCGATCAAATTAGCGAGCTATTGGCGTCTTCACTACAAAATAGCCAGCAAATTTGACATTGGGCTTATTTCAAAACTGCAAAGTAGCTAGCTAATTTGAAACTTTGTTCTATCGAAGACACACCTATAGAGACCAAAACTAAATGGGGAAATGAGACACAGTTGGAAAGGGAGGCATCAAGGAGGTGGGGTTCCAAACGAGACTGTAATGCATTTAACGGGTGACGTGACACGCGGAAGTGAAAGGTAGACATGAAAATATGGAGACACCAGGAAATGGGTAAACATGGAAACGCAAAGACAATAAAGAATATAAAACATGTTTTAAAAATACACAGCAACACCCAGCAACACTGACCATTCCTGTATTGCATGGAAAGAAAGGCCCTACCTCAAAGCACAGCCATGTCAGTAAACCTCAGCTGGCAACTCTGAAGACAGTGGTATAGTTGAATTAAGTAATTTAAGAAGTTTTAATGGCACTGTAATGTCAACGCTGAAGAATGAGGTTATTTATTGTTCACTAATGAGGTCCGCACAGCATAAAACCTTGTAAACCTTGGATCACTGAACATATTCATTTGCATTTCTGGCATGCGCATGCCTGGATGTTTGCACACAGCCCCCAGTATGGACTGGCTGTTAATATCATTATCATTACTCGTAGCAGTACTCGTAGCAGTAGTAGTAGTATTCTACGTTTCTCTTTCTCTCTCTGACAAGCTGTGTGCTGCCACTTAAAGCTCAAACTGCCTTGACCCATTTGACACATCTTCCTGTGCGAACTGACATATGACAGACAGCAGTACGGCACATCTGACAATGTGTCCACAGGGCAGCTGATCTTCAGACCCCTCCTTTGCAGGTCATTCCTCATACAGGAATCCATTTGACCAGCACTAGAGCTTTACCCAGTAAAGAGGAGACCACTCACCGCTCTATAAATGAATTTAACACAGAGCACGACCTACAGAGTGACTGAGAACAGCTGTCCAAAGAACGAATGCCACTTCCCCTTCCTATGTGTTAATTCAAGCGGAAGTAGCTTATTGGCCAAGTTATAGAAATTCGCAGTTGTATGTGGTGAATTGGTTGATTGTAACCTGTGAATGGAATGTCCATAATTGAATTCAAGTCGAATTCAAGAATGTCAGGTCAATAATATTTGAGCGATTTGCTTGCTCACTTTATGCACTTTTAAATAGTTGTTACTGAAAGGTCAATAATCGAATTATGCATTGTGTTGAAAACATAGCTGAGAGGATATTGATTATGTTTCAGCTAGTAAACTATGTATTTTATTTCTTACAATGCTTTTAGAATGTGCTCATCAATGAATGTATGCTATGTTATCTTAGCCGCTAATAGTGGTTCTGGATTTCAGGATGGAGAGGCTAATCAGGGAGAAGATCCAGGGGTTTAATACAGGGGTAGGGAACCTTGCTCCTGGAGGCCATAGCTCTACATCTTAAATGTTTCTGTGCTCTAAAATGCATGATTCAAATGACTGTAGCTTGTACAGAGCTCAATAAGGAGGTAATCATTACAATCAAACAAAAATAACTAAGGACCTATCCATCCATGCACAGGTATTATTGAAAACGTAGCTTTCGATGTGCTTGGATCTTTCAGTCGATGAAAACGGACCTTTTGGTGTACACCCTCCAGGTTGAAGATTTCTTGAAACTTTGTTTTCGTTGTTTTCTTGTGGACAGGGAAAACTGAGTTTTTGGCACGTGACATCATTGAGTGAGTGCGCTTTATAGTGAGCTAAGGTTTGTGATTGGCCTATATGGTTTAACATTAACTTATATGATTGCCGCCTCTTGCTTTCGCATGGCCTTGACAGCGCCTTAATCACAATTTTGTTTTTGCATTTTTATGTGGACAATATTTAAAATTTTTTTGAAAACTAAGGAGGAAAGGCTGTTTTCAAAAATACACATGTATGTGTGGACCAGGCCGAAAACATGCAGAGCTATGGTTTAACAAGAGCAGGATTCCCTACCCCTGCTATAATCCCTGTACAGTGCGCTGCATAATTATAGCTGTAAATTCAATCTGCAAAGTCTTGATTTCAGTCTGTAAAATGGAAATTGGCAATTGAGCTGAGGCACTGGAACAAACTTGAAAACAAGCTAATGATCTTCAAAAAATATTTTTTATCCCCAGGCACTGAACACCCACACAAGACATACAAATTTCATCTCCTGGTATTATTGTTCATTTGAACTGAAACACTGCCTTGCGCTTTTGATTAACAGTAGGCCTACTTGTATTCATTTAAAGCATAACCACCTCCAGATCATCGTGACTGGCAGGCATTGACACTTTTTAAGTAACAACTTAAATTGTTCTTTGTCATTTATTTTTAGTACTTATCTGCCAAGTAACTTTATAAATTGCACTGGCAGTGTGCATGATTGTACTTCATTTCTAGTACTTATCATAACAGTTAACCCTTTAGTGACGGGGAGCTTTATGCCTGCGGGTGCAGTGGCGTAGCCAGAACTGAAAATTGGTGGGGCCTCAAACATCCCTTTACAACAATTATCAGGCCTGGCTCGTTCTCAGTCATTTTCCTTCATTAACACATTTTGCAATTATAATAATTATTCATTAGCAATCAAAATCATGACTTCTCTCTCCATGCGATCTCTTGGCAAATAAATAATTGGCTAATTCAGAACAGAAAAATAATTTACTCAAAGCTAGGCCGATGCTTTACGAAAGACACGGCTCTGAAACTTCTGCGCTACCTTTTCCGCATATCAGGTGACTTAACTTGCGCTTCATGATCCTTTAAATTGTTTAAATGAGATAAAAGACCATTTGAAATGTCTTCATGCAATTTCACAGCTTCTAAGCCTTGAGAAAAGAGAAGCGTGAGAAGTCAGGAGTCGGTTTCCATATTCCTTGTGGTGGTATCTTCTGTAACGCACATGAAACTGAAATATTTCCGTGCACAAGGACTTCAGTTCCGCGTTAGAATTTTTTAAATACGTATTGATTGAATAAAGATTGATTTGTGTTCCATGAAATATCACCTTTAATTCTCGGTACAGCATGGATTGATCAAAAAGTGGGACTCGGCAATTAAATATAATTTTGTTTGCCAAATTAAAATTTTCAATTTCACTTTTCTTATCAAGTGTAAGATTGCTGACTACAGCATGAGAACAAAATGCCACTAAAAAGCATGAGACTCAAGCCATATGCGTGAGAGTCGACAGGTATGCAATTTTGAATAACAGTGATTAAACTCCACCAAACATGTCCAAATGTATGATTGCCGTCTTACCTAAACGGGGAGAACTAGCAACACACGACAGTGTGGAGTGTTTTTGGAGTGAATCCATTGTTAATTATGAAAATGAGTGAGAACGAATCAGGACTAATAATTGTTTTAAAGTGATTTCTGTGCCCCACCACATTTTCAGTTCTCACTACACCACTGTGCGAGTGCCAAGTATACTGAATAATTCTGGGTCACTAGCTCGTCAGCCGGGAAATACGTATATGCAGGAACAAATCGAGGGCTGACTGCAATAAACAGTTATGTCCGATATATAACATCTGGACATAACTGTTTATTGCAGTCAGCCCTCGAAATACAAGTGCGGTTATCTCCTGTAGCGCACCAATCAAAGCGAAAATAACTCTGTCTGCAGCATATACTCTGTGACCAGCACCACTGCCTGCATATATGCGGTTCCCGTCACTAAGGGGTTAAATGCTTGACTTTGGCAAGTCTGACAGCAGTCTGAACATTAAATAGACCAGGGATGCATTTCCCAAAAGCATAGTTGCTTATAAGGTAGCAGCTTACATAGTTTGGCCATTCATAGTCAATGGGTCCAACTATGTAAGTTAGTATCTGTGCCTTCGGGGACCGCACCCCAAGACGGTCGATTGGATCACCTGTGTTCGGCAGTGTGGAGACCGGCTCTTAAGAGTTAATAGAAAGTAGCTGTGGTGGTTTCCCTGTGCCCAGTCTGTGTATGGCAACACCAATCAGTTGAGTTTTAAGCATCGGTGGAAAAATCCAGGTTCAGTAAGTAAAAATCCACTCCAGGATTTTGTCCCAGTCGCCTCGAGCTGTCGTTCAGCACAGTCCCTCCACCAGCTGGATGAGTTCATGGGCGGAAGAACATTTCAGGACTTTTACCCTCTGACCTCTGGATTTTTCCACCTCTGGTTCTATAGAGCAAGGATTTGCAGACCTCAGGGGTGCAATACGAAGAAAGCTCGACATTAGTCAGATTTTCTTTCATGAGCTGGCTTGGCAAACCCTAAACTCACATACTGATACCACCAGTTACCGTGGTAGGTTAAAAGAGAGCCACTTTCATGACATTGAAAACCCCAGCTTAAAGTTCAACATACCTCAACTAAACCACTGATCTCACTTCACAACACAACCTTCTGTTGTTTTTTTTTTTTGATCTTACCACCTATTGTGGAAGTATAGTTCTCTTGGTTAATGTGAAAGCCTGCAATGAGAACACTGATTTTTTATTGCAATTTTTTTATTTTTTTGCAATAACACAGATTTTCCTGTTTTTTTTTGTTGGCTTTTTAGGGAAGTTGACTTGGGCTTAATTTGGAGGGTCGGCTGTCCTTGAGGGTTAGTTGGATCTTATTCCAACACTTCTTGTCGTATAAAAATCAGTGTTCTTGACCTGCAGATTATTGTTGTTTTTTTATTTACTTAAACAGTGAAAAGTGAGAATGTTATATTTGTAGGGGCGTTTATTCATTATTTGAAGGCAACTTACTTCCCTATTTTATTGTATGTGGTTTGGGATGGATTTTTGTTCTCCCTGATCTGTACCAGCATGAGGATTATGACTCAGTCAGCTTTAATGTCCCAAATTTAAAATCACTTTTCTCATTCTGTTGGAACCTCAGGTGACCATCTGGGTATCTGTGCACAGCCCAGTAAAATATTAACATGGGAAAATATTTGAGCGGACTGAGAGTGATTTGTCTGTTTGGATTAGGATTTTAGTTTGCTTTCCGTGGCAAATTGCATCGATTAAAGATGGCTGTTGTACTGCTCCTAACAGCATAATGATCCGGTACATAACTGAGTGAGGAGCAGAGCTTCTCCGGCTTTCTAACTGGATAAATGCAAAAAATAAATAAATAAATAAAATAAAATAAAATAAAATAAATATATATATATATATATATATATATATATATATATATATAGCAAAGTGCTGGTCCCCCTCCCAATTCTCCCACTTAAGCCTTGGTATTAGGATTCTGTGGAGCTCTTATGATGTGGTTATGGAGATTTCCATTACGAAAATCAATGAGGCATAGATTTCAAACATTATCAATTTGCTAAAATCCTTGAACAAGAATCTATATTTCTGTATGACTGTCAATATGGAATACAGATGGGTATTAGTCGTTGCATTTATCCCCATCAATTCATTTATTCTCCTGAAGAAAACAAAACATGTTCTGTGATGCTATAAGGAGCATTTGATAAATATACAATGCATTTCTTAATTAACTTTATAGGTTTAATTATTTTTATGCTGGGTGTCAGAAAGATATACATTTCAATACACATTCACAACTGAAAATATATTGTGTTAATATATGGCATTTAAAAATACCATTTTAAAATCTTTGCTAATATTTATTTTCTCATGGTACAGGTGGAATATTAGAGTGCCAGAAGCCAATTTTTTGCCAGCTACTTACACAAGAGGGGCTCCATGCAACAGAAAAGTAACAAAAAAAATTAAAAAATAAAAATCAGCCCACATCCAATATCTGTGCATTCAGTCAATAATGACTATTGGGAAGGCTGCATCGGTGATATTTTGATGACGCAGGAACATGCTTGTTTTTCAATCATACTGGGACTCTAAAATGTATATCAACTCCCAGAGCCCACGCAGTCTGACTTCTTGCTTGTCAACCCCTGCGTACATCATTTCTTTTGTCAACAAGGACCAAATCTTCAAGTCATTTTGTTTATCATCATTTTTCATGTGGTGCAGCGTATGGTGAGCGCAAGCAATTGTCATTTCATTACCTTAATGATCAGCTAATATAGAACAACAGAGGGTACCCCCCTGTTAAGAGGTGTGGTCGCCATGTAAATGATACTTTATGATGAGCTAATAAAATGTATGTATGGGAGGTATTATGAACAAGAAAAGAAACTCTTCTTCTATCATGGGAATTTGGCAGAGTAATTACTCATGGCATGGTGGTTTTACAAAGGGCTTTCAGTTTATTATCCCACCACCAGATCTGGCTCATGCAGTTCTGTTAGATAAAAGATTTCTCCTACCTTAGAGACTGTTCAGACTGTAGGCATACTCTGCTTCCAAGTTTCTGTAATTGAATTCCAAACAAGTTTCAACTTTCACTCTATCCTTTTATACCTATAGAAGTTCAAAAATGAAAGCATACACTCCTGGGCACGAAAAAATCCAGTGAACTGTTTGGGGAAAAAGCTGGAAACTGCCTCACCGTGAAGTAGAGCTGCTTCACTGTGAAAGGTCAATTAATGCTTTAGAGTACAGGAGAATATTGCAGAAAGGCTTGCATCCCACAACTGACAAGTCAGTTTCTGAAGAGGAACAATCCGTTATTTTCCAACTCTTCTTTATGTTCAAAGCCTTACCCACATTGCTTAAACATTTAAAGAAATCAACAGAAAAAGCTATCCCTCACAATGTTACTTTATGTATTCATTCAGATCTTTCCAATTCTGTGACTGATGATTTGGTAAGATCATTAAAAACTTCATTATTTTCCATTTTAGGCTTGACCCATTCTTTCCAAGCCCGTACAGTTAAAAATCTAGGTGTAAGTTGTACCTCTGGACTTTTTTTTTTTTTTTTACTCAGCTGTCAGTCAACTTATCCAGAAACTTTAATTGTTGACGTTTTTGTATGCCGTTTGGTCAGGTTTGAGCAATGCTTTATTCGCATGTATTTTTCAATACTTTCATGACAGAGAAAGATTACTTTTCAGACTCTTAATAGGAACAAACTCCCGAGCCTCTTCATCAGTTTCCAGGATTGGAATAGTGTTCCTGTTAATCTTCTGTTCCAGTTGGTTCCTCTTTGCCAGTTTAGTAGGGACAGCTCTCAAACCTTCATCGGTCTGCAGGATTGGGCTTTCATTCCTGCTAAAGTTCTTGTTATGAAGTGGCCCTGCTTTGGTGGGGAGAATTCACTTCCAGGCTTCTGCAGCAGGATAGCCACTGGCTAGGTGTGGACACGCCCCCACCCTTTAGAGTCAGGACCAACTAAGCTGGAATGCCCTCTTACTGTTCAGGATTTGGTCTCACCATTCCCACTACTGTATTCCTATCAGTAAATGCTGGCCTTTGGATTGTACAGTATCTGCATCTGGTTCCTTGACTGGATCATAAGAAGCACCTAATACAGTGACAGAAGAGTAGTTTGATTGACTGATTATTTATTGTCTAACAACACTTTCAGCAATTTTTCAGCTCGCTCATGTCGACATACAATGCATCCATGCCAATAGGCAATTTAGAGTCTCCAGTTAGCCAAGCATGCATGTCTTAGGACTGAGGGAAGAAACCGGAGTACCTGGAGGAAACCCATGTGAACACGGGCAGAACATGCAAACTCCACAAAGAGAGGCCCCAGGCCAGTTCGGACCCGCATCCTTCTTGCTGTGAGGTGGCAGTTTTACCCAGTAGTAGTTATCAAACAAAAAAAAAAAAAAAAAAAAAATTCTATTCATGGATGTAGTGTGGGTATTGAGACACACCTAGAGTCCCGCACCACCAGCCGTCTTTTTGATTAGCCCTCAGGAGCCACCCCCCCACCCATCTTCCCATCATCCCAACAGCGCACCCCTATGGACAGAGAGCAAACCGCAACAGACAAGCAGTTAGCGACATGACATGATAAAAATTTGTTTTCAATTTTTAAAAAAAAAATGTCATTGCAGAGAACAAGGTATGGCAGTTGGCATTTTGCTAGAATTTTCCAGTGAAGTATCATCCAAATGGCCTAAAGCTAGGGAAATAATCCACGTGTGAGCACTGATACTGTGTCTGTGCTTCATTTTAAGGATTGCCATGGGGGGCATTCATAATCTTCATAGCCTATCACTATGTCCTAGTTGTAATCAGAGTGATTTAATGCTGATAAGATGACTGAGGATTGTGGTTAAATGAATGGAAAGGCCCATTTGGAGTAGAGAGGAAATAATTTATCACCGGTCTGCTCTATATCTGGATGAAGTATCTGTAAGCTACCCTTCTTGACAGAAATGTCTGGCGGGGCCAATGTGAATTCACTGTAGAATGGGGAAAAAGTGATGGTCAGAGAGCAAGCAGAAATTTTGAAATAATGACATTGTGATTCGCCTCATATTTATGTTTTACTGTGATAATGGAGGATTAGATTTTTTTTTGTTAGTGAATGATATTCATTTTGCTACAAACTTGTTGCATGTTATTTTATGGGGGTAGTTTGTTCATTTATGATAATAGCGTCCATAATTGTTGAACTCTCATTTTCTTGGCACCTGGTGTGTTTCAGGTTCACTCCACGTCCTTTTTAATCATAATCATTTACAACACAAAAAAGTTGTTTAGATTAGCACAGCCCCTTAGAGTCATTCAGCAGTGTAGGCAGCTCCAATGATGTGTTATGGCAACAAAGCAGATTAAGAGAAACACATTAAAGAAAATTAAACCAGCTGTTCTAGAGGTAGAAGCGCTTTCAAAAAAATTGGTCCTTCTTCCTGCCTCATTGGGACTGCATTCCTATCTCAGCACCCGGAGGTTTAGATTGAAATAAAATTGAGACTTACTCCAAGCTTTCTCAATTCAGTATCAAATTATTAATTTCTGCTTGCAAATTCGATGCTCGAGCAAGTAATGTGACCCGATTCATTTTCATTTCAAAACCTAACACAAGACATTTTAAATGTACGAGACTAAATAAAGAGCAATCCTTCGCATTAAAAAAGGAATAAATGTTCACACTCTGAATGGGTTTAATTGAGTATTTGAGATGTTACCAGTGATAAACACAGATTGCAGTAATTTGTTAATGCCCCTGAATTGCACCTATCGAAATTGGCCGTAATGAACATTTAGTCTCCACGACGCTACCAGCTTATCATTCGACTCCACAATCAATAATGCTGACAGCGAATAAGCGTGAATTCAGACTTCAGCCGCTAAGCATTTGGTGTTGTCCAATTATGTTTGATTTGCCCAAAGTTTGTTTCTTGTGAAATGGGCAAATAGTAGTTCACTCCTGCTGACCCAAAGTAACCTTACTGAGGCTCATAAATATTGTAAGATGGGAAGAGTGGGAGGTATTATTAATGAAAACAGAGTCAATATCCGGCTCAAAATGGAATCACTATTTATTTTGTAATTGTTCTATCAGGATGTTGACCAACTTTGGACAGGAAATTAGATTTTACTTTACATATCACTAATGGGGGCCTCAAATTCAAGAAACACATTCCATGGGCCAAATACTTGTTTCTCTAATTCGGTTTCAATTTTTCTATCTGGCTAAGCTGAATCAATTAAAGAGTGGTAATCAAAAAAAAAAAAAAAAACAAATACATGGTAATGATACTTTCAGTTGCAATGTAGCATGGATGTTTCAAAGTACAGTACCATTAATTTCACCATAAAACTGCCCTTTTTATTCATTTAAAAAAAAATATACAATTATTTCTATTGTATCTATAATTTTTGAAATACCAATACTAATAATGTGAAAAAATAGAGGCAGGTATAAATCCAGAGGCTGATCAGTCCTTGTCTCTGGCTGATCATTTCCTTATATGATGTCACAAACAAACAGATTTTGAAATGGCTGGTAATGACTGATTGTCTCTGCACCTGTTGATAGGATTGGGGATCTTTAACAGAAAAGCAATGCCATCCATTGAAGTAAAACAACCAGTGATAATGTCCCAAATATATCTGCACTTCAAAACACCCAAGGTGGTGTCTTTTAGTGTTACTGAACACCAACGACTTTGAAAGCACTTTGATATTAATCAAACAAAATTACAGTAATGTTTAAGAAATCGGCCAATTGCTAATTTTGAGGCAAATGCTGATTCTTAATGTAATGTCCGATGAGGATGATAGTTATAAACGGATTGCTTTGTGAATGTGTGAATGTTACATAATAATCGACACCGATTCAGACGGAATCACTAACAGAAAGATGTTACACTGCACCCAAATCACTTATAAAATTAAAAAACAGAATTGCTGGGTTGCAGCATGTTAAGAAGTAGCTAAAATGGCTCGGAAGAATTCTGAAAAAAAGTCTTGTGAACATGCGACCAAGATGGATGCCAGGCCAGGCCGCTATTTTTACAGAATACGAGCGTTTGCATCTTGCGGTTCGACAGGTCTTGAGCAGACAGTCAGTGTCTTGTCTACACCCTCCTACTGAGGTGTTTCTGATCTGCAGAATAGGTTTCTAGGCATTTTTTGTGATTGTGGTACAATTTTTTTGGCCTCAACGATAAATGTTTTCCCTGCCTTACCAGGCCCTTTGCATTTACCAAGCTCAACAGGGTTCTCACCCATACCTGAAACTGCTGATTAAATTAATCAGCGATCGAAGGTGCGGCCTGCAGGAAGTAACTGAATGTACTCCTGGAAGGCTTAATTAGATGCAATCACATGTGTGGTTAGAATATTATCAACAGAACATGCAGAGCTGGCTGCAACAATCTCTGAGTTCTAGAGCAGTGAAGAATTTTGGGGGAAAGTATTCAAAGGGTTAATCATAAAATCCTGTGAGGACATTTATCCCAAACACAGTAGTCTTGTGAAATGTGGGAGAAATTTGTGTAGAAAGTATCGTTACCGAAACCAAAATGAATGACATTCTATTATATTTCTCTATTTGCTTTTATGGATCAGCAATGTCACAGAATGCACTTATTAGACCATTTTCCATAGGTCTCTCCCAGTGCTTTCATTCCTTATTACAGAAATTCACCTCTTTTAAAAGCATAACAGTTAGTCTTACAATATCACCATCATGAATATTGCAAGTGGTTGTGTTATGCCACGAACAGTATAATGATCGTATCATTGCTGTCTCCACCAATGCAGAGAGAGGACTGGAATTAAGACAGATTTCATCTCGCCTTCCATCCCTCCGAGTCCGATAAGGTTCCGGAGAAAAACAACGATCAAGTGCTGAAGAGGCAAAAATGCCTTTATCGATCCTCATCCTATAAGTATAGATTTCTCCGTTTCATTCACACTAATTTGATTTTTGATTATGTGTATTGCTGGTAAATGTTCTTGCCTCCATACAAAGACAGCATTGTTGACATCATAAATAAAACGGTCAATATTTAGTGAAGTTTTCATTTGCCCACTGAAAATGGTCTTTGTGGTAAAATTATGCTTTTCATCCATACTAACCTGCTTTTTATTTCCATTCCTTATAACTATTTTATAGCATCGCTGTACAAATGAATTCAATATTTCTCCTCTTTTATTCCTATTTTCTCCAGTTCTTCCCCTGGAGACAGACAGCACTTCTCAGGTCTCGTCATTCCTGCAGGCCAAACCCTCAAGGAGTGCATTCTTAGGTCAGTAGATTTGTGCTTCAAGGCCGTTTCACATATTTTACATCTAAGTACCCCCAAGCAGTGCACTTTGGCTCGTGAGCTTTCACATTGCCTGGTGTGTGAGTTCGTGGAGAAGATGTCTTGCAATGTAAGATTTTTCATGGCAATGGGAAATATGGGGGCATTATGGGTTATCTAGATAAAATATCCAGATAATGCTAACAGAAAATTTCTCAGAAGACTATGCACCCAATGCTTTTATAGCCAGAATGTGTAATAACATCAAACATACTGTTCTGTATCAAATGACCTACAGCAAACATCACTGGTTTGCTCAATATGTTCTACCAAAACAGGCTTTGCACTTGTGCGCTTTGATTATATCTCAGTACACCACTTGCAAACTGATGTGCTCATTATTTTCTGATGTGCGGACTCATCTGAATCAAGTTAAATTTGAATTTTTATTGAACAAATTATTTTTACATATCTCTCATCGAGGGGCAAAAACATGCACTATGCACACAGTAACTGAGGTGAAGTGCACTGTGTACAGAGTAGTAAGATTGGAAATGCATTCACACATTATAAAGAGATGCAGTCAGAATTAGCCTCCGCCCATAACTGAATTCTGCGAAAGGGAGATTTAAAAATACCTTTTACAGTATGGTGTTTAGGACAGCCTGTGTGCTGTTGGTATGAGATACATTCACTGCCGGATTTTATTGTTGTCGCAGGACAACACTTTCTTGTGCAGGTTTCCTCCAAAAATTTTCAATTGTCGATTGTGATGCTCAGAAATAATGTATATTGATTCATGTAAAGAAGTGTTCTAGTTTTTTTTTGTTTTTCCGTGTTTTGACATACAATCTGCTTTGTTTGCAGTTTCAAAACATCAACCCTTTCACTACCGCTTACTGGGAATAAGATAACCCTTGCTTACCGTAAATTTTTGTGCTATCACAGCATGATATTGCATGTGGATTTTCACCCCCTTTTTCGAACGAAAAATGCCAGAAATGGACAATTTTATGTCAGAAAACATGTTCAAAATACATTTACCTTTCCATTGACACATACCTTTGCTTAGTTTTTCCAAAAGTAAAAACAGAAAATGAGAATAAAAACCGTATTTCGGTTTGTCAAGACAAGACGAATTCTCCTCTATGGGATTTATGTACAAAAGGAGATACATGCGCATTTCTGTACAAACGGAGATACACGTGCATTTGTGTACAAATGGAGATACACGTGCTGCAGCACGCACTGCCTGCAAAAACCTGTATAAAAAATAAAATAAAACTGTGCATAACCAGAGGATTGGGAACTACGGGAAGCCTGATGACATCACTGACGTGTTGTGCGATACCAGACTCATCAAAAGGGTGTTTTGTTGCGGAGCTTTGACAGTTTTTGTGTGGGACTTTCTCTAGTCGCAAAATAGCGACAATGGTAAGTGATGCTCGGCGCTGTGGCAGAAATGCAACAATGGTAATGTAAGCGTTTACAGGGAGACTAGTTAACCACAATAAAAATTATTATTTTATTTTATTATTAATATATATATATTTTTTAACATTGCAGTGTTGTCACTGAGTTGGCTTTAGATGTCTTGCAAAAATATGTGATTAATATTGACAAGAAACAGAAGACAGAAAGCTCATCACCATAAGTGATCAACTGATCAGACCCTAAACTCTAGGTATCCATATAATCTATAAAATTAATGGTTTTTATGATTTACTGAACATCTAAACTCATGCCAGAAACACTTTAAACTTTTACTATTGAGATCAATGGGGCCTGGAGGTTAGCAGTCTAATGGCTGTTGCCCATAATGACTTAGTGGGCAGGGTGTGCGTCAAGTGCAGTTTGTCTTTGTGCTGAAAGTGCTTTATCCAATAAAAAACACAGTTCCTTTTTCTGATCTCCATTTTGATAATTCAGCTGATGGTGTGCAGCGGCTAAATTTAAAGTGAACAGGCCTTAATATCACAGGTTTGATCGATTCTGTGACCAGACCAATGGAGATAACAGGGTTGTTTTTTTCCCCCCGTTGGAATGGAGGCCAAATCACTTGATGCTATTACACAGGTTTTCCTCTGAATAAGCAGAATTATACACAACCCTACATCCACATTTGATTAAATTAAATCCATCCAACAATGCTTTCTGTCAGCAACTTCTCAAAAAAGCCGTACAAGTCAATAACAGGATGGTGCCTCGCTGATAGCAGCCTCTATTACATAATGGATAAACAAGCAGGTTGAGCTGGTTCAGGGATACAGTGTATGCAACATTATATTCATTAGCAATGTTGATGCAGCATGGTACGTAAACAAATGCCCTGTGGTATTTAGATGTCAGGTTTGCAGATTAGGTAGATTTGGGCATGAGTCCCTCTCACAAAGCTGGTATACTCATTGTTCAGAACCTTCTCCATCTTCCTAGGTTACATGTTGACCCTAAAGACATTTTTTCTTCAGAAACATCGCAGGAAGATGTTCCTTCAACTTTTATTTTTGCCAATCTGAGAGTTATACTTACAAGTTTACCCCATACCCTGTGGAAGTTCTTTGCAGCTTTAGCTCTGCATGAGGAAACTGTTGTTTATTCATTTCTTTCCACCAACTTTATAAGGTCCCACGATGATGTGGCACCGATACAAGCAGAACATGCCTGTTGATGGTCACATTTACCGACAGAAGGGGTAGTGTGTATTATGGTGGTATTTTTGTGCGTTTTTCTGATGACAGTCTGGTGCAAAAATTATTCGCTGAAATTACATGCAGTTTTAACCTGGATGCAGGTCAAGGTCTCCGAAAAACGGAAAATCTTTTTTTTTATGATAACATCATTAAATCTACTTCAATTTCTGATTGGATTCAGAACTTGCATTTTTTTCAGTTTTGTTTCCAGTCGTATGCTACACTATGGTGTGATGTCATCGGCGGTCGGGGTCACGTGAGGGTGGTCCCAGGTTATTCAACACCTAAAGCATTTTTTCAAGCTTGATATGTTACACCTGGCTGCACTTGTTTCTCCAGATAGCTTCCCACTGTGTTTCTTGATCATTTCCTATCCAGCTAGAGGCCTCAGCTGCAGTTTGCCGTGCGAATGAGATGCCCTCCATTAGCACCTCCCATCCAACTGCTGCTAATAAAGCAGAATGGATGATTCCCTCCACAATTATGCAGCGAACTGATCCAAGTGGAGTGTCTGCCAGTTCCTGATGACCACTGATCGCACATATCCCATCTCTGCTAATCAGCCAACAGCATTAGCAAGGCCGCAGTCCACACACTAATGGGAAAATGCGCTGATATTTCCTGATTTGGAGGCTGCATTAAACACAAGGACCCACTCTTGCTTTTTTTGCCATGGTCTGAAGAGACGTATTTTATTTGATTACAGGCATTCATTTTCCCTGAATTGATAATCAGAAAATGTGATAGATTGCGAAGAATTGGGTCAATTTTAAAAAAATGGTGGCTTTAAAGAAACACAAATTGAAAGTGCTTTCAAGCTACCTCATACCCATCTTGAAAGTATTGACTTCTCAAGTAAGCATTCTCTGTAAATTTCACTGAGTATATTACTTCTTGTCAAACTTATTCTCAATGCATAACATACTGTAAACCTCAAGGGAAAGGAATTATTGCAAAAAGGAAACTGGGCCTCTTGTCTTATAGTGGCGTGAGCAGTAGTGCTCCTTTTGTCAGGCCTACACATGGCAATGTACTGCTGAGTGATAATTTGCATGACCTCTGGGCCATTGTGGCCTTGATGTTTAAAGCCAGTTGCACATATGAATGCAAAACAGGGATCATCACTTTAGGTTTTGCAGTTTGATATCGGACTGCCTAAAGCCTGAATGAAGATTATGGCATCTTCGTTTCCATCTTATATTGTAACTTTGATTTCCTATCTAAATAAGGGCATTTTGGACAGAAGAGGAGCATTTTATTCCTCTGAAGTTTTAACATAATATTTCTGCAAGCAAATTTAATTAGAAAACCAGCTAAATTAATTACTCTATTGACTGCCATCGGCTTGTTGAACATGTGCATTTGTGTTGAGCAATGCACCGAAAAGTTGTGGCACATTCTTTCCTTGTCATATTCTCCATTTAATCCAAATGTTTTCCCTTGATCTAATTTTGCATACTTCATCCATTATCTATTGTTTAGCTTCAACAGTAATACTTTACAATAAGGGAACGTTAATTGACATTTTATGCGGCAATGAGCATTAACTATTAGTTAATGTACGGTTAACTGTAAGGTCTCGCCTCCTGTGGTCCAGCACGCCGGCCAATTAAGACCTGGATTGCACCCTACTCATCTTTCAACTTGAAAAATCCGCTTCTCATTGCTGCTGAGTGGTAGCAGCGTGTATAAATATCAGTCTTGCACTTTCTCTTTGCAATGTCGCGTAAGCCACACGCCTGTGCTGTTCTGTGGCTTTCTGCGTATCTCGTATACTTAAATCTAAAACCTTTAATCATAGTGCTGTGTATTTTCCAGCACTAAATTAGTCTCTTTAAATTAAGGAACCACACTTCCTATTTTGTTTCCTGTTTGTAATACATTGTTGCTATAGTATAGCCAGTGCTTTTATTACTCATAGTTCTGTTTCTTAAGGAACCTTGCTTCCTATTTTTGTTTGTATCTTTTTGTGTATGCCGTCTGTTTACATAGAAGGCTTAATAAAACCTACAAAGTCCACCCTCGCACCTGAGTCAGCTCCACTATTTCCTGTCCTCTGTGCCCGTCACGTGGGTACGTGACTTAAGACCTTACATTAACTAATACTTCAGAGTGCTGAATAAGCATTATGTGATGACAAATAACCCCGTATTACTGCTTGTCACTCTTATTTTAAGGTTGAAAACATCCCTCAAGTAATGTTTCAAACTATTAAACTATTGAATGATGTCTGAATATATAGCTTAATTGACATAAACACCACAATTACTACTAAACATATCAGTTAACCATAAAATAACAGTTAGGTAATGCTTATGGCTGGATTAAGGTTAATCAATGTACCCTCCCTGTAAACAGTTACTGCTTCAACTAGTAAAAAAAAAAAAAAAAAAAGCTAAGGGTGCAATGAAATGTAAAAGTCCGTTGTGTATGGTTCAGATGTTAAAGATTTTCATCTAAACGCAAAGATGGAAAAAAAAAAAAAAACCCTACAGAGTTTGGCGGGGCAAACAATCGCGTCACAGCCAGCCCAATACTGAAGCAAGAGATCAGGCAAAATGTGGAGTAAAACCACCCACACACTCCTCAATCGTGTTTTTCTTTTTTTACCTTCCATATGTGGCGAAAAAGCATTAGTGGTTGTCACAGATGTCATGTGGATGGAATTATGATTATTTTTAATGACAAAGGCAGAGATGTGATTTATGATTACCTGTCACTCTTAATGATTTGACTTTTTCCATCCACTTCAACCATATGGTGTTCTTTAATAAGGGTGACAGGTGAAACAGACAGACATAATTATGAAACCCTTTTCAATACAAATGAGTCGGTATCTTTGCGAGGGTAATTTAATATTCAAACATAGTACAGATTCTCAGAAAACCATTTAAAATTTCTAAAGTTACCTTGACTTGTATTTTATTGTAGACAGTATGATGGCAAGATATTTAATGTTTTGTCCAGTTAATTTAATTTTTTTTGAATGCACATAAGTTTATGCCATTCAGGCCTGCAACGCATTCCAAAAAATAAATAAAATAAAATGAAGTTTGAAGGGGGGCAATTTTGGACCAGTAATGAGGAAAAAAAATGTAATAATGATGTTATTTGAAATGGCTGATATCAGCTGATGATTGTAATCTACAAGTAGATTTGATATAATAGCAGCATCCAGCAAAGGTCTATAGTCCTTCTGGAGATGAACTGAGGATTGCCAATTTGCCAACAAATGTCTGGAAAGAAAAAAAAATTCTGTGAATAATTTAAAAACAATGATCCTCAAAGAAGGACAGGAAGGGATTTGGGTATTTATTTTTGCATCTCTTTATGGTGCATAGTAATTTAAAGATTCAAGAAATCTGGGCGAATGTCTGCATGTAAAGGGGAAGGGTGCAAGCCTTAGCTGAACACCTGTGATCTCCAATCACTCCGATGACATGGCATCAAGAACAGTCATTTATCTACAAGTTATATAACCACATTGGCTCAAGATTACTTTAGAAAACCTTTGTCAAGTGCTACAATGCGCAGTGACATCCACAAATGCAAATAAAAACTTAACTGTGCAAAAAAGGAAGTCTGTACATTATTTGATACATTATTTCTAATAATACCTTCAATTACATGATGCGTTATTCTGTTTGTCGGCACCTTCTGGTTGTATTAAATACTTTGAGATTTTTGCAGTGACGTGGTTCTTTCAAGGCATGCGCAGACAGCCTAAAATCCCTGGAAAATGCCAAATATTGCCATGCGCAACCTCATTTAAATGACATTCCCACTGGTGCAATTTAATTTACATGAAATCCAACCCCGGAATGGAAGTACGTCCTTGATATTCATCTCTGCCCGATTGCATGTCATGCAGGCTTGAAATGACCAGTTAATACTTACAGCTGGAAGAAAAAAAAAGAATAGAAGTAGAATTCTCTCTGTGCACGCATCTCATGAAATGTATTTAAAAAAAAAATAAAGACAGTGTTTATACAATGATACAGATGGGCAAGTTGGTAGAACAGGCACAGCACATCACTGGCCGGCAATACGGCTAGTAGAAATTGGACATATATTAGTGTAGATACAAACACTTCTATGCAAAGCTGTCTGAATAATTAGAAGTTATTGTGTGTTTTGCAGGGGGGATGTGGAGTGACTATCATTTGGGTTTCAGAGTATGGACTAAGCAGGGACTGTCAGTCTCTCTTCCCTGGGACTACTACACTGGCAGTGAGATTGTTGTAGACAGTGAAGTTAATTGTATTTCCTCTCAGCTGTTAGATGAGGATCTCCCTCTTGGTCCTGGAACAGACCCCTCCTGTCTCCAGGCTCTGGTTAGGTATTCTGCTCTGCACTCCAGTGCTCCTCTCCTCCTCTACATGCTTGTGCTAATGGCCAGGCCCAAGCCCACACGGAGTGCACTTGAGTTTGTCCTCTTCAGCATCCTTACTCGCCCTGGAGAGCCACAATCCTACCCATTACTCTCAAGTGCTAGTCATAGTGTTTATGCATGCAGCATTGTCTAAATGATTAGGCCCTAGATTAGTAAATGAGGAAATTAAAAAAATCAACTACCATGTAACTTTTGAATGAACTTGTGTTCAATCCTCTGAGGAGAGCCATGGACCAGGGTTGCAGGCTGAGGAGATCCAGGACCAGTTGGACAAAGTCAAACCATGCCACTGCTGGGTCAATCAGACTGAGTGGAAGACGCAAGACAAAGGCACGATAATCAAAGTTTCTGGAAGTTCTGGCACCCTGTTAATGATCAAAAATAGTCTCATTTCATGCCTTCATAAAAAAGGATGCAATATGTCTGATAGCAGTGTGATTTCTGGGAGGAAGGGGCTGTCACTGAGGTGTCTTAGGACGGCATCAAAAACAGAGTTCCGGTGGAAAAGGGGTTAACCCCTTAGCGCAGATATAGATGCTGGTGTCCATAAATTCCAAAATTAAATTCCCAAATAATTCAGCAATTGAATTTTTTAATGTTTTGCTTCATCGGAATAATTTTACAGAGTCTCAGTGGCACAAATACTGAGTTGTAAAGCCTTAATAGGCTCATGCATAACAGGAAAAATGGCATTATTTGTATTTTCTGCAAAGGGGTTAATATTCATGTGGTCTGAATTTAAACCTCTCTGAAATATTACAACTACCTTCCAGGGGTTGCAGTGCATTTATCTTTCGTGGGAGAAATGAGCCGCCTCTCTTGTTTGAGCAGTTTCAGTGAACTCAGACAAACACCACATGGGTAGAAGATGGGATGTACATTTTCAAAGAATGCACCATTATTTGATCTTTATTGGCAATATCAAAAGGAAAATCTGGGATTCCCCAGGAAGTATGGTGGAGAGAATAAGACATATGGAGGAGCTAGCTACTACTGTATAAGCCAACTAAAATGAATGATTTGATGGACAGGGGACACTGGACTACTTGTCAAACATCCATTCCCACAATTTGAGCCCTGCTCGCATACCATTAGGCACTAACTGTGGCAGAACAAAGCATTACAGCTGACATTTGCAATGTGTCTGTTTGCTTTTTATTCAGCTGGCAACTTGAAGCATTCATTTTCACAGAACTAAAAGGAAATGTGTATAAGTACTAGCTATTTTAGGTACTTAATGCACTTATCTGAGATACATGTAAAGACTGTTTAAATATTTCAAAGAAAAATGCATTATATTTTGATAGGACTACTGTCTTTTTTTGCTGTAATCTTTATGGTATTTTGTTGCAGCTATCAAATTAGACTCAAAGCTGCCCATAGCTTTGTCATGGTTTAATCCCATCATAATGTCATTTCTGCTGGATGGTCCTTCCTTTTCCACACACTGATGCGTCAGCGTGAAAATAAAATGCTTTATAATCCATCCCCAAAGACCAAATGCCCCATTTGTATTCACCTTATCTCCTTCATGGCTACCTGACAGACCATTTGATTACCACTAAATGACCCCTGAACTAGAATCTCTCATTTATGCTACATAAGCATTATAACAATAAAAAAAGACATTAAAGTGCATTTCTTACTGTTATTTTTGATTCAGAGCCTAGAAATACAGGAAATCTCCATTTTGGTAATATTATACTCTGCAAGTTTGAGAGTTTATAGTTTGACAATTATAGTTTGGGCTCTATACTTTTCATGCATTCACATTTACCGTGTTGAATGTGTGGTCTGGCTAACTGTACTCTATTTATACTTGTTTGGAGTGTTTTTTTTATTGGGGTGAATAGCGCTTCTTTTGAGGCCGGATTCAGGCATCCAAAAGGAAGAAAAATCCCCGCTTGCCCCTTCCTATGCCTGGGAGATTGATAATTCTTCCTGTCATCTTCCTGAGATATGGTCTTCCTGTCATCGTCTCCTCAGGTTCGTCTTTAGCCAGGAGCTAATTGCCCAGCTAATTAGCTTTAGTTTTGCGGGTTTTTGAAGGGGTTCTTCTATCGATCCTGCTCTTCTTTAGAAGCTTGCTGCATCCCCATATCAAAGTAACGATTGTGATCATGCATTAAAATCAGTTAAATTTAATGTCTTCTCAACATCAAGAAAATCTGGCAGAACAGAATCCCCTTGTATCCCATTGTTCTTGAATCAAAGCGACAGACTAGCATAAAATAAAAGTTAGATTTTTTTCCCAAAGCGAACAATTATTGTATGTCAGCATTAGAACATGAGGGGAAAAGATTCACGGCACGCAATGGTTTAAAATGTAATTTATGCTTAAAGGGTGTCTGTTTGATTCTATGCCTTGATGTGAGGGAGTATGGAAAGCTGGGTGTAATATTGCATTTAAGCTTTTCATCTTCACTACAAAGTGAACAGACAAACAATATCCAGAATGCAATGGCTTGTTTACAGTACATTATTTAATAAAATTTGAATACCTATTGAATAACATTCAATAGCAGTGACAATTGTTTAATTACCATCTTTTTGGATCAAAGACAATTGGACTGCATAGCTGAATTATCTTTGCAATAAAATGATTAATTGTTATGGTTTGTGAGGTGTGCGCGTTGTTTGGACCTTTTTTTGCGGCTCTCGTCCAGGGACGATATCGGATTCCTGGGCCATCGAATTCTTTACCCAGCTGGTTGATTGAGCTGGGGCGGCGCTTCCCCAGAATCTACATAAGCAGGATGTCCGGCACGCCTCCTTCGCAAGAGTGTCTGTGTTTAGATTCGCACTAAAGCCGAAGATATCTTTAGTCAGGTTTTGTATGACTTTCTACCTTCTTATTGTTGGAGTCTCTTCTCCCTTTTTCTATCTCGCTTTGCTTCCGTGGTTTGGACTATTATACGTCTTTTGGAAGCGCGAGTACTTGCGTTTGGTCTATATTATTCTCTGTGTTTGTAGTGTGTTCGTGCTACTCTCTTTCTCTCTGTCGTTGCGCTTGGCCTCCGTACACTACCGGCCATTACAATAATATGAAAAACCTGCAGTTTAACAGTAAAATTGTAATGTAATCATATTGACAAAATGCATACATGGTCATCTGGCAAAAAAAAAAAAAAAAAAAAATTTAATTGATTCACATAATGTATTTATTTTCTATGCATCTATTCACTGAAGACATTTTTACAGTAAACAAATTACCGGTTCATCATTCACATATTTACTCTGGCGTTTAAAAAACTGATAAAATTACGTTCATGTGTTTTGGAGTTGTATTTTAAAGTGGTAATCCATAAGATTTTCGTTTCGTTACTGTCTGTTAAGTCAGTGTCTATCAGAGAGGGGGGATAAAACAACGATGATTGGGCCTATGACCCACTGATGAAAGCACTTGTATTTCATTCTTTGTCAGGTAAAGCGATCAGTGTGTCTGTGGCGACATTCCCGCGCTATATTCAAATACAGGCGCACATCTAGTGACGCTTTTTACGTCGGTAAGCAGTGTTTGGTCTGTCCAGAAGGTAGGAGGAGCCGCAAGCTAGCTTGAAGGAAGTACGGAACCCCGGGAAAAGCAATCCCAAGGTAGACGTCAAAGGGATCCAGTAGCGGTACTTTCCCTAACCTGAACCTTGGCTCTATCCCCTAACCCCAAATCTAACTTGTCCCTTACACTATATGTCAGTTTTACGGATGGAATTAAGGGAGGACCGTTAAAAATGCAGCCTTCCGAGAAGCGGAAAGTACCGCTACTGGATCCCTTGACGTCTACCCAATGGCAAATACCATACTGTGTAGCTATAGTGTGCACAGTAGAATCTAACGTTAGCTGAGTCTCTGTTGAGGCTACTACTGAAACTAAAATTATAACGTAATTTCAGGAAGCAAACGGAAAAAGCTATGTCAACCGCCTCAACAAATCATTTTTATTTAAAAAAAAAAAGTTATGACGTTACCTGTTAACCAACTACCGTTTTCATTATTTACACAGGGCTCTCAACTTTCACATATTCGGCTTAGTTTAAACGACATATTCACGTTCCCATGCTGTAGTCAGAAATTATTCTATCAGACCGTTTGTAGAGATTCTCAGGTGGAACTGAAGTCCTTGTGCATTGAAGTTTATCAGTTTCACATGTGTTACGGTGGATTTCGCCACTAGTAACATGAGAACAATTATGATTCCGGAATTCTCACGCGTTTCTTCACTCAGGGGTTGGAAGCAGTGGAATCGCATAAAAATGTTTCAAATGGTCTTATTTCATTTAAACAATTTGAACGATTGTGAAACACGCATTTTATTGATTGAATAATTACTGACTACAGCACGGGAATGTGAATGAAGCACAAATTCCCACGGCGAATGCGTAAAAGTTGGTAGCCTTTTAAGTTAATCGATTTATCATAATAGCCTAACATGTTACTGGAATGAGATGACGCTAATGGATGACTAAAGTCACATAATTTTACTTTTATTGAGTTCAACTGCCGTGTCAAAGAGCATCTTTCCCGTCTGCATGAGAGTTGAGGAGGCGTGGAACTGGTAAGAGTCGTCAATTTACCGACGTCATACAGGCGACACTGTTGGATCTCGACAAGAGTTATGGGAAATGAGGTCCAGAAGCGCACCTGCAATTACAGCTCACTGCCAAAGATGTCAATATAAACAAACCAATTCAAATCTTATGGATTACCACTTTAAGTGCAATTATTTGTTCCACGATTCATTTTGAAGTGTGCCGTTATTCCTCAATTAAAATCAACCATGGCAAGCGATGGTCATATATATTCTACTTTTTATGGCCTTCCATAAAATGTTGTAATATGAAGAAATTGTTTATTCTGAGTGCATGGTCAGTATTTTACATGAGCAGCAAATTCATTTTCTGTGATCCTCATGTCATTATATTGAACAGAAGCACTAACAACTCTGCATCTGTCAATGATTACAACACTAACAGGAAATTGTATACATTATCATCATGTCAGGAGTACTTTTCCCCACATATCTGCTGTGCTGATGCACGGTTCAGGAAATGGATAGGATAGTTGTATTATAGAAGATATTTTTAGAGTATTTTACTGGTAATAATGATGTAATTCTGAAGAATATGTGAGAGTCATTTAAGACCAGGGAAAAAGCAGTAGCCTAGCTCATATCTCAAGAGGTTTGGGATGAGCAATGGAACTGAATTCGATTACTTCACTGTGAAAAGGGCTTTTTGACTGCAGTCTAAGGGCTTACTTTCCATACCTGTTAATTTTCTTAAATATAAATTAAAAAAAAGTGTATTAAAGGTAGACTGTGCATGTGCATACTTATTTTCCTACCCCCTGCAGGGACCAACTCTCCCCGCGAGTGATGGAATACCGAATTCCTTAATCCTCTTGGGGCCATTTCCCAGTCCCTACAAGGTAACGGAACTAGCTTAGGAGATAAAGTTAGGGATTTAACCTGAAATTAGGCTCCAAAATGATCAAAATTACACCCTCAACCAGAAAAGCAAAAGACAGTTTAAAAAAAAAAAATCTCATAGGGGCCTAAAAGACCAGCATTTCTGCCAGAGAATATCTACTGAGATTAGATGAGGAGGAAGGATCAAAATAACCAGGGATGCACCATTCTTCACTTCTCTTAAGCCTCAAATAAGGGGCGTGGTCACGCCCTGATTGGCTGAGGGGAAAATGCACCAAACTGCTCTCAATCACCAATTAAGAGCTGGTCACCCACACTGATTAACACTGGTGATCCCAATTACCATCTACTCACCAGCTGAGGAAGGAATGGAATTTCGAATGAACTGAGCGTGAATTCGAGGGAAACCCTCAGAATGACTGAAAGTAATAAAGGAGATTAATAAAGAAATGCTGTAAACAGTTCAGTGCATTGGCTTTTAGTAGGGATGTAAAGAAATCTAACTGATTTTTTTTTTTTTTGAAATTGGTATTTCAAAATATTTTCCTAAGCTACACACATACTGCATTATTGTAACATTACCTATTTTCATCAGGTTAAATAAGTATTTTCAATTGATACGCTCCTTTACCGCATGTAAACAAAGCACTTTCGCTATAATGAATCAGATTTCTGGTGCTGTGACAGAGTTCTGCATGACTGCAAAAAATAACCTGAGAATCAGCACTTTCACAGAATCAGGGCAGCACCATCTGCTCCTTCCTTTTAATATACACCTTCTTCTTTATAGTCAGGATTTAAGTCAGCGGACGCCTGCAGTTTATCACGAGAAAAATATAGTACACATTTCCCAACAGGCTTGGGGTCAGTCAACCGTGGCTCTGATTTTATGCAATTTATGAACTGATGCACCAGCAGTGGGGTTCTTCCCTCCATTATCCATTGTTCAATGTGCATTGAGTTGCTCCCACTATACATTATTCTGTGGAAGCAGTTGTCATGGGAAACCTGCATCCCTACAGGACAAATAAAACACAGCAGCAATTCACAGAGCAGTCAAAATGTTTTCGGACAGTCTAGATTTTGCATGCCTTTATTTAACGTGCTCCTAAACTTTAGATTTGAAATTAAATATTAAACGTGAAGATAAATTGCAGTCATCTTTAATTACTGAGTTTAATGTCCATGTCCAGTGAAACATATAGGCATTACTGTCCTATTTCTACATAATCACCCCATTTGAAGCCGCAAAATGTAATTGGACAAATTGACAATCGAAACGAAGTCATTATATTTAGCATTGGATTTGGTTACAAATCATTTGCATTCATCCCATCCACATCACCAGATGCTGGACCTCTTCCCTGCCAGGCTTGTACAGCAGCCATATCTAGTTTGTTTGTTATTGGACTGTCTGGCTTCCATCTCCGTTTGGTACGTGAAAAGCATGTTCACTGGATTCGGGTTGGGAGATTGACTTTGGCCAGTCATGAATATTCCATTTTCTGGCTCAGAAAAACTTACTGGTGCCTGTTTCCTGCTGTTATGTAAATGTGAACACTGGCCCAATGAGTTTTTAAGAATCTGGGCCAATGCAGAAACAGTGAGCACCATAATTCACATTCCATGGTCATCTAATCTGCATGAGAGAGTTTGTATCAAGAAAACAGTTTTCTCATTCGCTCTAATGTTTTCATCTGATATGGCTGCTCTGTTTCTGAAGCTCACATGTTATGCAGAGAGACCTCTAAGTTTATGCTACAATAATTTACTCATTTTTTTGAGCGTTTTGTAAAGATTCTAGCTTTTCACACCTACGGCCACAGTACAGGCAACAAACCTCAAGCTTCTTTCACTGGCTTGTTCTCATCAAAGTGTATAAAGTGTTCTCATTGACATTTTCCCAAGATACTTAGAAATAATGAGGTGCTTGCAAGTGTTACTTTCTGCAAAGAGAAGAAAATGTTAACTGTGTGGTGAATTAGGAATTGTGCTCATCAAATCTTTTGCATTGAACTGCAATTCAAATGAAGAAACTTTTTTTTCTTTTTTGATAAAACGGATTGTGTCACGTACAGCAGAACTGAACCAACTGCGAGTTAATGAATGTGCCAAAGTTGGCTTTTATTGACAAAACTGAACAAGAACACAGAAGGGCTTTCTGAGCTGGACTGGAATCTCCGGATGGTCCATGGTCAGGTGGGAGCAAACAGGAATATGTAGAGTTGGACAGGGCATAGTCAAAAAGACTGGTCTGTGGTCAGTGACTGGGATGCCAAGCTGAATAAACTGGGGTACACTGGGTGGAACTAGAGATGGAGGAACTGGTAGCAATCAATCGCTGAGACCGCAGAGTCTGGGAAGTGATCTCCCAAATTAATAGACTCGTGGACTTCATGAATATTTCACCAAAGACGGAAGACACTTGACAGAAGATGCAATGAAACAATCCAGCAAAGAGAAGACAAAAACCAGGAACCTGCCAATGACAGCCTGTGCCTCCCAATAACTGATCTCTCTTCTTCCAAATCCCTTCAGCAAAAAAATAAAATAAAATAAAATAAATAAATAAATAAAATTTTTTAAATAAAATAGTAATAATAACTAGAGGTACTCCTAGAGTGCAAACCTCAGCAAAGGCAGCACAGTCCAAATCTTGCTGAGTGGGAGCAAAGTTCAGTTATCGCGTGTCGTAGGATTTCAAGATGGCTTCCGTGGCGGCCATATTGTTTGACTGATCACGGTCAAAATCAATAGGGTCCATCCCTGATGTAATAGTGCCCCACCCTCAAAATTTCAGAGATATCCGTTCATCACTTTTTGAGTTATCTTGTTCACAAACAAACAGACAAACAAACGGCACCGATCACATAACCTCCCGCCAACTTGGTTTGGCGGACGTAATAATTAAACAATGCAAAGCGGAGAAGTGGTTTTCTTTAGGATTTCCGCTTGAAACATCTATTAAATCAGTCCATCTGGCAGAATATGGACTGGAGGTCATGTTCTCCTGCACTACCATTAAAATAAGTAAGAAGCAGAGGCTTGTGACACTAAAATCTCTCTTCCAGACAATGCTGACACAGGAAAGGAATCCATAAAGATTCGCATTTGCTAGAGAAGCTGCCATTAATATGATGTATTCCAGCAGATTTAACAGAGGCTGCCATCTGGAAGACAGAGGATGACCTTTTTCCCCCACCTGGGGTGTTCTGTTAAATCCAAAATACTTATTTTTTAAATTAAGCTGAATTGAGCATTAAATTATTTCCCCCTTCATCCACACAATAAATCCAATAAATTTGTGATGCGGTAGTTTCGAGCATATGAAAATGATTTCTATTTATCAACGACCATTGAATTTAAGAGGGCCTAACATCATAATATCCAATTTTATTGATGCTATTTCTAGTGCATGTGTCCATCTCAAAACTCAGCCTTGATCTTTAAAATGTATGCAAGCAAAAAAAAAAAAAAGTTAATAAATAAAAACTATCTATGTATTGCAAAGTTTGGGCATTTATAAAATTCTAAAAACAATGCATGTTAAAAGTAAATTTGCGACTATTATAGTTTTGCTAATGATCGAAAAACTCCAGTTGCTTTATTTATTTATTTTTCATACCAAAATCAGCTTACTGGCTTTGTATGCTTGTTAAAGTTCCTCTTTGGTCTTTTGCAGTGTAAGCGACTTGCCACATTCTATTAGTCTTGCTCGTAAAAAGGCTTTTCACTCGGTCCTGTTTGGAGAGCAAAGAACAAAAAGATTTTCTCTTCAGTGCCTTTTTTCATAACCATCGTAGATTTTAAAATTAGTGGGTACAGTATCTAATTTGAAGAATCAGCATTAGTACGTGCACTATTTCCCTGAATCTTTTAAGACTTAAGAAGATAAGCTTGGGCTTGGTACTCCATGTAATGTTTTTCAGCTATCAAATTCACACAGATCTTACCCTTATAATTTTATAAAGTGCACATCAATTTTGTATTTATATCCCTGAAAGTGAGTTTTCGGACATATTATGGATTCACCGCTGACACTGTCACCTCTGTTGCTGCATCAGATCATTTGTGTTAGTGCAATAACAAGAACCTTCTGGGAATTACACGAACCTTCTTGTGTTCACCACCAGGTCAAACATGACATTTCTAGTGCAATAACTCAAACAGTTTTGATGGAAATTATGTCACACTTCTTGTGATAGTACCTGGAGAATAAAGAGGGGCTAGTATTGATTTTAGTCACCTTATGACCTTTTTTATAGCGCCACCTCAGGGCTAAACTTTTATTTATTAATTTATTGAAATCACTTAATCAACTTTGATAGGAATCATATCAAATCTGCTGTCAGCATTCCTGGTCTATAGATGGGGAAGTTATTGATTGTGGTGGCTCCAAAATATTTCCTGTAGTGCCCCCAGCAGGCCATGTTTAACATAAAAGAAGAGCACGCGGTAAAGCGCATATCTCCATCACGCCGTATGTCAATATAATTGGTTCTGGATCCACAAGAATATTATCCAGATCAACAACTACAATCAATTCTACATTAGTGTAGATTCTATTTAACGGTGAAATTTAACGAAAATCTGTTCATTACATAAGGGACAATTATTCTACTCAGGTATATTTTTACTTCTTCTAGATCTAGAATCCAGAGTATGTTCCAGATCACTTCCAAAATTGAATCAACTCATTCTTGGACTACCGCCTGCCATCCTACCAAATTTCGTGCCAAACCATTCATAACCTTTTGAGTTATCCTCTTAACAGACAGAAAAACAGATAAACACGGGTGAAAAAAAAAACGTCCTTGGCAGAGGTAATAAAACTAGAAAGCAACTCAGGCTCTTCAGTATAATTTATCTGTCATGCAAATCTCTTAAAAGGCTTAACAGTAAAATTCAGTGTAGTTAATTAAACGCCCCATGAATCTCAGGATGATTGCTAATGTTTGTAAAGTCATACATTTTTAAAACAAGATGTTGGCTGTTTGGAGATAGCTTTGTGAATTAATATTGGCTAATCAATGAAGGACAACACGTTTGAAAATACCAGAGTCCTGTCACTGACCGTTGACTAATTCTAATCTGAGACCTGTGATTTCACCTCACATCACAATACGAAGAGCACAAATTCTAAATTTACCAACAGTTTACTTACATTTTTAACCCCATAAAACCTATAGACACATAAAAGGCTCAGTGAAATGCACCTGCTGTATTTAAACCTGTGGAACTTCAGGCCTATTTTAAATTCTATTGGAGATTGCAGTGTAAGAATGCGGCTCCAATTGTACGTGCTAATTAGACGTGGCAACTTCGCAAGAGAATCAGATCTCGCCAGACAGACTTTGGAAGCTTATTTTTGTAAAGTCATTAGCAATTAAAAAGCTCTGACAGAGCTAGATGTGGGCAGTGTCAGTTATTTGAGGACAAAATAAGATGACATTACTGTGCACTTTATTCAAATTTTACACCAGCATAACTGCCATGAACATGTGCGTATGGTATCAGCAGAGCTGCAGCTTCATGCCCAGCCAAACTCCAGGGAGCATCCAGACCTATTACCAATGAAGTGTACATTACTTTGCTATATAAAGTGTTTTTCCAAAGCCAGTGTTTCAGCATCTACCCTTTCTCATTTTGTTTTTCGTTGTGGGAGCCAGGCACAGCATATTTGAGTGACTTCTTGAGAGTGGTTATTAACTCTTTTGGAAGGAAACAGTCGAGGAAGATTTATTTCAGTAAAGTTCATCCATCCATTATCTATACTGTTTCTTCCTCACTAGGGTCATGGGAGAGCTGGAGCCTATCCCAGCTGACTATGGGCGAAAGGCAGGAACAAATCCTAGACAGCTCACCAATCCATCCCTGGGCAGACCCACAATTAACACATGCACTCCAACCTATGGGCAAACTTATAATTTGGTAGTGTGTTTTTAAATATTTTCTATAGACATGTTATAGGTTTTAGGGTTACCGTATATATCACCCCAAAACTACGAAAAATTTAATATCCAGGTTTATGTTTATGTTCAGCACCTACAGATTTAACTTCATTCAGAAGACTCCAGTTCTCTTCATGAACCCTCTAATTTCATGTGTTACCACAAGTTCTGAGGATTTTTTTTTTTTTTTTTAATAATTGAATGCATCAAGTGAAAATGGACATTTCATGACACTTTGTGATTCTGAGATAAAGGCAGTTAAAGTTGGGTATTTTTTACTTGGTCTACAATAACGGTTTACTTCTTACGTTTGTACATGATTCCATTGAAACTAATGGGTGAACACTCCAATATTTTGACATCAAATACTTTATAGGTACATACAACAAACTGCAGCAAAAAGTCAAAAAGTTTAAGTGTCATGAAATGTCGATTTTTACTTGATGCGTTCACTTGCATAGATACGTCAAGAGAAATGTTATGAGAAATCAAACATTCATTCTGAAGAACTGTTCTGCATGAGAATGAGTTCTAAAAGAAATTCTTGACTGGTGTTCCTTCGCCGCCGTGTTGGAACTTCTGCATCTTAAGCACGGATCTCCGTGTCTCAGGTGCAAGGATAGTGTCAGTTTTTCATTCAGTAGAAATGATGAGACGTCAAAACGAACACTTCTAAGGATTTGATGACAAGGACTTTTCCTTTAATGTCTTCAAAAATATTTTAGCTTTAGGTGCCTGTTATGACTAACAAACAGCAGGTAGGGTAAAAAGAAATTTTTTTTTTACCTTTTCAACATTCATACATCAAAAAAAAAGACAAAAATCCATCCATAAACCAATTCCACAGGTTAAAGCTTGCTGAGAAGAAAAAGATCCATGAGGTCGCTGAAAAAAGGACTTGCAGACTTTCATTCATCTGTACCTTGATGATGGAAAGAGGAGGATGTGGACACCAAAATCCAAACCAGCACGCCTCGTTTTTGAGACATGGCAACGGTGTTTGCTCCAATAATACCACTGGTACTGGCTTGTCTTCATTTATGCTGAAATAGCAGGATTGGAATAAATTTAGAAGTGTACAAGAGCATCTGTACTTCTTCAGTCCGAGCAAATATCTCACCAGACTTGGTGAATGGAATTTCATCCCATATAAGAATGATCCCCAACACTGTCAAGCAACAGAATATTTTATAAAAGCCACAAACGGGAAAATTCTTATTTCAGAGAGCCATATTGGCTTAATCTGAAGGCGCATTTTTGCTTGCTAAAGAGAAAATAAAAATGAAAGATACAGGAAGAAAATAAAGTGGAGACAGAGAAATTTGAATCAAAGATACATTGGCGCTCCTTCAGTTTTACATGATGTCAGTTACGGACATGACAGCGGTTTGGCTGGTTGGGCAAAGTGGATCTGCTGGTTGATCATTTATACATCATGCATCTCACAAAGAAGGGACTTAAGGAGCCCAGTCTCATCCCGACACGTCATTTGGTGACGCTACCTGACCAAGCGTCGATATACGACACAAAAGGAGGTGTTTTCCGTCCTTATTTGACACCAGTTTAAAACAGACCCTACCCCCTAACCTCTAACTCTAACCCCAACCCTAACCATAAGTGTCAAATAAACACGCTAAAAGTCTCCTTTTGAGTCGTATATCGACGCTTGGTCAGGTAGCGTCACTATAAGACAAGTCAGAGTGAGAATGTGCTGCCTCAAGACACCTGGGAAATCCTTTCATTCCTGTTTCGTAATTCCTTATCGACACACTTACAGGACTGGAATCTCTGTAATGATGGGTGACCTCTCTAAATTTCAGGGTTAGACACAAGAGAAAGTGAGGAGGTGAAAAATAAGCACCTAGAAGAAACACTTGTTCTTTTTTTTTTTTAGAAAATGGTTCCTGTCCCCTCATTTACAGTATTGGCTAAAAGGTGCTCATTTGCACAAAACTGACACATCGTTTCTCCTTTACTTCTCCTTGTACAGACCTCTCTGTTCCATCAGTCAGACTCTGAAGCCCACAAATTTTCACTCAATAACATTAAGTATTCATGCTCTTCCTTAGGGCTTTTCACAAACCGAGACAGTTTCCTACTGAGCTACAACCAGGCCCAGCTCAGAGATCTGATTGTGGTCATCTTAAATAATGAACAGGCTGGATGAGATTACCTCTCACCCCCCCATTACCAATCAATGTAACAGGTTTAACAGAGGTATTCATATAGGCTTTATCTCAAGTATCGGTGGTGGTGTTGCATCATTTTAAATATCGTATTTCTGTCCGTGATAACACGGCTGCTCGCGGACAGAAAGGCTGCAGAGAACCTGCAGCGTTTTATCCGCTCTTCTGTGCAGTGTTTATCTTCCATGGGAAATGTGCTTAGTGAGGCTTGAAATCCTTGCTGAAGTCTGAGGTGTGTTATCATTCGGCTATTGTAACCTACAGTTATACAAACCCCAACTCCCCCACAACTCCCTCAGTCTCGAATGTGTGAGATTTTAAGTGTGGGGCATGCCGATATACGTACTTGCTCTTGACATGGCTGTATGCAATTCCCAGATGATAACAGAATCAAAAATGGGTTTCTACGGTGCTTACCCCACAGAAATGCTCCATTGCCCATGACTCTGTAATCTGGGATAATGTTGGACGCGATAAGATGAAAGACGAAATGTGTCGACACCTGCACTGCTGAGTTCCTGTCCTCGAATGACGCACAAATTTCCCTTTATTTTGACAGACAAATAAATTAAAGAAATGTTTTCTTTCTTTCCTTTGGCAAGTTGTTCTTGGTCATCTTGGTGAAGTTTAATCTAATAATTCTGACGTATACTAAAAATGAAGAGTAACTGACAGTCAATGTTTAGGACTGTAAAGCCCTATTTGCAGTGATCTTGATGTTCCAAAGTTTTGCAGCAAAATCCAGCCAAACTTTGGTTCTGTTCATTTATTTATGCATTTTTATTTATTCATTTATTTATATACACACACACACGCACACACACACACGTGTGTGTGTGTGTGTGTCTTATTTTGGGCAACTTTTACTTGTCTGCTTTAATTCCATTAATCATGCACAGATTTTTGACTGATAGGTTCTCCCTTGGCTAATACCTCCAAACAGTGGCAAGAAAATGCAAAATGACTCTCAAAATGCAGTAATAATCATGTATGATCCTTCTGTCAATAGTGGTGTGTAGAGGGGAACAGCCTTTAATAAATCTCAGCCCCATTAGTCCATTAACGGACCCCTGCTGAGCATCTAATGCTTTAATACTCAGCCGTGCCAGGTGTCTTCAGTATATAAGAGTCTCTCAGAACTGTAGCAGTTGTGGATGAAGGCAGCCCTCTTGCACAGCAGGCATCTCCACTGCTGCTCTCAGAAGCTCTTAGAACATCCATCTGAAATAAAACCCTCCTCTACCGCTCTGTAGCGAACTCCCCCAGGACTCCCCGCACACGTTTGTGTCGCCTGTAATGGGTTTTCAGTGTTTCGATGGGGGCTGTGCGTTTATCAATCATGGCCTAGGCAAGAAAAGCAGTCAACTGTACGATTATTTTGCTAGTTTTTTTTTTTTTCTCTCACCCTCCTCGCTGTTGAGCAATGACTCTTAGGCCGATTTATCAAGGGCCTGTGGGGCCCGGAAGCCGTCATTGCCTGAAGAACTGAATTATTTTATTAAAGTGGTACATTTTAGCGGCGGTCAGATGAGCATAAACCACAGCAAGGGCTATTTTGTGAGTTTGTTTTTTATGAATTTTTAAGGCTGCAAAAAAAGGGTAAAGAGGAATTATAATGTGGATATAAGCCATTATATCTGACTTATGCATGTTGTAGCATCTTTGATTCCAGCCACCATTTACTGTGACTGGAGGGCACAGATGCAAACAGACGTCAGCCATTATTGGCTTTTGACAGTGAGGATATCGACTTTCTTTGTAAGGGTAAGGCCATGCTGTTACACAAGCCTGTGAGCAAATTCAGTGAATGAGGAGTTTGTTTCCAAAACGCAGTAAGTGCCAAAATTACAAAAATTGAGATAATACCATGGAGTGATAACCCTGTGCTTCTTACACATGGTGCAAAAATCAATTTTATAGAAATTCATACTATAAGGTGTATTTTTTCATGGTCAAAGTTTGTGTTTTTCTAAAAAAATGCAGTAGGCGCCATCATAGAAAAAGCTGATTTATTCAAAATAAGTAAAATGGATATATTGCGTTTTGGAAACAAACTCCTCAGATATAGCATATACACATATCAGCATTAAGGAAGAATGCATTGACAGCCTTTTTGGTAAGTTATGCCAAAGTTACTAACAGAATACATTATATCCAATCATTGCAAGTATATTAGCCAAAGGTCTGTTATGTATTGCTGTTCAAATGTATGTACAGCTGTGGGTGCGTTAAATAAAACATATACCCCACAAAATTAAAATCAATTATAGTAGAGAGATGTAAATTGGTCCTTGGTCCATTATTCATGCAATGTTTGGATGAATTTCTGCAAATGAAATGCAAATATTAATTAGTTTAGGAATTAATTTTCTGAACAGTTTAGAAAATCAGTTATTTTCCTCTTGGCCAAATTAATTCATTCTACTTTCTGGTCACAAAACTGCTTGAGAAAAAAATAATTGCTTGTTCATTGTTTGTAAATTAAAGCCAGGGAAATTGTATGGAGGGCATGGCTTTGTGTACCAACATTATCAATTAATTTATTCACTGGGGCACACCTGGGGCTGCACATGGCACAATGATTTTCAGACTCCAGGGATGTGCATGGCAGAACTCTACACTGACTTGTCCTTAAACACACTAAATTTGCTTGTAAACAGCTTAATATTGGGAAAATGGGCTTTGTCAGTACCTGCCTATGCAGTTTCAGATCGCCTGTCCAACTGATAAAGAGGAAAAATGGATCCAGGCAGTTTTTTTTTAATTTATAGTAGGATTTATTAATTAATTCATTTATTTATAATTTTGTTATTTCCACATACTTTTTACCACATCTACCTCGTCAATTGCACTTATCAAAGAATAAATATGCAGGTGTACTGATCTGGCATCGTGTTGGGTTCTTTATCCAGTGTATGAATCTCAATGTCTTGCCCTCTGTCAGAATGAAGGGAGCTGATATTTTGGGAAAAGGGCAGGTTAAGCTGCTGCCCATCAGTAATAAAACCATACCCTGCTTTGTCTGAGCAAACTATCTCTCAGTGTGGGACAGACTGCATGTGTTTTGATGTTAGTTTTATGGTAAATATGGGTGAAAATGTTTGGGAAATGGAGTGACCTACTGCTTGGTAGTCAGTATTATAACTATGGGTGGTCGAATCAGGCTTATCTTGGTACAGAGCTGATAAACCCCTGTAAATCAGCGGAGTTCACTTTTATAAACAAAGGCCATGCTTTGTTTTGATGGGTGGTATTCATTTTTATGTCATGATGCACATACGTGACGCATGTACGTGCTGTTTCTTAGCGCCTGGCTGTTATTAGCGGTAGAGAATCGGGTTACGGGGTCATGAAGATAAGGGAACTTCTCTCCCACTTCAAGGGCTGTTGCTGACTTTACTGACCTCATATGAACCGCTTTTCCCTTTTTGAGCCTCCTGACGCTGTCTAGCAAGGGAGGAAAAGGAAGTTAGATTAACTATAGTCTCTCCTGTCAGCGCAATCCGAATGTAATTATAGAGCGAGTGTCACTTTTGTTTCCTTTTCATTACTGACATTCTCATTTGTTAGAGAAATCTGATTTGCTGGGAGAATTTGATCAGTCACGCTCGAGTTTTTCTCTCTCACAGCTCTGTTGGCAGTTGGAGAGCAGACATTACTTCGCGTTTATCGCTGAGCTAAGCAGAAGCGAGATCTCCAGTAACTGAGGTGGCACTGTACTCTTCTCTGGTGCCAGACGCACTACACTTCCTTAAATGCACTCTGGCATGTTAGCTCTTATGGAGCTGAACGGCTCTCAGTCGAGACGCAGGCCATGTTTGCGTTCTGCCTCATGTCACGGGCGGATAATCCTTCGCCAGATTACATTCCCATAAGACTCCTGACCCAGCCATCCCCATTCTCCCCTCTCACAGGAAGACAGGCAAATAATACACAAAATGAGTACAAGGAAAGAAAGAGACGACTGGAACAAAATGCTGACACTGAAATCGGAGAGTTTCTGAATGGGGTGTGTACACTGATCTGTCGTGCTAACTGAGGAGTCAGGAGGCAGTTTTTTTTCTGTTGGGTTTCATTTGTTTACTGACTTATTTATTATTTAACTTTTGTGAGTGTGAATAAAAGTATGAGAGGAGTTTGGGGTGCGGTTTGCAGACTTGTCAAGAATAGCTGGAGTTTTTCTCCAAAAGGCAATGTATCGATTTTACTCATTTTGAGTAAATCAGTTTTTTTTTATGTGGGCGCCTATTGCATTTTATTGAAAAACACAAACTTTGACCATGAAAAAATACACCTTATAGTATGAATTTCTAAAAACGTATTTTTGCACCATGTGTAAGCGGCACAGGGCTATCGCTCTATGGTATGATCTCAATTTTCGTAATTTTGGCACTTACTGTGTTTTGGAAACAAACTCTTCAACTGGACTTCAGAATCAAATCTGTAGTTGGCGAGGAGTAGGGTTGCAAAGTTGCATCGCCAGTTTCGAATGAATGAACATTGCATTTATGTAGCGCTTTTCCCATTGGCACTCAAAGTGCTTTACTTTAATGTGCAAGAATCTCACCTCACCACCACCAATGTGCAGCACCTGGGACGTGCGACAGCAGCCATCTTGCGCCAGAGTGCTCATCACACGTCAGCTGAGGAGAAGAGGGAGAGGATATTTTAAAAGTCAATTAAATCAGGGGATGATTAGATAGCAGGTTGACAGAGCTTGGCTGGGAATTTACGGAGGACACTAGGAAAACCCTACTCTTAAATGGCTTTTAATTCATGTTTCGTACAATGGAAGGAGTCTTCCCCGCATATATAGTCCGGAAAATCTCTCTCTTAACAAAAATTTTCTCTCTATAATTTTTGGCGCATGACCATGTATTAAACATGAGAATTATCTACGAGCTATACAGCTATAATATTTTCATGCACTCCGATTTCCACTGGGTGGTCCATTGTCTCCTTGCTGTGCATGAAGATAATTTAACCACACACCTTGTTGGGAATTATCCCTGGCATGATAAATACCTCAGGGGCTAACAAAACAAGAATGTGCCTCCTTGGCTGTACAAAAAAAAAAAGAGATCTCTGTGCCTGGTAGTGTGTTTATAAACCATTTTTGGCCATAAAGATATTCTATGTTGATGTCACTTTTACTTTTATCCTTTGAAGATCTTTTTCTTCTCTCAGTGATTACAGGTGGAAAGTGAGTCACAGGGCACAAGAGCATTTCAGCGCCCTCCACAACTGTAAACCATGTATTTCCAAAACACTTACAGCACAGTGGAAACACTTTCAGTACAGCCCTGTGTTTACAAGTACCAATGCAATTTCTCCCCACGCCTGTGAATACACTTTCGCCAGCTATTATGGGTTCTCTCTATCCTTAAATGACTGTCCTCAAAGCTACTGTCACTTAGAGCCTTGATGTCCATTCTACATTGCCCTGGCCTGCTTCATAATCTTGCGGCCTGTTTCCTGTCATGCGATCCCAGTCTCATCCCAACTTGTCAAGTAGTCACGCTACCTGACTAAGCATTGATATACGATGAAAAAAGAGGCTCATTAAAACAAACCTTACCCCCTGACCCCTAACCTTTAACCCAAACCCTAACCCTACACATCAAATAAGGACACCAAAAGCCTCCTTATTTGTTGTATATCGACGCTTGGTCTGGTAGTGTCACTACATAACAGTTGCCATGAGAATGTGTCACACATATCTCCCGGAAGGCCGGGCTGCCTAACACCAGCTCATGGTGGAGCTTTGAGTGCAGACTGTAGGCGATCTCTCCCAGCTTGTTCTGCTAATTCAGTCAGAAAACCTGGTTTTGTACTCCACGTTCATGCTCTGGGTCATAATCGCGCATGGTGAAGGCAGCCCACCACTGTCAGAATGCGTCACAGAGGCAGTGCCACCCAGCTAGCAGACACACTCCCGCTAGCGCGAGCACAGGATTTGGGTCAGCTTACTGTGTAGAAGGGTGAGGGTGTGTATAAGGGTTTCTTGTTAAACAGTGACGGCTAGACACGCGGTGCCGGGAAAGGCCATGGAACAGGGGGAGGTCGACCTCATTTGTGTCTCGTTTCCATCAAATTTCCATCTAACGCCATTGCAAGATCCGAAGCCTCGCTGCTTTCTTGAAAAGGTCAGACAGGGGCGTGCAACCATTCGGTGCTAACCTAGCATTGATATTACTGCCACGTAATCGTCAACCTGTCTGCTTATCTGCGCATTTGTGTAAATTTTATCTGCGGTATTCCCAGCTGTTGGTTATAAAGGGAGTCGATATGATGCTTGCGGATGGCATGGTCGAGTTGCTGTTTTAAAGCTTACTGTTTCGATGAATTTTTATTGAGGAAATGCCTTATTTCCAGGGAGTAGTGTTGTTTTCTCTCCAGACAATATCCCTTCAGCTTTTCCTCTGCTTAGAGCACTAATGTGTTGTCCTTGAGCAATATATTTCATGGACACTGCCTGGCTTAAAATTCAATGGTATTACCAAGAGAGAGAAATATGTCAAAACACATCTTGCGCTGTGTAATGCAGATCTAGGATGTGCTACGACCATGGAATACATTCCATCTGCTGAAAAACATTTAAGTAAAAGAAATGGAAAATTAAGTGGAAAACTTTATATATTCAGTTCCTTTTTTTACATATTAAACGCCAGATTCTGCTGCTTACTGAGGAGAAGTAGGTAGCTTTCACATGAGAGAATCTGACAAAACCTGAATAAATGTGTGGACAGAGATGACAAATGCAGATGTGCTACCAACACATTCTCATCCTGACATGTCATATATTCACGCTACCTGACCAAGCGTCAATATATGACAAAAAAGGAGGCTTTTGGCAATCCTATTTGATGTTTAGGGTAAGGGTTCGGGGTTTGGGGGTAGGGTTTGTTTTAAACCGAGGTCAAATAAGGACAGTAAAAGACTCTTTTTTCATTGTATATTGACGCTTGATCAGGTCGCGTAACTATATGACAAAGTGGGCTCATCCTTCTGTTCGTTTCACTGGCATGGTTTGGGTCCGCTTGTCCCTGTATAGGAGGAAGGACCTCTACATATTAGCGCAGAGTTATTCTTTGTGATCACCTTTATCTCCTACGATGAAGCATTTCTGCTATGATGGGAGGAGTCTCTTCAGGGATGACTATGGCCTAAACCCCACAGGGCAAAAGGGCTCACTGAATGGTTTTATGAGTATGAAAATAATCCAAATCATATGCCACCACCTTCACAGTCACCAGATCTCAATCTAACTTCATTTATATGGAACATTTTGGAACAATGTGTTGGCATTCTCTGTCATCATCATCAAAACACCAAATGAAGGAATATCTCTTGGAAGAAAGGTGCTCCACCCCTCCAGTAAAGTTTCACACTTGCACACTCTATGCCAAGGCTTGTTCAATCAGATCTGGCAGATTGTGGAGGCCCAACACCATACTGAGACTGTTTACGTCGGTTTTTCCATTAATTTGTCACCCTTCTGTATATCTTAGGAATGGACCCACAACCTTATCTCTGTACTAGAGTCCCAGGCTGGAGAATAAATAATGGAAGTGACCTGGACTGGCCCGTTTTACAAGTTCAATTACCTTTGTCACAACTCTTATCAGTGAAGGTGGGTACGTGGTGGCGATTGCACGTCGCTGTGATACGTTTTGAAACAGCACCAGCGAGCACAGGAAACAGACGGTGGGTAATTGGGCGTTTGATATTCAGAGACCTCGGAGGCTCTGAAGACTTGCGCCTTTTATTAAATTTACAGGAAGGACTGACGTATCAGGAGATCAAACGGTAAAAAGGTAGAACCACCAGCCTCCTTCACATTCATTACTGCTCAGGCCTTTATATTACCCATCCAAAATTGCAACACAAAAATGCAATTTATCACTGATTTACAAGCCAGTCAGAATGTTCAGGTTTTCAACTGGAATTCGGACAAATTGAAAGCCGCACAATACAGGACCTGGGGCTTGTATTCTGATAATGAAAAATGAGGCTGGTGTGGAGGAGGGTGGATGGACGGAAGAGAAGAGAGGAGAGGAAAAAGGTGGGGGGGGGGATTGTCTGACATCCTGCATTATCTGAGGTCCACTCATTCAGATAATGTCACTGACATCTTACGCCTTGACCTTTCGGATTTATGCTGTATATCTTCGATGGGAAATGTCAATGAATTATTGAACGGTTCTGTGCGTGTATGTGTGTGCGTGCGCACAGGTGTTTTTGTGTGACTTCAAATTACAATGAGATTAAATTTATCTCTGTGTTTGATTAATAACAAATCACCGTTGAGTTCAGTTCTCCATTTAAGCACCGCTTCGTAAAATTTGCAAGAATGAGACAGTCGAACTTCAGACAGTCCTCTCCGACAGCAGATGTATCGCTGTTAGTCCCGCCACCTTTGTTGTTTGGCCTTTTTTCAGAGTTTGGCCTCCGTTACAGATCTTGTCACTTTCCTGGCCAGGAGGTGACCGCCAGCGCTGAGGGACTCCTCATCCGCACAGACAGTCGAGAGGAAAATGGACTCCTCGGCGAGGACCTGGAAGGTGGCCGAGATTGTTTTTCTTTTATCCCCCAGACGTTATCCGAAACAGAAACGCAGGTCCTGCCAGGGTGAAACCTCCACTAAGGGTCAGTCTTACGAGTCCAATAAGAAACCGGTCAGCTGGCTGCTGAGATTACAGAGAACGTTTCTATCAGCGCTACACTCAAACTCACCTCTGGACTTCGGCTACTACACCACGCCTTTACAGGAAACCAGTGTTCTTACAGCTTTTAGTTTTCACAATGAATATTAATGGTGTCTCTTGTCATTGCATGGTTATTATAATGGTGGACGTAATATGCGTGCAAAGTGCCACTGTCTGAATATTATTTTTCTAAACAAACTCTTTTACCTTTTGTTTTATTTAATCATCATTTGTACCTGAGGTTGAATGCTATGCTCCATGTCACTTAAAATTCTTTTCAGATGAAATTAAGATTCTCTTTCTGTAGTAGTGAGTATCAGTGATCAATATTATATTGTAATGCTGCTTTTTTGATATAAAATTAAAACGTAAAAATACTTCTATTTAATAGTTTTTACACTTTGTTTTATCGTGAAAGTGGGGCATTACCAGGAAAAAGGGGCTTCTAATCCCAGAGATTTTGGATAGTGGAAATAGAGCTGGGAGAGCAGTGGAATGAGATAAGAGCGGTTTTTATAGCAGAAAGACGGAGTAGATCATGAGAAAGTTTGATAAATATCGCGGCAGACTCAATTCGGAGATTACGGGGGCTGTCTGCTACTCTTGGGGTTGAACATAGATTTAGATTTGACCTGAGATTACCACTCTCTCTGGCACCTCACTGACAGAAACAATATCAGCCTGGTTCTTTCTTAAGGGCAGCTGTGCGGCAGGTTTTGAACTGGTCTCATTTCCCCAGAATCAGCCCTGCCATTGTAAAAGGGAGGTGAAAATAGGGTCCGTAAATAAAGAATGGCTGAATGAGACTTGGTTTCCTGTGCAGATTTCCCGTGTGTGTTTTTTGTCTGGGATATGCGCAGAGGTGTGGTTACTGCAACCTCTGAGTAGGTGCAGTGAGACACTGAGTGTGTGACGCAATGTTCTTACAGCAGTTTTGCACAGTAATTATAACACTTTTATGAGCAGGTTCACCATTCAGGCAATGAGGATAGATGCAACTCATTGAGATAATTACGCAATCAACCTTTATTTAGTGAAGCACAGTATATGAATGCTATACCTTTCGCATACCTCCCAAGTTTGAAGGACCGAAATGCTGGTCCATAACTACAGCGTTTCATTTCATTGTGCCGGAGGGAGGGGGGGAGGGAAAGAGAGAGATTCCATTTCATTTTTTTTAGCGGGGGGGGCAGGGGGGTAGAAAACGATTGATTTCCTTATCATTTTATTGAGCGGGTGGTGGAATTTGCATTTAATTTTGTTGATTCATAACACATTATTACGCGTGGGTGGAGAAATAACGCATAAATCCCTCAATTGCGCAAATTGCGGGTTTTTTCCTTTGCTTGCAGGTCCGCGGGTTTTGCTATTCAAATGCGGGTCAGACCCGCCTGATGCGGGTCACTTGGGAGCTATGCTTTCGGATCATTTAGGCGTCACACTTTAGATGAAGTATTGCTCATAAAGGCTTTATTCAGCATGTATAATGCCTTCATGACGTGTTCATAAATCATACATCAGAAAATATCATGCTTCGTAAAGGGTGAAATAACACATCCTTATTCAGCATGTGATGCCAGATGTGACAGTGACAATGTCACTTAGCTGACAATGTCACCCTTAATAGCATTTAGCCACTAGCTAAGTGACATCATCACTTATATCACATCTGGCATCACATGCTAAATAAGGATGTGTTATTTCACCCTTTACAAAACATGGCACTTGCTTATGTATGATTTATGACGACATTATGTCTCATTTATGAAGGCATTATACATGCTGTATAAAGCCTTTATGAGCAAAACTTAATCTAAAGTGTGACCCATTTAGGCTTAAATACATGACTCTTATTTTCACCGTCCAGCATTATCAAAGACTCACAGAATCTCTTTACGATTTGTTTTACATTTAATTGCTTGTTTGGATATGAACAGTCCAGAATAGAATGAGGTTTAAATATTTGACAACTTGATGAATTACAACACTGGAACTGGCCATTTTCTGCAGAGTTCATGCACTAAAATAAGTCAGAACTCAGTGAAATCTGTGACAGGAATGAGGACATATGAGGGTCAAATATTGTCCTCAGAGGAATATGCTCACTTTCTCCATCAATTTTCCATTGACCTTAAAGTTATTTTCCAAGTGCAGTGTAGTAGTAATGGAATGAACAGTAAAGCTACGAGAAAAAATAAAATGGCAGTAGTTCTCACACATTATGAAACACTTGCTCTTTCAAAGAAGCTGCAGTTTCTTGCGGAGGATGGCAATCATCTGATAATGCCTAAGAAAGGAAGCTGCTGACAGACCGTCACAACTTTGTACGTCAAAACAATCTGCGAAAGCTCACACTTCCGTTACTATTGTACTGCAAACTGGAGTACAATGCGAGCGCATGCTCTCTCTTAGATCCTCGCCTGAGATGCAGAAGGTATAATTAAAGCACCCTGTGTATCTTGAGAAGTGATGCGGCGCATTACAAGTGAACCACACGCTGCGATGAACAGGTGTTTCTCTGAAAGCCTGAATTTATTAGGGTGTCAGTCATACAAGCACCAAGAGTCTCCCTCATTGTGTTTGTCTTTTTTCTGAGGCAGGCAAGGCTGATCCGGAGATATTTGTGCAGAAATGCTTACTATAAAGAGGCCTTTCAGGCAGACATAGACTTGAGGTGCGGTGCGTAGCCCATTTGGCTTGGTGGTATTTTGACCTTTGATTCTTATTTATTTATTTATTTATTTATTATAAATTTGGCATGTCCAATCCCACCGGAATCTGGAATGCCAAATATAGGAACTATGTACAAGACTTGCTCGTATGCGACCCCTTGTTGCCAATTCAGGAGAGAGGGACGTTCCACAGCTCTCCTCTGAAGCACGTGCTCATCAATACTGCTTCTTTACACTTATTGGTTGAATCCTCACAAGTTCAGAACGAGGGCGAAGGATACCCGAACATGAACAAAGCTCAGAATCTTCCTGACGAGCGCCTGGCTGGCCAACAGGAGGCGCTTGTGCAACGAACAAAGCAACCATTTTATAGCCCCTTCCGAATTGCATCCCTGTAGCGCAATGGCCAATTGTGCGCTACTTCTGAAAAAGCTGCTGACCACTGCCGGTTGGTACGACTGGGGCTCGAACTCGCGCCGTGATCTGTTTCGCAATGCGGTGCTTTAACCGAGTGAGCTATCCGGCAGCTTTGACGTTTGATTTTTGAAGTTTATGCGGCTGCGTGTTTTTAAAAGAAGGAAGAGGATGAGAATGCATGAAATTTACTACAGTTGAAACAGGTGAAATCAAAGGTGCTTTATAATATCAGTATTAGCTTGCTGCTTTGCTAATCATTATGGCACAGCTAATTTTTAGTATTGTGTTGCTCAAGGTTGTGGAAATGAAACAAGCCTCGCTTTGAACAGTCACTCATGACAAAACTGTGCTTGTTAAAATGAAAGCAACCTAGCAAACTCACATATGTTGATTACTTTGTGTTGCATGGGCAAGATTCAATATTTTTCAGTTCTCTAGTGAGCACATATACACAGTACACACACAAACACACCCACCCACACACGCACACGCACACACACACACGTACGCACACGCACGCATACACACATCTTAACATCCTGCACTCCACATAGCCTTTTCACAGGTGAGGACATACTTTGGTCAAGTTTGTCTTTCATTCATTAGTAGCTTCGCATTGCTCAGCAGACAAATATAGATCACAGACATTAATCATTTTTTTGAGCTGTGCACATTGTTCACCAGTACCACTTTGTAGCAGTATCTATTCATAAAATTTAAAAACAATTCTCTGAATAGTTGCACTCCTCCCACTGGCCTCAAAAAAAGCTTTACAATTTAATTTTCTTTTTAATTTAATATAGTCATGTCTCTTGGCAATCGTTTTTCAACAGATTAGTCATTTGGACAAAACTAATGGCTGTCTCTCTGTCCGTCTAATGGCACAGGTGCACTGGAGTACTGTAAATGGGGGGTGGGTGGGTTGAGCATAGCTTCTATCCCCCCATTTTTTTTTTCAATGGGGTCAAGGCAAAAACCCCATTGACGGATTGCAAAGCAAGGAGACGCTGCCGGAAAAAAGTCGGAAATTCTAAACTTTATTCAAATAAGGATCCATTCTCTGGGGCAGCAGAAAATCACGCATGTTTTTGTGACATTGCAACCTTTCTCAAGGTAAACTAATCTGTTGTAAGAAAAAAAAAACAAAAAAACACAGGGGAAGAGCCAGACAGGTTGACGATGAAACATTATCTCTTCATCTTTGCAACCGCTACTTTATCTGTCTTGCTGGCCATTTTAGAAAGTAGGCCAAATAATTTTAATTAAAACTTCTCGACTTCAGACATGCTTTGTGTCGTAATATGCAATTTATTACTGCTAAACTTAATTTAAAAAGTTGGGTAGCGCAAAAACACCCTGCCAGGCAGTACTAAGCAACACATCTTGGGAATAAACGCACCAGTGGAGATGCGCAGCCTCTATTTCAGTTATTGGAGAGTGATATATTAATCCACGGTCTGTACAACAAGCAAAATATTACACCGTTAAAAACTTGACTTTCACCATTATTCACCATAAATAGACTATAAAAGTCAATAGGGACAGAAATGAACAAAGTCGAAAAATCAGGGGTCTCAAACTGATCTGTGAAAGGGCCAAGGGGCTGCAGGTTTTCAATCCAATCAAGGAAAAGCACACCTGATACAACTAAATTAATCAACTGCTCTCAGCCTGCACAGTTGATTAGCTGTATCAAGTATGCATCTACTTGGTTGGATTTTACCTGAAGCCCTGTGGACATTTTTTCGGGCCAGTTTGAGACCACTGCGAAAAATCATAGTGCTAAAAGACAGACATTGATTTTGCTGAGTGTTTAGATCCCTAGTCTTGTTAATTTTATCTGTATCTATGAACCCTTTACATTTTAGTATAAGGGCAGTGCTGGGCCTGAGTGCTAAAATGGCTGATAGAGGGCAGCCTCTGGTACTGCTAGCACACATGCTAACTCAGTTATTTGGGAACTACAGCGATTATCCCCTGTGTGATAAATGCAGGACAGACTGCAGCTAATGCTAACAGATTTGATCATCGTAAACACACACTGTAGTTGCAATCCAACAGCTTTGCTTTGGCCATATGTTAAATGCAGTCAGCTAACTAGCTGCGAGAACAAGTAAATAAAATGTTCTCGTCTAGCCTACTTTAATATTGAGTGAACGTCTGTTTTCTTAATTCACTTAATCCAATTAATTAATTTCACAATTACCTTTAACCATATTTGATCGAACCGTACTGCAGGTAGAAACTGCTTTCAAAAGAGCAGGTATGCAGGTGTGTAGTGTGTGTGTGTGTGTGTGTGTGTGTGTGTGTGTGTGTGTGTGTGTGTGCATGTGTGAGCTACAGTTACAGTTAGGGGTAGGTTAAAGTGCGGTTACAGTTAGGTATAATTTGGTTAGGGTTTTAGGAAGGCTGTACAGAATGAACATAACCCAATGCAATGTCCTCACAAGTTTCGCTGTGCAAATGTGTGTGTGTGTGCGTGTGCGCGCGCGCGTGTGTGTGTGTGTGTGTGTGTGTGTGTGTGTGTTCTTGTACTTGCAGCACAGTGAGGACTAAAAAATGTTTTTTTTTTTCCTTTGCAGTGGGGACACTATTGGGAATTGAGGACATTGTCACCTGTCCTCACAGCTAAAAAGAAAAAATTGTGACTTATTACTTGAGGTTAGAGGTTGTGTTAGAATTAGGAATAGCTTAAGGCTAGGGTAAGGGTTTAGGTTAGGCATGAGTTATTTTTAAGGTTACGGAAATTCTGTAGAGACACGCAAAGAAAGAATGGAAGTCAATGTAATGTCCTCACAAGAATGGAAGTACAAGGATGTGTCTGTGTGTGTGTATGTGTGTGTGTTGCGGGGATCTCATGTCTTCTGCATGTACAACATTTCATATCAAATTTTACCTGAAATATATTCCAGTTCTAATACAGTATTTCTAATTAATAGATAAGTCATTTGAAAATGCATAATTTTTCTTTGCAGAGAATCGTCTGACCATCAAGTTGCTCCCTCCCAATAGCTCCTATAATCCTAGAAATTAAACTATAATTATTGAGTTTTTGGAGCAGGAAAAAACAATTGGGGGGAAAAAAGTTATTTTATGCATGCAAGTGCCTCTCTGAACCTGCAGCGAGGTTCAGAGGTGAGCAACCTCGCTCAGTGTACAAGGATGACCTTTGCCCATCGTGCTCAGTACGGAAAAAGAACATGAAATAATGAATCGATTCCGTGCAGAGGGTTTGAAAGACACTCTGTTCGTAAAAGCTCCTTTTATATAGTCAGCACGAGATCAGCCCACATTTCAAACAGAGTCCTGAAAAAGCCCACTCATATCAGCTTTTATTAGCAGGATCACTACTCAAGGTGACATTGGACATGCAGTCATTACATCGGAGAGTCACACTAATTGGAAATATGATGCCAGAAGAGAAGAGACACGTATTGACTGATGCGCCAATGGTAGTATATCCAAATCCTGTATCTTAATGGCTGGATCCTGGCCCAGGCTTTCAGCAAATGTAGCAGCATAGTCCTGTAAAACTGAAATGTTTTCTTTTTATTTTTTTAAAGGCCCTCCTATCCTCAGCTGAACTTGATCAGATCTTGCAGGGTCATTAAATCATTTTCTATTTCTTTTTTTCTCTTTATCAGCTTCTGCATCTTTTCGTGTTTGTTGCCCTTTTTACGTTACCATTTGGAGTGTATACACAATAGGCCCACAATATAAGTAACACTGGGTGTTTCTGTGATGACCTGAGAGATATTATACAAAATACCAAAACCTGAAGGAGTGATTGGTTGATTGATTGATTTCATCAATAGTTTTGTTAATACTTGTATTCTTGAGTTTATCTACAGGGTTCAGCTTCTATCTCTGCTTATATCAGGCTCTTGGAATGCTCCTCTAAGGCTCTCAGTACTTTTGTATCAGCTGATGCTCTGTGTTTTGCTCATCACTCTGGATAAGAGTATCTGCTAAATGCTTATAATGTACCGCAGTGCATTGCTTGATGGATGGATTGATTTTGTAACTGATTAACTGGTCCTCTGCTAAGATCCTATCTCCACTTGATAACACCCGAAGACCAGCGGACGTATTTCTGAAGCAGTGCAGGGTGATTTGCTTGGCAGGGGGGCACCTTTGCATATAACTCAAATTGACTGCAGTGTATTTTCATCTACAGTCATCAGGCTACAGTTTTACAAAGCTCAGTGTCATGGATTTGAATCGCAAGCTCTTGTTAACGTGATTGAAACGTATTGAACAGGGAAGAGGGAGAGAAGCCAAACGAGGTCAAGGAAATTGGAAGGCGTTAGCATTAGCGCCACCGCGCCTCAATAGCGAAGAAACAGAGCGTGCCCAGTTCACGCCGTGATCACACCATGCTGAAATGGAAATGGTATTGGCAGGCCAGCGTGTCCTCAGGGTCTGGTCTGAGCTGTGGTTGGCCGTGTCTGAGGACCGCGTCACGGATCAATATCCCCCAGCTGCCTGCCTCTCTCCCCGCAGACTTGCTGCTCAGTCACCCGAAAACCTCAGACTGCAGCTCCTCTAGTGATCGAGGGAGGTGAGCTGGCTCTGCCTAACTTAAAATCAAAGGGCTCGATAGCCCAATCCTACAGGGCGCATAGAGCCTCCATCTTTACTGTGAGTTCAGTCATTCAAATGTCAGGGCTAATGGTAGCAGCTAAAATATGCATGACTGACCCACAGTAATGCTGTACTGCTCTGCAGTGGCTAGGACTGTTAGAATGGAAGGAACCTGGGGCATAAAGAAAGGACAAGAGTCAAATGCAACTGTATGTAATGCACTGTTTCACATTCATATGGCCACTTCTGTGGCTTTCATAAATTTACTAGAAAATGTACGCGCTGCACCTCGGGCAACCTGACTTGAGAAATGCCTTCTTTTGGCTTGGATGTAGAAAATGGCCTCTCCTTTTGAATTTTTAATCTTCTGAGCAAAGACCGGATGCTCTCCTCTTACACAATATCACTAACAATGAAAGCGACCATTTCAGTGCTCTCACAATTGATGAAAAGTTATTACTTTGTTCCCACATTTTGTGCGACTCAAATGCTAATATATGCGCACGCACACACACACACACACACACACACACCACCTGTCTTCTTCCTTTGAATCTCCCAGGTGACCACTTTGCTCGAGGCAAATAAAAATGACTTCTCTGAATGGTTTCTGTAATGTGTGTTTCCCTATTCTATTTCATAAAGTAAGGTTAGCAGAATTGGGAAGAGGCAGTTTAAAGGCTGGCTGTCCTTTCCAGTCTAAGAGAGTGAGGTTTGATGTGCTCTTTTTACGTTTGGGGGGATTCTGGCAGGAATGTAATGGATCACTATCTTTAAAATGGAGAAACCATCCTGCCCTCCATATTGGTAAGGTAAGTTGATGTCTGATTGCTACACAACGACACAGAGGCAATGAGATAAATGAGCCAATGTGCTGGAAGCTTGAACTTTGACCCCTCCCTCTATCCCTGTGCCAGAGTTAGCTGATAGCAGCCGCCTCACTCATCTCTATTGGAGATCACACAGCAAACCCAGATAATGTCTACAGTATTGCCTCAAAAAACTGTGTTAGCCAACTTAACAATCATGTGATCACACGACTTAAAAACATGGTAAAATAACTTTTCAAAATATATACCTTTTTTTTGAAGTACCACCCACACAAGGCAATTTAGTATGCATTTTTTTTTAGGTAATTGGTTTCCTCAAAAAGGTTTAGTGCACTGCTCTATCCGGGTTTACAGTGCTAAATACGAATGCCGCAAAGTGGCTGGCAGTGAACCGACAGCGATAAAAAGAGGTCATTCTCTTACAAGGAGGGTCACATTAGAGGTGAGAGAGTTAACAGGGCTAAGGCACCAGTATGCGTTGTCCAGAATTAGAGCTGTTTCTGCTGAAAAAAATACAGTTAACACAATGGAAGCAGGGGCATTTGTATTTATTATTTGCTAGCTAAAAAGTGAAAATATGATTTGAAATGTTAAGGGCTCAATACTGTATCCTTGTATACTCATTCTGTTGTCATTTTGGTCTCTTGCTTACAACCAGACTTGTGGCGCATTCAAATCTCAGGAACAGGTGACCGAGCTGTATCATAATCTTCAGGCGAAGATAACGTCTGTCACACCACTTTGGACTTGCATAGTCATGGTCCCAAACAATACAGTCCCTGCACAAATCAGACTGTAAAAAATTCAATAAAAATAGGGCCTTTGTAATGTGGCGGTAGAAACTGCTCCTGTGTATTTCATTCTGGCTGAAGTGCTCTGTTGTGCAAAAACAAGGTTTCAGTCGAGGAGAGCCATTCCAGCGTCATATCGAGGTCCTTTTGAGCTGAGAGGAGCTGACGCACAAGTATACAAGGACAGCGAATTTAAAAATCTAGCGAAAGTAAAGCTATTCCACTGCTGTCCATCTCCTCGCATCAGTACTCAGGGCTCAATCTCTCCTATCACAGGCACTTCTGCATGCTGTCCCCACGAGTCTCCAACCGCTACCAAACCTTTAAAGATTTCCAAGCGTGTGCTCACTGCTCCGAGACTGAGCTGCTGTGTCCTCAGGCCACCTTTCGGTCTCGACACTCGAGGTGCGTGATATTCTCCAATAAACATAGGAGGCTAACAGCAGGCGAGCATGCTGTCCCTAAAGGTGGACGTATACATGTTGGTTGCATGTTTTAAGTCAAAAAACTAAACCTGCTGATAAAACCATATCAGGAAATGAACCTTGAAAAAAGTACAAATGAATTATATTAGTTATCTGACTGGCAAAATATACAGAAAAAGAATATTGATAAAGTTTTTCTTGCCCATTTTGGTGGAAAATTATTTTTGCTCAGTTGTTTTCTGTGTGAACTGTTCAAGATCACAGTGGGTTGTTTTGTGTTCTGCTTGAGACATTGTATTCAGTTTAATGGAGAAGCATTAGGTTACAGACTGTGTCTTCTAATCAGTGGAAGATACTGAGAGGTAGAGATCAAGCGTCACAATGAAGGTATGTGAGCGTGCGTATGTGGTGCTTGTTTACAAAGAGGGAAAGTAAACATCTTGGACATACACTGCAGAATGAAGGCACAGAGGATCTCGTGGCTAAGATAAAGAGACCTGGCATCAGCTTTCAAAAAGATAATGAGGAACTGGACAATGAGCATGTAACAAACAACGTCTCCCCTCCCCCTGGGTATTTAAGCAAGCTGGGAAAGTGCTTCGGAGAGAGTCTGTCTGATTTCTTAGTTAGTCGGGTGACACTCTCCATTTTTTATTACATTGATGCAATATTTAATAAAGTCTTAAAGGATATCCGTTATGTTTTCATGCTCTGCTTAAGTGTCCTAATTTTTCCCCAACAGTAAACTTGGCGCTGTGCGCAGGTCTCTACCCTGGGATTTCTCATCTTACTGATTGACCCCATGGACCTGTCTCCAAGGATGTGCTGTAATAGAGGACAGCAGGAGAGCCCAGCGCCAGCCGTGAGAGGTAGAGGGATTCGGAAGGGAGGCGATCCTGGTGGGCGCTCATCTGCGAGTTCCTGGTAAGAGACTTACGAACTATAAGGTCTACAGGGGTTGGACACTGCAGGACTGCAGGATAAGGGTAGTCGACCACAGCACGGTCAATCTGAAATAAGGGTGAGTAAGATTGAACCATAGTATGAAGCTTCTCATTTTTAGGTACCAAAAAAGACAAACAAGAGGAACAATAAAGGAAGACCTCTACTGTTAATAATACAGGTTAATAATAGTACCCGTTTCCAGGATTTCATAAAATTTAACTATAACGTACAAAGTTCTGGGTATCTCGTACAATTTATCAATACAGCACACAAATTTCTGGGTATTTCGTAAGGTTGAACAATACCACATACAGTTCTGGCTATGTACCAGCTGCTGAGGACGGACCAGCTGCTTAAATAGCGGTCATCTGATTAAAAGGGGTTTTGAGTCTTTTTCCCTCATCTAGGCAGCAGTGAGGAGGTTTTTAGCTTGGGCCCCGAGTCGAGAAGATCATTGCTTACTAAGATGATTACTTTTGTGGCAACAATATGTTCACTTGGCCCAATGTAGTTACATTTGCACAGCTCCACTTGTTAATGTTGAAGAAGCTGCCAGGAAAATGGAAGCTAAAGGTTGAAGCTATTTTAGATGTGTTTAGTACTTATGAGTTCAGTACTTAGCAGTACTTTGCAGATTACATGGAGGTGCCAATCCTGGCCGCAGCCATGTGTATAGCAGCTCATAGCTTGATCAACGTCCAGTAGTTGGAGGACATTATTGTCCTTGCATGCCAGGACTCTAGATCATATCACACAGAGAATTTTGCGACAAAGTTATTCCACTCAAGTATAACATGGACGTTCACAAATATCCACCTCAGCCTGTGCCAAAAGGGAGATATAAGTGTAAAATTGGGTTTATGAGTCCCTTCCCCCCTCCCCCTTTCCAAAAAAAAGAAACGTTATCTATCTTCTGACTTCCTCTGTTCAATTCATCACTGACAGGCTAATGCCACCCTGACACTTGCACGATTTTTGTTCCCGCAATGCCACGCAATGCATTGTGGCAATGTTTAAAGTCTTCGGTAACGAGCGTGAGGAGTGTGTGAAGGGTGCGGGGGGGCATGCCATGTTGTAGAGAGAATTTTGAAATGTTCAAAAATTCGGCACGCATTTCAGCACGCAATGTTCGTGCCATGTGCGTGCCGGTGCCACTTGCGTGAACAATACGTGAACTCGGTGTGAACACTGCCAACGGTGCATGTCAATGCGTACCGTGTTAGGGTGTTATCACGAGTTGTTCACGTGATCATGGCACGCCCAGCTCACGCATGTTCATGCACGTCATGAACCATTCGCGCATGGCAGGAACTTCTCAGGAAGTGTTCACGTATTGTTCGCGCATAGTTCAAATTTTTGGCCGCGCATTGCGTAGACAGTGTGTAACTTATGCGTGTACAGTGCGCGAACAGGGCCCAAACAAGGCTCCGCTGAGTACCACCGAAATGGCACAACTTGCCACGACGCATTGTGCGGCATTGCGGGGACAAAAATCGTGCAAGTGTCAGGGCAGCATAACTTTTCATGATCAGTAGAGCATGTTGGGGATACGATAGCAGAATCTGTGATCGACATCATGTCCTCATGGGGATGCATCAGTACTGTGTTTCTCACACAAATGTGTTGAAAATCTGCTCAACACTTCTGAGCAGCAATTGTAAAGTTTGAATTGCTAAATGGACATGACACTGTTAAACTATCAAAACTAATTAACACACATATTGGCCTAATCAATGAAAAATGAATTAATTATAATGATGTGATCAGCAATGAACATCTTACATTGGGGACATGCAATTATGGGTGCTATGGTTGGGTGCATATAAGAAGTTTATTAGTCCATTTATATGCCTCAGACATAATCTGTGTAAAATGTAAACAAGTCATACACATCTCATAGTTCCGTAATCTGCTCGTGAACTTGTTTAATTTAAATGGAACTTAAACAAAATGGGAAAAAAGCATGTGTAAATGTTTATTTTTAAAACTCGTCTCTAATAAAAACTGCTTAGGTTTTTATTATTTTTTTATTACAACCCAGGATCAGCTAACCTGTGTCCCTCCTTTCACACCGAGGTCAACGAAGGTCATGAGCAGGGTCGTGGACCCAGGTCCAATGACATTTCGCACCTGTGGTGAACATGACACGTTAGCGTGTTGTTGCTTCTGTGCTAAAGGGGTTTATTTAAGGTCAAGCATGGCAATGTGTGAAATTTGTACAATAGATTTGAATGATAGGGTGGAACTCCATGAAGGACAATCGGGCAATTGGGTGTCCGTTTTGTTATCTCAAATTTCTGTTGAGCATGGTGATGTTCGAAGCAGATTAAAGCATTTTTGATGATTAAAGCAGATTAAAGCATTTTTGCAAATTGTCAATTAATCTCCCTCTACTAATCTACGAATGTTGCTGTTTCTGGAGTGGGTTTTCTGTTAGGTTTAGGCATTCCCTCCATTAAAGATTGAGAATTTTGATTGGTGGAACTGTTCAGGGGTTGCAGTTTGTGTCCTTTATCAGTGCACTTGCCTAGTTTTGCATTCCAATGCAGCACACTCGCCGAATCGTGACCCGCCCCCCCCCTCGATGCACTTGGCTGTGAGACGGCATCTATTTCACACCCCACCCTCCATGCAGCACTTAATCCGAGAGCTACTGCTGGCCGGATGTGAACTTGCGTCTCTACCTGCTCCAGATTCCACGATGACTTTTACTATTCCTGGTCACGGCCATGCAATGAAGGTGAAACTGAACAACCTGGGCAAAAAAAAAACCTCAGAGGGCAAAGACGTCCAGAAACACGATGGGTCGCGAATGGGCCGCGCTGCCGAAACTATTCAATGCGGCTCCCAGCCATGTCAAGCCCCGTCCCCACCCCCGGATGAGCCCCCACCAATGCTTTGTGACTAAGGAGCCGCTGAAGGCTACGTCAGGCCCCTCGCTGCGAGACATGATCGCTGATGCCATGCCAGCGCTGGGTGTGCTGAGTAAGTCGACCGGAGTCCCAGCCAGTGGCCCCGTTCCAGGGCGGCGCTCCAAATAAACCCTTTGCTCCCACTTCATTATTCATAGGCTGGGTTTGTTTAGCACTGGCTCCTCCATAAATCAGCTGCGCGTGCCCTGTCATTGAAATGCGTTACACACAGTGGCCACATCAGCCCGAGCACACGACCGGAGAGGAGAGCCATAGCCAAATGCTAATCCTACGCGGTAGGGCTGTAAACAGTGGCATGAAACCCCATTTGACTGTAACCTTCTAAAATTGGTATGAGTTTGAATAGTACTGAATATCATTTGCATTAATATATGTATTGGTGGGCAGTAATTGTAATGATGCGGACTGATGCTTTCTGTAATATGGGCCTACACATTAGCATCCGCAAAGGTGCTAAAACTAATGAGATTGAGAGCATAGCTAAAAGTAATATGTTTGTTTGTTTTACATTATGCAGTTGTGGGTGATATAAGTTCAATTATGCAAACAAACAAACAGAAACTGACCAAAAAATTCAACAAATTTAGTCAATCCAATTAAATAAAATTACGGTCAGCGTTTGTGAGATTGCATCGCATTTTATAATCTGTCTATAGGTAGGGACTGTTAAGTTTATTTGTTTCTTTTTCTTTTTTTTTTTTGGGGGGGGTGCTTGTAAAGAATTTAATTAAATTTTAAAGTGAGGTGAGCTTTTCATTTGCGAAGTTGTGTGGCCTGTGTACCTCTATGGGCCAGGTTTATTGGCAAAGCTTTTTACTGGCAAATTTGCTCTGCGTGGAAAGGTTATTTGTCAAAATTGTGTTATTAATTTTTTTGGTCTTCTGTTTTGTGTTTTAAGACAAAACACTAGACAACCTCATTCTTATCTGGACGAATCTGTATCCAGACGGACCCATCCATTCAACCAAGGGCTCACTCTAATCACGTGCACTACTGCTCAAAAGTTTGGAAACACTTGTCATTCAAGTGGTTCTTGCTGTTTTATTTAATATTAAATTATTTTAAACAGACACCAAAACGTATTTGAAGATGTTTTATTTTGTATTTCCAGTATTTGGGGGCAAAAAAAAAGCATTTCTAATGATTAGTAATGCAGTTGTCTATTTTTGAGAATTCTCATCTCATCTCCTGTGAAATTTTAGCTTTGAAAATTTTCAGCTTTTTAGGTATTAATTTTACTTGGGCATCTCTCTCAGTGGATTTCCGCTTGGACTGCAATATTTCTCATGGATGTAACTTTGATGATGGGCACACTTCACATACTTTATAATCCAGGTGATCCCGTGACAGCTGTATGGGATTTAAGGTGATTGAGCCGGTCATTGCACATTTCATGGGTAATTTCCTATCCTGAAAGTCCCTTCAGAATTTGGATTTATGTTTTGAGAGGGGGGGGGGAGGAGAGAAAGAAAGAGAGAGAGAACATAGCATTTAGCATTCATTTATTTCTTTCTTTCTTCATAGGGACTCAAAGCGCTTTACAGTCATATGGCTGAAGCTCAACCTCAGTACCACCAGCATGTAACTCCCACCTGGGTGATGCATGGTGGCCATTTTGTGCCAGAATGTTCATCACACATCAGCTGAGGTGGAGAGGGAGAGGAAATTTTCAAAGTCAATTAAATCAGGGGGTGATTAGGTGGCAGGTTGAAAAAGCCAGATTGGTACATTAGCCAGCACACCAGGGGCCCCCTACTTTTAGTGATGAGTGTCATGTGATATTTAATGACCACAGTGAGTCAGGACCTCAGTTTAATATCTCATCTAGAATGCAGGTTTTGGGTCGTTATCTTGCTGTTACACAATTTTCCTCCTTTTAATTCAAACGTCTGAGCAGATGTATGTGTTTTCCTTCCTTCTCTCCTTCTTCCTCTCCTGGCTCAGAAACCTATCAATGTCTGCTCCAATCTAGTAATTGTTCCTTCAAGGAGCAAGTAGCAGGGAGCGAGGGGTTTCCTGAGATATCTGGACTGATCAAACACCTGAGCATCTTTTGTGGTGGTATATTTCAGCCTGCGTGACGTAAAAGCGATTAACCCATGAACGCACCTCTTCCCATCTGCCACTGTGTCTTCTACATCCGGGACTCACGCATTGTTAGACGAGCGTTGCAAGGACCTGTCGTTTTCATAATTTTACATTTTCCTGTTTCCTGGTCTTCCATTCCTTTCCTCTCCTCCTGTGTTTGCCACCTTGGCGCAGCTCGGAGCGAGGACAAAACTCAAGGAGAGGAAGGAAGAAAAGTAAAGTGTTTGGAAAGTGCCCCAGGTACATCACACAGAGGGTGCTTTCACCAGTATACATGAAACACTGACAGGCAGTACACCATGATCTAGAACCTTCAACCAGTAGCTGTATGCAAACTAATGTTTATTAAAGCATAACCATCCCATGCACTTCTAAAGTACAGAATAATTTAAACAACAAAACTGCTCCACCCTCAAACATGGAAACAGAACAGCATTTTGTGCTGTGTGTCTTTGTGTTTGTCAGCAGTTCAGTAGAAAAACGGTTTGATCAAATGACACAAAATTTTGAGGAAATATAATAATTTCATTACATTTTGGACCCAATTTGGTCAAGTTTTAGGTCAAGGTCAAGGTAATTGGAAAGCTGAAAATTGTTAAATGCATCTCCCTCGGGGGCAGTACATTGTACCTGGGACTACTTGAGTGGTGATTCAACCCCTTTGTGCAGATATGGACGCTGGCGTCCATAAAGTCCGAAATTCAATTCCAAAATAATTCTGTAATTGAATTTCCAAGTGTCTTGCTTCACTGGAATACTTTTCTGGAGTCTCTGGGACTTAAATATTGAGTTTTAAAGCCTTAAATAGGCTCATGCACAACTGGAAAAATTGGCATTATATGTATTCTGCACAAAGGGGTTAAGTAAACATTGTCTCTGCTTAAATTTTAGTCAGCATGTTTGCATTACATTTAAAAAAACAAATTAATAATAATAATAATAATAATAATGAAGTTGTGTTTCATCACACTATTTCAGTTCTCCACACAGCGCACAGACCGTCAGGGTTATTTCTTAGAACACAGGGAGCCCCATCATTCACTGCATGACACCCTATTAAAACAGAGAGGAAAACAGACGTACAGCAATCGCAGGGCTTCATCTTCTCTCTCCGTTACCCATTATCCCTGAGTGGATACTCTGCTGTGGGTCACTGTTTGACTGCTGCGGTCTGGCCTGTGCCTGGTCTCCCTCGAGAACCCTGATGTTGCCGAGCGAGTGTGTGGAGTGCTGCTGGAATACCTCAGTCTGACCCTCCTGCCACACGCATCCTCCACACACAACCTCAACCAGACAGACAGCCAGAAAGCTTTGTTACGCATGTCTTCTGTACCACCGCTTCAACGATGAAACCTAATTGTTCATGGATTTCACTTCATCTCATGATTGTTTACATATTTATAACAGCCATCTCATGAGGAATATGTGCAAAATTAGAAAATGTACTTCACTATGCAAATGTAACAAAAAATGAGTTTATTTTGGAAACCTCTGTCACCACGGGCCCAAATGACTCAAACATTAGGTCAGCTTCAATGTTGAACTATTAGTACTGATATTAATATTAAACAGACCTGTACACTATGACACAATGCTGATAATAGGCGAGCTAAAGAGTCAGCTTTTTGTCTGTAAAAGGATGACTTTGATTGGAAAACAGCTTTATAATTTAGTGAATCCAGGAGAGAGGTGTTCAATCAGGTTAAACTTAGAAACAAAAGTTCACTGTCTGCCTTACAAATGTGAGTCAACTCAAATGAATGAGAGTTTACTCAATTTGAATATGAGCTTTGTTTCAACTCACAATTTAGTTAAGACAATGCATAACTTTAAGATAAACTTTTGAAAACTTATGAAATTGAATTCAGTATCTAAAACTTGTCATGACAAGTGGAGTTATTGGGAAGAAACAAGTCCACAAAACTTAATCGGACTCTCAGTTTTACAGTACAGATAAAAATGTCCTATTTTCAAATGCCAGCTTAAATCACAGACTGGTACAGATACAATAATGTGAAACTCCATTTATTATTATTTTTTAAATTTATTTATTTTTAATTATTATAATTATTTTCCATAGGGAATTTCTGTTTTGAACCAGAGATCCATGTTTAGGCAATGGATCCATTATGTGTCAGGTTCAAGGCGTATAGTACTTCCTGCCTCAGTACTGCACAAAGGAAAACATGTAAAATGCCCCGGGTGCGGTACTTTATATAGTTCCTTCAGGGCTTGACAATTATAGCTTCTTTGTTGAGTAGACCTTCTATTGGCTCAAAAGTCTTTGGTCTTTTGTGAGCTCAAAGTGTTCATTACGTTCACAGTATTCTTTTCACGGGCATTGAAATGGTGTTAAAAATATAGGCCATTTATTAGTCATGTATTTTTCATTATTTCAATTAACTTGAATTAAGAGTGTTTAAATGAGATGCCGTGTAACACAGTCAGCCTATTGTATACATTTAGCGAGAATACGCTCAGAAGTCTTTTATCTATGATTGCATGTTGTATATCACTGTCCTCTTATGTATTACAGACAGATTCCTTTTATCTTGCTCAGAGCATTGTGACTGACTGATCGTCTGTGGACCAGCCATGTCCATCTCATATCATTTGGAAAGCAATAGCCAGTCTCCTTCATTTTGAACCTTACAAGCATGGGATTTTTTGCCCCAAATAAAATTGCTTTCATGAAGCACCCATATCAGGGGGATCTGTATAGTAACAGAGAGAAGCAACCCATTGTTTTGTGTTGCACCTGAATAGTACATTGATAATATTTTTATGAATTCAGTGTAACATGCCAGCGTTGACATTTCATTTCTCCAGTCAAGTTCATTTTGACTCTTTGGCCTCAAAGAGTTGACCATCTACTGTCCAACTGTACAAGGCAAAGCAAGGTTTTTCAAAGCTTTGATAGTGAGGACGTCATGCTGTTTACTGTAAGTTAGTAAGCCTGTCGCCTGTATGTACACAACAGAGGTACTGAGGTCATGCTGTTAACTATATATAAAAAGTCTTTCAGCTGTGTGTACACTGCAGTGTACTTTGCCCAAGATCCATTGTCCCACTTGACAAGGCAAATTGCAGGTGTTTCAAAGGAATAAAGAGCTAAAATTATTCCTGTTTATTATACTTTAGTGTGTCTTTTACTTGTATATGCACTGCAATGCACTTTGCTCAAGACTGACCAAAACCAGCGCAACAACCAAACTCGGCCATGCTGGGACGTTTTAGAGAAGGTACGCGAAAAATTTTTTTAAAAAATCAGAGAGCATTATATAACACCCAGTTATTGTAAATAATAAATATTTTACTAAAGCAAATGGATGAAAATCTATAACAGTAGCAATCTCATGAATCTGTTTCTCAAGGATTTTTGGGAAGTGTTGTAAAAATTTAACCGTGACATTCATTGATCTCGCGCCCTCTTAGGCAGTAAATAAAGAGTCTGTAATTCTGCACTGTAGTAAACACTCCCGTCTCAAAACCCAAGCAGCCGCAGGCCGTCTACTTGTACAATGCTGAAGCCTGAAGTCTAGCTTCATGAGACTTTGAGATTTAAAAAAAGGGGCACATTGTTGGACACATGGAGAAAAAGGAGCAGGGCTGCGTTAGAATTCCTTGAACTGGCAGCCATTTTCCTTTCTTCTCTACTTTTCCTTGACCTCAATAGAAAAAGTCACAGGGGTGAAGGGCAAGGTGCAGGTGATTTTAGAGGTACCTTGAGACATGTTTGAGAAAAGTCTGCTGTCTTTTCCTTCAGTATGTAATGAGCTTGACTGCAAAATAGCCCTCACAATTAATGAGAAAACTTTGGGACTTGAATAATGCATCCATTCGCTACAACTGCAAAGGATGTTGGTCCATATTCAATCTTTCCTTTCTTCCAAGATTGGACCTGTATTTCCTTGCTGGAAGGAGGCGACAGTAAAGCTAACTGCCTCCCTTTCTTCATGAAATAGAGTTAGGACTCTACCAGTCACAGCTACAAGCCAAGCTATTTTCAGTTCATGTCCATTATCAAGGAAGGTTCCATGGTCTTTGCAGAATTTAAATGCACCCCAGGTGTTTGAGTACACGTCGCCCCCTGGAGCTACACACTGCCCACACCAGTTCTACTGAATCCAACAGCTGAGTTGCAGGAAGGTTTCCATTCCCCTGACCTTCCAGTCCTTTACTGTCATCTCTGTCCATGACAATTTGAAGGACTTTCAAATGGTGACGGCTTGTAGACAACTTGGCATCTATCCACTGCCTCAATACAATGTCCTGCTGGCTTCATTGACTAAATTGGTTGTATTGCTTAACATTACGTCACCCACAAACATCTATCAACAGATTTGTATTAATGAAAGACACTGTACATAAATAAAGCAGCACTGCTAATTCAGCTGATATTTTCAGTCCAACGATATTTATTGGTACTGACATGCCACTTATCCGATTATGACATTGATGAAAAAAAAATCCATGCTGAGAAATGATCAAACTCAAGGCAGCACAGTACCTCACTCAACGATATGTAAACTTTGTCTCCACCTAGTGGGGAACTCATGATAAGACGGAAGCATGTGAGAGGGAATGCGGTCTGGTTTATGGTCGTCCTGGTGTGCCACGCTGGTGCCGGCTTATTTTTGTGGAGGAGAACTCCGCTCCAGTAAATATGATAAGGAATTTATTCAGGTAAAAGGAAAGCATAAAGGCAGCTTGTTATATGGCCCAAAGTGGCTGCTCATTAAGAGGAACCCACACAAATCAATAAATATTATGGTTCCTGAGTTCAGCACACCTTGTGTCAGACGAACACACAGGAAACATTGTGATAATTTATATCATTTCACTCAAGCCTAGAGCCTATAGATTAATTGCATAAATATAGTATCTGCATATCTGTAGCATGACATTAGCTCAACTGGGCTAATCCTAATGTGTTTCCTGAAACAGTGCAAGATAAGAAACAGACAATAATAGTCAATAGTCTCCACAGACACAGAAGTCTGTCTACAATGTTACCGCAGAACGACTTGGCAATTTACCATGTGGCAATCTAACAAAACATTTGGCAATTCAGAACAATAAAAACAAGATTTGTTTAATGAAACAACCAAATAAACTCATACAGCATGCTATTGGAATCATAAAAATATAACAACAGAGCTCTTGGCAGTGAGAATGGGAAACGAGCCAAGATGCAGACTGTGTAAAATGACTCCACAGTTAAATCGGCCTGTGCTTCTGCTGCTAAAGCCCCAGTCATGTGTTCATTCCACCCCCCTGAGCCCAGCACAGACAGTGGGATAAATCCCATTGCTCTTAGGCTGGTTTAAACTTGAGGCGAGCTGTAACAGGTAGCCTATGACACTGAGATGGGGTAGGGTGTGATGTCACCATGCTTGGGAAAGCGGTGGAGAAATTATTTCGCTTCAGTGAGGATTACCTGTAGATGCAGCAGTTTGATATTTCCAGGAGGGAGATCAGCAAGAACAGAGCTGTGGATTTTCAGATGAGTGAAAATAAGGATCTGGACCAAGACAAAAGCAAAGAACATAGAGAACAACGGACCGAAGAGCTAAAGAGAGAATCAGCAAGATCGTGGATTTGGATTTCTATTTAGTGTCTGGATAATAGTGCAGTAGAATTGAAGAGCATAGTGCTTTAAGTACTTAAGTCACATTGTCATGCACTGGGAGGTAAGGCTTAGATAGTGTTTTTTATAGTTACCTAAGCCCACAGCCTCGATTTTCTCAAAATGAAAATGTAGTGACTTCAGTACTTTTAGCACTGGGGTCTTCATTTATAGCTTTGGCTAAACAAACACAACATGTTTTCATGCTGAACTTGACTTGTCCAAAATGTGACTCACATACTTTTAGCACTAGGCTCTTCAGGTGCTCCCAATGGGTAGAGTGCCCTAGAGGTGGGGAGCATTTAAATTCTTCGAGCAAATCTTTGCAGTATTTGAGCCTCATAACTTAACACTAGCACAACAGGCTGGGCATTATACTCACATGCTCTCCTTTGAGATTATACTCTACTGCAGGGGTCTTTAGCCCTGTTCCTGGAGATCCTGCAGGTTGTCACTCCAACACTTACAGAGCATAGCTCACTCAACAACTATAGATTTCATTTAGCTGCTAATTAGTAAAGTCATGTGAGCTAAATTAAGGTTACAATGAGAACACAGAGGATGTTAGATCTCCAGGGGCAGGGATGGTGATCTCAGCTCCAATCATTTCCGAAATCCAAAGCTGCACAACATCTGGGCTACTATCAGTTCCTGAAGAGAGGAGAGTGATTTTTCTAGCGTTACCAGACCAGAAATCAGAGTGGACAGAGGCAAGAAGGTCATTTTGTGAAAAGTGGTGAGAGTGAACTTGAACACCATCCAGGGTGAAAATTATTCTGGATAAGTGTGTTCAAAAATAATAAAACTGCTAAAATTCATGAGAAGATGGTTCAAGGTTGGGTTTTAAATTACTGACATTTCTTTCAAGAAGTCAATACCCTGAAAAAGCAAGTTTCTTTTAGGAAATTAGACACTGATAAGCAAAGAAGAGACTAGACTAGATTCTCCACTAGGAACCAGCGTCGGTAAACTTCGCGGGAAAAAAAAGGGTTAAATCACGTGCAGTATTTTCTCTTGAACATATGTAAACAAAGTAGATGTCTTCTTCATATAGTCATTATTCTGTTACTGATAGTTTGTGCAAATGCTGTGCTCGTAAACACCGGGACATAGTGACAATTATTGATAAATATTTGCCTGTATAAGCCCTTCAATGATCAAAGGGCCACAGTTCTTTACTGCTGCAAGTTTGCTAGTTCCGTCTCAGTCCTTTTTGCGTCACAAAGGGAAGTGGGAATCGGGCCGTCTCCTTGGAGTGTCAATGAGAAGGCCTTATCCTGAATAAGGGCAATTTAGCAGCAATCGTGATCCAAATCATTAAGCAGGTTTTTTTATGCGCTGGCATGCCTATGCTGGGGGGGCAAAGAGTCACATGGCTCTACAGCATTTCTACTACATACACACACACACACACACACACACACACATGGCTAATGCAAAAGTCTGATTATCACTGGCAACAATGCATCTAACATATTTTCAGTCTGTTTCTAATCTTCTAGAGATTTAACTCATTCCCTACGGCAAGCCTCTGCCAACGGCGCGGCGAATTCTACCATTCCCTACGGTAAGCCGGTGCCAGCGGCGTGGATGACCATTCGCAGTCCAATGAAAACACGAAATCAGTTGATGATCGCGGTCATGGGCCACCTGTACTTCAAAACTTTATATTGTGTAATTTTCGGGAAAAGTATTCCGTACAAATGCAACAATTTTATATAAAGTATTCCGTAGGGAATGAGTTAACTACCTTTCCTGATTCAATGCAATGCAACTGGGTAGAAGGACACTCAAAACAACCAGGAACTTTTGAAAATATTATGGTTTATGTCTAAAATGGTGACATCAGCACAGGCACATAAAAGAGACCAATGACACTGCAGGATTTGAGATACATCAACTCTCCATGTTACCACCTCATTATAACAGGACTGTAATAGCTAAGTAGTCAGTACAAAATTATCCATATTGCTAACCTGTTTGTTAATAATTACTGTACATAGCTCATAAGCAGAGATAATTGGTTCTTTCACAAGAAGCAAATTACTTGGGGGAAAAAAAAAAATCTATTTTGCGCAGTTAAATAATCAAACTTTCTGAATTCTTAGGAGTCTGAGGAAATTATCATCTACAACTACTGGGGGTTGGGTTCTTCCACCTCAAAGAAATCCAGCTCTCTTGATTATTTCTGCAATCAATCCCCACAGACAAATCCAGCAGTTCAGGAAAGTACTTTATGTTCCCAAAAATGCACAAAAACAATGCACTGCTAGCATGAGCTGTAATTATATTAAATGATCTAAAAATAAGGCCTGCTGTTCTTTAGAAAACAGTTCAGTTTTTCTAGTTTGAGAGAAGCAGCGCTGTAGGCAGAAGACAGTGCTGTGGCAGTGAGAAGATCACTCAAATACACATATCACACAAAAATGCTTCTCAGCTGCGTTAACAAACAACTTTTGATGCAGAAAAAATATATTCATCTGAAGATATTCTGCTTTTTTAATGGAGAATGTAGACACTTCGGCAGTAGTTTTAAAGGTCACATTTGCATAAGTGCGTCAATGGAGGAGTCTCTTTCATGTAAAACACCCAGTAAGCCAGTGTTTTTGTTTTCAAACACTGAATTACTGAACACCTTAAATATTAACATTTTTTAATTACTGCAAGCTTTAAATGTCAATATTTTGACTAATGTAGAGTACTAGCTACCATTTTTTAGATCATGTCTAAATAGAAAGACATTCACGTTGTTTTCAATGTTCAAAGGAAGATTCAAGTCCTGACGTATTTATAAAATTACTTTTTTGATAATTTTTTTTTAAATGCGAATGGACATTTTCACCACCCTTAACTTATCCTATTAAAATATAGGACCAACGAGTGTTAGTGTGCTTAGTACAAACCCAAGAAAATAAGATCAAACTCCATGATACCCAAACTTCAGAAGATCCCTTCTTCCCCACTGTCATTTAAGTGCTGTTACCTGGAATGAGGCATAATGTTGACATCCACACACACACTCTTTCGCCCACTTGAGCGTAAACGCATAAACACCATCCCCATAAAATGTCAGCTTATTTTCGCAGCATTTGTGGACAAACGATCGCCCTAGCTAAGAAAGAAAACAATGTTAGTCCTGTAACCCAGAAACATCACATAGGCACAACCGTTACAGGAAGAATATAACATTATCTATGCCGATGCTCGGTGTTAGCGCTAGAAGATTCCGGGCAGTAGCCTGTACGGTACAGTGTCGGTGTAGCGCTTCCAGTCCTTGCCGTACTTGCTCTGGCAGCGATGCTCGTCGCGCACGCAGCGGTGCACCAGGAGGATGGTCATGTACACGATGTAGAAGTAGGGCAGGAGATGCCCCGCCCCACAGGCCATACAGTAGGCCAACGAGCCCATCAGATCGCCCGTGTAGTTCAGGTGTCGGGCCACGCCCCAGAAGCCCGATATCATCAGCTTGCTGTGGTGCGTCTGGCCGTCCACAGAGCTGTACGTGCACTCGATGTACGCCGGCTTGCGGCCCCAGATGGTACAGTTGCCCTCCGTCCGTCGGAACAGGTCCTTCTGGTGGTTGGTCATGCGGAACACATAGTACCCCACCAGGCCCAGGAGGAGGACCCCCGCAGCGTTCACCATGGACAGCTGGACCGGATGGTACACCAGGTACAGGCCCTGAGAAAGACACCAAAATTAAGCCATACGCTGGCAAAAACTGAAAACTTCACAGTTACACAAAGGGAGGCAGTAAGGACAAAGTCACTCTTAGGATTTCACGGTTAGCTCGGTCTCAACTACTTCAGTACCCCTAACTTTTACGCCACTAAGCATGTCAGCTACTTGTCAATAAAGGCATGCAGAACAAGGTTAAACCCAAGGCAAAGCACTGTTTCCGATGACTCTGCCTCTCATAGCTTCATCACCCAAAAAGGTCATCTTCAGCCCCCACATACAACTGACCTTATGAACTCAACTTGTCCTTTGACCCAAAGACCTCTAAAACCCAATTAATTTGGCTTCCCTCTGTGGGGAGTTATCATGTTTGATTTGATGAAAATTAGATATGGCAACGATAAGATAAGGCAAAGATATCTATGACAGATGGTATGACGGATGCTCATACACAGATGGACAACTAGAAAACGGCATGTTCCCCGCTCACTATTTAGGCAAAGGTATAATAACAGAAGATAAGAAGAAGAATGTCAGCACCCGAAAATGTCCTTTGAAATAATTTTATTTAATTTTAATTATTTCAAAGGACATTTTCGGGTGCTGACATTCTTCTTCTTGTTTAATAGTTTTTTTGTTGCGCACTGAAATAATTTACTGGTTTGGAGGGTGCTCCTTTTTTCGTGTTTTCGATAATAACAGAAGATGTCATGTATTCTACGTTAAATTATAAAATGTACCATTGAATCAGCATTGGTGCATAGAGCCAATTAACAAGTTTAGCCAAGGTAATTGATATAAATAAAAAAAATAAAAAGACACTGCGGTGCTCCAGAAGCAAAATTATACCCCCTTGCTCTACCTGTTCACCAGCTATTCATTCAGCTGTCTAAACTTGTTTTAATCAGGCCTGCCAATAGATGGCAGCATTCACAGACGATGCCTGTTATTTTTAACCCTTTCTTTACACTGCATTAGGGACACCATGCTGAACTGAGCGGACAAACAGCTCTGGAGACTACCTGCAGGGTGTAGAGGTAGGGCAGCCAAACACAGTCTCCCCAGCCCAGGTACCAGCCGAAGTGGTCATGGCAGATATCGATGGTCTTCAGGTACCACGCCTCATTCCAGAAGAAATCCAGCACATAGATCCCCTGGGAAAGATTTCCAAAAACAATTCTCAGCCAGAGCAATTAATTACACGACTAAAACGCATAGACTACAAACCAGTCATGATGACCACATTTAGGTGGCTCCATGACAATGGAGAAACTAACTGAAGATCAGTGTCTAAGATGGATTTCTCTGACGTAAATAATTAGATATCAAGTTAGATTTGAAAAAAGAAATCTCAACAATTACATCTTTAACATAACATAACATGAAACAATGTAACACAAAACAACACAACATAACACAAGATAACACAAAGGGCGAAAACAGGCCATTCAGCCCTACAAGGCTCGCCATAGCTTTCGCTGATTAGAAGTAACGACGTAGCCACATCATGGCACACACTGCCCATTGAGTGCAGGAATCTGTGTTTCCTAACTGATTTCATAACTCAGTCAAACTCACTAATTACTGATAAGTTTTAATAGCACCTATATAGCTGGATTCACTGATACAATTCTAGATGTGACTTGTGAAATGCCTTGGAGAGCAAGGACTTTGGACAGTCCATCTTTATCACAGTAATATGACAAAGGGCACCAGAGGAATATTAGAAGCTGGAATATCAGGATCTCCAAATACCTGAAGTACATTCACCAGAACCATAGAGTTCGTCACTTCACCATAGAGCTCCTGCTGCTTGGCTGCATATGATAGGTTAATAAGCGTCCAGGCCACAATGCCCGGCCTCCCATTGAAGAAGAGCTTGAAATCGAACCACTTCCCAATGCGAGGGTTGAACTCGATTCCCATCATGTAGTTGTAGAAAAGATTTCCAGTGAATTTGCTGAAAAAGAAATCCCAGCAAAACAAAAATTGAAAAAGAGAATGTCTCACCTTGATGAGAAAATGTCAGTTGTCCGGGTACATTAAACCAGTACATGTGCCACATCATTCATGCACACATAGCAACCTTGGAAAGCAAAAAATATTACACTGTGAAATAAAAAAATGAATTGCCATAAAAAAGTCTTAAAAATTCACACTGAAACAAAGTCATTAAGACTGTTTTTTTGGCCCTCAAATGTTGAATGGGGTCTAATTTGATTTAATTTGACCTCAGGTATACATAAGAGTTAAATGAATTTTCTGGCAAGGAGAGCGAACATACCAGTCCTCAGCGTTAGTGGGAAACATGTGGGCCTTGATGAATGCAAATGTGGACACAGCATAACCGAGGATGTTGGTGCACCACAGCAGGGGGATCCAGTTATCGAAGATGATGGTGGGGGAGAACCAGTGGAGGTAGTAGGCATTGGCGAACCACAGGGCGTGGGTGATGAGCCACGACTGCAGGCCATTAATCTGGTACTTGTTAATAAGCCCTGCAAGGAAATCGAGGCTAAGGTGCTCAGTTTAATACCGTTTTCAATACTCTTAGCATTTTTTAGAGGCAGGGTGAGTTAACAAATCTTATACGTCAAATAAAGTTCCCATAATTTTAACCTGCAAAAGAACCTCTTGTCCTCCTTAACCCATGGTAGCAATTTCTTCGCAAAGTACCACTCACTGTGAAAATCGTTATGTGCCACCGATCAGAGAACTGTCCTTTGGTGCAGCTTAGTCAATAAATTGGTTCTGCAGCTACAATGAAGACACGTGTCCTCCTAACATGGTCGCTTAGAACAAACAATCATTTACCTGCAGGAGTTCGAGCCCCATCCTGGACTCCTCCCACATACCCCGGCAGGATCTTGTGAGTGACATCTGGAACGCACATGTAGAGCACCACCTGGTGGAAAAAATTGTGCAAGAGCAATAGTGAATCCCTCCTGATGGGGATGTCTCAAACACAGGTTATGGATATACTGGTACAGCACTTTCATGACAAAGCTGAGAAAAACCATGATTCACAGCTCCATTCAAAGGTCACTTTAGAATACAGCCACATAAGGTCAAACAACTCACCTGCTGCCAACATAATTAATCTGTGTCAAAGGCTTCCAGCTCTTGCACTTTGTAATAATATGCATTATCAAAGCTATAAGGCAGGACGACCCAGGCCCTGTTTTTGTACCTGGAACGACACCCAGATAGCGTAGATCTTAGCAGCTGCCCAGGTGAAGGATGGAGCACGGTTCCAGATGGACAGGACGGTGGCCCTGCCAGCGTAGAGGTCCAGGAGGGGCTCGGTGACAGAGCACTGGTACTGATCACAGGCCATGATGAAGAAGAAAACGATAAAGGGTGCGAAGCAGAGAAGCAGGACCACACCAATCAGGGAAAACCAGTCGACTTCCCTGGGACGAGCCAAGGAGAAACCATCCAATCAGACGCAGAGAATCTCACCATGTTTTCCTTATGGTAAAACCCAGTGGTTCCCAACCCCATTGGTTTTCACTAGAAGCCTGACAAAGCTCACCTCATTCAACATTTAGAGCAGGACTGCCAAACCCTGTTCCTGGAGAGCTACCATCCTCTAGGTTTTCACTCCAATCCTGACAAAGCACACGTCACTCAACAGCCAGAAATCTCACTGAACTGCTCATTAGCACAATCAGATTAGCTAAATTAGGGCTGGAGAGAGAGCCTACTGGACGGCAGATTTCCAGGAACCAAATTAAGGACCGCTGGTATTGTCTATGTGCCTCAACATCATTGAACACTAAATGACAATCCACTTAACAGAAGGCACGTCAGTAGTAAATATAACACATAGTCAGGAGACAAACAATCTTGGAAAAAGTTGCACTTGGATATTCAAATCAGACTGATTTTTCTCCAGTCAGCATGAACCATAGACTGTATTAAAAGATGGAAGCAGCACCTGGGTCTGAAAAGTGAGGCCAAGGTGGAAATCTCTAAAAATTGCATTCTATTTAATGGCCAGCAAATGGTAACATCGGTGGTTGCAGAGAGAAGTTCAATGCTATAGAAGTCTATGAGAAAATGACCCTACTTTCCCACCTGATTTATTATTTCAATAATGATTTTCCACATTATTTATGGTATCTATCGCAAGTTTCAAGTCCTCTTCGATATATTGTTATGTTCATTTTTGTAAATTATGGTCCCTAATAGACTGGAATTAAGCATAAAGCCAGAATATGCTTTAGGGGCGTGGCTATCTTCGGGTCCTCATCAGATACGGTCAGATCCACCCGAAGATCCACCCCTCGCTTCTCCCTGGAGCTTTTATTTACGCTTTCGTCCAATAGGAATCACATCCGGTGTCAAAATGACAAAATGGCGCTGTTCAAACTGCCAAAATCGAGGCTTCCTAAATAGTATGCTGAAACCAATGGGTGACGTCACGGTTGCTTTGTCCATCTTTTTATACAGTCTATGATATGAACATGCCCACTCAAACCAACTGAAACCAGGAAACATAGCATGGAATGTTCTGGAATGTTCTATGCCTCACCAAGCTCTCCCCCACTGGCCACGGCTCTCGCCAAGGCTTGGTCCCTCTCCATTGGTGTTAGCTTTGGGATGTCTCTGTGTGAGAACTGTGGGCTCCACACCAGTCATTGTGCCTGCCAGAGACAGTCAAAAGCACATCTTGCTTACATGAGGCATACCAGATAAAATAGTAATACAAATAAATGAGCAGCCTTGAAGGCACTTGTCCTTGAAATACCCCAGGAACTGGAGAGACCTTAGTACACAATTCCAGAAGGCCAACCAAAAGTTAATCAGAGTGTTGCTGTTTAGGGGGGTGGGCTCAAGAGCAGGCTATATCACTGCATGTAATGCTTAGAGGACTGCAACTCTGGGTCCACTGCACAACATAGTGGAGGTGCCCGAGAAATTAACTTTTGTATGCAAAAATGCTTTCCCCCACACCCAGGGAAAGTCAGTGATTGACATCTAGGTAACTTGGTCCACAATTTTACAGTTTATGGTCTGACTCAGGCATTAAGAATGGGACTCTTGAAGTTATTCTTTCAGTGTGACTCCAGCAAGCATTCAATTATCTTATCAACTCGAGCGACGGGAAATTTGGGTGCTTGAAACCTGGAGTCTATACACCTTTCCATTATCAATTATTACCCCGGCTAAACGAGCTAAGTGGCAGCGCACCGCAACATTTGTGAACTCTTGGATTTAATCTCATTAAACCTATCCCATATTGACACAAGTACAGTCATTAGGTGTTGTTTTTCAAAACACGCATCTTAAAACGCCATAAGTAAGACCAGATGTAGGCATACAGCCAAGCAACAGATACCTTCCAGCCTTGCCCACCTCAGTATGACATTATTTATCTGTGTAAAACACAAGCTTACATTGTTAAGGCACATTTGACTTATCAATTTAGCTGAATATCTACAGGGTAAATACTTTACTCAGGTATGGTCAAAAAGACTACGTGTACCAAAAAAAAAAAAAAAAAAAAATTGGCAGAGCCTGATAATTAAAAAAAAGGCAAAAATCATTAACAAATCCTATAGCTTGGTTCATAAAAGTCAATGATTTATGGTACTCAGTACAGTGCAGCCTTCTTTTTGATTTCTTCCATTTTCTGCTTATTTGTCACATTTAAATGTTTCAGATCATCCAACTGATTTTAATATAAGATAAAGCAGCGTGAGTAAACAAAAAATGAAGCTTTAAAATCATCATTCTGTTTATTGAAAATAAAAAGCTAATAAAGACCTATATCACCCAAGTGAAAAAATCATTGGCCCTCCCCTTAATCTAATCACTAGTTGTGCCTCCCTTGACGGCAACAACTGCAGTCAAACATTTGCGATAACTAGCGAAGAGTCCTTGACATCACAGTGGAGGTTTTTTGGCCAAGTCTTCTTAGCAGAATTATTCTAATTCAGCCACATTAGAGGGTTTACCAGCATCAACTGCCTTCTTAAGGTCATGCCACAGCTTCCCAATCAGATTCTGGACTTGACTTGGCCACTCCAAATCCTTCATTATGTTTCTTTTAAGAGACATTCCGAGGTGGACTTGCTTGCATGCTTTAGATCATTGTCCTGCCACATAACCCAACTGTGCTTGAGCTTTAGGTCACAACCTGATGGCCAGACATGCTCCTTCACGAGTTTCCAATTGCCAGCAGAATTCATGGCTCCATCAATTATAGCAAATCGCCCAGGTCCTGAAGCACTAATGTAGCCTCAGATCATCATACTGCCACTACCAAGCTTGACTGTTGGAATAGTTTAATTAGGTTTATGCCAGATGTCGTGGGTGTCATGGTTTGTGTGAGTGCTTTTTTTCTTTCTTGGTGGTTCTCGTCCCTGACGACATCGAACTCTTTCTCCATCTGATTTTTTCACCCAGCTGGCTGATTATATCTGGGCGGCGCTTCCCCGGAGTCTATATAAGCCGGAGGTCCGCCACGCCTCCTTTGCTGGAGTGTCTGCTTTGTAGTTACTCGCTTCGGCTTAAGAGATCTGTAGTCAGGGTTAGTTTTGACTATTATCTCCTCTTTATTTCTGGGAAGCTCTGCTTCTTTAGGTATTTTCTCGCACTATTGTTTGGTGCCTCGTTTTTTTCTCGTTTGTTGAGACTTCTTTTTTCTCTGTGTAGGCTCGCCTTGTTTCTGGCACTTAGTCTTTTGTGTATTCAGAAACGCGAGCTTTTTTCCCTTCCATTCTCTCTATCACGTTCAGCTGTGCTGGCTCTGTGCTTGGTGCACCTTCGCCTGCCGCTGCATCTGAACTCCACATTTACCAGCCTTTACAGAACACTCCAGCCAGACATGGAGTCGTCAGCCGCGGCTGCGTTGGAGAAAGTGGTAGCTAACCAACAAGCTATTCTTTCTGGTTATGGCAAGGGTCTCTCGTCCCTGAATGCTCAACAGACAGAGCTTGCGGAGAGACTACGCTTACAAGAAAGTAGCACGCAAAGAATGGAGGCTGCTTTACTCTCTCTCACGGAGAGTGTCAGAGCCCTGTCGGCTGATTACACAAAACGTTGCACAAGCACAATCTATGAACTCCTATCGAGAACCTAAACTGCAAATGCCTTCAAGATATGGGGGCGAAGCAGGGAAACGTAAGGACTTTATTGCGCAGTGCGAAATTTAGCTGTGAAACTGGCGTTAGAGGAGTGGCGCCATTGGCTGGAAGGAGCTGAACAACCGTTTGTAGTCTGGACTGAGCATAAAAATCTCCAGTATATTCAGCAGACCAAGCGACGTAATTCCCGGCAGGCGCGGTGGTCATTGTTTTTTAAACGTTTTAACTTCACGTTAACTTACCGCCCTGGCTCTAAAAATATTAAGCCGGATGCCTTATCGCGGATTTACGATCGTTCCGGCTATGATCCTATGCCGGAGCCGGTCATTCCGGCTGACCAGATTGTGGCGCCCGTCCAGTGGGACGTGGAATCCGTGGTTCAGGAGGCCTTGAGGACCGATCCCGGTCCTGGTGGGGAACCGTCCAGATGTTTATTTGTTCCCGTGGCGGTTCGTCCTCAGTTTCTCCAGTGGGGACACTCTTCCCGTCTGGCAGGTCACCCTGGGGTCCATCGAACCAAGCGGTTCTTGGCCCAATGATTTTGGTGGCCCAGTATGATGGAGGACATTCGGGAGTTTGTGGCGGCATGCAGCATTTGTGCCAGGAACAAGGTTTCCCATCTCCCTCCCTCTGGCCTGTTGTGCCCGCTGCCTGTACCCAAACGCCCTTGGAGCCATATTGCGCTCGATTTTATCACGGGCCTGCCCATTTCTGATGGCAATACTGTCATCTTGGTCGTGGTCGACCGTTTCTCCAAGGCCGGTCATTTTGTCGCGCTGCCCAAACTGCCTTCGGCGCGGGAGACAGCCTTCCTAGTGGTTAACCACGTGTTCCGGCTGCATGGTCTCCCCCTGGATGTGGTTTCTGGCCGGGGTCCTCAATTTGCGGCCAAATTCTGGCGAGCTTTTTGTGAGCAGTTGGGGGCCACTGTGAGCCTGTCGTCACATTTCCATCCTGAAACCAACGGGCAGACTGAGTGTACCAATCAGTCCTTAGAGAATACTCTTCGGTGCTTAGCGGCCATAATCCTGCTTCCTGGAGTCGCTTTTTGGCATGGGCTGAGTACTCCCATAACTCATTGTGTAACTCCTCTACGGGTCTTTCTCCTTTTGAGGCCCAGTTGGGTTATCAGCCTCCACTGTTTCCTGAGTCTGAGAGGGATTCAGAAGTTCCCTCTGTTGAACATTTCATTCAACACTGTCGGTCTGTTTGTACTAAGGTCCATTCCTCCTTATTACGGGCTGGGCAGAGACAGAAATCTGCAGCTGACAGGAGGCGCCGTTTGGCCCCATCTTATCGAGTGGGCCAGAGAGTTTGGTTTTCCACTTGGGATCTGCCCTTGAGAGTGGAATCTCGGAAGTTGGCCCCTCGCTTTATTGACCCGTTTAAGATATTGCGGAGGATTAACCCTGTCACTGTGCGGCTTAAGCTCCCTAGATCCTTGCGGATCCATCCCTCCTTTCACGTGTCCAGGATTCAAACCTGTTACCACCAGCGTCCTGGCACCTGCCGACAAATCCCCGCCGCCGCCCGGATGATTGAGGGGGGCCCGGCGTACACAGTACGTCGTATTTTTGCAGAGAGGCGTGTGGGTCGTGGATTCCAGTTTTTGGTGGACTGGGAGGGATACAGTCCTGAGGAGCGTTGTTGGGTCCCAGCTCGGGATATCCTGGACCCCGCTCTTATGTCTGAGTTCCGTGCACGGGGTTCTTTGGGAACGTCGGGGCCGTTCCTTAGGGGGGGTCCTGTCATGGTTTGTGTGTGTGCTTTTTTTCTTTCTTGGTGGTTCTCGTCCCTGACGACATCGAATTCTTTCTCCATTGGATTTTTTCACCCAGCTGGCTGATTATATCTGGGCGGCGCTTCCCCGGAGTCTATATAAGACGGAGGTCCGCCACGCCTCCTTTGCTGGAGTGTCTGCTTTGTAGTTACTCGCTTCGGCTTAAGAGATCTGTAGTCAGGGTTAGTTTTGACTATTATCTCCTCTTTATTTCTGGGAAGCTCTGCTTCTTTAGGTATTTTCTCGCACTATTGTTTGGTGCCTTGTTTTTTTCTCGTTTGTTGAGATTTCTTTTTTCTCTGTGTAGGCTCACCTTGTTTCTGGCACTAAGTCCTTCGTGTATTCAGAAACGCGAGCTTTTTTCCCTTCCATTCTCTCTATTACGTTCAGCTGTGCTGGCTCCGTGCTTGGTGCACCTTCGCCTGCCGCTGCATCTGAACTCCACATTTACCAGCCTTTACAGTGGGACCCAAGTCTTTCAAAAAGTTCCACTCTGACTCATCAGTCCACAGAATATTGAGTCAAAAGTCTTGGAAGTCATCAAGATGTTTTTTGGCAAATGTGAGGAAGGGGAAAATACTTTTTCACAGCGCTGTAGCTACTAAACCCACGACCCTTTAAACCTAAGATTTAACACCAGAATTTCAGTCATATGTTTTGATCTTTGGGCACTACGGTTTGTTCATGGATTGAAAGATGCAGTCATATTAGCTATATCTTCAGTCCCATATAACTGTTTTGAGTAATACCTGCTGGAGTACTATCCCCCCCAAATATGGGTAAAAGGCAAGAACACACCCTGGGGTTAGCCATTCCATTGTGACTCGCGTGACATTTTTACTACATTTTCTGATAAAACAGCTTGTGAATTTTTATGGGATGGTATCAAGAGTTGATTAACAGGAATATTTATTTTGTTATAAGTATATATAATATTTGATGTGAAGAAAGTTGGTCTGTTGAAGATAGTTGGTGAGAAATAATCATAATAAAAGTGACTCACATGACCAGCTTCTTTTCAAGTATTACCACTCCTGCTCAGTATTGCCCAGTTTCGCAGAAAGTCACTTTCTATATCTCAACTGTTCCTTTTGATGTAGGAACATAATAAACACTCGAATCATATGATGAACTTATCCCAATTGAGTTGGTCAGAGTGTCACAGTTGAGGTGTGAATATATGTCACTCGCGTGACAGACAAACGTGACTCGCGTGACGCAGTAGAAATTACTTTCGTAGTTTCAAGTAAAAACTTGATATGGTTGAATTGCCCACAGAAAACATTGAACTATAACTGAGATTTGTATTCAATGGCCATTTATTGACAGCAATTTGCTCACTCTAAACACAAACTAGTGAAACTTTTACACTAGTGAGGTAGAACATAACAAAAATAATGACTTTATTAAAACAAGGGCATGCAGGGTGGTACACCTGTCGTGCCTGTAGCAGCCTGCACACCTTTCCAGAACACTGTTTGAAATTGAATGGCTGCATGTAAAGTCCTTTGTGTCACAATCTCTTCACCATAACAGTCTTGAAATATATTTGGGATTATTTGAACTGAGAATGAAAAATGAATGTCTCCCTTCAGAAAAGCCTTGATTCATCTTCGCAAGTTCAGAAGAAGTTTTCTATTCCACAGCTGGGCCAAAAAAGTGTCCCTGAAAGGCCTTCAACATGTTCAAAGCCAAAGGGAACCAGGTTATAAAATTAAAATGACTAGTGAATAACAAGGCTGGTATGTCCAATTCACAAAGAGGACTTTCCCCGTGACCACAGCCAGTCGATCATGACCACAGCTGTTCGATCCTGACCTTATGGTTATTACCCAACCATTTAATGCAAATGATGTAAGCGTCCTACTTCCCAGACGATTGTGCATATTGCCGTTTTTCACCTTCATTGCTGCCATACTTGATTTAACAGTCTTGTACATCACACAACCTAGTCCCCAGCAAGAGGCAGGGACACTTTTTTGGCCCACCCTGTATAGGCCTCCATTTGCATGGCACTTCATTGATTCACAGGAAAGCTAATTTTGGCATTTAGATGAAGATCATTTTGATTTCACATGGAAACATAAAACAAATAATGAAATAAAGAAATAATGCCTTGTGCTCCATTAAAAGGACTCATGAAATAGTGTGACTCGCGTGACATGGGTAAATGGCGTGACATTCAAGAGGTAGTTTTTCCCAGCCAGGCTAATGACTTGCATGAGATCTTCAGTACTTTTGAGCTTTTATACTGTGAGGTTACCAACATACTACAACCTGCTTTTTCTGAAAGTTAGTAATAAAGTGTTGACATAAACATTGATACTTACTTTTGTAACTCGCGTGACACTTGCTGAGGTACTTTTCAACTGTTGAAATCTAAAATTTTGAGATGAGAAGCACATTCTGTTGCTCCTTCACGCTTGAGGTATGAGCTATTTTATAACTTTGAAGAGAGAATGGATGATGCATCACTTGCATTCGAACTTTCCAATGTCTCAAAGTGCCCTCTTTTGTCTCTTGGGGGAACCAAAAATCATGAATTGTTCAATGTGTGCCCTGGGCTAACTAGTAAAGGTAACTTTGCTGTATTTGATCTTTATGTCATTTAGATACCCCTCTTCCCAAAAACTAACAATAAAGGGCACAGTTGTAAACTTTATATTTTTATTATGATGTACCCATTTACATGAAATGGCTGGGGTGCATTTCCCAAAAGCGTAGTTGCTTACTAAGTTAGCAACTTACATAGTTCGTCCATTCACAGTCAATGGTTCCAGCTATATAAGTTAACTTTGATTTTGGGAAACACACCCCCTAGACAGCTCACAAACTCATTGCAGGGATCAGACAGCATTCAATCAAACACTCACGCCTGTGGGAAATTTAGAGTCTTCATTTAGCCTAGCATGAATGTTTTGGACTGTGATCAGAAACCCACACAAACATGAGAAGAATTCCACACTAAAAGACCCTAGGCCAGAACTGAACTCACGACCCTCTCGCTGTGAGGCAACAACACTACTCACAGCGCAACTGTGCTACCCACCTGATGAAGCAGTTTTAATAAACTGTGCATTCAGTTACTGTAACTTGAGTCCCTTGCATTGTAATATCAGAGCACGCACTGCAGCAGCCCTAATACTTAAGTAAATATCCGTAACCTTACATTCGCAGATAAAAGGCATCAAGCATGACTTAACAATGATTAATTAGAACCTAGCAGCAAGATTAGCCCACATAATCCTATGCAACATGCATTTTTATTGCCATTCCACAAAGGAATTCAGCCTGACCTGTCATGCCTGTAGCAGCCTACACACATCTCAAGCCTTTCCAGAACACTGCTTGAAATTGAATGGCTGCATGTGAAGTCCTTTGCATCACAATCTCTTCACCATAACAGTCTTGAAGTATATTTGGGATTATTTAATTAGGAACTGAATCACAACTAACAAGAATTACATCGAAAAGCTGAGAATGAAACTTTGTCATTCCACAAAGGAATTCGGCCTAACTTGGAATTTTACCATTGTGAAACATCTGTATGGCTTAGATCTTACTTAAACTGTTACTCCACAATTCCTCCTTGTGTCATTCAAGCACAAACTGAGAAATTTTTGCATCAGTTTTAAATTCCAGGGGAATGACGTTATCAAGAGGCCAGACAAGCAGGAATTATCGATGCAACCATTTACAGCTGTTGCGCATTCGTAAATCAATCAGCTTCAAATAAACAAAGGAATAGCCAGGACGCCCCAGAGGAACTTGTTGCGACTACATTACGCAATGCGCCCATGAAAGTGAGAGATCTGGAGACAGTAAAGACGGAGAATCATTTCAGAAGGACATTAGCAAATGTAGGCCAACTGTAATCTCCATTTTCAGCATTTCTGAACGATGCAAACGTGATTAAACCACTTTTAGCTGCATTTTGGCAATGTTGGAGAATGCATAGCACTCCCGCAGCACGATAGGAGGATCTTGATCGCTAAAATACTGTTGATGCTTCCGTTACGTATCAACGATATAAAAGATGCGCTGACATTACGGGGCATAACACTGACAAACCCTCACAAAGAATAGATTTTGTGTATTTGCATAAACATTGAACCCCAAGGCGGGATACTGTCAAACTGCCGCCTGATTCTTAGGATCTTGGATTTCCATCCACTGACTCTCATCTTCAAGTTTCACCAATGGAAATAAAATAAATGAGTTTTTAGCAGTACACTACATTAGCTGAGGATCCCATGAACTCGTTCAAATCCAGCTGCGTACACCGTACGCTGCATCAATAGCCAAGTCACAATACCAGACCTATTTCAACATGTTACGTAGCTGGGCCCGTAGAGAAAGCATGGAAAAACACTAACGGTAGATATGCGAGTTGCATCGCAGTGTCAGCAACAAGATCACCAGTAGAATTCGTAAATACACTGCGCCCACGCAATTTCATTCCACGGGAAAAAACTGCAATCGAATATTATCTCGGATGAACGGTTACTCACTTGTATATCTTACAGAAACGTAGAAGTTCGTATATAACGTCAGTTCCACATCGTATCTTCCGAAGCTCTTATGAAACGGATGAAAAGAGGCTCAATCACCCCGCCTATCTCATACATATGTTAATTACATGCTGGCGTCTAACCAGTGCCGTCTGAGATCATCCGGCACCATACAGCGTCGCTTCTGGATTGGACAAATGGTATCAACCCATTGGCTTTTGGCATTACAAACCTCTACCTTTCCCCGGCGAACCATTTATCGTCAGTGAAGGTAGGGCGGCAAGGTTATAAATTCACAGATGAGCACCCTTGGCACCGCCGATTCCAGAGCTAATCGCGATGAGTCTTGAACGGTTGAATAGAGACAGATAGTAGTAGTAGTATTTAATGACCGGATTATAATGATAGATAATACATTTAGATGGGGTAAACATAATTCAGTCAAACATGAGTTCAATACATTATACATGTATTACAATGAAATACAAGAGAAATTAGTCAGTGGCATTATAGCGCAAATGATTTTTTTTTTCTTTAAACCGCAGTCAGGGTGGCGCAGAATATGCCCAGAAAATCCCAGAATTTATCACATTCTCATGGGATCATTAAATCCAGATTTATTGAGGAATTGTTATCGCTGTTATTCTCATCACGATCTTTATTAAGTAAACATAGGCTACAAATTACAGAAAATTTAATTAAATGCATGAAGTTGAATTTCAAATGCATCTTCGGAATAATGATTTCCGATTCATCATGGCTTGCAGTAACTGACATGAACAGCTCAAAATATGGACGCAAGTTAAACACGCTATTCACTCCAGTATACAAAAATAAATAAATAAATAAATAAATACATGGATTAATAAATAAATAAATAAATATTCTGAATGATTTCTCATGTACAGTCTGCGTTCTTTTTTCTTTTCTTTTTTTTTTTTAATCTGACGATAGATAGATTAAAATAAGAATTATTTTACTTCCTAACGGCGTGTTGCTTTATGCATCGGCCCTCTGTTCATGGAAAATTCAAATCTAACATAAAGACTCCAACAGTTTAAACCTGAAAAACATCTTCAGCAGATGATGAGCATTCTTTTTGCAATTATTTGGTGAGAAATGCAATAGTCATGATCGTTTCCCGACAAATATTTGAATTGCGTCACTGTGTTGAAAAGTAAATTTCCCCATCTGCTGATATATATTTTAATTTAAGAGGAACGCTCACATTACCACTGGGGTTTACGCAAATAAATTTTGAGAAACACATTTTATTTATTACACTCGCCTTTTGCCTGAAACACACAGCCCATCCTTCAGTCAGAGAAGTAACAAATCCGTCGAAGGACTGAAGTTCTTAAACAGATCGTCGCTGCATATTGCATAGACTGTATAAAAAGATGGACGGGTCTGAAAAGCGAGGCCGATGCGGAAATCTCAAAAATTTGCATTATATTTAATGGCCAGCAGATGGCGACGTCGGTGGTTGCAGAAAGAAGTTCAATGCGATTGAAGTCTATGAGAAAATGACCCTACTTTGCCACCTGATTTATTATTTCAATAATGATTTTCCACATCATTTTATAGTATCTATCGCAAGTTTCAAGTCTCTTTCGATATATCGTGATGTTCATTTTTCTAAATTATGGTCCCAAGTAGACTAGAATAAAGGATAAAGCCAGAATATGCTTTAGGGGCGTGGCTATCCTCTGGTCCTCGTCCGATACGGTCAGATCCAGAGCCACGTTCCTCCCCGGATCTTCAATTCACGCTCTCGTACAATAGGAATCACATCCGGTTTCAAAATGACAAAACGGTGCTGTTCAAATTGCCAAAATCGAGGCTTCCTAAATGGTATGCTGAAACCAATGGGTGACGTCACAGTTGCTTCGTCCATCTTTTTATACAGTCTATGTGCATATGGTTCATCATTTTTAAACTGCTCTTGCCAACCGCTTGTCAGATTTGGGCGATTATTGATAGAAATTGCTATGAACAACCCTGGATGCCTTATGGAATGACCAATCATTTAACCCTTTAAGGCCAAATGCAAAAATCCCTAGAGAGCGTCATGTTGCCTTGTTTACCGTAGTAACCTGTATGTGGGCAGAAGCGCAACTTTTCAGCTTTCAGGAACAGTTGGAATTTTTTTCTATTGCGCAAATCCCACAGTAATTACTGTACTTACAAAATTACGCGCGCATCTGTGTTGGCAACATAGAGATATATAATCATAGGGCGTATTCGAATCCCTGTTCTTGGCGACATTCGGGTTGACTCCACACAAGAAAGACGTTCCAAACAGCCGAGAACCAACACGAGAACGCGTTCTTGCCACTCCCCACCTTTTGGAGAGTGCGACGAGTGTCCTCAAGAACAAAGATGGCAGACGCGGGAGATGTGAAATTTTCATCAATTTCACTGATTAATCTTGTTAATAGCCCTCTATTCATGAGAATGAGTAGTTTCAGTGGCAATTAACCATGTATAGAAGCATGAAGTGACTTTCAGGCCCAGTTACTAGGGTTGATCTATCATCATCAGAATCAGAATCAATTACTTTGAACATAAGGACATCCTTCACGGCCGCCATTTTGCCGCTGACCGAGAACACCCGAACTCGCACTTCTGTGTTCAGAACGAAAAACCCCACACCTTGCACTCGTGTTGACACATGTTGGGGATTCGAATATGCCCATAGAGATATATAATAGAACCAGAGAGAACGAGGATGTACCTTTGCTTCAGCCAGTTAGCATGTTAGCTCCCTCCTTCCACGTTTCCCACTGGAGGCAATTTTGTGGCCAAAGATCCGGCAGCTCCATAGACACCAATTGAAAAGTGCGCATTTTTTCTTGCCAAATAAAGCGAAAACAAAAGCAAATGTATTCGGTAATCCTTCATTATTTTACTCTTTGTCTGACGCAACTGTTCGATGGTTTCAAGGGGGCCTGTAAAATAAGAACTGATACTTAGAGCTTGATGACAGCTCGTGCACGAGTTTGGTTGTCCAGCTGTTGCTCTGACTCCAGTAATTCAACGAAATGAGTATATAGTGCGTGCGCGTTCCGGACTACAGTATTGCTCGTCATTTCCCCTCGAAAACATTCGCCAATCCGCACAGACGACACACTTTCTTGGCAATTTGTGCTGTGTAATCAGATTGGCAATCTTATGAAATGGTGTCGAAAATAAGCACCCATGGAACGCCATTTTTATAGATGGCATCAGTCAATTCCGTACTTCATGGGCTGAAGTAGCTAGCCTAGCATCTCCCGTTTAAAGTAATAGGGGTGGTACTTCCTCTCTTCCTCTCCAGTTCTGTTATATTACCTCCATGGTTGGCGATGACATGTTCAATTTAAAAGGGTTAAACAAATACAAATTCTCAAACATAAGTTCAAATATTTGTTGTGGCAAGGTAGTCTGTGAATGGGGAATTGAAGTTTAATCGAATTATGCGTAATGTCCAAATCCAGCAGTTTTAACAGTTAGATGCCCTTACTTAACATCCGGCAGTCTGAATACCGAACACTAGTGCTTCAGCTGTTAAAACCCCTCACTTATCCAACATGTAATACTAATTTATTCAATTTAATTTATCAATTACCACCAAAGATATTAATTACCAATTAAATTGCGGAATTCATTGATAGGCAGAACAATCTGTTGGATCAACCTTTATCAAAAGCACAACTCAGAGTCAGATTCAAAAGTAGGAAATTTTAATAAAAGTTGCAACAGAATATACAATATCTATGTCTACTACCTTGAAGTATTAAAAAGACATCAACAATCAAAGAAGAAGAAAAAGAAAGAAAACACCAAACCAAAGCTTGTACCTCCTGAAATTGTCTCAAGTAGGCCATGATCTAAATTTCAGAAACAAAAGAGCAAAATATTCTGATGGAAAAGGCAGATAACAATCCCAAATCCACTGCATGGACGTTAAAACTCCCAGTTGGTCTTAGTTTGGAAAAGGACCTTGTTGGTTTTCTGAGTTCCAAAGCTTCTCTGTGCCAAAAAGCCCCTGTGGGGTGGGGGAATCCCCCCTCTTAGTGATGAAAGCAGGCTGTGCTGATTAATGGAGCAGCGGATGTCTGAAGGTGTGAGAAGTGGTAAATTGTTTCCCATTAAACTGGCCATTCATGTATTAAAATGTTCTAACGTTGTTAGGAGCAGAGCTGTGCAATATGGAATGTTTATAAAGAGATTCATGGATTTAGTTTCTTTCTATTGAGACCAAACATGAACATTGAAGGAGGTAATAAAGCTCAGTTACAAAATACCTCTGAAACGTTTTACTACTACTCCTAAGAACACAAGAGATATGGGCAAATCTTGGGCGGTCTTCAGGTGTACAAAACAAAAACTAAATAAACATAAAAATAAAATTTTAAAAGGATAAAAGGGTAAAATCAAATTAAAAGGGGACATGCTCTTATCTTGTTGGAGGTCATAAGGCTGCAACAATAGTGTTCTCTGTTGTCTTAGGAATTGCAAGGGTGTACACCCATAGTTTATGACCCTGTGCTTGACTTTCATGGCCCTAAAAGGGTCATCTTTGGAATGTACGCATGAGGGCCAGAGATTAAACAGACTAAATTCCTATAGTTAAGGGGGGACAGGACCCATCACCAGGGAGTGCACAAGTCATTACCAATCAATTATTCTGTCCATCTCCAAAACTAAACACTAGTTGCCTGACAACTGTTATAAATTGACTGAATTTAACAGTTAAATTAACGTATTGCGTCCCTGTAATTTTAACTGTAAGTTGAGTCCTGTGTGCATTTAACTGTGGTTTACAATTCACATACATGGAACTCTGTTATAAATCTATTGTAAAATTACAGTTAAAAAAACTGGCAAAGGAGGTGCCAGCTGAAATAACTGGCAGAAGGTGCCAGTTTATAAGAGTGTAAGGACTTTATGTCATGGTTATGGTTTTTGTCATGTTTATGTTCATGCTTATGTTCAGAATCTGTGTTCATGATTTTGTCTTTTATTTATTCTTTTTGGTTATTGCAATCCTCAGGTTTTTAGTTCATTCCATTTCTCAGTTCCATTGCACTTGTCTCCCCTGTCTTGTGATCTAGTTGGTTCAGTCCGTCTTCCCTGTGTGCGTGCTCACTTACTTCGGGTGATTTAAATGAATTCCGGTGTTTAATATATTCCTTCGATTCTCGTTTACTTCCTTCGTCTTACTGTTCTGATTACTAGCAAAACTAACATTTGTATTTTGTATCATAGTCTACTAACACAACTAATCCATGTATATAGATTACTAACTTACTAATGAGCACTGTAGTTAAATCTGTAAAGTTGCACCGCTACTAATTAACACTAATTCCCTCTCAGCAATCGCCCTGCTCCAGTCTCCGCCTCTTGCTCAGCTGTACCTGTCTCCCCCTGCGTTTCTGCGAGATCTCTCGCACGTGCTTAATTACTTTCCTGCACTCGTTATCTGTGCACTTAGAACTCCTTGACCGGAGCTGTTTAAATGTCATAGGCTGTCTGTGTGATTCCCGTCCGTGTCTTGGCTTTCGCCAATTTTCGTGGTTAGGGTTTCCCTCGTGATTCTCCCGTTGTAATTAGTCTGATCCAGTTCACCTGTTCCCTGCATAGTATGTGACTTTCCTCCCGTCTATTTAAGCAGTCTTTTCACAGCCAGCTCCTTGTAAGAACGTTGATCAATATTTCTTTGTGCTGAGCGCCGTGTATGCCATTGAGTATTGTTTTTCTTCTACTGGTTTGTCCAACTACGATTCTTGCCATAGCCCTTCTTGTATTGTTTTGTCTTTTTGAATTTTGACCCATTTTTGTTTGACCACGATTTCTGTGTTTGGATGCCCTGTGTATGACCCTTGGCTTTGTTCATCGACTACGACTTTTTGCCTACTGTTTATGTACCTTTGCTCATCTGTCTTCCTGGTTCTGACCCCTGCCTGTCTAGTCGACACTTTTTTTGGATTTCGTATTGTGGCTTGGCAATTGTGTTTTTGGCTTTGACTCGGACCTCATTAAAGGCATACGTTTTTGGATTTCCATCTCTTGCGTGTGATTCCTGAATGCTACGTCACTTTATTGCATTATGATAAACAGCTATAATCAACCACGTGAGCGATCAGCACACATTTTAGACTTATTTTCAAACTCAGTCCTAGAGAACCACTGTGTTCTCTGATTTGTGTCATGGCGGTGCAATAGGTGGCCCCATTGCCTTACAGCAAGAAGGTTGTGGGTTTGAATCTGACCAGGGGCCTTTCTGCGTAGAGTTTGCACGTTCTCCCCATGTTTACATGGGTTTTCTCCCGGTATTCTATCCTCCAACAGCCAAAACATGCATGCTCAGTCAATATACTCTAAAGTGCCGATGTGTGAGTGCATGAGTGAATTTTGCGTGATTCCCATGATGGACTAGCGAGCTGTCCAGGACGTGTTCCTGCCTTTCGCCCATAGTCAGCTGGAATAGGTTCCAGCTCCCCTGCAACTCTAAACAGGAAGAAGCCCTTTAGATAATGGATGGATTGTTTAACGTGGTGGTACGTTGGCTTGCCTCAGAACAGGAAGGTTGGGCACTAATTTTGAGCAGCTGCTTTGGGACTTTATGGACCTGGCCTGCAGAAGCTGTGTGAAGTTAAATATATTAATAGTTATAAAGGAAATTAGTGCAAACAACTGGTCCCCAGACCTGAAAAAAATAGCATTCATACTGAATTATTGCTGAATTACTGAATAGCAAGTAGCATATGGTGATAATTTCCAATGATGTATAACTGTGGCTATGCTAAATTGCATGCAGTTACTACACTCAGTGCCCTCCACTAATGGCACTACTATCTACAACTCCAATTCCAAAATAGTTGGGATGAAGTGTAAATTGTGAATAAAAATTGATCACATGAGCCAATATGTTATTTACAATAGAACATAACATTTCAAATGTTGAAACAGACATTTTACATTTTTATCCACAAAATGAGCTTAAAATTTTCTGGCTGCAACAGGTCTCAAAAAAGTTGGGACACAGGCAAAAAAGAAATTAATATAAGAGAATCAGCTGAAAGAACATTTAGCAAGTAATTAAGTTAACTGCCCTCAGGTGTGTAACATGATTGGCTATAAAAGGGATGTCTTAGAGGCTGAGTCTCTCAGAAGTAAAGATGGCCAGAGAATCTCCAACCTCTGAAGGCTTGCGTAAAAAAATTGTGGAATACTTTAAAAACAATGTTCCTCAACGTCAAATTGCAAAGGCTTTGAAGGTCTCATCGACAGTGCATGACATCAGATGCTACTGCATCACTCACCGGCATGATTCTGTCATTGATATTACTAAATGGGCCCAGGAAAACTTCAAGAAACCACTGTCTGTAAACACAGTCCGCCGTGCCGTCTACAGATGCCACCTAAAACTCTATCATGCAAAAAGGAAGCCATTGTTGAGCATGATCCAGAAGCGCAGCCATGTTCTGTGGGCCAAGGCTCATTTAAAATGGACTGTAGCAAAATGGCAAAGTGTCCTGTGGTCAGACGAGTCCAAATTTTACATTCTTGTTGGAAATCATGGGCGTTGTGTCCTCCGAGCTAAAGAGGAGAAAGACCATCCCTCCTGTTATCAGCGTTCAGTTCAAAAGCCAGCATCTCTGATGGTATGGGGATGCATTAGTGCATATGGTGTGGGACACTTGAATGTTTTAAAATACACCATGAATGCTGAAAGGTATATAAAGGTTTTAGATCAACATATGCTCCCCTGCAGATGACATCTATTCCAGGGAAGGCCTTGTGTATTTCAGCAAGAGAATGCAAAACCGCATACTGCAGCTATTACAACAGCATGGCTTCGTAGTAGAGTAGTCCATGTGCTGAACTGGCCTGCCTGCAGTCCTGATCTTTCACCGATTGAGAACATTTGGCGCATAATTAAACGAAAAGTCCGTCAAAGGAGACCCAAAACTCTCCTGTATTAAACAAGAGTGGCATCAAATTCCAATGCCTAAACTCAAGAAACTTGTTTCCTCAATGCCCAGATGCCTCCACTCTGTCTTAAAAAGAAGAGGGGATGCTACACCATGGTAAACAGGCCCCTGTCCCAACTTTTTTGAGACCTGTAGCAGCCATCAAATTTGAAATGAGCTGATTTTGTGGATAAAATTGTAAAATTTCTCGGTTTCAACATTTGCTATGTTATCTCTGTTCTATTGTGAATAAAATACTGGCTGGTGTGATTTGAAAGTCATTGCGTTTTGATTTTATTCACAATTTGCACTTTGTCCCAATTATTTCGGAATTGGGGTTGTAATATCTACTAACTAAATATTAGTTAAAAAGGCCATTATTTTTGCCCATCCTTTTTTCAAAATTTTCATAAAAATCTAACACTGAATTAAAAGAAAATGAGAATTTTGCATATGTGCACATTCTGTTAATTCTGCATTTTTTTTTAATGTCAAGTCTGTTTTTTTTTATAAATCCAAAGTCCGCATGGAAAATGGTGCACAAATCTTTTCTGCACCTATGCACTGTTTATAGATGTGGCCCCTGATCTCCACCATAGACTGTATAAAAAGATGGACGAAGCAACCGTGACATCACCCGTTGGTTTCAGCATACCATTTAGGAAGCCTCGACTTTGGCAAATTGAAGAGCCCCATTTTGTCATTTTGAAACCAGATGTGATTCCTATTGGACGAGATCCAGGGAGGAGCAAGGGGTGGATCTATGGGTGGATCTGACCATATCTGATGAGGACCAGAGGATAGCCGCGCCCCCAAAGCATATCTGGCTTTATCCTTTATTCTAGTCCATTTGGGACCATAACTGACAAAAATGGACATCATCATATATTGAAGGAGACTAAAAACTTGCGATAGATACCATAAAATAATGTGGAAAATCATTATTGAAATAATAAATGAGCTGCTGGGTTAGCTCACTCGGTTAAGGCGCCGCATTCGCGGAGCAGTAGTGACTACCACGGCGCGGGTTCGATCCCCGGTCGTACCAACAGGCAGTGGTCGGCAGCTTTTTCAGAACAGCGCATGATTGGCTAAAAGCGCTGCAGTGATGCAAATTGGGAAGGGACTGCCAGGAAGGGACATTAAAAATAGTTGCCTTGTTCTTGCTCAAGCGCCTCCTGTTGGCCAGCCGGGCGCTCGTCAGTGAGATTCTAAGCTTGCTCATGTTCGGGCATCCTCCGCCCTCGTTCTGAACTTGCGATAGTTTCGACCAATGAGTGTAAAGATGCAGGGTCTGACAGGCGCGTGCTTCGGAGGAAAGCCGCGAACTGTCTCTCTCTCCTGAGCTGGCAATAAGGGGTTGCATACGAGCAAGCCTTGTACATAATTCTCCAATTGGGCATTCCAGATTCGGGTGGGATTGGAGATGCCAAATTAATTTTTTTAAAAAAGAAATAAATCAGTTGTAAAAGTGTTCCAGGGTCATTTTCTCACAGACTTTTATAGCACTGAACTTCTTTCTGCAACCGCCCACGTCGCCATCTGCTGGCCATTAAATAGAATGCAATTTTAAGAGATTTCCACATTGGCTTCACTTTTCAGACCAGGGTGCTGTGTCCATCTTTTTATACAGTCTATGATCTCCACATGCATTAAGAATTGTAGTTTGATATATAACCACCAAGGGGCAGTATGAAGAATGACGTTAATAGGGGAATAACAGAATCATTCATCCATCCATTATCAAACCTGCTCATTCATGGTAAGGATGGATGGATGTGGAGGGATGGTGATCTGGTGCCTACCTCTGCATACAAGGGGTGAGGGGCAGTATGCTAAACCATCACAGGAATGACATAATGTACATATCTACGGCATTTTATAGCCTCCAATTAGCCTGCAATGCATGTCTTTGGGAGGAACCCAGAGTGCCCGGAGGAAACCCAGGTTGAGCTGCCCCGTCCGTCACTGCATCAGGGAACTCAAAAAAGTCAGTCTGCATTAAGTAATACTGTGCAGTTGAATAGCTTTCTGTATAAATTGAGCGTAACTTCACAATGGCTAAACTAATATGCCTATGGGATGTGCTTGAGAGATTTTATTGAAAACATTGCCAACATTCAGGGAGTTCAATAATATTCAAATCATTCACAATGTTTCAGAACATTAAGTATATTGGATGCATCCCTCCTGGCTATTAAGTGTTGAGCCCATGGAACAGTTCATCAAGTTATTTATGATGAGATTAGCCCCAGAAATCTTAGCTAATAAACATGCAGTGGCTCACAAGACGGTGCTGCTGATAAACCTGTCAGATAAGCAATCATAAGGAAAAAACTTTGACGTGCCAGGATACTGCACTGCTGTTCTGCTGAAGCGCAGTCAGGGACTGTTGCAAAATGTGAGTGTAAAATAGTGAAAACTGAACCCTTGGGCAATATGGGATCTCCAAACAAAACTAACAGGATCTCAGGCATACCCACTTCTTGCAGTAAAACACTCTAGTTTGAACACTTGTCCTGTGAAACAGGTTTTACTGTCTTAAACACATTATATTACAGCACATAGCAAGCATTTACATCCTCTATCAAAAGACTATGCAGCTCTGGACCAATTAGAAAACTCAAAAAATTGCACCAGGGGCAATGTAGCTCACCTGCATCGTCCAAATTTCAGTTGAATCAGCGCAGCAATTATTGACAAATGGGTCAAAATGGCATTTTCAAGATGGCTGTCATGGTGATCATATTTAAAAAACTGATGGCAGTAGTTTATATAAATTTTGGTGTCGTCATTGGTTGGAAGATGCCCACAAAGATTAATATTCATTGGTCAAGTAATCTTAAAAAATATTTTTGTGTATTTATGAAATTTAGAGGCATGGTCTGATGTCGGGTCATATCAAGGTCAGAATGCACTGTACAGGAAAAAACAATATGCTGTATGTGTTGAGTCATGCTGCTTAGTACCTACATAACCAAATTTCCATTGAACTGCCGTAGAAATGACTGGCAATAGGGTTACAACGGCATTTTTAAGATGGGCACAGGCACGGCCGTATGTAAAAATGGATCGCAATTATTTTTGTAATTTTTGCCATCCTCATTGGTTGGAAGAAGTCTGTTAAGTTTCAGCTTCATTGACCCAACATTTTTGGAGAAGAGGGTCCTAACAAATGTCGACGGCAAGATGATGGACATGCAAGTCATGACAAAAGCCCGCCGGATAGTTGCCATCTGGCCTGACGTTTTTAGCAGACTGTCTCACAGCTAAAATTTGGTTGTAGCTTTACTGGGGAGCACCACAGCGATAACAAAATTAGCCTATTGACTCTGGCCAAGTGGAGTGGGGAGGGGGGCATTAGAACTTTTAAAGTCACAGACATACAATAAAATAATTGCACAGTATAGTAATGATAATTATTTTCACCCTCGGCCGAGTATTCAAATAAGTTTGAGATGACTACCTGCCTCTACCTCCTCCACAAACTTCAGTGCGGGCCAGTAATCTTCATTCTTGGCCTGGGACAGTTGCAGTGTCCGTTGGTTTTTGTTGATATGCAGCATTTAATTTATGAATTATAGCGATCACTCACCTCACTTGGTTACCTTGGTCCGAACTGATTGTTATTATCAAAGCAAAATCGAACACCAGCTGGTCCTGCTGCTGTCCTGGACTGGAAATGAATTCCACTGCCATAGAGGGTCATAATGAAAAAGGCTATAGGATATATGAGTTCAGAATAGGATAGTTGCATTTTAAATCAGGGTTGACAAACTTTGTTTCAAGGTAAGCTTAGATTTACTGCTTGTCTGTCTGTCTGTACATTTAAATAAATACAAAATAGCTAACACTTTGACACTAGATTTTGTGTTTGAACTCTTCATTCCACAATGAATTATGCAATAAAACCATTAAAGTATAGGAAAATGTGTTTTCCCAGTTCAGCCCACCTGTCCAGTGGTCTCCACTGTATCCAACAGCCCAGCCCAGGGAAAGTTGACTTTGAAGACCCCCCTTTTCCACTTTTGTGTTTGAAACATGCAGTTTAAATTTCTCACTACTTTCTACATCACAAACAGACCTGCTCTGTATGATTCACACCTACTGGCTCTGTCTGTGTGCCCTGCTCTCTCCTAAAGCCTTACTCGACCGCCCCATCTCTCTGTCCCTCATAGCACAAATGTTACAAATGCTACTGTTTTTTGTTTAAGTCCATTTGCCTGCCAATCAAAGCAGAGCTCATTGTCATAAAGGGGATCCCCACTCTAAACAGCCTGCTTTTCAGAGGGAATGTCAGGCAGTGAATGGGCCAGAATTATTATTATAATTATAATTATTATTATTTTTGCTATAAAGTTTATAAGCCTCTGTTTTGGACATCCAAGCATATAATAACTAGGAAACAATACAAGTATATTATATTATAGCAGTATAATATCAGACCTTTAATATGCATCATTAAAAGTGCAGAGAGTCAGTTTCATGGGCATAAGATTATTATGCATTTATTTTATTTTGTTTATTTGACAGTGAAAATGTTCAACTAAAAACAGAAATCTCAGATGTTGATGCATCGTACTTCAGAGTTGGCTCATGAGCTCATTCATATCTTCAGTTTCTGATCAGCTGAACATCAATAATAACAATAATAATAATAAATAAATCATTTTAAAAAACCAAACCATCTAAATAGACATAGTAACAAGAGACATGTAAGACATTACAGAGCAGATCAAACTCCAGACATAAAACCATTATAAAGCACAATAAAATGTTGCATTAAAAACCATGCTATACAGAAAGTGAGAACACCACCTGTACAACGCTGCAACATGTTGACCCAATGTATATTTTTTCTGCTGGCTAACAGTAGCTAGCGTTACTTAATTATAGAAGACACATCGACCCGCCTACAAGGGCTGGAGGAGGTGCATTTAATGAAGTGCTTGTCCACTCACGGGGGTACCAACATCTCATATATTCCTTGGTGAGAACTGCACCCTGCACTAAGCTAGTAGGTATGCTTCGTTGAACTCAAAAAACATTTAGAATAACAAACTTGCTATTGTGCGCTAAATAAATGCCTGCTTATATTTCATACATTCACTTTTTGCTCGTCTGGGTCTGTTTCTGAGTCTTGTTTATTTTACTGTGGCTTATTAGTACAGCCACAAGGGTACACCAAACAAAAATATGTAACAAACATAATCCAGAATACAGTCATAACCCACTGTATTCAATCACTGCCCAATTTAAGTGTGCAGGTCATAGACATTATCAGATCCTGTTTTGACATTACTGCTGTTGCACAGATATCCCTGTGCTGTAGCCAGTTTTACCTTCTACTTCTATTTTTCTGAGGCCTTTGCCTTTTCAGTCTTGTCTCCAGCAGCTAAAGTATGTGTTCCACAGGTAGTGTTTGGGACATGCATTGTGTCCATTCAAGAACACTGCACTGTTTGACCCAGGGGACACTTCCCGATTGCTTTTGCTGAGTTTCGGTCATTGTCCTGCAACAAAGGTGAAACAGTATCCAGTATGTTTTGAGAGATTTTGCTGGATGCAAAGAGATAAACAGTTTGAGTGCACTCCAGTATTTACTCTACTAATCCTGTCAGCAGTCATATAATCAGTGAAGACAAGTCAGTCCCAGTGACAGCCATACATGCCCCATAGAGATATGTAATAGAACCGGAGAGAACGAGGAAGTACCTTTGCTTCAGCCAGTTAGCATGTTAGCTTCCTGCTTCCATGTTTCCCACTGGAGGCACTTTTGTGGTCAAAGACGCTGTAGCTCCATAGACACCAACTGAAAAGTGCACATTTTTTTCCTGTCAAATAAAGCAAAAACAAAAGCAAATGTATTCGGTAATCCTTCATTGTTTTACTCTTTGTCTGACGCAACTGTTCGATGTTTTCAAGAGGGCCTGTAAAATCAAAACTGATACTTAGAGCTTGATGACAGCTCGTATGCGAGTTTGGTTGTCCAGCTGTTGCTTTGACTGCTGCAGTGTCTTTGGTTCAACGAAAAGAGTGAAAAGTGCGTGCGCATTCCGGATTAACAGCGTTGCTCATCATTTCCCCTCAAAAACATTCGCCAATCCGCACAGACGACACGCTTTCTTGGTAATTTGTGTTGTGCAATCTGATTGGCAATCTTATGAAATGGTGCTGGAAATAAGCACCCATGGAACGCCATTTTTATAGATGGCGTCGGTCAATTCCATACTTTCTGGGCTGAAGTAGCTAGCCTAGCATCTCCCATTGAAAGTAATAGGGGTGGTACTTCCTCACTCTCTCCAGTTCTATTATATTACCTCCATGACATGCCCACGCCAAAAACCTACATCATGCATTGATGAGACAGTAAGAGTGGGCTCAACAGAAACTCAACACTTTCCTCCTAACATTACCACAAAACAAAGTGATCGCAAGCTGACGTACAATCATGAGAACAAGAAAGTACCCCCTCCTCCAGTTCTATGGCTTTATGTATCAGGACATAATTAAAAAAGAAAAAAAGATCAGCTGGTCTTTATCAGGTCCTAAAATTCAGTAAGTTTAACCTCAGTTGCAAAACACACAGATTCCACTGCGCCATTATTTATTAAACCAAAATTTAGCAAAAATGCAGAAGTCAATCATGAAAAGCTAAGTTCACCCCATGATTCAATAGCTTGTAGAACCAACTTTAGCAATAACTTGAACTAATTATTCTCTGTATGATTTTATCAGTCTCTCACATCATGGTGGAGAAATTTTGGCCCACTCATCTTTACAACATTGCTTCAGTACATTGATGTTTGAGGGAATTTCTTTATGCACAGCTCTCTTAAGGTCCTGCCACAGCATTTCAATCAGGTTGAGGTCTGGACTTTGACTTGACCATTGCAACACCTTGACTTTTTTTCCAGCCGTTCTGTCGTAGATTTGCTGGTGTGCTCAGGATCATTATCTTGTTGCATGATCCAACTGTGGCCAAGCTTGCGCTGTTACACACATTTGACTCTAGAATACTTTAGAACACAGAGGGGCTCATGGTTGACTCAATGACTGCAAGGTCCCCAGGTGCTGTGGCTGTAAAACAAGCCCAAATCACCCCTCCACCTCCATGCTTGACAGTGGGTATGAGGTGTTGTGTTGATACGCTGTGTTTGATTTGCACCAAACGTGGCGCTGTGCATTATGGTCAAACAACTCCACTTTTGTCTTGTCTGTCCAAAGGACATTGTTCCAGAAGGCTTGTGGTTTTTTCAGATGCAACTTTGCAAACCTAAGCCGTGCTGCCATGCTCTTTTTGGAGAGAAGAGGCTTTCTCCTGGCAACCCTTCCAAACAAGACATACTTGTTCAGTCTTTTTCAAATTGTACTGTGATGAACATGCTAACAGCAGCCTGCAGAGTCCTAGATGTAGTTCTTGGGTTTTCTGCAATTCATCTGAGCATTGCACAGTCTGACCTTGGGGTGAATTTGCTGGGTCGTCCACTCTTGGAAAGATGGCAAATGTTGTGAATGTTTTCCACTTGTGAGTGATCTTCCTCACTGTAGAAAGATGGACTTCAAATTGTTTGGAAATGGCCTTATATCCCTTCCAAGATTGATGGGCAGCTGCAATTGCTTCTCTAAGATGATTGCTGATGTCTTTTCCTCCCAGCATTGTGTTGACACACACCTAAATGCTACAGAGCAGCAAAGTGCCAAAACCTCTGCTTTTATAGAGGTGTTAACACTTGCTGATGATCAATTAATCAAGTGTATTTGATCAGCAACACCTGGCTGCTAATTACCTTCTGAATCCCGTGGAAGCAGTTAGGGTGTACACAGTTTTTCACACATAGCTTCTGCATTTTGGCTGACTTTTTGTAAAATAAATAATGGCACGGTGGAATCTGTTGTGTGTTGTTCTACAACTGAGGATATGCTAACATAATTTTAGGACCTGATAAGGACCAGCTGATTTTTTAAAATTATGTCCTTATATGTAAAACTATAGAACCGAAAGAGGGTGTCCTTTCCTCTTCCAATGACTGTATTACTTTCGCATACCACGATGCACGGTTTATGAATGTATATAAAGGCAGGGATTCAAACACAGACGTAAACACCTTTTTTTTTTCTTATCCAGTGCACTGAAGTACATGAACAAAACAACAAAAATTACCTCAGTACTTTTGCATTTGTGTGTGTGTGTGTGTGTGTGTGTGTGTGTAGGAATTCACCTTGGAAAACAAATTAAGTTTTCCCACTGAATGACTCAGTTTAGAAAAAAAATACGTCGGAGAAAATGATATTGCCAATAGTTTTTTTCAGCCAACTCTTGTTGCAATGGATCATAATATTCATCCATGACTAATTCCCCCAATGTCTTCTGTGTTCTGGTTGACACCTCTCTAGAAGCCAGCGCAAGGCAGCTGAATCACAGGAAATGGCAGAGGTTGCTGACAGGAGATTTTGGGACTGTTTTTATGGGGGAAGTCAGGGCAATAAACTGAGCTGCACTCTGCCTGCAGAAGGACTTCTATCATCGGGACAAACCTGGGGCAACAGTGAATCATTTGCGACCCTGAATCATGTGCAAATACAGCAGATAACTTTTTCCCCCCAATTTATCCAAACACAGAAAGATTAGTTATTCATACACTGACAGCAGCAGTTTCTTTGAGACAAATAGTATGTCTATTAAGTTTGTGTTTGTGTATTCCTGCGTGTGCTTGTGTGCATGTGTGTGTGTGTGTGTGTGTGTGTGTGTGACAAAGAGAGAGAGAGAGAGAGAGAGAGAGAGAGGGGGGGGGTATCATATAACCATATTTTCTCATTCAGTAGAAGTTTCTTTTCAATTTAATTTCTTAAACTTAAGCGCCATTATATAGCCAGGTTTACGTTCAGTTCTTCGTAATAATGGAATTTCCCTCAACAACTTGATTTAAGAATGACTTTATAGCTACTGTACTAAATTACCACTTAGCGTACTGATTACTGTAATCATTGCGGAGTAAGTAGCAATAACGCTGAAATAGTGTTTTCAGTCTAGTCTTAAACTACACGCCCAGTCTTCAGATTACATTCAGGTTTGTCCTCGATTCGAGGAACCGGTCTGTCGACATTGATTTGAAGTGCGTCTACGCGCCAGCATTCCCACTTTACCTCCTTGAACCAACGCATTCTTCTCAGTTTGATACTGCATACTCAAGTCTGGAGTGTCAGGTAAATATGAAACTCATGCCATTCAAGTTTTAGAGCACTCAAACTTTTAGAGCACTCAAACTATCACACCGCATGAAATGTTTCGGCGTCTTCCTGGCTGAGAGGGAAACTGCAAGTAGCCAACGCTTTACTCTAGAACTGTGATCACCGTCGAAAAGTTGCAAGGTCGACAAACTCATCGAACGACATTTCTTTTTGACAATACGTTGTTTCTACTTTTTTTTTCCTGAATGGAAACGGAACCACTGCTCACTGGAAATACTGACCGAAGAACGGCGGACTACGGCTTCAATTCTAGTAACCCTCCGAGGGCAAGACGGCTGTCATACTCTGCTTCAGAGCAGTCCTGCTGTGTTGACGAGGGTAAGAAAGCGCTTCGTGTTGTCCCCTCGCTTTCTGTCGGAAATGCATTTGGCAATCATTATATCGACGGACTTTGTTAAGTAGTGCCTTATACACAAGGGTGCTCAGAGTGCTTTACTTTGAAGAGAAGAAATAAAAATGAAAAAGTTTAAAGTAAACAAGCTGGAAAACAAATTGCCACACATTAAAAAGAAAGTGAGCTGTTATAAAACACGAACTACACATGGTTACATATATGAGGGCTTGCTTGTAGAATAAAGATGACAATTAACATTACAAGACAACAGGAAACCACTCTTCGGAAAAAGCGGAAGCTATGCTAGGCTTCCATGCCGGAATATTTACTCAGGTGAGCTCGTGAATGAGGGTGGATAGTGTACCTGTGACGTCACATGTCAGTCTTCGATATGCACAGGTAGTTTTAGCGTCCAGTTCGCCCTTATGGAAATATTCTATAGTTATCATCACTATAGTAATTCTACACTATGGTGGCGAAAATACCATCAATTTACTATAGGATAACGATAGCTTGGAACTATAAAATTTTTTCATGAGGGCTCCGAAAGTTCTGAAGATCTCCCTGGCTGTAACATAGGCCTATCCGAATTAAATGTAATCACAGTCCGCCATGACTTTGCGACAAGATAACTAAGAGAACTCGACTATTGGTAGCGAGGAATTCAACCGAGACCCTCCACACCTTATCGGTATGGTAGTGCAATGGTTTTCCTCGTCGCCTTACGCATCATTGATGCATTAAAAGCAGGAATATATTAGCCGTATATATATAATAATACAATACATAAGATGACGCTTGCATGCATTATCTTCTTTCTAATTCAACGAGTTAAAACGGTTTGGCTATTGCATTTTTATCTGCATACAAGTATTGAAACATGTCTAAACCTTCTGTGAATTAGTCAGTGCAGAATATGTTGTGAAGAAAAATGTTAAAAGAACCTGCTCTCTTGTCTTAATTACTCAATTTTAATTATCTTGATCAAATGCTGTGCGTGTGTGTGTGTGTGTGTGTGTGTGTCATAGAACAAATAAAATCTTATCGCAAATGCCATACTGTTCCAGGTGCAGTGGCACAATACCATCTCCTATTGAAAGGTTAATTTTCCAGCCATGGGTAACACTCAGAAGGAAAGCTTGAACCTCATTCAACTTTCAAATGTGCACTTATCACACATCTTTACATGTCTGTCTGACAAGGAGAAAAATACAGCTATCAGATCTGAGGAACAATTTGCTGACACTTAAATCTGTTTGTCGTTAGAGGGTGAACAGCCTGCATGATTTGTATTGTTTCTGTTTTAAAATCTATTTTGATGCTCACTGACTAATTTGTGAGCCAATATCCTCTTTCCATGTAAAGAAGATGAGGGACTCCAAATCCAGCAAGCTGCTGTTTTCATTGAAGATGCCATACAGGTACTACTGTTATTATCACTATTGCTGTTACTACTACTACTACTACTACTGCTGCTGCTGCTGCTGCTGCTGCTGCGGAGACTATAACTATTACTACAACTAATATTACTACTACTTCTAATACCATTATTATTACTTCTACTCTTATTACTAGTAGTTATTGGCACCGTGAATACACACATACTGTATAAGCATTGCAGAATGTACTCTCTGGCTAATTTATGAGGTACAGCTGTGAAAAATGAAATATTGGTTTGTGAGTTATCCTCTTCAATGTATAAATTCCAAAATCTAAATCTTGCATCTGCATGGTACAGTTGTAATTGAGAATTAATCATCAGGCCTGATATTTGTTTTCAATCATAAGGCCCCTTGTTTCGGCGGCCATGTGCCTTCTGTACCTTCAACCTCATGTTGAAAGATTGCAATACTGGAACCCCTCTTGGGTGTCCTGCTACTGGTATGATGTGCTTGTGCATTCAGGGATTCCCTCTGGTCAGCTTTGTTGTTAATGTTACTGTTTTTACTGGAACACCGGTTGCTTTCCTGCAGACATGAATCAATCTGCCCATTATGTTCTTACCTCAGTCATTAAGCAGGTGCTGTTACCCAGAGGACTGCTGCTTCCTCTGTGTTTTTATAGCTCCGTTCCCCCTAGACCTGGGGTCTCAAACTGGTCTGTAAAAAGGCCAAGGAGTTGCAGGTTTTCAATCCAACCAAGCAGAAGCACACCTGATACAACTAATCTAATCAACTGATCTCAGCCTGCACAGTTGATCAGTCCTATCAGGTGTACTTCTGCTCGGTTGGATTGAAAACCTGCAGCCTTCTCAGACCAGTTAGAAACTGCTGCTCTGTACTGTTGTGCATCAAATTCTGAATCCGGCAGTTTTGAGATACTGGAACAACTCATCTGGCCGTAGCACTCACGCTATTGTCAAAGTTGCATAGATCAGACATTTGCGTGAGTGAGTGAGCGAATATTATGTAACATCATTGGTCAGTCAAGTGTTGGGGTTTCCCCATTGGGCGTTGCCATCATCAATTACAAAGAGAGGCTTTTACGCCAAACCACAGAGTAACACTGTCAACTTTTTTCACCAACTAATAAGTAATTTTCATTGATTTGAACACGATGCACAAACATGGTAAACCCCCCACCCCACACAGATTCACAGCTTGAAATACAAGTCAGTCAATTTGATCAAGACTGAGAGCTGCTCTTTTTTGTGTGCAATATTTTGAAGCTGATAATAACACCCAATTCTTGACCACTGTAAATTAATGCAGCTACCACATGTTTTAACATTAGTTCTAACTATCAAGCTAACTAAGGTGACCGGTAACTGAATCTTGCTTAGCTGATTGACTTTATGTCCCAATTTTAGCTTTGCTGCTAACATTACTATATGCTACGTTCAGAGTGGTAAGCATTTTTCTGTTGATTTTCGTGGGATTTTTGAAATCACTATGGGTTTTACTCAATTGCACTGGGACCCGACAGCTTGAGCATGCATAATCTGGGAGAAAGAGGGCCATTGTCCATTTTCCCTTTTAATAGATACCATGATAAGTGAACTGTTATGTTGCAACTCCATTTTCTGCCTGTCCTGATATTTGGCCTCAAGGTCCAGCCATATACTGGGTTTTGACCTGGTCTTGCGTTACATCCGTGTACGTATTTTGTTGTTTTGAGGTGCAGGCTATTCGTGTAAATGTAGAGATTTACCAAATAATTGGGCATTGGGTGTATGTAATCATATAAATAGTTTCATTTTGCATGTCAGGTTTACGTGATTCCCTCCCCCTTCTCTTCTCAGTATCGATCCATCAACCATCGAGTGGATTCCAGATCCCTATGGCTTTACAGATGGTACTACTCCAGGATCTATCAGTGGTACGATGCATAAGTTGATCTTCTAGTTGCTGTCATTTAACAAACCTCAATTTTTTCCAATTTTGTGATTTAAATAACTGCTTCCAATAACTACTGATGTGCAGGACTAAGTCAAAAGTTTCCGCTCATTGGATGTGTGGCATTTGAATCAGTGGTCATTGCAACCAAGGAGAAAAATAAGTCAACGCTCTCGTTATTTTGCCTGAAATATCTAACACTAAGTTCCATCTATAGTCTTGATCACTGTATACTGTACACTGACAGCACAGTGGCACAGTGGTTAGCACTGCCGCCTCACAGCAAGAAGGTGGTGGGTTCAAATCTGGTTGGGGGCCTTTCTGTGTGGAGTTTGCATGTGCTCCCCATGTCTGTGTGGGTTTCCTCCCACAGTCCAAAGACATGCATATCAGCCTAATTGCAGACGTTAGTGGTGCGTGAATGGTGTGGGCGCCCAGCAATGGATTGTCCATGTCTTTCGCCTGTAGTGAGCTGGGATAGGCTCCAGGTCCCAGTGCAAACAGTGCATAGTTAATGAGGTGACTGTTTGGCTGCAGACTAGCTACAGACAGCAAGATATTGTCTTGAAGATTAGTAGAATGTGGGACCTTTTAAGAGAGGTGGTTTTTCTCCATTTCCAGGGGCCTGGGTACAGTTATTGCCATCATCCTGGCCTTGGCCTTCATCGAGAGGCCCTCTTCACTCACTGCCACGTCCGACCTTCGGTACAAACAGCCCCATTGGGAACCTGTGTGCGGCCTCACGGAGAGCATTGAGATTGTTTGCTTCATGATCTTCGCTCTCGACCTCACTCTAAAGGTATCCACCCCCACCGAGAAGCCCAAAAGAATTACATTACGTCAGCCTTTACGGACAGAATTCAGGAATAATGTGTTTTACACAATTTGGTATACATCACCCTTGACTCACTGGTTCTCAGCGCAGGATAACTGTGGGTGAGCACTTGCAACAGACCTGTTCAGATTAGCTTCATACTGAACTCATTTGTGAAATATGACATTTACCCTGTAAATCATATCACTGCATAATTTTCTGCTCAAAGAGTCTTTTAAAACAAGAATTGAAGTATTACATGTTTTTGGATAATTACTCAGATTAGACTTTAAATAGTCGTTTGTCACCTACAGTCTTGTTTCCTTAAGTTTTGAATGTGACCTTGCTGAAACAACTTTGTTTAAAACAACTCCACTACCTGGAGGAACTGCAGGCAGGTGTCATTATTCTATAATATGTCTTTCTCTTTGACAAGGTGCCAATATCATATTCAGTGGCAATTGAACGATTTTAATAATTAATCCTCCGCTTCAGGGTTATCTGATTGGCTGGGATGAGTTCCGGAAGAACAAATGGTTAATTGGCTACATGGTCGTCCTCGCAGCCTCTGTCATTGATTGGACATTGTCACTTAGCATGGTTTGCGAAGAGGTGAGTAAGCTGCTGTTTTTAATTTTTTAACCTTTTACTACGTCTCCATGGAAACTGACATAAAACGACCAATGTGGGCGTAGGTTCATGTAATTTAGACAGATTCAGGCAAGGTTACATTCTTTACAGTAAAGCAATGAATTGTTAATGCGCATTCTATGTGTTTTATGAGAGCGATTTCTCCTGATTTACTGTGCTCTGCAGTACGTTTGTAGCAGTATATGCCTGAGGGGATAATGTATGTCTGTAATAGGATAGTTGCCATCACTGTGTAATGACTTTGTCACACAAACCATGTTTCCAATGCGATTTCCAGCATTTGAGAATTAGAAGACTCTTCCGTCCCTTCTTTCTCCTTCAAAATTCATCACTGATGAAGAAAACCTTGAAATGCATCAAAAGGACTTTGCCAGAAATTGCGAGGTACTTACTGGGATGTTTCTAATCCTCACTCTATCGGTAATTTCTTTACTAGGACCATGCGGGTTTGTTAATGGTTTCAAAACAATATGGAAGGCATTTAGGTATGTTGTTTTGGATTGTCGTCATTGTACTCACTGCTTTGTGTAAGGAGAACTGGCAAATTCTTGATCAAATGTTTAATGTAGAGGAAGTGAAGCTTAATTGTGATGGGTGCTCCCTTAATAGAAAAGGGACTACTTCCTTAAACAAGAATAAAATACATTAACAATTACAGAATAAAGGATGAAAGAGAACAGGAAACCGAAGCTTTTATCTACCACAACAGTCCCAGTGAAAACCGAAATTTTAGTTTCAGAATCAAAAGACAGTCCAATCTTCTGATGGAAGCAGTACACGACAACTTATTAAGTCCACTTAACAAATGCTATTTCTCCATTTCCTGTGTGTCAAAAAGCCATACACTTTGTGCAGGCCCACCCCTTCATGAGGGTGAAAAAGAAAGAGGGAAAACACATTTCCCTTCTTTTTCAAGAGGGGTCATGCTGATTGGTGAACCTGTGGGTGGGTGAAGGTGTGAGAAATGGTTGGAACTGAACTGTTTCCCTTGAAACTGACTATTCCTGAATAAAAATTTCATTATGTTATTAGTTGCAGGGCTGAGCATCATGGAAGTTTTATGAAGATAATGGTTTTAGTGCATTTTTAATCAGACCAAACATGAATATTGCAGGAGGTAACGGAGCTTAGTTCTCAAACACTTTTCATCCTGCCTCTAATGGCATTAAATATCACAGACAAACTGTGGGGGGAATTCTGATTAAGGAAAACAAATAAGGTTACAGACGTATACGGGGACATGCTTGTGTTTTGTTTTGGTCACGTAAGGCTGTAACAATGGTGTTGTTTTTGTCTCAGAAAGATGTGCTACTTTTGGGGGAGGGGAGAACTCACAGGATACCAAAAGGTTATGACCCTCAGTTTAGGTTTAATGACCCTAAAAAAAGGTCTTCCTGCAGAGGAAGGACAAAACAAGCAGCATTCCCATAGTTTGGGGGGACCTTCATCACATATAGAGAAATGAACAAGTCATACCTTTGAGATTATTCTGCCTGTCTTTCTTAGGTTTGGTCAAAATCACCAGAACTGAACACTCGGTGCCCTAGAGTTATCTACCTGAAATAAAGCTACAGAAATAGACATGAACAGTTACAGACACAATGAACAAAAACAATAAGTCCAAGCTGGTCTCTCCCAAAATGGTCCCAGATCATAGTTTGAAACCCTACAGACACCCAAATGTTCAGATGGAATCAACAGATATCTTCTGTCTCGATGTCCACTCCGCAGATGTGTAGTCCTGTATTTTTGTGTGGTTGCAAAACGGAGGCTCGCCCCTTTTGCGTGCTCAGAAGGAGAGTGCTGACAGTGAAAATTGTGAACAGTGTGGAAAGAATACGGTCTTTGTTATGGTGGCATTTCTTTGGATCTCAAGAGGCCTGTGTCCGGCGTTTTCTCTAGATGTTTTTTGAGAGTTAAAACCCTCCGAACACCCAAAGTTTATGACTCTCTCTGAGGTTCTAACGACCAGGCGGAGGTCTCCTTTGATGTCTGTGCGGTTCTAATGACCAGAAGCACGTCTCCCTTGATGTGTCTGTGGTACTAATAACCAGAAGGAGGTCTGCTTGGATATTTGTTGAGATGCGAGCAGAAATGGTGACCGAACTGACTCTGTTCTTATGGTTAAGGGGCAGACAGGCGACTTTGTCATGGGACAAATGAACAAGTGTGTCATATCACTGTATTTTGTCTCTCTGTGTGGTTGCTTGAGTGCTTTGAACTAGATGCCTAACATCTGTCATATTTTTGGGGATGTTTTATGGCATTGTGGTGGGTGTATTTCCCAAATTGTCATAATTTGGTGTTTCTTGCATTAGACCTTATTCCCCAAAGCAAAATCTTTTTTGAGAGGCTCTCCTTTCTTATAAGGGAGTGATGTGTTTTCCATAAAGATCTCATTGAATTTCTCTCTCTCTCTCTCTCTCTCTCTCTCTCTCTCTCTCTCTCTCTCTTTCTCTCTCTCCTCCAGTGTCATTCTCCTCTTGGCCCTGCACTTGTGTCTCTTCACCATGTTTGGCATGTTGCTGTTCACCAGAGGAGAGGTGATGGTCATTCCCATTTGACACATGATAATGTTGTATTGACCCTTGTTAAATAAATGGTGTTCTGCAACATTGCTGAAATGTTGTATTGTAGGATACTTGAAGTGTATTAAATTCAAATCTGTTTGCAAGTATTCGGAAGTATCCTTTTTACTGAAAAAAAGCCGTTTCCATTCTGACGAAGTTGGTCGAGAAATTGCTGTAGAATGAGCTGAGAGTCAGCTGGTGTTTTTGTGCACAAATTAGATTTTATATTGCTATCATGACGCCCTCTTGTGGTGAATGTGGTGTTGTAATTTTGTTGCACTTGGCAGGGTTTTGAAGTTAGTGCAGAGAAATTTCAGTGGGGCATACAGGTTGAGTGATAATTTGCGATTAAAGTAAGTGAAATACTTAATTAAGTTTGTGTCTAAATGTATTGGTAGCCAAGCGCACTTTATTTATTTATTTATTTATTTATTCATGTTTGTCTTAGGATCCGAAAAAGAATGAGGAATGGAGACTGTATTTCAGAAACTTTCCTCACTCTCTGACGTCTTTGCTTGTGCTTCTGACCACTGCGAATAATCCTGATGGTATGTGCATTTCGCTTTGGTTTCGTAAGTGTGGTTTCTTGTGTTGAAACTCCATCGTGCCACCCAGTTGTGATAATTGCTCCTTAATATTTTGTTTCACAAGTGTTCTCTTTGTGTTGCTTGTTCTGAACAGTGATGATACCAGCCTACTCTCTGAACAGGGCATATTCCATCTTCTTCATCTGTTTCAGTGGGTTTGGTAAGAGCTATGACCTGCACCTTTAACACACATTATTCCATTTTCATTTTGTGGTTCTCATATATACTGTATTTCATTACAGCTAAAGTACATGCATATCAACTGAATGCTTTGTAGGCCATTTTGCCATTTGATAATTTAAATGTGTATATTTTTACGTCATACATCAATAAAATACACTTTCTCTACTGCTGTTGATTGGGTATGAATCTTAGTTAGGTGAAGAAAAAGGTTATCGTCATTATTTGGAACGAATGAAGGAATAGTGATGACCCTATAACAGCACTTGTTCAAACTTGTCCTGGGCCCCTTGTGAAATCATGGCCTCTAGTTCATCACTTAATAATAACTTGTTTTTCCCACAGGAACCTATTTCTTAATGAACCTGCTCACTGCAATCATATACAACCAGTTTCGAGGATACTTGCTGGTGAGTTAGGGGTTTGAAAGATTTTCACTGACTTTATGAGCATATTGCTTGAAATTAGCTGTTGTCCATCACTGCAATAATCATTGAATATTTCCATGTTTGAAGAAACTGTTCGACTGGTGATGTCAGTATTTTAATTGCAGTTTTTTTTAAGCTGTGTTAAATTGTATTTGTTATAAGATTGTATATTAAAACTAAAATAGGGGTTGCACTATAGTGCTCTGTTTGTAGACCAAGGATCTCATTAATAAACGGTGTGCCTACCCAAAGAATAGGTTCACCACTTTATCCGTGTATTTGTGATTTATGAAAACAAACTTGTTAAAACATGCACGCAGACTTCCGTGTGTGTGCTAAAAGCAGTGTGTGGAAACAATGTGCACAATATTGTCAAGGTATGTGCACCTCATTTTTCCATGGCTTTTTCTAGTGGTTCTGGTTCAGCCTTCGGTTCCATTGTAAAACCTCGACACCGTAGCTCTCAGTGATGTTCTTGATAGTTTAGTGAGTCCAACGGGTTGCGTATGGTGCTTTGCTGTTTCAGCCTGACACTGTCCCAATGACAGAGTGAGGTCCATTTGTGGTGTGTCAAGATTGATGTACAACTAGATTAACTTAATTTGCCTGAACTCCATCAAACACAATTGGGTCAACTGGAAGGCCAACTTTTGCCAAGGCCTGATCACTCATTTTCACTGCCTGATCTCACCAAAGCCTCTCAGGCTGGAATGGAGGCAAAATCCCGCAGCAATGTTCTAACATCTTATGGAACAACCTCCCAGCGGAGTGTAGATAGTTGTACAGTAAAGGAGGGCTGATGTCCATATTAATGCCTGCGATTCTGGACAGACACATTGTCCATGCAGTGTGTGGAGATGTTTTTATTATCAGCATCTCTTTGGGACATGGTCGTTATGTTCGAACAGTGCATAAACTCCACCCTTCTCCCTTTTGCCCTCCAGATGTCTGTCCAGACCTCCATCCTCAGAAGGAGGCTCGGGATTCGAGCTGCGTTCGAGGTGCTGTCCTCCACACCTCAGGGAGCTTCCAGCATAGAGGAGAATGTGTAAGATGGACCATGTTCTCCATACGTACCCCTCTGCTAAGAGTACTTCAGCATTCAGAGTACAGGCTGAGTGAAATAATGTGGATCTGCAGTCCTAAAATCTTAATGCACTGGAAGTACACTGCGGTGTGTTTCTCAGTGTAGGGCACCAGGGATGGTTAATAATGTACAAGTCACAAAGTTCTAGGTATCACACCTGTGTTCTGTTTTTGTTGTTTATATGATCTTCAGCGTGCACTGACTGCACTTCGCTTTGGTTGAAATTGTTGTCCAAATACATTAGTGGCGACTGATGAGCTGAATATATGGTACGCATAGAAGAGCAAGATTTGCGACAAGTATGCACAACTGAATAACATCGACTGAAATGCAATTTCCTTTTGGAATGATGCGTTTTATTCCTCGTCTTACCATAATGAGGAGAACTGGCCACACGTGACTGAGTTTGACTGAGGTTGACATTGTGTTAACCCTTAGAGCACTGAAATAATTAAATTTATATTTTTTACAAATTTATCTTGTGCTGTTGAAAACCTATCATGTTTCGACTTGTTTAAAAGAGCTCCCCTGCGGGGGAGCTCTTTTAAACAAGTTGCCACGATAGGTTTTCAACAGCTTTGATTTTGATATCTTGCATCATTGAGCAACAATAGCTGCACTTAGTGCTCTAAGGGTCTATTTAAAGAAATGATCGAAAACAGCTCAAAACCAATCATCATTTAAAGGGAATGTTACCACATTTTAGCTCTTGTAAAGCACATAGGTGATGTAATGTAGCGCTCTGGCTCTCGTTTGTGTGTGTACAGTAAAGGTGTGAAGGTGGAGACAGTCCTGCAGGTGATGCGGATGGTGCAGATGAAGTCCTATTACAGACAGGCTGTTGTGACGGTGAGCAGGGCCTTGCAGACCTCCTCTGAAGTTAATCCCCGGAGATCGCGGCTGTATCCTCACTTCCTGTTCTCGTCTCTCTCTTTCTTTCTCTCTCTCCTCCTCGGCTGCAGAAAGCCCAGCAGCTCTCGGCCGGCTGCATCTCCCGAGAGGACTTCCAGATACTGTTTGACGAGCTGGACAAAGACAGGATTAAAGAGGTGAGGGGCCTGTCACTGTGCTGTATTTCAGTAGTGTGTTTCTCGCCATCCATCCCTGCCTCTTTATCAGAGCTCTCTGTGTCATATGATGAGTCTTTATCACTTCCTGTCTCACTGTTCATCACTGTCACACTTCACGTCTCTCCCCGCAGATTATGACTTATGGGGGGAGGCAGACGCATATTGTTTTTGGCTTGGTTTCCATCTGCAATCCCAAAGTGTTTGTGGACCATAACTCGGAAACCGCTCAGTTTACTGGGACAGATGCTTGCACTCACTGCACACTCAACACAGCTGACCACTGCTTCCATGCACTTTGGCTCTGCCCCTCAGTACAATTCTTCTGGAGAGAAATAACCACTAAATTATCACTGTTCTTTGAGTGCACCCTTCCCCTGTCCCCATCACTGTGCATACTAGGAGACTTTAGCATACTAAACACCTCAGAAAAACAAATCAAAACACCTGTGCTGCTAGCCCTAAGTAATGCCAAGAAAACTATCTTACTAAACTGGAAAAAGAGAAACCAACTCAATATCTCACTGTGGTTGACTCTTTTAATAGAACGCTTATCACTAGAACAAATCTCAGCCACACAAAAACAAACAATCTGAACATTTCAATCAAAAATATTCAAAACTTCTTAAATCTCTTGAGCTGCCAGTGAGCTAGTGTCCACTTAACATAAACAGCATTCATGTACAATTCTTTCTTTTCTTTTGCTTTTGCTTAATGAATTCTTGAAATTTCTGTCTTCTCTCATTTGTTCATATTCATTCATTTCTTATCTTATTTTTCCTCAGATTTTTTTTGTTTAATATTTTCTACTGACTATCCTTTAGTTTGTATGTACTGATACTGCTGCTGCAAATATCATCAAGGATTCAAAGATTTCATGCCCAAATGCATTCCACACAGCTGCATTTCTTCACATCTTATATATGTACCTTACTTCTACCGTTAATCCCTTGACTTCCATACTATACATGGTTATATCTGCCCATCTTCTCACCTCTGCATGATCTCCGTTCTTTGCCAAAACAAAAACATATGCATTGTCTTGTATATTGCATCTTATGTTGTCCTTCTGTTTTCTGTATTGTCCTAATCCTGTGTCATCTGTTCCTTGCCCTTCTATTTCTTTTTTTTTTTATTTTTTCCTACTTTCACCTGAATTTGAGTCGATTTTACAGTTTGGTTTACTTGTGTCTTTTTGTTTTCCATATTTGCTTAAGGCACCTGTCCTCCCACCCATTTATACTTTCAATGCTATTTTCAGTAATAAAGTTGTCCTCCAAAGTGGAGGGGGGGTGGATGGCGGGCTAGAAAAAAAGAAAAAAGAAACTGCTCAATTTTTCTTTTTCAAATTTTGTTGGCGCATTGATCAGTTACTAAACTGGTCTTTTTTTTGGGTGGGGTGAGGTGGGGTAGACAGTTGTTTTTACAAGCAAAAATACTCTATTTGAAGTGAAAATGAATAGCAGACTTCTGAATAGCTGTCAACATTACAGTAAACCATTATCAAGCGTACAGCCTACAGTGTATCCTTAGGTCTCTTTTGGAGGGAGGTTTGCTAGAAATCATTGAGCTTATCATTGTGTAGGTTATCCGTACAGAATTAAATGTAGGACGGTGGCTTGATGGTCTTGTTCTTGATTGGCAGCTGCAGAGTTTGTGATGTAATTCTGAGTTGAAGCAGAGATGAAGTTGGGGAGAACTCTGCCGTCGGGCCCTTGAGCGAGATGCTCGAGTCAGAGACGGCTCTGTTTCTCTGCTTGCTGCCGTTCTCTGTAGCATTTTTCTCTGGGTGTCCTTGGGGTGTTTTTTCTGAAGTGACCAGCCTGGTGAAATGAAGGTTTACAAAGCTGTTGAACAACAGTAAATCGAATATGTGAGCACATCCAGTAAAGACTGACATTTCATGACACTTTGTGATTTTTAGATAAAGGCTGTTAAAGTTGGGCACTTTTTACTTGATCTGCAATAGCGGTTTACTTCTTACCTGATTCCATTGGAGCTGATAGATGTATCACTGTGAATTTTTTGACATCAAATACTTTATAGGTCCGTGCAACAAACAATAGCAAAAAGTTAAAAAAAGTCCAAGTGTCACAAAATGTGAGTTTTTACTTGATGCGTTTATATATATATATATACAGATTTGCTGTAATAATAGTTATAATTTTATGTTTTTTCTCCAGCATCCCCCACTGCCTGAGTACCAGTCTCCTTGCCTGCAGAGACTCCAGTTCATCTTCAGCCATTACTATTTGACTGTGGCAGGGAACATTCTGGCCCTGGTCAACATGCTGTGTATTTGTGTAAGGTAACCCCTGCTGGGCACGTTTAAGTGCACACAGGCATTAGCCACACCACATGGTCATTACCTGAAAGCATTGGGTACATCTCAGTTCTCTTAAACTGCATCCACGTTTACTTCACTTCAGTCTTTTCCTTGCGTCTTAGCCCCCCCCCTGCAAAATCGTGCAAAGAGAGAAGACAAAAGCAAATTTGTTTTTGCAGTAATGAGATGTTGTTTCCTCTGAAACGTCATGTGAAGTGATGTTTGTTTCTTATGACGCCGCACAGCTGGATCTGCTGCCAGTGTCTGTCGTTACCGTTTGACGTCACAGCTTTCAGCTGAAAGTGTTGTGGGAAGTAGAGCTGTCCGGTTAACCGAAAAACCAACTCGGTCTCGGTTGTCTGAGAAAACCGGAAGTCACAACCGAGCGTGCGCGCAAACAACCGTACTTTCGGTTCCAGCTCACATTTTGTCAACAATCGCAACATAGTGTCACTCATGGCCGATGCAGAAGAAAAACATTGAAGCCCAATGTGGCTATATTTTGAGAAACCGGGAAAAAACGAGAAATATGTAATCTGTAAGTACGGGCCAAAGGAAAATTGCAGCACAGTATGGCAGTACCTGCAGCCTCAGGCGGCATGCTGAATCAAGGCACAAGGCCCAGGCAAAGGAGCTAAAAAAAGCTCTTGAAAAGAAAGCTGCACTCAAACGTAAAATGAAGGTTATAGATGTTTGTTATAGTAAAATGACTTGCGTATATGTATGTTTTGTTATCAAAATATGTTTATGAATATCAATTGTGTGTTTGTAACTGTGTTTATTCCGCTACACGTAATTGATCGTGGCGCACCGCCACGGCAAAATAAAAGCCGCCACGCCTATGTAAAATGACTTTACATAAACTCCAAAAATCCTAAGGCCAATCAGGTGTCGCCAGTTCTCCTTGTTAAGTTAAAATGAGCGCTGATAATTGTTGACCTGTTGTCAATCATTTTGCTTGATGAACACATTTTCCAATGAATGAAAATTAGCCATTGGCTGTAAAACGCGCCGCTTTCTTCTTAATGCAATGTGTGCAACGAATAGAGAAAAAAATATTTTGTGCACTTTGCAAAACGATAAACTACAATGTTAACTTTTGTGTTTGCTGTGAGCACATCCTGCTCTAACTGTATCTTCATGACTATTTAATTCCAACTCCGGAGTCCAGAGTCATAATTGGTTTTCATATTATATGTGGAATCCACCATCATGCAGGTGAAACTGATAAACCTCCGTGCCGTAGACTTCAATCATTACATCGCCTACGTGCTGATTAATGAAAACTGGCCACACCTGATAATGCTGAGTTTTGACCCGACGCTGAAGCCCTCCACCACAGTTTCAAAAAACCCTGGAGAAAACCCAGTAATCAATCCCTTCCTGAATTCATGCTTCCCGGGACTTGGGCTGCAGAACTGTCAACTATTTTTGGGTGACTTCAGCGCACGCTTCAACACGGAATGCAAATCCGATCCATCAAAACCAGCTAATTTGTGCCCGTTTTGTTATCAATATATACCCAGGTTCATTTTGTCTTGTGGTGTCACCAATTAATATCCCTTATTCCGTTAAAATAATAATTTTACGGAACAAAATACCAACTAATCAAGAGTTACAAATGATCGGTGTTACAATATTGGGCGACAAAACTAGAATTCGTCTACACCCGATTGCATTGGACCACGTGACCAACTTCTATATTTGGTTGATTCTTTTGTAATCCCCAACTTTCTCTTCATGGAAACACGTATTGTCGCATTATGTAAACAAACTATGCGAGTCTTGAACGTTTTTTGATTTTTATTGACTTACACGTTTTCAAACTGATAGAAATGGGGCTGCAACAACGCATGTAAAAGTGAAAATATGCAAGCGTATTGGAAATTGACAGTTCTGTTCCCTGATGGGTCATCCTCTCATTAATAGAACAGTTGTGTTAGGGCCAACTGAGGGGGCTCACTACGGGCAGTACGGGGTGGGGGCACGTTTGAAGGAACTCACACTTCCCACTGGGGTTAGACTTACAATTTTAGACTGGCATAAAGCTTTACTAAATATAATAACAGAATTGGAATTTGGAACGTAGGTTTCGGGACTTCCCCAAATAATCTTGTAACCACTAACCAGTGGCTTGCATAACTGCATGCATGACTTACCAATATCAAGTTGTCAACATCTACAATATTGTCTTGTTTGAAACTTTGGATATGCAAACGGGGCACTGTGAGAAACATATTGCACAGTCTCAGCCCTGGCATTTTGTTTACTTGTTTCTGCCTAACTGAGGCTAATTTACTTTTGTTTCTATTATTTTGTTGAATTAATATATTCTATTTTTACATGTTTCTCACAAGTTGTGAGCCTTTTTTAAGTGTATTAAATAAAACCGAAACCGAGACTCAACTCTTTAAAAAAACAACCGAACTGAAACCGAAACCGAAGTCCAATTTTCACAACCGGACAGCTCTACTGGGAAGGCTGCTCTCGTGTAACCTCATTCATGGCTCCTCAGAGCTCCCTCCTACCTCCTCGCTCCTCTCGGCAGAAATGAACACTTTGAGACAGCCTGCAAGATGGCAGACCTGGAACAGCTTTTGGTTCAAGTGAGAATCGAGAAGCGAGGAGGTATTAAATTAGAGAATTGAGATGCACCCATTGTGTGCCTGGAGCCCATGAGCTTTCATCAAAGCTAAGGGTGTAGTCAGGTCTGAAATGACACCTAGTGGTCAGGAGGTCACAATGGCGACAAACAAGGTTTGCTTGCAGATATGCAGTAGTGACATACTGTATGTTAACTGCACGGTGCTCTGGCGCTGTGTTCGTTCTTTGACTCTCCTAAAGGAGCATCATCTCTCCCACTGAATAAAACTAACCAGGGAATCACCCTTCATCAACAATATTACCACACCGAAAACCTCCAGAAAGAGAGATTCTGATATTCACAGCCCCAGCCAAATACTGGAAGCTTTGCAAAACAAACTGCGATACCAGTCCTAACACAAACCCTCCAGTTTAGCATTCTGCTGTCTCAGAACCTTGATCTACCATCACAATGTTTTGCTGTCAAAGTTCTATTCACTCCTGCTGTAAATATTTCAGGGGGTACAATTTGGTCTGAAAAAGTCAGTTGTTCTGCTTGAAATTAAATTATGCTGTCTTAGCACTGTCAAGTGCCCTGTTGAGCATACAGTACTAATATTTATCACCGGATAACATACAGGTTGTCAGATTAAGGGTAAGGTGGACAATAAGGCTCACACTCTTCACCGTGTTATCGAATAGCTGCAGTTCGGGGTATGAATGTATTAATTTGTCCTTGTCTTGCCTTTCAGATCTTGCTTTTGGTGGAGTCTGATAAGCCTGTCTCAGAGCGAGACGATTATGCTTTCGAGGTAAACTGTAGCTCAGGCTCTCTTCAATTCTACACCCCACTTCCATAATGATCTAATTAAGGGTAATGACTTTATAATAAAATAAATAATTGGAAAAATTTCTGCCAAACACTTCCTGCTGCAAATGGCAGTTTGTGAGCCGGTGATAGTGGCACTGTTTTGAAGAATATTAACCCTTTCAGTGCTGAAATAAATTTTTAAAAATGTATAAATTTAATTAGCTTTTGCTGTTGAGAACCTATCATGTGGTGACTTGTTTAAAAGAGCTCCTGCAGGGTTTTCAACAGCCTTGATTTTGAAATCTTACATAATTGAGTAGCCTATAGTTGCATGTACTGCCCTTAGGGTTAACTTTCATAACAGCTTATAACAACAGCCCTGCGTTTATCTGCATCTCCCTGGCTGCCAGAAGTAAATTCTCACTTAATTCTACAGTCATGTAAACCTGTTATCTGACATCCAGCTGTCCCTGATGAATGTTGCTCTATTAATCAGTCTTCTTTCCTAGTTGTTTTGAACTAGAAATTTTTTTCACTTTATGCAGGTGGTAAACTGTTTCTTCATCGTGCTGTATCTGATTGAGATGGTAATGAAGATATTCGCATTTGGATGGAGGGGTTACATCTCCCACAGAAGTAATATATTTGATGGATTCATGACAATACTCCTTCTGGTAAGTGAATCGCACCACATTCACATCAGTGCATGCTCCTACAGGGGAGCTCTTTTAAACAAGTTGCCACATGATAGGTTTTCAACAGCTCAGGATAATTACAGTACCAGTCAAAAGTTTGGACATACCCACATTTTTCTTACAATATATGTTAAATAAAGAAATAAGCTCCCTGTATTTTGCAAAAAAAAAAGGTCTAATTCATAAATCCATCAAACTAACCAGCACTTGTTGTCATATTTGCTGAGTGTACTCATATGTATTTTTCTTCACTAGGGCAGCCATATGGCTATAATGAGTTTGCAGCTGAGCGGCTGTCTAAGTTCCCAAAGATGTGCTGCACTTGGGGTTTGCTTTTCATCGACTTTTTTACCGAATAAGACCCAAAAGAGCTTGACTTTTATTTAGCCGTTGGAAAATGGAAGGAGATTGTTTGTCTGTTTACTTTGCAAAATGTTGCTTCTTTGACAATTCCAAAATTTTGGACACTATTCAAACAAGTAAATTATTCTCTTTTAACTTCTGACTGTTTACCTCTTACCAAATCCCATTTGAGATCATATAGTGAAGTTAAGCCATTTAAATTTCTCAAGAAACGGAGTGCTGTGACATCAGCAAAGTGCGTGTAAACTTTTGACTGGTACTGTACATTTTTATTTCCTTGAAAATTTATTCACCACTCTACGGGTTAAATAATGACGATAGGACCATTTTATTTGCGTGTCAGTGTAAGAGATTATTTTCAAATGGCTTTGACTGATACTAACCTTGTCATTGTCTTCTCTCTTTGAACATAAAGGCTCTCCAGATCTCCATATTTGCCACATACAAATTTCCATATCCTCACTGGTAAGTAGTTTTGTTTACCTTGATTCCAGTTATTTGAATTACCTTGCAAACAAGACCAGGTCAGACATCATAGGAGTGTAGTTTAATGGAAGCGCTATATGCAGCTGTTGTAAATCAGTTAACCTGTTAGCGATCATTAGCCTGCTGATGCTAACCTCTTCTTCTCTGCCAATTCTATATGTGGGTTCATCATGTGAAGCTGCTGTATTCCAACCTTTTGGAGCTGGAGATCTATTTTAAATTCTAGTGGAGATCCCACACTGCAAAAAATGAAAGATGAAAATACTAGGTAAGATGAATTTACTTATTTTAAGACTTAAAACACTTATTTCTACCACCATTTTTCTTAGTAAGACAAAAATTTGTCCTTGATTTGAGGTCATTTTAACTAGCTTGCCAATGGAATAAGAAATTTTCACTTGTCAAGTAAATAGTAACTTTTTTAAAGTTACTATTTGCTTGACAAGTGAAAATTTTTACTTTTTTTAAGTTACTGTTTGCTTGACAAGTGAAAATTTTCTTATTGCATTGGCAAGCTAGTCAAAATTACCCCAAATCAAGGACAAATTTTTTGTCTTGCTAAGAAAAATGGTGATAAAAATAAGTGCTTTAAGACTTAAAATAAGTAAATTCATCCTACCTAGTATTTTCATCTTTCATTTTTTGCAGTGCAAGGTTTCCAAAGATCCCACACATCCTGCTGAATTACTGGGAAATGTGTTTAAAATGATGCACAAGATGTAGATATTTTCCTTTTGCTGTAATGCTGCGGCCATAAAAACATGCCTGGGTTTGAATATTTCACCCAACACAAGTGTGATGTTGCTTCAGTAAAGGGCTGCAACCGGCAGATCAGAATATGTATGTGACATTGTGCTACAAGACATAAAAAATGCCTTTTCTGACACTGAACTTACTTAAGGGGAAATTCAAGCGAAAATCAGAATATGAGGGGGTTATTCTGTGTTCTCTGCCATAGGCTGTCGCTATGGGAGATGGTTCGCCTGATCAACATGCTCATCATCTTCCGCTTCCTGCGGGTCATCCCCAACATCAAGGTGCTCATTTAGCCTCACAATTCAACTCAACTCAACTCAAACTTTATTTATAAAGCACATTTAAAACAACCAAGGTTGACCAAAGTGCTGCACAGGTCAGTTAGGAAAAGGGGGATACATAACTCAGAAATAAACTGAACAAAAATATAAACGCCCCATGTCAAATATTGATGCCACATGGAGTAAACAACTCTAAGTGAGCACATGCTGACTTTTACTTGCACAATAGGGATATTTCTCTTGATTTGTGTACCATTTTTTTAATTCATCTCTCTGTCAGTGAGCATTTGCTCAGTGATGCAGTGATTTCACTCAGTACATGGGTGTGGCATTTCCAGATGGTGATCAGACAGAATGAGCAGTACCCAGACACTCCTTATACTGGGGACAATAAAAGGCCACCCCAAAATGTCAAATTCTGTCAAAAGTCATCATGCCTCAGATGTCTCAGGTCATGCGGGAACGTGCCATTGGCATGCTGGATGCAGGGATGTCCACCAGAGCGGTCGCTGTGCAACTTAATGTTAATTATCGGACGATAGGCCGTTTGAGAGTTTGTTTCCGACAGACAGGCTGTACTGCAAATCGACCTCATCCTTGTCGGCCACGTGTGACCACACCAGCACAAGATCGCTACATCCGGCTCGTCCACCTGCGGGATCGGCTCAGATCAGCGACACGCAGAGCGGATGAGACCGTTGGTCTGCACAACAGACGATCACACCACAGACAGTCCGTAACCGCCTGCGAAGCCAACTTGCACGCCGGCGTCCTCACCGTGGTCCGGATCTCACCGCTGTCCGGCGTCGGAACCGACTCGCATGGGCAAACGCACACGTTCGATGACCCTTGGCACGCTGGAGAAGAATGCTATTCAGACGAATCCCGGTTCCAGTTTTTTGTTAATAAAAACTAAAAAATTTGACATGGGGCGTTTATATTTTTGTTCAGTATACAATACAATAAAATGCTAACAAACACGCAGTGCAATACAAGAGTTATGGTTAAGAAGTCACCAGGAGTCCAGCTCAACCTGAATTAAGTGCTTGGGGGAAAAAGGTGAGTTTTCAAGGTAGACTTGAAAATCTCCAGGGTCTGGGCAGATGTAATGTGCCGGGGGAGGCTGTTCCAGAGCCGGGGGGGCAGCTGCCCCAAAGGCTCAGTCGTCTCCAGCCTTTAACCTCGACACAGAGACTTCCAGCAACAGCTGGCTTTCTGACCTCAGTTCTCTGGCTGCATTCGCTCATTCACAGATGTGCCTTCAGTCTCCTGTGATTTTAACCCCCCCACTTCCACATAGTTCATTTCTCAGATCAGCAGAGACAGAAAAGTTCACGTACAGCATGCAGAAGTCCTCCATCTTGTTTTTTGGTTCCAGTCTCCTGGATTATTTGCACATTTCTATGCCTGGAGGCAGTAATAATTTGAGATGAACTGCTTGAGTTTGTGGATGAAGACGGGCTTGCACTTTCAAACCTCTGGACTTAACACCTGTGCTGTCAGACCCCGGTCCTGTGATGGACACATTACTTAACTGATTTGTCGTTTTTTTTTATTTAGTTTTGTTCTCTGGAAAACTATGTGGTTTCGTGTGAACCTTAGTTTCTGAGGCAAGTTCCTGCGAGGACTTTGCATTTGGCGCCATCCTGTGGGGAAAACTTACTCATGTCTCTCAATGGTGGATTGCCTTAAAGGGCATCTAAAGTCGATTCTCAGACGGGACGTTGAACGTCCAATGTTTACAAACAAATCACTTGCTTTCGTTGACATCTTGCATTGTCACATGACCAAAACCATTCATATAAACCAATGTTTTGTGTACATGCGTAGATAATCCTTCTATTTTCGTTCGTTTGCGCAGGTGCGGCTCGCTGATTGGCCGATAAACAAAAACAATTGGAATCGACTTTAGATGCCCTTTTAAGTGATCCATTTAAACAATTACTTGATATGTGTATCTTGGTACTCAGTTAACATTAATCTATTACTTCCCATCCGCCCAGTATGTTTCTTCTTTTACATAATATATGATCCACAATATTTTATATTTTTCTCTATAGCTGATGGCTCTTGTAGCCAGCACTGTCGTGGATCTGGTGAAGAATCTCAGAGCTTTTGCTGGAATTTTGGTGGTGAGCAGTTTATTCATTCCTTATGAGAACATTCAAACCATCACATTTTGACTTCCTATATGTTGAGCACATGAAAGCATTTTGGGGTATGTCGGTATAGTAGCTCTACAATAACCCTTACACTCTTCTTCTTCCCTCCTGTCTGAAGGTGGTGTACTATGTGTATGCTGTCCTGGGCATTTGGCTGTTTCAGGGAGCCATCCCAGCTCCAGGGAATCACAGGTCTGTCTCTGTCCACCACTGGGCGGAATAAAAATTTAACTTCCAGCTCTTCTTTACATCATGAAAATAGTTGAATCTGTGTTATAGGTTATTGGGATTTTAGTTTGCCTCCTTCTGTACTTTTAGTATGTATTCTGTCATATATTAGAAACTTTTTAGTGAGGGTTAATTGTGGGTTTGTGGTCCCAATTTCTGAGTGACTGATCTCCCTTCAGTGTGCGAGCTCACATAGGAACTCCCTGGAGTCAGCATCACTTCATTTAGCGACCATGTGATTTATATTCTTCATTTCCCAAATATAATCTCATCTCTGCAAATTTTGGCCATATTTTCGCCTCATGCATTGATAGGTCGGTATTGGAAATGCCATGACTTTTAGATCATGATGAACTTATTGTCAGATCCTGATTTTAAAAATATCCACAACATGTCCTGAAAGAGTATTTAAAAACCTGTGTGTTAAATATCTTATTGCAAGAACTTGGCTATTAATGAAGAGCATGTTGACACCTGTTCTGTAAACCTCTTATCCGAAATTCTGGACATTATTAAAGGGTATGTCGACACCTATTCATCCAACAAAAAAAAAAAAAAAAATCTTAGGCTTTAATATAAAGTTGATCCCACCTTTGCTACTATTAGTGCTTGTGTAACTGCTACTTTTACTAGGAAATGCTGGAACACAGCAGGAGATTAATTTTAGATAAAGAAGCTTTAGTGAGGTCCAGCAGTGACGCTGGGCGATCAAGCCTGACTCAGAGTTTGCTGTCCAATGATGGATCCCAGTTTCGTTTGATTAGGCAGAGCTCTGGGCCCTTCACAGGCCAGCGAAGGTCCTCTGTACCAATCTGAGTAACTTATGTGCGGGCCTCGGTCTGTGGATGTGGGTAGTGGGCACTGTAATACTGAAACAGGAAAGGAGCCTTACCTAGACTTTGCAGAGCACAGAATCATCTTGTACATCACCGCATGCCGTGGCTTTAGTGGAGTTGAGAGGCCTCGCCCAATGAGAAACTGCCCCAGGTTACAGAGTGTTCATTTTCACGCTGGCTCTTCTGTATATATAAAGTTGTAATACTTGTGTCACTTTTTTGAAATGGGACAAGCATGTGTTTCACTGAGAGAAAGGGTCGAGCTCCTCTAAATATGGTCTTGTGTTTTTTTTCCCTGTAGCCTGGTCACCACTTCAAACAAGAGCCTAGAATGTGGGACTTACGAACAGCTGGGATACTGGCCTAACAACTTTGACGACTTTGCTGTGAGTACAAACAAATACTGCACTTCTTTGACGAAACTGTATTAATTACAGTTAATTACATTTATATTTTTTGTTTTTTGAACATTTATTTCAGCGCTTTAAGGGTTAATCAATATTTTGTACAACAAGCATCCAGCCATAAGTATTGTTTGGTGACTAAATGTGCGCTGTTCTTGCCTGGAGAGCTTTATAGTGTAATACTTGTAAAAATTCTCCCTGTGCATCTTTGATGTCTCGATCTCCTATGCACCTTTATTTACATCTCTATAGAAATGGATACTGGATTGAAGCTTTTGCTGATTTAACCTCAGCACCTGTGTGTGTCCTCTCCTAACTGTGTGTATGCAGTCCACTCTGGTGCTCCTCTACAACATCATGGTGGTGAATAACTGGCAGGTGTTCCTGGAGGTCTATTCCAGATACACTACTGGGTAAGCTGAGGTCACAGATTTTTGGGTCACCTGAGACGAAGTCTCAAAGTGACCTATTCTAATCGCCTTTTGTCCGTCGTGCGTCATGTGTCGTCCGTCGTGCGTCTGTAAACAATTTACATTTTCCACTTCTTCTCAGAAACCGCTGATCCGATTTCAATAAAATTTTGCAGGAACCTTCCTTGGTTAAATATGCACCAACACTGTGAATTATATGGTGCCCACCCCCAGGGGCTTTGAGGGGCGGGGCTAAAAGTGGTCAATACATTTTCCACTTCTACTCAGAAACCGCTGATCCCATTTCAATAAAATTTTGCAGGAACCTTCCTAGTACAAATATGCACCAAAATTGCTAATTCTATGTTGCCCACCCCCAGGGGCTCTGAGGGGCGGGGCTAAAAGTGGTCAATACATTTTCCACTTCTTCTCAGAAACCGCTGATCCGATTTCAGTAAAATTTTGCAGGAATCTTCCTTGGTCAAATATGCACCAAAATTGTGAATGATATGGTGCCCACCCCCAGGGACTCTGAGGGGCGGGGCTAAAAGTGGTCAATACATTTTCCACTTCTCAGAAACCGCTGATCCGATATCAATAAAATTTTACAGGAACCTTCCTTGGTCAAATATGCACCAAAATTGTTAATTCTATGGTGCCCACCTCCAGGGGCTTTGAGGGGCGGGGCTAAAAGTGGTCAATACATTTTCCACTTTTTCTCAGAAACCGCTGATCCGATTTCAGTAAAATTTTGCAGGAATCCTCCTTGGTCAAATATGCACCAAATTTGTGAATTATATGGTGCCCACCCCCAGGGGCTCTGAGGGGGCGGGGATAAAACTGGTCAATACATTTTCCAATTCTTCTCAGAAACCGCTGATCCGATTTCAATAAAATTTTGCAGGAACCTTCCTTGCTCAAATATGCACCATGTAGGTGCATATAGGAAAATGATACTTTTGGGTATATTTGGTTCATTCACATCAATAACATCAGTTTTTATACAACTCAGGTGACCGTTAAGGCCCATGGGCCTCTTGTTACCCAACTTGGTGATTTTACTAAATATGGACATTCATTTATGGTGTTGCTGTTTGTTTGTCAGTCAGTGTTTGTAATGTTGGGGATTCCACACGGACCCCTTTCAATAGCCATTTTTTGTTGTAGTTATTGTGCAGAGTGGTCGAACATGGACTCGTGCCAGGCTGCGTAATTATTGTAAGATTCTGCAATCCCTCTACGCGCTCAATTCAAGTTTATTGCTTGCTCTGTCTAAAACCCATTAAACGCATGTCGGAAAAACACAGGCACATCAACAGGCTATATTCATGCATAAAAATAGTATAGAAAGAGCCTCAAACAGCACAGAGCAATACAGTGTACAGCATCATGCACTGAACGGGTGCCTCTGCTCTCCTGAATATAGGCTCCACATACAATAGTTTTACTGCCATTCTGTAAACAGAAAAAGTTATTTATAAGCACTTCACATAAATGTTGGGCACAATCTAATGGGCGCACTTGAATACAGGATGATTGGAGATAATTTGGATTGTTCCTGAGTTCTTGAGCATTAGGTCTTTGAGTTCTAGTCTTTCTCCTGTTCCTTTTTGCTGTTTTTGCTCAATCTACCAAGTTTGGACAACTACCAAAGATAAAATACTGCAAAATGCTTCATTTTTATGCTGCAGCCATTATGTTGTCGTGGTATTTTATGTACTTCTATTCAATAACGATTTGTTGAGCATAATGCTCGTGAGGTGACACTAGAGAGCACTGTAATACTCATGTACAATGTTTCCCACCATACAAAACCGCCGCCTGTCACACACAGCTGATTTGTGTAGCCTGACGTACGCACTCTCAGAACTGGAATGGCTTGTTAAAGTACGGCCGTTTAAGAGGGTGTCTATGCGGTAATGATGGGTGCAGAGGTTTGTCAAAACCTGTTCCCTTCATCTCAAAGGCTGGGATGTCCTGTTTAATGGCACACGGCCAACAGCAGATTAATGTCAATCCTTTTGTGGAAGGCACTTAGGTCCTCCAGAGGTCAATCATGTTGGAAAACTGACTCTTCTGAGGGTCAATTGTCTTGGACTGTCCTCTTTAAGTCTGAGATAAAATGACTTTTTTTAGGCTAAATACTACTTAGTTTGTAATGCTGTTTGTAAAGGTATTACGTGTGATTTCACAGCATTAATAACACCACTATTTGGAATACAATTGTTAAGCTATTTTCATTCTTAATGGAAATATCAATGGTGTGTTGATTTTGTGTTGTCTGCAGGTGGTCAAAGCTGTACTTTGTGTCCTGGTGGCTTACCTCATCAGTCATGTGGGTGAACCTGTTTGTGGCTATAATCCTGGAGGTAGGTTTGTTTACAGCCTGAAAACCCAGTTCTGTATGGACAAGCTGCGACTGTGTGTTCGGTGTATGTCCATAAAAAAAGATACGTACCGAGTCGTCTTCTTCTCCAACACAGAACTTCATCTATAAGTGGGACCACGCAAGCTCTGCATTAGAGTTGGGGAACACCAGGATACAGACCACGGTCCAGCTGATGTTCAGGTAGAAGAATGTGACAGTATTTGTGTTGGCTGGGATGGCATTGCTTCTGAATGTGGATTTGGCCTCTCCTGGTGCTTTGCTTGTTGGCCTCAGGCATGGTTATCCCATCTTTTGACCTCAGAGATACCCTGCTGTTTCTCTGGCTTTTGGCTGATGTTTACTGTTGCAGTAAGCTGTGCATTGTCCTTTGCGCCAGTGGTCACCTCCTCTCTTCCTGGAGATCTACCATCCTGTATGTTTTCACCACAACCCTAACAAAGCACACCTCATTGAACAGCTACAGCAGGACTGTCCAACCATGTTCCTGGAAATCTACCGTCTTGTATGTTTTCAGTCCAACCCCAACAAAGCACACCTCATTGAACAGCTACAGCAGGACTGTCCAACCATGTTCCTGGAAATCTACCGTCTTGTATGTTTTCAATCCAACCCCAACAAAGCACACCTCATTGAACAGCTAGGGAAGGGCTGCCCAACTATGTTCCTTGAGATCTACCATCCAGTAGGTTTTTGCTCCAGTCCTAGAGTTCTGCAGCTAGAGTTCTGCTTTGGACTGCTCATTCTGGTGCGACACAGTAGGGACAGGACTGTGGATCTGCAGTAATATGGTTGGTGACCTCTGCTTTGGACTTTGATTTTTTTTTTAATGTGTTATTGTGGTTCTGCTTGGCCCCATGTTTTCCTCTATCTTCTTCGCATTGTTTCTTGATAGATACCTGCACTGCTGCAAACTGCATGTGCATGTGTTGCGAGAGTTACAGAAGTACTGGAGCGTGGTGTTAGCTGCAAAGATTTCTTCGGGAATGGAACATTCCAGCATGGTTAATGCAAGCGATGTTCCTCATATACATTACATGACATTCTTCTTCTCTTGTTTCTGTCCCGCTCCTCAGGGAACACATACAGGAGCCCACAGAGGAAGAGCTGTGGTCTCAGCTGCAGCAGCACCCCCACCTAAGCCTAAACCAATGACAGCGTCTGTACACATGCCGAGCCAGCCAATCACTGTCCGTCTCTGTTCTAAGCTGCTGCCCCACTCATAATGGAGGGAGAGGCTGTATAGCGGAGAGAGGCATCAGAGTGATCATGACTGTGTGCACGGTCGGCAGCTGGACATAGATCGGATTTTCCACAGATCATCTGGCTTCGTAACCTGTGGACCAGAGGCGAAGATTGCAATTGCAGTTCTCTAACGCACTTTATTATTTTAAGTGGTCTTTTTAATCAAATCTGTTGTCAGGTGTCATAATGTACACCAGTTTGGTAATACTTGATATTTAATTGGGCTCCAAGCCAAAGCCTGGGACGCAAAGTGCATTTAAGAGAAAATGCTTTGGTGCAGAGATAGGGCGAGTCACTGCTGATTCAGTGACTTATTTTCAGGCGCCATGTTCCTCTTCTTCGGCTTTCCTGAGATAAGTGCGCATTTTCTACTTTCTCTTAGATGTGAACTCGGTGACTTAGCTTCAGTGGCTGCTAAATTGTGCTTGGGACTTCAAGGGTTAAGGACAAATGTTTACTGAATCCCAGCTATATTGTGTTATATGATATTACTGCCTATATTTGCATAGCTCCAAAGTTCTTTGAATGTCAGGCTGGCTCGAGTCAGTATGCTTTATATTGTTTGTCATTGTTTTATTCGCTTTAATAGTTCGGATAATGTGGATGTTTTAACGACGCTAAGCCTTTTGTTTTTTTTTTTTGTTTGTTTTTGTTTTTTAAGATTAGGACACATTCCTTTAAGCAGGGATGTTTTTAAGAAGGTGAAGATGTGGCAGTTCTGTTTGTTACGTTCTTACTGTGTTTCCCTGCCTTTTATCATATTTTTTCTTCGTTCTTATAAACTGGGGAGTGGATTCAAATGTTTTCAGTCAGGTGAAAGGTGCGTAAATTTATTGTACTTTTCCCGGCTGTGTGTGTTCTTTAAGTTGTATGCCTTTTACTTGACGTTTTACTGAGCATCCTGGTGGTGCCCTGGGCTCCAATTAAAAAAAATAATTTTTATGGACTCTTGAGCTTCAGTTAGTTATTTCTGTTTCATGTCCTTTATTGCTGGATGCTGGGGTTGGGAGTAGTTGATGCATTAGGTTTAATTGTATGCAGTGCCTGCCGCCCATCGATGGAAATATGCCTGGAATGAAAATGATAGTTTAGACGCATTTATCTCTGGTGGGGAGAGTGACGGCTCATTGCGATGAACAGCGATGTTGAGCTCCGTGCGTCAGGTGACTGAGCTGACTTCTCTGGATCGCTTTGGCTCATTGTTTGTCACTCTCAAAATGACTCCCAGAAAGGCTGAGGTACAAAAGCGATTCCCGGTGCCGCAATCGACCGATATCCGCATCCGTCAGTGTCAGTGCAGTCTGACTCGCTCCAGAAGCTTTAATCAAAAGATGCCATCACTTACTGCTTTCACTTGATACGTGTTTTGTTTTGCAGTGACACTGCGTATATTATTTTCAGAAAGCACTGAAGATGGATCATGGAATCCAAATTGCATTTATACACATATCAAGAGTTGATAAATAAAAACGATACTCCATATTTTTTTGTTCTTTAGTTCTGATATAGAAATCATTTACTGAATTCATCAAAACCTCGGTGTTTTATTGCGTTTAGCCTGATGAGGTGACTCAAGCTGTAATCTACTGCCAAGGTTGCACGATCAATTCAGCTTCAGTGGCGACAGTTGGAAACCAGTGGCGAAATCCGATAATTCCATCCCTGAAAAGTACGTATGGATGCCCATTTCATTTCCTGCTAGAACAGGTTAGTCAGCATTCATGGGAATTGTCAATGGTGTTCACTGTCCCCCTTCACCTTCTAAGAGAGCGCAAGTCATACCTCACGTTTTTTGACAGAGTTATCGTATGGTAATGGTATCCTTTCCCCAATCTGTCGGCCATAATCTCTTGCCCATGGACAGGTGTCACGCTAGTGAGTTATTGTCAGCACTGTACTTAAAGGCTGCTTTTTAGCTATGTGTTGTGTCTGGGCAAACTAATCAGTTGTGCTATTCTCTTGAGTGTCAGAGCAGTTTGACTGTTTGTCTCAATATCGTATTCCTCTGAATGTGTGACTGCGTGTGTGTGGGTTTGTGTGTGTGTGTGTTTTTGGTCAGTGTTCATTCTGCAGACTGGACAAACAAATACAGCAGCTGTAAGGAGCTCATTCACACCAAACAGCCTGAGCTCAGACTTAAGCATCGAGGGTCGTGCTGGAAATCGAAGGCTGTCCTCCGCTGTTCATTTGCCCTTCAGTCCAGGGAACGCCCCTCCCTTTTAGTCTAAGTTAGGCTCCACCCACAACAGCACTCGCCAACCACTCAAGGCCTCAAAAAGATCTGTCCTTCTGATGAACATTGGAGCTGCTGCGGGTCAGTTTAGATATATCATGATCCCATCGACCACTGAGAGATGACGCAAGGTGCTTGGTCTGTTACAGTACTTGTAGGAACTTATCAAATTTTGACCCATTTCTCACTTTTTACCTCTGCCAAGGAGATTATGTTTTTGCCAGCGATGGTTTGTCTCTCTGTCTGTTTGTGTACAAGATAACTGAAAAAGTAACGAACAGATATCTGTGAAATTTTGTGGGTGGGTTACTATTACATCAGGGATGGACCTTATTGATTTTGATCGCAATCGGTCAAACAATTTATGAACAATGTTCACTCAGCAACATTTTGACTATGCTGCCTTGGTGGAGGTTTGCACTCGCCGAGTGCCTCTAGTTATTTCTAGCAATAGTTTAAAAATTTGGCTCAGTTGGCTGTGTCGGATTTTTATGGGGTGGCACGATGGCGTAGTGGGTAGCCCTGTGTTAGCGCGGGTTTCCTCCAGCTTCTCTGGTTTCTGATCACAGTCCAAAAACATATATATCAGGCTAATTGGAGACTCTAAATTGCCTGCGGGTGTGAGTGTGTGAGTGAATGGTGTGTACACCCTGTGATGGATTGGCGAGCTGTTCAGGGTGTGTCCCTGCCTTTTGCTCATAGTCAGCTGGGATTGGCTCCAGCTCCCCTGCGCCTCTTGGGAGGAAGAAGAGGTATAGAGAATGGTTGGATGTTTCCATGCTCAATTATCAGTTAGCTCAGACAAATATGGTTGAACAACATCCTCTACGGGGTTAAAGTCAGCCATAACATGAGCTACTTTACAGTATACCCACTTTGTACCGATAATAGTTCTGTCTCATCTTTCATTGTCCCTTAGTTTCAGTTTTAGGGGGATGAGTCAGATATTTGTGTTGATCTGACATCAAAGTATTGGAAGTCGTTAATCAAATTTATTATCCAGCTCCACCTGATTAAACTGGCAATATTGCTTGTCTCTTGGGCGGATTATTTGTTTATAACAACTGCCAGTGAGAGAGACTTGTTTGAGATAAGTCTGTTTCATGCAAAAAAAAAAAAAAAAAATGATGGCAGCTTCAGTTTAATTAGAAGCACAATAGTTAGGACAGCATTGCAGTTTTCCATAATGGGTTTGAGTGTCAGAGTTGAGAACAAATGATTTGTAATCAGCATTAAACAGTGAAAGTGGGCTCGGCTGATTGACTCCACCCACATTACCGGCCTGGCTGAGTGATGTCACTTTGCTTCTTTAGGTCTCTACCGTGCCGCCGGAATGCCAAAAATGACAGCCACGGTGATGGTGTCAACACACCAGTGGCACGACAGCAATGCGGCAACTTTCTCACCCATAAGCTCCGTGCACATGCATCCATGCGCTGGTTCTGTCAGGCCGTACGTGATGAGGCTTAAATCTCCCCGTCTCATGTTCTCTGAAAGGGGGTGAAATAAAGTGAGGAATTTGCGAACGAATGCAGAGAGCATCTAAGGTATTAGCCGCCCACGGAATTCTTGTCGCGTCAGGGAAGTGCTTCTATTCACTGTGAAGAGGCCAACAGTTTCTCTGATGAGGCCTCGTTTCCATATTTGGTGTTTTTCTCAAATTATTCAGCACGCTTGTGTAAAAGCATACTCCTGAAGCATTAGGTAACTCTGCACCATCATGTAATGGCTGTTGACTTCCTGCAGCTCATCATCCTCCAGGTAGAAATCGGCATTCCAGTCCTCATGACAGTAACCAGTCCAATCAATGACATTCCTTCACAAATGGAATTGACTCAATAAAACTGACAATCACACAGACCGTAATTTTAACATAGGCTGCCAATTTTCTTTAGATTTATCTTGCTTTAATACTGGATGGGCTGGGGAAGGGTAGGTTCGACAGTTTCAGTCATCAGGTTAGCAGGCAAGTGCCTGCATTTCTCCATTGCAGTGGAGGTGTGTAGAGTCATGCGCTTTAGAGATTTGTAGGGTCATACACTGTAGAGATGTGCGGAGTCATGCACTGTGGAGGTGTGTTGAGTTATGCATTGTAGAGGTGTGTAGAGTCATGCACTGTAGAGATGTGTAAAGTCTTGCACTGTAGAGGTAAGTACAGTCATGCGCTGTAGAGATGTGTAAAGTCTTGCACTGCAGAGGTAAGTACAGTCATGCACTGTCGAGGTGTGTAGTGTCATGCACTGTAGAGGTAAGTACAGTCATGCGCTGTAGCGGTGTGTAGAGTCATGCACTGTAGAGGTAAGTACAGTCATGCACTGTAGCGGTGTGTAGAGTCATGCACTGTAGAGGTAAGTACAGTCATGCGCTGTAGCGGTGTGTAGAGTCATGCACTGTAGAGGTAAGTACAGTCATGCACTGTAGAGGTGTGTAGAGTCATGCAGAGGTGTGTACAGTCATAAGCTGTAGAGGTGTGTAAAGTCGTGCACTGTAGAGCTAAGTACAGTCATGCGCTGTAGAGATGCACTGTGTAGAGTCATGCAGAGGTGTGTACAGTCATGCACTGTAGAGGTGTGTCATGCACTGTAGAAGTCATGCGCACTGTAGAGTCATGCACTGTAGAGGTAAGTACAGTCATGCGCTATAGAGGTGTGTAGAGTCATGCACTGTAGAGGTAAGTACAGTCATGCGCTGTAGAGGTGTGTAGAGTCATGCACTGTAGAGGTAAGTACAGTCATGCGCTGTAGAGGTGTGTAGAGTCATGCGCTGATGAGGTATGTAGAGTCATGCACTGTAGAGGTGTGTAGAGTCATGCACTGTAGAGGTATGTAGAGTCATGCACTGTAGAGGTATGTAGAGTCATGCGCTGTAGAGGTGTGTAGAGTCATGCACTGATGAGGTATGTAGAGTCATGCACTGTAGAGGTGTGTAGAGTCATGTAGAGTCATGCACTGTAGAGGTGTGTAGAGTCATGCGCTGTAGAGGTGTGTACAGTCATGCACTGTAGAGGTGTGTAGAGTCATGCGCTGTATGAGAGTCATGCGCTGTGTAGAGTCATGCACTGTAGAGGTAAGTACAGTCATGTGCTGTAGCGGTGTGTAGAGTCATGCGCTGATGAGGTATGTAGAGTCATGCACTGTAGAGGTAAGTACAGTCATGCGCTGTAGAGGTGTGTAGAGTCATGCGCTGATGAGGTGTGTAGAGTCATGCACTGTAGAGGTAAGTACAGTCATGCGCTGTAGAGGTGTGTAGAGTCATGCACTGTAGAGGTAAGTACAGTCATGCAGAGGTGTGTACAGTCATAAGCTGATGAGGTGTGTAGAGTCTTGCACTGTAGAGGTAAGTACAGTCATGCGCTGTAGAGGTATGTAGAGTCATGCACTGTAGAGGTAAGTACAGTCATGCAGAGGTGTGTACAGTCATAAGCTGTAGAGGTGTGTAAAGTCGTGCACTGTAGAGCTAAGTACAGTCATGCGCTATAGAGGTGTGTAGAGTCATGCACTGTAGAGGTGTGTAGAGTCATGCACTGTAGAGGTAAGTACAGTCATGCGCTGTAGCGTTGTGTAGAGTCATGCACTGTAGAGGTAAGTACAGTCATGCGCTGTAGCGGTGTGTAGAGTCATGCGCTGATGAGGTATGTAGAGTCATGCACTGTAGAGGTAAGTACAGTCATGCGCTGTAGAGGTGTTGAGTCATGCTCTGTAGAGGTGTGTAGAGTCATGCGCTATAGAGGTAAGTACAGTCATGCGCTGTAGAGGTGTGTAGAGTCATGCGCTGATGAGGTATGTAGAGTCATGCACTGTAGAGGTAAGTACATTCATGCGCTGTAGAGGTGTGTAGAGTCATGCACTGTAGAGGTAAGTACAGTCATGCGCTGTAGCGGTGTGTAGAGTCATGCTCTGTAGAGGTGTGCAGAGTCATGCGCTATAGAGGTAAGTACAGTCATGCGCTGTAGCGTTGTGTAGAGTCATGCACTGTAGAGGTAAGTACAGTCATGCGCTGTAGAGGTGTGTAGAGTCATGCGCTGATGAGGTATGTAGAGTCATGCGCTAACCGTTGACCCAGCTGAGGTGCAGCTGCTTGTGTTTCCCCTAGCGACGGGGCTGGGCTCGGAATCTCCCCTCCGGCTTTGGCTTATCGGTTATGGCCGGCGTCGGTATGCCGTTCACTGGAAGCAGCTGCTGCCATAACTCTAAGAGAGTGTACACAGAGGGACAGCTGAGAGGCTGGCGTTTCTCAATCTCTGACACTCCTGCCCTCCTCCTCTCCGCGGAGTGTGAGAGACTGATAACCCGCGGGAATCCTTCCCCTCTGAAGTCAGGTGTCACTTCTGTGACCTTCTCCTTTTGGCCTGCCTGGAGTGACAGGACTCGGATACATTGATCTTGTTCTCTTGTTTTTATAGCCATTTATCTTATTTTCTTATTTTGCATGTAGGTCTGTGCTTTGTTAGTCCGTTTCCAGTAAAGTCAGGTTCAGTTGCTATAAGTCTTGGGTAGCCTTCAATTTTTTTTTTTTTTTTTTTTTTTTTTTTAAATGCGAGCGTTCGGGATAAATTTCCCTGTACATTTCTGCATTTGGGAGCCACTTTTTAGACATGGTAGTTTTTTACATACCATCCATTTATGTAGTTGAATATTTTATTGAGGCAGTTCTCATTAGGCGTCTTGCTTAATGGTGCAATGACAGGGTCTAACCTGGGACGTGACCCCACCATCTTTGAGTATCCGACTTTATCCTATTCCGCCTCGCCATCCTGATCTGAATTTACACAGTGATAATTTACACAGTAATAATAATAATAATAATAATTTCCATTACTGCAGGCTCATTACAAAATACTTTTACAATTATGAGAACAGTGGTGCAAAGAATTCCAAACTTCAGAATAAATTCTGACTTTGTTTTTGTGAGATGTCAGGAGTTTAGTGCTTGTAATGTCACATGATTTGCCCCCCTGTGGTTTGTGCTGTATAATGCGGTTACCCTGGCTTTGTCCACACCGTGGGTTTTCCCAGCACGTCTTTTAAAGCCTGTAAACCAAGACAATATGTGCTCCACTGGCCCTCCCAATTTTAAAGCCTGTCGAGATGTATGGTTTTGTTTCTTTATTGAAATCTGTCCATATTGCCTGGCCCGGGATGTCCACTGCGCACACAGGCCAGGCTGTCTCTGGTCTCTGTTCTCCTCTCGGCCCTTTGAAAAGCGCTGAATCGCAGCCCGATCTTAAGTTACAGGTTCGGAATATGGGGATTTGAGTTGCAGATAATTAGAGGGCCGGCGTGTAAGCGACACCTCGCGGTGTGAGGAAAATGAGCGGGTCGGGTTCTGGAGGTGGGTGTCGGGACCTCGGCTTTCTGACAGAGGTGGAGGAGAATGGAGGCAGGGGAAGGTGCGAGGGCCCGACAGAAGGCCGGCGGAGAATGGAAGCCCCCGTCAGCTGCCCGACCCACCTCTCTGGCCCTTGGTCCCCGACGTCACAACGGTAATTACCCTCCCCGGCCCCGGCTGCTCGCCCTTTTCTACCGCCGTAATTCAATCGCTGAGATGGAAGCCCAGAGTGGTCACACCAACCTGCACCTGTCCTCGGGGCCAGCCCATTTCTCCTGTAAAAAAAACCGGGAGGGACGAAGGGTGGGCGGTGACGGAGATAGGGAACCGTGCCGTTAATCCGCGAGCCGCGGATTGCGGCCCGTACTTCCCCCTGCACCTGTCAGCCAGGTGGGGCTTTATCAGCGAGCTCCAGCCCACTCCGTTTGTTGGTTTTGTTGAGAGGTGTCAGGATAAGGAATTAGGGCCCACCCCACCCACCTGCACCCTGCTGCTACACCTTGTGTATCGCCGCTAACGCTAGGCATCTGGAACCAGGCAAGACAGGCTGGTGTACTGAGGAGGCCAGGGGGTTCGAACACGGGAGTTAAGGGTGGTTCGGGTGGCCCATGGGCTAGTGGGTGAAGACAAGGCTGGGACCGGGAGGGTTGGTGGTTCGCGTCCCACTGTAGCCACCTAAAGATCAGAGGAACTGCTGGGCCATTTTGATGCTTAATCCCACACTTCTCCAGGGGGGACTGGCCATTGGTTAGTCTAATCCACTGTGTGCTGCTTGGGGTACACGCACCAGCCAAATACATGTAATGTCATGTTAATTGAGTGGTGGGAAAGAATGGTCAGGCTTATGAGGTTGAAGGATACCAGAGTTTTGTTAAAGATGTGACAGGATACGAGGGTTAATCAGAAGTGCATAATCTGTCATCTAATCAGGAAAAAGTGGATGATGTTTAACTCTGTTTTGTTCCCGTGTTAGACTAAAATTATGATCAGGATGCAGCTATTATGCCATTACAATTAAGTGCTGAACATATGGGAAAGAAACATACGGTTTCTATTGTACATAAGAATATTGTTGTTTTGTGGAGTATTGATTTCATACCTTTGGATCATAAGTGACTTTAAGAAAACACAGAGGTGTTATGGAGGTCCTTGTGCTGTACTAGATGGGGTTACTAATTCGCAGTTTTTCCAAAAAGGAAACTTTAAATGAAACAGAATAGTACTTGAAATTTGGGTTAGCGTTCATTTGTTTCCACAGCTAGATTTTATTTGACACAAAATGTTATCTATTTTACTGATATGGAAAAAAAAACGGTATCTACTGAAATGAACAGCCCACCAGTCTTCTCATTTAAAATGATCATCTCAGAACATGTGTGCTGAGCATAACTTTTAGTCTCCAAAGGAGAGAGGAATTTAAAGGCTGACCAACGCTTATCAGGAATATTTATCTGAAGAGGTTATTCTCGGATAAGCCTTTCACAAAACCATTCAGGCAAGGTCTCAGCTCATGTGTGCTGTTTAATTGTGGTACTGAACATACATTTCAATTTTTGGCATTCGGCTCTGTCCTGGTGGTCCCGAGAATGCGTTCACTTTCACAAACAAGGGTGCGCGAGTCCAAAGAGGCTGCGGCCAACGCTGAATGATTTTCAGGGAAGCGGCGGCAGTTCAAAGCACCGCCAGCCGGCTGGGGCGAATGAAAGGGATCTTTAACAAACGTCCTCAAAAAAACCACCCTCCAGTTCCCCTGTAAAAATTAACTTGTGGCCAAAGTACAATAAACGGTCTGTGGATAGGAAGCCCTAATAACATCCCGCTTCCAGCAAATGCACCCCTCCCAGATTAATGAGTGTAAGAATGGGCCATTTGCATACAGGTGAGAAGAAGAAAGCGAGGGAGCCGGGTCTGGGTAGAATGTAGAGTGTGTGGGGTGGGGGGTGGGAGGTGGGGGAGGAGGGTTGGGGGAGGTGGGGGCGCTTTGAGAACGAGTGTCGCTGGAGGAGTTGAAGTGAGTTTTTGAAAAGGTTCAGGTCAATATTGGTATTTGAAGACCTCCCAGCAGCTGTCCCCGTCTCTCTGTAATTACCTGAGAGGGGCGGATTAGTTCTTGCCCTTACATTGGTCAAGTTTACACTGCAGGCTGGCACTGGAGTGTCCACCAGATGGCGGTAATGTGTCCTTTTTGCTGATTACAGGAATGCGCTTTGTGTGTAGGGAGGAAGACTAAAGAGATATGGTGAGAGAGAAGTGTGGTCTTGGAGGTATGTAGTTGATTTTAAGTAATAGGACAAGGCAAAATTATTTTTATTTTTATTTTTTAATGCATCTTTTTCATTCATGGAAACATTACTTTGCGAGGAGATATACACTGTGAAAAATGACATGTTCACTCAAGTTGAGTAAGTCAAATCATCTTGTAGCTTTGACTGAGTTAAGTTTTGTGAATGTAAACAGTGGTGAGAAACATGACTTATTACATTCATAGAACTTAACTCAGTCAAAAAAAATGAGAGGAATTTGTCAAGTTGGATGAACAAATAATTTTTACAGTGAATCTCACAAAAGGCTATTGGTCCACACAAAACAGTGCGATGAAAAACACCATCGCGAGACTAAAAACAGCCACTAGTCTCAATTTTACTCCTTTTAGTCTTTATGTATTCTTTATTTTTATCTTGTTTCTCTCTCTTTGTATTAGGGCTGTACCTATATATCCTGTTCGGGCAGATACATAATCCTCAAGGATTTCGTTTTTAACTCTGAGTTGGTGCACCCAATTTTGATCATTTGCAGCTCAAGTTCTCCAGCTGTTGAATGAATTTGAAGACTTGAAAAAATTTACGGTGGTCGATCTCTTGTAACAGCCTTGGGAGCCCTGCTCTTTATAACTGGAGTATTTGGTGTCATTAATAATAACTTCTTTTTAAATTGGTTAAACCTGTGGCATATTTACCATTTTTAAAATCTCTGTCCCTTGTTTTAGCTGTTAAGATGGAGGAACTGCTTTCTTATGCTTAGACTTTTTTTTTTTTTTTGGTCTAGGAAAACCTAAATTGTCTTCGGTATTACCGCAGTACTGGGGTCTAACATTAATGTTTCCAGATGAAAAATATATATGTTCATCAAAATACATGTTCTTAGCATATATTGTTGCTCAATCAACAAGTGTCCTATTTTAAAACAACGCTTTATCTTCTTTGTGGTAATGTGTTCAAATCTAAACCTTGCCATCATGTGACCAGGACTACGAGTCCATATTCAGAGAACCGAGCTGTCCGATAAGGGAAGCGCTTGATTATAGTTGGCTTGAATCCAGTTGTCACTCAAGGGGCATAGTTTTAGAGGCTAAATTCGGGGATACTAATGGCCAAAACAGGTTTAAAATCGGACAGCGCTTGTGTTTGTTAATGCATGTTGAGTTTATCTCGGCCACATCTTCCTGTAACAGGAATGTGTTTAGGTGAGTAGAGTTGGGGTATTGGATTTTGTGGCAGGCCCTGGCTTCACGACGGTGCTGCTCCTAGAGGACACAGTGCTTCCGCAAGCTTCTGCTGCTCTTCCCTGGCTCTCCTTTTTCTTAAAAAAAATCTGCTGCTGGTTTTCTCCTTCTTTTGCTGATATCTCCCTGGCAGAGAGCAATGCTTCGCCCGAAGTCATCTCTGACGGCGGAGCCCTGATTGGTACATATTTCTGCTCTAGCAACAAAAGTGAGACGTGTCACTGATACTGCATCTTAAGTTTCCAGGTAATCGCTCTTGAAGGAAGTATTCATACTTTCCCACAGCACCGGGACAATGCGCCCAGTCTTGGACTATTGAACACAGTTACCTGTAGTCATTTTTTTTTAAAAGACTTTTGGATCTGAGGTTGATCCAACATATTTTCTCCTGTCACGTGACCAGTCTTGCTCTGAACTTGCACGTGATGTAGCTCGGCTTGGTCGATATGCGAGATATGCGTGTGTGGGAAGTGTGGGCGAAAGTGCGGGTGTAAACAGAAAAATGTAACCCACCCCGAATATAAATGCCGCTTACCTGCAATAACTGTAACAGCTTGAGGGATATTAAAAAAAGCTGAAACTTCATTTTGCAGTGGGCTACTGTTTTTTTTTTTAATTTTTTGATAAGAGTGGCTCCTTTTTATCAAAAGAAATCAGGTTAAATTTATTCAGTGTTTTCTCTTCTCACCGATTCTACGGTGTTCCCATGAACATTCCAAGCATGTCCGTTTTCCTTGTGTGTATTCCTAATCTGTTTCCCACTGAGTGCTTTCGTGATTGCGTGAAGGGCAAGTTCTCTAACTGAAACGCTTCTCGTCCTTGGCTCGGACCACAGTGCTGTACACGCGTATTCATTTTACACTCCATCTGACTATGCCTCACACCTGAGGTGGAATGGTTTTTTTGTAAGGATACATTCATACCATTTTTCCCACGGTTTTGAGAACTGCCACCATGCGTTGCAAATTATGGTTGTTCACTCGTTCGCTTGCTGATTAACTCACTCACTCACTCACTGATTCACTCACTCACTCACTCACTCACTCTCATTTAGGGACATTTATTGGGAAGCATGTGCATTGCCTGTCCTGATTTGTGCGATTTTGTGCTCACTCACTGATTCACTCACTCACTCACTCACTCACTCACTCTCATTTAGGGACATTTATTGGGAAGCATGTGCATTGCCTGTCCTGATTTGTGCGATTTTGTGCTCACTCACTGATTAACTCACTCACTCACTCACTGATTCACTCACTCACTCACTCACTCACTCTCATTTAGGGACATTTATTGGGAAGCATGTGCATTGCCTGCCCTGATTTGTGCGATTTTGTGCTCACTCACTGATTCACTCACTCACTCACTCACTCTCATTTAGGGACATTTATTGGGAAGCATGTGCATTGCCTGTCCTGATTTATTTTGTGACATTTATTCACTCCTCACTCACTCACATTTAGGGACATTTATTGGGAAGCATGTGCATTGCCTGCCCTGATTTGTGCGATTTTGTGCTTGTTGTCAGGCCAACAATGAGTAAAACCGCTTTCTTTTAGGATATTTGCTTGATACCGAGTAACAAAACGAGTACTTTTTAAAAAATTTTTTATTTGGCATCTCCAATCCCACCCGCATCTGCAATGTCAAATTGGCGAACCATGAACATAAGCTTGCTCATATGTGACTCTTGCTGCCATCTCGGGAGAGCGAAAACAGTAAACGGGTCTCCCCTGAAGCACACACCTGTCAGCCGCTGCCTCTTTACACTCATCGCTCGAAACTTTGCAAGCTCAGAACGAGGGCAGAGGATACCCGAACATGTGCAGGCTCAGAATTTTACTAACCAGCGCTCGGCTGGCCAATAGGAGGCTCTTGAGCAACAGACAATGCTGCCCCAAACTAGCTGTATCTCTTCCGTATTCCAGCATCACAAAGCCAATTATGCGCTGCTCTGAAAAGGCCACAGCTGGCACTGACACGGCTCGGATTCGAACCCGCGCCGAGGCGGTCCTTACTGCTCCAATATAATTACTGTTAATGAAACTCTGATTTTCAGTTGCCACAGTTGTATGAATGCTGATTTTGGAGACATTGTGTTTATTATTTATAAATAATGAGCTACTCGCTCCTGTTTAAACAAAATTGAGTATAACATGACACTATCACCCAGTTCTGAAAACAGAACATAAAACTATCCCTGAGTGCTGTGATTGTTGATCACCACTAGCATTAGCAACCTCCTTGCTACCCATCTCATGTTGTTTTGTCATGTTTTAGTAAGTTAGTGGCACAGAATGAACTCAGCTCATGCTTCCCCTTGACACTTTGTCTTTACTTTTTTGTGAAGTTCGGGTTGTTCGCCATAACAAACTCAAAGGTCGTTTTTCTCACAATTCGTACCACCTTTGGTCCTAGCATGAAACACATTTTTTGCACTTATTATAATGACCACTGTTCGAGGCAATAGAATTTTCTAATTTGATGAGGGTCTCATCAGTATCCTGAAAAACAGCACAGTGACACAGTGGTTAGTGCTCTTATCTCGCAATAGGGGGGCGCTGGGAACTCTGTGCAGAATTGGCATGATCTCCCATGAACGCGTGGGTTTTGTCGGAGTACTCCAGTTTCCCCAACCCTGAAAGACATGCTCTATTGGCACGCTCCTCCCAGTGCTCCTGACCAAGGCTCTGGCTTTAGAACTGGAGCTGGTCCCCAGGTGCTGCACTATCGCTGCCCACTACTCTGAAGTAAGTAGGATGGGTCTAATGCAAAGAAAAAATTACCCAATCTGGTTCAGTAAACTCTCTTAAAAGTACACATAATCTCTCTTCCTGATGTCTTTTATTTTCTCCACACTGTATTTTATTTGAGTAAACTTTGTATTCTCCAGGCCTGGCAGTTATCAAGCCTGGGGGTTTCTATTCCAATTTAACTCAATTATTAATGAGTACATTTGGTGTCTGAGTGAATAATAAGGCAATTACTTTTTTCACAAACCACAGACCCAATTGGATTTCAGCAATTTCTTTCTTTTAATGAATTAAATGACTACTGAAAAACTGTATTTTGTGTTCACGCAGGTTGTCTTTGTCTTATTCCACATTTTACAAACTTCTGCACTTTCTCACAGGACCTTCAATTCGGCTTCCCTGCCTATGAGTTGAGACTTCTTCTACCTGCCCTCAGTGGATGTGGGTACAAACTTCACTCACTAGTACATTTGCCCCCTCCTGGAGGCCTGAAGTACTGCAGCCCCAGCCTTAATATGCCACACATGGAGCATCCTGTGTTCTGCAGCCTCATCAGACGCGGCAGCTAAACCCTCGCATTCCTCTGGCACGGCCCGAGCCCGACACGCAGGTGCTGGCCAAGGTCACGGCTCTGGGGAGGCAGTCGGGGGAGGAGGGCAGCGTAAAACGCGCACGGCCGCCCTTTCAGTGCCGTCCCTTTGAAAGCTCGCCCGGGCTGAAGCGAGCGTGTGGAGAGGCCGAGGACCCAGCCTCGGCTCTGACCTCAAGCCCTGCAAATACACCCTGGAGTCAGAGCTCAACTTCCTGTCTGAGGGGCGATTCGGACCCAGTGCTGAAAACCTGGCGGCAAGTTTTTGAGTTAAACTTAGGATATGAAACAGCAAAAAAAAAAAAAAAAAAAAAAGCTTTTGGTTTAAAAAAAGCCTGGTGCATTGTTATAAAGCTCTGACACGAGGGGAGGGAGAGAAGAGAGGAGGTTGTTGGGGGGTGGGGTGGGGTGTGGGGTAGGTTTGGGAAAGTGATTTTTTTCCCCACTCCATTAGTGCTACCAGTATTTTTGTGCCACGGAAAAACCCGCACCTCGCGCGGTTGCCATCGTCAACAACCTGTCAAGCGGCCTCTTGTGCTGCGCAGCGCTGCCTTTGTGCTGGGGTGGCCAGTGAGCCTTGCAGCTGTCGCTGGGCCTGGCCTGGCAGCCTCTGATCAGCCAGGCATGAAATCTGCCCTGAACACCTCCGCATTCAGCGCTTCAATGAGCCCTCGCTCCCCCACCCCCTCTCTCTCTCTGGCACTAAATCTTACCCCGGCATGTGGGGATCGCCAGCCCCTGGCGCCAGTTATTCCTCCGTGCCCCTTTCCCCCCTCTCCCCCCCTCTCCCCCATTCCATGCTCTCGTGTCTCCTCCTGAATAAATCAGGGACCCCCATTTACACCCCTCGGAAGAAGGGGAAACGCGTACAGTGCACCGTCGCCCGTTGCGGCCCATTCTGTTCAAATCACCGCCGAGAGAAATGTGAACTTTTTTTACTTTCACCAAGGAGGTTATGTTTTCACCCTGTTTGTTTGTCTGTCTGTCTGTCTGTCCATCTGTCAGTCTCTCTGTCTATTAACAGGATAACTCAAAAAGTTCTGAATGGTTTGGCACGAAATTTCGTAGGATGATAGGTGGTAGTCCAAAGATGAGTTGATTCAATTTTGGAAGTCATCTGGAACATATTCTGGATCCGGAAGAATTGATATAAAATATATCAGTCTAATGCAGGTCTGTGTGATATTTCTGCCTGGATTACTCAAAAAGTTAAGAATGGTTTGGCACAAAATTTGGCAGGATGAGAGGTGGTGGTCCAAGCAAGACTTCATTTACTTTTGGAAGTGATCTGGAACATATTATGGCACCAAAAGAACCAATATATGGCGTGGCGGAGGTATACGCTCTACCGAGTGCCCTCTAGTTATCTCTTGTTCTTGTGTACAAACTGTTTGAGGTAACCATGATGCAAAATTTACCAAATTTTAAATTCTTAATGAACAATTTTTTAATCATTGCAAATACAGAGCATGTTTTCATGGCATTTGCATTTATTGAATGGAATATAACGTAAATATTAAAAAAAGTTAATTTAACTGTCTCAGAGTAAATTTTCTTAAGTACTTGGTTTTGTTGAGTCTTCCTCAAGTTCCCAAAATACGCAAAAGCCCCACCGAGGCACCAATGCAGGAATGTTCCCGGAAGATGACACTGACTCTGGACTAACGCCAGTGCCAATGCGGCGATGGGCCCCGACGGGGAGAGCCATGATTGGCCCCTAGTTTGTGTTAGGCAGGAGGATTTTGGTAGGTAGAGTGTCCTTTGTCCCTTTTCTCACAAGTCTTCCGTGTTCCTGAAGCACCCGCCTGAGATGCAGCTCTTTGATTGGCTGTGATGTGAGAGGGAAGTGATGAGCTGATGGCAGTCACTCTGCAGGTCAAGCTTGGTAATGTAGCTCTCCAGAAACATGGATTAAAGCGGCAGAAATGGAGAGGGGCCCTGTTGTGCAGTCAATCCATACTGGGCTGTGGGGGATTTCTCAGTGAAACCCCTCAAAGATTTTGGGGAACTAAAATAAGTAATGCACAATGAGGAATTTACAAGTGGACCATTTCATTGGGCCATTCAGGAAGTTTATCAGCCACTACGGCATTCCTCTCCATAACAATGATATATTCAATAAAGGCCCATACTGCCACAGCAATTTCCTGTAATCCAGCAAATTTGCCAGTTTTGATTGATAGGAAGGACGGCGATTAGCGATGTCTGAACTTCCTGTTCTCACGTAAAAGGGAGAACCCCAGCGACTGCATGGGGACTCTTGGGTCTTCCCCAAACGGCCTGGGTTAAAGCTGTGCCGTTGTCCTTCATAGCTGTAGACAATAATGAACAACGTCCACAAATTAACGGTAAGCAGTGTTGACAATGATGGCGATTCATGGATTTTATGGTCCTCGTTCTTAATTCAATTAATCGTTCCCAAAAAATGACGGGTATGTTATTGTGTGATATCGTCCGTCTCCGACAAAGTTCTCCAAAAAGATTTTCTCATTTAGATAAGATCGGATAGTATGCTATAAAGTTAATACAACAATTTATCACAATCACCCTAATTTGTATAATATACCCAGCCGTCGTTTCACGTGGGGTACATTTACACAAGGATGTGCATTCTGAATGCATCCAAAACCAGAAATAATTGTGATCATCATGTTTCCACCAGAATTAAACATTATCCTGCATTAGTAATGTACCATAAGGACTATATTAGAAATACAGCAAATCTTGGAAAATATGACACTGTGTAAAAAATGAAGAGTTCATTTGCAAAAACAGATAACGGCCATCCTTATAAATGAATAAACTATCGCAGTTTGATGAATATTCCTTTGACTGCGCAATCAAAAAACACCATTTGGGAAGAGCAAAAAATTTTGTGATACTTTACTGAAATAACCCAACATTACTTTGATTGATATTCCCTGGAGTGCACAATTTAAAAATTTGATTTAGGAAAATAAATCAAAATGCACATAACTGTTTTTGCAAATGAACCCTTCAGATCATCATTGAGGGGTACAGCATGTTGATGGATGTATGTATATGATGTAAACACAGATATCCTTTGTAAATACAGATATCCTAGTTTTATTAGCTCAATGCCGTACTAACTGGTGACAAACTTGCACCAGCTCAGTGTCTGTGTTTCCTATTGTTCAAGGGACCCAAGGATGTGCATGGTGATCAAAGCATGTGCCTCAGTTCCTCTGTGCCAGTATAAATTATTTTGGGAGGACAAAGACGCGGCATTGGCCCATGAAAGACTGTACGGCGATGGACGGCTCGATGATGAGGCGAAGAGTCTGGGAGATAATGCCCACGACTAGATAATACTGGGCGAATAATGACATCACGCCCTGCCTTTGTGCTGGATGTCACTCATTGTCACGTTGCATTGTCCATGAAGATAAGCCTGACCCGGCCGATGATGTATCTGTGTTCCCGTGTGTGTGGCCAGCCGGCCTGCAGGATTGTGGGAACTGATTTGTGCGCTGTCCTCGATTTGAACGCTTATGACAGACTGTAGCGGCGTATTGATGAGCCCGGTGGGAAAGGAGGATCCCGAAGGACTGGCCGGAGAGCTCCTGCGTAGCGTGGCTAATCAGGACGCTCACAGACTCTTCTTCCGTCGCCCCGCCACCACTAGAATGACAGGTCGGTGTTGCTATGGTGATGGTCTTGGAAATGAAGGTGTGCTGAAGACACACTCAGAAACAGACCAGCTCATTTTCCATTTTATTGAAATTAAATGGCCCTAATGTGATAGTAACTGTTAAAACACTTTGTTCGGGAAGGGTTTGTAAGCTAAATTTTATTACTCTGCCCACTGGAAAAAGGCGCTCTACATTTACATACACGGAAAAACGTCAAAGTTTGGGGGACAGTGGCACATGCATTGTTTGGTCTTGTAAAACGGCTCCATGCAATATTTTGGATTTGAAATAAAACAATAAATGCGTCAGTATGTTTGAGTGCACGCTGTCAGTTGATTTGGGATATTCTCTTTCATAATGGCCAAAGCACATTTACAAGAGCTTCCTGGGTCTTTTTTATGATTAATTCCCCCATTTTACAAGGGTAAAGAGAACAAAAAGAAACACAAAGGTACAGAAGAACATTGACTTTAGCTGGAAATGACGTTTTCAGTCTTCATGTTTTGAGCTCAAATGAAAATCTGTTGTATATAATGACCGCCTGGATTCTGCAGCCCATAGGCATTATGGGTCACAGACTATTTTCCTTGGTGATGATCTGCCTGGCTTCTTATGTAGCTGTATCCAGTGTTTGAAGCATTTTGCCAGCGGCTTTGTCCACAGTGAAGGAGATTCAAGCTGAAATTGATTCCGGGCAGGATATTGCTGCATGGTCACTGGTCACTGAAGAATATTCCACTTTTTGGCCTTGACAAGCTCCTTGGTTCTTTGAGCATTGTGTTTGGGGTCAGAACCATTGCAAGTAGGTGAGGGATGATGACAAATCTCTGGGCCCATAGGTGGGGGAAATGGGAGGGGGGGGTCACAGCTGGATGCAGAAAGATTGGGGGCTGAGCACCGCTTCCCATTGGGGGGCTCACACTTCACAGCTACAGCCCTGTTCGGGCTCACGCCCATGCTTCAGAAATTTCTGAAATTGTATTCACTTATTGAGTTGAGTAAAATTAATCTGAAATGTTTCTGAACACCTGAAATTGCTTTCAACCTATAAAAATGATGCAGTAGTTTGTTTCAAGGGTCTTTTGTTCTTTATGGCACACATGGATACTTCGGTCAAAAATAGGTTGAAGACAGTAAATACCTGCTTTAAACATGAAATGCACCAAATTCAGAAGAACAAATGGCTTATTACAATTCCGCAATTGCAATTGTGGTTGGAACAAAAACCAACACACACAGAAGTGCCCCAGCACTGAGTCTGGGAATTACTGCTCTAGACCATTTTATTTTATTTATTTATTTAAACTTTATTTCACCAGAGAAGCCCTGTTGAGATTGAAATCTCTTTTTCAAGGGAGCCCTGGGGGTTGAGGTGGGGAGGCAGTGGACAAATTGCACAGCCAATTAGATCAAGGAATGATTAGGTGGCAGGTTGAAAGAGCCAGATTGGGAATTTAGCCATGACACCGGGGAACCCTCAACTCTTCTCGATGAGTGTCATAGGGTCTTTAATGACCACAGTCAGTCAGGACCTCGGTTTAACGTCTCATCTGAAAGACGGCGTCTGCTTCAGTCTAGTGTCCCCATCACTGCACAGGGGCATTAGGGATTTTTCCACCAGAGGGAAGATCGCAAACTACTGGCACCAACACCTCTTCCAGCAGCAACTTAGTTTTCCCAGGTGGTCTCCCATCCAAGTACTAACCAAGCCCACACCTGCTTAGCTTCAGCCACACGGCTGGAGCAGATTGAGAAGTGGTATGGCTGCTGGCAGACCAGCTATTGCACAGGCCAGGCTATTGCCTGAGAAAAATCAGCTAGCACTGACTGAGCAAGCTGCGGCAGGAAATACTCCTTGCTTCTTCTTCCTTGAGGCTCACTCACTAATTTTGACCATTTTTTTTTCACCCCAGAGAAAGCAGAATGCCTTGTGGCAACTGTTGGCCCAATCCATCCCTTCAGTGTCCTGTCACTGTTGTTGGGCTGTGCACAAGAATGTGTCATTTTTCATAGTGATAATGTGGACTGTCCTGGAGTGCTGTGCTGCTAATGCCGATGGACAGGTGGACTGCAGGCACTCCATGCCGCTGCGCTCGCTCAATTCGAAAGCTGTCTATACGGCATTCAGAATAGTGTTGAGTCACATCTTATACAACACAAGGGCTTACACTTCCTCTACTTAATCCCAGGAGTTGTTCAAAGCCAGTGCCTTGCAGTCACAGGTGTGGAAGCCCTTCACTAACCTCACCTTTTAACAGAGTAACCTCAACCCAGAAGTTCACTTCATTAACAATCAAGCATTTTATTTACAGAATACTGAAAACAAATATACTTAGCGCCATTAAAAATGCACCAGAGAAATATGTACTGTATTTATCGCAAATTGAAGAATCAATCGGCTTTTATTGCTTTTCCAGTGAGATACGAGTGGAAATAAAGAAAAGCGCGTGGTGTAGTAATCCCGACGCTCGCCACGTGAACGTGCAGAGCGCTTCAGTAATAACAAACATTCAGTTGTTTGTGATGTGTACAGTGACGCTTGACTGGTTCTTTTGGGTGTGGGCAATAGCCTTCAATTTTCAACAATTACAGTACATACCTCAACGGTGCATTTTTAATGGTGCTAAGTATATATAACCCATAATGCTTAAGACATTATTAATCAAGAAATGAGAGTGCCCCTAGGCTAGAATAGGCAACATGTGATATTGTAAAAATGGAATAATTTATTAGAAAAAAAAAAAAATCAAAAACTTTTACTGATTTCCATAACCCATTTTAGCATTTTTTGAAAAATACAATTTATTTCAAAACAGCTCTAAACTTATTCAAAATGTTGTCAGTGCAAAAAATAATACATTTAAAACTGAAAACATCTTCTTAGGCATATCGAAAAATAATCAACATTGACACTAAAAGCTTCATTTATAGCAACGCTGACAAATTTATAGATTAGCGCCGTTTAATGAGATGCATGATTTAAGAATATTCAAAAGACATATTCATGTTTTATATCATATTCAATAATGCCAGCTAAAAACAAATTGGCAAGTCATAGCACTGATTACTGCGACAGAACGAATCAATGTTTGGTTGCTAATCTGGAGGAGTAAATGGAACTGGCTTGGAGTAATCATGAGTTAAAAGAGCTTATTTTTGACTGAAATGTGTACCAAATGGCTTTTATACCGCCAATGGTACAACACTATTCAAAGTGCATGTAAACTCATTCTGCCAAAAATTTCAGCCTTTTTTTTGTTATGGTACCTTTCAAATATGCTGATATCAGGAAATATTCTAGACCAGAATTTGGTAAATTATGCGATTGTTAAGGATTCAAATAGTTTTCTATGACTTACTGAGCTTGTCTGGTGTATTGCTACCTATAAAATAATAATTTTTGTGTCTACTGCGCTTGCACAAGTAGACACTACGCTATCAAGCTGTAAGACAGTAAATCCTTAGGTCCGTAAGTAAAACTTCTTAGCCCGCAGTGAACTAGACACGTACTCATCAAGTACCAATTTTTAAAAAATGTAATGCAGCTCCTTACCCTCTTGGCTGGCTCAATTGCTCAAATTTAAATCTAGCGCAGAACAGTGTTTTAATGCAAAGCAATTACGCAATTGACCCAGGTGTTTTCTATGCAGGCAGTCCACTGAGTCAATATAACTCATTCTCAGGATCTGTTGATCGTCAATCACCGAAGGTCTTTGATGAGCAAGGGATGCCTTATATGAACCACATATTTTATGAAGGTTCAATCATAGATGTATAGCACTTGATTATTTTTTTTTTCTTCAGGGCAGAAGACAGCAGCTGATAGCAGAAGTAGAATATATTGGCTGCAATGTTAAAAAAAAATGAATCTGCAAAAAAAAAAAAAAAAAAACGAGTTTTTACTCATTGATGACCTACAGTTTGAATAGACAAATTTATGATAGGGAGCTGCAGAATATTGACCAAATATTCTGGTGAAAATATGATGCCAGCAGCATGGTGTGGGGCCTCTTTTCAATCACAACCTGCAGGTCATTTACTGGAACAACAGAAAGGGCTTGATTGGCTCCGACTTCAAAGAAAACCCAGGGATTTAACTTGTTTCTGGTTGCACATTCTATAATTCCCATGGCAGATTACCTTTACTCAGGGGCTGTGGAATAACGTGAGAGCTCCACAGTTGGCCCCAGGCAAGGCCTTCAGCACTCTCTACACCTCAGAGCCTGATTCTGTTGCACTGGTCTCAGAAAACTGACCCTGGGTCGTCAGAGCTCCCCCGAATGAGTGGGGTGCGCCCATTCTGCTATTTATTTATTATCAACTTCCACCCCCATGTCTTGGCATAACCCACTTCCTGCCCTTTGGCCCTTTTGGTCAGGAGAGCTCTGTATCTTCCCTGTCAACGGCATAGATCCCAGGCTTACTCTCTCTCTTTCTGACATTGGAGAACAGGCTGTCTGTGTGTTAGCATGTGGTTCACCTCAAGCTTACTGAGGTCAACTGGGCACTTTGAAAGGCTAGGGCTTATGGTCAGTCCCAGATTTGCTAAGAGATACAATGAGCATATGATGGAAGTAACATAGGGGGAATGGGTCTTTTTACATTGTTTATTTGCTTAGTATCAGGGACACTTTAAATAGACTATCCCACTTTTACCAGTTTATAATCAATCTGTCTTTGTATTAGGGCTTAGGGGTCCCTCAAGGGTCAGTATAAGGAGATTTCCCAGTGAAAGTGGGCTAAGCATGAGGTATGTATATACTGTTGTGATCTGTCAGTTTGTGTTTACATATAAGCCCACATACGATATGAATATCCCAGAACCCAGTAGTGTTTCATTGTGTCAGTGACACAAACACCACCCATTACATTTGCGGGATTTAGCAGTCACTTGTGTTTAGAATGGCTTTGATGCCATATTTTTGCCATAGTACCTATTTATACATGCAGATTGACACTAAAGGAATTCAGTTTGAGCACTTTGGTCATTAATACTATGGCAGTGTTTGTCACAGAATTGACCCCAAAAACTGTAAGACCATTCCCTTACCCATCATGCAATGCTGCTACCCATCCTTACCAACAAATCATCCTTTCCTGAATTATATTCCGATCCATATTGACTGCTATGTAAAGTTTTTTGTCGATATCTTTCATGGTAAATGAATGTCATCGTGTTTTTTGCAAGTTGTCTTGGGCAAGCAAGCAGATAAACTAAATTGCAAGGAATTGAATGTAGGAACCTGAGTAGTTACAAAATTACGCAATGTAATTTGTTGTTGGCTCTTGTAAATACAATCCAAGGTTTGGCCATTTTAAATGACTGATATTGTGTCATAAAGTTTAAAACTGATATTTAATCATTATTGTACTTAAAGCGTTCATTTTCCAGTTATCCTGATACTAATATGAGGTGTACTAGCAGTAAAATGCAATGACAAATAAAATTTAAGGACAGACAGAACTATAGAAAATATAACCAGTCTTCCATGTGTTCTGAGCCACATGCTTGAAGAAGGACACTAGTTGAACACTTTGTAAACGGGGTGGGTCTCAGTGTTGGCTGTTATCTGCTCCCTACACTGGACAAAATATAGAGCTTTTTTAAGAAAATTTTAAAAAAGCATATCTGCGTGTTCCAGGGCAAACTCTACCACTACATGTGGTCTTGTTCTTGCCCTTTGTATCAAAAAGAAGGCCTATAATGAGAGACTGAGAGCAGGAGCGAGAGAGAGAGAGAAGGGAGGCAATTTTGGGAACAGCTGCTCCTGTAGCTGTTTGGGATTACGTCACTGCAGTTGAAGAAAGAGAGGGGAGAGAGAGAGAGAGAGAGAGAGAGAGGGAGAATTCACAGATTGGGCCAGGGTTTATGGACTTTCCTCCTTCTGAAGTGCTTTTCACAAAGCTGTCATTGTTAGCAGGCTGGAGAGCGCGAGCCGTTCTTGAATAAAGACCCCCCCCCCCCCAACACCACCACCACTGCACTGTACACGGCCCTGGTCTGTCAGCTGTACACTGCGGATCACATCCTGCCCCGCAGCCCCCACACCCCAGCACCTTACAGTCCCAAAACTACCAGCTGCCCAGGGTCTGCTTGGGGCACAATTGAGGGAGACGGTGAGAGAAATACTGGGTTTGTTAAAAAAAAAAACCCAAATAAAAAGAGAGGAGTCCTTAAAGTATGCTCTTTTTAGTTTTGGCACAATTACTAGTTCTGTGCGTGTGAGGCAGGTTGTGTTTTGTTTGATTGGCTGAAGCCTGGTTGCTCAGCACATCCAATAGGCAAACTCTAGAATTAGGGTCTCGAGGTGCTAGAATTACAGATTCTACTGTCTGTATGAGACAGTCGAAATAATTAGCGAAATGTTTTTTTGTATGTGAGGAGTGTGTGAGAGTCTATGCATGTGTGTCCCTTAAACAGGGCAGTTGAAAGCAAATTAATGTCCTAAGAAAGCAGACCTCAAAGATAAATTGTACCCATCAGAAACAGTGGGCTCCAATCACATTTATTTGAGGCCACATTATTTGCTAACTGGTTAATCCATTCTGCTAGGTTTATGTGCTGAAATCAATTCATGCAAGATTTGTTGCAGTGCATGTGCTTCTTCTGACCACAAATGGTGATATTCAAACTGAAAAACTTTATTCAGTTTGTCAATTTTTTTTTCTTTACCTTCATGGTTTTACGTTGCCAAAAGTAAAAATGGAAATGCTGGGTTGGCAGTTTTATTTTGGATTCTCTGTGAGTGCTGACTCAGTTCTGCAAAAATTTCATTTGAAATGTTCATGCAAATTGCAGCTTGTGGACAGACTTTCCCAGAGAAAGTTTTGGTAAATTGCCAGACTTTTTTCAGTACTGTGACTTCCAAAATGTGGGGGATTTTCAGTCTAAATGTCTATGTAAAGGCGTAGGGCTCTCATTTACATCTTGGCGGCATTACTCTGTTAAACGTTAAAAAAAAGACATGCCCAATGATTTATTGCGTTTTCATTTTCATGTATTTCGTGATCATGTAAACTGAAACAATATATTTAGAATTTCAATCTGGTGCGACACATACGCACAATAAACTTATAGAAAATGTCTAAAAAATAGCTTTCAATATAAAAATTTAAGCTACTTCTCGGTTAACAAGTCCCTGTCCTTTGACTATTAAAAGGGCGTCGTTTGATTGGACAGCTTGGGCTGGAAATGTTCAGTGGAGCAGATGTGATGACCTTCTGTTCCAATCGGGAAATCTCATGCCGCCAGGAACCCATTTGTTTTATTGCCCCCCAAAGTCAAGGCCTACTCTATAAGTACCCCCAGGGGGCAGAATATCTTGCATCGCGGACAAGGAAGGAGGGAGGAGGTGTTGGCACAGTGGAACGCAGAAATAAATGGACACGTTTCGTCTGGGTTGTAAGAACTGGAGGCCCAGATATCCATTTGTTTATAAACACAAGCTGGGGCAGTGAGGGAAGACCCATTAATTAACCCCCCCACCCCACAGGAGGTCATTGTTTTCCCCACCTTCTGTCTCTGAATGCACAGGAACTTCCTCTTCGACTACAGCCAACGGCACTTTGAGCTCTGTTTAGACGTGACACGACAGTTGATCGATGTGAGCGCGGACCAGGCCTTGATTTGTGTGCGTGACCCCTCAGTAAATGTCAGCCCATCCGGATAACTCTGCTCTTCAGGGAAGAAATGTTTTAGGATTGCTGTTTGAACATGTACACACAATTCCACTCAAGCTGCACTGGGGTTGACACCGATGCGCTGTTGAATTTTTTAAATGTAACCCATTAAGAATGGATGCTCTGTGGTCACACGAGCCTAATGTCACAGCGATGGGCTCCCAGTACGAGAACTGTGATGTACGAAGCAGATGGGTTGTTTTATCCCAAATCAGCCTGAATGTTATTATATGTCAACATGTAAGCAGAATTATTTAGCCCAATCTGTGCAATTGGGACCATAACATGTTGTAAGCAGTATATTCCTCCTAACATTTTACCTATAAAATACTGTGATCATCAGTGGATAAAAACTTTTTCAGAAGCCAATAAGTACCTAATTAAGAAAAATAACTCGTTGTTATTCAGAGGTCGCAATTATGGTAAGAGGAAAGCAGACCTAGTGAGTGCGCAGGTTTGAGCAAAAAAAAAAGCTTTGCTGCAGGCTATGCCAGGACCCGATCGGTTTCTCTCCTTCTGTTTGGTCTGGCTTGGATCAGCACCTCTTCCCGCCGGGCGGTGTCGCGTCAGGTCTGGACGGCCCAAGTTTCCAGTTCAGGTTGCAGCCCGGCTTTCCCAGCATCTGGGATTCCAGAGGCGTGTGGATGTGACGGAGAGCAGCTGACACGCCGGTGTCACCGGTCCTGTTTACAGAGTTTACAGAGCGCCGAGTCCCCACAGGCAGAGGTGAGAGACCGAGGGAGGGGGTGAGGGGATGAGGTGGGGGGGTTTTATGGAGGTTTGGGGTTGGGGGGTGGGAGGGGTCACAGTCTTCAGGCCTGGCCAACATCCTCATGCCATCAGAGGCCGCCTCTCATTCATCATGGCTGTCAAAATAGCTCCCTCACAAAGAGCTTACTGTGAGAACAGTGTGGCGACCCTGATTATGGCATTCCTGTCCATTAAAGATCACAAAAAGGAAATGAATGCAAACACATCAGTGCGATAAGCAGGGCCACATATGGCAACCCCTTGTCATAACAAATGGCCTGTTGCCTTTTGTTGGATCGTAATATAACCAGGATACGGCACTGCAGGTAATATACGGAATGTGTTTAAAGTTGGAGGCATTTTCAATGCTTTTAAAAGTACTGCACCACAAATATACGTTTCATCATTTACAAATTTTTAAAATACAAACTGAACTGCAAAATATGACTTTTAAAATAAACAAATTATAAAAATTTGCACCGTATAAACATTTTTGCTAGGCTAACTTTTGCTTTCAAACAATTATAACAGAGTACTTTTTTCTTTTTCTGGCAAAATTAATTGAATTTAACAAAGTGCAGCTTAACAGTTGCCCATGTACCAATTTAAAAATGTCTCATAATGGAGTTTTGTATTTAAGTGATCTGCCTATACGTATAATTACCCATTGATTTGGTGTTGGATAACAGCGCTAATAGCTGTAGCTTGTATTTGACTGTTTATGTAATTTTCTGGAGTGTTCTTCCTTATTCTCACTTCCTTTTTACTTCCTGAAAACCTGCTTTTACATGTAAAGCACGGAGCAGCAATGTCACATTTATTGCACGTTGGCTTTAGAGATGAGCTCGACCTCGTGGATACTGAACGACCAAGCTAGGTGGAGAGGTCATGGAATGTGATGGGGGTCCAGGCAGCATTAAAGGCCGGAGACCCTTCACAGAGAAAGAAACGGCGGCTTAATGAACGCTATGTGCCTTTAAACGGCGGGTGATGATTACGAGACCCCTCAACCCTAATGGTCCTTACAACTGCTTGTAGATAAAGGTGATGTCCCGCGGTTAGGCTTCCTGCTGTGAGGCTTGAGCTGTATTCCAGTCCTGCGACATAACTCCGGGGGTACAGACTCTTTCCCACCCCCCCAACCTAACCCTCCTCCCCCACCCGAAATAAAACAGCCGCTTCCATCCTTGTAAAAATTAACAGGCCTGTCAAAAAAAGGCAAGGGGTGATGTCCTGGTAATGCATGAATTTGAATGGGTGATTGACGCACTGTAGATATGTATATGTGGACCTGTCTCAAGCTTTGTGGCGTCAGTTGTGCTCAGCTAGTTTCCATACTCGTTAGCTATGCATGCCTGCGTCGTCTATGGCATCTTTAGATTGTGGGAAACTGCAAGTAACAGGGTGAGAGTCTCTCAATGCTAAAATGCTATTTGGAAACTGCTAACAGCTTTACACAGAATATGACCTGTTTCAGTTCGAAAATTTAAGGTGCACCTTCACTAGAGGAGCAGAGAGCATTATACATGATGATAACGCAGTAGAATATATTTGATGAAACACATAAACAAGAGTGCTCTAAGCAGAGTTCAAATCTCTGCTGTACCCTGTGAACAGATACACACATGGACACACACACACACACACACACACACACATGCAACCAAACCCAAGATCCCCTCCAGGTGTATGCGTGTTTGAAATAAAAAGGATGGCAAATCAGTAATACATCATTAAAAATGGGGAGATGTCACTCTAGGGTGGCACAACTACATGAGTTTGGGTGTCTGTTGCATTTGCCTTGTCTCCTGTTTATGACTCCTTGAGGTCCCCTTTTCCACGCTGCGATTGGTTCATTCGTCTGCACATTTCAGTACAAAACTCTTTTTCATGCTGCACCTCTTATGACCTGAGAAAAATGTTAATGCGAGACGAACAAAACTACCGCAACTGGCATGACCATCATCCCCACAGCAGCTGACCAAACTCATCGGCTCCGTCTCCCTTGAACCTCAGCTTGAAGTCATGTTTTGTCACCTCGTTTGGCCGTAAAAGCTTCTGGCACTCAGTGCCAGCCTGAGATGGGCCGGACAGATGCCGGGGGCTGTCGTGGGGGGGTGGGTGGTCGAGGGCGATGAGTATAGATTCTCTCGCTGTAATGAGACTGTGTCCTGCGGGGTTAAAGGAAGTCGCCATGATGGGAAGCCAGTCTCCAGTCAAGGGTTACGCAGCGGGTCAGCCAGGATACCGAGGCCTTTAAAAACAGCAATAAAACTTACTGCGTCTAATGGGACCACACAGAGCAATCAGTTACAAGAAATGAGCCACAGTCCACGCCCATTCCCCCCACTCTCGCTCTGAGTCATGGAGAGAGCTGAGAAACGCACACTTCTCTCCTGGTCTCAGCTGAAAGTGCAAGTGATACTGAGGTAACTCTATGGGCCAGGCTTTAATAACATTCAGCCCTCCTTAAATGGCAATTCATCATTCTTTGTTTTATTTTCAAAAGGTGGTTTCATCCATAGTGACCCTGTTCCTGCTGTTTTATGCAGCATCATCATAAAGGTCATCTATCAAAATACTTAGAACACTGTGACAAGTGATTTTTTTCGCTCAACTTGACAAAGTCGAGTCCTCTCATTGCTTCGACTGAGTTAAGTTTTTTGAATATAAGGAGTCAAGTTTATCACTTGTGATTTGATTTAGTCAAGTTGAGTGGACAAATCTTTTTTTTTTGCTTTGTGTAGTTATTAATCCTGGTTATTATTCTTATTCAAATTGTTATTTTAATGATTTCATATTTTTAATTTTTGATTGCTTATTTTATGAATGCCCCCTAGCCCAGTGTGCATTATTGTGGTCGATGGTTGATTAAGTATATATATTCCGCTCAGCAAATTTATTTTCTATCGCCTGTCCAGATGAGAAGCCTCCCTGTGTTCAGTCTTGGTTGGATGAGCTACAGGCACGCAAACTCCCTCCAGACCTCCGATAAATGTCCCACCTATGAAATGCGGCGATACAGAGGGAGTGATACAGAGAGGGTGAGCAGATCAACGCCGTCGTCTCAGTGTCTTTCGCCTGTGTCGCCTCGGCCCTATCAGCCGGCGAGAGCTGGGATAGCCGGCCTATCGAGGCTTCAAAGCGGATCTTCGGTGGCTGCAAACGACCCTGAGTCAAATCAAAGAGCCGATATCAGAGGGGTGATTCTTAGGATGGGGTTTAGGAAGGTGTCTGTGAGACTCTGGAGTGTGGTGTGGTTTGGCTGTTTTTCAATGAGTTGCATGGTGTACTGAACTGTGGGAATACCCCATAGATTTCATTGTCATTGAGTCTTCCTCTTCACACTGTCTGTAAGGCCGTGCTCGAAAAAGCTTACTCATTCACTCATCACTGTTATGTGTTTGCCATATGATGAACTATACAGGAGGAACGAAAGAAGGAAGTTTCGGACTCTACATGAGAAATCATCGCATCAATGAAACGCGCATGAACCCAACTCAATTCTGTAACACAAACAAACCGTGCTTTCACTATTGGTCTCCTGTCTTCTTCAGGGAGACGTGTGTCTTTGTGTCAAGTATAGTGATTTGAGGCCCTTTCAGACTGCTTAAGATTGTTAGAGTAAAATTATGCCGACAGAATATAATCACGGGCAAATCCTCATAGAGGCATGAAAATGAGATTCTCAATACAGTGCACTCACTGCATTAACAGTGCACCACTAAGAAAACAAGTTCTTTGATTTGACATGGAATATATGAAGTTTGTTTCCAAAACGCAATATATCCATTTTATTAATTTTGAGTAAATCAGCTTTATCTATGTTGGCGCCTATTGCATTTTATAAAAAAACAAACTTTGATCATGAAAAAATACACCTTATAGTGTGAATGTCTAAAAACAGATTTTTGCACCATGTGGAAGAAGCACAGGGCTATCGCTCTATGGTACAGTATTATCTCCATTTTTTGTAATTTTGGCACTTATTGCATTTTGGAAACAAACTCTTCATATACTGAAGAAAATGTGATGTTGAAATGCCATAATTCAAAGTCACATTATTATAACTGTAATTCAGAAATAGCCTGATGACAGCACATATTGGGTCTCATTCATGAAACGTAAGTAAATTTGTGCGTAGATTTGCACATAAAAGCCTACGCTACTAAAAACCTACTCCGGATTCATGAACACCGCGGGAAACTCAGATCTGATCGTAAACACGCGTGTATGATCATGAATGCCAATTCATCGTAAAGTGACAGTGTGCTCCCAGTAATCAGCTATTAGCATAAATCCCCGCCCATGAATTGCCAATGACCACCATATAAGGAGGTGTAGATGCATCCAGTGGACCTGTCAGTCATGGCGCAAACAAAGAAAGAGAGAGAAAGAAAAAAGTATTATTCAGAAGCAGAGATAGAAATCATTTTGGATGAAGTGGAGTTAAGAAAAAACAATTTATTTTCATCTGTTAGCAGTGGTGTGACAGGGACAGGCAAAGCGAAGGCCTGGAGGGAGGTGACAGATGCCGTTAATGTTGTCTCTGTAGTCCAAAGAGCCATGTCTGAGGTGAAGCGTAAATAGTTTGACATGAAACTGGAGGCAAAGAAACGCACAAGCGCGCACACACACACACACACACAAATACATCAGCCACAGGAGGAGGAGGCTCACAGTCACAACTCGTTCGATGAATAACAAAAGGTCGCAAGTGACATTCTTGATGAAACCTGTTTTTCTGCACCAAGTACCACAGCAGCTGTAGTACTTCGTGGTGCAGAAAAACAGGATTCATCAGGAATGTCACTTGCGACCTTTTGTTATTCATGGGCCGAACTATCAACTGCAGACGAGCGCATCGCTGGCATAATTGGGGAGACCTCTCTGTCAGGAATTATACCTGACGGAGACAGCGACATGCCTCAACTTTTATTTTTTATTATCATCATTCAACATGTAGAAAGAACATGTAATCTATTGAGTCGATTCACATAGATAATTCACAATCATGAACCTAATCTGGATCTTAAACCTGCCAATTGCCAACTAATTTTACTAAATGTGTTATATTTTTAATCGTTTGTCGTGTTTAGGCTATATCATGTGTTTCAAAGGCATCTGCGTATTGTGTACATAACAGAGCGCAATATGAATTAAAATTGTAATTTCCAATAGTGACAAGCATTATTTATGTGCATTCTTAAATTTACACAAGCACTACGCGTGGTCAGCAGCATGTGTAGATTTTGTTAGTAGCTACGAAAAGATCGGAGCTACTAAAATATTGATGAATACGGAGATGCACGTAAATTTCCGTCTGCGAACAGTTTACACACAAATTCGTTCTGCTCACATTTCATGAATGAGACCCACTGTACGTATAGTGTAAATACCTGACATGTCAGTGTAAAAATGAAGCCTGCAGTTTCTCAAATCTGAATTAACAGTCCTGTACCTTCCAGATACCTTCAGGAGACACCTGTTACAGCATTTTTCTTTACGATTTTTCACCAGCTGCTCATGAGCTCAAATTTTTGAAGCTCAGCACTTGAATTCTGAAATATTTCCCCTACAGTGGACTCTTCCTTCATCTGTGAGTCAGGCCACGATAATGCAACACTATTGTCAAGTCACTCCAGCGTCAGACTGTTAAATGTTAATGAGGGAATAAAGAATAAAGGTGAATTCTGAATAATGCGGTAGTGTGGTACTGACCCTATGGGGCCGCAGGTATCGATGACGCAGAACAGGTCAGTGTTTGGCCTTCCTGCTTAGAAACGGAAACGCAGACAGGAGGGGGGCGTGGGGGCATTTCTGTTTCTGTGTCCCCAAGTTCCTCGAGAATGTAGGGTAGTGTAAGCCGAACACACATACACACACACACACAGACAGCCACACGCACACACTCACACGCACTCATAGGTTTCCTGTTTTCCCCATGTAAACCATGAGTGCTGATTTACCGACCTTGATCGCCCTGCCTACATGCGGGCCTTCACGTGGGGAAAGCCTACAGCTTTCACTGCACTGTAAGAGCAGTGGGCCACGAGTCCGGCACGGCCCTGTTTTATTATGGAGGTCGGGCCACTTCAGGTCAGGGCACCGAAGCCGTCGAAACGAAAGCAGCGGCGGGCGTGCAGGGGAGCTCGCCGCAGATATGGCCGCTCCTCGGCTGACGAGAAGCAGGAATGCAGCTGGGGTAGAGTCTGTGGGAGAGCGCTGGCCCTCTCCCTCTCACCGCCACCGAGGCTCTATTTTCTCACTGCCAGGAAATGATGTTAGCTTTTATAGCGGCACTAGGACTTTGGGAAGAGATTGGGTTTCACTGTTTGCTTGTTCATAACCGAGATCGCACGGAAAAGGCTCAAGAGGGAACCTCTCTGTTCTCCTCGTATATTTTTATGAATGAGGATTCCTTTCCTGGGGTACAGAGAGAAGTTCCCCTTTTTATACGGAAGAGCCGGGCTGAATTAATGTTGAGGGGAGGCGTGTTTATTTTACCTGAACTGCTTCCTGCTCCAGTTGTCAGTTTGCGTAAAGGTTAGTGCTTTCGCTCGTGGGTTTGGCCCACCAAATCACTTCCACGTGGTCACACCTGAGAGTCTCGTTCCACTTACTGCAGTTACAAAAGTGTTTCATGCACTTTGGTGCAGGATTCAGTGAAGAGACAAACTCTGACCTGCGCACTAACATGCTTGTGTAAATCTTCAGGTAGCTCTGAGAAGTTTATCACTCGTTAGTGGGCTGTAACAGTAACTCAGCCACACCAAATAGCCGAGTCATTCCCACTGTGTTAAAATACAAACACTTATAGATTAGCCTGGAGGCAGAGCTGACTTGATTTCTGACATCTTTTAATTTCTGTATGAGGTTGAATACACCACAGTGACTGCACTTAATAAAAACAGTATTAGATTTCATGAACATTTAAATGGTTACTTTTTAAGATGTTTGACATAAAGTTATTTACAGTGTTAATAATGGAATTGCAGACTGTCTCAATCTTACATTTTGAGGGTACAAGTGAGTAGAGCTGGGATATTGCGTCCAAAGGACCTCCTTGCCATTCCTGGCACTTTAAAACCATGCAGCTGGGGTGTGATTACAGCGTAGAACTAGAAAGTACTCAGAGAGCGCATGCCTCCCCCAACATGTTTGTCACTAAGAGCTGAACAATTGTGGCCTTGGGGGCCATATTTGAATTTCAATCTATCCCAAAATTTAATCAATTGTTGGCCCACACTTCCATGAAATGTCATTTCAATTGATCGCAAAAATTGGGAAATATTGTATCGACAAACAAACAAACAGACAAACCCAGAGACATGGGAGAATAAATAACCCTCGTCCAGCTTCGTTGGCGGAGGTAGTGATTCGCTAATTGTTGTTGTTGGTTGATCTGTTGCACGCCTGCAGTGCTATCCATCACAGAACCGCTGAAATCTTTGACAGTAATTAGATTCCTCTGATCTGTTGACCAGCGAGTATTGGAACAGGCATTAACGGTATTTGATTAGTATTTGATTTCCCGTGTCTTTGAACCCTTCGGTTTTAGAGAGACACAGCACAGGCTGGTGCCTGGGGAGCGCATGCAGTAGGAAGCTCTGGAAAAGAGAGGTGGACGTGTGGAAACCGAAGCCTTCGGTCTGCTGTTTCAGATTAGCGTGAGGACAGCGATGGGGGCCCAAACCGCGGAGACCCAGAGAGAGAGGCCGAGGAGGAAGCCATAATGACCGCCCCTCCCCCTCCCCTCCTCCCTTCCTGCGCTCGTTCTTTTAATAGCACCTCCATCGCCTTTTGTGGCCCCTTCAGACCGATGCACAGTGACAAAGAGGAGCGTTTATTGTTATTGTTTTATTTGTTCCGCAGAGTTCCTCCGAGCTTGCCAAGGAGCGGCTGCTATACTCATGCTAACAAGCTTCCCTCACAGCCCTGTCTGGAGCTCTTAGCTTGACGGCTGTAGGGGTCGAGAGGGGGCCACGATAGCGAAAAGGTGATATTCTTAAAGTCCATGGGAACTGAAATCATCAGTTCTCTTTTTCTCTCCTGTGTAGACTTTGGGGTTATTCAGTATGCATACACAAAGGTATAAGAGGATGACTACTTTTCCCTAAATAGATTTAGAAATTTCCAACAACAATTTCCGTTGTTGCTGAATTTAGACTGGGTGTGAATGGTTTCATCCCAAGGTGACATCACATTGTATTCGAGTGATGCGCCTAATTTCATCAGTTTGGAGCTCAAACAATCACAGAGTTAGTGTAAATCACCCCCCCCGAAAGATTTATTACGGCCATGATGATACAGTCTGCGAGAAAGCCGAGATGAGACTAGTCAGCTTTCTTTGTTACGCATTTTATCATATGTACAGTGTCAGTCAAAAGTTTTGACACCCTTTGCTAATGTCACAGCACTCTGCTTTTAGAGAAATTTAACCAGCTGAACTTTTCTATATAATCTCAAATGGAATCTGGCAAGAGGTAAACAGTCAGAAGTTAAAAGAGAATAATTTACTTGTTTGAATAGCGTCCAAAATTTTAGAATTCTCAAAGAAGCCATATTTTGCAAAGTAAGCAGACAAGCAAGCTCTTTCCATTTTCCAACAGCCAAATTAAGGACAAACTGTTTTGGATTTTATTGGGCAAAAAAGTTGATGAAACGCAAACCACAAGGGCAGCACATCTTTGGGAACTTTGACGGCCGCTCAGCAGCAAACTCTATATGCCATATAACTGCTCTAGTAAAAAAAAATGTGAGTATGCTCTGCAAATATGACAGCAAATGCTGGTTAGTTTGATGGATATAAGAATTAGATCTTTTTTTTTTTTTTTTGCAAAATAAACAGTGCCTATTCCTTTATTTAACATGTATTGTAAGAAAAAATGTGGGTATGTCCAAACGTTTGACTGGTACTGTATGTTCATTTTTTTCCATTTAAACTTTGGTGGTAGCCTCAGAACAAAGTTAATTCTGATACATGACATCAATTTTAACATTGATTCTGCAGTTTCAGGGACCATAAGACACAATGGTGGAGCAGGAAAGGTGAAGCATAGAAGCTTATGCAAAGGGCACATGGTGTTACTCTTCTGTAAAATTAACACTGTTAGACGCTCTCAACACCATTAATAAATTACAGTCTTTATCGATATCAGTTTTGAAGGGTGGAGTAATATTTTGGGCACCTCACCATCACTGATTGGGGAACTGTTTGTGCTCAGTTCTGCAGGGTGCTTTGATGCCAGCATATTTTGGACGTGTGTGTGTGTGTGTGTGTGTGTGTGTGTGTGTGTGTGTGGGTGCGTGCCCCTCCACACTGTTCCTCAGTATTGAGGAGACCTGCTTCCAACACTGGTAGACGTTATCGAATGATCACCAAGAGCCCAGTTGTTGCCATAAATTAAACATCCATCGGAATGAAAGCAGAGACATATAGAATTCAGGAAGCCCTACAAATGAAAGGCTCCAGGCCATTGTTTCGAATTTAACTGCCACTTGCATTTAGTTATGCAATACAGGCACGGCAAACATCAGATCTGTATGCCAACTATGCGGTGAGATTGCTTGAATGTCTTAGGCCTTTCCTCACGCAAGCATCGGGCTCGTAATGAATGGGAAAAAACGACACACAGGTGGAAGTTACTGCTCTTTATTTAACCAGTAATAACATCTCTCCAGCCTTCCTCTGTGATTCCTGCCTTCGGGAAGGAGAACCACTTCTCCTTTTCAGCGCGGAACAAAAGCCAATTGTCACGTGACGAAGCTGCGGTAAATATAGCCACCACTTTCCCCTCTTAGCACTGACCTTTCAAAGTATCAAAGGCGCTGAACCAGTGTATCTGTCTGGTCCGTCCATTTCGCCTAATTCTCATCCATTCAGCAAGTACACAGGACTGCGCTGTGATCGGCTGTAAGAGGGCGGGTGAACATCACATACTTGTGCAAATAAACCCCCGAGTCTGTCCCAACCTATTTAGGGTTTAAAAGCCTGTGTTTTCTTGCATATACATCTAGATGCTTGCATTTTGTGAATAAGTAATGGCCTTGCATTGTACGACGGGCTTTCCCGTACTGATTGCCTGTCCACTTGGATTAGGCTGACCCAATTGTTTCGGAGCCTTTCTGTTAGCTGTGTTCTAGCCGCGCGGGGCTTGTCCTGTGTTTTACGTCTTTCACAAGGGGGTTGTCATTAGTTTTGTGGCGATACTGTATTGTCCTGCATTCAAGAAACAGAAAAAGAAAGTATGGAGGTTTACATAAGCAGCGGTGAGAAGCGTGTATAGGTCCTCCACTATAGCGCTTATTACTTTTTCGCAATAGACTAGCGCGTATGAATGCTATGAGCTGAGAGCTGAAGCCAATTTAAGATCCTATTATATAGAGGAAAAATATGCACCGCATGAAGAGAAAGGTTGCGTTGTCTTGTTTTTCGAATCCTTTACCGTGAAGGAGAAAGAGAGACTAAATACTGCTTTTGAGTTATCAAAAGTTTTATACACGGAATAGGTTTCTTGACGATTGATTTCGATTTCGGGAGGGTTTGTTTTTTATTTATATCAAGTATTCAATGAGCACTATTGAGTTTTTTGGGGTTTTTTTTGGAATGCTACGGCAAAGAACGCAATCACTGCCATTGGAGGGCGCTAGTTTATAAATGAATACTTTCCCTTACGTTCACCTTCAACAGGCATCTGATGCTCCATATCTCCCTCTTTACTGCTTTTATTTCGCTTTCGATTTGACTGCTTTTGCACGATTATTGCAGAGGTGACCTTAGCAATGTCATTACCTGCAGTTGTTGGATTGTTTGAGTCACCAGGGCTCTTAAGGTCGAAGAGAAAGATTCAGAGAGGAACACGCTCAGTCTTTTTCCCACAGGAACTCAAGTTTATTTAATGATGTTTGTCACCTTCACTCATGTCACAGAGTGAAACTGTGGGTCGCGTACTGTGAACTGGTGCAAGCCAGTCTGTCTCATCTGCAGTACATAGAAAATAATCAGACTTCAGCATAGAAATCCACATCAAATACATACAATGCATATGAAGAGTTGAAATGCAAAACCCACAAAGTCCACTCAACTTTTTTTGTTTTCAATTGAGTTTTTTTTACTCAGCATAAATATGCTGAGTAAAAAAAACTCTATTTAAAACAAAAGAGGTTGAGTGGACTTTGTGGGTTTTGCATTCCAACTCTTCTGTACATGCACACTTATACAGGGCAGAATATAATTATTCAGCCTTGCGATACCAGATTTTTGAAGGCGCCCTATATTGATACCTAGCGGTATTCTGCCAGGCCTCTGTGCACTATATCAGCATCAACCTGGTTTATTTCAACTGAAAATGACTGAACACATTGCCAACCTTATCAAAGTAGCCGCGAGCGATAGCTTTTAACGTGTCTTCCAAAATAAATATGCGTGCCCTCCAATGGGGTGGCTACGCCGCCAACGGCGAACTCAAACTGGCGCCTGTCTGTTTTGTGGGTGTCTGTGGGTGCTCAGCTTGTTTTTTTGGTATATGGTGCGCGACATGACCCCGCCCTTGTTGCCATGGTGACTATGCGTTATCTGCTGGGTCACTGCACCTCGGCTGTCCTGCGCACGGCTGTCGCACGCTGACCGGGGGCTTCGAAGCACGAGAGTCAGTGAGAGCAGTTTGACCACTGGAGCTGAGAGCTTTGAGGGTGTACGTCAGCCTCTGTACCCACCCACAGTGCAGTGTCTCCCCTGTGCACTACCTGATTCTGCCCTGAGAATCTCACTGTGTGCTCCGCTATAGCTGCACAGTATTAGTGCTTCAGGAATGAGTTATACTGCTGCTCTCACACTTAGCTGTTCATTGCAATTATTGACGTTTGATTCGGCTGAAGAAGCGCCCGGACTTTACGACTACTTTACTACTGTTATTGTCTTCACTACTTTGGTCATGTTGTTTTAATCATGCTTTAGTTTGCTGCCCTGTTTATCACTCATCTTGCTGTTGTGTTCAGCACTTTGAGCTTGGAAAAAATGTTAAATTCAGGAGTTATAAAAACCTCAATCTTTTTTGTTTTGAAGTGTCATTTTAAAATGAAAACATATTAGTATGGACATAGCCAAACTCAATTTGCCAGAACTCCAGTGCTCATAGTTATCTGTGGTCATCGTTCCACCAAACAAAAACTTTCTTCATTTAATTCTTCATGAAACATTCTAGTCGCATAATAAATTCTTCAGTGAGGAGCATTTTGATCCCATATTTTTGATCTTACTCTTTAAAGGGTTAAATGTACAGTATGAGTACAAAACAAGTGGCCCCTTCACTAGGAAGCTGGAGTGCAGTGGATTGTTATACTGTGGGTCATCATGATAAATTGCTCAGTCATTTCCCTGGCAACCAAATAGCTACAGGCTGAGACCAGAGTGTAGGCCTTGCCGACAAAATGACTGCTCATGTGAATACAAGAAGCCGCCAAGTTCTTCCCTGCGGCACGAGCACAAACTCAGCGCTTGTCTTTTCTAGCGTTATGAGGATTTGGCTCTAATGTCAGAAATTGAGGGGTTTCCCCAGCAGTCCCAGTTCAGACTTTGCACACCAGTCTATGGAAGCCGACAGACAGAACAGGCTTGCTGCTCAGCGGTCAGAGTGTTCTGAATAGGCTGATCCCAGTGTGTTATCGGTTATTCAAATGCCTCGGCGCTGTGGACGCAAGTGCCTGGATGATCTCCTTTCACTTGTTGCTTGAGGCGTATGGCAGCTGCTCGATGTCCGGGGCGAGATTCCCCAATGGCGGGAAGCGTCCCCGCGCACAGCGCGCCTGAAATCTGATTAAGGCGGAACGGCTGAGACCTCGAAAAAAAGTGGCAATCGCGGTATTCTGGAAATGCAGGCCTCGGCTTCAGCCTTGGAGGCAGGTCGTAAACACACGAGTTCCTCATCCGCGAGAATAGCTCCGATCCTTTTTTACAGTTCTCTACAGGCACCGAGCCGCGCCTGATTTATGTCCGCACGTGTACGGAGGAAATCCGCGGGATTAGCCGGCCGTTTAGAGAAGCAGTCGTCGTTGTTATCGATGGCGCCGTACGAAAATGTGCAAAAAAACTTGAATTTTCAGACAAGCCCCAGAAGAGCACTGCGCTGGCCTCAATGAGAAACAATTTGATTAAAAATTTAGCTTGAAAAACAGCAAAAGGCGGTAAATTTCAGTGGCACATCTAACAGAAGAGCTTTCAGAGGCTAAGCTAGCACAGCTGTCAGTTACACGCTCACGTCAAACACACTGCTCCATCTGTTTCGACCCTCATGCTGTCGAACTTGGCACGGGCCGCGGAAAATGACACCTGTATGCTCCCCTCAAAACCAACGAGGACGGAGGCTCCTCCATCCCGGGCAAAATAATGAACACTCGAGTGTTCCCCTTCGCCAGCAGATTGCAGCGACACAGTGTCAAACTGCCACGGAGTGACCCCACCGCTGACAATGGGCACAGTTTGTTACTGTCCTCCTCGTTAGCAGAAGGGACGGGGCGGGAGGGTGAATAGACGCATGTATGCGCCCGGGGTGGAGGAAGGTGACGAGACGAGAGTTCGGGAAACTTTTTTTTTTGCTGCGCACAAAAAGCGGAGCAGATGTAGAGCTGCGTGCTCCCAACGTCCCAGTGGAGCTGCCCCGGGGCGTGCGGTGGACCCCAGGGGACCCAGGCCCTCTCCGCTCGATTGGGAACAGGGGGCGGAATTAACAACGGGGGTCTTGTGGCCGGCGCGTGGCACGGATGAGTGGTAGCTGTGGCTAAATTTATCGCGGAGTGTGGTGAAGCCGGGTTACAATGTATTTGGCAGGTGCTTCTTTTGTCTCTCTGTAAATGGACCAAGACAATGACCATCCTGCTGCTGCTAATGAAGATGAGTCTGTTTTTTTTTTTTTTTTTTTTGGGAGGGGGCAGTGCAGACATGCGGTGGGCTGACAGAAGGGGTCAGCCCTCTGTCCTGTAGACGCCTGACTGGACAGGACCATCGTAGATCTGGACTTGACCCCTTTTCATTGCCCCCCTGCTGACCATATTTAGCCTTCAGAATCAGGGCTTCCTCGCCCAGGACCGAAGAACCAGGCCACTGCAGCTCTGTTTACACCAGTTATTGTTCTTTTCCATGGGCCACCAGCCCTGCTGGGCTCCAGGGCCTGGTCACTTCACCAGGGCTGCAGGTAAGGCCTGGGAGAGGAGCCAGATGATGTGAAAACATAACCACCTACAGCCACTGTCCTCATAATTGCCTGTCTGTTTTAGGAGTGTTCAGAGCACGGCATTGCTTTGTTCTCTTATTGCATTTTACACAGGCTGGCACTATATTACCATTTAAGCACTTCTTTTTTTTTTTTGCTGGGGAACAGCTATTGCAGAGCACCTGATTTGCGCCATAAAAATGTGCTTAGGTCTCTTCTGTGCCCCGTCCTTTCAAACTATCAGGAGAAGGCTGACTGTGCGTTCCTCTGAAGCTTTCCTTGATTGCTGAATTAAATGACCTGTGATAATAGAATGCTATATATCTACAAACCTCAGAATGAAAAATGGATTATTTGGAGTTTGACGTTTTTTTCACAGGAAGGCATAATTGTGCACGTGTGCGTGTGTGTGTATGCGGCGGCTGCTGAGCTTAAAATAGACGAGGAACAAAAAAACCCCTCTCAAGTGATTATCAATCTTTACCTTTTCTCAATCATTGTCCTTAATTAACAATGCTTTAACTCTAATCACACTCACCACAATCAGGTGTAACTTGGTTCTCTTTATTATGGCAAGATGAGAAATAGAACTCCTTATTTGCTCGCATTATACTCAAAATTGTTAGTACGTACGAGGATTAGATAGCTTGTATTGCAGGATATTCCGCATGCTGACGCGGAAAGTAGACAGAATTGATTATCTTTTTTCATAAAGTGTTCCTTGTAGATAAAGTAGGATCTGTTATGAATTGCATTTATTTTTGTATCTCCCGTAGATTGCATTCAGGAAGAATCTGTGTCTGCCAGCAAACGGATTATTCTAATCATTAGAAAACTTGTGAATACAGGAGGATGACTGAAAACGTATCATCAGTTTAAAGGGATTTTTTCGTTCCTCTTCTATTTTCAGCTCACCAGTCGCCACTGGTCTGCATGTACAGTTCAGAAATACCTCCAACTTCCAGCCACAGGCTGTGTAAGTTCTCATACCCTGTTAAAACAAATTCTTGTCATGCTGAAATGCCTATCATTCTTCTCAAATGATTACGCTGTAAAGATGATTGAACGTTTTTCTTGTACCCATACAGTATGCCGCGTCACACCTCGGTGAACACATTTGGGAGCTGATCATCTGAACAGCCATGACTGATCCATTGCAAAATCAAGAAAATCAAAAGAATGTGGCTTTGATTTTATTAAGCTCAGCAAATTTTCCAAAGTAATCAGCACTTTTGACTAGTTTGAAGCCAAAATTCGGATCCAACATCAAAGACTTACCTGGGAGCTCAAACCTGTCAGACTGATCCGCACTTTCCGCGCTTGGCTGTGAAGAATGTGCTGACTGAGGTTTAAACTTGAGATCTTTCTCCATATGAGTAACCTGGGGGGAACCTCAATGTGCTTTTTTTTTTTTTGTTAAACTCAATTACTTGTGAGTGATTATCAAATAATTCATTGGCAGTCGCTTCTACTAAAAACTATTGCAACCCCATACCTTAGCCTGCATTTGTTATTCTTCAAATTTTGTAAAACAGATTGAACCCCAGTAATTATTACATAGTTTTATTTATGCTCCAAAATTAATTCAACCATTGGAACATTTTCAGTGATCGCATTTATGCAGTATATCCCTATATATTGCCGTAAATTGGGACTGTCAGCGAGAGCTTCCCAGATTATGTCCCCAGACCAAGTCAGGGCCATCTGTGTAATTGGATAGACGTCAGGAGAAATTAAGAGAGCAAAATAAAGGGAAGCTGTATCTTTTCTGAAGTGGGGCAAACCCTCTTCCCCTCCATCCGTCCTTCCATGAACTTTCACCCCTCCTTTCCTTGACCTGTCCTTTGACGAGTTTGCTGTGTAGCTGATATGGCAGCAGCACGGTTGGGGTGTAGGTGGGTGGGGAAGAGCGTGTCTCTGGCCCAACCTCTCGATTCTGTTGCCTGTTGAGTCTGCAAAGCCCTCAATAGACAAAATTATTCTGCCATGTAACGGCCTCAGTTTCCTTCCTATATGGGGCAATCATCAGCTACCCCTTACCCACCACATCTAGCACCGCTGTACAGAGATGAAGTTTGGGCGGAAGGGAATGAAGGGAGGGGGGCGGGGGCGGTTATACATCAACTGCCTTTGTTGCGTCCGGTCATCAGCCGGCCCCCTGAACGTCCCAGAGGAGATGCGATGGATTGTTCGGGACGGCCCCCCCATCGCTGTTTTTCATGTGTCCACGTGCGTCTGATGCGGCCGCCAGTTAAAACAATAAACAACAGGCACTCGTTTTGCATGGAAAATTTGTCTCGGCAGCCTGTTGAATTTGTAGCCACGTATGATGGAGTGGTTGGGTAATTTCTGGAACAGGGCCGTGTGTCCGACGTGAAATCAATTCATTCTGTGTGAAAGATGGTGCTAATTCAATCTCAGCCAATGAGCTGGGCTGGCAAGATATACATTTGAATATAAAGACATTCTTGTCATTATTTGCGGACCCACTTTCTTGCCTGTAAAGCTTTTGCAAATTTTGGAAGGAAAGTATAATTACTGGTCTTACTGTACGTCGATGTTTGACTTCAGATTGAATGCAATAGATTTTCAGGATGTTTTTCTGGAGTTGTGGAATTCCATATACCTATCGAGCAAAAGTCGGAATCTCGATGTCTGGCGGGGTGAAACTTTGAGGGAGGGGTGTCTAGTTTGAGGCATTTTTTTAATGTAAAACTAGATCGAATAACTCTAGTGTCGCTCTCAGTTTTAAACAGACATAGCCTAGCTGCTTAATATTCGAGGAGAAAACATGCACTTCTTCACCCAACATAGCTAGATTTACACCTGAAAGCCTGGGTGGTGTTTCACAAGATTTTCAGCTGTGCCATTTCACCTCACTCTTGACTACCTCACAGAATCTGCACTGCCCAGTTCAAGCCAAAGCTGTCACAGTTGTAAACCTGTCATAAAAGTATTCAGTTTTCATGCGGGTTCTCCAGTTAACCACAGTCTGCATATCACCTTCATACTTGCTTACTCTTACCCTTCTTCAGAATTTCACGGGTGACTATAGCCAGACTAGATCAAAACAGGATTCCTTCAAGATGCGCTGTCTTGATTCCTGGCAGATGTGACAAACTTCGAGACCAGTTTCATATTGTTAAATGTTGAGAAGACCTTCATTGAACTCATCCTTTAATACATGATTGTTTTCAAGCTGTTTCCATTTAAGTTTGCCTGTTTAACAATCAAACAATATATTTTTTCAATAACAAAGAACATAACATGACCTATTATGATTAAGAAATGATAATGAGAACGTGATTTCTTATTGGCTACATTCATATAATAGATGTGACATTGTAAGAATGGTACTCAATCTGAATACTTCCCCCTCTCGTTGTGGCATTTTTTCGACAGGTAATCAATCATAATTTGGCACCTGATTTCTTCAGAATTTTATGAGCATTCAAAAGAACAAATCTGAGGAGGAGGAAATCCAAGGGCATATCGGGTCATTCCAAACTTTTAGGTGAAAGGCTTTTAATTACAATAAGTCTCGCAAACAAATTTACGCAATCTGTGCCATTTCATAAGCTACATGAGTTCAAAATCTTCAAAAGACATATGAACAGTTTACATTACCATTTATTTGAAGGGGGAAACACCTCAAAACTTGATGCAATAGATGATAATGCTATCAAAATAAATTAAACAGTTATCTTAACATTGGTCACCTTAATGCTATCTTCCATCTCCATTTTTTACATTTTCAATGATGTTTATACTCTTGGAAAGGGGGGTAATTAGTCTTTATTTTGAAATCACGTCTGCCAGGATTATGACCCGTTTCTCTGCATTTCAGGTCCATCTCGTTTTATCTCCGGATATTTTTAAAGAAAGCGAGTCCCTTCCTGGTCTAACTCCATTCTGTCCATTCAAGCTGTCGCAAGTGAAATTCACGCTAAAGTTCTTGCACTGCGAGTTTTTTGGGTTCTGCCCAGTTTTCCTCTCATGTTAATTCTGGAAGCCAACATATAAGTAAAAAACTCTTAACCCCCCAGGTCTTTCTTGCGCAATTAAATGCTATTTGCAGTCAAATTATAAATTTTCTTTTGTGAGCACCATGCTGAATACAAGGCAATGAAAAACAGAAGACTATAAAAGAAAATATACAATATCTAGCCCCTGAGAAGAACCAGGATTTGAGGTTTAATTGGACATAGTGCAACATAAAACTCTGCAAAAACCCCGCCATCGATGTGTTTTTCCAGTTAAAAAGTCCGCGAATATCAAAGTAACATAAAGTTTAGCCCAAGACATTTTTGGTCCATGGAAATCCAGCCTTTTATAGAAGTGCATTCTTCAAGGCAAAAATCAAAAAGAAGACCTAAAAGTTGTGCACTCTTTGGACAGTGGACGAAATGGCACTAATACAAAGTTCCCCAAAGTTTCGGAAAGTCCTATTTTCAAGTGACGATTTTTCAATTCCTTAGAAATTCTCAATCCGTTTCAACTAAGTTGAACTTTCATAGTGAAGTATTAACACATTTACAGTTAACTTCCAAATATTAGATGTGGGCAATGAAGGAGAGACAAAATCATCATATTGAATCTTGGAAGCTTCATTTATCAAAACCAGAAGGAAGTGTCTAAAGACACGGCTGTTTTTATTGGTACGGCAGTCGATTTCAAGGGATTAGGATAAGGATTCGGGATTATGGTTAGGGGAAGGGTTAGGGGTTGGGGTTAGGGTTAGGTTTAGGTTAGGGCAGGGCTTGAAATGGGGACTGCCTTACCTCTCCACATTGAAATGCACTGAAAAACTGCCGTAACCGTAGCAACTGCCAAACCAGAAATATAGAGATATAACAAGATAGCACTGAAGTCACGAATTAGTCTTAGCAACAGTTGCTAATAAAGCAAAGTAAACTGGTTTAGGTGGTTGAACATTGAAAGGTCATTGATACTGCCACTGCTCAAGCCTGTTTCAAAGCCAACACCTTGCCTGAAGGAACAAAGCACTAAATAAAGAGCAAAATATCAGTCTATAGTTGGAAAGAAAGGGGATTAAGAACAACCTTTGTTGCACTCGATTAAATATAGGAATCAACAATGCTATCTTTACTATCTCATCCATATTAATCGCGCGGACACAAGAGTGTGGACTAACTAGGATGACATAAGTTTTAGGTGTGCAGTGATGTACGGTGTACGACATCAGCCTGACCACCTTTCATTTCTGCTCTGCATTTTTTCTGTCTCTTTAATAATCATGGAGCTTCAGAAGTAACAAATAAAGGTATTTTGAAACACAAAAATGCATTTAAATTTGGCATGCAGTAGCTAGCTTAGGCACAGTCCAGTAATATACAAGAGAAAGATAGGATATCTTTAGCCCATCAAGACTATCCTTACAGGCTATTTATTCCCTATTAGGTTTAGCTTAGCGACAAGACGCCGACCCAAAGGTATTATCCCATTTTTCAATTTTTTTTTTTTTTTCCGTAGCACCTGAACCAATTTTACTGACAGAGCTTTCCTTCTCACTGAAAATCAGCAAGGAGTGAGGTTAAGAGTGACCATACAGTTCTGTTTCTGGCCTCCATCACGCCCGTGTAGATAGCAGGCTAAGCCTGGGTATGAGCGATTCAGGAGAGAATGTTGCGTGTTGTAACCAGCGCTGATTCACTTGGACGTTCACATCTACTTCAGTAAAAGAGGCGTATAATTTTACGCCCAACTTTCATCTTATCATTGTCAAAGATAAAATATGTCCTTAGATGCTTAAAAAAGTACCCAATATAAAAGTCATTCTGGTAAGCGTGACAGGGTGAAGAGGTCTATTATAAAAAAAAAAAAAAAAACCACTATAGGAATACCATAAAAAATTACTACTAAAAACTATCAGTATTGCTGTAGTAATGTATGTTTTTTGGAACGCACTATAGAGAGTTTAGTATTACTATTGAAATATTGTAGGGCTACCGTAGCTAATAAAATAACTCTACAGAAAAAACTTTGGTAATACCATAGCTGATGAAATGTACTATAGAACACTACAATCACACTATAGAACACAATGCAATTCTTATAGTATACTACAATAACCCTTCAGTTCATATTCGTGAGGGGTATGTGCTAGAACCAGGTTTTGGAATAGAAATTGAGGACTGGAAAGGGTTCAGCTGAACTAAAGTCTGCAGATACTTAAGGGGCAGTCAGCCAGCACTGGCAAACAGCAGCCCTCCCCACCAACTTGTATGATTTCAGAGGCTTGGTTTCGTTTTAAGTCATAATAACCGCAATCTTCGCCCACGCTGGATTTTAAAGCCTTCCTCCCACTCATACATTCCTGGCTCTTTATTATTGCTTTTATCATTTTCTCAGTTTGATCTTGTCTTACAGTGAATTTCTCAATATACCTCACTTGCATTTTCCTTTCAACCTTTTACAGGGATAAGTAAGTAAGGCTTAAACAACAGGTCTGAGATTGACCTGAGCTGTCTGAGGTTGTCTTGAGCGAGAGCTAAAATCAAACGCAAGGCTTTGTTGACATTGCCTTGGAAAATTTTTGCCAGGACATTAGCTTTATATTAGCATGAATACCTTCTGTCAATAATAATAACAAGGATCAACAGTTTACTACTTCTGGCCTGTAGTTATCTGTGGGAAATTCCACCTTGAACAGTTGATGGAGTATGATGGATTCTTTCAAAGAGCCATTTGACTTTCAAAACAAGTTGTCTCGCTATACTGGGCGTATGTTAGCCAAACTGGTAGCTTAGCCTCCTGCTGTCTGTCCACTGATGGCCATTGCTGTCAACAACAAACTGAATAATTGCAATATAGCTGTCACTTGCTCTCCCAGTGCGGTTAGCACCAGTCGCAGCCCTTGGACTCCTCACTAAAGAGGTTATTATGTAAGAGCAGCTTTACCGGACAGCCACAACAATGGCAAAACAAAGACATGTTTCTAAATGTCAAGAGCAGCGCACATATGCTCCAGTCAAGCTGGTGAAGTAGCGCAGCGCACACAAACAAACGTTCTGACCCCCCCCCCTGAACCCCGGCCACACCTTCAAATAAAGGTTACAAGGACCTCTTTATGCCTTAACAATTGTCAGCCTGCTGTACAGTTCAGGCCAACAATGGGAATCAAAGCTGGAGAGGACAAATGCTCATGAGGCTCTGGCACAGTAGGTGGGGAGAAGAGCACGTCACTGTGGGGAGAAACAGATGGGAGATGGGGGCAAGATGTCTGCCTGGTCCAGACGCCCCTGTGGCCAAAGAGGGCAGGGAGGCAATCGGGGGGGGACAGTGGATCAAACCCAATTTTCTCCAAGATATTAGCATGAAAGCACCCATATAAAAACACTAACCCCAGGGGAACAGATGCCCGGCTGCTCATGTTCCACTACTTTAATAAGAGGCACGCGCTGCACGCATGTCCACGCGTGGAGACCTTCAGAAGTAGATGATTTGTAATTGCTCAATCAGTCAGAGGTCCTTCTGCCTCTGGTGTTGGACCCCTGACCTGCTGGACCCACTAATATCACAGTACAGAGCAACCATGGGGATAAAGAGAGATGTCAGCTGAGATTTTATGCAAGATAATTTGTTTTATTGCTGCACTTGTGCCGACACTGAAATATTTCTTCTCTAAAGCACTTCTACTTAGTGTGAAAAATAGCAATCAAGATACCTAAGTGTCTGACTAATGTATTCATTTTTTTCTAGCAAGAAAGAAAAAACTTTTTAACTAATTTTTTTTTCCTCCAGATTGCTTTCAGGTTTACTTAGCTGCAGATTCAGATTAATAAATGTTTAATTTTTGGAGCATCAGTATTTTGCCAGAAGCTTGCGAGTGTTTTGGACTTAAGTCTGCAGTGTCCACCATGCAATGTTTTAACATGGTGCCTTCAATATCCGCTACTTTAGTTGAAGTTATGAGAGTCTCGCTGAGAAGCCTGTTTTTAGGATCTGGTAAATGAAGAATTATAGGAATGATCTGTCTGCCCTGAAGGCGAATCACTGGAGCCCACATCAAGGTCATTGCCCAAGTGAATATTCACTCCTTTCCAGCGAGTCCATAAATTAGAAGAATCATCTGTGTGATTTAAGATAGAGGCCTTAAGGCTAATTTTTCTTAGGGCTGGGACTGAACAGGCTAGGGCTTCAGTTATGCTCTGTCTCTGATTATTTACTTCATATTTGCACCCATTTAAGGAATTTTTATTATCAGGGCTTTAAACGGTAAAAAACATAAGGGTGAGATTGTGGAGATACACCACATCACAGGAAGCAAAAATAGAAGTAAGTGCCAGCACTGCGAATGACGAAAGATAGCAAGACGCTCCTCTGAATGTATCTATATTGTGCAACGGCTTGGATCTTCGCCCAAAAAGACGACCCATTGACTGTCGAACAATGAAATTCCTCAGCTCCTTTATACACCATAAACTGTAACCCTCACCCCATGTATTGTTTTTCTCAACAGTCTTTTTCTATTCTTTTTTTCCAATCATGGACATAGACTCAGATGTAGGACTTTTGTCTTGCGTTGATCAAGAAGCCTGGTTAGAAACTCTCCACTCCTCCCAAAAAAAAAAAAAAAAGTTCGTTGGCCCCACTTATGGGGTCTCCTCCCCCCCAGACCAAAGCCTGGACATGGGGGCTCCCCGCGGTCCAGTCCTCATCGTGGCAGAAGCGTACGTGGACACTGAGCATTGTCCTCCAGCAAACCGCAGCGGTAATCAGTTTGACAGGCCTTTATTTGGAGAGAGGGCCCAGCCACCAACAGATCGCCATTGTTCACTAATATCTGTCCGCTCTGCATTGTTTGGGACATCTGAGGTGCATGTGGCCCAATCGATGCCCCCTTGCATCTGCAGCGGGACCAGAGCAGGCCGGTCCGGAGGTCAGCGGGAGCGAGGGAGCACCAGGCGCGATGCTTGCCTCGTTACCCCGAGATGAGACTCGCCTTCGTAATGTATGCGCGGACTGCCATGATGGAGTACCCCCTACAGGGCACACAAACCCCATTAATTACACTCACTGGGATTATAAGTAATTAATTCAACTGTGATCAAATTTATCCAAAACTTGAGGCAGCAGTTTCGTTTCTGCCGTTGGTGTTGGAGGCCTGTCGCTTGATTGTCTTGTTGTCTGAGATGAGCTTTTGAGAGCAACTGGAACGGCTAAGGGGGGAATTACTAACAGCTAGCTACTTCATGAAGTAGTATTTAACACATTAAATTCTCAAATTTACTGACATAAAACAATGAGGTTACAGTGGTGGTTATGTCTAGAAAGTGAAAGGTGTTCTGTGTTTTATATCTTAATCTGTTAGGCCTGCATATCAACTTTGTGGATTTGGCCAGTTGACTAAATGCCAGCCTGTTTTAAATTGAATTGCAGAAAGCCACCCATGTAAGTCCTCTATATTATCCCTTCAAACAGAAGGCTTTCAGACTGACTGACAGACTGACTGACTGATGAAGTACCACCATTGGTCAGCCAGCCGAGCGTTCTTTCCCCATTAGCTGTTGCTCCTTCAGACTGATTTGGCACAAACAATTTCTATTACGTCATCAGGGACTGTTGAGAGTGGATCCATACGGATATGCTTTAACAACAATTATTATTACAACCAATACAGAAAGTTCAATGAACATTTTAAATACAGGAACGAACATTATAGAGCGTACCACTGACTATTCCTGTACTGAATTGCCCACAATTTTGCACACACACCATAATAAAAGTTTTGACCTAGTCTTGTGCTCTGGACCTCAATTACTTGGAATCAAAAGCGTTGATAATAATGTCAGCTTCATACTGTGTAATGGTTATCCAGATCTTAGAAATGGCCAATGGCCGTGATTGATGCAACTGTGTTGTAGAAATACATAAGTTCATGCTCACATTGTCTATTGGTATGCTTTCAAAAAATGGTTCCCAGAGGAACTTAAAAAGTAACCGTTGTCAACGGGTTTTTACAAAGGCGACACACTGTACAGAAGTGTGTTTACAGAAGTGAAGACAAATTTCTACAAAGCAAAGCACTGTGTGCACATCCGCTGCCTATGTAAAGCTAACATCCACACAAATCGCACCGCAATGGTAAATGCAAATTAGAATACTCTCCTTTCACAAACCGCAGAGTGTCACAATGCCTAAGTAAACTTCCTCCGGTACGCAAGACCAATATTTACTCAGCATATTGTCCAAATAACTGGTATAGCGGTTAAATTGAATTAATAACTTCCTTTTGTGGAGATATCTACCAGCTGTGACATCGCAAACAGGTGAGGTGTCTTCGGTTTGTGTTAAGTACACAGTGGAAATATTAAAATAGTGGCTGCACTTGGCTTCATCTCTGGACTGTTCTCATATCCTTAGACATCCAAAAATGCCCTTAATCATGACATGAATTGATATATTTAAATAGCTTTTGAATGATGCGGACAGATTACACTTTTTATTCCTATTCATTGTGAATTATGCTATTTGTGAGGTTTCACAGCCTGTGACTCATGCTTGTGTAAGATAGGTAGATAAACTGTCATTACAAGCAATTACAAGGAGGGAGTGTCTCCTTTTGTGTTTGTGCTTGGTATCTTTGTGTTTGGTGTTAATGGAGTTTGGACATAATGGGTCAGATCTGCAGCTAACCCTGATCTTCTCGATCCCTGTCCTCATACTGCTCGGTCTTACCTGGGCTGCTGCCCTCTACAATCTGGTGATGACATTACATTTTTCCGAGATAAAGATCTGCTTTCAAAGCCCAAGCATTCAGACAAATTTCACCTGTTTTTCTTGGTCCAGATCGGGTCAAAATGAGTGTGTCTCTCTTAGCAGGGGACCGCAGGTCCTCGGGGCAGCAAATAGCTCTTTGTCAGTCATGCCATCTACAGCAGTCAGTCATCTCATTGAGGTGGACATCTTTGGACAGCTGAGACCTGTCTGTAGCTACCGGTGTGATTACTTCCATGACTTCCCCATAGGAAAATGGACAATGCAGTGCATGTAAAGCCTGAGCATTTGTCATCATCAAGAGGAGGCAAGTGATATGAGGTCCGTGCTGAGCATGATTTCATTAAGAGCCAGATCCCTGGCTGAATGAAGACAATTCTTGGAAGATACTAAGCGCCTTTTGTCTGACTGTTCTGGAGAAAACATGACTCATCATTTCGCCCTTTGACTGAGAAACAGTCGGAATTTCAAAAAACCGATCCTTAGATCTTGATAAAGAACTGGTTATCAGAAGATTATACGGTACATAGTTTATTCATAGCTTCATTTCCGTGGAATTGTGTACCCAAGCATGTGCTCTGAGGGAGAGCATGCTCCTGTATCGCTATTTCAAATTCGAAACATTCTGCACATGCTCAGCGGCAGGATAGACGATCATAGCCATGCAAACGTGCAGAAAGCCGCCTGCCCCTCTCTTATATTACAATCTGAGGGAAGTGAGAAATTCCAGAGGTGATGCGATCAGAGAGCCAGCAGTTCTAAAGTTGGAATTAGCAGGAAACGCATTAACCGGCCAACAGCAGAGGAAGCCCATCCCTCAAACGGAGAGCAGAAAAAAAAGTGAAAGACTCAGGCCTCTTCCTGTTGGGCTGCAGCATCGCATTGTGGCATGCGCTGAGGCACGCTTTTAAAAATAATTTGTTATTGTGATACAAGGACACTGTCACTTACTCTCTGTACGCTGTATGACATATTCTTCCCTTTGTCAAGCAAAGTCTTATTTTTAGCAACCTAAGTTTGTTTTCTTACATGGTTTATGCTTCTACTGTAACATTTAGCAGCAGGCTAATAATGGCTCAAAATTTTAGTTAATATGAGATCATGGGTTTTCTGGGATGGCCTTTATTTTTCTGTTAATAACAGCAACCCTATTTGTTTAATTAATTCTTCCTTTTTTTTGCAAGTATGTTGATTGTCATGTTTGTCTGTCTATCTGTGAGCTCTCTGCTGTCCGCGATACTTGAAATATTGACGCAAAATGAGCGATTTTGTTTATTTATCTGTCTGACAGTCTGTTTGTTTGTGCCCAATCTAGCATCCATACTTCTTGAAATATTAACTTGAAATTTATACCACAAGAAGCCATATGTCTCAGGGGGAAAGGTCACGGTCAAGGTCGTTGAAAAGGTTAAAAAAAAAAAACATTTCGGTGAATATCTTGCCTCTGAAAAATGCAAGAGACATGCAACCAACGCCAAAATGTTCAGTCTTGTCTTGTGTTTTCAAGTTTTTGCAAGTAGCTCGATGAAAAATTTTTATTTGTCTATCTGTTTGTCAGTTTAATCGTTCTCACTCTAGAACATACAGTTCTTGAGGTATCGACTTGAAAATAAGACAAGAAGCCATAGGTCCAAGGGCAAAGGGGTTTGATTTTGAAAGCTGAATGTCAAGGTCAAGGTTGTTCAAAAGGTCAAAAACACGGTTTTGCTGATATTTCCCTTCTGCGAAATAATAGAGGCATAGGACCAATGCTAAAATCAGTCTCGTCTCGTCTCGGGTTTCTAGGTTTTTTCAAGTGTTGCTCTATGAGCAATTTAATCTGTTTGTCTGTTTGTTTGTGCTCAGTCTAGAATCCACAGTTCTTGAGGTATCGACTTGAAATTTATATCACAAGAAGCTATATGCCCAAGAAAGAGGGGATTCAATGTGGGAAGTTCAAGGTCAAGGTTCTCAAAAAGGACAAAAATTTACTTTTTGAGTCACATCTTTACATATACACAATGATGTCAAATGAAAAAAAAAAAAAACTGGGGGCATAATCTCAACGATGTCGAGAAAATATTACAAACTGATGGTGTTGACAAACAGGGAATCGCTCAGCCTTGGTAGATGTTTGCAATCTTGGAGACTCTTAGTGGCCTTAGTCTAAGCCTTGTGGCCACAGTAGTTCACAACCAGGCATTTCTCAATCACAACTATGAACTGCTTATCCATATGTCTCCCCGGCCACTGATACTGGCCTGTGGTAGTTTAAGTCTTACCGAGAAAGCATGGGCCTAACTAATACCTAGACCATGAGAGCTATGATTTGAGATGTCAATTGCAATCTTTTTCTCCCGCCATAAGTTTTACTATGTTTAAAATCAGACTCATTCCTGATTCTTGAGCAGCAAGTACATTTGTATTTACAAATATAACTTCATTCACTCTGAGGGAAGCTACCAGGCTTACTCAATACTGAACAGCTATTTGTTTAGCTCTGAGCCACAAACACAACTGCAGCAAATCCACTCACATTTCCCCTCTTTCTTCTTTCCGCATGCTGTCCTAATGCAGGAAAGAAAAGAGATGGGGCCACACCTAGAAACATTCCAAACACTTTGCAGAATGACAAATACAAGTAGGGCAATCAAGGTTTGGGTTCCAAGTGAACGTAGACATAGATTTCCACACTGTTATAGCAATGACTGTGCATAGCAGTTCTAAAATATTTTCAAGTTGAAAATCATGTATTAAAACATTTTTGTTGTAAAGGAGCTGTAAAAACAATATTAAAAGTGTATTTAGGATTTCAGAGGTCTGGGGCCTGTATCATGAAGCTCGATTACTTGCTTAGTAATTACTTGCGTAGAGCATAATTGGAAGCTAGATTGGAGCCCGATGGAGGTTATCTTCTCAGCATGTTACACGATAACTTAAAGCAGTACTATGTAGGAATTTCACCTTAAAATATCAGTTTCAAAGTCTATCTATTGGTGGGCTGGATTATTACAGTGAGAATGGCATCTCTCCCATTATCACAGAGGGACCTGGTGGCCTGCATCTGGGACTATGTAACTTTCAACCGCGGGTCCCGCACTCTCGCAAGACTTACGTTCTGCTTTACGGCACACACGAGCTTTTGGATAAGGAGCATAAGGAGAAGGCAGCTAGGCTAGCCCGCTATCGTGTCTCGAAAGATGGCTGAGGCAAAGAAGCGAAAAAGGACGGTGTCGGTGGAAGACAGGATAAAAAAAGGGAGAGTGACCGTGCACGGCACAAAACCAGAGTTAATATTGGACTGGCTTTTTCACAGTGGAGAGAGCTCATGGCAAAAGAGGGCTGCAAGTCGGACGCTGAGCTGGCAATGTTGCTGATTGAGAGGTGAGTTATATGCTTGTGTCCATGCATTGTATTTGTCACACATTGTTTTTGTTGGCTGTGTTATCGTGTGTAGTCACAGTCACTATTTGGGTTATCAAAATCATTGTGGGATTATCGTCTCAGTTTGTCTGAACTTGACCAAGTCGTTTCTGATGATTGTTCGGTAATAGTTTCAGAGACAAACTGGATTCTTGTTGTGTTTTTTGTCGAGTTGAGTACAGTGATTGGAAAAAATCAAATGCGTCGGCGCGTCAAACCGCGTTGCTTGCTCTAAATAATCAGTAAAACAAAACCTGTGTGCATTGAGTTATGACTTTTCATAGGCTTGCTTATCACTAGCACCTTGCGCTGAGTGTAGCTAAAATTACAGGGATTGTTGCTTGTTTAATCATTACTTATTTTCAACATCGTCATATGATATTGTTTAGCCACAATTAATTACATTACCTCATCGCTATTCATCCCTCAAACAGAAACGTAGTTTGAACCTGTCTTCTGTTAATTTCCAAAACAACTGCACGAGACCAGGAGATCAGGATGCTTACGATGTTACGCTGCTGGTGCTCATGGGAAATGGGGTCTTCCTTCAGGCAAAACACTACCGCTTTGGGCCACAGGCACCGCCAAACTCAACCAAAAATAAAAGTTCCTTAGTGTTGCTTTAAGCTGTTAAAGCTAACATTATCCGAAGCAGGTTATAGATAGCTAACAGACCTTGGGCCAATCAGCAGTAAGTGATGTCCATATATTGTCTGATGTAACAAATGGGGTTCCCTGTCCCTCTTCCAGCTCAGGGACAAAGGAAGCATGGACAGGAATCTTCAATAATCGTGCAAAACTTACATGTACTGTGAGGTCTGAAATGCTCAAAATGAAACTTTTATTAAAAATAATTTAGGGTGATGTGATAGTCGTATCCACAGCCACTCAATTGAAATAAAATATGGTAATTTTGCTATTTCTTTTCAGTCACTTAGGTTACACAAGCAGTCTGTTTGATCTAGAATGTTGTTTATTGTTACATTTAAATACCAGACTGTATACCTAAATGCGGTGTGCACATTTAGGTGTACATTGTTTTGTCATTTCAGTTTTGATAAGATGTACCAATGAATTTTTCTTCGTTTTTGAGTTATCATTGGGTAGTGATGGCACTTAAGTTCGATTCGTTTCAAACATGTTTGACACTTCTGGAATCAAAATGGATTTACAACACTGTTTCGAAAACTTAGTCACGTGACCCCATAACATTCATTTCAGAAAAAGGCCGTTATCCAGCACTAGAAGGTTGGAATGCTTTGTTGAGCTTTTATGGCATTATTGCTTGATAGAGACAACCTGTGATTGGCGATTAAATTTGAGAGACATATTTTTCATTTACTTAGTTAAACAGATAAGCTGAATAAACATACAGGTAGGTTTAGCTAGATAGATATATATGCATTGGCTATGTGTATACACATGTAAGCATTATTAAATTGCCTATATCCATTGGTGCACTGGTCCAAAGACTTTCGTCCAATTAGAGATTAGAGACATTAAAGAAATGATCATCACCCGGAGCTGAACTTCCCATATTACAAAAAACAACTTCACCACGCTTTATTTTGGAGTGGATTTTTGAAACTTGTTTAGGTTCCACCTCATTATCTCCTCTCTCCGAGCACAGTAGCAGTTTTAATATATACTGGACAAATAAAGTTAGGGATCACCCCAAATTTTGAATTTGAAATATGTGATAGTTTGTATTTTTTTCCATATCATATTTTAATATTGAGAAGTTGGGTGATCCCTAACTTTCTTTGTCCAGTATAAATAAAATAGCAGCAAAATTAAACCACTGCAATGTGGCAGTTGTTCAGTGAAGAAGAGAGTTTGTTTGCTGACCTGACGGGCAATTGGACTGAAATCAAAATAGCCTACACTGTGTATCTTTGTAAATAATATTATTATTAATGTTGGTAGTAAAAACCATCAATAATAGCAATTTGTTGTTGAGACTCATCTGCAATCATCCGTGCTTTTTCAGTTCAAAACATTTATAACAGCAGCAGTAAAAGTTTCTGCGAGTAGGCTTTGCACTACTGGTAAAATCGCGGTTTCGTAACGTTTCAAGAAGTTTTGAAACGATGTTTGTTTCAAGAGTTCTGAAACAGTTTCAAAGATTTCAAAGAAATTGCCATCATTGGGTCAATCCTCCTTCCTGGTTCAGCCAAAAGCTGTAGCAGGGGGTGGAGCCCACTTAAATACTGAAGGTAAGGAAATGGACCAGACCAAGAGAGGTATCTGCATAGGGGGAATGGTGTTTCTTTAAACTGAGTTATGGGTTAAGGTCAATGTTGTTTTTCCCTTGCTCGTTTGCAGTGGTCTGATCAGCCAGTATATATGTCTCCCTTTTGCCAGGTCAGTTGAGTTAAAGTCTTGTTTTGCTAACAGTAATTTTTTGAGTTGAGGCTTTGCGGGCTGAGTAATTTATGAAACCTGTTTTTTAAGTATTTTTTTTTAATATATGCATTTTTTATTTTTGATGGGGAGAAATAAATGCTTTTTTGAAGAGTAAACCTGTGTCTGTTGCCCCTCAGCTGCTTATTCCCTGACTGGGAATACAGAACTGGGTTTAAAAGTGTTGTAGAGCCAATAAAACATTTAAAAGCAGATCCTGCCCTAAAATCAGATTTACCAGAAACATTTTCAATAATATATGTTTTGGAATACAAAATTATTATAATAAACTGTATTATGGTCAGACATTGGTCTTTTTGCCATGTGATCGATAGATCATTGACCTACAATGTCAAAGGGGTATTGTGACAGCTTCTTTCGGAGATATGAAATGGGAACTTCCTTGCTATAAAAAAGGTGAAAACCTTCAGCACACAAAACATTTCTTATCACAAATTCATTAAAAGAAGGCACATCTTTGTTGTTAACTTTGCTGGTTTCTTTCGGTTGGCTACGGTTCGTTCTAGTTCTATAATTTTCACTTAGTGTTTCTTTTGTCACTTGATCTATTTGCACTTTAACTTGTCTCCTTTTAGCACTTTTGCACCAAACTTTTGCACTTTGTATGTCACTCTGGAGAAGAGAGTCAGCTATAAACATGGAATGTATTTTCGGTAGTGAATACATTAACTTATGCATCAAAAAGGTGCAAAGAACTGCACTTGTGTGTTGACACAATCAGCAATTTATTTATTAATTTCTTTTTTCACCAGTATGCCTCTCTTGCTTTGCGGCAGCTGGAGTATCGTCCTTCGCTGTGATTTTATTATATCATATATAATATATTAATTATATTATATATCAGATTTTATATCATTCATATTCTTCTATAATAATCTGCTGGTTCTCCGCATCAAAATCTGAGTCTTACCTTGTCCATTTTGATTGGCTGATGGCTGCACATGGCACGATTTTACTGTATGTGCATGCGCCCGATTGGTAATCATATCCTGAGTGCGTAAACCTCGCTCCGCATAACCTGTGTATAACCAGTGTCGCACACCCACTTGACGCTGACTGCATTAAGCTGCTTTTACACCGGACGCGAAACGAATTTTTCGCGCGACAGATTACATTCAAAGTCAATGCAAAGACGCAAATACGCGCGTTGCGAAAAATTCGTTTCGCGTCCGGTGTGAAAGCAGCTTTATCTTGGTTTCAGTGAAGATGGAAGTTAGTTCACAGCCTGAGTTTGTTAAACGAGCTGTCATGCTGCAGGCCTCTGGTACATGACTTCTGTTTTTGTTTTACTGTTACTGCCTTTTATCTTACAGATCATTATACAGTATGTGACCCCACGCAAGGGTGTGTAGCTTCAATGTGCAATTAGTCTGGAACAGGATGTATGATAAAAGAAAAGGGTGTGAGCGATAGATGGTTATGCTAGAAATTGGCTGCAGTTCCATCTTCCATATTTCTCTCACTAATTTATCTTTTCCAACCTGCTGCATTTTTAAAGGGCACACGTGCCCATCCCAGTTTATCAAAATCCCCTGCAGTCTTTCTTTAGCATTTCTATCATTAAATAATTATGTAATGCTGCATTTGAATACCGCCAGGAAAAGCTTTACGTAATTTTTTCTGCTCTGAGAGAAGCAGCATTCTTTTATTTCAACACTTTCATATTCATGTAGGCCTATTCATTGTTGACACTTTTGGCAACGTTTTTTTTTCCTTCATTTTTAAAGTTGAAACAATACACATCATTCCTTTAGAGAGACTGTGTGCACGCTGCAACAGAGTGTTTAAACTCTTGTATCTGACCTAGGGTTATGGTGGTCTGTTTTCATTTAAGTATGCCAAACATTACAATATTATAAAGCGCATGGCTCATATTTCTCTCCAATGGGCATGTTTAAACATAAATCATCGACATCTCAGACTTCTGTAAATGTTACATTTTTTCTATCTCTTATTGTATATAGTGTCACTTCAAGCGCAGAAGGTGTGCGCTGGAGAGCACATATGACTGGAATTAGGCGCAGGTGCAGAACAAGATCATTAAACCTCTAAAAAAGAGATAGATATCTACATAATGGTTCTTCCTGACAGACAGAATGTGCAGTGTTTCAAAAACCCAGGGGCCTGTTCCACAAAACAGGATTTCTGAGTTAGCCAGATAACTGCCCAAAGTAAAACCTGAAACAGCTCTTTTTGCTTCCATCTGTCATCCAGATTTGAGAGGTTTCTAGGTTTTACTTGCAATAATCCAGCTGTTTAATCCTGCTTCGTGGAACTGGCCTCAGATCTTCATCAGGAAAAGGTTTACGTTTGTTCACGATTTCTCCCAAAGCTGCAAGTTATTTTCAGTCAGGACAACGTGTCTTGACTCTGTCTCTTTGGTTCGCAGCGTCTGCCAGGTCCGTGTTGTTGTGTTATGCGGTGAATTGGACGCATTGATAAGGTCATTATCTTCAAGTTGCAGCTTATGGTCTGCGTTCTCCACCTACATCAGAAGCCTGAGCCAGCTGGAGAGCAGGTCACACAATAGGCCGAACAATTGATAACCAGCTTTGGCAAACAGGGGGAGGAGGTGGCGGTTGATTGAAGAACACTTACCTCCAATCGGGTTATCATGCAGACTTGTCTCCTGAGCGCTATCTGTGTTTGTACTGACACTGAGATGACCTCTTCTTTACTAGGGAGGGGTTTGCAGGGGAAGAGGAGGAATCTGTTCAGCCATTTGTAGTTTAGGTGCTTAAAGTAGCTCTAAAATTAATAGGTGCACACTGGCACTTGTACCCACAGCTCCACGCCTGTCCTTTTATAATCATTGAATATTGATGGCATATTCATATTGTATGATTTGTACCTCGCTTGATCTGTTTTGTAGCTTTTACAATCACTTTATTCTTTGCACTTACTGCATTGGATAAAAGCGCCCACCAATAAATGTAATGTACCTCATTCTGTGTGTGCCTGCATGAGTGTGTGTCCTAAATGTTGAGCTCAGATATGCTTGAGGTACTGGATACAGTGTAAAAAGCCAGAAAGCCATACAATACCCTAACGGGGCACATATGCAGGATATGTGGAGGTCCATAGGTACTCTCTGGCATCTATGCATGTTTATGTTTTGAAATGTGACACTTTTCATCCTCATTTCATCATCTGTGAATTCCTTCACGGATGGAAATGTTTGCTATTTGTAAATATGACTCACATTTGTTCTAAAGCTGTCATTCCAAATGCATTCCAGCTCAGTATGGTGATGAGAATTCTCTCCCAGCATGCCTTGCTGAGAAACACCTGACACCTCTCATTTTTCCCACCCTGGCGGACTTCGACTTTGCCCGGTATTCGGTCAGGTGCTCGCCTGGCTATCAAAATGTTAATTTTCAATCCTAAAAAAAAAGGTGAAATGGTCCGTATCAAATTGAGTCTTAAAAAAAAAGTGGAATATTCTGTCCGAGGAGAATGCTCGCAACACAGCGTCGTACGGGCCGTACTTCCAGAAGTGGCTGTGGGAGACAGTGGGAGAACAACACCTCAGCTCTGCTTCTTCCTGTCCTGGCGTCCGAGGCTGCTGACAGCTTGATCTTAGCGAGGGTCATGAAACCGCAGTCGCCGGCTGCCTTTTAATCATTCACCACAGGAATGTCTTCCCGGCGCGAGCCCCCGATTCTGGCCAGTTCCCAGCCTCTTAGACCCGCACACTGCCTCTTTCTCTCCTTCACCTGGAGAGTGAATTCCTGGCTGAACAAACAAGGGCCGCGCTTTCTCTTTGAGCTCAGGGAGCTGGCTGCTCTTTTATCACCCTTCCGTGTCTGCTGCCCTCCTTCACCGAGAGCCGTGGCTTGTTGATGTTGTATATTATGTTGGCATTTAGTCCTCGCTGAAGTTGGCACCAACCCTTTCATCTCGCAGCATACGCCGCCTCCTTCCTCTCTTTTTTTTCATTCCGTGGGAAACGTGGTCATGTGTTAGATAACCGTGTCAGGTGACGCTTGATTACAAGCTGCGGTCCTTTTTAGGTGGAAACCTTGGACCGGGGCTCAATGCTGTACATCTGAGATTCTGCTATACAATGTGCGCAGGTTTGGATTTTGTCTCAAACAGAGCTGTACGTCTTCAAGTATACTTTGGAATAAAAATTGCTGTGACACAAACATTATGCCTGAATTATCCCTGTGGAAATCGATATAGCCTCTAATTGAAGTTGTTTGCATGTAAATTGTAAAAACATGGGCGCAGAAAGACATGCTGATGTCTCAATTATACGCCCGTTTTCTCACATGCAGTTCCTGTAAACGGCCGCAGTGTTTGCCGGCCCGCTGCCCCCAGCCTGACACGTGCGTCTTAAACTTGCTGACTCACAAGTCCCTTCTGAACCAACGAGTCAGTGCTGGACTGGAGGTCTGAAATCTGCAAATCTTGCACGTCTGTTCTGCTGTGAGCAGTAAAGTGGACAGCAGTGACTTGGAGCACAGAGCACTTCAGCCTATCGCGACCCGGACGAACCTCGAGCGCACTATATTCCACAGCCAGCCGCGCCGTAGGGTCGCCACAGTGGCGCGTAGAGCAGAAATAATGCCCTTGCTGTGTTTGCCCGAATCGGGTCATATCTTGAGAACCGACTCTTTCTCAGGCTCAAAACAAACAGGAGTTATTTAAACACTCACCGTTGGTATTTCGAGCCGAAAAAACAGCGAGTGTTTTGAGTTCCATTGTTTGAATTCCTGCATGACTCAGAAAGGAAGGTGGTAATGTGTTATTGGTGGTACAAATGATTCATGTTTTTAAATTAGAAAGTGCTACGTGCAACCTGAAATAAAGTGGTCATATTTAGCACCTATTTAATGCTCATTTGCAAGACTTTTGTTTTCAATGGCTGCCTGAGCTCTGGCGTCCACAGATGTCTTCAGATGCTGGGTATCTCCCCCGGTGATGCTCTGCCTGGCCAGCACTTTTTTACTCTTTTTTTCTGGTCAATGAATGGGAGGTGAACTCTTTTTGAAGCACAAAACTAAGAAAACTTAAAGTAAAATGCAGTAGAGTTCATCCAGTACAACTAGAAAACTGCATGCAATCAGAAGAAAGGTCATTTTCCTGGTTGAGTGGCTCCATTTTTGGTCCTTTTTTTATTGTTTGTTTTTTGATAATCAGCAAACCAATACTGAATGACAGACAGATTTTTTTTTTACAGTACTGCACCATAAATGTCATAATTTTTAGTATACATTGCAATCACATCTGAAGAAATCCCGAGGTGACTTATTTCAGTCGGTAGCATTGTCAGTAAAATTGCCTGCAATATTGTTTGTGTTCATTTTAACCTTTATAGGCTTATTAAGGTTTATTTGCTCATTTAATTTTCCGCTGTGATGGGCGCTCACAGTACCTTATTGCAGAAACAGGTGGCAACAGGTTTTATATCAACTTCCTGCAAATACATAAATGCAGTAGCACAGTGATATTCGCTTACACTTCACTTAGTTGCTGAAATAGCAGAGAACTTGTACAGATTATTCCTCGACAATTAATTGTGGCCTTCGCCATTGTTTATGTCATGGCTTGGGTATGAATGGAACAATGCGAATGGAAAAAGGCTTGTGTAACATCCGGTGCAGTCGTCCCGGTGATAGGATATCTTACTTTTTGTTTCAATATTATACCTCTAATCCTCTGGCAGTTTGAAACTTCAGCCGCATTTGCTGCCGTACCTGAAGACTGGCCTTTATGTAAGGGCAATTTCCAGACTCTCGCCGATATCTGTCAGCTGTTAAGATTAACTTATCTCACTATAAATACCTTTGAAGTTTTTTTTTATGCGTTTAGAGGTCGCTTTTGTGGAATGATTAACTGATTGTGTTGTTGAGCCACAGGTGTAATTGATTGACAGGTCAGAACTGGGAGAAATATCCAGACAAACTTTTACATCTCCTCAGTCACAGTCATTTGCTAGTGGAAGTGGAAATTCTTGTCTCCATACTGCTAGTAGTTCACTGAAGCACTGCTAATAAGCACTGGATCATCGCAGGCAGCACTTGTAAGCTGTTTATGGCATGCAGAATAATATATATTTTAGAATTTAAAGTATGAACCAGATTGATGGATTAAGGTATTGGATCTTGTGGTTTTTTGCATCAATCTGATCAGCATTCACAATTTTAAAAATGGCTTCTTTTTTTTTTTTTTACAAATACCCTTGCCCCTGGAGTGTAATAACGGCAAGCACAACTCGATGGATTAGTTTTATGAGCAAATATGTTGATTTTTGCGATTAATTTATTCTGTGATGTGACTGGATGGGAAATCCATCTTTCACACACACCGCTCATTGTAGAGGGGGGTCTTTGGGCTGGACGGAGCAGTCGATGCATGCTATAGGAGCTTACGGGGCCTGCACGAGGAGCCAGCTCTTCCCCTGAGGCGGGCGCACATCTCTCCTCCTGGCTCCTGTCAGTCAGCGGGAGGTGAATGCCACTGAGCGCCAGCGCTGCCCTTTGGCCCGGGCCTGATAGCCGCAGTCTTTCATCCTCCCACGCACAGATACAGTGACCCTGCGTCTCGCACGCCGAGGCCCTTCCAACGAGCAGGTGACTCGGCAAAAGTCAGCGTCTCTCAAACAGAACAATGCGTGGAGGGAGGCAATAACCTTTACTCAATGGACCCCGGTTTCCCATCAAAACACGATGAGGCAAGTAAACTCACGTCTCTTTCCAGCTGACCAGGAGCAAAGGTCTATGTTACGTCCTCTCCTCTGCTAGCTTACCACTGTTGGTGACAATGATTCCACGGAGAGGTGCCCCCAAATCACCATCTCACCAAATCACCAAGTGCAGTAAATTGAGCATAACTTTTCATTTTTATTTTATATTTATTTACTCTTTGTGGGGGGATTGACAGAAACAATCAGTAGTTTACTCTGCTTTCATCTTCTTTGAATGGTTATATCCACTAGGAACTTAATCTTTTAAAATAAAGATCATCGGGGCATATTTTTACCTGTTGTACTTTGCCGCTAGCTCAGAAGCTATCTAATCTCGGCGCAGTTGCTCGAGAGGAGAAGGTGTCTGCGAGCAGCAGACAGGCTTCATAGCTGAGGTCCCGAATGCTGGTGCTTGGTGATTGAGACGCCATTTAACGCACCAGTGCCTCTGAAGAAGCTGAGACCTGCGGTCAGGAAGTGCCAGTGCGTCTACAGCAGCAAAGCAGTCCTGCAGGTGTTTTCTGTTAAGCGGAGGAGTCTGCGATGGTGTGTGTGTGTGTGTGTGTGGTTGGGGGGGTAAAACTTACGGGCTGGGTGGGCTTGGAATTGAGAGAAAGCAGAGCTCCCCGCCCCCCATTGGGGGGGCAAGGGGAGGGGGGGCAGGGATCAAGGGGCCCCGGACATACTGGGGGGTCAGCGCTAAAACACCCTGTCTTACATGGCAACCCTCCAGGAATGTTCTCACGGAACACAGAAGGGAAGTGAGGAGGCCTGGACTATTGGAGGAGAGTTAATATTGGCCTTCCGGGTCAAAGGTTAAATGTGGGGAGGTCAGCGAGTAGTGCTGGAATGAGCGGGCCTCCTGAGGACCGGAGCTCAATCCCTGCTGTCGGCAGAGAGACTTTCTACATGAAGGAAATAATGGTACAGAACCGGACCGGTCCGGGATTCAGAACTGACGCCACCCTTGCATAGTGCTGCCAGTGGACTGATGTAAGAACATACAGTAATTTGGGTATAACTGTTTTTTTCCCTGTATATTGTGGTGGGACTAATGTTGAATAAAGCAAATATTGTTTCTATTTTCATAGGATTTAATATTTATGTATGTAAGCAACTTTTATATCTTTCCCTCATTGCATGGAGCTCTTCTTTGCCCGAGGGAAATATCTACAACTCATTCTCTGTCCTGCAAAATGAATTTTCAATGGAAAATCTAACATACCAAAAATTACATGGTACTTAATTCTTTCATTCATTCATTCATTTGTTAAAAAACTGGTTAATTATTAATGGAAATATCAAACCTTTCATTGATTTCTACCCATAACATTGACATGCTGTTCTATACCTGGAGTAACACAGAGGGGGTTAAAGGTCATGCAGCCCATGTAGCTTCCCGTCACGGCTGGTGACTGAAGTTTTGGGTTAGAGCTTCAACTGGACATTTCCTGGAGGCAAATAGTATGGGCGGTATTCAATCAGTGCTTAGTCACAAAATATTAGGCAAATTCTTATTTTGGGAATTACTGTCAACACAAATTGTGTCGAGCAACTGTTATTGAAAAAACCTTATTGAACTCAATGACTGTAAACTTAGAGACTCTCCCTTCATGATATGATCTTCAGGAATTTGTCAGCCATAGCATTGCCTGCAGATTAGTGAACTGCACGTAAATAAAACATGGAACTACACAGTTTTGCTCATGAGAATAGGTGGATAACTAATGTCCCAGTGATGTGGAGGGACACTGTTCCGTCGGAGGTTGAGTCCGATAGCCCACTGTGAGTGTAAGGTAACTGGAGCCCTCGCCTCAGGTAGAGTGAGGTGAGATTTCAGGTGCACTGCTCAGTGTTACTCCCTATCAGCACGTCATTATTATCAATGGGCTGAAATAACATATTATTGTTCCAAACACAGTACTGGAATGTTGGGCATGAATGGGAACCAGCTTGGCTAGGAGGTGGCTTGTCTCTATCAGAGTCGTTCATTCACAAATATTTATGCAGAAGTCACCTGACCTCGGCATGGGCATTGGAGGTTCCATTGTTCAAACACAGGCGGGAACCTAGCTGGGCTAGCCATGACATTCAAACGAAACAGCACTATCAGTATTGACTCATGAATCATATGTTGCCCTGATTAACATTCTTGAAACTAAGCTCTCGAATGCAACTTCACTTTTTCTCAGACGGGCACATTGTTTTGTTCAGTATGTATTGAGATAACTCTAATGTGTATGATCAAACTAACCAAAGAAGGAAGATTCAGGTATTCCCATGTCTTGTGAACAGATTGTAAGAGATAGTGACCTTTGGACTGGGCGAATTCTTCTGAATGGGATGATTCCAGGGATGCAGGGAAAATTCAACATTCTCACAATTTGTCTCATTTTCGTGATTTGAAAACTTTTTTTTTTTGCTACAGGCCTGCTGTTCAGCTATTTGAGTGAAATCCTACCGTAAAATTAGAAACTGTCCGTCTGTCCATCCACCCTTTTGTCTGACTCCATTTTTCTTCTCAATCGGTAGGCCAGTAGATCTGACACTGCACATGGGCATTGAACATTGGCGTAGGCAGGGAATGACTTAGTTTCCCAAAATTTAAGCTGTTTATGAGAATTTACCATGTTTTGGAGGATTTTGGGCAGGTCTGTGCAAAGTTGTGGCGCACGCATTCCTGGAAGTCTACCTGACGCTGTGGTGTGCACAGCTCTGGGTGTGGGGAAGTTTATGCGTCATTTACAGGATAGTCTGAGTAAGAGGTGTCTTTGTCGAATAGCATATGTATTGGCCCTCCTTAATTGAAAAGAAATACTAGCCTGAGGCTAAACTCACTGATGTTTATTGAGAAAGCAGATATAAGGCCCCAGCACAGGTCCTCAGTCAACCTGTATGTGACATTTTTACATGGGCTCTCAGTGATAAAATGCTTCCTAATGGCAATATGAGGCCCAATTTAACCCTGTCCAAGCCCAGGGATACGAGATCCTGTGTTTACTGGTGTCAAAGGCGGGGCTGAAATTCAGCTACTGTAGGTAAGTGAGGATGTTGACTGATGCACACTCAGTCTTTCATTTTTTTTGTCATGTCATTGACCAATCTTCTTCATTTTGCATACTTACCTGTTTTTTTAAATTATCCAAAACCAATTATTTGTGCTGCGTCGTCCAAAAATAAGCGTGGGATTGAGATATGATAAGAATGCATAATTATGCAATAATCATGCATGTGATGATAGCCCTACTTATCGATCTAATACCAGAGAAAATTGAGCATGGACATGTATTGCAATTTATATTTTAGTGTTATGCCTCTCTGTACGTATATTGTATGTGAACTTAATTCAAGTCCACGCTTGTAAAGGATTTTGCGACTTAACAGTAAAAAAAAACAAGATTTTATTTATTTCCTGAACAATGGCGTTTTTGTGAGAAGGAATGTTTTACTTTTGGGTGTGTTCACATAACCTCCATTTCATTATCCACCTTAAGTGACAGTCCACCTCCTAAGTCAACTTTAAGCAGCACTAAATGAAAATGCAATCCTGCATTTCCGTTGCCTTGGCAAGACAGTGGTTTCTTTCACTTCCATGGAAAAGATATCAAGTTTCACAAGAGGATTAGTTTTCCTCAGAAGGAGAGGTTCTGTTGGAAGCACCCGGAAGCTGCTCTGTGTCCATGCGATGAGAAACAGTGTTTTTGGCACCGAAAGTGTGTGCTCAGGTAAGACTTTCAGAAGAATGGGGTGAGATCTTCCCTGAGTTATGAGCCTACTTTCACTGGACAGTTTCCACTGGTTGTCGCTTAAAGTTGTGCATAAGATGGGGAGAGATTAAAATACTCCTTGTCTGTCTGACTGAACTAACCTGTGGAATCCAAGCTCCATTTACCTCCCAATTTCATCATCCAGAACAATGCGGGTGATGGATGCAGGAGCTGCGGAACTGCCGCCCACCCACAACCTCCACCATCCCCCAGCAGAGATTATTACTCCTGATTTTACACACACACACACACACACACACACACACACACCCTGCACACAACCCACCTCCCCACCCCCATTGCTCTGGAGAGTGGCCCAAACTTCGGCCAATCAGCTTGTGCCATGTCATAAAACCAGGGTGCAAACCAGCACTGTGTGCCACTCATCCCCCCCCACCCCCAGCCCACTCCATCCAGTAGTTCAGGCTCTAACAGGAAAGACTTTGTTGCGTTACTGCGAGCAGCGGTAAACAGTAAATCAAACCCTCTCCTGTTCAGTGAAAGTGTTTCCTCACACAGACTCACCCCACCAAGGGGTCTACAGCAGTACACTGAGCCCACGGTAATATTTTCCATAATTTATAAAAACCTGGAAACAAGCCCGCACATATTTATAACTTTCTAAAACTCGTTGAGAGAGAAGACCCTGCCCTCATTAATGGGAACCTTAGCTGTGTGCCACTAGGATCTGTATTTGAAGAGTTGTAATAAAAAAAACGACCCTGTGAATTTGAGCCATAATGTAATTATGGTCAATACAAGTACATGGTAAATGAATATGGGCTTGGAGAATAAACCTAGGAAATGGGAGACTGGAGATTTCTATTTCCTTTTTTTTTTTTTGTGTGTGTGTGTGTGGATCAAAACAAAGGGGACTTGTGTCCTGGGAAATGCAGTGCATGCATTGTTCATTTTTTAAGCAATAAATACTATGCACAACAGGGACTGTGAAAAATATGGATGTTTTGTCAAAAATTCTGCAAAAAAATTGCATCACAGCAATCCAGGATTAATAGAGTAATTCTTGTTGAATATTAATGATTTTCTCCAATTGATGTCCATAAATGTATAAATATTCAGTGTCAGGCTGAAAATAAAAATTCATACTCTCACTTTCTGCTGCAAAATAATAAAAAATAATAATGGTCTGTAGACCTTTTCCTATTTGGTATTTGGCTTTTCTTTAAAAAGCAGCACCCATTCTGCCCTATGCTACCAATGTAAACACAGAAAATCAATGAAAACGCTCCCTGTGCACCAATATAATGCTATACATCATAAGTATTTAAATAATTATTTTATATTATAATTGCCCGTGTTCTAAGGAGGGAATGCTGGGCAGGACCTGAACCAATAATGGCATTATGCAACAAACACAGTGTTAGCTCCAATGAAAGAAATTTGATTCAAGATTTCTGGATATTCTTGACAAAAATAAATACTTTCATGCATCATTAGAATCATTAGGTGGCTTTACGTTTGTCTTCTGCCACTAAGTACCTGGAGAAAAAATAAACTCTGCGAGTTTCAAAATTTGTAAGTATACAAAAAATTACATAATTTTGAATGCAGTATGATTGATTGTAATTGCCGCATTGAAGAGTGAATTTATAAATATTCATATCTGTGCATTCATACGTGTAGTGCTTTTTGTCCTCGTACACACGGTCATTATATGCAACAGTCCCTTCTATTGTGTCATCAGGATGCACCACATATTCTACATATATATGTATGGCTTCCGACTCAAATCTCTCTGGGACTCCCCTTAGAGCAAGTGCTAGTTCCTGCTTCACTTGCTCACAGTATAAATAATTGCATTTTGGTGTCATATTGTGAGGTTATTATCAAAATCAAAAGTATGCATCAACTAGTTTGAAAAGGCAAATAACAATGCTTTCAGATCATTACCTTCGCCCAGAAAAAAAAAAAAAAAATGGTGTCAGTTGACTGTCGTATTTATGTTCAAGTTTTTGAACCTTCACTGTAAACTTGTAGTCTTTTCCTTTCTTTGTTCAACATTTCTTGTTTTCCTGTACACCATAATACAGCCCTACAACCTTCATACAGTGCTGGCAAAATTTACACCAATCCACACTGCATCAGGGAGACTTTTATTAAAAGGATTCTTATAGACAGTTATTCCCTTGCTGTGGTGTCTAAAAAGATCAAAAAGATCTCCAAAAAGACCAAAGATCCTCTGAAATTAACCACAATCATCCAGCAAACTAGGAGAGCAAAATTTAGAAGCAAGAAGGAGCTGTTGAAGAGAGTGAAAGTGCTGCCAATGAACAATCAAGACAAACCCCAAGCAGGGAAATGAGTCTTGTTTAGCTGTAGATAGCCAGGATGCTAATCATCTGCAGTTCTGAGATCCTGCCTCTAGGGGGAGCATGTGGGTCAGCCTCACTGCCATTCACAAAAAAAGAGCTGCAGCTCGTCATAGTGTGTGTGTGCAGGGGAGAAATATTCTCCAACATTAATGCGATCAGCAGCGACTGTAAATAACCCTGGCGTTTCCTCTGAAGAGGCAGCCCTGAGAGATCGGCATACTGTGGCCACAGAGGGGGAAGCGCAGATTTTCATACAGAAACAGAACGCGCCGACAGATCAGATTTCACGTGACAGGGATATCGGTCTCTCGGACAGAGTCTCTTCCTCTGAGAACCAGGCTTTCCTGAACTCATGTTACCTCTGCAGGAATTCGGGACTCCTCTGGGATTCGTTCGCTTGGTCGGCCCCCCTATTTCTCTCTTGAACCCCCACTCACCCTTCTTCCGAGACATTATAACTCGGGGTTCTCTGCTCATTGTAGTCTGAAGAAATGACCTGCAGGCCCAAACAGCATCTCGAGCCGCGGTAAAGACTCCTGTTTCCACCTGACTCAGTTTCCCAGTCTAGTTTTAGCCCACGTGCTGATTTCCCCGATAGCCCAACTCCATCTGAGCAGTCTTCGAGCAGCTGAACGGAACTGACCAACCAGCCCGTGAGTTAAAACAGGCGAAGGGCTTCAACAGCGATACCATGGTATCCCAGGGTCAGTTAAGAATCAGCGTGGGCACAATGTTTGCATAGTTCTCTCGGAATCATGCTTAGAAGTGCTATCGCTTTTCATCCACAGTCAGAAACTGCCAGACAGGTTTAAACGATCACTTTTTAGCTGAGCAGTCAGGCACAATGCTGCCAGTAATCCGATATTTTAGCATCTTTTTTGACAGGAAATGAACAATTATTTCTGCCGAAAGATTCTATTATATAGTATATATTCCGTATATAATTTGCTCCCTTCGCATAATGACAGGGGCTGAGTTTGCCCAAAGATTTTCAGGTCTCGCTTTTCAAGTGCGTGAACATAGTCAAGCTATTATCTACTGTACAGATCTGTTTGTTTTGAAATGTTCACCCCTTTGGTGAGTTCCTCACGCTCGTGTTACCGAGGACATGCTTTTGTCATCATGCCGTAGCGACCCTCATGCAGACAAGTTTCATGTTTTGTCTACTCCTCTCCAATTACTTTGACTGGACTTCGATTTTTCAGCAATACCACCCTAAAGGGGACAGGAATTCCACTCTGTCTGCGTTCGACCTGAGGGATTTGGTTTTTGCCGACAGAGCTGCATTTTTTTCCCCCCAGAGGCCACTCCCAAGTGAATTCCAGCCATTTTGTTTTTGCTCCATTGATTGACTTAATTTCAGGCAAAATGGGTTTAATCTCAGTCAGACCTGTTTGCTCCTGGCAACGAGGGGATTTAAACTGTCATGCAGATGAGAGCAGATTCAGATAAAGTTACACCTGCGGTTTCTGGGTCTTCTGATGCCCTGCTCTGAATATCAGTCAGGTTAAATACAGCAAAATAATGATTTCCTGTGTCGGTGTGATTGGTCCACCAGACGGATTCACTTAAGCACACCAGCACAGTCTTAAATGTGGTCTCACATTCACTCGCTGCACTTTCACTTACTCTTGTCTTTCCTTGTCTCACATTTGTCTTTTGCTGAAAGTGTGTTTTTCTATCTTTCTAATGGAGGACTCATACAATTCAATGCCTTTTGTGCTCCTTGTCCTGTCTTTGGTCAAATCAAGACTTGATTACAGTATAGTTCACTCTCTATTGTCCTTTAATCTCACAAAGAAAATTCCTTAGCATTCTTTAGCTCCATTCTTCTGCCACTGTGGGCCCCATATTGTTGTTCAAATTTACTTATGATCCTTTGGTTTTAGTTTTCACCCTGTTCACCATTCATTTTCATTATGCGTACAGCATTACCTATTGTCGATGCTATCACTCTGTGTCAATTTCAAGAAATGGTAATATACGCTAGTTTTCAAAAGAATAATTAACATGAAGGTTCTATGGAAATTCAACAGCTGCATTTATGAATTTTTATCATTCTGTTACTATTAAGGTACGCTCTGTGAAGAGATAGATCATGTGTTGATAACAGTTTTTTTTTAAACTGTGATATTCTGGGGTAGACTTGAATGGAGAATACTGCATGCAAATGGTAAAAGGTTGAGGTTATCCTCCGCGCAGCAAAGTGGAAGTTATCCACATTTGCATACATCTGTTTCAACTCATTGCATTCTCGGTTCCTTATTCCGAAAAAATTGTTAGCACACCTCACATACACTATTTAATATATGCACTGTTTGGATGCAACCCTTTTGATCTTAGTGAGGGTGGGAGGTGGGCACATTTTCTGCTTGAGATCTGCTCCCATTGGTCAGTTGGAGGGGGGTCGCTCTGTGCTGTTGCTATGTGGAGTGGGTTAATCTCCACGAGAATGGTGTCATGTCTTACTTCCGGTTCCTGAGTTTAGACAGCCAGTGATGCTGGTCTTTCCTGTATGAGCACTCAAACTGTTGCAGGCCTTCGAGCAGGCTCCCACAACAGACCTCTAAAATAAAACAAAATACTCTGGCTTTTCATTTGCCTACTTACTGAGGCCTAATGTATAAGCTTGCCGTAAACAATCGCTTGCATAGGTTGTTTGTCAGTAGAAGCCTGGCTATAGTTTAGGTTTTTACTGTGAAGGGTAAATAAAGCAATGATTGGAATTCCTCATCCATTTTTTTCATGGGAGGTGTCTCCTGAGGGCCAAAGAGACATGCAGAAACACAATGAAATATGTAGGATATGATCTCTGGCAGGCTGGCAATGCGCAGCGCCGTAGGTGTGAGATCTGGGGCCAATGCTAACTCTTGAATAGTCCGGTTCGCAAGGTCCTGCAGAAGACAAACAAGCTGGTTTTACTGTTTCCAATGCCTCTACCCAATTTTATGCAACTGGCAATACTCCTACATACCCCTGACACAACACATGGTTAAACCTTTGTTCATACTGAGAATGCATGCATTCATGAAGCCGAAAATCTGAGGCAACGCTGCTTGTGCAGGAGATTGATTTCCCTGGAGTTGAGGAGGTAAAGGATACTCGTGTAAAGTTTTTAAAGTTGTATTACGGTTCTCTCATGTAGTGCCACTTACAATGCAACAAATCATGCTTCCTTAAAAAAGGATGCCTGCATTTTCACTTGAGGAAAATCCTTGGCTCTCCCTCTATTGTCCCTTTGTCTCTACCTGCAGGAGTGAGCCTCATGTTCCGGCTCATCTGCACCCCCCATTCGCAGAGGCCAGCCAATCAGACGAGCAGCCAGCCCAACACATTCCCCCCTGCACACCCACACCAGTGGGGGAGGCCGTCGGCTGTCAGGGTACTGCTTTACAGGATGGAGACCTCAGAATGTGTTTGATTATGGCTTTATGACATGTAACTCCTTTACCTCATTCAACTGCAAATATTTTTGTTTGATGCGACTAATTGGTCATTATTAAAGAAATTTTTATTTCCTTACTTGGCGACAAACTTTTGAGTTAAAGAGGATGCCACACAGCAGCAATTGTGCACCAGCGTCACCGCTGAGCGTCTAGCCATTGATGGAACTTTTCCTTTAAAGCCAATTGTATCGGCAACCCATGGCGACGCTAGCATTCAATTAATTTTCTGAATAGAAGAAAATGCATATAGCCTGCCCAATCAATCTGCCAACTCTGTTTTGCTTACTATAAAACATAACTTTTATGTAAATAAAGTAGACAAATGCTGTTGGTGGATGACAGCAGGGTCTATCCCCAAAACAACAGCATTCTCCCCATAGGGAAAGTCCATAGTATGGTTTTGTTCGTAATCTGGGTGGACAACAGGAAAATGATCCAGAAAATCAACAGGAGAACCACTCTGGGCTCCAGGAATGTTCACAGCAAACTTTGGTCATAGGATGGCTAATGCCAATAACACCCCTTCCCTATGCACCAGAAACAATCACAAAAAGCACAACATGATTCCCATTAAAACTGTTTGAATTATTGCATTTGGAGATGCTAAATCTGATCAAGTTGTGGTGTTACAGGAAACATGGCAGAGCCACCAGAATCAATGACTTCCCCCTCTATTTACCAGCAATGTTAAAAGCAGTTTTGACATGATTCACCTTAAAGCTGTTAAGAGTTATGTCAAGGAGTTATATCCATTTTTAATGATGAAAGGTTTGATCTGGTGGTTACAGTACAGCAAAGGGCAACCAGTGTCAATAACAAGCTTCTCTCTGTCACAGAAACAATCACAAGAAGTTTGACAAGCTTCTCATGAAAACAGTTTGAGTCATTACAATTGGAAATATAACATTTGACCTTGTAGTGCTGCTACAGGAAAGTTCGCAGAGTCACACACAACAATCGGGTTCGTCCTCTTTGCATCGGGAAGGAAAAACAAAAAGTTTCATTTGATCCCCTTAAAAATCTATCGAGTTATTGCAATTATAAAAAATGAAATTTGGTTTGGTTGAAGGCACTACAGCAAGGTCACTGGGTGAACACCATCAACAACAACCGTCTTTCTGCACTGTAAACAATCACAAGAAGAGAAATGATTCCGACCAAGACTGTTGGAGTTATTGTATTTGGAAATATAGTTTGACCTGGTAGTGGGACTATAGGACAGGTCGCAGGGTCTCAAAAACAATAGGGTTAATCTTCTGTGCACCAGGAATGAACACAAAGGATCTTTAGCAGCGTGGCAGTGCGGGTGCGGGTGCCGACACCAGCGACAGCAGTGACTGCCAGGGTGGAAACATAATATTCACAAACACTTTGTTTTGAGGATGTAATAAGCATATATTTAAGCTATTCTCTTCTTCAGCAAGCCAAAGGTGGTTAAACTGATTTTGACAATTTAGTGTTAGTTGAACTGTCATCGGTTTAGGCTCCATTGATTTGTTGTAGGCCTATAGCCCCGGTTTATTTAACTTGCTGACAAAATAATTATCACTAATTAGTGCTAAGGTTAGCCCCCTTGTATTAATAATGGCTAAGAAATGCTTCTGTGATATCGTGCACAGAGTGACGCTTCACAAAGTTCAAACACAGTGGCATACATGCCAACTCTACTGCTTTTGGTGGTAGACTACCGCTTTCGGGACATTTCATTTTGAAAAAAGCCCCCTAAAAGCGGTAGTCTATCGCTGAAAGCGGTAGAGTTGGCATGTATGCTGTGGTCCCATGTTGCTATCATTTTTCTGAACTGAGATATTGGGCAAAATGTGTCTTTGGCCTTTTTTACAACCTTGACATTGACTTTCGACCCAGACCTTCCAAAATTTAACCCTTCCTTTCTAGGACATATGATCTGTTATGTTATAAATTTTGTGTCAATACCTCAAGAATTGCGGACGCTAGAGTGAGCAGAAACAGACAGACAGACAGACAGACATGATGGTCTACATATTTGCAAACACAAGTTTTCACAAGTAATAAATAGCTAAATAGCTGCACTCGCATACTTTTGCATGATGGTCATTATCTTTAAGATGAAGTAGACAACAAATTTGCCAGCTGTGCAGCCAGTAGACATTAGGTGGACACGACACTGATGGCAACGCAACGCTAATGGTTGCTACATGGCCTCCAAGTAAGATTTTGAGTTTGTTTGTTTTTCTCCAATCAGTTACAGTCACCTGAAGACAAGCAAAGGAGAAACTTGCTTTTCTCCTTCCTGGGAAAGCTAACAAATCCAAATAAAAATTTGCATTTAGGAAATTTGTGTGATTTAGTGGAAGAATTTGGTTGATAATTCCACCCAAGCACTGGGCAGACGATGTAGGGGAAATGCAGCGCTTTGATATACATTGCATCAGTCTCTTTAATGTTGCTTTAAATATAAAGGCTGATCCCTGTATTAACAGAAATGTATTCGGTTTTAATGTTGCATTGTGGGAAATTAGGTTCGGCAGAATCGCCCGCATGATACTTCTATTTTTTTCAGCTATTTGGTCCCCAATTAATTCTGCCTTCCACCTTTTCTGGTACAACCATCTTCAGTTCAACTCTTTTCCTGATGTTCTCTCCTCTTGAAGTTGAACACATCAAATTCTTTCTGCTGTACACATCTCTACACAAACTTTCCATGGAAAATTAAATCAGAAGCTGTCAGAAGTGTATGACTCATTAAAATGTGATTGCCTTTGGTTTACTGGGCAGAGACCGGCAGAAAAAGCATGAATGCAAACAAGAAGATTCATGAAGTTGACAATGTTTTGTTTTTTGTTTTTGATGCCACACGTGAGATGTAGGGGGCATTGTGGGATGTGTCCGGCCCAGATGTGGAGGACCTTTTGGGGTCTGAGAATGATTACATTTCTAAGGTCCGCCACTGCCTGTCATTTTGACCTCATTGAAAGACAGGAGTGAGGGAGGGGTTGTGTTGGTTGCTTCTGTCCCACCAGACCGAGGACCACACGCATGGTGGCAGTCGTGTAGGCGAAACCCCCGGGCAATGCCACACAACCGGAGTGGTCAGAAGTCTTGCTAATCTCTTCAAAAAATTAAGCTCTGCAGACAAGGTAAGAATCTGCTCCCTTATGATTGCCTTTTGAGATCGATTGCCGACTCCACTGGGGCTATCCCTGCCTCGCAGAGGAAAAGGAAACCGGGAGATAAGATGGTAAAGAAGGAACACAGATGGACACGGTGATGGAAAATACCACAAAGCTTTGGGAAGTGACCACAACCTTTTTTTTTTTTTTTTTTTTTTTAGCTTGCAGCTCTCTATTGCATGAAATGATTACTGAAGCCAGGACTTCAAAGGTGACTTGGCAAGCCACAGTTATGCTTTCCAGTGGAGCACGAGAAAGATATTTGCCGCGGAAGCGCTCCGTCAGGCTTCCCGGGATTAGGAAGTCCCCTCTCCCCTCCGCGCGCTGATGATTTGACCACTCGTTAACCTCCCAAAGTAAATGTGTCTGCGTGATTCACTGAGTCATGGGGAAAGACTGCGCTTTCGTTTTTTAAAGGAAATGTTCCCTCCCTGTTTTGAAAAGGCAGTTTCTGAAATGTTTCTGGCAAGAAAAAAGAAAAGAAAAACTGCTTGATATCTGCATGTGACTGGAACAGAAAAGTTCCTATTCCACATTTCTGCCATCTTAAACCCAATACAAGCTCCTCTAGCTGCCTGTCTGTGTTGCACGTCAAACACTCCAGGACACCCACAGCTTGTGATACAAATCAACAATCTGCATTGCTGTGGCTTTTGATGGTTGTTTTACTGCTACTGTTATTTAGATGTGTCGGACGACCTCACATTAGGCTTTTTCCGTGAGCGCACACTGTTTCATTATTGTGTAATTGTGTTCTAGGCACGGGACAGAGGATATCTGCAATAAACAGCCGTTCAGTCGGTGTCCAGCGAGAGACGGGTCTGGTTGGTGATGTGCTTCCATCACATATTGAGTCAAAGCACCAGACTCAAGGCTGTTTGGTCTAACAGGGCGTCAGGTCCCTGAGTTCCAGTCTAGAAGGACAGGGCCTGCCTCTGAGAAGCAGCCACATCTGTGCACACATGCAGCGGAAGTGTGTGTCTTGCACACTTCACCTTTCACACTCTGGCATGTGGGGATTTATGGGACAAATCTGATCAAATATCAAACTACACCCAGCGAGGCTGGCCGCTCCGTCAGAAGCATTGATACGGATTGAGTTCCCCCGGGATTTCCACTGCATTCCTCCCATTTAGTTCCTGCTCCTCAAAGATGACTAGCACCAGCAATAAGCCAGGATGTAACGTCAATACCACCGCTGCTTCCAGGAATGCAATCATGCAGCTGTCAGTTCTGATCCAGTTCTTATCCTGCGTGCCTTTTCATGATTTGAAACCCATGGCAGCAGCAGCTAGTCATGGTCTTTCTTTTTCCATTGGGGCTTGTTATATGATGTCATCATGAACCAACAGTGGAACAGTAAGAGCACTTAGTTGAAGTAGCTCTCACTGCAACATAAAATCAATGAAGTCTTCCTAGCTTGCTTACATATTTAGATTTAGTTTAATGGTTAGCTATCCAGTTAGTGCGTTAGATTGCTATTTATTTAGTTGGCAATGCATTTCTTCAGTTAGTTAGTTAATCAACCAGTTAGTTTATTGGTTAGTTTTTGTGCTAGTTTGTTGCAGGAAGCTGACTGGTTTCTCGGCTTCATGCTGCCAGAGCAGCGCACAGGCTAGTGTTGGAGGCGGGTGGTCAGGCCGCGAACACGCATGGTGACTCACCTCTCTCAGCAGCTATCGGACATTTCCGGTGCTTTCCAGCAGCAGTGTTGCTGAGGTTAGCCTTGCCTGAGACAGGCTGTGAAACGTGATTCCCATCTAAAATAAACATCTCACTATTATTATTATTATTATTATTATTATTATTTTTAGCTGCTGCAAACTATCGCTGTGATTCAGAGTCATTGTATCATGTTGCCATGAAGTTAATGCACCATTACTCAAGGAAAATCATTGTAAAAAAAAAAAAAAAAAGCAAGAAAAAGGGAAAACTGATGTATAAGAGGTTTTGAAAGGTTAATGGATTCAAATTTACGGTTTTTATTATTACTATTCTAAACTGAAAAATGCATCATATCCTGGAAAATCATGTCAAAAATATAACATTATGAGCTCAGGTATAATGCGTTGCAATGATATTCACTGGGAACATGCTTATAAATGTATGGAATCAGACAAGTCGATAATTTGTTCTTTGTTCCATAAGCAATACTCTCTCCTGAATCCACTATTAACCAATACAGGCAGGACTTTGGCTATTGCCTCATGTGGTAGAGGTAAAAACCTTTGAAGCATGTAGTATGTTGTGTTCCCAGTCTGTTGGGGCTGTTTTCCACTTGATAATCCATCTGGTATTTTACAAGGGGATAATTAGCTAACCATGCACATGTGCAGTAGCAGAGCACCCATTAACATGTAGCTTCACTGTCTGATTCCATGAGTACTGATGATTTTTTGCTTTGCATGGCCTTGAACACAGCTAGCTATGCTGGGCCCTACCTCTGTTGCCTGCTTCTTTGATTGCTCTGCGTTTGAACTTCGTGAAATTTTCCAATGATCTCTGAATGCCATTACAGATGGTTGCTGTAGCAGATAAACAATGGTCAGAAGATCCAGCACAAGCAATTGATTTGTTTCAATGTCTTTTATGCGAGCCAAGAAATTCCAGAGAGAAACCATGCTAGTTAGTTACAATATTAGTTTCTCATTAAAGAGGTCATATTATGGTTTTCCATTTTCCCCTATCCTTTTGTGTGTTATATCATTTTTTATGCCTGTAAAATGTCCCAAAATCCAAGCAGAAAAATAGCTCCAGAACTGTCTGAAAAGCCTCGTTTGTAATCCAGCTTTTTCTTCTGTGAAATGTCCATGCTACAATATAGCACATTTGCATAATTCCAGACCAACGGCTGGTTTGGCACACCTCTGCACAAAGCTAGGAAGACTTTGGTTAGTGCGATCCACCATTGTCGAGAAGACAATGTATAATTTTCATCGCTGAGGCAAATTCCCTTTGTTTGGACTTCGAAACAAAGATGATGTGAGGATTCACTGTTTAAAATTAATTTTCACCACTATTCCTCAGCAGGACAGCCCCAACCTTTCATTGTTTTCCCTTAATTTTATGGAGGACTACTCCCAGAATTGTAGTTGGCCAATCAGAACAGACTGGGCCTCAAGGGAGGGGGGCCTTAAAGAAACAGGAGCCAAAACAGCCCATTTCAGGCTGAGTGAGTCTGAGGTGCTGCACACACAGCCTGTACAGCTGTGACCAGGTGCTTTTTGACCATAAAAACATGTAATTGTTTGGAAATAGATCATGAAAATGAAAATATTAAAGTGGGACATGGGTGTAATGTGGCCCTTTAAATCATGCCAAATGGTGATACATGATGCTGCTATGTCAGCAAATTTCATTTGAAAGGAACTAATGTCATACAATGCACAAATTCCCAAATAAAGCTCTAGCGTTAATATAGTTAGGCATGGAAGTCAGGTTTAGTCACAAGCCCCTTTCTGTCCAATTATTGTTCACTTCAGTATCTCCCACCCAGTTATTCAGCTTTCACAACTGAGGTAGCATTCATTCATTTCTCTGGCTACTGGCCCTCTACACTGCTCCTACACTGGCCTACTAAAAATCTGCATTTCATCACCCCCACCGCACCAGCCTCCTCCCATATAAATAACATTGTTCAATGTAAACAGCATCTGTTTATATCATGTTTAATTTAAACGTAAAGAATCTCAGGCTCTGCTAACGGGTTTGTGATCTCAGGGCCTGTCAGTGTCACGCTGGCTCAGATTGTTCCAGAACATCACTCGAGCACAGTCACTGCCAAACTGAAATGCATGTTGTCCTGTAGTAAATGGTTAAATTTGACGAAAGTATCCTGCCTGAATGGGGAGTCATAACATCCAGTTACTCAGAAATTACAAGAATCTTGTATAGACACCCTCCTCAGCCCTCAATGTATTGTATTACCCAATATAAACACACAACCATTGCAATTGCTTCTCAATATTTCTGAACACACCGTGCAGCTCAAGGCAAATATTTTTATTTCCTCTCATTCTGCACCCTGCCATCAGTGAGTCTGTTCTTCGGTCCTGCTTTAAAGGCTACGGAGTGAAGCCCATGTAGGCATATTAAGTATATACGTTGCAGCCAGGATCCTGGCAAACGCCAGCGTGAGATAATGAGTGACTACCAGTACAGTAATCATATTTACTCACCAAAGAGTCATTTTACATCGCCCAAATAATTGTAAACATAATCAGACATGTCACACTATGTTCTTAGAAATCAATTTAAAAATATTTTCAACTACACTTCTTTAATTAAATAATGCATACCACTGCACAATAAAGTGAACATTCTGCTGAATTTATGTATAAGTAAATATACTGAGTGGACGTAAGAAAGTAGGAACATTTGCAGACTCAGGATTAAATAGCTCTCTGGGGAAAGGCCAAAGAAAGACTGTTTTTAGCCGCAGGAAATGTAATTTGATCACTTCCAGGAGAGTCTTGTGGTATTATGCAGTTCCTAGATGCAATATTTCAGTCAAAGATCACCCATTTATTAAACGCCCTAGCAGGGGGTTGACTTCACTATTTTTGTTGTTGACTGTGCAGCTGTGGGCACCGCTACTGTAATGCTTTGACTGTGATGTGGATTTTCCATTAAATCAATCATTTCGTGCTTATGACAGGATACTAGTGGTAGGAGTGACTGCTTCCACATGGAAGTCAAATCCTGTTTTTGTTTTCAGACTGAATCACTTCAGAGGATGTGATGTAATGATGCTTCCTGTTGGTCAAGGCTGCAGTTTTCCTTGATGTTTTGTCTTGTCATGGCAATGGCAAGATTCTGAGAGATTAAAATTAATATTAAAGAAAAAAAAAACAACTTGAGCAACTACAAGAAATGAGTTACTTTGTGCATGATCAGTAACTGCCTGGGCTACACCTAGTGAATGTATGTCATGCGCTGAATTTGTGCATATTAAAAACATAATTCTTCAATGCAGTTATTTTCATAAATTCAAATGGCCGGCAGCTTTTGTTTTACTTCAATTTGCATTAAATCCAAATTATTTTCGAGGTTACGGTTTTAATTCTGCTGCTCTGTCAATTCAGACACTCAAAACTGTGGTCTTGGGGAAGGGTAAATGAGGGACAATAACCTCGCTTCGGTGACAAAAATACCTTTGTGTCGTTAAACCCCAGAAGGAAATCACATGAGGCCGTTAATGGGAACCAACGACAGACTCGTCGAGGGAATTGACACCAAGAGGAAGTCCAAGAACCAAAGTACTCAGTGGAGGAAGGGACCGCAACCACTTCATGTCAGGGACGCTTATGAATGAGCACGTTCCCATTCATCTTTATACACGCAGGTCATTCAGAGTCATTCACACTCACTGCAATGTAAACTACCAGCTATCAGCACATTTTGCAACCTGTTCAAATCATCTAAGATTATCTAGGAACTGGAAAAAATGCTAATACATTCAGATCCTGTTCCTACGCAGACATAGAGCGAGGAAACTTTATGTTGAAGGGAGTGACTAACAGCAATGTATTTTCTTGTTTGTAATTGGTCTTACACTTTGATAAACATGGAAACTCCTTCAATCAAATTCTGCTTCAATTCCGTGAACATTTCTGTGTAATGAAAGGCCAGGAAGACTTTGCTCATTAGAGATCAGCAAAGGAAATGTGGACTAAGTGCCGCTTGTGAGAAATTATAGCTTATCTTGTCCTGGAATTTATAGTGGTTTCCAGACCATTGGATTCCCTTCTGATTTCAGAAATGCTACTGGGGGAAAAAAAAAAAAAAAAAACAACAAACCAGCTCCTTTGAACCGCAAATTAGTACCTACTGTTTTCAGTCATCATGCACAATTATACAATTGCGGTGAGTTTTTTCGTCACAGTGATTAAGAAGTGGACAGGACTGAGTTCACAGACTGTCAGTCACAGGAGTGGAACGCATCAGCTCCTTGTGTCCAGTTCCAGCCAGGCCAAAAGACGAAAAGCAGGCGAACAGTCACACCGGATATCTGAGGCAATTTAAAACAAAGCTGCTTGAGTTTACCTTTCTGACAGCTTTGCAAATATCACATGGAAGCCCCCCCAAACAAAATCTTTTTGCATCACTGAGCACGGTGTCCTGGAGAGCTGCTGCAGTATTAGTCACTGAAAATCATTTTTTTCATTCAGTTTATTAGGGATGCACTGGTGTCCATGGCTAAATAAAGGCTTATCATGCAATATCACTCATTTCATGACATCATCAATGCCACTGAACGAGGCCACATTGCAATGCAGCTCTCCAGCTCATTGGCTATCTGTTTTTTCTCTCTCCCTTCCGACGGCAGGAGATATTGAAACGTCCAAACTGCTCTGCTCGTACACGCCCAGGGAAAATGTGAAATTCTCAGAGCAGTTATTGAGCTGCAAACAGCTGTTTGATTTCATTTGTGCAAATCAACTCTGTTAGTGAAGGAATTCCTCCATTTCAAAGGAGACCTTTCAATTCGGCCCCAGGGTGATCCTGAGGTCTGCAAAACTGTGTTCCGATCTTACATTCCTGCCCTGCTATTTCAGCACTGCTGTGCACATAATGCGAGGAAAAGTCTGGAGTCACTCCGCTGGATTCGATTCAGTATTTCCCCACTTGCTTCCAAATAAAACGATGTGAACTGTGTTAGTGGTCGAGGTCAAAAACCTGCACAATATACTTGACACTTTTTTGGGCCCATTTTTATATTGAAGACAAATGTCAGGATACGCACATTTTTTTTAAAATCGGCATCGTGACGGTTTGCATTGGTGAAGTGATTGAGATTCCATGATTCATTAGTGCTGCAGTAATGGAGGATATCTCACACATCATTCAGTTTATGGGCTGTGTCTGCTACCACTGAGCCTCCAGACTGGTTGGGCCCCCTACTGGTTCGAAAATATAAATATTTTTATTAAAAGAGATCGATGCAGATGTACATTTAATGCCTGATGGCCATTTTCAAAACACCCTTGACTTTCATGTCTAAGAGCGTTTTGAAACACTGCTGATGGTAAAAGGCCTCTCGTTTATGCAAAGTCTACCATTCAGCTTTATGGGGTGCTGGTCAGTATTAGTCAATGACATCTTACAAGGATAAATGTTTTAATGTATATACAGCATGAGTTTTCAAAGGAGCAGGAATCACCACCACTAATGCTGACACCTTCTGTGGGGTCCATTGCAGTGGGAATTTTCCATCATGCAAGAGCATTTTTATTTTGTTTAGCAGTTTGAAATGCATGAGTCCCTGGTAATGCAGCACATTCATCAAGCAAACTTTGGAACTGCCTGTAATCAGGAGCAGGTTAGTCATCATGCACTGTGGTGGACCAGATTTGACCTACGTTTTCTACTGTCTAGTGCTTCTTAAGAAAGGCAACGCTTTGAATTTGGCATGTGTGAAAGCGCATAACTTGATCAAGTCTTCGGCCTTGCGGCTAAAAACAACAGGCATAGCATTTACAGATCCCCCAAATCTCTCAAACTCACTCAGATAAAGACTAACTAATACACCACATGCCTCACTGATTTAATGGTGATTTGGATATTGAGATTAAACATTACAGGTTAAATGTTATTTTTTTCACTGTCCGTAATAAAATAGATTTAATTTTGCTAAGTGTATAAGAGCTTTGTCGAGGGAGCTCGGACTCATTCATCAACCATTCTTAAGAACAAATTCCCTTGGAAAACCTGCTTACATAGATTCTGACATTCACTGGTGTTCTCTACTTTGGGATTTGTTCTTTGGTAAGAACACTGTCTACGCATATGCGCATATGCAAGAGCACACTTACACACAATTAGAGCAATCGTCAATATGAAAAAAAAAAAAACGCCCTGATGTTGCAGTCACGCCCCATTTCCAATGCTTTATGGGATACTTCAGCAGCCAAGTCATTTCCGGTCTCGCGGAGCTGAGGAAAGTTACTTTAGCGTCCATAGTTACAGATACGTGGCCGTACGATATCAAGCGTAGAAGCCATATGAAGAAGCTTTCAGCGGGGGAAATTTTCTCGAAGTTTCGGTAAGGGCCTTCCATGGCGATATTCAGGTGATTGATATCATTTCCAGTATAATTTTTGGTGTTGCCGTCAAGAATCACAGATGATGCAGATCAGTGCTTCTCAAACCTCTCCTGAAGTACCACCTCTCCCACATGTTTTAGATCTCTCCCCACTAGCAAGGATAATTCTAATGATTTGCTCATTATCAAGCGTCCTCATGGGTAATGAGCTGATCAATTGACTCACCCGTGCTGGAGCAGGCAGAGCTCGAAAACATGCAGGAGAAGTGGTACTCCAGGAAAGGTTTGAAAAGCGCTGATGTAGATGATAAGAGTGCTGTCGTTCAATGTTATTATGTGCATGCAATAGACCTAAGTGCTAGCAAGCTGCGCACCGGAAGTGTAGTAATCTAGGAAGTGTAAGAAATGCCCGCGTAAAAGCTAGATCCGGCTTTTTTTTTTGTGAATTGACGATTGCTGGAATTGAGAGTAGATGTGTTTGTGCAAAATACTCCAATTCAGGCCTTTTTTTTTTTTTTTTTTTTTTTTTTTTTAAGAGTCCAGCTATCCACCCTCGTTAGATTTTCATTTAGGTAGTTTTGACTTCCCTCAACTTGATCAATTTCTGTGTGCGATTTCTCTGTACGGCCCCTTAGTCTCATGCCCTTCTATGGGGATTAGTGAAGCGTTTGCCTATGCTAATTAGGATCAACTGGCATGCGCTTTCAATTTACAAAAACAATGGGATTCGTTGTTATTAGAACAAAGGCAAAAACTATTCCTTGATTTAAGAAAGCATCATCAATGTGACAGGCATTTCCGAGGACCTCACTCAAGATAAATTTAAGAAAATATTGGTGAATGAGACTCAACATTATCGAACACACGCAATCTCACCAGGGGAATTATACCAACTCAATCCAACTTGAGAGTATGGACTATTTTTCAGAATTCCTGCAATAAAGGTGCAAATTATAGTATTTTATCATTTATTTCACGCAGTTGTCCCACATGAAAAGTAGTGGACGGAGAGTGTTACAATTAGTGGGCTTTAAATATTTCAGCAACTCCATCCTCCCCATGTTTTGCGGGTTTTTGATAACAAAGCAAGAATAAGCACATGAATCTTGACTCTAAACTAAAGAGTTAAAGGTACTGCATGTTGCAGTGTGCCGTCAGAATCGCATGCCTTCATGTCTGCCAGGATCGAGAGCCAAACAGTGCCATGGGTCGACATTCAAATTCTATGCAAAGCTATGCAAATCTGTGAAAATAAAAATTCCAATACTCGCACGAAATGCTGCAGCATTGTCAGCATTTAACCATTTCCTCCCAGTTTCCAGTCTCTCGCTGATTGTTGGACGAGTTTAATAAGATAATCGCGAATCACACCCTGAGGATGGGTGTTAATGGCGAATGGCTGCAGGTTAGCGTGTGTTCCCACGGGACGGGAGGGTTGGTTTCGGAGATATTTCTGATGCCTGAACACATCAGGACATGCACAGCGGCAGTGAACTATTTTCTGTTGTGTTACAGAACCATGCGATATACAGTAGCGGGCTTTTTTTTTTTTCATTTGCGTCTCGTGGTAAAAGTGGCTGCCACTTGTGCGAAGATAAGCATTGAAGGTTTGAATGACTAATGAATGTCAATGTGTAGCAGTTAGTGGCTTCAATAGATGATTTATGAATAAGTCCAGCTGTGGGCTTTGTCACTATTTTTTTCATTGAATGCAATATCTTTGAAATTTGTAATACTGTTCTTTTCATGTTAAGGTTATGAGGTTATTTACTGTGTCAGGTCACCTGGCTGAGGTGAGAACAATGATGTTGCATATGCTGTAATTTGCCCAAAGCAGCAGTTCATGTATATTGTGTTTGCTTAGCTTCCATAGGGTAATGTTCTCTGTACTTTTATTGCACAAAGCTTTTGAAAGGGCAGGTGCATAACTATACACGAATAGAGCCTTAATCATTCAGATCACCAGTGCTAAAATCCAGCTGCTTTGAGAATTAAACTCCAAATTGTGAAAACTGCACAATGCGACTGTCAAAGAATATCTGGAGTTTATCCTTCCACTCCATTGGTTCTTGTAAAGGAAGCAATGTAGGAGTATCTGAGTGCAAAGAAAATGTGTGGATACATTAGCAAAGTGGAAAGAGCCAACGAAAGGCAATAGGGTAACTCCATTATTGTGCTGCATTATTTTGTGTTCAATTGCTTTTCTTCAATTGCTTGCAGAGTGTAAGGCAATCTTAAGCTAGGTTTCATTATGGCAGGAACGGTATTTCGTTTTTTTGAAGCTCGCCGCAAGTAAAGCGTTGTTGTGCGTGAGGCTAATTGCGCCCTCTCTGCTTCTGCGGGGTGAGGAATTCGAAAGGGACGGACCGGAGGTCCTGGGTGAAAGGGTTAGATTAGCCCGATGTAATTGGAGCCTGATTGAATCTGCCAGGGCTTCAGCCCACAGCCACTGCTTTGCATGGCGCACACCCCACCCCTAAACCCAACAGGCTTATCGCCCCCATATCTCTGAAGTTTAAAGAGCAGGTTGGGCCTGTTGTTACATAGACGTGGGAGTTTGTGCGCAAATCCAGCCGTTCCTTGCCCGACAAAGTGTTTCTTAGCACAGGTCTTTTTTTTTTTTTTTTTTTTTTTATGCTGCTGTGGATATATTTGAGAAAGTTACGGTTGTGAACAGTGTGGGAGAACCCCTTTGCTCTGATTACTCATGTCTGTATCTCAGATGGGGGTTCTCAGTTTCAGAACAGGGGTGTTCTGGGGTCAGATACTCACAAACGCCCTTACAAAAGGGTGGCTAATGAGGGAGGGGAAAACGCTGGAATTCGGATGTTTACATACCAGTCATGAGGATAGTAATCCCCCGTCAGTTCTCGATTATTTATCCAAGCTTTTTTATTCAATTCATTTTATATCTGAGCATGCTAACAATCTCCTTGGAAAAGCCCAGTGCATTTCTGATGGGTTCGCGATGCTCTAATGTACTCCAGATAAAAGCGTCTGCCAAAACAAGAGATGAAAATATAAACATTCGGTGCCCCACATATGACAAATTATGAAACACACCAGAAACGCGAGTCCGATGTGGAATAAATCTAACATGGATCTCATGTGTAATTCCCCTGTAGTCAAAGCTTGGGTTTAATTTCTGCCATGTGTATAACTGCTGATCAGCCTGCATGGGATTGATTTTGTTTTCTAATTAACCAAATGTTAAAAAAAAAAAAAAAGTACTGGATTAGCCTTTCAAATGCTTGGTTCATTGAGAAGAATCAATATCATGGGAACGATCAGGTTTAAAATAGACTAACAGAGTTAAGCAGAGACAAGATCAACGTCATGAGCAAATTTAACCCCTCCTTGACCGAGAGGCACCAACGCGAGCCCTTGCTGATCCTCGAGAGTTTTTTTTTATGTCCAAATCCCTAAAACATTTTCAGCTGTCGGAGATGTATCTGTAAACTATATTATAAATACAGGAAAGCAGTTTTAATGGCAGGTTCCAGTGGACCACCAGTCGCTCTGGCAGAGCTTCATTCATCTCTGTCCATGTGTGGGAGTCGCTCAGGCCCTTATTCTTGTGCCATGTACCCCCTGCCGAATACTGCTGCCACCCAGAGAGCTGCCGTCGCAGGGCCAAGGAACACGAACAGGATCCCTGCTTGCATTAACCAGCTGTAGCCTGGTTCCTTGCAGCTTTTTTCCCTGTCCCTCTATTGATTCTCTAAGAACTGGACGTACGACCGTTGTTCCAGCAATTAGCAATAGCATTAGCCTTTGTTCTTTTTTGTTCCTTTTTCACCAGTGAATTTGGCTTCTGCAATTGCGAGAGAACAGAATAGTCGTTAGCTCTGGTATCCCAGTCAAGTTCCTACTAAAAATTGTTCTGAAACTTCTGATTGCATAATTATAATCTTCCCCTTTATTCTCATTGGCCACTCAAACCTATGCATTCTCCCCCCATTTTGTTTACCCAGTTGTCCCTGAAATGGATCTGAGGTGTTGTCAGGTGACATACCTGGTAAAATAAAATATTTTGGAGAAATTAAGTGAAAAATACATGCCATAAGAGAAAGAGCTAAATGAAGACCAGAGGACTACTTTTGCCTGACACACCTGTTGCCGGTTTTTGTGTCTCTCCAGTTTTCTAATGCAAAGAAAACCTTTGTGGGTCTGTGTGCCAATGAAATTTTGCGGTGAAACCAAAGTTATGCTTCATCCACTAACATTTATGGAATGTGGCTGAGAAAAAAAAAAATACACTCAAGCCCTCGTTCCAACGGTAAGATCTAAAGTTAAGGATACTGGCAGTCCAGGGTGCACTTTCAGAATGCCAATGAGCGGGCGGCCTTTGCGCTAATGGCCCGCTAATGAATTTGCTAGCGGTGACACTGAAGGGAAGTATGAACTTAACGCACTGTTTTACAGACTGTCGCGGCCTGAATGGCCCTCTGCACGTGTCCCCCCAGTGTAAACCTCGCCGCCCTTTGATGGCGCGACTCGCATCAGTCAATTACATGTAATGTGGAATAATTGCCCCAAGAGGCCGGGCCTCGCTGCGGCCAGACAGTTGAGGCCTGGGTGGCGGTGCGTGGCGGGGCCTGTGCGCGATCGGAGGGGCTGTAATTACGAGTGCCATGTGCCCATTAAGTTGTTCACCTCCTTTTTTGAGCCCTGGATTTGTGTCGGGAGAGAAGAAAAATGGGGTGGACTGCAGCAAACCTTTCTTTCTGTCTTTCATTCTCCCTATCTCTGCTCTCACTCACTCTCTCTCTCCCTCTTTCTCTTCACTCTCCCCCCCTCCCCTTTCTCTCTCCTCTTGTTTGTGATCACACTTTGCCACCCATGCTGACAGCTGCTCGGCTGGCAAGAGGTTTGGCATGTGGTAATGAGGGGGGGAATGGAGGGATAGAGGTGGAGTGGAGGGGTAGAGGGGTGGAGTGGGGGGGGTGATGAAGGGGTGGAGGGGTGCAGGGGGGCATTGGCTCCAGCTGGCACTTCCTTATCTAACAGGCCGGTCTTTGTACAGGCAGACAGCTGCACGGGGAGAAGTTGGCGGTCTGTGTGGGTGCGTGTGTGTGTGTGTGTGTGTGTGTGTGTGTGTGTGTGTGTGTCAGAGAGATTTGTCAGGTCACTGGCGACCCGTGAGCTCCACTTCTGGCATTTCCTCTCCTCCACATGAACTACTGGATGAGGTGATGATGAAAGTAAGGGGACGGTGTGTCTTCTGTTGCCGAGGTGACCGTGACGAATGGGAGGGGTTTCCGCGGAGATTAATTCCACACCTTAAGAGATCTCTTGTACCTTGTAGGATTGGTGAGTCTGATCCAAGTAACCCACCTGTTTCTACCAACCTGCTCTCCAGTTTCTTCACTGCAACCTGCAGTCCGTAACACATATTGTCTTCTACACCCCTCTACCTGATGACTGCCCAGGAAATTTCCTCAAACTGTGACCGCCAAGTCCGCCGAATCATTTCATGTAGGGGATAGTTAAAAATGGCTGAAATGACAAAAATACTGAAGAAGAATGCACTCTAATCTATGTTTCTGTCAGTGTGAGGACCATAGCTCATATTTTTTAAACAGGTCACTGCAGTGACTCAGATAGAGCAGAAATCCGGTGAGGATGTTTACTACAGAGACGGCCGTAAAGTCCCAGAGTGCTGTGCCATCAGATGACTAAGAAGATTAACAAGCTTTCGGGCATCTTCTTTTTTAATCGTTTTGTTGTTAACTGACAATGCACGTGTGGAAGGGATGCAAATTTGTGTGGCACGATGACAGTTTTTCACACGGAGACACGCCCGGAGGATGGTTGTCACTCGTTATCGTCTCTAGATAAAGAGCGGGGGGACCGTGTTATGTGGCGGAAAGGCATGCCTACCGCAACGGGGCTGCTCTTCCCCCAGTGTGTCTGGGGGCGGGGGTGGGTAAGATAGATTTGCGCAGGAGAATCGGCTGACGTTGCACCAAACGGCAGCATGTGGCAGCTGGTCGCTCGTTGGGCTGATTCCCCAGTTCCCCGCCCTGCAGTCTACTCAAACCCTGCATTGAAACACTTGAGAGACTTTGACCCGCTCGGACAATCCTGATAGTGTGAAGGTCCTCACCCGCTGCCAGTGCTGGAACAGAGAGGCATTTGCGGTTTCACAGCATGTCGGTTTGAAAGGGAAGGGTGAGCTTTAAATCAACCCATAATGGTGCTGGTGAGTCTCCACCAATAAAAAACCACGGGGTCAGGGGGGATACGTGATACAACCACTTCTTTCTTCTAACAGCGCCACTGTTATTTTTTTTTAAGTCATCTCTTCGGTGGTTTTTCTACCATTGCCGATGAACTTTGGGCTGTTTCAAACGAGCCGTTCCTCACCGCAGTCTAAAACGCTGTAGTTGCCTGGGATGTAAATCGCCGGCCGCTGTCAAAGGGCCGCCCGTGGCGTTTGATAATATGTATGTGCCACGGCTCTCACTCAAACGAAAGAAGCGCGCGCCACGTGCACGACTGAGACCGCGAGAGTAAATTATGGCCTTGGGAAGGGTGGGAACGTTTCCACAAAGGCCAAAGGCACTGCTTGTTTACTCACCCACATATAAGGCACTCTTATGTACAGGGGCCACAGTTAGAGGGCCCAACAGTGCCCCATAACGCGGAAATGTGACCGCACGCGTCGTGGGGGCCGATGGTCAGTCCTGGTGAGGCTGGAAGCCATCAATGGAGCATGCACAGATATCACCTTTTTGCATTTAATTCTCATGTGCTCTCCTGCAATCTCTCTGCTAAGTAAAATATCCCGACATTAAAAAGGCAAGGTGATTGCAATTTTCCAGAGCTATCCTTTTCCTCTGTTTGCTGTGACCTTTAACACGACCCGTGAACCCTGACTTTCCTCTGACCGTAAGGAGATGATTGGGGCTGACTCTGGAACCTGTGGCTTTTTTAAAGTAGATCTATCCCTTGAAGTTCACTGCAGAACCATCTAAAGAACTGATTACCTTCAGTTGGCTATGTAAATCACACTCGTAAGAATTGCTACAATGCCCTTTTTGTTACACAGTGTATGTGCCTGTAAATAGCGTTTTGACCATTTCAAAAAAGTATCTGCCCACAAAAGCTGTTGAATTCTGAGCCAGTCCAGCCTGTATTTGTTGCAGTTCCTCCTCTTTGAGCTCTTGGAAATAGACCATTGTAGTTCTTTAATAGGTCCAATAAAACCATCCCTTTATAATCTATGAACGGATTTAACGGCATGATAACAGGATGATGAAAGGAAGGCGCCATCCTTCCTTCTCTCCCTCCCTCCCTCCCTCTCTCTCTCTCAATCTGACATGTCAGCGATATGGTTTTTCAGTTTTTCATGAGCAGGAGGTGTGCCTGTAAAAATATTTCTAATATTTTAAGCACTGCCTCAGTAAGTCATCGATCGCTCCGGCTGTAGCACTGTAAATGCCGCACTTGCACTGACAAGCTTACCTGCAACATAAAAAAAATGACTTCTTTACCTTCACTGCTTTATTTGGTTAGTAAGTTCTATCTCAAACATAGATTCATAGACCTTAGGATGTTTGAATTTGCAGTAGACTACAATTCATCAGTAATCTTTCCCAAAAATGAGCAAAATAAGTTTATTTTGAATATGCAGGGAATAATCTGATGCTCTATTACGTATATTTCATTTCCAGGTTGTGCATCCTCTATATTGCAGCAGAGTTCAGCTTCTATCTAGTGTATGCATACTGTCTTTACTCTGTCTTTAATGTGCAGTAAATGATGAGCCTGACTAACCCTATGATGTATTTTTAATACTTTAATACTCATTCTGAAGTCTCCCCCTTTTTAACCGCAAAAAAAGACACAAATAAGACCACTCAGTTAGACTATTTCTCTTACTCTGTGTAAATGGGTTCATGAGAACATCCAGAACTTCTAATGCGGAACAAAAGCATGCGGGATCGCAGGGCTCTCTCCGGATCAGAATGAGGAATAAAAAAACAGAGCAGGCAGGCGAGCGCGGCATGGCGGGGTACGGGCGAGCGCGAGTGATTGATGGCTGCGATTGTGGCCCCGGGCTCGGCGCGGCGTGCAGGGGGGCATTCATCCCCACTTCCTGGGGCTTTTGTGTGGAGGGTGGGGGATGGGGGGGCGGCTGACCTGGAATGCTGGCACGGTGCAGGGCTGAAAGGAGCACTGCCATCTGCCGCAATAATTCAGCGCTCGGATGCCAGAGCAGTGCGGCACTTACGTAATGCATTCAGGCCCGCACAATGCACAGAAACAAATAACACAAGCTCACTTGTAAAAAAGAGGAGGCCCTTTTTTTCTGCAGAGCTGTGCTACAGCGCCCCTCCTGGACCGATACTGAACTTCAGCGCCCCCAACGTCAAACTGGACCAGACCAGAAAACTCCACTGCCCATAATAATTTGGTTTTTGTGTTATGGGCAAATTTCGCTTTTCTTGCTTACTCTCGCAGCGATACTTTTCATTGGACAGCTGCAAAATCTTACTGATTTATTGGCCAACCGCCTCCCCCCATCTTCCAATTACATTCAAGAGTCATATTCTTCTTCAGCCACGTGGTCAATCATACATCATTAATACAGTTGTGTATGATATCAACCTGCGCAATGGAGGTCTTGTCTTCTGAAGGGCAGAGATTATAACTGTAAAAATAAAAGTGCACTGTATGTGGAGTGATGACAACCCCCAGGATGACAAGGGTGAGAGAAATACACATGCTTCAATGTGGGAGACATTCAGTTCATTTAGAGCTGTCTGTAAGTAATCTAAACTTCTGGCAAGTTGCACGACTCGAAAAGCAAACTGCATAACTGTCCTCAGGAGGTTCCGAGCAAAGTTGGCAGAAGTCCTGATGCACACTTGCGCACTTCACCCCGCAAGAGCTAACGCGCTTGCTAACGCTCCACACCCGCCGAGCTACATGCCTGCCGACACCGTCGCTGGAGGAAGTGGCAGACATTCCTGGATCCCCCGGTGGAGATTTGCGGCCAAATCTCCCACAAACCACTGCCTGCCAACGTAAGCGGAGCCGTGCCAGGGCTCGTGTGGGACACTGAGGCCAAAGCACCCCTCTGGAGAGGAGCGGGGGGGGTGACCGGGGGACCAGAGAAAATGGCACCCGCTCTTGTTGGAGGCGGCAGGGTTGTGTTGTGACGGGATCGTTACGGCGTCTGACGCAGGCCTGTGCAGATGGAGGAACGTACGGCTGTCCAAATGGAGCCATGAATGCCCCTGTTTTTCACAGCTAGACTGGAAACCTTTTAAATAGGCTAGCTGGCCTGACTGTCCCAACCATTATGGCACCACCATACCTTCCTTCCATGTTTTTACATTCAGTATTTTCTTCATCGAGGTTTTTAAGAGGGTATGCAGAGTATTTGTGTTTGTTTGTTGAGCATTTGAGTATGTTAAACTTTGTCCTCCATAGTTTCCCAGCTGCAATAGAGGGCAAGATCAAGGAATTGGATCTGGAACAAGAATTCGCACTCCACCCTCGATCCTGGAACTCATGAACATTTTTTTTTGTTTGTTTGTTGTATCTCTTTTTCCAGTTGCCATAAAAATGTGCCCATAAAATATTCTTACCGTCTACTGATCTTCATCGCAATGGCATTAACGCTTGAAGCCCGGAAATGCAAAGATGCCCCAAGTCAGTCGAGCTTTGTTCTGCAAATATTTTTTCTATATTTAAATAAATTATAGCTTGCAGAGCGCAAAACTCCCACTGAGGTATTTTAACATTCATCTCGCTGAGGTAAATGCACTAAACTAAAATGGCGGGGGATCAAAACGAACCAGCCTTTCTGACAGGCCGCGTCCCTGGACCTTTATTGTATTATCTGCAATCTGAAAAGCATCAGCGCTGTTTTAGCTTCCGATCGGAGGACTGGACGGGAAATCTGATCCCCCAGTACCTCCTGGTAATTTACATCAACCTCTGCACCGTGCAGAAATTACACCCTGATGTTCAATTTCTTTTTTTGGGGGTGGGGGGGGGAAAGGATTTGTGACAGGGGGCTCCTAAAGAGAAACACATGTATCTCAGCGCCCACCCTATTTAACCAGGCCACGGTCACTTCTGCGGCACCCAATGGAGAGAGACCTGAACATTAGTTATGTGATCTATTTGAAATATGCTCATATTATGTTGCCATATTCCTGCATTTTTTTTATTTCATTATTGAAGCACCTGCAATCCTATGGGTTTCACTACTGGATCTACATTTCCGAGACTAGAGAACTGGTTATGCACATCCGTTCAAACAAATCTATTCAAAACACAAAAGTTACAGCCCGCTCCCGGCTTTGGCTGACTCTGTAATGCCTTGGAGAACCGTGTGAATTCACAAATTTCATTTCAAACTCTGTTGACTCACATTTACATGCATGTGTGAGATTTATCAACTGGGAGGCTCTCTCATGTCAACACATGTAGGAATCTGAGCGTTCATTCATACCAATGGACAATTTAGCGTTTAGCCTAGCATGCATGTCCTCAAAAAGTGGCAGAAATCCAGAGTACCTGGAGGAAACTCACATGAAAACAGCATGCAAACTCCACACAGAAAAGCCCCAGGCTGGGTTCAAACCCACAACCTTCTTGCTGTGTAAGCACTGCCAGCTTCACAAGGATTGTGTTGTGGGTGATTAACAATGCAGGTGAGCAGACATTTGTCAATCATTAATTTTATCATTTATTTAAATTTAATGCATTTTGTCAATTGTAGGTTTTATAATTTATTTAAATTTAATAAATTTTTTTTCCATTGAAAAATGATCAAAACTAGTATATCATTCAATGTCGTATGCCATGAAATCAAATTAGCTGATACATATTTCCAACAAGCTAAGTCATATTTTAAAAGAGGTTGTTTCCATTAAAGTTGTGATTTACGTTTTGATACGTTTTGATTTAAAGAAATGCTCTTTATACATTTTTTGACAATTATATCTTTTGCATGGTCAATCCTGGAAGTGAAAATTCATGAAATTGATGTTCTTGATCTGGTGACACAAGTGGTCTGGTGATGTTTAGTGCAAAAATGCACCCCCCTCATCCAACCCCTGGTCTATAATTGCAATCCCACCTTCCAATGCAAACAAGAGTGCAACCAGCCATTTCAGGTTCTTGCATATTTGCTGCTTATATTTGGGGACCTATGCTATGCATGTTTTGAAAAGGAGGTTGCGCTTTGACAGTTGGATTATCAGTGGAGTGCTAAACCCAAAATCCAGTGAGCGTTTACGCTCTGATGAAGGCTTTGTGCCGAAACGCACAAAACAGTATTTTTGTCCTCCTTGATTTGAATAATTGAGATGTGCTACCTTTTTTTTTTTTTTTTTGAATATGCTATCTATGTTTTGTCAGCATTGTCCATGCATTCTTCATAAGACATGTGTAGCCCCACTCTCTCTGGTCAACAGGGTTTGTGTCGACCCCTGCCTTGTAATCAGCTGCTTGGCTGTGATTGTGATTGTATGACATTTGACAGTGCCTAAAATAGCGCATATGCAGCACTAATTTCTGAACATGATAGATGATTGTAGCACTTGGGTCAGTTAAGAAACAGCTCAGCTAGTCATTACTCTTGCATATGCAAAGATAAGGATCCATAGGCTAGATTGGGATGCTGGGCCTGATGACCCATGATACAGTTCTGTGGCCCTGAGCAGTCTGAGAGCTTCCCCTGGTCCATGAGAAGACCTGATGGGTTTCCCTGGCGGTCTCCGGGGCCCAACAGTGGCTACATGCATCAGGTTAATATTATTGCATGAGATAAGATTAGTCTGAGAAGTAAATGATCAAAAGGTTTGGCACTGTTCCACAGGTTCACAGCGGTACAGTCACATGAAGTCCAGCACCTTGAGAAGTTTTGCGGAAAAGTTCAATAGCCAAGCCTAACATTTAGCTTCTCCTGCGGTCCTGACAATGACCATATTAGGCGAGAATGATTTCCGATCCAAACTGGTTTCAGTTTGGCTATATTCTTTGTGTAAATATATGTCCCATCATGCAACACTTCCTCACCCACGCGCTAAATACGTTTATATTTCAGGGCGTATAAGATAACAGTGCCGCTCTTTATGGTGCCGATAGTCTTTGACCCTGGTAAATCACTTATCGGCACAGATATCAGAGGGATTTAAATCTGAATCCTGCAGTAGATGATTTCCTTGAAACCTCTAGTCTTGGAGGAAACGACATGTCATCTGGGTTATTCATGTTTATTTACATAACAAAATTAGGCTACTTCACTGACTCAATTTCCCTGGTCTTGGCTTAGTGAAACACAGTCCCTATTTGAAAGACGATTTTACACACATATGTCCTAAGAATTGTGTTTATAATGTAGCCTGTGATGGCCTTAGGTTATTATATATAGTATATTATAATCAGATTCAAAAAAGGATATATTTCTTAATGGGAACATAGGCTCTTGTCGGCTGAGGGAATTTGCATGAGATGTCATTTATGTTGAATTAAGCATGTGGAGGGCATGTTTGCAAAAACATTAAACTTTTTGTCTGCTAGACAGTGGGAGCTTTCGTTAGTAGTGTTGTCGGTTTGTTTTTTGACCTACTGTGGACAATAACCATCAAAAAACAGTGGCGTGTTTCTCTAAGTCCAATGGCAAAACGTTTCATTTCTGTGCCTGTGAACACCTGTAATTTTCTCTCCTCTATGCTCAACTACCTGCCGGTCCTTTGTGGAGTTGGCATTTGTATTATAATGTAATTCACAGCAGACCCACCCTTTCCCTATCTAGGTTACCTGATCTTAAGAGCGTGGTAAGTGAATTCATGTGAGCGTTTTCATACCAAACTACACCCACGCAACTCCCATCAGACCTCCTCCATTTTCTTTTGTCTTCTCAGGCCGCAACGCCTCAATATGTTTCTTTGAGGGGGATGAGATGTCAATCCTCTCGATATGAAGGCCGTTAGCATAGCAAACATTCCCAATATGTCTCAGGTGCACATGCAAGGATTCAAATGCAGTCTATATATCCACCCTCTCAGGCACCTGCACCTACAGTGCAAACATGCATGTGTGCACACACACATAGACACACACCCATATGCGTGCCTTGTTTTCAGCATAATAAAATTATATTTGTAAGCTGCGCAGGGTTGCCAAGATCATTTGGAACGAGATGCTTGCGTGGGAGACTGACATCTGTCACTGCAGTCCTCTGAGCAGAGCAGTTCAAAGTATAAAGATCCGCCCCTGACTTTTGACCCAGCCGTCCACCAAAACATTTCACTCAAATTTTTCAGAATCAGTAGTGTAGTGTCTGAAGGTTCAAACAGGCTTTGCCACCTTGTTAATAATAATAATAATAGTAATGTAATAATAATGCACTCTCACATTGTGCATAGTAACTTTAATCAGTCCTGTGCATTGACTGCGCAGTCACAGGTAAGCTCCAACACTGTGTGTTGTTGAAAGGTGCAGTGAGAGAGACAGAAAGAGAGGGAGAGAGAAGGAGAGAAAAAGAGAGAGAGACAGAGAGAGAGAGAGAGAGAGAGAGAGGGTGTGCGTGGGTCATCCTCGTCTCTTTTGTTAAAGCAAATCCGGAAAAGGACATTTTCTGTCCTCAGCCTAAGGAGATAAGAGGCGCACGGCGAGATGGAATTTAGCCGAGCTCCTGGTCCTGCAGCTCTGCGCCGGGATTCCGTGGCCATGACCCTTGACCCCCACACACATGTGCATTCATGCAGGACCACCTGCCCTGTCTGATCATCGGCCATGGGGGGGTGACAGTGACGGGGGGGGGGGGATTGTCTGTCCCAGGTCCCGCTAAGTGGATTTTCCTGTATTATTTTACACTACTATTCCGTCAGGATGGTTTTTTTTTTTTCATTAGTTGAAGAAGAGGATGGAGATGAATATTTAAGGTGTGTAACGAGACAGTGAGGTAGAGATTCTACTGGGTATCGGTATAAGAACAGAATAGTGCACAAAACCTTGAGAAGAACATGCATCAAAAACTCAAAAAACGTGTTTAAAATCAGGTTTGATACAGTATGTTGCTCAATAATTCCAAGTAACATGACATCGTTGTTTGTCTGTCAGCAGTTTTGTTTTTTTCAAATACTAATACTAAAACTGGATTATCGTCCAAGTATTGGCTCTGTCCCTATTTAAATATTTACATTTGAGTGGGAGTAAGAGTGTGAATACAAAATTTGGTGAAACCAGCAATGACGGTCATTGCTGATTCCTGCTAAACTGAATAATTAAGGTCATATTTAATCTTTTTGAGTCTCAGGAAAGCTTTAAAGGTTCTGTACATGTCTGTACTTGCGTTATGAAGGGTGACTTAATATTATAATGTTCACCTTTGCTTTTTTTTTAAACAACATACAGTCTGAAAACACTACATATACAGCTGAAATGAATCAGAACTCTTCCTGCATGGAGTCAGGCTGGGCATTGCTCAGAATGATCTGTTGTGAAGATGGGAAGACACGCCCTTGACTGCAGGGTATTTGACCTGATGGACCTTGTGTAGGGTCCGAGGACAGACTTCAAGATTCGGGAAAATATTTCCAAGCCCTTACCCTTTTCGTTTGTCACAAAAGGGGTTACCTGGATGGTATTAATCCAGGATCGGGAAACGATTGCAAACCTCTGGCTTGGGGTCATTAAAAAAGCAAAAACTCCAAAAGTTTTATACATCTGCACAAAATCAATATGACAGGCAGCCAGAAGCAAGGTTTTTTTCTTTTTGGAAATAATGTTTTTGCCTTCCTGCAAGTGGAAGTCATGTTAGGGCCACATCTCCAGTTCCCCTAACACCTTCAGACCTGTCTAAAGCTGGCTTTAGTTACCTAATTGACCCCTGAAATTCGGGTCAGTTTTATTGGTACAGCATGTTTTACAGAGACGGTCATAAAGATGTTTTGCTGTTAAACAGGACCAGTGTATCCCAGTATCAAGTCCTGGGAGGAAGGCCCAGTATTAAATTTACTGATGATAACCATGTTGCCCTTTACCCAATGATCGACTTACCCCGAGTAAAAGTAAAGGTAAGTAAGTGAGTGGATAGATAGACTTTGTTGAACCCTGTTAAGTCGTTTGTACTCTGCATTTGACCCATCCTAGATACTTAGGAGCAGTAGGCAGCCACAGTGCAGCACCCAGGACTCAACTCCAGGTCTTAAGCCAGAGCCTTGGTCAAGGGCTTTCTATCGTGTTTCTATCGAGCATGTCTTACAGGAAGAGGGAAGCTGGGGTACCCGGAGGAAAGCAACGCATACACGGGGAGACTCGGCCTGGGCTCGAACTCTGAACCCTTATTGTGAGGTAACAATGCTCACCGCCGCACCACCCAGCCACCAGCTACTGGCATGGCAGTCAGGCATGGATTGGGTATCTGGTGTAGTGGGCATTCCTCCAGTTAGCTGAAGCATCTCTGGGCCGGCAAGCTGCCACACTGTAATACAGAGCTTCTGAAACTCATTCGCGCTCATTTAACAAGCTGTTGATATGTCTTCATTCAGTGCATTTATATTCGGAGCAGTAATTCATCCCCCTAAGCCATATTTTGACATATCTATACATGCCATGAAGAATAAAAATTTCCCATCTACATTGTTATATATTGGAAACAACTGCATAAACAGCAGCAGTGGAAAAAAAATAGCTAAAAACTTAATTAAAGTATACAAACATTAGGTTGCTTATTGGTGAAACCGTGGACACATAGTCGCAAAAACTGACAATTTATTAAGCAAATAACAGTTTTGAGTTAAGTTCAGGTGGACAATTTTGAATGAATAGTGAACACTGTTCTTCAGTAATGTGGCTTAAAGACGCTAAATAAAAGACGGTAAATAACTGCTTAAACATGAAATGCAGCTAATTAAGACAAATAAACAGTTATTTAAAATCCGACAATTGCAATTGTGGTTGGAACAAAAACCAGCATGCATAGCAGGGCCCAAGGACTGAGATTGAGAACCACTGTTGTAATTCATTTCAAGCTGGATAAATGAAAAAAGGAAAGTTCCTCGCCTGCCTTAAAAATGTGAGTGAACTTAAATAATGTGAGTCAGCTCAACTTGAAGATAAGCTTTGTTACAACTCACTATTGGTCAAGACAATGGATAACTTTAAGTTGATCTTTAGAAAACTTATAAACTTGAGTTCAACAACTAAAACTTGCATGACAAGTGGAGTTCAAGAGAAGAAATAAGTTCACATAACTTAATGAGGCTCTCATGTTTTACAGTGCTGTTCTCTTATTTATTTTTGGAGTCTTGGCTGACCCAGCCCACAGAGCAGGGACATCTCAATTGATTGGCCCAGTGGTTGGTCACTATTCTGACACTCACCAAATCACATCCTGCCATGGCCCACCCCCTTCGCCCCATATTCTCAGCGGATGCAGGCAGTTGAATGGAAGGATCTTAGCACAGCGAACCAGGCAGTGAACCTCCAGCACCTCTCCTAATACGGCCATTTCACTGCACCCACGATCAGTCTCCCGCCGTCTCCGCTTACCTGCTGATATTCCGTGACACGATCAGGGAGAGGGAGCAGAAGCACAACATCAAAATGCAAATGCCGCCATTTTTATTCACCCGTATTTTCATCTCATTGCGTTTCTGCGCCGTTCAATCAAATGATCCCGAACACATCAAAAGCAGGCTTTTCTTGATTACCCTGAGAAAAAGGCAGTGGGAAAAATACATTCACAAGAAAATCAGCTGGAAGATGGAAGGGAAGAAGATCGCTCCTTTCAAATGTAACCACGGGTTAGGAGAAATTATGTGGAGCAGTGTACATGGATAGCTGTTCATTAAAAAGTCCCAATGGAGAGCAGTATCAGTGCGCTTATGGATGTACCACCAATAAGACACCAATAAAGTTCCAGCTGAGAACTGAATCGTAACTGCTGTTCCAGTACAGAAAATCACCAACCAAGCCAGATTTTAGATCTCTAATGATCCGCAAGGCACTATTTCGCATTCGTTCTGTTAGACCATATCTTAGTAGCTCACAACTGCAAAGAGTCAAACCCTGTTTCTTGCCAGATTGATCAAGACTACAGACAAACAAAGACTACAGACAGACAAAGGAGAATTTTATCGTCCTTGTCAGGTTTTTACACACTGTACTCTTCTCTTGCAGAGTAACCTTTTCAAGAAGCTAGGAACTTCTCTCCAGGTCTCAAGAATGTTTTGGCTTTCCATGTTCATGTACAGAAGATTTTGGTCTCTATAACATGCTTCCTATTCCCATTCTTGGTCCACAGTCATTGCTATTCTGTACATTTGGCTGACTACCCTCAGAACCCGATATCACTGGTCAAAGGCGATATCCATAGAAACCAGGCCAGAAATAAATAAATATATAAATAAATAAATAACTGTGGTGAGAAAATGTGTGGGCAAGTAATTACTTTTTATGATTATAAATTTTAAATAGGGTTATGATGTCTACTTAATGGTGAAATCATCAGCAGTTCATTGAATGTGCTCCCTGTCTGGTACGGGCATATTTATCAAAATCAGCTCAGCATAACAACCGTAATCTTAGCATCTTGCTCATAGCGATAAGTTTATTTTAATTTGCTAAAGATAAATGACAAACCTGTATGGTGAAAATACAAATAAATACTAATGTAAACATCTGTTCAATGATGTCACGCACAGGGACATGTTCATACTATTTTTAGACTTTACATTGCTACCTAAAACTTTGGTGACTATATTACAGTTCTTAACACCTGGTGAAAAAATGGTCGCACCTCACACTATATGTTCTCTCATGTCATTTTCTATCCTGTCTGTATTTTGTCAAATGCACTTGATTTCATGTCGGGCACCATTTTATTGGAGATTCACAGAAATCATGTGCCCGAATATTAGTCATCCATGACATTTTCAGCAGCTCCCTATCAAGTTCAATGGAGGGCAGAAAGTATGGAGTTTTTCATTCCAACCAATCACTACATCTGCTAATCTCACTAATGGTAATTCCTTCCTCTCGCTGAAGGTGTATTAATTAGTGAAATAGCCAGGTGTAGTGTTTTAATGGGTTGACTACCTGCATACATTCTGCCCTCCATAGTGCTATCACATGACTGTGTGCCTCTGATTTATGAAGTTAAAGGGGACCTATTATACTACATTTCCAAGTTTATATTTTGATCTTGGACTCCCCTAGAGTACTCCTGATTGTTCAAAGTCCAAAAAAGGGTCCTTATTTAGCTCATACTGCCATCCTCAAAAAAGCCCATTTGTAGTCCATTGCAGTCTCTGCCTGAAATGCCTCGTTTGGGTGGCTCTTCTGCTATGGCCCCCTCTCCCTGTGTGCCCACTTTCTTCTGATTGGCCAGCTCTGTGGAGGCGGAGCTGGGCGGGACTCAGCAGAACGCACTTTTCCGGGTCCGCCTCCCTAGTGTGAAACGTGAGACACGTCTGCCATCTGATCTAAGGAATCAGCGGGGAAATTCAGCAATCAAACGCTGTACATGTGTATAGATCTAATGAAATGAACTTGTTCTCCTAACGCAGTGGCGAAAGTAGAGGACGCAGTGCGAAAGTCTGGCAGCTCAAGCTCGAATTTGCTATCTACCAACGGCTTCTTTGGTGAGTACACCGGTATTTCCACTCTATAGCTAGGATTGAGGGAAAGCTAGAGTCCACCCCATGCAGACACATTTATAGAACGGGCCTACAAACCCAAGTATAGACCGGAGACCATAGAAATCCGGTTGGTCTGAGTCTAGAGGGAAACATGGACAGTGAGGAGCAGCAAAAAGTGCACCAACAACTTATGGACTGCTTAGGTGTGTATTCTAAGGACCTGCTGGTTTGTGTGCATAACTGTTGTGTGTCGTTAGCGTGGAGTAACGAACAGCTTCTGCGCTGGTATATGATGGAGGGGCGAAAGCTCCAGGCTAAACTGCTTTTTTGGAATATGCCCGTGGTAATGGTTTAGCTACTTATTGCATTGGAATGACCAGTGTTTGCTCGCGGAAAATGGCCGTGATAAGCCGCTTTCACACCGGACGCGAAACAAATTTTTCGCGCGACAGATTACATTCAAAGTCAATGCATTGTCTTTGCATTGACTTTGAATGTAATCTGTCGCGCAAAAATTTGTTTCAAGCGTCGTGTGAAAGCGCTTAACGCTACCATAACGCTATTATTCGTGTCTTTGCATTGACTTTGAATGTAATCTGTCGCGCGAAACATTAGTTTCGCATCCGATGTGAAAGCAGCTTCATGGATAGTACGCGACAGCTAGAGAGAGCTCCGGTTATGTTATGAGCATAATACAGGTTTTACAGACCTTAAGTTTCGTTAGCATGGACAGTTGCTTATGTGGAGCTCGCGAATCGATCACATTTACAGGAAAGAATTTCCTGTTCAATCTCCGCCTTTTTCGGTATTTTATTAGCCAGAACAATTTCTAAAGGGGGATGAAATTATGCCACGGCAGTGCAGAGAAATTGTTTGTGATACCAGACACGTTATAGCTTGTGCATTTCGTGATAGCTTTCACGGTAGCATCAGAGAGCTAGCCCAGATATTGGTGAAGAATCCGGCTGATCCCGGTTATGGAAGTGAAGCGATCACAAGCAGCCATAAACAAACCCAAACATGTATCCCAAGCTCTGCAAAACCTACGTCTGGTCTAACTGCAGCCTTTTCAGCCCAGCTTTGCAGACACATACAGCACCTCTCCGGTTAGCTTCAACTGTAGCGGCTACAATCAGGCAACGTTATGATGAAACTGCCACATTGATGCTTACCGAAGTAACACAAGCATACCGATCAGAATTACTGCATATAAGTTAACCAGGAGCACGAGCATTCATAACAACCACAGAGACAAACCCTTGCAATACAGGTTTTACAGACAGCAAGGTCCGTTACCGTGGACAGTTGTACCAAGCATCGAAATTACAAACAAGTATAAAAAGTTTGCGTCAAATGAGGTTTATGTTCACATACATTTTGTTGAATTTCCCCTGATATTACTCTTGCATATTTAGGACAAAAACATTAGCAACAGTAACTTGGCTACGTTAGCAGCAGTGCTACAGCCACAATCAACAGGCCATTACATTAGGTAGGCTTATGCCGTAAAAGCAACTTACAGCTTCCACTTCTGTGAGTCGCGGACAGTCATGACCGATACAGGCTTTTTCTTCAGATATTTTACAAAGCCTGCATTTGAGGCCAGTTGTTAGTGCTAACTATCGTTAGCGGTCCTTCTAGCCACCCGTAACAAGTTAGCTTCACTTACATTATTTGCTGTTATATCGTTACTTACAGCTTGTGGCTCCGAGCGCTTGATCGATGCAACTGCTTCAGGTTTGAGAAGCAGCTGAAACGCTTATCCAGCATCAAATTATCCTTTATTGACAAAGCTGTCTTTGGTGAAATGCTGAGCACAAACAGCTAACGTCCCCTTTGGCCTTGGCTGTTTGCTGCCAGCAAACAAAAAAGCTACCCACTGATTTCTGGTGGCATCGTCTTTTGGAAGAGAAATAGGTGCTTTTCTTCGCATCCAAAAATAAACGGACAAGCAGCTTTGGGAGAGATACTGACAAAACTGCACCTCAAAAGATCTGCGGTTCTTCTTTTGTATTTCCAAAAGTGTAGACACTACTAAGGCCTAGTATGATCCGCGGTTGTTTGTACCTGCTAGAATAGTTTCCGGTGTGGGCAGGTCCAGCGCCGTGATTGACTCTGGCTAGGTCTGTATTAAATGGACGGCACAACCTGACATCAGGTTTTGCCCAGATCTCGTGAAGATCTCGGGACGAGCTGTTCAGAGAGGAAATCACGTTCACGAAATCACGTTCATGGATTACGGCAAAACCCCTGTATCTTATGTTTAGAAACTTTTCAGAGGTTGAGTATGGACATCCAACATTATAACATTACTTATATGTATTAAAAGAAGGATCAGCATAATAGGTCTTTAATAAGTTAACTTAGGTTCAGGAGCAGGGCCATGCCTCAACTCCACCCTCAATCGCCTGGCAAGCCTATTTATACCTGTTCAGCCCCTCCCTCTCTGTTTGGCTCAGATCTCTCAATCGAGATGATCAGCATTCTCCACAACCAACATTCTATCGACCCGCATTCTCCAGACCAGCATTCTAAACAGACTCGCATTCTCCCCGACAGCATTCTATCTGACCTGCATTCTCCAAACCAGCATTCTAAACAGACCCGCATTCTCCCCGACCAGCATTCTATCGGACCTGCATTCTCCAAACCAGCATTATAAACAGACCCGCATTCTCCAAACCAGCATTCTACCGGACCCGTATTCTCCATTGCCAGCTTCTCGCTAAGTTCACGTTTTTTCTGCTATCCGATGTTTCTACTTACCAAGCAACAACTCCAGCTCAACCATCAAACGTCGATTTCCGCTCAAATTCAATCGTTCAACCGAACCGGAGTATTCCAACAAATTCTCCAACACCTTCAGTTCAGATGTTGTCTTCGTTCCAGATTAGACAGACCATCTTCCAAGATGGCGGATCAAAAACAGCTGTTCGCCACGTCACACCGGGCTTCTCCCCCAGGCAAAGCTACAACTTCACCGCCTCCAGTCAGCGTCTCCCACTCCGGCGACTCCCTGCGGCGAATGTAACAGGCTCCGAATTAAAGGATTTAATTTGTCGAGGTTCACAAATTAAACCACTCTAGCAAGTAAGCCTTATGCATTTTTTACAAGGTTGCCAAGGTTTTTTACCAAGAAAAAACTGAGCTATTTGGTTTGTTTTTTGCAACGCTTCGCCTGAAGCAATACCAAACAAGACTTCCTGGTTTGCCACATCCTCATAAGCCTGATGTCTTTCAACTACCACGCCTGCCAGAAAACCATTAAAGCAACTGTCCGCAAATAAGACGGGCCATTCCCGTTCCGGAAGATTGCATCCAGCCACTTGTCATTTCCATCAATTACTCAACCGAAGGAGAGAGAAAGAGAGAGAGAGAGAAAAAAAGGCAACTAAAATGTAATATTAGTTAAACGGTTTTGCTAATTGAGGTTATTTGGTAATTGGAATCTGGAAATCTCCAAGAAAGCCAGGAATACATATGGCCTCATTATCTATCTCTGAACTATATTGCTTCTACTAAGCTACTCTCCAGTGTTAGAATTCGGACTATAGCTTGCAGCCTGCATCCTCAGTTATTCAGTTACTCAAACTAACACGCCTTCCTGATTCCTAACGATGGCCCATTGTTCGTCTCTAACACGCAATGAAAGAATGGACCTTAATTTCATCCACTATTTTAACACCGCAAAACAATTTCAGTGCTGTTCCAAGTCAACCGCAAGTGAAGCAACATTCCATCGTCCAGAACCATTCAACTGCTATACAGTGGCTTCGGCTCTTCACCACATTTCCTGCACCACTACAACATCATCACGCCAACAGCCTACGACAACGATTCCAAAGCAACTGACCCTTGCTACTGGGCCAGAGACAATCAACGCAAGCCCGTCACCCGCAACGTGACAGAGCCTCCACTGCCTGCAAGGCCACAGCTGGCTCCATCAGCTCCCCCCCCTAGTGGGAGACAGGTTGTATGACCCCCTGTGCCTGGTCCCTCTGTGTCTGACTTTCTCACATGATTTCAGCCTTCGTTTCATCCCTGTGTTCACAGGCATCATAAAATCCCCATGCACATACCTCCTTCCATCCCATCATCCCTTCCTCCACCCTTCCTTCAGCTGCCTCCAATAGCACAGCGTCTGCTCAACCTTTCTCTATCATGGCTACCACCACAGCACAACAGCCCGATCAAGCAACACCAAGGGCCCCACCACAGGCTAATCAAATCGATGGTTCTCAACCTCCTCATTTTCTTCGTCAATAACTACACTCTAGCCACAGCGGTACAACCTGCCCAGCCAGCTTCACCAATACATCGCCATTCTCCTGTCTCTCTCGCATTATGCCTGTAGATTCTCTTTAGTGGTTACGTAGATTTAGCCTAGCTCCTTCATCCCTCCAACATCGACACTAGCCAGCCCGGGGAAATGCAGAATATTCTTGGTCCAGTTCAGCTCCGTCAGCCAAAGCGGTTAATCATAGATCTTTCTTCCCCTTATGGCTCACACATTCCAAGCATAGACAGTCCTATTCCCAGCTGCTGCAGAAGCAGTCCCAAGATCTTTGACACTCTCTCTGAAGCACTGAAGCTGGATTCTAACCAACTCCTACAAACTTCCCCACATACTCCATCTTGTCAAAGTTTTTCTCGTAGTCACTTCATCGTCCTCACCTCCTTGTCTCGGGCTCTCTACTCTCACAAATGCTTTCTCAGATCTCGGTGCTCCTCTTTCTAAAGAGAAACCTCAGGGCCCAGCACTTCCACTGAGTTCCTCGGTATCACCCTGGACTGTCATTTTGGCATCTCTGCCATGTGAGAAGATACAATGCATCACTCCGCTGCTTGCAAACTATCTCCTCACAGACAGATACACAAAATGCCAGCTTTTCACCCTCCTTGACCACCTCAATTATGCCATTTGCATTATCCCACAAGCAAAATCCCTTCTGTCAAATCTATTAGCAGAACTGCTACCGTTCCCTCTCTCCATGGCAAAGTTGCCCTGAATCAGACATGCAAAACGGAAATACGCACTTTGCAACACTCCTGTCTTCTTAGAATGGTATTTCATTCTTCTATGATGACTTTGTCACTCAACCTGAGGACATTCAGCTTTATACAGATGTAGCTTGTTCCTTAGGTTTTGGCAGCTACTACAGAAGTATATGGTTTACTTCCACACGACCACCGAGTTCAAATCTCTTGACAAAGTCCCGCTCCCCTTCATCCGCGCTTCATGAGCTGTACCCCATAGTCATAGCTGCCATTATCTGGGGGCATGAATGGTCCAAAAAGTCTATACTCATCCACCCCGATAACATCCTCGGTCATAGAAATAATAAATAAAGGTCAAATCCCATTCTCCAACAATCATGCAGTTCCTACGCAGACTCACCCTAATCTCACCTCAACATCAGTTATTCCTCAGGGCAGCCTACATTCCTGGTTATCATAACCGCATCGCTGACTCATTATTTTGTTTCTCATTCCACAAATTCAGACTCTTAGCTCTAGATTCAGACAAGCATCCCACACCAGTTCGACTGTTTTCAGCCACAACCTTCACCTAACTCCACAACTCAAAAACCTCTGTAATGCTTCTCAAGAAGCCACTGTCGACAGCCTTGCTCCAAGCACTCTCTCAGGCTACCAAACTGGCTGGAACACTTTCAAACTTATCATGCCACTTACAATCTGTAATTTCCCTTCTTAGACGTTACGTCCATCTGCAATTTATCACCCATGCTCACTCTGTCCAAATTCCCGGCCTCCACCATCCGGACCTACTTAGCGGGCATTAATATTTTCATCAAACTAATGACTGACTTCCATTGTCCTTCTACCTCCAATCTCACAAAACAATGTTAATCAAAGGCTACAAGAACAAAAACCTACTCTCAAGCCCAGACGCTTGCCTCTCACCTCTGACCATCTCACCCTCTGCGTCGGCACTCTTTCCTGAGATGCTCCAAATTCACCCCAATGTCATCCCTCTACAATTCCTCCTGCCATCCCAATCTATCTGACCTAACTGTCCACTTTCTTACACAGATCCCTTCATCCTCTTCCCTTCCTTACCTCATCCCTACCCACATCCCTTCATCCCCTTCCCTTCCTTACCTCATCCCTACCCACATCCCTTCATTCTATTCCATTCATCCTCATCCCTTCCTTACCTCATCCCTGCTCACATCCCTTCATCCTCTTCCATTCATCCTCATTCCTTCCTTACCTCATCCCTACCCACATCCCTTTATCCTCTTCCCTTCATCCTCATCCCTTTCTTACCTCATCCCTGCCCACATCCATTCATCCTCTTCCATTCATCCTCATCCCTTTCTTACCTCATCCCTGTCCACATCCCTTCATCCTCTTCATTCATCCTCTTCCCCTCCTTACCTCATCCCTACCCACATCCCTTCATCCTCTTCCATTCATCCTTATCCCTTCCTTACCTCATCCCTACCCAGATCCCTTCATCCTCTTCCCTTCCTTACCTCATCCCTACCCACATCCCTTCATCCTATTCCATTCATCCTCATCCCTTCCTTACCTCATCCCTGCCCACATCCCTTCATCCTCTTCCATTCATCCTCATTCCTTCCTTACCTCATCTCTACCCAGATCCCTTCATCCTCTTCCCTTCCTTACCTCATCCCTACCCACATCCCTTCATCCTATTCCATTCATCCTCATCCCTTCCTTACCTCATCTATACCCAGATCCCTTCATCCTCTTCCCTTCCTTACCTCATCCCTACCCACATCCCTTCATCCTATTCCATTCATCCTCATCCCTTCCTTACCTCATCCCTACCTAGATCTCTTCATCTTCTTCCCTTCCTTAACTCATCACTACCCTCATCCCTTCATCCTCTTCCATTCATAATCATCCCTTCCTACCTCACCTCTGCCCACATCCCTTCATCCTCTTCCATTCATAATCATCCCTTCCTACCTCATCCCTGCCCACATCCCTTCATCCTCTTCCATTCATAATCATCCCTTCCTACCTCATCCCTACCTACATCCCTTCATCCTCTTCCCTTCTCCACTCATCTCCTCCAGTTCAACTCGGTGCATACCTCTCCTATGTCTCTTAGGTACTGTCAGGGGGGGCTCAAGATCAGCTCGGGCGGATAAACGCCGAGATGGAACCCCAACACTGAGTCTCCCTTCGCCCAGTCTTCACCATGTCCTCCCAGACGACCTCAAAGACAACATCCCTATTTCATCCCTATGCCTACTCTCACAATCACACAAATTACATTAAACCTTTAAACTACACTTTGTTGTGGCCTGGTCCTTGCTAGTGAAGGTAAGGATAGGTAATATTTTGGTGTATGTTTTCTCCCAATGTTTCAATGAAATGGTATTCTGCATTCAGTGAAGAAAATACTGTACTCATGAAGAATACCAGATAGCATGCAAGCTGGCACAAAGATGGTATTAAATTTCACCCGATGTGAGCTGTTTTATCTTAAAGTATCATTACGATCACCCACAGAAGACATTGTGAATTGAAATGGGCATCCAGTTGAGCAGGTACTCTGATTACACCAGAAATTCGCACAAGCCTTATCTGGGTATTCATTCCTGAAATTTTCCACAACCTTTCACAGACCAAACCTCCTGTCTCTCTTCTTTTTATGCAGACAGAAAAAAACTATTTGATTATGACTTTTACAGTCTTTATCCTTTATGATGCGGCATTGCTGGATAATGATAATAAAAATGTATTTGTTGATTTTTTTTTTTCCCTGGAGCTCCATTTGATCAGGCAGGACTAAATGAGATGCATAGATATTGTCAGCGAATTAGGGTCGGGAAACAAAATATAGTCACAGACATTAAGCTTTAAAAAAGTAGTGGAGTGTGTCAGTCCATACCACGTGTTAAATTGAAATGTGCCCTGCACTTTTTCAGGCCAGGTACACTGTATATTTCTTGTCACACACATCCACTATTGGAGGTCACATTTTTCATTTCTGGGTGAGAACTGTCCCGGATGCGTTCCTACCTCTCACCCATTGCATGCTGGGAAAAGCACCTGCTCAGGTAAATGCAGGTTAGATAAAGAATGGATAAATGGATATTATTGGACTTTATACTTTGATGATGCATTTTAGTGGAATATATATGTATACTTCTACATGCTTATTTACAATATATAGAGAAAGGCTGTGAACCAGTTAGAGCTGTCGGTAAGTTCAGAAGAGCATGGTGAGAGAGAGTGGGATATTTTACGGAAGTTCGCATTTTTCGAAGGGTGTTAGTGCTGCATCGTAAACAACGGATTTTGTGCGATTGCTGATGATAATTCACATGCCTCTTACATGGAGCGATTGGAGGCTTTCTTTGCCTCTAAATTACAAAGTTACAGCTCCAACTAATGCAGTAACAGCTGCAGAAATATCAAAGGAATGTGTGATGACAGCTGACCGTTAGGGAGGAAACTCATGTCGCTATATTTTACGAAGAGAGAACATGTTTTCAGAATTACAATAAATTAGGCTCCATTCAAAGATACTGAAAGTGACATGTTAAATTTAAGTACAATGATTAATAACTGAGTTGAAACATCTTTGGGAGTAAAAATTGATGATCAGAAGTTTTCAACAGTTGACTGATGACTCTAATTTCCCAGTATACTGTTTTCTGTATTTTCAAAGACAGCAGCTGCACTGCATATTCATGTTGCTATACAACCTAAGATATCATACATAATTCGAATCTCCACTTTGACCTATTTGACGCTTATTTGACAGGAATGTTTATTTTCAGATCTATGTTTATTACCACGTCGAATGAGCAGAAGTAATGAAACAATCCTTGCAATGCAGATACATTCCATCCACTGTCATCCTCAGCCCCTTTGAGAGGGCAGGACGGTCAGTTGAAAGTCGCTAATATTCTTTTATGGTTTTTCTCTCTGGCCAATTAAGTACACATTCCTTCCCCACTGGGAATCCCCTGTCACAAAGTGGAAATTCACATTCGCTGATAAAGCACGGCTCCCAGAACAGGGTCAAGCTCAATTGGCATCGGCTGCCCCTTTCTTCGACGATTGAGTTGTTCCGCTAGTGTATTTGCGAGGTGCCATCTCACCCTTGTGTAATCAAGGGTTTCCTGGTAAAACAGGAAGTGCTTTTGGCAGGTTGGGCGGGGGGCATCAATCTGGAAGTTGGGTTCCTCACTCAGTTGACAGCCCCAATTGGGAAATTCTGCTTTTCTTAAAGAATTTGAAGTGGCATAAGTGTGTCAAAGTGGCTGAGCAGAATCCTTGCTGCTTCTAGCAGAGTGGTATGGAGGACGACACAGAGAACACAGAGAAGTTCTGTTCCTCGACTTAGCGGGATTGTTCCGGAAGTAGGTGCTGATATACAGCGGCTGCAGTACCACACCTGCTCATTCAGAAGACAGCTGGAGCATGCTGGTCACGGTGCAGTAAATTACTGGTCTATGCAGTCCCCGCATTTTAACTAAGGAGAATTGAGAATAAAATTTTTGACTTTTCTTATTCAGTTTGAGTGTCTTCCGGAACATTCAAAAAGCATGTATAATAGCTTTTGCAAGATTATTTGTTATCACTGCTCTCCGTTTCCTCATTCAATAGGAACATATTGGCCTTCCGACTCAATTTATCTTCATTGTCGGCTTAAATTCTGTATTTTTGCGACCTGGTAGATGCTTGAATTGATACCAGAGGCACTGTTTAAACTGCAGGCTTATCAGATTTATTTTTATATTGAATCTTTAGGATAGGTTGTCCACATATTATTTTCAAGCAAACAGATTAGATTTATTCATCTACACATCACAAGTCTATCTACATGGAATGCTGTGGTGACAAAGTAGCCGTCAGTAGCCACATACTTTGGTGATGAGGCCTTCCAACGCAGAAGCATAAGCAATGGAGATCCATAATCTCGCCCTACAAACAATCACACTAAGTCGCAGTACAAAACTTCCCTATGTTCTCAGTGCCGTCCGTAATATCGCTCTTGAAGTAACAGCATGGATTCCCCTCAGCCACTCAGATTGTAATGGCCGGTAGTATACAGAGGCCAAGCGCAATGACCAGAGAGAAGGAGAGTAGCTCGGACACAGTAAAACACAGAGAATAATACAGACCAAACGAAAGTTCTCGCGCTTCCAAAGGACGTATAATAGTCCAAACCACGGAAGAAAAGTGAGATAGAAAAAGGGAGAGGAAACTCCAACAATCAGAAGATAGAAAGTCATACAAAACTTGACTACAGATATCTTTGGCTATAGTGCAAAGCTAAAAACAGACACTCTAGTGAAGGAGGCGTGCGGACTTCCTGCTGGGTAAAGAATTTAATGGCCCAGGAATTCGATATCGTCCCGGGACAAGAGCCACAAAGAAAAGTCCAAACAACACGCACACCTCACAAACCATGACACAGATGCCTTTCTGTCATTCTTAATTTGATGTTGTCCTGTGTCGCCTTTCAAGAAACGCAGAAAACACTTTGAAATCCAATCTGAGAGGCAAAACGCAATGCTCACATTACCCGGCTGAAATGCCTCAAATCTGATTTTTTTGCCTTCATGTGATGCAGGTCTTATGTTATTAGGGCTGTATGGGCGCAGAAACCTGGTATATTCGATCTTCAAATCAGAATTGAGCCACTTTCATATGTGGTCATAGACTGGGTGTAAATTTGATGCGTGACCATATGACATGAAGGAGAACGGTCAGACCGGAATCCATGTGGCTTATTGCCTGTACACAAGTGCTGAGCGTTGTTAAAAACCTGAAAAGCTAGCCACCTGGCTTTTTTTTCCACCTTCTTCACCTCATCATGTACAGCAAAGCTGACAAAGCTGTCAAAATGCCATCCATACATTTGCTATAAGCACGTCCATTTTCTTGGTTTGTTCGAATACCATGAGTACTATCACAAATATGACGCTGTTCGTTGTAAGTGACACAGATGACCTGAGCAAAAATATATCAATGTACGCATACCTGCCATTTTTGGAAGGCAGATGCATTCGCATTACAGATAGATACAGGTCACTTGTAATTATGAATGTAAACCGTCAAGATTTGATAAGAGCATAAACCTTGGTTTTGGACGGTGAGGCTTGAAATGTGACAGCAGCAATGGAGTCCGGACTGTGATGCATCAGTAGAAATTTGATTGCAAATGTGTTTAAAAACACCTGGAAATGCAGCTTGAATCTAATTAGCAAAAATGCATTTCACATGGTTCTTTGGTATCCAGTCACTCAAAAATCAATCTGGATACAATCTGAATGTGCCAAAAAATGGATTTTGGCTGGCCGTCTGAATGATGCCCAAATGATCTTCCTTTCTAGTCCCTGTCAAATGTGTTTGCAGAAATTTCTTTTCATCGAAGGAAACAAGTGGCCTAGTGGCAAATTAGATATGAATCACCCTCTGTAGGAAATAATGCATTTCAATAAAAGGCAAAATGAAAAGTTTCTTTGCCGAGAATAAGCAAGCATGGTGAATGCTCATCACATTGCATTTAACACAAAACAGGCAGCTCATGAATCGTGGAAATGGAAACCAACCATTTTTAGGACAAATAACTGAGCCAATTGCGGTGGAACCACGGGCTGGAATAGTATTAATGGTCCAAAGTGCTCCTGCTCCTGGGAAAATCGCTTCAGATGAATGAAAGATCGCATTGTTTCAATCGGCATGCAGATACTTTCAAAAAGATAAAATCATGTTCTGCTTGAACAGGAAAAAGAATTCTAATCTTGGACACTCATATGATGAATTTCAGTGTTCACATTAGGCGTTGTCTGGTTTCAGATTTACACGCTGCCAAATGAAGTTGAACAGGTCCAGGGACTTTAATTGTTTCCATTTAAAAAGTTAGCTATATCAGCCACCCATTCATTAATCCCACTGAAAATATGACTGCTGCATGTATACATTACTCTTCAATTTAAACATAGGCTACACTGAAAAATTCAAAAACTTTGGATCCAGGTGAAAATATTGCATCAGTTTACATAGTTTTAAGCTTTCTCGGCTGAATATTTTTTGACAAATCATTTTTTTTTTTAAGACAGTGCAGTAACCTAATTTCATTTTGTTAGATAAAATAGGATTCTCTTTTCACATAAATGTGATAAGTTTTTTTAGTGTAAACAATTTTCTGTCAAAATGATTGCATTTCATCGGCCACTAGGGTTGATTGTGACCAGCTAATTGGGAATATGTCACTCTCGCATTGATAGCTCTACATATTCCTAGAAACCAATGTTAAAATCAGCATCACAGATATTGGACATCTGTCTTCCTATTATTTGGCTATGGCAATCAGTTCTTGTGCAGTTGCCCTCCAAACCTAGTCCTCAGAAGTAACTTAATCAACATCCCCAAGCACAGAAACGTAATTTTATACATTTAATGCCGCTCATCTATCTTACCGTGTTCAATTATTTAGTTTTTGTTCAGACTTGGCGTAACAGTTACCATCAGTATAGCATATATGTATTGTGCAGACCTTAATTCATAATTTTTGCCTTGTTGCATCCTTGAAAAGAAGGCTTGATGATGTACCTGTAGGAATCATCATATGAAAAAATTGAACGGATTTTGTCAGATAATCTTGCAAAGCAAGATTTTGCGGGCAGTGAAACATTGTGTTCAAGTTGCCCTATGATCAAGATGTGAAATACATCATTTGTGCATATTTGAAAATGTAATTCAATGCAGCTGAGTTTTTTTTTTTTTTTTTTAAATACTGCGCAAACTGCCGCTGTGGTCTATGCAGTGCAAATTACGGCTACTCACTCTCTCACTCGCTCACTCACTCACTCATGGACATTTAGCAAGGACACTTAATATGGACGTTTAGGGGGACGTATGTGCATGACATGGAGTTGTTCTGTGGGATTTCATGTTTGTAATTACACGTAAACAACGCTGGACAAATAAATGTGTAGAAACATATCAGCACACTGCGTATGAAGCTGAAACACTGGCACCCTCTATATTCTGCTCTGGCTCCCAGTAAGTTCAGAATGTTAAAAGAACCAGTAGCTGTACTGATACAAGACAGAAATTTACTGTATTTTTAACAGGTCATCCTGTACAGCTTTATGTTCTGTTATGCATACAAAACTTGCCCCAAAAAGCAACCAAAAAGATGATCAGTTTGGACAGTTATTGGTTGATGCAACGGCTTCAGTCCCTGTGTAACTGGAAATTCAAGTTGCACTGTAATGCAGTTTTGGGTATAATGATTGACTTTCCTTGGTTAAACAAATTTAGCAGCCAATTTTACCACCTTTTTTCCCACTTTTCTCATGTCAGGACCCTAAACTCAAATGAGTGCATAATATTTCCATAATATTAGGGTTGCATGGAGTGACACAGTTTTGTGTAAAAAGGTGGTCCTCAAATGGGTTATCCCCACCTGTCATAATCACAGCCCCTGAATTTTGAATGTCAGTTTCTGCTGAATTCGTTGTCAATTACGCTTCATGTTTTGGATCATATCCCAAGACACATTGTGAAATACTATGATGGAAATTCATAATTTATGAAGGCAATGAAGAATGCATCATATTATCATTTTGCTTTTCGTTAGCAGGCAGATGAGATGAGTACATAAATTGATTAATTAACTAATTGATGAACTGATTAAAAACTGCAGTAGAATCAAAATGGCATAAATATGGATGCATGGTAACTAAAATTAACCATTTGGTTACTAATGAAGAATTCTAAGACAAATGATAATGAGCCCAAACTGGGTTGTGTTGGCTGTTTAAAGGGAGAAATATGATAGGATATATTTTTTAATCTTCTCCATGATAGATTGCCCTCCAGTTTGAGATCTGCCTCTCCAGCACATTTCCAGGCTAGTTAAAACGACTGTTTAAAATATTCAACAGAAACTTACAAATTTTTCAACTTTGCCTGCAGGGTATTCATCATATCACTTACCATCATATGAAAATTGCCACTTCGATCCAGAACAGTTTTTTAGTATTGGTTATACCAATTTACATGTTGAATTTTTTCAAGCAAAGAATACTGTATATGTAAAATATATTCTCTATTTCCAGCAACCAGTGTGTAAAAATCACCTTGTACCTAATCCTGTTTTTTCTCTCCTTAATGATAATTCTGGTACCACTCTAAAGCAAATTCAGTATAAAATGGTTTTTTGCTGGGTTTACCTCTGCAAAGAAAACAATTTTGAAAAACTAGTTTGATCCTGATATATGTATGAATTCTTTCTGGATACATAGCCTCATCAATATTGTCAATCTAGAACATACAACTGCACGACTCAATAAGGCTCGACCAAGGACTGTGAAAGCTTGGAGTGCTTTCTCTTCTAGAATAATCTTTTGGACTGGAACCAACAACCAGAGTAACACTTGATACTTGCCAAATTATTATTGCTTCAATATGATGCTAATGTCAGTTATGTATGTACTTGCTTTTCTTTTCATTTTTTCAGAATTTGAACGTATTTGAATATGTCTGTAACCTCCCCCTTCCCCCGTTTTTGAAAATAAAAAATGTTGATCAAAAAAAAAAGTCACTTGTCCTCACAGCAGAACTGTTCCTGAGCCCCAAAATGGCGCTCTTCATCTCCGTTAAATTCTGAAATGGCTAAAAACTGTTCCCTCACATATCACAGAGCTCACATTTATAAGCCATGCTAGCATGGGTGGATCCACGGCTTCACCCTCAACGCAGCACCGGGATGGCTGTCTTTGATTGGCTCCTTGGATGCTTCACTGTGAGTGTAGGAAGTGCATGCGGCTTCCGGAAAAACCCGGCGTCAACTTTGACGCCTCGAGTCCCTGCTGGCTTTAAAAAGGGGAGGAGTTAATTGCTGCATGTCCACCTCTCAGCCCCCAATGACCACCGGCATCCATGACGAGTGGCATCCTCTATAAACCTGCCGCAGGTGACGAATGCACCAGTTCTGCACCGCTCATCCTGGTCAGTCATAAAGGCATTCGCGTCTTCCTTCTTGCGGAAGTGTCCATAAGGACAGGCCTCGCGCTATTGGGGGAAAGGAGCCTAAATTTAGCCTGCATCTTTTGTCTGTGGATTCCGCAACGACTCAGGAAGGAAGACCCCCCCCAATTCGACAAATGGGTTCCCCCCCCCCCCGCCTCGGGACCGGTGGTCATCCTCGCGACCCTGGTGTGCGGCTCAGCGGCGGGTCAGGAGTGCACCTCCCTGCGCTCTGAGGAGGATATACGCCGCCCAACCGCCTCCGCACTGATCCCCCATCGTGCCGGGGACAGGCCCGGCGGCCATTGTGCACTCTCCCGAAGCCCTTTCCTGTTCGCTTCTTTATGATTCTCTGATTTTTATGAGTCTCTTTGTTGAATTGTGCAGCTGCTAAAAGCTAACTCAACTGCAGCGATATTTCTGGGTTTTTTTAGGGAAGTGCATATAGTCATAATTTAGATTACGAGCTACACGAGAATATAAATCTAGAACTGGCTTGGAAATCACCCTTTTGTGAATGGGGCTGAAGAATAGTCAAATAGACAGGTGGCTACACCACACTTTATGAGCCGGGGGCAAAAGAATACATTGTACTTATCAATAACGGCAGGGTCTTTCCAGGGAAAAGGAGTTCAACTCGGAGAACTCATTTACATGAAAAGCTGGTTTCTAATGATGGACAGTGGGAATTTCCATTTGTAGAAAACCGCAATGTTATTGAGAGTAATGCCTGCTAATCCAAATAATAGTTAATGCAAATGTCCTTGTTTATGTGACTTTTTGTCGGTGAATGTGTCTTTCTTTGGTGCACAGTCTCTACTTACAGTGCCATGAAAAAGTATTTGCCCCCTTCCTGATTTCTTATTTTTTTGCATATTTGTCGCACTTAAATGCTTCAGATCATATAACAAATTTTAATATTAGACAAAGACAACCCAAGTAAATACAAAATGCAGTTTTTAAATGATGATTTCATTTATTAAGGGGAAAAAGCTATCCAAACCTACCTGGCCCTATGTGAAAAAGTAATTGCCCCCTACATCCTAATAACTGGTTGTGCCACACTCGGCAACAAAAACTGTAATCAAACGTTTGTGATAACTGGCAATGAGTCTTTCACATCACTGTGGAAGAATTCTAGCCCACTCTTCTTTGCAGAATTGTTTTAATTCAGCCACATTGGAGGGGTTTTGAGCATGAGTGGCCTTTTTAAGGTCATGCCTCTGCATCTCAAACGGATTTTAGCCCGGACTTTGACTAGGCAACTCCAAAATCTTCATTTTGTTTTTATTAAGCCATTCGGAGGTAGACTTGCTGGTGTGTTTCAGATCATTATCCTGTTGCATAACCCAAGTGCGCTTGACAGGGGCGGAGTGGGACACCAAAATCCACCGGGAAAATTCTGACCGCACCAGCCCACCATCGGCCCACCACTGGCAATTTAAATTTAAGGAAAAACTAATTACATCACCAAAACCATGCAATTTCTATAATTGTATGTCCTCTTGATGTGATCAAACATAGGCCAAATTGCCAAAATCTAATCAATCAAGAGAAAAAACGCATTAGATTATTATGATTATTTATTATTTTTTTTTTTTTGAAAAATACTTTTTTAAGACAAAATCAAATGTTTTCAGTATCAATAAGATAACAACTGGTAGATTGCTGTGCCCACTGATCTGTTCTGAGAGTGTTGTTATTCTGACACAAGTTAAATGACAGCTGTGTGTGTGGAAAACCACTCTGGTCCGTAATCGCGGTGCAGATGCAGACGGGTTTGGAGCTGACGAGAGGAGAGAAAAAAGATAGTGAGGGGCAATGCGGCTGTAGTAGCCGCCGTGATGACACGGCCCCCGCTGAGGAGGAGCTATGAAGAACTCAGCTGTAATGTTATGCTAATTCGCACCTAGTAATAACGTCAAGGCTTGAGCTAATTGTTTTCCTGTCAACTCACCTGCATCACTGGTTGACGCCTGGTTGTTTCGGAATTCTTGATTTTTGACCATTTTGATGCACCCTCCTCCAGCATCCGCTTCTTCTTCATTCTGGCCTTTTCGGCCCCTCCTTTCTCCATTCTCTTCTTGCCTTCCATCTTCGAGTGTAAAAAAATCCGCTACTTCAACCTGCCACTTTCTCTCTGTCTGACGGCCGCTCATTCATCCCCCTGCGTTCATTGGATAAACGCAGAGTGATACAAAAATTAAATTTCCCATGAGGCTTTGCTCCGACCATTTTACATTAATTTTTAAACAAAGAAACAAATTTTATAACAGTAAATTTTATATTTGTGGTCATGAAAGTTATGTAACGTCTGAATAAAAAGAATTAGATCAAGATAGGAGGCTAAACAAAAATCAGTAAGCTGGATTGATGAGAGTGAGTCTGACACTCAGGCAACCATGAGTGAGATGTAGAGAGACATCAAGTGTTATAAATAGTGGTGCAAGTTCATCAAAATATAGTTAAAGCGTAAGGTGGAAATATTCATTGAGCCGAGCTTACTTCAGAAAAGCTATAAGTCAGTGTCCTGATCTTTACTGAGCGGGTCAGATTGCCTTTAACTTATTGGCCAACCGTAACATCTCCCGTTTCTTCCGACGGCCATTCAGCCCCTGACGCTTGAGCTTGAGGACATAATCTGATGGTTGGACGTTGTCCTTCAGGATTTTCCAGTAGAGAGCGGAGTTCATAGTTCTATCAATTACAACAAGTCGTCCAGGTCCTGAAGCAGCAAAGCAGCCCCAAACTATCACGCAGCCACCACCATGTTTGACTTTTGGTACGATGTTCTTTTTGTGAAATGTTGTGTTAGTTTTACGCCTGATGTAATGGGACGCACACCTTCCAGAAAGTTCAACTTTTGTCTCGTCAGTCCACAGAATATTTTCCCAAAAGTCTTGGGGATCATCAAGATATATTTTGGCAAATGTGAGACGAGCCTTTGTGTTCTTTTTGGTCAGCAGGGTTTTTGCCTTGGAACTCTCCCATGGATGCCATTTTTGCCCAGTCTCTTTCTTATTGTTGAATCATGAACACTGACTTTAACTGAGGCAAGTGAGGCCTGCAGTTCTTTAGATGTTGTTCTGGGTTCTTTTGTGACCTCCTGGAGGAGTCGTCAATGCGCTCTTGGAGTAATTTTGTGAGGCTGGCCACTCCTGGGAAGGTTCACCACTGTTCCAAGTTTTCTCCATTTGTGGATAATGGCTCTCACCTTGATTCGCTGGAGTTCCAAACCTTAGAAATGGCTTTGCAACCCTTTCCAGACTGATAGATGTCAATTTCTTTATTTCTCATCTGTTCTTGAATTTCTTTAGTTCGCGGCATGATATGTTGCTTTTTTAGATCTTTTAGCCTACATTGTCAGACAGGTTCTATTAAAGGGATTTCTTGATTCAACAGGTCTGGCAGTAGTCAGGCTTGGGTGTGGCTAGTGAAATTGGACTCAAAAAATGTGGTTAATCACGGTTAATTCATGATTTAAGAAGAGGGGCCAATTACTTTTTCACACAGGGCCAGGTAGGTTTGGATAGCTTTTTCCCCTTAATAAATGAAATCATCATTTAAAAACTGCATTTTGTATTTACTCAGGTTATCCTTGCCTAATATTGAAATTTGTTTGATGATCTGGAAACATTTAAGTGTGAAAAATATGCAAAAAAGTAAGAAATCAGGAAGGGGGCAAATACTTTTTCACGGCACTGTATCTATTGAGGCCAAACCCTTAAGACATTATTTCTAACACAAGCGATTGATTCATTCAGAGAGCTACTCAGGACATAAAATATGTCTCAAGCTTTTAATTGTGAGCCCATCTATGTTGTTTTGTTACTCGTTATCTGTTGACATAGTTCCAGCTGACAAACGATCCGTTTGTTGTGGGGGTGAAACGGAAAGCGTAATCAAACGGCAGGAAGCTTACATTTTTAGGATTTTATTATGACTGCTGGCATGACTGCGCACACATGTGACCGAGTCAAGTGCTCTATAATGAAAGGGATTGTGAAGAATTTGTGGAAGTGAAGATGATTCCGGAGACACATGGAGCCGAGTTATATTGCCCGGAATTAATGGCTTTCAGTTCATAACCTCTGTAGAAAACTTATTTTTTACATGACACAAACACATCCAAATCTATTTCCTTTTCTTTTGATTTATACTACAATGTATATTGTATAAGTTGTTGTTGCATCGAATTCTGTGAAATGAGTGCATTTCTGGAAGAACATATTTGTTGCTGAAAATTTTTGTGAGTTTTCATTGTTTTCTTTTTGTTTTTTGTTTTTTTTGTCATATTCCACCAGACAGAATTGAGAGCGATCCTAAACGCAGGCACACTTTTGTCTTGGCGCTTCCTTTGAAGACCTGAAAGAGAACTTTGTCCCCCCCCCGTCTCGGAAAGGAACGGGATCGGGGAGATTGCGAGCCGCGAGCCGGGCGTCTCGATCGTCCCCTTTTTTTAGACGGACGCGGCGTTAGAGAGGGGGAATTCACAAATGCTTTTTTTTGTTGTTTTTGGCAAGTGGGGCAGCTGCGACAGACCAGTGACCCTGCGGTGCCAGAGGCTCGTTAGAGAGACAGGCTGTAGGAGAGAGAGAGAGAGGGAGGGAGAGAGAGAGAGACAGACCCCCTCCCCCTGGCAAACTCCATTCCACAATAATCTCAATGGAACAAGGAGATTCTGCCTGTGGCCCTATTACCAATGCACGTTTCTGTGAGGCCGGCGGACAATACGCTCCCCCAGATGAAAGTGATGCCCGGGATCCTCTAAAGCATTGGGGTGCAGCCTGCCCAAATCGTCTACACTTGAACTGCAGCCATTCAGCTGAGGCCGCCTTTCATCCGCGCGCACACTGGGCAAGCTGCTCCGCGCCCTAAGTCCCCTGACCCCGATGCAGTCGGATATTGTCACCTAATCCCTCCTTTTTTTCAGCCGTCCGCATTCGCGGGGTTTGACTTCTTTCTCTCCGCGGATTTATTTTCCCTTCCCTTTCGGTCAACCCCCCCCAAACACACACATACACACACACACACCCGCCTTTCTGCCCAAACACTCCCAGTCTTTTAGTCACCCTCTCCTAACCCTTCCTTCTGTCCGTCTCCTTCTGTGTATGTGTCCGTCTGTCCATATCCCTGTTGCACTCCTTTCTCTCTGTCTCTCTCCTCCCTCTCTCTCTCAATTCCTCCCTCTCTCTTGCTCTCTCTCTCTGTCCATTCGCACCGCACAATGCACTCCCAGTGTTAGGGGATTAGCCATTGAGGAGACAGCGGCGAGCTCCTGCAGCAGAGCTGTGCGGAGAGTTGGCCTCGTCGAAGGGAAGCAATTGTGTGAGAAGAATTTGAGTTTGAGTACGGGGTGGTGGGGGGGGTCACACAGGGGTGTGTGTGTGTTGGGGGGGGGGGGGGTGGGCGGTATGTAGAGATGGGGGCTGAAGGTATGTATAGGTATTAAACCCCAAATGTTTGAAATGTATTTTCTGTGACATAGGAGCAGGAAGTGAGGAACTGACAAGAGTGTCACCCCTGTATGAAATTATACCAGATTTGTCATTATTTTTGCCACTGTTTCTGTGAGCTCTTGTTCACTATGTCAAAATTTCTCAGTTAGAGAAGCTGTTTATTCTAATGAACACCATCATTAGATCAGGTAGGTGCTAATGTTAATTGTTTCGGTCTGAAGGCAGGTTTTTTTTCCTGAGGCAGCATTTTTAAAACGATCATTTGTTTTTTTGCATGAATATTAATATCTATTATGATATATTTGTGGTACAATTATGTCTTGTTCTGTGTGTATCCATGCATGAGGTCTTTTATATGTAAGTACAGCAATCAGACAGTCATTGCTTTGCCAGCATGTCTTTAACAGTTCTATAAGTTTATAATTGTATTTTGGTTCAATCTGGGGTACAAAACACCGTAAAATGCAATTTGACTGGATTGAAGGGTCCAAACTGCAAACTCAGCCAGAACATTTGGGTTGCAGATCTCATTTTTAGCCTTGCCACCAGTCTGTAATATGAAATGTCGTCAGATGTTCATAACCCCTGAAAACCACATTCTTTTAATCAGTGGAGACCAGAGAAATACATTAAATTCTCAAAGCAGAAAAACACATTGCCATAGTTGTTTGAATTTTCAGCATGCTCCCAAATAAACTCTCTGCAGTTCCTTTACTTTGTGTTCAATACAGAATGAGTCTCAGTCGCATTGAAGCGCTTACTTGACAATCAACGCACCTTGCTTTTTGTCCCAAATATTATGTGCATCAACTCATCACATAGAGATGGGAGTTTCAAGCAAGAAATACCACATGACATAATGTACGGTATGTTTCGAGTGTAGGAGATGCCAATGTGAGGGTGTCCACTGGTACATGAGGGTACAGGCAGGGAGATCATGTGACCAGCAATCGGAATGACTGATAGTTGCTTGAGCTGCTGCTACTAGCTCCTCTCTTTTATTCATTCTTAGTTCCTCATGGCCGACTATGATCTGTGATTGCAGGAAAATGTCAAGAAGACTGGAAACTCAGAAAATCGCATCTTCTTCCACCACATTGCCAGATTGTACATGTATAAAATCCAACTGAGCTGCTCTGACAGAGGCCTACGCAATAGAAGTCATTACAGTGACACAAAGAAAACAGCAGTCCTCGCTAGAGATGGCTGTAATTGCATTTGTTGGTAAAGCTGTCGATAGACGTCATATCTCAAAACTCAACACTTCAAATATGAGGCAATCTGTAAAAACAGCTGCGGCTTTTTTTTTTTTACCCCTATGGGGTGCCTTTCTTATTGTTTTTCACTGGTCAAGAAGTCCAGCAAGTTCTGAACAGACTTCATGCATGCTGAACTAATCTGGATGAAAATTAAAGTTGTTTCCACCTGAATTCATTCAGCTCGACAAAGTAAGGTGACAGAGTTTCCGTGCCACAAACAAATCTCTTACTTGGTTGGATGATGAGCGGCTATTCCCCCCACCCCCCCAAATGATTCAAAATTAGCTTTCCATAATTTGAGTATTAAGTATTGTCGTCCAACAGTAGGTCATTTGGATTCGATCGACCAATGTACTTATCACTTTGTTTAGGCTACAGGGCTATAGACCTCTGATCACAAGCCATGTTGTGAAAAGTTTATTGTTTTTTTCTTGTCATTTCTGGTCAAATACTGGTCATTGTCTCTGAATGTGGCTGCCAGTGGAAATTTGGCATGTTTTTTTTCATGTTGCATCTAACCTATTACGTTGTGCCAGGTCACTGAAATGTTATGATGCAATGCAATAATTATCTTTATTATGATGCCACGTGTGGTCAAATAGTTCTCATGTTTTCTTTTTACTCAACCTGTGGTCTCAAGGTGAAATAGATATTAACCAAAACCAGGAATGCTTTTTTTTTAATGCTAATAGATAACTAACACATTCAAAATGTTTTGAGGGGGAACAATTGGTGCTTTAGCCATTTAGCAATGGTTTTTCAGTGTTGTGATGGGCAAAAATTAAAGGATGAATCTTTGATTGAATCCTTTTCATGTCCAAAATGAATAGGATCACCCTGTCAAATGTGGTACTCTCTGCCATTTGTAAAGACATGAGTAGCCCAACTATGATTGGTTTTGGCATTTAGGCAAGTCTCCACAGCCAACCAATGAACAAGCAAAGACCAACTGAGTCAGACTGTTGAATGAAAGAGGGCAGAGCAGGACACACTGAACAAGATGAATGAACTGTTCTCAGAAACTCCAGTATCTACATCCGAATGAACAAGAGGACTGAACAAGACTCATTAAATGTGTCCTACATTTTTGGCCCTGGATGCTGCCAATTTACGCAACAGCATTTTAAGCTTTCTTAGTCTGTATTTATATTGCATACAGAATTGATGTATTAAAATGACTATTTTTGTCCTATTTAAATGTAAACTTATATTTATTGTTGAGACTAAGCACCAGGCAGCTCTCATTAAACATGCACACACAATAATTGAATGTCACAGAGAAACTAGCATCTTGGAGGCTGAGAGGACGGACTTATGGAGAAGTCTGAAATCTATTCTTGGGTTTACGAGGGCGAAACGGCCTCTGTTTGCTTTCACATTCATGCAAGGATGGCAATATAAAGGGAATTTTCAAAGCTGGAGAAATTATTTTTAAACTGAAGTGACTTCTTCTGAGTTTACCCTGACAAAAAGAGAAAGAAACTAGTCTTATTGTGTGACAAATTTCACCAATCAGAAATGGTTTTGACTGATGGGTTCTACACATAATTACAGTCTGTATATCTACTGGTCGTTTCGCCTCTCAAGAAAACATTGCTCATTAAATTGTAGAATTAGAGAAGGCAGGAAAAAGCAATGCAGGAAATACTGATCTTATCTTTTAACCTTTTGTGGAAAGATAAATACAGCTGCAATAAAAATTATTCAACCCCCATTGCAAATTGGGTTTAATAGAAAAATTTACAAACTTTCAGCTGTTTGTGATAAACAGATTAAACAAGAACATTTTAAATAGCTAAACACAACTAATATTACAAGTAGTTTCTCCAAATATAACACAAAATGCCATTTTTAATGACTATTGCAGACTCAAAATTATTCAACCCCCCGAATAGAATCCCTCATAAGAGCATATTTGCAAATCAGGTGTTGTCTCAAGCAAACCTAATGCACCTAATCGAGAGCTTAATTGGTTGCATCAGGTTTGCTTGAGATAGAACACATCAAATACTTCCACTTGCTAGGGGTTTGTTGACAGTGACATTTGATTGCATATTAGAAATATGGCTGTCAAAAGAATTGTCCAAAAAGCTAATAGAGGAGATCGTTGCCTGGCACAAACAAGGAAAAGGATACAAAAAGGTGGCGCAGGCACTGAATTTTCGTAGAGATACAGTTGGAAGCATAGTTTGCAAGTTCAGAGTTAAAGGAAGAGTGGCTACACTACCAGGATGTGGCAGAAAGAGGAAGCTATCAATGGCTGTCACCAGATTCCTGAGAAGACGGGTGGTCAAAAACCCTCGAGTGACTGCAGGAGACCCACAGCAAGACTTGGAGGCAGGAGGCACTGAGGTTTCAGTTTGCACAGTAGGGCGCATACTAAACGTTGAAGGTCTCCGAGACATACAAGACATACACCACAACTGATCCAAAAGCACAAGCTCCAATATGCTCAAAACCATATAAATATGCCACAGAAGTTTGGGGATATTGTTCTGTGGAGGGATGAAACAAAACTGGAATATTTTGGGCTTATGAAACAGTGGTATGTCTGCAGGAGGAATAAAAAAGCATATGCTGAAAAGTACACCCTGCCTACAGTGAAGAATTGTGGGGGTATTTGATGCACTGTGGCTGCCTAGCTTCCTCTGGCACAGGAAATCCGCAAAGTGTGGAGGGCAAGATGGATTCAGTCAAGTACCAGGATATCCAAGGAGAAAATGTCATGCTGTCTGTAGGCAAGATGATGCTTGGGTGTCATTGGACTTTCCAAAAGGACAATGATCCTACGCATACCTCAATATCCACTAAGGCTTGGTTTCAGAAGTCTGGGAAGATTCTAGAGTGCCCAACACAGTCGCCTCAATTGAACCCCATAAAAAATTTGAAGAGGAAAGTTGCAGCATGCAAACCCTAGGATATTAGGGAACTGGAGGCCTTTGCCCATGAGGACTGAGCTAAGATTCCTTGGGAATGCTGCTAAAAGCTGACATCTGCCTATGCATCACATTTCCAGCAAGTCATAGCGGCAAAAGGTGCTCTACTAAGTATTAAAGATGCTTGTCATGAAGGGGTTGAATAATTTTGAGCCTGCAGTAGTCATTAAAAGTAGCATTTTGTGTTGAATTTGGAAAAGCCACTTATAATATTTGTTGTGTTGAGCCATTTAAATTGTTCTTGTTTGATTTGTTCATTGCAAACAGCTGAATGTTTGTACATTTTGCCAGTAAACCCACTTTGCATCGGGGGTTGAATAATTTTTATTGCAACTGTATTACAAAGATTTTCTCTCTGGCTCCTAATATTTGAATGTTAATTGTTCGCCACATTTCAAAATTAGCCAGCCAAGAATTAGTCAGCACTGTTGTTTATTCTAATACATTGTTACCAATAATTCATCTCTAAAAGTTATGTGATATATCTAGGTTTTTTTTTTTTTTTGCAGTAGACCTTCACCTGTTAAGGCCTGTGTTTAATTAAATCAATAGCTAATGAACAATATTCTTTTAATTTTGCGTTAATTCAAAAGGAAGGATAGAAAATCATGAGTCAACATTGTTGGCCCTGCTGTGCCTTTTTCAATTAGTCACTCACACTGAAAGGGATCACATTTCGGTATTAAATTCATTCATGAAAGAAAATTTGCTGCTGTTATAATGCAGTTACAATTGTCTGAAAATACTATTTCATATGAAATGACAAATAATGACTAACTGTCTGATTCTCTGACCACTAGATGACACATGAACATAGAGGACATTTTTTCCTGGTTCTAAAAATAAACACATTACAAACATCTTAAACACTCCACAAGAGCTGAGCTCAGTATCTCAGTTGAAGAAAAGCTGGTCTCTCATTTTTACCGAATAGTTTTTATTTCTCATTTTCAGCCTATGTTTTCTTTTCCTCCCATGAGCTTCTTCTCATTTATATCTCTATCACTCGGCAGCCCTAATGGGGATCGGATGAGCCCATTGATGTTTTTTTTGGGGATCTGGGGCCCCGCCGACTGCATGCCTCTCGGGCCTGTCTCCTAGCAGCAGCTATCCATGTCCTACAGTCCCTCTCCTGGAGCCATTCACGCCCCTGACACTGACTCGGTTCAGCCACTTTATAAAAAAAAAAACTCTCTCTATTTCTCTCTATCTGCTCTCTCCTGCTCCCTCTTTCTTTCTTCCCCCTTCTCTCTCACACTCATCCTCTCCCTCTCTCTCCCCCTCTTTCTCCCACTCTTCCTCTCTCCCACTCTCTTTCTCACTCTCTCTCTCCCCCTCTTCCTCTCTCCCACTCTCTTTCTCACTCTCTCTCCCCCTCTCTCACTCTTTCTCCCTCTCTCTATCCCTCTCTCCTGCCCCTACACCTCTCTCTCTCTCCTGCCTGTTTCTGCATGAATAGACACCAGTGGCCTCCCGCCAGTGAGCAGCTCCATCCCCTCTTTAAGACCCCCCCAATGTACAGAGGCGCTGTGACTCTTAAGGCCATTGTTACAGGGGTGAGGCCTCTCTGTGGAGGCTCTCCCTGGAAGAGGAGGCTGGACGTGTGCAGTGCCTGAGGCCCTGAGGGTCCAGGGGCGTGTATGCTAATCAGGCCACACCCCCCAACGCAGTCGCCGTCGCCACCCCCGGAGAGCACAAGACACTGCGACGCTGACACTGACCGCTGTGATTTTCAGACCCGGGTTCTGAGACTTTCACACTGCTGTTTTAGCCAAGGTGCCTCCCAGACAGCACGGGATGGTTTTAGCCTGTGAGCTATTTGTTTAAATTCAGATTTGTAAACAATGTTCATAGGCGCTACTGTAGTTTCCCCGAGCCTAGCTGACTCTAAAGTTTTTATTGAATCAAAGGTGCCTGCGTTTAGCCCCTAATACATCGTAAAAGTGAAAGCTAATTTGCTCATTTCTTTGAGTAATGGATGTGGCATTTAGCTTTTCTTACACTGCCAGATCAAGCCTTGACCCTTCATGATTGCAGCATTCTGGAATGTGAGTTAGCCCACAGCTGTGAATGACTCTGATCGTCTTAACCGCTTCGCCGAAATTGTCTGTCAGAGGGTTACAGCACAACCCCCCCCACTATTCTTACTTTCCGACTTCGACAAGATTAGCCAGCCGTGCCCACCTTTCCGTGACGGTCCACGGCTGTTTCCGCGGAAACGAAACCCAACACCGTTCATGTTGGTGTTGTGGTATTCTCACCCCTTCGCTCGGATATCAGTCATCGTACAGTATCGTTTGAGGGTCCTTCTCCCGCCTCCTTACCCGGGATTACTCCCCCGGTCCGGGGACAGTGGGCAGAAAGTTGCCCTTGATTTATAAGCAACAGCTGCGAGGAAGAGAAGATCTTTTGATCAGATGGAGGGACACAGTCAGATGTCTCCCTGAAGTTAAATACATTCTTCAGGGCTCCAGAGTGGCTCGGTAAGGGAGCACACTCTCTGCAGACACAGGCCTACAGTAGGTCTGACACACGCAAGCCGCATCTGTAACTGTAACATCAGTGAATATGAGCAATGCGTTTAGAGCCGACCCAGACCCTTCACATAAAGCCGAACGCCCACTAGTGGCAAAGCAAAGCGTCACATCAAATGCCGAATGTTACCTAATGCTCAAAACTCCCATTGAAAGCGTCAATATTGACAGAAGACAACACAGCCGAGAAGCAAAACATGAAGGTCATTCTAACTTATCAATACAATAACATTTAACTTTGAAAACACCTACCGATGAAGCTTATTTTAAGTGATGGCACGGAGTGACGCTCAGCTTGTTATGTATTGCACATTATATATAGGCATAGTTAGAAGAAAAATAGCCATCCAGTAAGTTAGCCTTGGCTGATATTATGATTTACTCTACCTCACCCTGTAGCACGGTAGCTAGCTAGCTAACTTACCAGAGTTAAGTTTTACCAATGTACCTTGAGTTGGATGTGTAGCTAACTAACGGTAGATTTTTTGATAACTACAATGCCAGCAAAATAATTGGCACCCGTTTTTAGAACTGCAACTTGGTCAAAAAGCTGTTACATTTGTTTTGACAACTGCTTGTCAGGTTGGAGCTTAATACAAAAAGTGTTAAATAACCAAAAAAAAAAAAAACAAAAGCGATTTTATTGATTGAATCCTATAGAAATAGAACCGTGGCAAAACAAAAAACAGTTGATGTGCGTTATTGTTTGACATACGCCGCTAGTGGGTGTTGGGCATAACCACACCATTTTGTCCTCTCGATGATGCACCAGCGGGCGCCCACAGGCAGGCCAGCGCAAGGACTTTCACCCGAATCATATCGCTCTTGTTTTTGCTGTGTAGCGAGCACTGAATTGTACTGAAGCTGTGTCACCTCTGTCAATGGCCACAGGTGGCATTGTTATCTCAAGACAGGGACCAAACTTGGGATTTTGCTGAAAAATAGTAAAAAAAAGTAATTTTGATGGTTAATCATGCAGCAAATAGCAGAGAACATATTTCTTCTCAAGATAATTGTATCAGACCCTGAAGCTTCAAACATAATTAATGCCCAATCAGTATGCTAGCTTTTCATTAAGATGACATGAAGCCACATTTTCTTATTGCTGCAGTCTCCCCAGCAATGCAAATAATGTAACCCATTCCATGATTTGTCAGTAGTATGGTACGTTGAATGCATGCAGGTAATGACGTAAAGGGACACTCTATGCTATATGCTAACCTTCTTTGTCCAAAATGAATAGAAGTCAATGGACAGAGGCTGAAAAAGATAATTAGCGCCTTTTTTGTTGACTTGCATGTCTTGTCATCTAGAGGCTAGCATTTAGCATGCAGTGTCACTTTAACAGTTTCTGCTTTATGCTTATTAGCTTGTATCTTGTATCACATCAAAGAGTGAAGGCCATCTGAAATACCAGCTTTGTTAAGCTCGAGATGTACTGGTTTTGTTGATACTTGGTCAGATATGGATAGATTTAGACTGTGGTGATTTTTGGACCTGTAGTCCTGTGATTATTAGAAACCAACTGACCACAGTATGTGTCCATTTGTCAGTTTGTCTCATTTTTTCAAAAATTCATTTAATGACAGGAAAATATAGTCCATGGAATTGAATTGGGTCATAGAGTTAGCGTGACTCCTTACAGTCTCCAGAAACTGTATGCCTACATTGATTCAAAACACCAATTATTTAAAAGCCTTTGGGAAAAAATGTTTTGCTTATGAAACAAGTTGGCTGAGAATCTAGATGGTTGGCATGAAGTTTGGCACTGAATCAACTAGCGGTATGACGGTGACGGATGAATGTATGAAAGCATGTACTACAGCGCAACTGCCTGGCTCATGTACATGACACGCCCTGAGTTCTGAGGGGTCATCGCAATCCCACCTGTTAAACGCGGTTACTCAAGAAGAGTCGTTGCTTTCTTCCTGTCCGTCTCTCTCCACGCCCAACAAAAGGGCAAATCATTCAACAGTGGGAGACCTTGTTGAGCTGGTAATTATTCGAGTGAAGTGTGCCAAATTGGGGCAAAAATGTAAAACAACTGGATGGTTGATCTCCAGGAATGGGATTGGTTACCACCGCTCTGGAACATTCCTGAGCAGCAGATACTTTCATAGTTCAGTGGTTGGAAACCCTGGTCCTGGAGAGCCATAGCCCCGCATGTTGTAAAAGTCACTTTGATGTAACCCGCCTGATTCAAATGATTGTAGCCTGTCAGGGGCTTGATATTGAGACAGATGCTTTAAATCTGGCGAGTTAAAGAAGATTGACATTTAAAACATGTAGGGCTTTGGGTTTCCAGGAGCAGGGCTCCCTGACCTGAGGATAGAGTCTGAGCTGAAAATGCCTTCATAAGAAAGACAGAAATAAAGAAAGAATAATGGGACTGTTTGCAGTTATTTTAGTACATGTTTAGAAAACATACTGCACAATGGTTCTTCCGAGGCACGGGGTAGTGGTGTGCCTTTGCTGCGCTTAAAAAGATCTCCAGCCTTACTGGAGGCATTTTGTGTGTATACTGAAAAGGTTCCCATCATTCCATGGAACTCAAGTCACAAAAAGCCCTTTTTGCCTAAGAGATTCATTGGATTACAAAATATTGTGGTGAAATAAAAACGATACAAAACAAAAAAACAGAAAAAAACTCGTGCACAATCTGTCTCTCATTCCTGAGGCCTAACCTTGGTTTCTGTTACCATGCAACCGTGACTGGGAGCAATCTGGCTGTGGTGGAGCGGCAGCTCTGACAGAGGGACAGGAAGGAGGAGATTAACTCCTCTATGCTTTCAGCCGTAAAAGCCGGTGATAACTGTTTCTTTGGTGTTGACCTACGTATGTGGGTTTGCTTTTTTGACAAGCGCTGGCAGTAAAGAGACACTTTACTAGAAATGGTCTGGGAACCCATCTTACGAATAACACATTCTTTACACACCTGCGATCAAACAAAAAAAAAAAAAAGCGTCAAAATGCCATCACAGCAGGTGAAGCAACTTTTGTACCTTTTCACTTTGCATTTCTTTTTGCAAGCCTTGTCCAGAGGCGAGAATCCCACACAGAAACCTTCATAATTCTGAAGAAAATTACATTTTGTTGTGTTTCACAAAACCACCAATCTCCAAAGCTCCTTTCCATTTCTAATCACAACTGTATACCTATGCATGTACAGTATGTGTACGTAAGGCAACATAAAATTAGCCAATAGAATGTCACCATGCCATCATCACATAATGTGTTGAATGAACCAATCCAGACACGTGAAATGTTGTGGCCACCGTAATGTACTTACTTTTGATTTTACACAAGGCACAATAAGCCATATGTAACGACCTTTTTTTATTTTTACAGGGGTTGAAATGGGGAAAATGTCGTTTCAAAGCACTGAAAAGGCCTGTCCTCATTCTGATGGGAGATAAAGGCTGACTGGCTGTGCATTGTGAACGGGCTGAGAGTGGTCGAGCAGCGGGCCGAGGGCTTAAGATTCCCCGCATTTCCTCTGCTCCCCACCAGAGAAGCCACAGGTGCTGAAACGGGGGGCTTTTGAAGAGCAGGACGTGCGGTTACGTGGGAACGCATTCGAGTCTGAGCCCCTGGATTTAAGCAGCGAGGGGCCTAAAGTGCCCCGTGTCACACATGGTAAAAGGCCACAGGTAGGCCAAATAGACCCCAGGGCCGGGCCTGCTTCACAAAGCCTGAGCCGAAATGGCAGCGGTCAGACTGCCCGTCTGAAAGGAGGTAGAATTAAGTTTAGGGGAGATTGAGTGAGCTTCTGCATGAATGAAAAATGGCCTGTTCTATTGAATGAGCAGGCCACAGCTCTGACTGTGGAGGGGCAGAGGTAATCAATAGAACCGACAGTGAAGGAATTCCCCCTCTGTGTGACCCTGAGAGAGCGAGAGAGAGAGAGAGAGAGAGAGACAACAGAAGACTGCCCCTTGAAACCAATATTGAAACCGAGGTCTTTAATTTTAAGTAACCCTTTCTTATTATACGCACAAACTGAGTCATTTACTGTAAAGATGTAAATTCTTCACACAAACCCCATTTGAAATGCCTTTGCATTTTTTTCTGACATCTATGCGGTGATGTTCCAAAGAAGTAAAAAGACAATACACTCAGCGACAGAACAAGTTATTCTGTACAGGCTCTAAATAATTGTACAGAAAAATGTTTCCTTTTTAGAACTTTGTAATATGACGTTGCAGTGATTATAGCACTAAGCCCGGCTAGTAAAGGATCGCAGGACTGAGTTAGAGGCTGATGAAAAAAAAAAAAAGTAAAATGTATATAATTATCTGCATGGACATAGTTCATTTCTACAGTGTGACATAAATTTACGGCTTGGCGTCATTACTAAACAGCAGAGTGTCTTGAGGTTTTGCACGTTCAAGTCTCCATTTTACCTGTGAGGGGGGAACTGACGGGCCGGAGAGCAGACACAAATTAGTCATCATTGGGCATGTAGTGGCCATGTGTGTGGGAACTGGCCCTGAAAGCAGGGGTCGTGGTCCGGGGAACAGGGTCTGCTAGGGCGCACTTTTGATATGGTGATACATTTTGTGAAATTTGGGCAGTCCGAGTCGCCACGGCTGTGGGAAGATTTCTCTGTGTAGAGGCGTGCAGGCGGCTGCATTGTGCTCCCCAGCTTCAAAAGAGGCCTGCGTCTCTTTAAGCATTGTTCAGCTGAGTCCAAACGTCAGTGAAAATCACCTACCAGGCCATGTCTCCAAAGGACATGCCCTCCTTCAGGACAGCTCGGAGAAGCCCCGGCTTTTGTCAGAATTTTTTGAAGAGCTGGGCTGCCCAAAGAATTAATGAACAGGGCGTCAGTGATGGAAAGGTGCAACATCACTGCTAAAGACATGACAAGCCTTTGTGAACCATTAAATGCCTTTTCCCCGTTGCTTGACGCCGTGCCCTATCCAGATTCACTCATATTTCGGCAATTTTCACGGACTATTTCTAAAGCACAAACTTTGCCAGAGTACCCTGTTTAAATTTCTACTTGTTTGTATCGTTTTCATCAGCGTATCATTCACAATAAACCAGTGTGACAAATTGTGATTATAAAAATAACAATCCACAAATTTCAAGCAATTGACAAACTTATTTGTTTTCATTTCACTGAATGAAATTTGATTAAGCAAATTTTTCCGAGAAAAGAGCAGATTTAAGGCCCAGATGATGATTTATGTCCATTTCACTCAGAGGTAGAAGTTACGCTGGGGCCGCAGCTCGGATCGGCACGTCTGACAGCACTGCCCTCTCCTTTTTATCAGCTCATCAAAGAAAATAATTGTGCTGCTGTGATTTGCAAAAAGAAAATGCATTCCCTTTATCCCTTTTGTGTGGAAGGAATTTACAAGTGTTTTCTCTCCGTCTCCATCTCTCTCTCCCCCCTCCATTGACTGAAGGGACTGATGAGAAAAGTGAATTTCCACGAGAGTCGTCTACACGTTTTAAAAGGCGTGTTTTTTAAAGGCGACCTCGCCATAGCAGCAACGCGGCCGTTTCATTAAGTCCTTGTGATGTTTTTTCACTCATGGAAATGCTGGGGGGTTGATAAGTGTGCACTGTGGGGTTCTGCCCCCTAATAGCCATGGGGTTAAAACAACAGTAATCAAACTGCTGATTGTCAGGACAGTGATATGTCAGGTGGCTCACTAGCCCTGCGAATGGGGGCCTCTTTAAAGTTGAGGGACAGTAATCATAATGTAATGCTTTCAGGGGAGGACCACCTGTGATTTATCGCCTGTAGCTGCCGTTGGAAATCGAGCAGCAAAAGTGAGCCTTCCAAAGACTGCTCCCGTCTCTGCTTAGTGTCGCCACTGCAGTGCATTGTGGGCTGTCGGCATTTAAATTGCCGTCATTAAGGCCGAAGGGAAAAGGTCCTTCAAGCGCCTTATATGTTTTCCCACATGTGCAATAGAAATTGGAAACTTCCTCTTGATAACTGAAAACCTTTGTTTTTGGAATTTATGGAGGGGGGTGGATAAGGGGTCATGTGCTGGTGCTTTGGCCTTAGGACTGTAAGTAGACCCTCTTCTTTTGGAAGGAGGACTTTCCATTCATCGCTTCATCTCAAAGCAAATCTTTGATGAGGACTGAAGCATTCATGCCCCAGATAAATGGCCTAGAACAGATAGTTTGACTTTTGTTTGGCGTTTCCGCAATTTGACCAGATTTTATAAACTCTTTCATGCTACCAATGACGACATAAGAAATAATACTGTGGACTTAGCACATGCATCACCCTCCCATCTTCCTACAGCAAATTTATTTGTGCACATGACCAATTACTTTGCGATAAATAATAATGAAGGACCTCCCAAAGTTCCATTTGAGTCCGAAATAATTTTTTTTTTTTGGTGAAAATCTGTAGAAATGTGGTCCAAAAAATTGCTAAATTTGTCACACCTAACTTACTTTGTTTTCCTCAATTCCAATGCGTGATTCAGCATAAAAATATTTGAGTGAAATGGACTAATTAAATTAAGTCAAACAAATTAGAGAAAGTTGATCCAAAGTCACGTTTTTCGGTGAATGTGATATTCATGGAAAAAAAAAAAAATCAAACTGAAAACACAAATATATCATGAAGGACATAAACGGAAGAAATCAAAGCATAATTGTTTCTGCTTGCCGGCTACTAATCTGTTAAGTCATCGATATTTTTCAAGGTCAACTGCACCTGAAGAATTTTCAACTGACAGGATGTTTGGGGCCTATAAGCTTTAAATTGTATCTGCTGCTGAAAATTGATTGAGAAGGAATTGTTGCACTGCAGCCTGTTTTAGCCATGAACTAAATACAGGTTTAAGCCGAATACTTTGCATTACTCTGCATGGGTGAAGTTGTAAGTACCTATATTTTATGTGAGTCGACCCCATACAGAACTTGGCTTGTAGGCCACACTATATCAATAGTCAGAGTTTAGCAATATAACAAATATGGAACCACATTTGTGAACAGTAATGCCAAGACTGCTGTGCAAAATTGTTGTTTAAAACAGCAAAATTATCCCTCTAAATATCTGCGTATAATAGCAACAAAAATCAGATAATAACTCGAGTATTTCACGCAGGTAATTGGATATATATTTCCTCAATTATGTTTGTTCGTAGTATCCCCACGTAGTGGGGATTCAGAGATGTTGCTCTGGTCGACCGTGAACAGAAGCGTTCTTTTTTCTTCTCCTAAATACCGAAATGCAGAGTTCATTAAAAGATGAGAAAGCGTGTAACTCATGAGTTTTGGGGGATTTTTTTGCCAGAGGGAGCCCATGGCCCTCCCTCACCAGACAGACGCACACACTTATTCAGCACGGACAAGTGTATAACATGATTATAGCCCTGCTAAACTAGGCCCATACTCCTTGTCATTGACCCCTTGCAAGCATCCCATGTGGAGATTGGGCACATTCAATGCTGTGAGGTGTCGCTTTAATCCATGGGCGCATGCCAGTGGGGGGTTCACTGGAGAAGCTATTCTTCCGCCAACGAAATGTTTGGATTTTTGACAGGATTGATACAAGCTTTTGGTAGCTCAGCTCTCCATTGAGGATGACAGCAAAACCTCTTTTTATTCTCATTCCTTTTTGTCAATAAGCATAGTGTCAGCGAAAAATAAAAGAACATTGTACTGTTTTTTTTTTATTTTTTGGATCAGATGATGGATGAGTTTTTTTTTTCTTAATAAATTAGATCATTTTTTGTATGAGTGCGTTGATTGCATATTAACCCAAGCATGATTCTCAAAAATTATGATTTAAACCTCAACTTAAAATTTAAGTAACCATAATTGAATAAATAATATCCATGCATAATTTTGATTTTTACTGTCATTGTTTTAACTGTAAAGTTGTGCAATGGTCTGGAAAGAGAGTAGCTCTGTTGGGCAAGACTAAAAATATTTCCAAATTTCATTTTAGGGTTGAGTTTCACAAAGGTGATCTTTTACAGACAGCCAACATCCAATGAAAACTTGACTTTCAAAAACAATGCACAAGAAGCTCTGCTTTAAGGGAGATTCTTGCCCTTAAAAGATTCAAAAGAACTACTGCAATGAAAGGGAATGCAAGACCCATGAATGGAAAAAGAATTGCAAGTTTCCCAATAAAAAAACATTGCTTTTGCTGTTCAAAATTGAACTGTAGGTGACCTGTAAGCAAACAAAAGTATTTATTTAACCTGCAGGCAACAACACCGCTGCATAAATAATTGAAATGTGCGGAGGAGAGAGGAAACAATGGCTTTTTTGTGCAAACGAGTGATTATCCACACATTTATGATTTCTGGATTGGAAATCATTCAGCAAGAGAAGTGTGAGCTTAAGGCCAAATTTACTAAGATCTTTTGCACATAAAAAAACCAATTGGCACATTCAAAATCAATCACATGGCCAATCACAGGCCACAGTACTGGTTCTGCACCAATCATTGGCCATGTTATAGGTTTTGCATGTGCTGAAAGACTGCACATGTTCAAAAAGCCATAGGAAATCTGACCCTCAGTGATAAATCGAATGTGATTAATCGGTTATGGACAATTGGAGCAAAAACATTGAATATCATGGTGCTTTAACAATAGAGTAGCGAATGGAGACCTCATGAAAGTTGGTGAGTGGCTGGTGTACTAGGCTATCTCGACTCTGCCAGGCATGGCGGACCCTGGCCCCCGCGAGCTGTGTGCCTCCCCCAGGCACCGAGCAGCGGGCTCCCTGGCCCCGAGTAATTGGAGGAATTCCTCCTCTACCTCCCAGGCCATGAGAACCTGACCCGCAGTGATATTTAATCTGACTGCGGCCCCCCATCTGTCTGCTTACCTACCTGCTCTCTCATCCGGTCCACTCCACACATCAGCTACGGCCCCTCGCAGTGGAATCTCTTTGATATGTCATTACACACTTCCTGCAGAACATTATAATGAACCTTTGAGAGCATGTAGGGGCCTTTGGGTGCTGGTCAGGGGTTGTAGGCTGAATGGCTGTATCCTCCGACTGCGGCTCATTACGGCATACCTTTTCTGCTTCTGGGGGGAGGGTCGACAGTGCACTCTGACATGGCTTCCAGCCTAGCCAATGAGGGGATTGTGTGTTGGGTCCAGGGGCTTGGCCTGCAAGAGGCTCGTTTGGAGAGACCACCATGTTTTGTCTGAAAATGAAACCTTATCGGATGATGCAGGCTCCTGGGAAGCATACCCTAAAATATGAAGGGCAGAAGAAGATAAGAGAGGGAAGGTGCTTCTCTAACCCCAGACCAAACCAAACACAACATTTCAACAGTGGAAGAACTTGTAATTCCACAAAAATGGGCCATTACCAGGCCCTGCCACTCCCCACTGACCTGGTTTGAAGGTGTGAAGAAGTCATTCAGACAATTGAATTGTAAGAAGACATTGTGTAAAATGTCAAAATGAGGACTTCTGTCTTTGCACATGATAACTCCCAGATCCCATCCTTGTTAACCTCTTAATCATTTCACCTAAGCACCAAAGATTTTGCGTATTCACTCAGGCCACTGAAAAGTTGGAACATCTCCAAATAATAAAGAAGTCAAATTTCACAGAGACAAAGTGGCCATGAGGAAAGCTTCTCATGGCCTTCAAAACACAACCAATTCAATAAGAGTGGTAAACAAGCAGCGGTGGACATTCCAGGGGTCAGAAAGTCAAAATCCTGCCATGTTTTACTTCCAACCACGAGCACAGACTGCTGATTTCAATAATAAGTACAAGAGCACTAGTAAACTTAGCTGAAGAGTTATTCTAACTAACAGATTCAGGTGGTTGGAATGGCTGAGAATGGAGTAGTAGTGAGTTGCTGGTTCAAGCCCCAAGTGGGGCTCAGGATTCAGACTTGATCTGTGGAGATGAAGTTGGGAAGAACTCTGCTGTTGGGTCCTTGAGTACGGCCCTTAACCCTAAAACTGCTCCAGGCGCTTTACCCCTGCTTCTCTCTATCCCTCCTCACCTGCAACTGTTCTATCTAGTATTTCTCGCAGGGCATCCTTGAAAAGGAGAAGCATGGTCTCAACTGAACTTTCCCTGGTTAAATAAAGATTAAACAAAGAATACAGGTGTGGACTGTAACTTTGTATTCCTGTTAGAATTCAGTCCATTAGATTATTTTTATGTTTACTTATGAACCGTTCTGATATTATGTTATTTGCAGCAGTATGAAGGTTGTCATTAATCCACCAATGCTATTTTGGCAAAAGAGTCAAGCCCAACTTTCCGTTGTTTATTAGCTTTTTGTACTCAAACCACCCCTTTGTATGCTGTGGTACAATCATGGTGACCAAATAGTCAATAATATAATGAGACTGAAGATACCTACCTAATCACAGTTTACTCTCCTTCTTCCTGTGATGATAAGATGATGAACAGAGGCTAACTGTTTCAAATTTGATTTCAATTGATTGCAATTCCCACATGCGGTCACCAGCTATTGACTGTCAGATATGATTTAATTCCTCAAATTTTATCAGAGGGCAGGCTAATGTTTTCTTTTTAATTGGAAAAGACAAATATCAACTGCAATAAGGCAGTGATTTTAGTAGTCATATTTGTATTATAGTTATTATTACAATTGGTTGCTAATAGAGCCATAACTTCTGGCCCCATGACTTTCATGATTCACATAACTCCAGAAAATTTAAAACAGATGCCAATAATGGTATTCAGCAAGGATCAGTCCTAGGGCCATTCATTTCTACAGTGTATGTTCACATTTGAAAATATCATTCAGAAATATGGTGGGCAGATCTATAGTATAGGAACAGAATGTGTACATAGTATTTCAAGCCATGACAAATGGGCAAATGATGCCATTTAGGCTAGGGATGTTCCTGGCAATTTTTTACACTGTATAATAAATCTAAACTGTTTTTCCCAAGTTTTTTTTAATAGTTGTTGAGTATCTTTGCATCACAAAACAATGAGTTATGCTGTAGTTAACTGGTTTCACTAGATCCATTATGATTTGACGGCGGCATATTCTCGCCAGACATAGCTATACCAGGGTGTTAATGAAATCCACTGTGACCCTTTTTATTGTAAGATGGAGAGCCCCAGATCTTAAATTGGTATCACAGACATTTTTCTACAACCGCAAAGCTTTTATGAAATAGTTGACTCTCTAATAAAATCACCACTATGAGTATCAAAGAGAGTGCTGAAATTGCCAGCAGCCATACCACTATTCGATCAACTCCAGCCGTGTGGCTGAAGCTAAGCAGGTGTGGGCTTGGTCAGTACTTGGATGGGAGACCACCGAGGAAAACCAAGTTGCTGCTGGAAGAGGTGTTGGTGGGCCAGTAGGTGGCGATCTTCCCTCTGGTGGAATAATTCCCCAATGCCCCAGTGCAGTGACGGGGACACTGTACTGAAGGAGCGGCCGTCTTTCGGATGAGATGTTAAACCGAGGTCCTGACTCACTGTGGTCATTAAAGATCCTATGGCACTCTTCGATAAGAGTAGGGGGTTCCCCAGTGTCATGGCTAAAGTCCCAACCCGGCTCTTTCGACCTGCCACCTAATCATCCCCTGATCCAATTGGCTGCGCAATTGCCCTCTCCCTCCCCATCTCAACCCCCAGGGCTCCCTTGAAAAAGAGATTTCAATCTCAACAGGACTTCCCTGGTTAAATAAGGGTTAAAAAAAAAAAAAAAAAAAAAAAAAAAAAAAATTCCATTAGGTATGAGAATGCAGTTGTCCTTGTGCGCAAAGGCCGTTAATGTAAATGGGGTTCTGTGTCCTGGCACAGCTCCTGGTGGCATAATAACCAGCTTTTTATATGCACTATTAATGCATCCGCCAAACTCTGTCGAGTTTCCGAGGTACAGAACAAACCGTAAAAGTTCCTCGGATCACTGAATGTTGCATTTGATTTAAAAAAAAAGAAACTTTTGAGGTGAAAATTATTGAGTTTCACACCAACTTGCTTTTGATCGATGCCCACTAATTTCATTTCAAAGCAGTGATTATGAAACTGGAAACTGCACATTTAATCATATATCTACTGTATATTCATCAGAAGTCTCTTTTTACATTATTATTTTTCACAAATTTCAGAACAAGACACAGCTCACAGAAAAGCTGAAATGGCCTTTTTTTATTGATAGAAGAAGAATAACTTAAAGGCTTTTTCAAAGAAATTGATCAGTAGACTGTCCAAAGTCAGGTCGGAATGACCAGGATAACTGGGGGTTAGACAAGGCGTAGTCAAGGGACTGATCCTAGGTCAGTTGCTGGGTGTTTAAAAGAGTACAATGGACATGATCTAGCCATAAAATACTGGGCTGAAAGTGAAATTAATTATATTATAATTTTTCATAAAGCACTTGCAGTATTCTTCAAAGTATATTTTCATGAACTAAACATTTTTAATTAAGTAAACTACTGTAGTTGTGTACTCAAAGTTCAGAACTCCCACACTTAAATATACTCAAGTATATATTCTTATAAATTTAAAGTGGCCAATTTAGCCCCAAGAAGTATTCAAGCAGTACACTTAAAACTATACAACTAGTAAACTTGGGAAATATACTTTATACTAACGAAACAAACTTGAAGTATAATTTTTTTGGAAGAGCAGGTGGGAGGGAGAGCACAGGGGAGGGGCGATGCACAAGGCAATAATTAAATAATAAGAACCAATTAGAGAAGGGAAAGAGAGAGTGACAAAGATGGCTGGATTGTGGGTAAAAGAATTAAGAAAAGATTGAGGACATGGCAATTATTATTATTATTAGTAGTAGTAGTAGTAGTAGTATTGAAAACAATCCATTACAAAACCTTTACAGTGTCTATATCAAAGCCTGAGTATCATAGAAGAAGACATCTGAATTAAATAATCTTTTATTTGCTATGTTAGCTTCCGCTCTGAATGATAACCTGACACTTTGACAAATGAGGGCAGTGGAGGGCGAGGGAAACTCCTTTGAAATGAAAGTTTAGGAACGCTGCTACAGACCAGGCAGGTAACTATTTAACCCAGCCCCGCACTTTGACAAGGAATGTGTGAGACTTCCGCCAGCTAATGCCATTGTCAATCTGCCCTTATTATGCTTCCCCCACCATTTAAAGATGGAGGCCGATGGCTGTTCATGCCTTTGGCAAACCCCTGCATATTTAGCTATGGACTCTGCAGCAGTGTATCACAGAGTTTAAAATCAGGAAACACGATGGGCATAAAACAGGCCGTTGCTAGGCCTATTTTGTTATGGCTAAAATTTTCTTTTAACCCCCCAAATAATGTATATTTTAAGCTTAAATCATTAATAGCTGTAGGAGAACAGGCCAGACCAGTCTCCTCAGTAAAGGCTAAGCCCACATCCATTAATCTCTAGTGACATTGCTAGCATAAAATATTACCAATAATTTCATTTCTAGAAAGGTATTAAAAACTGTCTCAACCAGACTTCAAACTGTTTTCTCAATGGTTTGCTCTAAAGTGTGAAGAATGATATCTAAGTTAAAGCGGTAATTCTTATAAAAGGACCCATATTAAAGCCCTGGCAAAAAAAAGAAGAAGTATTTTTAAGGAATTTGGTCTTCACAAGCTTTTTTTTAAACAGTGAATAAACTGACAAGATAATGGTTTGGAGGGAAAAATAGGAATATGAATGCATTTTTTTAAAAATCAGCATTACTGTTGCCCCCTTTTGAAATGCAACACAAGCCAAAAGAAAGATATCCAAGGAAACAGCTCCATGAGTTCTAGTTTCCCTGGTCCTCTGTGTCATTGGATGAAATGATCGTTATCATTGGATGGCAATGTTAATACTAAACTTTCATCAAAAACTGCTTCTGCAGTATTTGTCTTTTTTTTTTCTAGACGAGTACTAAAGCAGAAAATGTACGCTTTTTTTCTCTGGTGCTTGAACATGTTCTGCCGGGTCGACCGTCACACAGATGATGACACTCATTTGTATCATGGATATCATTGATATGACATAGTATCCCATTATAGATATGCCAGAGTGTGTTTCTCAAGATGCACAGACTATAGAATTTCCTATTTTTCATCAACAGCATCTAATCTAATCTTACATACAGAAGGACTCTTGGTCAGAATTAAACAAAAGTTTTTCAGCACCGTGAATGAGTTTAGTGGCCAAATCCAGTGTTCCAGCGGTCAAGCAATTACTGATCATTATGAATTTATTAATCTATATTGGTCTGTACTTAAATGCAAACAATATTTATCAGCGTGTGACAAAATCCGAGGTATATCTCAAAGTATAGCTACTCATCACAAAATATGTTTTCAAAATACATCAAAATTGATCTAGATTGGTCTATACTTAAATTCAAACAATATACTGTATATCAGCGTGTAACAAAACCTGAGCTATATCTCAAAGTATAGCTACTCATCACAAAATACATCTTCAAAGTACATCTAAATTTGAATTATTTTAATAGAACTGCAAACCCATGCTGAGTCATGTACGAGGTCAATCGTAAAACATAAATTAATGATTAATAAGATGAAATAAAATAAAAAGATGAAGCAAAAATGTTTGAACATATTTTCCTTTTTTCCTCATTTCCGTTAGCATTGCTTTCGCTTGAGCCAATCACAGCACTCGGCTGACTAATGGGATTTGGCTTTCTCAGCTGTTTCATTCAGTTCTCAGGCCACCTTGGTTGTCAGTGGATCAATGAATCTGACTAAAGCTGAAGAATGAACGAGGTCCTTTAGAAAAAAGCGAAGAAAGCCCGCTCCCTTTGACAAAATGCTAAATATTCTCCACAGTGGGGGACAGAGAAGGGTTAACTGCGGAACCAGAGCAGAAGGGAACACGTTAGCAAACAAAGTCAATGGTATTAGCGCCCAGGCGGGGTCCGCATTCTTTCAGAGCTTCAGTTCTCCCCATAAGGACGAAGGAACTGCGAGTGTTTAAAAAAACCACCTGAACGTCTCATTAAAAGAGTTAAAGTCAAAGGTTTTATTTATTTATTTTTTTCAGATTCCGCAAATGTCCAGTTCATTCTCCTAAAACTCAAGCGAGGCGAAGTTGACCCTGGGGTTTGCAAGTTAAATCATCGTGTAAGTGCGCCGTAACGAGCGGCCATTCATTTCCCAAACTGAATGAGTTCCAGGGACTCAAACTCACCTGGGCCCCTGGGAAGGAGCCTATTCGCCAGACGGACCCAGCGGGACAACTGCCAGCTGCCTGGAAACACTTCCTCTGAGTGCAGATATGAATAAAGTCCTGAAGAAGAATGAGGGAAAGACTTGGGAGAGGAAAATAAACAAATGTGTTGATTGGTACCGTTCCCAAAAGTGACACACTGCACTGGAGTCGAAAGGAGCCGACGTATGGAGCTGGGTAAAATAACTGTGGCGGGGCAACCGCAATCGCATTCTGCTCGGCAAATCAAAGCATTCTGCCCCTATTGCCGCATGTGTGTGTGATTTAAAACTCGGGCGTTCCAGCCCCACCGCAAAGCCTCATATTTGAGAGCAGGGGGCACCCAAAAGGACAGAGCAGTTGAATATTGGGACACCCATGCCCTGGGGCCCCTGCGTATATACACCCCTCTCCAGAATATAGATGTGCTCCACATGGGACTGCAACTAACTACGGTCAGGAAGTTCTCTCCTTCTCTCTTTTTTCCCCCTCCTCACTGCAAGCTCACTTTTACCCCATACCCTCTGCTGCTCTCTTTTACTCTGTCCTCTCTGCTGCTCTCTCTTACTTGTCCCCTCAGCTATCTCTCTTTTACTCCATCTCCTTTGCTGCTCTCTTTTGCCCCGTCCTCTCTGCTGCTCCCTCTTACCCTGTCCCCTCCGCTGCTCTCTTTTAGCCCGTCCTCTCTGCTGCTCTCTCTTACCCCATCCCCATTGCAAGCTCTCTTTTACCCCATCCACTCTGGTAGCACCCTTTTACCCGGTCCTCTCTGCAAGTTCCCTTTTACCCCATCCCCTCTGCTAGCCTCTTTTACCCTATGTAGCGTAAACATTTTCCCTCTACACTGCACACAGCTTTTTTGCAAAGGACAGAGTTTCTCGCATCGGTTTGTTTTGCAATGCTAAATGAAATGAAAACAGGAGGATAAATTTGGGGTTATGTTTTCTATGTGTGTAGAAAAAAAAAAAAAGATCTTCACCCAAAGATTCCAGCATGCAGTATTGCAGTGACAGAGAGTTGCAGAGTCTTTGAAATGGCCCTTTAGTGGATTCCCACACCCCTCTCCAGTCCCCTCGCCCGTGTAAACCTTTCTCCGGAGCCTCTTGGCCTCTGCGGATCGATTACCAGGTGGGGGGTCGGGGCAGAGTACAGATAACCTCAGACATATCCATCTGTGGTTGACACCTACGCTACCTGGACCGCACGACCTCCTGCATGTGTTTTAGTGCTATCGCTCGGCCTGAGAGCGGTTTGCGGGCTGAGATTAGCGAGTGATCAGAGGACCCTCGTAATTGCTTGCAGGAGGGAACGCCGTCGACTGCTTACAGCAATGGAAACCGTGAGGTGTCTCTGCGCATTAACCCCGTCAGACCTGGAAAATACTAACCCTCTGATCCGGCCAGTTCAGAGAACAATAGCGCTCTGTAGAGTCTTTTGAAACACGTCTGTATTTAAAGCACTGACAGAATGCTTCAATACCAAATCAAATGTCATCATGTACGGAATGCATTAGGAAACTCTTTGTATTCGACTGTAGGCTTAAAATTAACTATATGGATTATAATTCTTTTTATTGTAAATATGGCCACCTACGTTTGTCATTTTGTCTAAACTGTAGCCTAAGACTGTTTACCCCCAGTCTTTTCAAATACAAAGTTGGATGGTGAAACACGGACTTCCTCAACACCAAAGGTTTTTTTTTTTTTTTTAGAAATACGATCTACCATCGAAATGGACTGTTTAAATGTGTGTCGTAGATGACCTAATGAGGACTTAAGAACCAAAACGTTGGTTCCTCCTTCATGTGGCAATAAAACCATTTGTGTAGTTCTGAAAATATTGTAAATGGGATACCAAATGTGCTCTCCCAGCAAATTCCTGGGACTAATATATCATCAGGTCCACTGTGGCATGATGTTTCATTTGATTGGTAGCAGGCAGATATGATTGAGGTTGCCAGTTCATTCCACATGTGACTGTCATGTATTTAGCCAAAAATCAAAATGAGCTGCTTGTGGATATCCAGGGTCTTTATGAAACTATTGGTTATATATATCCGTTTATTTTGCTTGTTCGGTTTACATTTGTGTTTGTTATGTGAAGGTAAGTGTCCTCCTTTCTTAAATAAATGGCTCTCACTCTTATCGTCTACAATGAAGGTTTTTAGAATGTTTTCATTGCGTAACGAAAATGGGTAAAGTCATAAACAGTACATCCACTAACAAGATTAAAGGTACGTCTCTGCTTTTCATTTTGGATGTTTGGTTCCCGGGGGCCATTTGCGGCCTAGATGTGATGGTTTCAAAAAAAAAATGTCAACCAGCATAGGAGGGTCAATAGTTGGAGCAGGAGCAAATGGTTGGGAGTGTTTATTTAAAGAAACACCCTGGCATGCGCAAAACTCTACCTCCAAACGGTCACCCAGATGGTTTTAACCAGCACCAACCCAGCCCCCGACAAATCCTCGCCCCCCACCCCCGGCCACAACCACACTCTGTTCCGCCATCTTATTCCAAACGAGTTTCAGTTTCTGCTTGAAAGGGAAGTCCCACCCAGGTCAATGGGGAGTGAGTTGAAATAAAGTGTTCCTGCTTCAATAGGTGGCCAAATGGAATTCCGAGCCCCCAAACTATCACTGCCCTGGAGGAAGGGTCGTCTTCCTTGAGATTCACTGAAATAAGGGTCCTGGGGAGGTGAACTGTGAAGTTTATCCCCTGTTCTACTGCCTGTGAGCCCAGAGAGTCGACTTCACACACGGAGGAAGCCTGAATCTTCAGGCCTAATAAGATGAGTAATTTACTCCATGTTGTTGTTCTTAACTGTGCGATATGCAGTCAGGATTTTGAGCTCACAGGCTACTATGAGTGCTATTCTTTTCCCACAAACACAAGAGAGTTGGGAAGAACCCTGAACTAATACGTGAGGCTACATATATGCCAAAATGGACCTATTTGATTTTTTTTTTTGGGTCAATTTTGGCTGGATTTGGTGCTTAAGGCAGTCAATATGCACCAAATACATGTTTTGAAGTTTTGTTAGAATTATACATTTCCTAACCTTTCATGACTCTAAAAATCACGTTTATCACCAAAATGAAGTGATAGATGAAAAGTAATTTAATTGGATAGACAAATTAAATGCACCCTTTTCTTTTGATAGACTCTTAGCTGGTCAAACCCATACAGCTCCATACTCGTGTGCCCTAATCTGATGCAACAACATGCAAATGACTGTCTATAGTGCCAAGTCTGGCAAAAGATGGGATATTTAAGAAACACATAATGACTGTAAGTAACAGTCCTAACTGATGTGAAATAAATTGTTCCACTACTTAGAAACACACTTTGATTGACAGTGTAATTCAAATAATAAAAAAAAGCTCTAAAAGCTCGCTCTATTGTCTTTGACATTAAAAGTCTGATTCTGGCAAGCGCTGGATTTGAAGGATGGCCCAACAAGAATGTCTGATAGTTAATCTGTGTACATGGAAATTACACCTCAGCATTTCCATAAAACAAGGCATCTTTCCTTCTCCCAGAGTCTCGCTGTTCCCAGACGAGGCTGCGTGTCACATCTGCTACAGAGATTTAAATAACTGAAACTGCAGAAAAGGAGGAATATGTAAAAATGATGTAATGCCTCACACAGGACCTGCTATTAACACAGAGGGACATTTGCATCCCTCTGTGATACTCATCAGCCTTCTCACCGTGAACTCTGCCAGAGAGCCACCGCATCCAGCGGAAGTGTGCTGGCAGGAACATGAATGAACTGGAGGAGCAAGAGATTAGCTGATCTGAGGCCAGTGATGAGCGAGAGATCAGCTGATCTGAGGCCAGTGATCTCAGTACATCTATGCTCCCCATTGTTCCAGTTGGTCCCATATTCTGGAGAGTTCCGAGCAGTTACAGTGGGAATGATGAAAGCGACCGCACCTAACTGGAATATGTAATGAGTGACTGGCCCCTTTGTTTATTTGCTAATTTTTTCAATGGTATTGGCACCTGACTTACCACAATGGTACGTCATTTCTGGAAACAGTTTGATTTTACTGGTCTCAAATTAAAGGGGAACGGTCACACCAGGGGTGCAGAGTGGATGCTCATTGGTTATCAGAGACATTGTTCAGCTTTCTGTGATCTTGGTTTTTGTAGCTATGTGACTTTAATCTCTTGCAATGCCACTCAGAGTACAACTCCTTGAAATAATCACGATTTTGAACATTTTTGCATAACCTTTTGTTTATGTTTCGAACATACCACATGTAATCCAATAAAAGGACAGTGAATTCCGTGTTAGTTTCTTTTGTGTATCCATGACCAGACATGACAGCATACGAACAAACACATTGAAGTTCCCACAAACAAAATGGATGTTCTAAAAACCTGAACTAAAATATACTACAAGTCCTGTCCTAATTAAATATTAACTAGTTTTTGGAAAGAACAGGTGTGATTAACATCAATGATGAACCTCGATATAACTTTAAACTAGCAATTTCCACCAGCGGCTAACTTGGAAAAAAAAAAGGCCAATTACTACACATGCTCGGCCATGGCAATACCCCTTTAAAGGGCAATCTGGTGCTAGCTTTATGTGAAACAATGAGCAGTTCATTTAAAGATCTTCACCACATGTAACTGAGGATTTGCCATTAGGGCTGCACTGCAGGGGGTGTAAGTCCTCCTTATCTTCTCCACATATTCCATTTATATTCGTTTACAGGAGATAAAGCCTAAATCTTCACGCCTCACGCCCAGTCAGGAATTATGACAAAACAAAGCTCTTACTGCAGTCATTCCCACGAGTCTGGTTAGATGGCCGTTATCCTTTGTTTTCTGGGAAAGATTTTGATTTACTAGTTCATGAGCAATGTATCAAAGCAGCCAGACATCGCCATATGTGACACAACAATAATATAAAGTGGTCAATAACAGTCATCATACTGGAGACAATTAGCAGAGAGGTAAACAAAGGATTTCCACGACAGATAAGTCAATATCTTTCACGCCTTCTCATGGTATCCCTGGAATTTGGAAAGCCACCCACTTGGCCCTTTCCATTCATGGCACATCTCTCCCCCACAGACCCTCATCCCCTGTCCCCCTCAGGCCCCGGCTCTGGGTATAGGGGCACATTCACCGCTAATGAACTTCTGAAACCAGCTTCCTATGGGAGAGGGATGGAGCAGGGATAGTGTGTGAGTGTATATGCGCATGTGTGTGTGTGTGTGTGTGTGTGTGTGTGCGTGTGCGTACGTGTGTGTGTGTGTGTGTGTGGGAGGGGGATGTCAGGGGTTAGTCAAGAGGAGGAGCATTTGGGGGATGGAGTGGAAGTTTTTGTAGCTAGTTTTCTGTGATTGAAAAGATGATAAAATCCTGCTTCAGCCCTTTAAAACCCATTCATTTTACTTCAAACTTGACTATAAAACATGTAAATGAGGACAAATGTTTTCTTGACCCTAATTTTCTTTCGTAAAATGAGCTGATTTATTGAATACAAGAGAGTCTATACCCGATCGACTTGTGTGCTGCTTGCCTACACTTCAGTTAGGTTTCATTGCGTAAGTAGCGCATTGACACAGAATTAGGCCAAGAAGATCACCAGAGATCCAATGGGTTTTGTCAGATTTTAAAGCCAAGGAAAAGGGAAACAAGTAGAACAGTGAAGCGAGGGTTTGGCTATGTTCTTCACCTCTGCTGACTAGTCCACATTAGTTTGAATCATATTATTAATTTTCGGATACTTCCTGCAATTCAAATGCAAATCTTTTAATTGCAAAATCCCATTTTTGCATCGCTGTTGCGTGATTACATAAGCACTGACATTTTCTCACAGGAAACATTTGGTTATCAAATGGAAGAGGTTCTTTACAAGCTAAATTAGCTTCCCCTTGGAAAGGGGAATTGCCATATACAGCGTGTCTACTTCTGTTTTTTTTTTCCTCTCTCTCTCTCTCTCTCTCTCTCTCTCATTGCAGCATTATGAAGCACAATTTTTCTCACTTTTTGTCTTCAAAAGACATTAAGGACATTTTAACTAAGAAATATATTAAGCAAAACCTTTAAAAAGAGATTTGCATGCTGTGTCATCTGCATAAGTCAGACTAGCAGAGGAATTGTAAAAGTAGTTACTTTATGTCTTGCGGTTCCCAATATACATTTGAAAATTACCTCCAGGTGTTGTACAGGGTTTAACAAAGGAGGAGACTGTATCAATAAAGCAGGGATGAGAGTTGATTCAAGCTATACATAAAGTATGTAAATCTGTGGCTGTCCCATCCATGAGCAATTCAATTTTCCAGGGCACAACTTCAGCCTAGCCCAGGTTGATCCAGGACACCGAATATCGTCTGTAATTATGCGTCCAAAGCATGATAATAAGTTTCACCTGTTGATCTAAGAGTTTTTAAGAAGTGCCGCCACTTCATCGTTTTATATTGCTCAGGACTGAGTGCTGGTGGATTGATTTTATTTCCATACAGTATGAAAACTGTTGAGTAAAATTAAATAAAAGAATCAGTTTCATCAATATTGTTAAAGTTGGCAGACACTGAAAGTGATGAAAAGGGGAACTGTCAAGCCGCTTTCACACTGGACGCGAAACAAATTTTTCGCACGACAGATTACATTCAAAGTCAATGCAAAAACGCGAATACGCGTTTCGTATGTATTCGCATCTTTGCATTGACTTTGAATGTAATCTGTCGTGCGAAAAATTCATCTCGCGTCCCATGTGAAAGCACCTTCAATCTGTTCATCCCCCTTCATAGATGTTTATGATTTGTTTTTTGTGGTTTTTTTTTTTGGTTTTTTTTTTGGTTTTGCACAACTATATGGAAGAAATTGTGCAAAACAAACCATTGGTAAAATTGTCTCTGTGAGGTCTAAGATCATCCTCCCCCTCCACCCTGTAGTCAGATGTTAGCGATGCTATGGCTTTTACAAGCCACAAACGCTTCTCTAATGCCAGCCATGTTTACAGTTCCCTGATGCAACCCTGTTGTTGGTAACAACAAACCAACTTCACATGCCTCCACTTCCTTTTTTTAATCTGACCAAAGTTTCAGGGAAGGCAGCCATTTTAACATAACACTGAGATTGCCCAATCTCATTCTCCCGACATTAGCAGTTAGCATTAGTGAGATTTGCGTATGCTGATTTTTGTTCCACCATTACTGCAATCCTAGAGTTTTAATGTGCTGTTAATTTTTCTTAATTACTCTCTACATGCCTATAAAGATTATTTACATTTTTAAGGGACATCATATAAGACATAGCTATGCATGCCCTGAAGAGCTCCATATTCATATTTCAACCCCATTTCCCAAAAAGTTGGGACACTTTGTGAAATATAAATGAAAACAGAATGCAATGATTTGCACATCAAATAAACTCTGTATTTAACTGAAAAATAGTAACAAAACACTGGAAAACTTTCAGTTTTCAGCAGGTCAGTGACATGATTGGGTATAAAAAGAGCATCAGAGAGGCCGAGTCTTTCAGTACAAAAGATGGTGAGGGCCTGACCACTCTGTGAAAGACTGCATGGTCAAAAAGTGTAACAATTTAAGAATTACGTCTCTCAATGTGAAATTGCAAAGAATTTGGCCATTTCATCCTTGATGGTACATTATGTCACTAAAAGACTCTGAGCATTCGAAAAAATCTTTGTACGCAAGGGACAAGGCCGAAAACCAATGAATGGCCATGATCTTCAGGTCCTCAGGCAGCACTCCATTAAAAACAGACAGGACTCAGGAGTAGAAATCAATGCATGGATTCAGGAACACTTCTGAAAATCATTGTCAGTAAACACATTTCATCACTGCGCCCACAAATGCAAGTTAAAACTCTACCGTGTAAAGATACAACCATATATAAACAAGATCCAGAAACGCTGTCACCTTCTCTGGGCCCAAGCTCATTTAAGATGAACTGAGGTGAAGTGGAAAACTGTCTCGTGGCCTGACCAATCAAAATGTGAAATTCTTTTTGGAAGATAGCTTTGCTTATTTCAGCAATACAATACAAAATCAAAGTCTGCATGTACTTCAAAAACATGGCTCTGTGGTAAGAGTTTGGGTGCTGGCATAAAATTCATACGAGCATATATTTAAAGAAATAAATAACATTTCTCAGTTTCAACATCTGATATATTGTCTCTGTACTAATTTCAATTAAATACTAAGTTGAAATTTCCCAACCATTGCATTTTGTTTTTATTCACATTCTACACAGTGTCCCAACTTTTTTGGACCCAAGGCTGTACACTATATTGGAAATATCTTTTATTGCATATATAAGGGAAAAAATTGTTGGTGGTGAAATCAAAGACTCCATTGGTTTCTAACTGGTGAAAGTGTGTACATATGGTCACTACAAAAATAACCTTTTTCTAGTCAATACAAATGAAAAGACCAAGCAAATGGTAACAAGCTAAATTTACATCATGAGAAAAGGAAAAAAGTTCAGCAATGTAGTTAGACCCAATCGATCCACCAATTGATCAGTCAGTTAGAAATGAGTTGCCTTTCTACAAATGCTTGCAAAAAAAGCACAATTTTTATCCGATATTACATACAGCTACAGCCATTTCGGACAGCGTGGCTAAAGAGGTTAAGTGATCCCTTATAACATAAATGACCTGATCAGGAAATTTTTTAAACTGTTTAAAACAGTGATTTCAGTTATACAGTATTGTGAATGAAACCAAACATATACAGGGGGGTCTACAGTGCCATAGACTGCAGAGTGAATTCTCATCACTACCCAAACCATGTCTCTCTGTGACTCTCCATGATTTATTCCTATCTGTGTGGATGAAGTCAAAGCAAAGGAGGGCTGACTGCTGGCTGACATTTAAGAGAGCAGATGCTCTGTGTACTACTATATAGGAGACTGTCATTAATGGAGTACAGCATTACACAAGAACAGTGTGAAGCTGTGGTTTCGTTTGGACAAAACTGCTGTGAGCCGCAGAAATATCAATTGAATATCAATTATCAATTATTAATTAATGTTATTAATAATAACAATAATAATAATAATAATAATAATAATAGATTGACAAGCTGTCTGGGTTGCGTCCCTGTCTTTCGGCCATAGTCCGCCTGGGTAGGCTCCAGCCCCCTGTAACTCCAGTGAGGAGGACACGGTTTAGCTAATGGATAAATGAATGATTAAAAGAAAAAACAGCGAGCTTTTAGAAGAAGATAGCGTTTTACAGGGGGATCTGCATGGCTGTGGTTCATTGGAGTTATTAAATGATTAATAAACTAGAAGCAATTTTTGAATTTACCGTACGTGTTAATTGTATGTAAACCCAAAATAAAGCCTGATCATTGCTAAACTGCCAGCCACCCCTGTATATGCTGCAGTGTACAGCAGTAGTGACATGGAGAGAGGGCTCATATCTTTGGGGTTCAGAGAGGTTGGGTGCCGTGTAAGTCTGGGACAGGCTGCATGATAAGGTCACTCTGTCTCCCTTTTACCTCTAAACTGGGTGGGTCTGTCGTTCTTAGAAATGCACTGTCATTGTAACGGGCAAGCTGGTTTTACATCAGTGTCAATCCGTTTAATTAAGTAGCCAAAACTATGCAAATACATTAAGCATTATTTTGTATATACTATGGTGTGTACTAGCATTTGCTTCGAAAAATTTTAATTTACTGTATCTGGAGGGAATGTAATATAAATACCGAGAGTAACGCGGTTCTATTGCTATGTTATGTGTCTGTACACCACTTATGCCACACACAGTGTAACAGCAGTGTATTTTGTGTGAATTTAATGGTAATTTTGATAATAATCATATCTGATTATAAATTAAATCCAATTATTTATTTTTTTAAAAGAGTGAGTTACAGAAATGGTGCACAAAGAACAATTTTGATTGATAATAAATAAAGTGATGAATTATTTTGTCTCTAATTGCTGTTCAAAATAAAACATGTTTTTAGTCCAATCATATGGCTTCAAACTTGCACAGGAGCTATATGAAGGGACTTCAGCGGAGGACCAGTTCACTCCCATTAAAAAGTTCCCCAGAGGCCCAGCTGAAGGAAGCTGTGAGAGAGTGGTCATCACAGAAGCTGACTTTGACCACATGAAACCACATCTGTGATTACCGACAAAACCCAGGCCCACTGGTGTCCAGCAGACAGCAATCCACAGAGCTCCCACAGCGCGCACACACACGCACGCACACACACACACACACACACACACACATATTTCCCCTCCTGCTCGCGAGAACACACAAGCATGTTGTGTTGTGGTTTTTTATAAGCTGTGAGAAAATTAGTCAAAGCTAGAGTATGTCTGTTGTCCTGCCTACACATAAACATAAATAGCCAGAGCAGCCAAGGTTTTGATCCACAGGTTTAACTCTTACATGTTAGTTTGCTTTATCTCTTACCTGAATTTTATTTGTTCTTTATAAATCAGTTTAGAAAGCCTTGATTAGCAGCTTTCACTCATATGCGAGAGCTAGTCTCTCACCTTATCCCTCTTCTATTCGTCCTTTAAATGGATTTAGAAAGGATTAGTTTGATTGTTAAAAATGGCGCAAAGCCATTTCAGTCATCAGTTGAGGTTTAATGCACTTTTGGAAATATGCGACCTTTCATGGGAATGCAGCCAAACCATATTTCGAAATAATGACTGAAATTTTCGGGAAAATGTTACAATTCAATTGGCTTTCTTCCCTGTCATCTCCGTTCCACACAGTCTGCAAATTTATTTATAGACTGCATGTCAATGATTACTTATAATTCATATGTTTATTAAAGGGCGTGCTTATTTAATATGCAAATTTTCTGCGGGTGCACCACCTGAAAACTACAGTGTTTTTTTTTTTTCATTAAAAAAAAGGAAAAAAATTCCCATGTCTGTCACTGGCAGGAGGAATATCCTGCAGTGCGACAGATTTCAGGAGCAGTTTTCTCAGTACCATGAACCATGAATGAGAAAAGACGGGAAGGAGAATTAAAGACAGAGAGAGAAAAAAAAAACATCAATGGCGGTGTCTGATAGTTCACCGCTGACAGTTGTTTGGCCGCGGGAAAGATTCAGAGCCCGTGTCCTGTGCTGTATGCCTGGGTAACCCACCGCTGGTCTCCTGCGCCGAGGAGCTGCTCTCTTTTACTGAATGAAATCTGAGAGCTGACCACATGCGAGGACAGGAATTTATGGCTATTTAACTGCTTTTCCTGTCGTGGGGTCCTCGCCGCGCACCCACGAGGGAGGAGTGCGTGCGCTCCAGAACTCGCCCCGACCTGCTGCACCTCTCGCAGAAACCACACACTCGCACCGTGCCGTTCGCATGAGAATAACTTTAAAATGAAGGAGACAAAAACTGAGGAGGAATAGAAATGGGGAAGTCCGTCTGCAAGACCGGAGGAAGCGCTTCGCTTGGCTATTAAAAGCAACATAATTCAGCGCTGGAGACAGTCGCCATGCGCGCTCTTTGTGGGCACTGTCCTTTCCTCTGATTGGCTGGCTGGCTAGCCAATGGGGAACCCCCACTGCACAGCCATTCATGAAAAAGCAGAGGGGCACTGTCTGCGTGAATGAACAGGATGTACAGTGATGTTAGAGTTATCACTTCCTAGCATGCCTTCCTCTGTGACTTTCAGACCCTTTTCCTCCCCGAATAATTCACCCCTGGGGTTTAATTCTGACTGTGTACTGCAGAGAGGTAGTTTTTGCTTTTATAAGAAACAGAGATGGCAGGCTTCTGTGTTTCTGTTGCTTGTCTGGGGCCCCGGTTTTGCCCATAGCTACAGTCCTCGATTTTTTTTTTCTCCTTTAGCGATGAAGTCATTTTTCCTGCTGATTGAAATCATCTGTTTTCAGCTCCCTGACAAACTAATTGAACTTTACTCTGGTTTAAAGGAAGCCATCTGACTTCTAAACCAGACCATGTCCCTCTCTCCTGCTTACCCGCGCACGTACACACATATGTATGCACACACACACACACACACCATCCATTTCACACAAACACACACACACGTCCGCGGCCACACACATGCACACACAAACACGCACGCACTCATAAATGAACATACTAAAACACAAGCGCACATGTTTCCTCACACACACATGCACACATAAACACGCACACGCCCACACCCTTGCACACCAACACACATGCAAACACAAACAGCCATGCACCTACGCCCTGACATGAACACTCCAACACACATGCAGAAACACACACTCACACGCGCACACACACACACACACACGCATCCAGATACAAACACGCACATACCCACACATGAATACACCTACACGCACACACACACACACAATCACACACGCACACATAAATGAGCATAATTGAATCTGGAGGTCTTTAAAGGAATTCCCGTTTCCTTGGGCCGAATGAAAGGGCTGTTTGTTCTGCTGATAGCGTTTCAGCTCTGAAAACATTGTGAGAAAATTGAGTTGAGCGTTTGCCTTAGATCTGCAAAATTAGAAAATGCCCCGGGAGACCCTGTCAGATTTTATGACCACCAACATAACCTGGTGGAATGATGATGGCAAACGCGCATAAAACTTGATGCGGTTTGTTCCCTACCTCTCTCTCTCCCTCCTTCCCTCCCTCTCTCTCTCTCTCTCTCTCTCGCTCTCTCTCTTTCTGGTTGCAATCCTTTTCTGTCGTCTGTTCAAATGGAGCCACCCACCCACACAGAAATATGGTGCTAAAGAATGTCTGGCGCTGAATACCTCTCTCTAGGTCCCCGACACAGGGATCCAGCGACTGCTGGCAGAGTCCCCTCAGCTGGAATCAGAATCGGGGCCATTTCTCAGGACGCCAGTTCAGCAAGACATTTCCGAAAAGCGGCAAACAAGCAAAGGGGGAAAAAAAACAGAATTTTGCCGTAACTTCTTTTGGCGTGACACCGTTTCCTACAGTTTTGCATTTTAGCAGATGCCATCCGAGTACATTATTTTCCTTAGTTGTATGAAGTGCTGACTGACTAAATATTAAAATAGCTTTTTTTTTTTTTAACCCGGTAATATTTCATTTGACATCCCAGCTGGTGCCAGGACACTTGCAGATATCCTGCCAGTAAACTCCAGTCGCCACACTTCCTGGGCACGAACAAACACACAAGTTAATGCTCATTATCACACTCATGCATGCTAATGCAAATACTACAGCTACACGGCCAATGCACAAAATTGCATTCCATTTATAACATCCAGGGCTTGAAGTGTTTTGATCCTCTTTTCTATGTTTTTCTTTCAGGTGATATTTTGACAGAACAGGTAATAATGGATTATAATATCCAAAATAATTCATTTTACATTCAAGAACATACAATGCACTCACTAAACACTTTTCACTTGTGATGATAAACAGTAGTTAAAATTCTACACGGGTAAACTGAAAATCTGTTCCCATGCCATTAAATAACATTGCATTATGTGGCATTTAACCACTACATTTTGAATGCCACAAAACACATAGTTCATGTCCCACGTCCGCTTTTACTGCAGGTTGGGAATGACTGAAAGAGACGTTAATAAAGCACACTAAATGAGCGTGCGACCAGCCGCTCAGTGCACTAACTGTCCATACTACCAGCTCATAGCCAACCTGAGGTCTGTAATGGATCTGCTTTTTTCACTGTACAAGAAAATGTCCGTACACTGAAAACATCATTTCAGCTCACCCCTCCTTAGAGTCAGTTTCCCCATATCGTAACTGTGACATGTTTCACAAGAACGTTCATTTCATTGCAATTGTGCAATAGAAATAAAAGTACACTTAGTGTCTTCCCTCAAATTTATCTGTATGACGTTTTCTTGCATTTTTTCCAAGTTTACCAGCTATTGTTTTTGTTTTTGTTTTCTTCCACTGTAATCTGCAGGAGATCTACCTCATGATCGTGGAAGACTGTTCCACATTCAGAGCTGTTAGTGTCCAGGAATGAGTCATTGTCCTTCCGTATTTAGCTAAGAGAAAATAAAGGAAAAAAACGATAAGGAAGCTCCATGGCGGTTTCCTGTAGATAAGCGACAAAACGCAGCCTCTTCGATATCCACTTTACAAGAAATCATTTCCTCTGCACAGTTCCATGTCTTCATTAACTATTTTAAAATGCGCAGGAAGAGGGTGACATTAGGTATTTCGGGATTTCCTCATCAGAAATCACGCTTCCTCTTCGGTTATGTGTCTGTTTTTTTCCTTCACCTCTCTCTGTTGTAAACCCAGGCTCTGTAAACTCAGCGCACGTACTTTCATACATTTATCTCCTCAAATTTTGCAACTTAAATAACCACTTCTTTTCATATAACCATATGGCTTTATTGCATGTCCCGGATACCCAGAAAGCAGACTGCTCTTCTCGTTTTCCAAGCAAAGACTCAGACAAAGAACTGTTGCTCAGACCGAATACAGTAGATAGCTGAGATCTTGAGCAGTTTTGTCATGCAAATGTGCATTATGAGCGAGAGTTCAAAGGTAAAGTGAAAAGAGTTGGGGTCAGGGCACTGATATTTGACTGAAATATGCACGGGAAGAGTGCACATATTGTACATGCAGTATTTAGAATATGTCACACAAACAGTGTTAATATTGAGCCGGTCTGGACCTGCATTTGAGGATAGAAGATGACAGTCAGCACGCACACGTGCGGCTGGGGCCTAAACTCAGCTTTCTGTCTAATGCTATTCTGAGGTCCCTGAGAAAGTGGCTTCTGCAGGGCTATTTCAGGAGGTCCGGTGTGGGTGGCGTTGCCGGTTAAAAACATATGAAGTATTTCATTTTAATCTCCATGCTCTTGGCTTTGATATCCTTGTGGGATGGGAATTTTCAAAAAATAAATTGAAGTAAAAAAGAAAAAAGTAAAAAAAAAAAGCTGAGGGAGAGAGAGCCACGCGGGGAACGAGACCTTGGATTAAGCACTCTTGTTTGTGCAGGAGACATCCGAAATATGTTGCTATGGCTTCCTCTTTTTTATTTTTATTATGATTCTCGGTACCTCCAAGGCTCGCCGACGGAACAGCTGTGAGAGGAGGGCTATCGGAGGCGATGGCATCTCCCGGCCTGGCATTGAGGATTTCAGCACAGAGCCCTAACCGCGGTGCGGAGGGGCCTGCCCAACCCGAGGAGGGCAGGAAGGAACTTTCGCCAGAGCGCTGCTCTATTAACACCTCACGCTTCTGCTATGATACGCCTGTTCCAGTAAGATCATGACCACACAGCAGGGACTCGACTACGGTACTCTACCAGCGGTGTTGTTGTTTAGAACGCTATTAACACTCCATGAGCGCATGTAATGTACATGCACGACCGTGCGCACACACACACGCACAAATATATGTAAATGTGTTCAGGAGAGACACCAACAAACTTCTTTGTATCAAAGTGTCACACCATGTGGCCACTCACTGACGAGTGATTTTTGGAGATATAGCTTATCGAGCTGAAGGGTATTTTCAATTATGCTGTTATATCACATTATTCAATCCTACGCCACGTCCACAGAGTGACTAGCACGGTGTTCTCTCCTGAAAAACTCCAATTAAAAGCCTCACAGAAGGGCTCGCACACAGATTGAGGTTGTAAACATTGCAGCCGCAGGACTTTACAGAGATCGACTCTTTACTGTCAGAATTACAAACAAATACCTCCAGATGTTACAAAAGCAACTCATCCACGGCCGTTAGCTCAAACTGAGGGCTTCCAGACTTCCACATTTTGCGAAAGAGCGGCGAACATCTTCAATAGTGTTTGGACGACATTTCTTCGAAGATTATGTTAGCGGTCATATTGAAAACTTCGCAGCAGAAGTATCTGTGATTATTGTGCCTGTTGAAAGGGTGTGCGGTCAGCTGTGAGCATGTGAAGGGATGCCGGGGCCGCACGGATCTCAGCTGAAACGTATTTGCATTCATTTAGCCACCATATCCACGCCATATGGAAACAATGTGAAACAATGGCTCCTTATTATATGTTCGATGTTTGATGTCCACTTCTTTCACAAGGCAGGCCCAAGGAGGACCCCCTCCAAGAAAACGCGCTTTGTCTCTCGGCCAGTGCAAACAAGCGCATTATGCTGATCAGTACGGGACGATATGAATGGAACAGACTGGTTCACACAGTAAACTTTACTGTGTGGACATAATCAGGCATTAACTTGATCAATATCTTTTCTGGCCTAATTGGGAGGACCCGGCGTATCTCTTTAGAAAAAGGACTGCCTGCATCCCATTGCCCCCCCCGTCCGTCCTTCATACGCGCTCCCCGTCCCGTCGTGGAACAAAGTCCAATTCTCAGGACGTCGGCTCTTCCCTCCACCGCCACCGCTCATTAAGACTCCGCCGTCTGCAACGTCGCTCCGACGAGGAGGCACCCACCCACCCACCTGTCAGATCGGGTCAGGGGATGGTGAGGCGATGACAGGAGGCTTCCTTGGGCTGTGACAGGCGAGGAAGGGCGGGATGGTGAGGGAACACTGACCGCCTCTGTTGGACACGGTGGGAGAAGACGGTCCTCTCTCTGAACCCCCCCTCGACCGCAAATATCAGCCCTTGTCCATTGTTCCTGGAAGTAGGTCAAGGGGTAAGCAATCACGTCCAGTTTAGTCGGGGGATTGATTGGGACAGGGGCCTAAAGAGGATGGCTGATCACACTAATTGATATAAGGCCCCAAGTTGCCACCATTAATCTGCGCTCTTCCTCGTTACCACGGGATTTAATTAGTGACGAGGGGACATATGGAGGTGATTATTATGTAACAGCGTGGAAATCGTTGGGATCTCATTTGGATTTGAGCCAAAGCTAAAAAAAAATACCCTTTATACTTTTAGATTTAGGCCTCAAAACACCTTGTTGTGAATATACCTCCACGTGTGTTCAGTGTATGACTGCTACCTTAATACGGTATCTGACAATTACCATTTTTTAAATGATATGTTCGATCTAGCATGCAGTGGTGAGAAAAGCACTGGGTTTCAAGACTGCAGCGCAGGTGAATTATCCAAACATTGAGTGTGGAACATCGTAAGGTTTACGTTGTAACTCAAAAACATATCAGTTGATCGGGCAATGCAGTTTGATTCACACCAGCCTAGCTAACTAGCTTGTTTTCTTGGGTCTGAATTGGTTGCTGATCTCCTGATGTACAGAAAACCCACCAGATTCAGCAGCTCAACAGGTCTAGGGTTGCAAATGTGATTTTATTACCAGTGAAGAGAGAAGAATATGTGAGATACAGGTAAAGTGTCATTTGCACGATCAACGTTGAAACTTTGCGCATTGTTTTCTACTTCATTTTAACTCTACAACTACCATTACACTGTTTCAGTTAGTAAGATCTTAAATCATGCTAGTGTGTGCTCATCATCATTGCAACTTTTCATGGCTTTTTAAACTGTTAATGGTCAATATCTACCATATGCATCTGAGTCCACGTATCTTGTGGACCTTCGTGCTGATACCTCCAGCAATTTGAGAAGAACAGTGCCAGACCCTATTTTGGTTTTGATCAAACAGTCGTAGAGGGACTGAACCTGTGGAAATTATAGACTGGTTTCAATTATACCTCACCACTGAACAAAATCATATTTACTGTGTGGTGGATTTGTTGTCTACATGTTAAGTTATTGAAATGGAATTTAAGGGTTCGCTTTTTTTTTTTTTTTTTTTAGCTTGATTCAGCAGAAATCTGAATTTGAAATGCATAATTCAGAAATCGACAAAAATCTGCATTAAATTAACCTTCGCATGTTTTCTCACGATTTATTTTGTTTCTTAAAGAATTATTTTGTGATTTAGAGGTTACGATCTGCATCCTCATCACATGACAAGCAGCAGTTCGGCGCGGACTGGGTTATCATTTAGAACATATAAGTGATATCCAACTAAACTCTGGAACAGCAAGTTTACTGAGGACAAACTCCAGGTGAATTTAAATGTCACTGCTGTGCTGGTCTTTGTGGTCTGTCTCATTGCTGATCCTGGAGTGGCTGTACAGTGCTTCAGGCTGTTCTTTGCTGAGCATGCAGTAATTAGAGAAAATATTTATTATGTGAATACACTCTCACAATGACACGTAGTCATTAGATACTTGAATTAGACCCTCCACTCCATTAATAGGAAGGCAAACTGCACAAGGTAAGTGGAAAGCAAAAATGCTGCTGTACCTGTTAATGACATGCCAGTAGAGGTACTTTCAGTATTTACTGCTTAATTACAAGGTGCATTGGGTAAAACCATTGCATTTTTTTGGCGAGGTAATCTGTAGTAGATGTAATCAACAGCATTGGCATGCTTCCTTCTCACTGGAGTTCTAAAACATCAAAAATTGAAACTCCATGGAGGAGAACAGAACATTTATGTTGGAATTTTAATTGAAAAAAATCTAATGCTTTGTTTCCTTCTTTTGTTGTTTTAGTCCCGAGATCCAATTTCTATAATCGATTCTCGGACTTGGTCGACAACGCTAATATTTTATTCTTTACAGTGATTGCATTCATTTTGAATTTCATTATTCACTCCTTTTATTCATGTTCGGTTATCGGTTTGCATTTTCTCTGAATCTCCCTGTTTTTCTTGTTCTCCGTGAGCTGGTCTCAGGAGATGTAGAGGTTAGGCAGTATGGAGACCCTAATGCGGAGTGCGTGTGTGTGTGTGTGTGTGTGTGTGTGTGTGTGTGTGCTTGTGCATGTGTGTGTTTGTATGTCTTGTGCATATTTGGTTAGCGTGTAAGCATGTACATGGGTATTTTTAATTGAAAGGGAGGGATTAATCATAAAAAAATTGATAAACGTGTGACAGTCAATGGCTATAGCATCTGTGGCACAGGACGAATGTGGGTTAATCTACTGAGTGGGCTTCAATATGGCGAGATTTATTACTCTGCTTCACCCATCTAGTTAGCCCCAATTAAAAGCAATGATACCGTTAATTACAAAATCAATAGCTTCACTATGTGTCGGACACAGTGCTTGAGCTCAGTGCGTAATACTATAATCTCTCCTGACAAGGGCGATAATGTGATTTCATTCATTCCCGCCAAAGCTAAATCTAAGCTTCTACATCAATAATGTGCCAGAAAGCCAAGGTCCACTATAGATTTTGGGCTCCATATTTCAACGCATATTGTCCCTGTTAATCAATACCAGTAAAACACAGAATTGATTTTGAGTTTGTTAGGTCTGGGAAGTCGTGAAAATGCATGTAGATTTCTTCAATTGTCCTGTTTGTATCATTAATTTATCCTATTGTACACTATGCGTATGTGATTAGGATAAAAAGAAGTGCTTTAATTGAAATAAAAAATTACAAAATTAGACTTCGTCCCTCAAATTTACTCAGAATCATAGAAAAAGAAACATTCCAATTGATAATTGTCTGAATTGTTTACAATTTTCATTTAATATTCGTAATAGCAATGTCTTCCTGCTCCAAGCACTAATAGTAAGTATTATTGATACACATTTTTAATGCACACTCATAAATCTGAGATGTTTTAATTGCATGAAAAAAGTATGTGAATAGTTAATATGATGTAAATTATCCTCTGAGTGCCATGCAGTAATTCAACTCTTTGTTTTGTGCTTTGGATTGGTTATGGTTTGGCACAGATAAGGAAGGTAATTCCAAGACATTCCAGTTTATAGTATAATGGATAGGCTGAGTCTACATGTATTTTACATGAAGTTACCTTCAGGCCCTAAATTTTTAATTAGTTTTTATTATTATTATTATTATTATTATTATTATTGTTGTTGTTGTTGTTATTGTTGTTGTTGTTGTTGTATGCAAATAAAGTTATCTGGAGTTTTCATGACCTCATGTATTTTTGTACAATCCATTTCATGTGAGATAACCTATTTCATAAAATCTATGGGAAGTTGAGGAACCTCCCGCTTGCTCTGATAAATATTTAAAGTTAAAACGAAGATAAAATTCCATTTTGCGTGACAGTGTGTTCTTCTTCTATTTTAGCGGCACATTTCATTTTCATTTGTTTCTGTAAGTTTCCTGGAAGGGGCAACAGTGTGTGGGTTGGACATTGGCCGATATGAAACCCGTACACTTACAGGAGTATGTCCACTCAGTGTGGGATTCTGTTGTCGCTACTGGCTACACAATTTGTTTCTAAACGTTTGGAAAGAGTCAAAAATGCTGATTAATTCATCAACCTTCTTACGTAATTCTGCCAACACGTCTTTGGACAAGGAAAAATATCTGGCAAAAAAAGGGCCCTGTTTTCACAGTCGGAAACAGGGGTTCTCAACTTCATGCAGAATGGGCTGGTAGGGGTGCAAGCTTTCATTCCAACCAATCAGTTACACCCCTGATTCTACTAATCAAGGTTTTTAGCAAAGACTATACGAGTTGATTAACAGAGTCAGGCGTGTATCCGCACAGCTGAAATACAAGCCTTCATCCACTCTTGCTGTTTCTAGATAGGGTTGAGAACCCAGGTTAATGAATTAATTAATCAATTACACATGGTGCTACATTCTTTCAGACCATCATCAGAGAGAGTGATGGCCCAAAGCTTAGGCACAGCATGGCACAAACTTCTAAAAAGTTGGCCTGAATGGCTTCAAGAACCAATAAGAGCATTATGGGTATGACGTGATAAACCAATCATATCGCCATTCCCCGATTCCTTGGCAGACTGATAATATGATGGCTTATTTTGTAACACCATCACACTGCTTCACCCATGATGAAATTAACCTGCTCGCGGGTGAATCCATCAAATCTCTCTGAATTGCATAAGGTGGTACACATTTGTTTTCATCTCCCATTATATAAATTAGTGAATATTTCTTAAACTTTTATTTCTTTTTTTATAGTCTCATTCAGTCATGGACTAACAAGTAAAATCACGACTCACACTGAATCCTTGGAACTATAGGCCTACTAAAAAAAAAAAAAAAAAACTGTAATGCATCCTTGCCAAAATAAAAGCGTAGGGTCTCTTCTACAACACGAAACACACAATAAAACCTTAGCGTCTTTCCACACCGCTGCAAAGAAATCTGGCTCACGTGGAGAGGATTTGGAGGAGGACACCTCATGAGCTGCTGAACAGCAGTTGCCCGAGTGACCGCTGTCAGTGCTATGCAATGGGACAACAATCCAACCAGGTGAATCTGTCCGATCCTGGGAAATGCTATCCTCAGCCCTGTACCACCCTGCAGGGGTGGACGGTAGCCAATGAGAGCTTACCATGTCTAGGTAAGATTCTGACAGAGGTATCCATCCACACAGTGGCGGAGCTAGAACTGTGAACTGGGGGGGCACAGACACGTCCCATTATGACAACAATTAGTCTTGGCTAGTTCTCAATCATTTTCCTTTATTGACGCGTTTTCCAATTATCGCAATTGGCAACTGAAGCAGAACTGAAAATTGGGGTGCACAAAACATCCGTTTAAAACAATTATTAGTCCTAACCTGTTCTCATTTATTTTTATAATTAACAAAAGGTTCACTCCGAGAGCACTCCACACTTAACAGGTGCTGCTTTTTCTCCCTGCTTAGGTAAGACGACAATCATTCATCTGGACGCGTATTTGCTGTATTTAAATCAACGTTATTCAAAATTGCATACCTGTCAACTCTCACGCAAATAGCTTGAGCCACACGCTTTTTATAGCCTATTTAACTGCCAAGTGCCACATTTTTTTATCAACCCACGCAATACCGAGAGTGAAAGGCGATATTTCATTGCAACGCGGACCAGTTCAATCAACGCGAAGCATTGGCCTATTAATAAGTACATTATTTTTCTGTACTGAATTTAGCCCGTGATTTCCTGGCTGTTATACCCCCGTCACACCGGATTGGCGGTGCTACTGCGGTGCTTGTACGGCATAAACCGCAGTGGCACCGTCATGATCTCCATGGTTCCTCAGTAGTTCCGCAATTGATCGTCGTAGCACCGCAGAAAACTGTCAAAACCGCAGACCTCCACGGTGGCACGGAGGAAACTTTGAACATGTTCAAAACTTCCGCAGTGCCACCACAGGTTGGGCCAATCCGCACTGGGATCGCCGTGGCACCGCCATGACTGCCATGGAACCGTACAAGGACCTCAGTAGCACCTCCATCACCGTCGTGCCTCCGCAGTACAACCGCCGTGCAATCGCCGAAAAAAAAGTAGACTGGCGACCCTACAGCGATCCCGTGGCGGTTACGGTGGCATCACTATAGGAATAAATCATCAGCAGGCAAAATATTACGATGAATTTCGAACGAAAACAATCTCCCATTTATAGCCGACATGGAGCCGCCCTGCTGCCGCAGCACCACCGCCGTAGCACCTCAGTAACACCGCCATCCCCGCAGTAGCAACTCACTGGCCCCTCAACCCTGCCGCCAACACCGCATTACTGCCGCCAATAATCGCCGTGGCACCGTCATCAAACCGTAGAGGCAACTCAATGGGATCGCCATGTCCTCAGGGATCCTGCCGTGGTTCCGCCCTGGTTCCCCAGTAGCACCGCGAAGAAAAACACATGTTTGACGGGTAGGGGAAAACTATGGAAACACTACTGGCGGTGTCACTATGGTGATGGCGATTTTGACAAAAATCTGCAGTGGCACCGTCAATCCGGTGTGACGGGGGCATTAGATTGCATATGGAGAGAAACCGTGTCTTCAGTTGCGAATTACGATAATTGGAAAACGCGTCAATAAAGAAAAATGATTGAGAACTAGACAGGACTAATTGTTGTCATAAAGGGACGCGTCTGTGCCCCCCCAATTCCCAGTTCTAGCTCCGCCACTGGGATCATCCACACAACACGGTATGCCGCCTGACACAATGGTTTTAAGTAAAGTAAGTAGTTTCGCCTCGACACTGTTCCTGTGGATATTGACCCTTCTATATCCTGTGGATATGGATCCTTTCTTCTCCTTAGAACAAACACCTCAAGACATGTAGTTTTGCCTTGAATAAATACATGTGCATTTGTTGTAAAACACATTACCAAACAAGAAAGGCTCATGCCGTCATCTGTACAAGTGGTTTTCACCTTTTCTGCATAGTTGACTTTCACCTTTGACCTTGACCAGTGCAAATCAAATTACCTCTTACTAGTGTCATGAATAACCTTGCCACAAATTTTTGCCAAAATCCATACAGACCTGTTGCTATTTTCCTGCTTACAAACAGACAGATAGACAGACAGACAGACAAGAGCAAAAGTATAGCGTCTGTCCATCTTCGATCATAATGGCAAACATGGAAGCAATTTTGGTCACACATTGCTTACATAATAGAGTATTGCTGTCCACTACGATACATGCAGCATGTTTCCTGTAGCCAACTGAAAGATCCATTCCACCCTCCTATGACTTTTTCAAATCCAATGTTCACCTGGACTTTGCTGTCAAACCATTTGGATAATAAAGTACACTATATAATCATAATCATGAAATGTGCTTCTACACTGTTCATGGCAGTTCATTTACTTTTATTTATTTTATGGTTCCAATATGAGTTGACCGCCAGAACATCTGAAACCCTGCAGGAGGAAGCGCTGGAACAAGATCTTTCACTTTCCTTCAACTGTCATCTCAGAGACCCAGGAGAGAGTGACGTCAGTGCTGTAAGCGTCGCTCAGTCATTGCTCAGATCAACACTAGCAAATCTGAGGCACGCATGCAATCTCACGGCACTGTTTTGAGTGACAGTTCAGCCACCTGAGAACTCCCCATCATCTCAGCTGATTTCCTCAGACATTCATGGGGAGCAATTTAGTTGAGTTGCAAATAGCACCAATTTGCCAGTTGGTACACTTCAAAAACATAGGCACAACTAGAAGGCACTCGCAGAGCACATCATCTCTGCCGTTTTGAAATTCGTTGGTGAAGGAATTATCATCAAACGTGAGTGTCAAACGAATCTCGACAGTGCCGTCTTTGCATGCAGAGAAACTCTTTCAAATCCTGGGTCAAGAATGAGTTGGATCGTCACAAAAATTTAAACACTTCCTCATTAGCACAGGATCCATCAACACAAAACATTTAATTTACATCCATTGATTACTTTTTGTGATATCCTGTTAACTGACGAACAAGCAAACAAACAAATTATCGAACAAACGCCAACAAAAACATATCCCCTCCTGGTGAAGGTATAACAATATCTGACATGACATCTCACCCCCTCCCCCCCGCCTTGTTCAAACCAAACTTACGCAAACTTACGATATGCCCACAGTGATAACAATAACAGAGGTAGTGGTGAGGCTAACGATTGCTCCTCTTTATGATTTCTCCAAATTGTAGCTGAGATGGTTTTGTCGAGTTACGCGTAGACCCAAACGGTGGACGTCCACAGTGACACGAGAGCCGCTCTTCGGTGCATCACTTGCCTCGTAATGTTTAATGTTTGAAATTCCTGCTGGGTGAGAGCATGGCTCCTTGTCAACAGCGGCCTGTTCAGAGACAACAAGATCGAGGCTGGTGAAGAAGGCCCAGCATTGTTGGGCCGTGTAGCGTAGGCAGTAGGAATGCCGACAGAATGCTAGGATCGCTCGGCCCCGGTGAGAGCTGCCATTGTGCAGTCTTCCTGAAGGGGAGCCCTGGAGTCACATCCAGACCTGCTGCACCCCGCAACCCGTATCCCCTCATTTGAACTACCCCCCCACCCCCAACCCATATACACCCACACATCCACATACTTGAACCCCGCCACAGAACAACTGGATGCACGGATGTTATTGGCAATTAAATGATAATGAACGCATATTATTGATGGCTAATAATTGATTGTAATTTAATGTGGCAGCAAGTTTCGTGCAGCTCCTGGTTGGTTAGCGACGATTGGTGGCACAGTCGTCATGCGTTCGATAGCAGCCCGTCCCAGATTAAATGGCGTCTTTTCACCCGCTAAAAATATATTTTTTGAGATTTTGAAATGATCAAATAAAATGGTTTGTGCCACTTTTTTCCTGAAAGGGCCACACTTTATCCCAAAGCATGTATTCCTAAAGCTTTCTTGAGGCATGTATAATTAGCTGAACATCCTTATAAATGATTCATAAGCATGAGTGCTGGAATGTTGGTCAGAGGGTTGACCTTTAGTCAAGTGACATCCCATCCTCAGCTCTCTTGCAAGCAGCATAAACAGCCCTGCTCTATTCTCTTTGGTTTTATTTTGGTTACCAGGAAAATGTACACTCAAAATGTTTTAAAAGCTCTCTGTTGACTTTGGTAGAACTAGCCGCATATCTCACAATTCCAGTAATTGGTTCCGATCTGGCTATTCCCCTGAGAGCAACTAAAATGATAATTTGAGAATTTAGTCAGCATTTTAACACTAAATGGCCTGACTAACTAGCACACCAAGCTAATATCTCAGTGTCCTGTGTCTGTATCAAACCAAAGAACACAATTTACGGTCACAGTGTTGACATTTTCTTTGTTTTAGAACTGTAGGTTTTACCGAAAGCTTGCAAAGTAAAATTCCCCTTTCAACCAAACCCAGCTACCTTTCAATCACACGTTTTACTATGACTCGCAACTGCAAATGCTTTGCCTGGCTACACACTAACCACATTAGCAAACTTTCCTTTCACTTTCAATCATGCACAAACATACAAACTACTTGGATATTAGCTCACATGCAATTGTTAGTATGAACATTGCTACAGCTAAATTGACACTGGGAAGCGAGAGTATAACGTGGTGAGAGAATAGATCTATCGCCCCAGCACTGGTACCATTCATCTCTATCAATATACATTCCATCAACTAATGATATGCATCAGTATTGAGGTATAAAACAGCAGTCATTTCTTCTTTAAGCTTTTTTTTCCTAGCAACGCTAACCGAGGTGTTCTTACTACATAAATGGTTATCCATTATGTGGTCTTCAACTACATTTTATTGTAGCTCATAAGCAGTAAGCTATTACTGCTAGCCCAAGTCACATTAGGAGCGGAGGATGACACCACTTTGTCGTACATACTGTAACTAAGCGTGAGAGTTAGGAAAAATATCTTCAGCTAGATGTAGTTAGCTACCATACCACTGATGGCTGACTCGCCATTTGAGCTAACAAGGCCTAATAGCCTCCTTAGTCTCCATGCCTATGTGGTACCTAATCAGTGATTTTTTTTCATATAGTGACTAAATAGATGGTCCACCGAAGTTTATTTTGTATTACAAATTGGCTACCAGCTTCACTTCCTGCAATTTGCATTTGTAGGAGATATTATTTGCAATGACATATCAGTGCGCCATCACCAAACTTGTTTACTTTTAATGGTAAAAAAAAATTGGAATTAGTTTAATGACTTACCTTTGAAATTTCATCGATTATATTATAAATAATTATAATTACATTATATTTTGAACATATTTGCTCATTGTTTAACACTGGTGGCACTACAAAGTGGCTAGACATATAATGACGAATGAAGCTCTCAGATTCAATTGGTCATAAAATGTAAGACTTCTTGGATGAAGAAAAAAAAAAAAAAAGCGCCGTAAATGTGCTAGCTGAGCATTTGCATGGTTCATGGTGTTGGTTTCATATATTTAAATAACACTAGAGAGCGAGAAGTGAGATGTTTGGTGAGAACGTGTCTTCTCTGAGGTTTACAAAGAAACAGCCTGAAAACAACATCAGTGCTGTGGAGCATTTCCCCCACAGCAGAACCTCATATTCCTCCTTGGGTCAGTGATTTGACGATGGGCTCACCTCATTAAAGACCTACCTCCGTCCATTCGATCTTCCTTTTTCAGGGTTTTGTTTTGATTCTCAAAGGGGTGGGGGCCGTCTTTGTGTGAGGAGGTTGGAGGCTGAAAGGACGTTCGGGACCCTGGAGGTAGGACGGGGAAATGGATTGTCTTTCCCTTTCCTTTCGTATCTGTTAGTGGGAAACTACGCAATAAAGAAAATAGAGGTTCAGAGGAATCAGGACTATAAACACTGTTCACAGGCACAAAGGCCCAAAGGCCAAAGGTCACGCAGCACCAAGCAGAGGCTGTAAGGAATGCACAACAATAGCCAGGGCCAACCTGAACCCGGGTGTTACCGAGGGGTAGCAAGCCACCCTGAATTTACTAATGGAGGCCTCCATTCACGCCTATTCCTCTCGGGCCCTGTGTCTCCGTCTCTGTACATGGTTGATGAGCTGCAGAGTGATCTGTGCACAAAGAGAACATCAATTTATTTGATTTATTATGATGAATTTGTGTTTTCGTGGAAAAAAAAACAAAAGCTTTATCCAACTTGCAGTTGAGCGATAGGTCATTGTTGGCTTGTGTTCCTGAAAAGAGTGAAAACCTGAAAATTGATTACAAAACGATTTCTGCAGGAAAACAGTGAATATAGTTTTATTAGTAAAAAAAATGTGAACAAGGAGAAATGTCAAATGGCCTAGCACGTGTTTGAGAGTGTGAGATTGCATATAGATAGTTGTTTGTGCAAATACACGAGTGTGGGTGCGTGCGTGTGAAGTAACATACGTGTGTAAGCAATATAACAAAAATCTTCATTATTATCATTATTATTATTATTATTATTATTATTATTACCTCTGCCAAGGAGGTTATGTTTTCACCCCTGTTTGTTTGTTTGTCCGTCCATCTGTCTGTCAGGCAGTTAACAGGATAACTCAAAAAGTTACAAACGGTTTAGCATGAACTTTGGCAGGATTGGTCGTAGTCCAAGGACCAAAATTCTGTGACCAAAAGAACAGATATGTGGCGTGTCAGAGGTATGCGATCTACCAAGTGTCCTCTAGTTATTATTATTTATTATTTTTTTTTTTTTTACTGAACGCTTTCATCTGAACTTTTGCCTTGCGTCAGTCCTTTAATTGCACCAGCACTGGCTGCAAATGCTTATGCGGTAAAATCCAACCTATCCTCTTTGCTCGGTCTTTTGCATTACATAGATTAAATGGAGGTGCATCAGTTGAGGTGGATGGTTAAGAAGATAAATGAGTCATGTACCCTGCAGATGGAGCTGAGGCCAAGAGGATCTCGTTTGCTTCTGAAGCGAGATAATCGGTGTAAATGCGTCACCGAAAAGTTAAAAGAAAAACAATAGAAATCGATGGTTTGGGATTAGCTCAGGAATTATGCATTATGTTAGTAATATCAGGTCTGTGACCAGGTTGGCTCGGCGGGCTGGTTAATTATGTTAAGGGCAGATGGGACTGTGTGGTCCTCAGAGTTAATGACTGGGAGGAAGAGAGACTCTGGTCATGACCTTTTTATCCTATTACCATGGCAGCGCGCGCTAAGATGGACATCAGATTGACAAGGGCCGAATTCCCTGCCAATGTCCAGCTAGGCCCAGGGTGCTCATGTCACCATGCTGGACTGCACCTCAGAGTCGTGGTCCGGTTCACAGCCTTTCACCATTTGTTGCAGAAGCTGCATTTTTTACTGCCACTGGATTAAATGTGAATTGCTGACAATACATGTCTAATATGCTGAAATTCAAGAAGTCAACATGTTATCAACTGTTGATTTAATTACTTTTTAATACTGAAACAGGTTCGTGAAGGATATTAAACACACATCAAGTAGAGTCAACATTCCTTTCATTATCGAGTCAGCATATTTCCACTCACTGTCTGTCCGGACATGATCAGAATTTCCACCCTGTCGCAGATTACCCTACGCTACGCTGAACTTTAGCGATAGCCCCTGAACAGGAAACAGAATTCCCCCTTGGAGGGAAGTTCCTCTGATTAACAGATTCTTTCACATTTACTGAGGCCTTTCTTTGCAGGCAAAATTTACTGTTCGCTCTTCAGAAAACTGGCTCGGAATAACGGGAGAATCCTGTTCCCTCCATCTTCCTGGTTCACCTGAACTCCCGCAATGGCATATTATGTGTTGCTTTTTGTTCCATCACTGCCAATATCTGGCAGTCATGGTATTTTAGCAAAATGGCCGTATTTATGTGTGGGAGAGAGGAGAAACAAGCAGAAATCTGCTCAATGCTGACGCTTTGCCAGATACGTCAGACAAACCTGAAAGCAAACATTGCTCCCTTTGGTAAGTATTTAAGGAGGCTGCAACGTTTTCAAGAGGTGTACGGCCTTGAAACGCTCTTTAAGGGTTTGTGTGCCTGCCCATGTCACTTTCCAATTGGTCGATATTTACAGATATTTTGAGGGGCACCTTGCGAACAGTCAAATCCATTCCAGTTATGCGGAGTCTTCGGGCCTGAGTTGGCTGTGATCGCAAGTCTGGAGGACGAGGGTGTGTGGAAATAGCCCATGGCTGAGAGAGGATTGTGGAAGGCTGCAGTGGATCAGTGCTTGACGATCTCTTAATCCCGGGTTTCTACTGGCTCTCTCTGTATGATGTCATCCTGGCCCATTCTGCTCATTGGAGGGGCGGGGTATGCCACATTGGCAGAAAATTGTAACATCCAGGGGTCAGAAAGTAAAAGTCCTGCCAGGTATTTCTCCCTCCCACAGATGGAGCTGATCACTCATATTGGCTCTATCTCCTGGCTGAAGTAAATCCAGGTGGTTGGAATAAATTTCTGGGGAGAATTTTTACTCTCTGAATCCAGACTATACACCTCTGGGCAGACCCCTAGAACAAGTCAGGCCTTCCGAACCAGAACTCAAGCACCCCAGAGGAAGCAGCCACTCTGATTACGGGCTGGGTTTAGATGACAAGCAGCTCACCAAACCAATCAGTGATGCGTTATACGTGCCGTGGGAGGAAGTCAGCCAGTCATAAGTATTTCTGCGGTCTAGATATTTACCTTAAAAAAATTACTGGGAGCAGAAGCAAATAAGAAAAATAAAGCATTTTGTGAGAGATGGTGTGGGCCTATATTGGCAGTTACACCCACGGGCATGCTACACCGTACGCTGCCTGACCAAATAAAAGTGGCACACTCTAATATTTTTTAGGACCTCTTTTAACTTTGGTTACAGTACGCGTTTGTTGTGGCAGTGTTTTGACAATCATACAACATTTTTGTCTGTGCACAGAGAGTAAGTCTGCTCCGAACCTAATGGCTCGTCAGAACATTGCTCAACCCCAGTTTTAGTAACATGAAGTGACTAGGATGCCCCATGGATGGGATGCTAGTCTGTCCATAATCACAGGAATTTTTGGCCAAGATCTAGGATTGATGACGTGAGAGTCAGACCACAGATTAAAGTCTTCTTCAGCACATCCTGAAGACTTTCAATGAGGTTAATAGTGTGTCAGACAGCTCGTAACGCAATTCCAGCGATTTCAGTGATCTCCATAATTGGTTTTTTTTTTTTTTGCTTTATGCAGGCCAATAATTTTCCCCTCTTGAAACACAGTAACATCTTTTCCACGACCATGGCATACATCTTCCAATATGGTTGTTTAAGAAATAAGAAGCTGCAGTTTGCATCAGTCGGGGTTAAAAGAATTGTTGAAAGCTGAATATCAATCACTGGAATAAATCCAGTCATAAGATCTTAAGTGTATTAGCTTATTTAGAAGAGCCCATTCTCATCCCAACTCCTCATATATTGACAGTACCTGACCAAGCGTTGATATATGACAACGAACCCTACCCCCAAACCTACTAACCCTAAACATCAAATAAGGATGCCAAAAGCCACTATTTTTATTGTATATCGACCCTTGTTCAGATAGCGTCACTATATGACGAGCCAGGATGAGTATATGTTGTTTAAATCTAAAAAGTGACTTTTTAAGGCCTGGCAGTGTATCTTCATGCTCATAATACTACTGCTATATTATCTAAGAACTCGAGAGGGTGGCATTTTGCACTGCTTTGTAAAGCTCAGGTTTTGAGCGCTTTCCTCATTAAGTCTCATTCTTTTATTTTTTTTAGACTTTCCAGTTGCTGCATTAGGAGGGGTGGCAAAAATCAGTCCCATAGCTCCCAGTAGCCGTCACTGGTTATCCACGCAGCATAAACCCCTGTTAAACACGCATGTAGCATGCAAGGATGGTACACAGCAAAAACGTTACGCAGGAGACCTGGACCTAGGAGCATTCAGCATGATGCCTTATACAGAGGCTCACCAGCATACGGCCAGGCCATCCCCGTTTCTCTTCAATGACCCTTCCAGTCTGATCATGATTTCTGCAAATATGAGTCCAAACCAGGGGTATGTCTCCCAGAAGCGTAGTTGCTAACTTACATAGTTGGAACCATTGACTGTATATGGTTCAAACTACATAAGTTGCTAATGTAGATAGCAGCTATGCTTTCGGGAAACGTATCCCAGAACAACTCAATCGGACCTGTATGAAACAACATAGGAATATGTGCGTTGTAGTGGCAGAGACACCACAGTCGGCTTGTGGCCCCAAAACAGCGATCGCGGTTTTGCAAAACGCACCAGTTCCCAGGCGTTCCCGGCCTGGCGAAGTTCGCGGGTAAACTGTCCCTGCCCTGAAACACATGCGGCGGATTATGTAAGCAGGAACGAATGCGGCGGTGGGCCCCCGATGCACCCCGACAGCTGCTTGTGTTCAGGCTGTCTTGCTCGAGATTTTCCCAGGCCTTTGAAGCAAAGTATTCTGAAATTGCAGCGTGCACAGGTACCCTGTGTCTGCAAGGATCTATGGGAAAAAAAAGCAATTGGGTAAGGACATTAAGGCATGTACATGCTTGCTGGTCCTTCGGGTTGAACCAACCCACAAGCTTAAATACCACCGTACCTCCGGAGTTTCATTATACGCCGTATAAAACATATCAGACAGTGGCTCATGCTGGTATTTTTTTACATTCAGGAAGGAACATAATAAATTAATGCAACATCTTATTAACTTTGGCATGCAACTTACTGCATGACATTGGCATGTGTGCAGACATATGTAACTAAAGATAAAACATAAAAATCAAAGTCTTTTGCATGCTATAATGACCAAATTATTGAGATTACGCCACAGTTAATGCAAGGACAAAAGATAGAAAAAAAGTGTTCCTGCATGCCTTTATTAATGGTGTTTTTTTTTTGGTCCACATATGCTTTACTGTTGTTGGTGTGGATTTCAATGTGAAAATTTAGACCACACTAAAATTACAAGAGACAGGAAAAATCACATGGTGAAGTGAATTGATATGCTTCTGATGTCTTGATTAATGTCATGCATTTCAAAACCGATGACTTATTAAGACTAAAGATTGATTAAAACCTCTGTGGTTATAGGGTAAATATCCAGACACTGCAAGCATGTTATTGGCTTCCAGTTGCTGAACTAAACAATGAAATCATTCTTCAAAACGTATTATTATATTCTTCCTATTCTTCTCTCCTGATTTGGTTTCGAGTTAACATCAACTATCCTTGCGGAAGACCGCCGGTGAGAGAGTGCATGCGACTCATCACTCAGGCAACATCAAACCTAATCTTACTGTCATTCTCTCATTGGATTTGTTTTCCACCTCTCTCTCTCTCTCTCTCTCTCTCTATTCAGCCTGAGGTGTCTAACTCGACACATTTGTGAAGGGAAAACAAGTCTTTCCTGAAAAATGACCAGACATTGCCAGAACCATGGGAAAATATGAGTTCTAGGCTGGGCTGAATCCGTCATACAGTGACACTCAAATCTTATAAAACTCACAGAACACGACCCATACAATGCCAAAGTACCATCGGGGGAATCTTCCCCCTCAGATGACACAAGGATTCCCCACACCGCAAAAAAAATGATAAGATAAAAATACAAGGTAAGGTGAATTTACTTATTTTAAGACTTAAAACACTAATTTCTATCACCATTTTTCTTTGTAAGACAAAAAAGATTTTCTTGTTTTGAAGTAATTTTTACTAGCTTTCCAATGGGGTAAGTAAATTTCACTTGTCAAGTCAAATAGTAACTTTAAGTTTTTTTTTCTTAAAACAAGTTACTATTTGACTTGACAAGTGAAATTTACTTACCCCATTGGCAAGCTAGTAAAAATGACCTCAAAACAAGACTTTTTTTTTTGTCTTACAAAGAAAAATGGTGATAGAAATAAGTGTTAAGTCTTAAAGTAAGTAAATTCATCTTACCTAGTATTAATATCTTATCATTTTTTGCAGTGCATGATTCCATTCTGCCACTGCACTGCTACCTCTCTCCATAGCATCGGTTCTCATACCAGTTCCAATAGTCAGCTGCGCTCGCTCGCTGGCTACATCCCTGACATAAACACTGTAAAAATAAGTGGTGAATTGAGACTGCATGTAGCAGGCAAAAGTAAATGCCAATGCGTTTTGGTTGTAATCCCGTTGTCAGGAACACTGAACTGTGGCTGGATCAGAGAGGCAGGATTCGCCTGTGTGGCTTTTCCCAATACTAGGAACTTTCATATCTTTCCAGGAAAATCCTTGAAGTCGTGGCCAAACAGGACTTAGCTTGTGATAGAGAATTATACTACAAATGAGTTTAAATGCCAATATAAACCTAGTGACCAAGTGCAGCAGAAAATATATAAAACGCATAATATTAAGTGAAATGTGGCGAAGGATGCCAATCAGGGCTGGGCAATATATTGATATTATATCAATATTGTGATATAAGTCAAGATATTGTCTGGGATCTTGGATATCGTAATATTGTGATAAGTCAGAAGTACTCATTTCTGGTTTTAAAGGCTGCACTATAGTAAAGAGATGCAGTATTCTGCACTTATTAGTCCGTTGTAGCTCTTATCAGTGCCTGTATCCACATTACTAATGACTGTTTAACAAAAATCTCATTGTGTTAATATTGTCATATTTGATTTTGTCTATATCGCCCAGCCCTAATGTCAATCATTAAAAAATGGCAACTTAAAGATTATGGGTCAAATTAATTCCACAAAGCTACAGTACTTGTACCACTGAGATCCTTTATTACCTCCACTAAGGAGGTTATGTTTCCTCCTGTCAGTCTGTTTGTTTGTCTGTTTCAGTTTTTTCCGATTGCATAAACACTTAAATCAAAAGTATTACACAATTTTCAAAACCTTACACACAAGGAGAAAAACACCGGCCTAGATTTGCACAACTACAAGCACAATGCCAGCCTCACACTTTTTGCAAAACAATACACACAGTGATTTGCAAAACACTAAACACACTTGCATACATTAGACACAGAAGTATATCATAATGCCACTTCCTTGCATTTCCAAAGCACTGACTATCAAATGACCACACCTATGAGCCAATTGGTTAAACACAGCTATCAGGTGCGGAAACACATGATTGCTTAATTGCAGACACACCAATCAGGTTTAAGCACTATAAAAATGCAGCAGGTGAGTTCACCTGTCTTCAGCCAAAATGGAGGGAATCAGAAGAAGAGGAGTGAGGGTGTGAGGGGGAATCCAACGAGGAGGAGGAGGAGGAGGTAGAGGAAGAGGCGGAGGCCTTGCCAGAGGTAGAGGCTGAGGTGGAGGAGGAGGAAGAGAAAGAGCTGAAGCAGGAGGAGATCGTGCTCGAAGAAAAAGAGGATAAAATTTATCACATGAAATTCGCGCCACACTAGTTGACCATGTCGTGAACCACAGATTGACGCTAAGGGAGGCTGGACTAAGAGCTCAGCCAGATCTTAGCAGATATACATGTAAATTGACTAGTGTATACTTGATCTCTGCTGAACAACACAATCTTGTCTTTCATGATATTTCAGAGAGTTTTCAAATTGATGCTGAGGAAATCCTGCATGAATTCTTTTACATTGATGAGGCAGGGTTTAACCTCACAAAAGCAAGGAGGGGCAGAAATATCATCGGCCACAGGGCTATAATCAATGTCCCAGCGCAGCGTGGGGGTAACATCACAATTTGCATTGCCATTACACAGAATGGGGTCCTCCACTGTCATGCCAATATGGGCCCTTACAACGCACCTCACATTCTCACATTTTTGGACCGATTGCACAACATCGTCACAGCAGTAAAACAAATCAACCAGATGCAATACATTGTCATCTGGGACAATGTGTCTTTCCACGGCTCTGCTCTGGTCCAGAACTGGTTTCAACACCATCCATAGTTTGCAGTTCTATTCCTTCCACCATACTCTCCTTTTCTGAACCCAACCGAAGAGTTTTTCTCAGCATGACAGTGGAAAGTTTACGATCTGCGGCCCCAGGCTCAGGTACCCCTCATTCAGGCCATGGAGCAGGCCGGTGACCAAATCGACGCTGCAGCTGTGCAAGGATGGATTCGACATTCAAAACGGTTCTTCCCACGTTGTCTTTTCAAAGAGGATATCGCCTGTGATGTTGATGAAATTCACTGGCCAGATCCAGCTAGGCAAAGAGGTACATAGTGTCTAATATTTCCTGTACTACATGCATACATTTTTTTTTTTTTTTACTGTAATTGTAACCTGTACTGGATACAGTATTACTGTATTGTATGTCTGTCTGATATTTGCTGAGCTAACAGTGTTACGCACACTACTGTAGTAGCATGAAAACTGGGACATGGTTTGTTGTGATTCTCCATGATGTTGACTGATTTGGGCATATGGAGAGAAATAAATTATTAAATTAATTATTTTCATCAGTCTGCAGCATTGGTCTTGTATAGTGTTTGGTGTATTTACCGTATATTTGTACTTTCTCTGTGTACTTCACTTACAGTACTCTAATCACTGGGAGGTAGAATTGCTGAAGTGTTTTAGGTTAAGCACAGCTGTGTGTAACTGGTTCAAACAGAATTAAGTTATATGAAATGTGTGTGTTTCATATGGAAACAAAATATGGTTTTTTATAAATTAGTGTATAGTTTTTACAAGAGTGTTTCAGTTTGCAAAGGATCTGAGGTGCTCTGCTTATTGGGTGCATGGTTGTGCTAACTGTGTGTAGTGTTTTAAAAAACCGGGCCCTGTTTTCAAAATTGTGCTTAAGCAATTGAAAAAAACTGTAACAGGATAACTCAAAAAGTTATGAACGGTTTGGCATGAAATTTCGTAGGATAATAGGTGGTAGTCCAAGAAAGAGTTGATTTAATTTTGGACGTGATCTGGAACATATTCTGGAGGCTGGATGCGGAAGAATTACAATATACCTGTCTAACGGAGGTCTGCATGATATTCCTGACTGAATAACTCAAAAAGTTACGGACGGTTTGGTGTGAAATTTGGCAGGATGATAGGTGGTAATCCAAGAAAGAGTTGATTTAATTTTGGATGTGATCCGGAACATATTCTGTCACCAAAAGAACAGATATATGGCATGGTAGACGTATGCGCTCCAGCGAGTGCCCTCTAGTTTCTCTCTAGTATTTACTCCTGCAGGGTTCTCACACAAGAGGGTTTCGGCTGCTGGTTCCCTCACAGTGGGCTTCGAGGCCTTCTCCCTCATCTCTGTTTTGCTTGCGTGTGTTTATTTACCCGGCCTCCGAAATGTACAGGAGATGGCTGAGGGCAGACAGGGTGTGTAAACAGTCTCTGGATGCCCACAGTCCTGCAGGGGAGGCCGTATCGCCGGCGTCACAAACGCGCACCCCCAGCTACACGCACACACGCGAGCGCACACACGCCTCTCGCTTAATGCGATGAGGGCTCTATCTCTCTCTCTCTCTCTCTCTCTCTCTCTCAGGAAATGGCTCTGAGCCACAGAGCAGTTTTAGGAGACGCACATTGGGAGGTGCCCACACTGTTGGAGAGAGATGAGACGGCTGCACTATTACATTTACCGCACTCGCCTCCGCCATAGCCCCCCCCACACACACACACACACACACACATTTACACAGCCCTGAGGTTGACTGTATCTGTTTTGCATTTCGACTTCCTTCTGAGAGCAATCGCTCACCAGACAAGCATTTGGAATAAGGAGAAAAATGCGGGGCGGGGGCTTTGATGTGCTCCCCGCCACGCTCGCTGTGTGTACGCCGGGGCTGACCGCCGGGCCAGCGAGCATCCCTTTCTTACTCCTCTCTCATTTGGGGTACTGCCCGAGCGCCCGGGTGTTTGCTCGTTCGCGAGGGTGGCAGGTCCACCATACGCCAGATAAGAGGGTTCTGTAAGTACAGAGGTTTGGAAGACTGGAGCGTAAGCATAGCGTACCATGGTGGGATGGCGATGTTGCTGATTGGACGGAATAACAGTTTCATTTCCCCTCGGTTCATCTCTGAGAACACACAAACCAGAGAAGGGTAAACAACCACAACATCTCTGATTGCATGAAAACTGGAGTCTTTCTTGCATGCCTCAGTCCATAATATTGCTAAAAATAGTTCCGTGTGAATGTTTTGCAGCAAAGTACATTTTCTCACATTGCATGGTGCATATGAACCAACGTAAACCAACTATGCATATCTAATGTTCTGTCTTCAAAGCAAATTATAAAATCTAAAACTGAAACATCATAAGCTGTCGTGCACCAATGATTTTTATTATGCATTTTTACATGAAACATACTTACCAGATAACTTCTGGATGGTCCAGAGACAATGTTTGCATTTTCATCTTTCTGTAATCAGCTCAATGGCATTTTAACACGGGCAGGTTAATTAGAAGTGTCTCAGCTTATGGACAAAGGAATCAATTTAGCCTCGCGCCTTCGCGCGGTCACAAATACCCCCGCTCAAAGCCAGTGTCCCAGACAAATATTATGCGAAGAGGATCAATAAGGGTTATGCTGAATCCCAATAATCCTGATTATCATGTCTGCTGAGAAATACACAGCCGCTCATGGACAGGCAGAGGTGCCTTTCATGGAAGATTGACGCTAGAGATCAATTAGGAAGAACCATGCAAACACCACTAGCATGCAGATGCTATTCGACAGCACTATTGCATGTGGTTCCGAGAGAAAAATCTCCTTCTGCTGCATTATCGATTCAGAGCCAATTCAACTTTATTTTCCGGACATCCTTGGCATTCACTTATGGACCCGTGTTAGATGTTGCAACTGAAGAGCTTAGTGCAGAAAGTACTTGAGTCACGTTTTCACACAGAGCGAGGTAAGGATGGGAAACTATCCTTTAAAGCTACCTGAGGCGATTTTCAAAATGGACATTTTGTGACTCAAATACTTTTAGCACTGGGGTCTTCAGTTGGAGTATATATTTTTCTTGGATATATAGGCAAATCTGAGTTCTTTTAGCATTGTGCTCTGCAGTGCATGGCTGTACAAATATGGTTGTTGCAATGAGGTAACTTCTGAGAAGTTTGGTTCACTTGTTCTATTTATATTTAGGTATGTAATGATTATTTATCATGTGGAGTACGACAGGGGTAAACAGGGCTGCTATTTTCTGTGATTACATGTACACAGTTTTGGCTTCATGATGGCCGCTCCACTCTAAAGCGTTGAGTGAAATATTTCAGAAGATGCCGCAGGAAAAGTTCTGAAATGCGCAATTTTGGCGCAATAGCTGGAAGATACCGATCAGGAATTTACTGCTCTGGAGGACAGGAAGCGCACCGTGTGATGTTGTTTTGAGTGCCCTTTTCTGGCACTCCCTGCTCCTGAAATAACCATGTGATGGCTGTCCCGAGGGGAGGAGAGCCCGCGTTCAGCTGACCGACTGGAACAACACGTCCATTAATGGGGCGACAGTGGAGAGGTCAGGTTTTCACAGGCCCAGAGACAAACACCTGAAGTTAATAACGAGTGCAGAGTCACCACCATCATTGCATCCATTCCCACAAAGACACACTCATGGACACAGGCGTTACACTCAAATACGCATAAATGCAAACACACACATTAACACATTAACACACGCACAGACATGCCGACACAGTAAATATAAACACAATTTTCAGCATGCACACATTTTCGCGCACTCATACAAACACAAGCACAAACATACACGCATGCGTACGTGTACACACACGCATACACTCACGTACACACACGTACAAACACACACAAAAATACACGCACGAATACATGTACACACATGCATACACCCACGTACACACACATACACATATGCACACTCACAAGCACGCACGTAAAAACACACACACGCATATCCACACACATGCACACACTCCCACGCACACACATACAGACACACATACACACATGCATACTCGTACACAAACAAACACACACACACATACACTCACACATTTACATTATATTTCTATATTTCTTCAACAGCCGCTGTTATTTTTGTGTCCTGATAGGCTCAGTAATGTGTCAGTACATATGATTGTCAGTATCAGTACTAAAGAAAATACTCAGAAAATGGGAGATACTCGAGAACTGGCTTAATACTGGTCTCCAAGTACAATACTCCATGTTCTACAAAGTAATTAGAATGAATTCCACTTGGTTACATAGAGCAAGTGTCCAGTAAGTGAGTCAAAATGGTTTTCACAGGTTGGCTGAAATGTTGCCAGAAATTCTTCTGGCTGGAACACACACGGTTGGACTGCTGCCCAAGACCATCAGTGCGGCTGAGAGGCGGTGCCTTTTGATCAGCTGTACGTCGACGACCCCTATAAGCTCCCTGCGAAGAGATCAAAATGGCAGAGCCGTGAGCCAATTTACTGGGAGAGCGTGTCTGCGCGTGTGATTGGCCATGTGGACGAATGCGCCCACTGTGCGCTGGCTTGCGACCGCAAAATAATTCTTTCAAGTTCAGGGCTGGCATAGTGCTTCAGGGCTCGAGCCGACGATTACAACCAATCTCACTTTACAGTGATGTAACTTCAATATCAACGCCATGGCCACGAAAGACAAGACGAGCGACATTGCCGCAGAAATAACACCGCAAATTAGTGATGAGGGCCGCGACGGCGTCTGCAACGTGTGCGCAAGCGAGACGGTTCCCAGGCATGTCCCGCCCCCCGTCAAAGCTCAGGCTGTAACACGTATCCCCAGCAAAAGGAGCGGAGTGTAGCCGCTGCCGTCAGCGAGCTCGCATGAGGCACATAATCTGAAAGTACTTAGAGGGGCTGAGAGAGCAAGGCGCAGCCGTCAGGCAGCCAGATAAAAGCACACTTTCCCCATTAAAAAGCCATCAGACTCCAGCGAAACGCCGAGCTCTGGGGGGCCGCGTCTCGCCCCGTTCTCGTTCCCAGCCTTGATATCGTAAGATTGATCGCTCGGGCCAAAAATAACAGAACAGTTCCTATGGAGACACAAGCACAGTTATACATTCTTCAGAATCACATCTTTTTTTTTGTGTGTGTGAGGAAAAAGTGCTGTTATTATTATTGCCACTCCCCTGATGTCATTCTTTGATTTAACCCCTTGAAGCCCACTTCCTTTTTTAAAATTTTGTCCTTTTTGATGTTCCCAAATGAAAAGGCCTATAACAGACAAACCTTATGGCAAAAATGGGTTTATAAGGCCTCATTTGAAAGGCAATACCCTCTAGTTTCTGAAAATGTGCTCATTTTGTATGTGGCTAAAACAAAAGCCACTCTACATCAGCTCAGACTCCCAGAGGGTTCCACCACCTTAACTCCTAGCAGGTCCCTCACAGGTTGCTTTGGAGAGGTTCTCACATGAAAAGATGTCGGAAATTTAAATTTTTGAGTTATTGAATAAAGTGTCATTGAATATGAGGGTGCAAATATGTGTGTGTGCGTGACTGAGTGTGTCATCAAATGAAAGGATCCTTCTATCGTCACTTCAGGGGAATGGCCATGTTCACAGTAGCTGAGTGCAGTAGCTCCGTGACAAATTAGCGCATTACCTGCTACACCGTGTAATGTCTGCGTACCAGGTTAGGCCTCATCCGCACTGAGAGGGGAAACTTTAACTGACCCCCCTCTTTTCCCAACCACTGCGGCTAGACTCTCTCTCAAACTTTATTGGGGGCCAGTGGAGGACGTGGGGTCTGGCTAATTTGCAGGGCAGTGCTAGATTCAAGCCCTCCGCTCCTTTCTCACAACACAGCCTCTGCAGCACACAGACGCTTTCTAACTGATTTCGCCTGTGTATGTTTGGAGGTCAAGGGGAAAGCAAAGCCCGTTCCAGGCTTTGGCCGTGGGCACTAAAACATCAGTGCGCTCAATTACCGTCACTGGTGGACGGGCTCTGCTTTGCTACCCATAACTTCGTAATTGAAAGCATGAGTTTTTGGGGGGCTCAACTGCTCCGGGAGGGTGTTTTGATAAGTCACAGGAAATGGGCGTTGGCAGGAGGGGGTGGGGGGTCGAACCTTTCTCTTTGCAATGGGGGTTCACATGTGGGATCCTAGTTACCCCGCGGCAGAACAAAATAAAATACCGTAAAGCCTGTGGAGAAGTCATGGAGAAAAGTTTTGAATGCAGAGTTATAACAGAATCTGAAGTCCTGATAAAGACTGAGAGTTGTGAACACGTGGGCATTTGCCCTTTTAGTGTTTGATGTCTATGCTAGGATGGTAACATTTCTCTAGCAGACATATTAGGCCAGAGGGACTTACAGCATTGTAGAACCAAAATGCATTTACCCAATTTACATGGGTTGTAGCACCAGACTGTGTTAAAAACTTTCCCAAACCATTAAGCATATATAACTTCACTTGAGGAATAATGCAAAGTAACTATGCTAAGCAGCAAGCAAATTACCCTTTCTGAATACCGTCATAACCTTCATTACCTCCATAACAAGTCCTCCGGAGAAAAGCCTAAGGCCATAAAAACACCATGACCAGAATGAGCACAATGGACAAGGGTGTTAGTGGGTGGGGTTTGGAGGTAAACCAGGATGTGGTGTGAAGTTTAGTTGCATCTGAAAATGGTCAATGATGCTGTTGTCCAGGCCACCTTGGGAAGTAGGCTCCACGATTGGGGGTCCAGGACAGACAGGCCTCAAGACCGGATGGAGCAGCAATGGACAGAGATAATAGTCGCCAAGGTTGAAGAGAGTCACGAGAGTTAGTCTGTAGAGGTATGCTGGAGTCTGTCCATGAACTATCCTCTTGGTTAGCACCGCGTTTTTAGATGTGATATGAGCAGAAACATGTTGCAAATGACCTGGGAATAGTGTCATTAACGCGTTTATAAAGCATCAGACCAGAGGAGAGGCTTAGCAGTGGTAAGAACCTGGAGAGAACTGATGTGTGTAATCATAGATTGCAGTCAACAGAAATAGCATGCAACAAGGAATGAGGACTGGATCAAGAATGGAGTCGTGATGGACACCGTAGAGTTGACCCGGAAGTGAAATAAGTGGTAATTTCTATAAACCTTGAAGGAACCATCTAGGCTCACAGGATTCTACCCTCTTCAGACTTTGGCCTGGGTTCCCATGCAATGGATACTGTATCTTAGGAGTAAATTCAATGCATAGAGAGTTATTGTTCTGAAGTCTGGTTTTTAGTTTTAATACCAAATATAGTTTAAGTATTTCCATAGCCAAATGAAAAAGCTTAACTCCACTGCAGTACTGCAGGCACAGTTAACAGTGAGAATGGCATGAGTATGTGTGGGAAAACTGAAATAAATAAAATGAAATAATTTTGGAGAATTGAGAACACGCATACATTTATGTGTTCTCTACAAATTATGTATAGAAAAAAAACATGTCAATTTATTTTATGGCACAGCTGGAAATCCAACCATTTGCTGTACACCTGAGCTTGCTTGAGGTGGAAGTGATAAGTCACTCCAACTGTTGCCCAGAAACAATTAATCATGTGGCCCAACTTGTAAACCATTAAGGCCAGAATAAAACTCATGAAAAGGCAGGACCTAAAAAAGTTTTATTTAAAAGGGTCCAGGGAAGATTTAGAGACTAAAAACTGAAAATGTACAGGTCTTTAAATTAAAATGATGTCTGAATTCCTGTTGGGAGCTTGAGACCCATCACTCGCTTCATTGTGCCACCCTAAATTGTGCATTGGCGCCTGTAGGTTTTTGGAAATTTAAGGGAAAAATGTTGAAGCTTTCATAGCACATGCTGTGCGCTGTGTAAGGCCGAGGCATGTACAGTCTGTGCTCATATTTTCCTGGCTATTCTAATGTGGAGAATGGTACCGTACGGGACTCTCATTAGTTTACTCTAAAAGTATGTTAGTGAGTTGGTGCGTTTGTATTCCTCTTGACCCCGCTATTTTCATTTCTAAAGGCGTGTTTGTTTATAGTTCATAGAAACCGCCTTTTACTGGCCTTGTGGATGTTGCCTGTATGGGCAGAATCAGAGGTTGCATGTGTTTGCTGCCTTCTGATATGGTGCAAACACCACACCTAATCTATATCAAAGTCATACCCATGTCACTACATGCACTGTTGAGAAAAGTTACTGGAGTTTTTGCTCTTGGAGGGGAAAAACAATGAGTGATATTATCACAATGATGAGTGATAAAATTATTTTTCATCGCAATTTGAACAATTATTTGGAACAGAAAACCTTATTTTCTTGTTCAGTTCTGCTCAAGAAGTAATTATTCAGAAATTTATCTAAATGGAATGAATTGTCTTTGCTAAGGCCTTGCTATGTAATTAGCACCATGCTGGATTCACTGATGAGGGTCTGTAACTCTGACTTAAATTCCAGGTGCAGAATAATGACTTTTTGGGGGGAACCGGCCTTTGTTTGTACAATTCATTTTGGCTTACCTCCCATCTGAAAGTATGTTGCGTGGTACGGCTTGCAGATAGCTCTGTTATCACACTGGATGTGGTTTGTGAGCATTGCAATGTTGATCTTGTTTCAATATTTAACATTGCTGATCTTTGGAGAAGTAGCTAAAATATGCTCAGGTTCTAAAAACATTCTTGAGGATGAAAATATATTTCCTACAGTGAATTCTGGCCTGGCACTTTTATAAAAGAGATAGATTTTATTCAAATTGTGGGTACATCACTCTAGCTGCATCATCAAATGACTCAAGTAAACAGATATCCCTTGTTAGATTGGGGGGGTCTTCATTTCTACCATGTTAATTTTACAATTTAATAATTGCAATTTTACAATGATAATATGAATACTGGTCTCAGAAACAGATGTCTGAACAGCATTCCTAAACTTGCTGACTCTACATGCAAACAGCTTGTAGCTAACTGTCGTTTAAGCTTTTCTCAGCTTATAACCTCCTGACAGTTAGAACATTCAAAATGAGATAGATAATGGGTGTGAGACTGTTAAGAAACAAAAGGAAATGTGTAGTAACATGCTCCTGTGGCTCCATAGAACCGACTTGTTTGACTTCTGCTATTTGTGTTTATGTTTTTCTGTTGTGGATTTCCCCAAACTGCCCACAATCGCGTCAGTTATCCCGGGAAGTTATCTTCACACTGTTGATAGTGTGTAGGAGTGAAATCAATTCTGCAGGCTTCTCAGCTCACCACAGAGACTACAAATACAGGCCTTATCAAGTACTCAAGCACTGTATTTGCAAACAAATATTCTAATCTTAATTGCTGCTGTTTATTTTTCAGTTTTCTCTGGAGTGCACCTCCGCTACCCAATCAGCCCATCTTCACACATCTTTCCTTGCAGTAAATAAACAGCAACTCGAGTCAGGCCATTAGCTGCAAGAAAGAGACATTTTCAGACATCATTGTCACCGGTGCATTTACACAGAATGAAATTCAGTGTGGGAACAGTTTGAAACTTAACTGCATTACCTTAGAGCTATTGAGAAAGTAAGGCAATATTAACTACAACAGCCAAAGGTAGTTTTTGAGAACTATTTTCCTTCATGCTAATAATTACCACAAATCAATCACCATTTTGTCCCAAACTTTGACTCACAAATGAATGCAAAATGCTTTTTATTTCCAACAATACATTCTCAAAGTTATTTTTGCTCATTTTTGTCATCACATACTATATGGCTACGGAGGACAAAAAGAAAAAAAAATACCCTGCAAGGCGCTGGGAGTCAATGTTTATATCACTATGCTCTTGATTGAATCCAGGCCAATGTTTGTGATTATTGTGGCCTGGGATCTCATTTGTTGAGTGTGAGTGTTTGGGTGCTGGTCAGCCCATGATTGCTTTAGCTGCTGTGTTTTTTTGGAATCGTCGCAGCTGTAAATATCTGCCAGGACAGCCAATAAAACAGTCCGAGGCCCTGCTTTCATCTGCGGCGTCTTGTGCGGGTCGCGGCGGGCCGCGTGAGACGGGGAAACGTAGGTGATTTCATGCACGTCCTCTTTCTCAGGATCTTTGCCCCTGAGCACCGAACGCACAGAAAAGAAAAAATTTGCCCGGACCCAAAATCATGGGTGTCCGAGATAAAAGAGAACGAGTGAGGCAGGGGTCATTGTTCGCCCCTTCCGTCTCCCATTCTCTGTCCCCCGTCCTCCCATTGAGTCTGTCCTCAGCTCCCTGAGAGGCCAGGGGCCTGGCTATAAATGCAGGGTTTAAGAGGCGAGATTCAGGGGTCAGTCTCTGAGCAATTTGCAAATGTACGGGGACGGGGCCGAGGGGGTTAGGGATGAAAGTGGAGGAATGTGGTGGATGGCGACATTATGCCATTGGCAGGTTGGGCTGAAAAAGGCCACGTTGTGTTGTAAATACTGTGCTCTCCAGATGGCTGATAACTGGCGAAGCTTCGGATTCTCCGAAGGTGTGAATGCAAACGGCATGTCGCTGCATAATCGTCCACACCCGGCCCTGTTGCTCGGCCCACTCTCACGCCTGTTTCCTGAAAACAAAGTACGGCATTATGCAAGGACGCAAGTTAAATGAGAAATGCTCTGGTTGGGAACTACAAACACTTCAACGGTGATTCATTAAATTGAAAGCATTGCAATATTTGCCCCTGTAAAATGACATAAGTCCTTAATCCATTAAAAATATAATATGGCTAGGAAAAATACACAGATTTTCCTTTAAGTGTGTTTTTTTCGGTTTAAGTAAATAATTTATAGCCATTTGTTCAATTTTATGTATTCGCTTTGTCTCAATATCTTCATCAGAGCATATTTTTGGAGTCAGGAATCACTATGCCTGAAAACCAGAATTGTATAACTTTACATGGCTTGTTAAATATGCGTGCGTGTGTGTGCTTGCACACTTGTGTGCATGACTTTACAGATACTTTATTTCCAAATGCTGTAAAAGTCCTGTTTTTTTTGTAGTTTTGGTAGTTTTGATTGTTTTTGTGATCCATTTTAAGCAGGAGCTACAGTACTTGACAGCACACTTTTTCAGCTCTTCCATTTGGTTATATCACCAAGTCAGTTTATCCATCGCTAGCTTAATCTGAAGGCGCACTGAGCTCAGAGATGGCGATTCACGCAGCCGCTTCTTGTCTTTTGACATTTCATTCTTCACGCACCGGACAGGGGAGCACGCGGTCTTCAGCCATTACCCTAATCAAAACTGATGTGGTGACTGTGCCCGCTTTAAAAGAAACCCTCTGCTTTGGGCTGTTGATACTGCTCCAGACGGACATATCACAGAGGTCTGGCTGGGGCTAATGCTGGGATAAGCAGCCATGCCATGATGGGTCAGTCAGCACCACCTCCTGAGAGCCTGGTCCCAGAATTACAATGGAGAGAGAGAGCTGTGCGACGCAGAGCTCTGGGCTTTTAGTGGAAATAATACAGAAAGAGAGCTGTGCGACACAGAGCTCTGGACTTTTAGGGGGCGAAGTAATGGAGAAAGAGAGCTGCGTGACACAGAGCTCTGGGCTTTTAGGGGGCGAAGTAATGGAGAAAGAGAGCTGTGTGACACAGAGCTCTGGGCTTTTAGGGTGAGAAGAAATGGAGAGAGAGAGCTGTGCGACACCGAGCTCTGGGCTTTTAGGGAGAGAAGTAATGGAGAAAGAGAGCTGTGGGACACAGAGCTCTGGGCTTTTAGGGTGAGAAGAAATGGAGAGAGAGAGCTGTGCGACACAGAGCTCCGGGCTTTTAGGGGGAGAAGAAATGGCGAGAGGGAGCTGTGCGACACAGAGCTCTGCGCTTTTAGGGGGAGAAGAAATGGAGAGAGGGAGCTGTGCGACACAGAGCTCCAGGCTTTTGGGAGGAGAAGAAATGGAGAGAGGGAGCAGTGTGACACAGAGCTCCGGGCTTTTAGGGAGAGAAGAAATGAAGATGGAGAGAGAAACAGAGAGAGAGAGAGAGAGAGAGAGAGAGAGAGAACGATCGCAGTGCGACACAGAGCTCCCGGCTTTTGGGGGGAGAAGTAATGGGCTTGGAATGTGCCAGAGGTCCACTTTGAACTCTGCTGCATTGTAAACCGCCCGGAGAAGGTTTGTTCGAGTTTCAACCAAAGGTCACATTCCCTGGCCCTTGTCTACCGTTATTAATATTTATAAGGATTTAATGTCTGCGGAATATCTTCCCATCCTCCCTGGCTCCCCCCTTCAAATGCAAAAATTTTCAGCAAAAGGCAAAATTCTCTCTGAACTAGATGACACAGATATCATAGTATGAAGTCCGAAAACTTTTAGTTAATCTTTTTAAATGAGAGGGGAATTCAGGCTGTGATTCAGTAGAAATTGATTTCTGAGGTTTGATATATCGTAGTTTCATATCCAAAGACCATTGCTGTTCTAAAAGCCAAAACTATACCCAATAAGTAAATCTGCTTATTAACCCTAGGAGGCCTGAAATAAATTTTTAAAAAATATAAATTTGATTATCTTGTGCTGTTGCAAACCTATCAAGTGGCGACTTGTTTAAAAGAACTTCCGCAAGGGAGTTCTTTTCAACAAGTTGCCACATGATAGGTTTTCAACAGCTTTGATTTTGATATCTTACATTGAGCAACAATTGCTGCATTTAGCGCTCTAAGGGTTAACATTGAGAGGATACAGGTTAATGCAAATTTGAGCTCCTTTCCACTGAAAGAATAGTCTACTGACTTTGTACATTAAATATAAATCAGCCAGTAATACTGCACCAGCATTTTGTTTTGTTTTTTCATGTCAGACTTTCAATCGGAATGTAAAATTAGCACAAGCAGTTAGCTCCTTTGGTTTGAAGGAGGTGGCAAAAATAAATGAATCTATGATCATCCTGATTAAAGCCATAGCTCGAAAATTCCCATTGTTTTGTTTCGTTACAGTTGGTGCCTCTGCCTGTTCCTCAGTTATGGTCACAGTTTTACCATACATGGTTACAGTTTAACCGTGTACAGCCCAAACCTCTCTACTGTAGGATATGGCTCCTGTAAACTGACCACCGTATAGTCTTTCCGTGTACAACCCAAACCTAAGTACTGTTCGATATGACTCCTGTAAACTGATCATTGTACAGTCTTTCCATATGCGGACCCTGAATGCACATGGAAACGGTCTGTACCTGCGCCAGTAGAACAGGTTCTGACTTGAAACCTGAGTGCGAGGGATGTGAGAAGGTACACTGTTTAGTCTGCCTTAAATAAACAGCAGAAAACACTCATTGTGGCGTAATCCTGCGAACGCTCATATGTCAAAACCTAGTTTCATGGCCGCTGAAGGGAAGTGATGCGTAACGTTGTGCCACAACAGGCGAGGCGCTTCATTCTGAGGTAATTCTGTCCAAGCGAGGTGACTGACTACTAGGAAGTACTTTACTGATTCCTTCCAGTGCTTTCTGGCTCAAATTATACATGCTTTAGCTGTAATGCGCCGTTTTGTTTGTTTTGCGGACTTTTTCTTCAGAATTGCATATGCTAAATATATTCGCTTGCTGTGGGGGGTTTAATTGTTAGAAGCAGGCGGGTTTCTCCTTTAAACCTTAGAGCGCTAAATGCAGCTATTGTTGCTCAATGATGTAAGATATGAAAATCAAAGCTGTTGAAAACCTTTCATGTGGCAACTTGTTTAAAAGAGCTAAACAAGATGCCACATGATAGGTTTTCAACAGCACACGATGATTAAATTTATATTTTTAAAAAATTTTTATTTCAGCGCTCTAAGGGATAATCTGCTCTGAATCACACCAATGGTCTCAAAACCATTTGCTCCCACACTGTCAAATGCACCACTCTACACAATTGTGTTGTGTTCTATGTGCACTGTATGTATGTCAGCTGTGGGAGAAACGTGGTATGATTCAATGCTGAGATTTTTTTTTTGTTTTGTTATGATGGATCTAAGGCACCTTGGGATGAGTCACTTGGCATTTATCGCAAGCTTAATGGACGTCATCTCTCATAAGGTAAAATGGCACTAATTTGTTGACTGCATTGAACGGTGCTAACGGTTCTTGGTTTATTATCGCTGTAAGAAAGCCACTGGGTGTAATCCAGACTGCCAGTGTATTTCCATAAGCTTCAATAGATGTTTTGAAAAAATGTAAGGGCCTAAGCAAAATCATGCAAAGTTATGCAAAAAAAAAAAAAAAAAAAAATCCTGGAATGTGTTTCAGGGGAATTGCACTAACATGAGGGGGCAAAAAGCAGTACAGGAACACCTTCCTTTTACTGCCCCCAGGCGCCATTACTGAAGTGCATTTCCTGATTGAAACGATGAAATTTACCATTGTACTGAATTATAATGAACGCTGCCTGTGTTGAATTAGAACTTCCTGACTCAGGAGTGCCTGGTGCTTTCCTCGTGACAGTTAAAAGCAAAGTGTTTGGAGGCTATTCAAGATTTTTGCATACACTTTACCTACTGAGATAAAGGGCATCCAGGGTTGTGTTAAACTGGGGAAAAAAATTCAGTTAGTGTTTGGCCAGACATTGCTGAAGGTGTAAATGTCCACAGGGATGGGCATTTGCTTTGGCGTGTTCCTGGTTTACTCAAAGCTGACTTCCCCTTAAGTTTATTTGCAAATGCACATTAGACTTTATCAAGAAAAAAAAAAAAACATCAAGAAAATACGACTTTATGATATCAGGTATTTGCCTTACTCTGGGGGGCATTTTTTCCATACATATGTACTCACATGCATACATACACACATAGACAGTTCAGTGACACAATTTTTTTATCATCTTGGCTCTTCCAACACCACAAAGGAATTTCAATTGTAATTAAAGGGTTTTCAGGGGTTTCGTCGAGTAATGTTGTCTGAACTGCGAGGATTTTTATATACATACTGACTTTAATTTTATTGTTTTTAAGGGTTTTGCCAAATAATATTCAACAAACTGTGTGGGGATTTTTTTTTTATGCCCAATACCACATACATACATGTATACATACCCAAATCTTTTGCAGTCAAGGACTGTCTGGAGTCTGGAACTCGCAAACATCACCAGACTCTGGGTGTCTTCCCTGGTGATGCTCTACCTGTCCGTCACCGATGTCTCCAGTTCCTGTTTGCTCCGGAAGCATTCTGCCTTCAGTTTTGCCTCAGCTAGTGAGATAACTGCCCCATCAGATTCCAGTCAGGTAATTCAATTAGTCATCGTAGAACATTCAACATCTTTACGTACTTCGATTACGTTCGAAGTGTGCTGCAGTCCTTGCCCATCTCTCCATGAAGCGCAGTGGCTTTTAATCATCTGTCTGAGTCTGTGCAGACGATATAGCCATATGCTATTCACAATTCATCCTGGTGCTTTTGTTAGCAGAGATGTACAGTTCTTATATTTATTTTATTTTGCTTTCATCTTGGTAATCAACAAATACAAAACCAATGAATTTGACCATTATGACCTTTTTTTACCGTCATCATACCTCCTAAGTACAGGAAGTGTGCTGCTAAAACAGGAAGCGATATGGTGCCGTAAATGCAACTTGGGTAACCTAGCAGAACACCATCTGTTTGAAAGAGGAAAACTGCTAATTGGTCAGTCAGATAAGGGGCGGGGTCTGATGATAAGACAGGAGTGCCAGACAGGAATCCCCCTGTGCCTGTGCATCCTGATATCCCAGTAGGCTTTGCACCAGACAAGATGAAAATGAGAGGAATGCCTGAGAGGACAATCACTCGCAAATTAGAGAATTAGAGCCAGTCTTGAGAATCTCAACAAAGCGCTACAAATTATCCTATGAGCTGAGGTGCCCCTCTACCAATGTTAAGATTTACTCTCAGTGGTTAACTAGAGCTACTTGACACTTGAACAGAATGTATATGTATTTTACCAGATACTGTGGTCTGGAAGTTGCGTTTCATGAGTGGTAGGGCAGAGTAGTTCTGTTTTGTGTTCTGGAAGTTGCACATTTGTTTTTGTGATGGTAACTTGCTCAAAAACAATGATGATATCTAAGTAATATTAATTCATATCAGATTTTGCATCAGGATTTTTGAAATGCTTGAAAAAAAACACCAACAGCTTGTATTTCTCCACAGAAATGTATCTATCTCCGTTTATTTTATGGCAACAGAACTATTTTTGGTCATTACTCAGGGATGTTACCATCATTCCACTATTTTGTTAGACATAGTCCTGCTAAGCAACAACAAAAAAAAAAAAAAAAAGACAGTAAGAAATCAAAATCAGATTATAGCTGCTGTGCAGCAATGGTTGGGGCCGGGCAATTTTAGGCAAAATTAGGCAATTCTGAGCAACAAGCAGAGTGTAGGAAGATGAAAAAAAGTGGCAGTCTAATATGCATTTTACATCAGTTGAGGCTTGAACTCACAGTTTTTGGCACAAGAGACTATGTTCTATCTCACTGAGCTAATTGGCAAATGGAAATGTCACATGTAGCTTCACTAATTGACTAAGCCAGTCACCTGTGTGCAAGACAGCAGCTGTTAGCGTGTAAAGGCAGATTTCAAACGGCTGTCAAAAATTCAGTTAATAAGACAAAAATCCGAAAATACACAAATTGCATCTAGACAGCATGGAGATGTTGGTAATTTGTTTTTAACCATGATTTATTGGCTCCATAAGTGAAAAATTTATGTTTAAAAATGTCATTTTTGCATTGACTCCAATTGTTCGCATGAGAGCAAAATTCAAAATGCTGTAAAAAATTCAGTTTTTGAGATATAGTTCTGATATTTCCAAACATCATCTACCATGACTCCAAAATTTTGTCATTATTTTAATGAGCATTAAAAATGTATTTAGCAAGAATTTGCAAGTATATGTTTACAATACCGTTTACAGTCAAACATTTTGATGCACTGTAGGCTCAATATTCGATAAATCAAAAATCTGTGTGAGTTGTTTGTGTAGGACAGTCTGAAGATGCTCTGTAGCAATTTTGGTGTCAATTCAGCAAAACTTGTGGGAGGAGATAGGTTTAATAAGTTTTACCGTTTTTGAAAAAACAGAGATATGGACTTCATAATTTGCACAGATTTAAATGTCCAAAAGTTTCTTCAGTATTGGGGGTACATTTTGGTGAAAGTTGCAAATCTGTAGCACATATGGTTGATTTGTTGTGAATTTTCAAAATTTTGAATTTTAGAGACTTGCTGTGGCGCCACCAACAGGACTATTAGCCTGTTTTTGCAGCTGACGTAATCTGGCATGGGACTGGATCTTCGTGCAAAGTTTGGTGATTTTTTGCGCATGGGAAGTAGGATTTCCTTGGAAGAAGAAGAAGAAAGAAGAAGAAAGAAGAACATGCAGGATAGCAATAGGGTTCTGGCAGCTTAGGCTGCCCGGCCCCTAATAACTGTATTCCCTTTTGAAAAATTGCGATTTTTAGCCATAGAAATTTTGCATCAGCTCATGAAACAATCAAATGATTGGCTGTTGCGCTAAATTTTTTATAAGGGTTCACAACGTTCCAGGTAACCTTTGGATATGTTGGGTCGCCTCCTAGAAAAGGTTTTACTATTGGAAAAAGTGGAGATGAAGCAATTTCCCATGATATTCCACATTTTGTCAAAAGCAAAATTACAATATGGAATCTTTCTTGCTTAATATTGTATCACTTTATATTGAATGTAGTATTCAGTTTATGGAATCAACATTAGTTTCATTTTGTGATCAAGTTGTGATATATGAATGTAAAAGGTATTTTACAATTTTTTTATGTTGTTATGGCTTCATGAGCTTGCTGGTCAAGTTTTTAACAGATTTGAAAGCTAGTGCTTGAATGAATGAATGAATGAATGATATACAGTGGCCCCATTTGTATTCATCTTTAAAAATCATATGAAAAAATTACACTCAGCAGAAAAATCTTATCATCATAAGTTGCTGTCCATTCGTCAATGTGCAGTGATGGCGAGTAGATTTTAATCGTGCCGAAATCTCAAGTTTCAGCCTTTTACATTGAACATGGTCATCTGACGATGTGCAAAAAATAAATAAATAAATAAACAAGCAGCAAAGACTGCAACCGCAACCTCCATGAAGGTAGTGTTTTGGTCTGGGTGTGTGGAAAATAAGATTGATGACTGCATAATTCTCTTCTAATTGCCTTCAAATGCTCTAATTCCCCATCTGGGCCTTTCTTGGCTGACAACATAAACAACATTCCTGAAGGAAAGAGAACAGTGGCAACCCCGTCTCGGAGAAAAGGCCCAGCTTATCAATCACGGGGGGGGGGAAACACAGGCCCTATTCATTATACCTTCAAATGACCCTCCACCACCCCACCACCCCACCCCACACTCTTCTTTTTTTGTCAAATCAAATCATTTTTATTTTCCGATTCGGGCGGAGCGTCCTCCGTTGCCCGCCTGACCCCCTGCTTGTGAGGCCTGAGTAAATTTTCGCGAGCGGGGTCCGGGGCCACACCGGCTGCTCCGCGGGAGGAAGCTTCATGTTCTTTCCGCTCCACTTGGCCTTCACGTCTGTAAAGTGCTCAATGCCGCGGCTCCGCGGCCAGCGTGGCGTTAGCGCCGCTCGAGCCCGAGGGCCCCATTGTCCCCGGTTTCCCTCTCGTTAGCACCCTTGGCCTTCCATTGTCTGGGCTCACCAGTGTCAGGTCAGGCCTGGTGTAGGCCTCTCCTGCTCCGAAGGCCCCCTCCTTTCCCATTTTCGGATCACTAAACAGGACAGCTGCTTTATCCATCCTTTCAGGCCCATTGTACAGACACCCCAGGTTGGGCTGGGGTCTCTTTCAGGGGGAAACCCTTTCTCCTTTTTTTTTTTTCTACATTTTTGGGGGAGTTTAACAACCAACCCCCCACCACCACCACCACCACCCCAAAGGACTCGTACACTCACTACGCATTTCTATTGGGAACCCCATTCTCCTGCATTCTCAGGACTGACTTGATATCTGGATAGGAAGAGGATTCTGGACATTAAAGGGTAGATTGGCAGGACAGACGGCGTTATAGCCTGGGGTGAGGCCACGGTGATGAGGATAGGGGTGAAAAATTCCATCCGCGCATTTTTGAGGTATAGCGACAACATTTCATCTGCATTCATAAAGGTAAATAGTGATTTTCTCACCTTAATCAGGACCCTTCTTCTTCTAATGGTGTTAAAGTATTCTCCAAATAGTGTCCGACTGTCTTCTTCTGTCATGGACCCCAGCCAGGAGCTCTTTTCCCTGGTGCTCACATTGTGAATTTGTGAATCACCAACTGGCATTTTCCCAGACATTCTGAAACCTGGTCTGGGTATTGCCTCTGCTACAAGGCCAATCAATAGCCAAGCTGAACGCTCAAGGTCAATTCATGGACAAGTCCAATCTTAAATGACATCAGAGCCCTGTGCGATAAATACATACTGTTTTTCACCCAAGAACTGACTGGGGGGAAAAAAATGAAAGCCTTCTCTTTACTTGTGACCGCTTCCAAATTTCGCAACTTTACGTGTCATAAACATAATTTCTGTCGAGGGACCAGAAAATACTGCAAAAGCAAGGGGGATTAAAAACGTAAACTTAATCACTGTGTGGGAATGAGCCGGGCCTTCTTCAGATTCAGTTCAGCATTACCGCTTAATCATAAATCTCCACCAGCCTTGACAGGTCCCCACATACAGTGCATTGAAATACTCAGGCATTCGAAATATTGTCGAGGGTGGATGAGTCACACACTAGCAAGAGCCCAAATGGAAGTCCTGCCCAGAGGATGGGGCCGTGCCTCGTTCCGATGCTGGTGAGTCACTAAACTATCACTGTGGCTCACACAAGGCCACTTTTCCTGCAAGTTTATGTGCAACTGCTGAACAGAGCTACTTTGAGAAGAAAATCATCCCTCAAAAAGTTCAGGATTGAGTTATCTGTCCCACTAACATGACTGAATTAAACAGTCGTCAACTTAAACCACGTTCCACGAGGCCCAGATGTGTTCTTCTGCACTTGGCAAGAATTTCCAGTACACACCAGTGCATGCTGATATGAACACTGAATTACCAAAGAGAATTACTAAAACCATATAAGCACAGTCAGTTAGCTTACTGCCACCTGAAAATGCTTATGATCCAATGGCAACTAAAGGAAAATTTAAATTACAGGTTTTATGCCCTATCACGCATCATGCTATGTGACCGATAGTTGGCATAAAAAATATTCAGTACTGAGTTGTGTCATGATTGAACATAAACTAGCCACAACTTGCAAGCCATTATAGCTAACTGATAAAAACTAATAAAATGTCACAGTAGCTTGCCTATTCGAGCGAAACAGAAAATCTTATGTTACTCAGCTAACTCACCTAGCGGGTTGACAGACCCACCTAGAACTGAACGACGTGTGGTATTTCCAAGTTATTCAGACAATAAGGAGGATGGCATCAGATTGGCTCCGAGTGCATGCAACTATTATATATAATAGAATGCGAATGGACCTCCATAATGGAAAGACACTGAAAACAAGCCTTCATAGGGGAACACACCCTTACTGTGTTTTTCCAATGCTTGGCACTTTGAAGGTGCAGTAAAAGAATCTATTTGCTCTAAGGCCGATTTCCATGGAAGCAGTTGGATTATGACCATGCAGAATCTCGTATTCATGTGTTAGCGCTGTGAAGCATTGATGAAGCATTCTGTTTATCAAGAGTTAGCGAGACAAAAAATGGCATCTATAAACATTGACATTTCAAAACCAAATTTGACAGTCAGTATTTACACGTGCAAATGTCACTGGCAGGCAAATTTGAAATCCTGTTTTATGAATCACTTACCAAGCACTCAAATTAGATACCTGCCTACCCAAATCTTCCTTTGAAGCAAGTTCCAACAGAAAGAGAGGGATCAGCTAAAATTCCAACTGTTATTGTCTGCTTTTAAAGCCTTATGCCTCCGTTTAAAGACACAGTGCTTCATATTTCAATGAGACCTCTTTTTAACCCAATCTTTCCCCTTTATTTAGACTGCTCAGTTACGTAGCCTAGTTTTCTTGTCATGACATCATTTATTACTGCTGACTGTCTACTCAATGTCCCACGAGGACATGCTGCTAGCCATCATTTGTGCTACCAACTGTGTAGGACAGTCACTGTATCATATACAGGAAACATAGGTCAACAGTAGGAACTTAACTGACCAGTAAAGACACTAGCAATTTGAAAGGCAGCTGATCTATTGAGATGAGGTATATGAAGAACTGGAGACAGCTTCCACTGGCCTACAGAGCTCCAATGGGCGCTGGGCAATGGTGCTTGAAGTCAATTCATGAGGGTAGCCATATTTGTCAATAGGGTTTTTTTGCCACCAGAGAATACGCGCTGGGTGCCTTAATGTGAAAATACGACTCAAAAGTTGATTAGGAATCTTCATTTCCACAGCTCACAGAGAAAGACAATAATAAGCTCCAAGAATTCATACGGTCAATTATAGGGAAAGGTAGAAATCAACATGGAGTGCTGATCGCTATGCCTCCACCTGCAATAGCTTCCTTCACTCTAAATGTTAATAGTAGGTCCCCATATACAAATGACCTCATGTGACCTTGAACTTTGTCCCAATGACCTCCAAAACTTGATCAGTTCAGCTACCCTCTGAGAGGAGAGTTACCATGTCTGATTTGGTGAAAATCCATCCCCTCACTCAGTAGACATTGAGCATAAAAGATATGTGTGGTGGATGGTAGGTGTGATGATCTGAAAGATGACTGAAGAACAGTTTGCTTCCCGCCCATAATCCGTGGCAGTGACATAGCAAAGTAGAGTCGTAGAATAGAATGGACATCAATGACAAAAATGACCTTTCAGCGCTGGAGGCTTAGTAAGGTGCAATACCACTGAGAACCACTGGGAGTTTTTCTGCTTATAGGGCAGTGCTAATTCCTGCCCCCACCCGGACTCCATCTCACCAATTGGATTCCTCTCTCCTCAGCACTGTGATGCATCATTCCTGCATATCTATCATTCAGTGGGGCCTCTGGTCCCTGCCACTGACAGGAAAAATGCCAAACTTTGAGTTCCGTCCAACATGCAGAAACCAAAGGTCACCGCCCTGAGGTCTCCCAGAGCGACCTAATAAAAATACTGTATTTATAAGCAGAAACTGGCGCTAAAATTTGTTAAGTCACAAAATGTCTATTTTGAGAAAAAGGGTCTGAATATACAATAAAAAAAATTCATAAAATCTGCTAAATGAAGACCCCAATGCTAAAAATGCTTAAGTCACAAAATGTCCGTTTTGGGAAAATAAAGAAAATCCTCAAAGGTTAATATAAAAGACGTTAGCCCCATCATTGCCTTTGCAAAAAGGTCATTAAGTGCTCTTAGAACTAGACTCTTCAATCTCTAATGTTTAAGAATGTTGGGATCTCATGGACAGTGGAATCCCTTTGTCAGGGGGACTGTATGGGATATTGAGTGAGGTCATCAGGGAACATGATACTGAGAAAAATGCTGGGATTATCCAGTCCCCTGCACTGAATTAGTCTCCATGAAACTGTCTAAGAATATGGAGAACTTGATCAGCCTGTGTGACAATCCTTTTCTCTAGTCACTCTGATTATGCTCTGGAAATCGTGTGCCGACAAGAAAGGCGACGGGGCTGCTTCTCGGTGATCACTGTCACTCTCACACCGCAATAGAAGTAGGATTCAGGAAGACTGAAGCCCTTCATCTGAAATATGCAGTACATATGCATGGAGTCACTGGTGGGGCTCTCAAAGGTGATTCTCTGGCCCACAATGCACTTGGAAGGTGTCATCTCTGACAATCCTGAGAAACAGAAAGTGGGACTTCAGGCTAAAACTTCCAAGAACTGCCTTGAACACGGATTCACTGGCCCAGAGACAAATTGAGCCAATCAGATTGCCTTTTCCAAAGGTCTCAACCAATGCAATATCTTCTCAAGTAGCAGTGAATTATGACTCTGGAATGCATAACGTGTGCTGATGTGTTAGGCATTCAGTTATACATGCATTAAATGCCTCCAGCTACTTAGATAATATCAGGAATAGGTATGTAAACATCAAGAAGTTATATAACTATACGATATTTATTATCTGAGTTTGTTTTAGTCCACAGGAACTGTCGGAAACTGTCACAAACAAGCAAAACCAAGCATCCATCAGGATTCATGAGGCTTCAGGAGTTGCTGTAGAATCTGTTTGTAGTCACAGCATACTTTGTAGGTGGCAGGTTAGAACAGCCAGCAACCGCAGACTAAGTGAAAGAAAGCCAGAGCTTCTGTTTTGTAATCAATGCGCCACAAGGCAAGGAGAGGCAAAGTAACTGTTTATTGCAGAGTAATGACAAGATGTCAGCTCGTTCGTAAGTGCGCACAGGTACACCTCGGACACTTCCGCCTCGGCCTGCGCGGTAATCCACTCATAATCGTCAGATAAACCCCTGCACGGTTCTCCTTTCCTCCACCAAACCTGCAGTCAAGGCTAATTATAATTCTAGGAGAAATTTCCTCGCAAATGTGGGAGGGCCCTGGGGGAAGATTACACAGGCGACTTTGTGTCTGTCACTCGCGCATTTCCTACAACCTGAAGCGTGAACGATCCTGCAAGGGACCACCACCAAACGTCCAGACCCCCCCTTCCCAGTCACCTCGAACCCCTGATCCAGCACATCTATCTCTGGAGATTACCCTGTGTATACAAACCCTAATCTGGCCTCTCCAACTTGAAAGGCGCGAGGTCTTCCCCTGGTGCTCTGGGAAAAATATCGGTGTGGAGACGGCCGTGTTTGGTCGGGGGTTGGGGTATTTCTCCTGCGGGGTTCGCCATGGGCAATCTCCGCCACATTCTGATCCTCAGGGATTAGGGGCGGGATTTTACTCTCTGCGGTTATGCGGGACGCACATCACCTTCAGGAAGTGAAGCAGTAATGCACATCAATCACAACTGGAGAAAAGTATGAAGGCATGATGATATGTTTGAGGATGTGCTGCTCATAATTAAAGTTTTTTTTTATGTTTTAAGTTGTTTGAGGATTTATTTTTTTCTCCTGCAAAATTCACAATTGCCATTTTAGTTTTTGCAGAGGATATTTTCACAGTCTGTGTCTGCCTTCGCTAGCTGTTCAAGTCATAATTGCTTTTTTGGCACTGGAAAATACAAGTAAATGATTCATTTTAAAACATGCAGATTTTTTTTGACCTGAAACTACTCTTGCTAATTCCACACATTTTATTGATTAAAAAAGAAATACATTTGATTTCAGGCAATGACATGAATACCCTTCTTCTGAGTTATTTATTCTAATCCACACTTATGTTCCCTTCCTCTCCAAACATACGCAGGTCCCGGGAGCAGGGAAAGTGAATCGCTTTAAGTTACATTCGGCATTAGGAAAAATATGAATGTCATAACCAGACAATAAAAAAGTTGCAGAAATGTGGGGATTCCTGAGGTCGACCATGGGCTCCTGCATCAACAACAACAACAACAACAGGGTTTCATCTCAGTTCCTCTTCTCTGAATAGCTTGTGGTTTGGCCACCTGTGAGGTAAATGGGAAATTCATTCAGCTCCAGGTTCATCTTTATCAATGAGTACAGTACTGCCACAATTATTTAATGTAACAACCAGAGGAAATCTTGTATTTGGCCTCACACCTCAGAACACTGAGCAGAACTTTTAGCCGCTGCATGTTTGTATTTTGCCAAGCCCGATGTCAAAAGATTCATATTTTCTGTTGAAGTAAACATAGTATAGCATAGCACAGTATAGTATAATATCGTTAGCCTCATAGCACAATTGCCTAAGTCATATTTTTGCCAAATTGAGATATCGGCTGCCTGTTCTTTCTAGATGGTGAAAAAAATGCATTTTTTCTTTTTTTTTCTGAAAACCTTAAAAAAAAACAATAAAATCCATTCTCTTAAATAATAAATAAATAAGAATGAAAAAAAACCTTAAAAAATGACAGAGGCAATTATGCTATGAGGCTAACGGCATAGTACAGTACAGTGTAGCGTACTGCAGTGTAGTAATATATATAGCAAAGTACTATGCTAAAGGCTACTATACAATACTGTACTATACTGTACTTCCTCCTTCAGCAATCAAACAAAAAAGATAATAAATTAATGAGTGCAAAGACAGGCAGTGTAGGGAATAGATGTGCACCTGTGGTCCCCTATTTCAGAAAGACAAATTTGCCCTGAACTTCAATTCCCAGATAAGTGTGCATCGGCAGAGTTTGCAGAGTTATTTTGGTGACTGCTGAGTCCAGGCTAGACATTCAGGGAGAAGAAGACTTCCTGACAAGATGAACGTTCACACAGCCCAGCCCTAGAGATCTTCACAGTGCAAAAGTTCATGAAAAACCCTTTAAACCCAGCATACCCTCATCAGCCAATCACAAGAGAGTTTACATGGATTAGCATCATCCAATAGCGCGCAACAATACATAGACACAAAGGCTGAAAAGATCACTTTGCACACATTTCACAGTTTTGTTTTCTCATTTTTACTTTTGATTTATATTCTGCAGGGATATATATCAGCACTGATACGCATTTGAGAGGGATTCGTTCCAAGTCTGCTCGGCCATTCTCCTCCGCTACAAATTTCCAAACGTCTGGAATCTGAGGGTTTTAAAGTTTGAGTTCATCAAGCAAGCATGTGAACGGTAAATGGAAGCATATATGTGCATATGCGATTGTCTTTCAACAAATCATGGTAACTTATTTACGTACATTCCTAAAAGCAGTTGCATGTGTAGGTCATTATTAACCAATGCTGCTCTACGTTGTGTAGCAATTAGCGAATGATCTAAACGGGGACCCCTTGCCAAAGACTTAAGAGTCACGTACAAACGTATATGCGTACAACTGTCACTGCAGGTGGAGAATCCAGATGTAGACAGTAAAAGCCCTTCCCAGGATAAGCACAACTGCCCAGCCCAGAGGTCTAACTAATCAGTGTAATCACCAGTTTGGACTTATGGGTGGAAGCAAAACAAGGCAGGACTTTTACTTTCCAAACACTGGAATGTTCACTGTCGATTGGTGCCTGAAAAAACATGTTTTCACTTTTGAGTCCTACATCCAAAGTTATTGTTCTTCTTCTCTTTTTTTTACTTTCACTTGAAACCATTGTTGAGTAATAAGAGACAGGTTTACATCCTTCTTTCACCCTCAGTCCTTCAGGTCAGTATCGCTTCAAGTGCAAACTGTGGAATGGTGCATTGATTTACGGCCACTGATAGCAAATGTTGCAGTCGGAGGATGGAATGGGCTGACCATCAATCTCCCATCCCCGTTACATGCTGCTTTGACACCCCCTGTGTAGTTGACTCTCCATTATATAGTCTGATTTATACTCACACCAATGCTTAGGCTACTCTCAGACATGGATTTACTTTCTGTGATGGCCTGGGTCATCTGTCCAGAAAAGACAATGGAGAGGGTAAAGTGGGGTCTTACACTATGATTTGGGATTGAATGGAAAACCGAAAAATACTCATCACTTCGACGCCCCAAAAAGCCCACTCTCCGCTCAGACCAGGACACTTCCTCATTTCGGTTGCTCATGAAGACCAGGGGTTCCTGTCAGCACTTAGATAGCCCTCAGACTGAAGACTGAACGTCACATTTCTGTCTCACGACACCAGAAGTGGTTTTTGTCTGCTTCAGAGCAGTGACACGGCCAGAGCTGAAAAAAGGGCATCCGAAAAACATCCCTGACCTGTTCTCAATTAGTTTCCATAATTAACACGTTTTCCAATTACAAGACTCTTCCCCTGGCAGTTAAAGACACAGCCTCTTTACAAAAGCAGTCTAAGGGCCACTAAATAATAGGCTAAATTCAGTTCAAAAAAATAATATACTCATAAAGAGGCCTATGTTTTACAAAAGGCAAACTGCTCTGTAACGTCTGCGCTACCTTTTTGGAACATCAGGCGATCAAACCTGAGCTTCATGATTGTTTATAAATTGTTTAAATTAAATCAAAGACAAAGATTTGAAACACCTTTACACAATTTTGAATAACGCTGATTGAAATGCACCAAATTGCACGTCCAGATGAATGGTTGTCGTCTTTACCTTACGAGGAGAACTAGCAACACGCGACAGCGTGGACTGTGCTTGGAGTGAATGCATTGTTCATTAAGAAAAATTATTTAGAACAAGTCATGGACTAATAAAGGTGTAAAGGGATGTTCTTTGCCCACCCAATTTTCAGCACTGTCAACGCCACTGCATCAGAGACTAGAAACTTCACAGAGGGGTAATCCTCAAGCATTTTCACACCACGCATTGCACTACTGTGCATTTTAGTTTATGTATTCAAAAAAGTGGAAAAGCTCGATTGGAACATGACCTTCTGCATGTTCTCTCAGGAAATCTGTATGCACAGAATTCAAGGTGCTTTCTTCTTCTATGTATTATTTGCGCAACTGGGTGTGTACAGAATTTTTTTTGTTTCTGTTTCCAGTGTTGCGACTTTGATATCTCAATAATATGTAAACTTTGCTCGGTTCATAAATGCAACCGAACCTGGACTGTAAGGCAGGCAGAGAGTGCACTCTTTGTGCCTGCAGGGAAAAAGTAATCCGAAGACCGAACACCTGAAGAGCGTTCCAACACAAGCAGTGACAAACCTCTAATGTTGCCCTCATTAACCATTGAATTGTTCTCGGGAACACCTTAAACCACAGGTTTTTTAGGAACGGGACAAGCCCGGTATCTCTTGAAAGCTGACACAGAAATAATTCACACTGTGCCTTTAGGTGTAGAGGTAGATGAGCGCGTCACCGCCAGGCCATGGGAAAATATCAGACCTCACCCCCCCCAGCTCCCACGCCGCTCAGCGCTGTGTGAACAGAACGCTCAGCCAGCGCCTGCGTGTGCGCACACACACACACGCATGCACCAGCGCATGCTGACACGTTTTCCCCGCGTCGTCAGCAGGGCCTGCGTCACATGACCGGAGAGGAGCCCAGCCCCCAGACAAGCCACTGGGCCACTTACAGCTGCTTTTTGCCTATGAAAAGCCTACATTTTCATAACTATTCCGCAGCTCTTATGAATCAACCTCCACTCTGGCACGCACTGTAAATGAAGGGAGTAACAACAAGCACAGCCGTCTCTCAATTCTTCCCAATTTATTTGCATTTAAGAGTTTAAATCTTTCCCTTTTTGCACATGTGACAGATTTCTGGCCGTGCAAAGGGTTGATGAACACTGCTAAATTGGAGAGCTCTTTCACTGTACCTCTTTTATGTAAACCGTCCAGGGGTACGTTTCCTAAAAGCATAGTTGCTACCTATGTTAGCAACTAACATAGTTTAAACCAGAGCCATGTAGAGAGAAAGAAAATGTATCCCAGCTTGTTTGGCAGAGGTGTAAAATCCAGATTCTAAATGGAGCTCCTCGCCAGTATTTTGTTTCAACCGACTGTATTTGCTCAGCAGTGAACATCTTTAGACAGCAGGCAAAGGTAATTTGTGCAAAACACTGCATCTGGAGCTCATGGGAGGAAGAGTCACACAGCAAGATTTGTACTTCCTGACCCCTGGATGTTACACCTGCTATTAGGAAGACTATCTGCACTTCAGCTTGGCACATGTATGTATATCTGCCCCTTTTAAAGGGATATTTCAACATTTTGGCAAATTGGCCTATTGCCATAATCCCTATAGTTACATGAGTAGGTACATTACTTTTAGTTATCCGTGCCCGTTGTTTTGAGATTCGGGGGGAAAGACGCGAGCTGCTCAGCGAACATAATGAAAGTGAACGGTACAGGTCCTCCCCTCCTTCAAAACTCTTCAAATACGCAATCCAGCAGCTCCAAAACGCTCTCCTGGACAAGTTGTGACCTGCACATTCACCACGCTATGAAATGATAATGTATAATTATGAAACATTACAACACATGAAGCAAATACTCGGAACTACTTTCTTGAGTCACCCGCTGGGCGGATTAACACAGTGCGCAGTGCGCACCTCAGACATTGTGATATACGGCTCTGGTTGCGAGTAGTTGCAGTAAACATACGCTTTTAAAATCACTCCGCCCAGCCGCTGTTTCTGGAATGTAGTTCTGGTCATGCATTTGCCTTGAAAATAACTCTGTCTCATAATTATACATTATTATTTTATAGCATGGTAAATGTGCAGGTCACAAGTTGTCCAGAAGAGTGTTTTGGAGCTGCTGGATTGCGTATTTGATGAGTTTTGAAGGAGGGAGGGACCTGTACTGTTCACTTTCATTATGTTCGCTGAGCAGCTCGCATCTTTCCCCCCAGAATCTCAAAACAACGGGCACGGATAACTAAAGGTAATGTACCTACTCATATAACTATAGGGATTATGGCAATAGGCCAATTTGCCAAAACATTGAAATATCCCTTTAAAGAAAAATGGAGGATAAACTGTTGTAGCAGTGCTAGGGCTATACTCGATTATTAGGTAAATGTCTTCTTTGTTGCCTGGAATGATCCAGGAACTCCTCATTCCTAATCAAAACTGCCTCTCTTTGTTCTTTTTCTTTTTTCCCAGGGGGTCAGAGGTGTTATTTACTGTCAGAAACATGGCCTTCCCATTCATCAGCGGAACGGCCCTTTTGCGGCTTCAGTATGGCAGAACACACACAAGACTGAGGTCCCCCTTCGGTTGTCGAACGCATTCCAGTCTGCAGACTTTGAGGCCAACTGTCAACCTGCAGACTCGCAACAAGCAGCGACTGATCTGCCCTACGACCTCACCTTCACGTGTCGGTCGATGCAGCAACTCGGAGGGAATCCAGCTCAACCTGAGCCCAAGATCACAGCAGTGACTTTCCGATGCACCTCAAACACGTCCCACCCACCTGATACAGAGGTTGACAGATAAACACCGCCCTGGCTGGACTCCAGCCAACCAAAACCAACTGTTACACCTCTGACCGGATGTTTGCTCGGCGGTAAATCGCCTCTTAAGGCCACCTGACAACAGCTAACTGTCTGAAGCTAAAGAGCAGTGCTCAAGATGCACTGGGTTAGTGGATGGCTGCAGCCCATACAGTCCCTCCAGTGCTAAAATATCGGACCATTTTAACAGGCTACTTTCAACCATATATGCCTCACTGGGCTGAGAATATTTATTATCATTTCTGGATAAATCATGTTTATGGTTATTTTATAGATAAATAGATAAAAACCATACAATATCACGAAGAACAGTGTCACACGTCTGCTCAATGTAACTTGGTATCCAACTGTCAATAAAAAACGCCTCCCCTCAGGAAACAACAGACTCCATACATTGGAAGAGTTGAACAGTAACACTAACAGTCTAGGTTTTGCTAGAGTAAAATACCATACTATTTTCTCAGAAATGAAACCTTAGACACTCATTTTTTGGTGGCTTTTGGTCAGTCACATTTTTAAACAGCTTTTAATTTTTCTTAATTGGGATTTTGTTCTCCTGTTTAAAGTGCTCATTTCCCCTCTTCAGCTTCATTGTCCAAAATAGCTGTCTGCTATGTAGGATAAAACTTAATCTCTATTTCAAACATTTGCAAAAAAAAAGGTGTTCATTCTTAACTGACCAAATTAAAAACATAGATCAAACGGGTCATAATTACATTGTAGAACATGTGACTTTTTTATCATTAATACAGTGCAGGTTTGACGAGTTGTTATTTGTCTTATTTTTAAATTTGCTGTTTATTACCAAATGGCTTTAAAAAAAAAAAAAAAAACCATGTCTCCACACTTTTAGCAATAAGAAGCCAATTCATTCTTAAATTTCATCACTCACATCTTACCCTATTTTAAGAGTATGGAATGTTTCAGGGCATGCATAATTATAATTATTTTTGACAACATATATAGCTTAAAAAGGTAAACAATGTTAACAAAGGAATATTGTACTTTAGAAAAATTAACACATTGTTGTTAAAATTCTAGGATTGCAATTCTGGCTGGAACAAAAACCAGCACACACTGGGGGTCCCCAGGATGATCTGATCTACTTGGTGGCCATTATGTTTGCAGACACAGTGTAGAAAAAGATTTCCTATGGACACACTATATAGCAGAATTTTTTGCATTTAATCTACCTTCATATATATATATATATATATATATATATATATATAGGCTCTCTGGACACATGTAAGTTTTAATGTAAAGCCGAATTTAACTCTTCAAATTTTCCTATTTCATTTTTTTCTCACAGTAAAAAAAAAAAAAAACCTGAATGCTTTTCAACTTTTCAGATCCTTGGAGCAATGAATGATATGATATGCACGCAGTCAAATAATGTAGACATTTTGATTTTCGCAATAGCATCCCCAGGGTTAAGACAGACAGTTCTTATTTCTGTAGTGGGAATATCGGAGTTGAATCGCATTGCATTTTAGATGCAATCGCCTTTCATCACTGAAACGAACAGTCCTCAATCCTGGGAGGTACTTTACATTAAGCGCTTCCATTAGTTATCCTGCATCACTTTACATTTTTTTCTTCCAGCACCAAAGCAAAGCAAAAATTCCAAAGCACAAAGAAAAACTGCAGAATTAGAACTTATACAAGAAAGACACTCAATAAATTACTTTATGAATAGATTGGGCATCATGCAGTCCTCAGTGAATATATTAACATAAAATCCTTCCGATTTCAACGTAATATGTTTAAAATAATTATGCATGTTTAAATTAAATATTTTTCAATTAATTCGATGTCCTTTTCCGAGAATAATCGATGTCATTTTAACAAGATGGCACATGAATGCTTGCCACAGAAACTTGCAAGACTTGATTTTAAATGGATAGGGTATTTTATATTTAGTTGATTGCAGCATGTGAACCGTGAAAGGTTCTGTGTCTTTAAGCACTTCCTTTCCCAGCGCAGCTTCGCTTCCTATTTTTTCTTACCGTAGTCCTTGTAGTAGTGGCTTCATTAAAAGTCACATGGTCGGACAGGCATTGTCTTCAGAGAGAATAAAAGAATTACATGAAAATGTGAACTCACTCCATTTTTGTGAGTGTGTGCCTGTTAGTGTGTTCAAAACAACATCTTGGGTCCTGGGGTATTTCATAGTATATAATGTTTCTCTTGTTTTTGAGGGGTAAAAGAAGATTTATATACAGTTATTTTAACATTGATGTGAAGCATTAAATCTTAGAACTAGCTTAGTCTGGGGAGCTGATTAATTTTTACTGATAACCGCGCATTCCGAAGTTGCCGCTTAGATTCAGTGCATACCATACAAAAATGGTGCGCATACTGTAAATGCTTGATGGAATAACTGATAAGATTCTATATGTCCAAAAATTTACTTCCTAAATGCAGACAAATCTGCCAGTTTTAGTGGGCGTCTTTTTTTCTCCCTTCAATCATTCGCCAAAATAGTCAATGGTCTTTTGAAAGTGAACTCTTAAATCACATACACACACACAAAAAAAAAAAAAAACACAATACAGCATTGTAAAAAAAAAAAAAAAAAAAAAAAAAAAATTCAACATATAAATCTTTGAACTATATCACAATTTATTTTATTCCCTTATTAACACTTTTTGTGGTTCGAAAAGTTAGCCAGGTCCGCCAGGAACATTCCAGCCTTAGTGATGCGTCTTTGTTATAGGTTTTATGGTGCACAGAACGCTGGTAACAGGGTAGAGATCGGAATGCAAGGAATGTACAAGACTTCAATTTATGCTCAAGCGACAGTAGCTTTTAAAGTGGCAGAGACCATATTTCAGCTCACATATGCCTGCTCTTTATAAACTGTTACAAGCAGAAATAAAGTGAATAAATAAACAAATAGGCCTACCGTTTCGCATCTTAAAGCTGTACAAAACGCGTCAATAAGTTATGCACGTTGCTAATTTCCACACAGTTATTAAGCCGGAACACATTATTAATTTGTCCTTTGGTACTTATAGTTTCATTTCATATTCCTTTGTCCAATGAGGACCACCTGCAAATATACCATCATTATTTGTAATATTATGAAGAGTTCACATATGAATTAAATTGTTAATAAACCTATGATCTTGCATTAAAATATTTCAGCATACAGTCGTGTCATTGTTCTCATAACGTTTTCTTCAAGTAATTACAACAAGTCGAGGTAAATTTTTTAAAAAGACAGTTTCACTTGTTCTTCATCACAATGTATGTGATTTAAAGATGAAATGAAAGCTTCTGATGTGTCTTCTGAGCATCAGTCCACCATATGCTCACTACAGAAAACTGTAAGCTGTCGTGTAGACCCTGCAAGACTTGCAGCCAAACTTTACTTGTGAGAGTGAACATTTTTACACGGCCCCTTACCAAGAGACAGCATGCATGGTTGTGTCTGCTTCGTTTCCGTGTGGTAACAGAGGTTAGCACCATTGGTAACAGCTAATTTCTGTTTCTTTCCATATTGTGGACATTAAGTTGTGGTTCCTCTTCAATGTCGGCTCGGCCTTTAACTTTAACCGATATTGCGACACTAAGAGGGAAGTATATTGAGTACATTTTGTGTCGAGGTAATAGCAGCCAATTTGTTCTATGCATAATGTGACTGTATTAACCCCAACATTTCTTTATGTAGAAGCCTAACCCACGGCTTTTGGGACTGGGCTATATCACACTCACAGATAGACCTTGCATATTAGTAAAATCTTACAAAATGTTAAAATGCACGGGCTGGTGGTCTCTATCGTTTTCTGCATTACCGTATTTGTTTCATGTTGAGCATTTTCATTCGATCGAACAGCCTACGCTGGGCGACATAGCCATGTATTTTGGAAACCGTGCAGAAAACGTGAAATTAAATGAAATATTTAAAGCCTGTGTTGAATAGCCGACAGTGCAACCCCCTTATATTCAATATAAATACGCCTATGTAGCCACTACTGGACAGGATTGATGCCATCTTATGGCTACGGGGTCTCTAAGTCCTTCATTAACTTTTGAATTATGTAGGGTAGTGCATATTTACGTCCTCCTTCCCAAAAATAACCAGCAGATAAATATCATTGTACATTTTAAAAGCTATTGTCTTCCTGTGCAGAAAATAAAATGTTTAAAAAACTTTCCTAATGGAAATTTTTTTGCGGATGACAATATCGTCAATGTGCTTCTTATACCGCCCCCATCAGCCCTTTCGCCAATACACAAGCATAACCCCTACTCCCGCCCAGACCCGCCGACACCACGAGAAAGAGACCTCCCATCGAAGCCAGCAATGTTCAGGCGGCAATGGGAAGGACTAGAAAAACGTGTGGGATAGCTCTTAAAGACGAATACCCTCCTCTCAGTGGCTCTTTCCCTCCCTCTCTCCCCCTCTTTCTCTCTCTCTCATGCTCGCTTGCTTTGATCTTCCCTTAACAACAGTAACGTCATAGCAGAGGGCTCTTAAGAAGAGTTTTGTCTGGAAGAGCGAAGTCCTGGAACCTCCAGAGGGCACGCGCAGAAGTAGCGACGCACAGCATCCGCGGAACTTGTGCAGAGCGTTCCCTCTGAATCCTTCGAAAGCCCAAAGCTCTAGCTTCCCAAAAGACATGGAACACCAGCTGCTGTGCTGTGAAGTTGAGTTCAGAAGAGCTTACCAAGACGCTAACCTACTCACTGACAGAGTGCTAAAGACAATGCTAAAAGCAGAAGACACTTACCTCCCCTCTGCGAATTACTTCAAATGTGTCCAGAAAGAGATTGTGCCTTACATGCGGAAAATTGTTGCCACATGGATGCTTGAGGTTTGTGTTTTTGGGGAAAAATACAACAAAACAAAAAAATTGTTTGGCTACGCGTAATATTTCTTTATGATTCTGCCTCGACATTTCTCGCTGTGCCCTTTGGACCCGTTTAATGTATTAGAAATATAGTTTTTCATGTAATGCAGAATCAACTCGGGTAGACACTTCGTATGTTTTTAAAATAAGTATCTAGCTCTTCGTCTTCGTGTTTTAGTCATCAGTGACTTATGCCATGAATGTTTATCAGTGGTTGTACTATTAGCATTGTTACTGGAGAATATTACGTAGCCTATTCCTGGCTTGTGCATCATGCTCTCTATACCTTATTTGTTCGTCATATAAAACAGTGGTTGGAATATGATTTTTGTTTCTTTACTTGGCCCGGAAACTTTGAAAAAAAGTTTTTTTATTATTATTTTATTTTAAATCAATGTACACGTATGCAGTGAAACTCTTGCCAGTAATATGCGCCATCTTTGTTCTCATGTGGTGAAGTGGATTAAATATTGTAAAAAATCTGTAATAATCGATCTACTGGCATTTATGTAATGTATGCTTCGAATGATGCTTATTTCAGGTATTCCTAAATGTGTACGATAGTTAAGAATATATAACGCTTTATTTCAATTTATTTCTATTTATTGATAAAGTTTCTTCAGCTCAGCGAACGCAGTTTACGTACAGGGTTTCTACAGATCGCTTCAGAAATATGACGAAAATCTTTAAATCTGCCCACAAAATACTTCTAAAACTGATACTGCGTGGAAGTAGACATCTTTTACAACATTTACATGTGCTTTATGTTCATATTATACTTGTCTCTATATTTTTTATTAATTTTTGAAGTTGCGTGTCATGAGCAGATCTAAATGTCGCATGGTCCAAGCGAATAAGCGGGGTCCGTTTATTTAAGTTATTTTTATTCCTTATTGACGTAAATATTCGGAATTTTGTGACATTTCATAATAAAGCATAGGATAATAGACATTGTCATGTTATTTTTATTCACTGTAACAATTTTAAAATATTTTTAAATATTTTTTGAAAAGATGACGAACTATAAAATTCTTTCCGACTCCTGAACTGGACGCCACCTTTGTGCTTGAGAAAGGCATGTCTGGGGGAAAAAACGACCAAAAAAGCTTTTTGACAATTTCGGTACCACTTACTACAGTCCTTGCACCTTCGCAAAAGTTTAATAATTGGCATATTTCAACACCTGATTATCATGTACATATGGTAGCTTAATCTATACATTGCGTCTTGTCATTAAAGAGCGCGCATGTTTTTCGTTTAGAACATCGTGAACGATTTGTCATCTTTATTTTTTCCTTTCCATGCTGTAGCGCGTGTATCAAGCAATAAAAAACTAAGAATGTCTGTGCAATTGCATTGTTTTAATTAATGTTTGTTAGCTGTCTAAATGTGGTCTCTTTTTGAAAACAGGTCTGTGAGGAGCAGAAATGTGAAGAGGAGGTTTTTCCTTTGGCTATGAATTATTTGGACAGATTTTTGTCTGTGGAACCCACAAAGAAAACCAGACTACAGTTACTGGGAGCAACTTGCATGTTTTTGGCCTCCAAAATGAAGGAAACCATACCGCTAACGGCAGAGAAACTCTGCATTTACACCGACAATTCCATCCGGCCCGGCGAATTATTGGTAAATTGACTTTGAAAAACTGTGTTCTAAGCAGTTCACGTACACTTTCATGTATTATTCTATAGCACAATTCCAATTTTTCCTTTTAAATGAGGCTGCGCACATTTTTGGGGGATGGGGGCCACGTGTTGCATAACATGTTGATATTATATTTTAAATTAGACAACCTTTTTGTGGCCTGCAGTCTTAATTGGTCGAGTTATGCGCGTACTTTTTTTATTTATATTTTAATATATATTATGCTCAACTTGTAATTTTGTGGAGGCTTCCTTAAAAGGGCTGTGGGCAGCTGCCGTCCGCTTATTGAGACTGGCGTGTACGATGATTAAAACCATAGATCGACACTACCCTCTAGCGGTATAAAAGTGTAATTGCATTATATTGGGTTTTTTCTCGCTATGAGGGAAGCTAATGTGCTCACTCCATGCTTTTTTCCTTTTCTTTCTTGCAGCAAATGGAACTACTCGCATTGAATAAACTGAAATGGGATCTAGCCTCAGTAACTCCCCATGATTTCATTGAACATTTCCTCTCCAAACTGCCCATCCACCAGGACACCAAGCAAATTCTACGCAAGCACGCCCAGACATTCGTGGCCCTATGTGCGACAGGTATGCATGGGAGTCACCTGGCCAACGGCTAACGCCACTGCCCCCTGGTGCCTGATGGGGAGCAATCTGTCCTCTTCTGTTTCTACCGTCATGGCTTTTGTGCAGGGAGAGTGACTTAGGGTGATGTTGTGTGTTTCCTCTGAGATATAGGAGTGGATTACTAAAAAAAAGGGTTTTGAAAGGTAAGCAATCGAATCGATACATGCTAAGAGATGTCAGTTTACTTTGGTTTTAAGAGTGTGTACAATGGCATGATTTGTCGTGTATTTCAGTTGTGATTATCAGTTCTGGATACATCATTGCCTGCGGTTCACCTTTTATTTATACTTTTTGAGAGTGTGTGTTTTGGTTTTGCTTTGGAATATGCAGCATTTTCTGCCTTCATTTACCATGCCCTTTTACCTCATTTTTGTAGCAGTTGTCTTAAAGTTGGGCGTTGGTCTTGAGTTATGCGTTATCTTGCCTGATCATGAAGTGGAAGAACATGGCTATCGCCCTTCGCCAACCTTGTGAAATCCCCATTATCCAGGCTGTACTTAATTTATATTAGTTTTCTTAGGGAATTCGAAATGATCAGTCTCATAATAGTAAATTCAGGTTCAAATACAGTGTGAGGAATGGGAAGAATTCTGCTTCGAAAAGCCATCCACTTTCTGCTCATGTTGCTGTTAAAAGCCTGGGTAAATTGTGACGGCTGTGTATATTATTGGTTAGAGTCCATTGTTTTTAAGTTGGTAGCGGTGCGATGGATTAGTTTTTGTGCTGTATTTTGGAGCTCCTGCTGATCAGGGCATGGCGGTGGCCTGTGGCCCCTGGGGGACGGGGCCTTGGATATCCTAAACGGTGATAATAAGGGCCCGGGGAGGGAAGGCTTCCGGTCTGAGCGCACGGCGGCTCACTGCTCCTGTTTCCTTTCCACCGCAAATCCCCCCGAGCCCCGGCGAGAGGAATTTCCCTCGCCGAGATCTGAAGCCGCGCTCCTCCTGTGCGGCTTCAGAGTCCCCTCACAGTCGCGTCTTTAAGCGGAGCGGGATTCGCGCAAGGGCGGCTCTTTCGCCCCGCAGCAAGTCGAGTCGGGGGGAAGGCTTCTCTCGCGGTGCCGCGCGGAGTTAGCGGCTAATTGAGGGGAATGAGTCTGCGCTGATGGGGGCCCTGTTGCGCGCTGTCTGCGGCTCAGAGAGAAAGGGTCTCTCCTGGGGGGGGGGGTCCTGCAGCTGAAGGAGGACAGGAGCGAGAACCTGCACACTAATGAATGGAGAAAGTTTTTAATTACGAGCGAAGCCTCTCAGAGCCACGCAGGCAAATTAGCGCCGGTCGTACCGCGGAGAGAGTGAATGAGTGAGAAAGAGGGGAAAAAAGATCGAAATAAGAAATTGAAGAAATGTTTCATTCACGATTTACATTGTGTTTGGGGGAAGTGCCCCTGCCTCGGATGTGGGAAGCTGTAAACACAGATAAAAGGCAGAGCACTCCTCCTGTGTAGAGTGTAGCTGTTAGCCTAGCCTCAGGCTGCGAACGCATGACATTGCCCATTGGAAAGGCAGGATTTTACTGCCTATTTTTACATTTCTTCATTTTCATATGTTAATTAGCTCCCGTTCCCCCTTATGAGCACTAATTGCACTATTATTGAATGCTTTGGTTGTGGAATAACTCACTGATGGCCCAAGACAATAGAATTGAATTTCACTGAGTTTTGTGCGTAGGGAGATTGAGTCCACACATTGCTGGTCTTGTTTTTCTGCTGTTGTTTGTTGTTGGTGTGGATTTCTGGAGAATTATGGTCCTGGCATGCAGCCTGTTCCTACCTCTTGCATCACCAGCCACCAAATTTCTTTATAATGCATCAATAAAACATTTTCAGAGAGGAAGAAGGGAGACTTTCGCCTCCCAGTGACACTGCCAGCTGCCTGGCCTCTCCATTGGCCATTGCTGCTACTGCACTCTTCCTGATTGGAGAGGAGCTTGTGTTAGGTTAGTGGAAATATGGGTTTTGTTCATGAGGGCCTCCATGGCGTTTGTGTCAGTGTCTGATCTGGTTCCTCACACCACACACTCCCTTCTCTTTTGGCTTCTGGTGGTGTTTGGTGGGTTAATGTCTGTCAACAGTGGTACCATCATCTTATACTGTAGGCAGAGATGACATCCATCGCGAGACACTCCGAGATGATCGGTCGACTTGGTGTGTACATCGGTTGAGTTACTGTACACTAGACCTCTGGTGGTTTTAGAAACGAACGTGGTCTGATTTCGGTTGGGCTTGTTGGAGCGTCGCTTGGGCCTGGATTATGGGGTGTTAAAGGCATAAGTCTCACGAGTCCTGTATGTGTAAAGTCATAGATCCCATGCATGTGTGTCTTGGTTGTTTTTATTTGATGGATTTTCAGTTTTAGTGCTATGTTTTGTATATCAGAGTGTGATGTATGTGTGCATGCTTGTTTGCATTCTTTTGCGTGCATGTGAAGGGGTGTATGTGTGCGTGCGTGTGTGTGTGTGTGTGTGTGTGTGTGTGTGTGTGTGTGTGAAGCTGCATTGGAAAACATTGCACATGAGTTTAATGAGCAGCGATCCAGGTGCGACATTAGGGACCCCTGGAATCGGGGTGCACCCCAGCTGGTCAGCGCAGTGTGAATACAGAATGCCCCCGATTGTTCCACATTCCTCTCAGGCCTGCCATTATGCGGCCATAACCACATGATATGCACCCCCCCAGCCACCCCCCGCACTTTAAAGCAGTAAAGCAGCAGAGAAAGGGCCTTTGACTTCCTTGTCCTGCGCTCGCTTTTGTCTCAAACTCCACACTTTCGCAGAATAAGCTTAGTCCAGGACTAAATTCTGTGTGTGTGTTTGCTAAAAGGAGAATCTCTGGTAAAATTTGTATTATAGTCAATGATGGGGTTTAATGAATGTCCACCAACCCATCCAAAAAAGTAGTGAGTTTGACAAGGTTAAAATGTTGAGTGAGTTCTGGAGAAAGCTGTCGAAGGCGTTTTATGTGTTCACATTGCGCTTTCCGCCGGTGAACCTCCTGCTAATGGTGAACCTGTGGCTGTGCTTTTGTTTGTCACCAGTACTTATCCGATGCTCTCTCTCCCTCTCTCTCCTTCTCTGTGTGTCTCATCGTTTCAGACGTGAAATTCATCGCCAGCCCTCCCTCCATGATCGCGGCGGGTAGCGTGGCTGCTGCCTTTGAGGGGCTGCGTCTGAAAACCACAGACAGCTCGCTATCGTCCCGCAACCTCACAGAGTTCTTGGCACGGATCATTAAGAGTGACCCGGTACGTCCGCAAAATTCACTGTATCACACCTCTCCCAAAAAAAAATCACTGACCCTCAGAGCGGAGACTTTGTCATCCCGCCATTATATGTACATATGTTATGTGACCAAATTTTCCTGTCTTCCTTGGTAGAAGAGTTGCCTCCAGCTTACGTTGAAGCTACCAGGGTGAAGGTTTAGATCAATGATGTTCATCGCTGTGCCTGGAGAACTACTATCCTGTAGGTTTCTGCTCCAATCCTGATTCAGCACTCCTGATTCAGATATTTAGCAGCTCATCAAGATAACTAAGTAGGAAATGAGGTGTACTTTGCATTGGCTGGAGTAAAAACCCTCTGGATGGTCGCTCTCCAGGAACAGGATTTGAGACCTCTGCTGTAGATCTTGGTGGCTAACATGCCCTGTCTGTTCCCCAAACACACAACTCTCGCTCGCTGAAGAAAGAAGTTGTACCCGTTTCTGTCTCCGGCCTGTATTTAGTTTTACTATATAGGGGCTGGGTGGGCGGAGCTTGTGGTTGTCAGGTGTCTGTGCTGGAAGGTGGCAGATGAGGCTTAGCTGGTAGCCACATCATGAAAATGTGGCCGGTCAATGGGTCAGTGTGGAGGTTCCAAGGCGACCGTGCGCATTAGAAAGGCCGGGTCAGTGTGTGTGTGGTTGACACCCCCGTCCCCTATTGTTTTATGGGTGGGGGGTGGGGTGCGAGAAAAACCTGGGAGAATTGGGGGTGGTTTGAGAATACAGGGTGGTACTAGTGTCAGTAAGTTCATCAAAGTCTGTCGACATTTTGGACAATGTGTGTGAAGTGGGGGGTGGGGGGTCTACCACTGTAAAGGCACCAACAGGTCCGACTCGTGGAATGTGTCCCTGGCCGTCGCTACAGTTAGCCAAAGAGGCTGGCAAATTTCGATTAATCTCGAGCAGTCACGCTACGTGAAGGCAGCTGTTCCGTCATTTCTATTTATAACTGATGTCGTCGAACAGAAGTGGGTAAATCCAGTGATTCGGGTTCATTTCTTAGTTAGCGCAACTCATGAGTTTTGACAACAAGTGGACTTTTGTGGAAGTGAAAAAAGGGCATTTGTTTGTTACTTTCTTAAGCCTTATTTTGACATGGGCTGGGATCCAGTTTCCTGTCGGCCCTTTGATCCTTGGTAATTAGAGTCCGAGTCATTAGACCTGGGTCTCCGAGGGCCGTCCAAACCCCGCCTGAATAGAGCCATCTCTCTTATCCTGCGGCCAGTGAATTGCTTTACCTTCCATTGTTTTGGGGCCAGGAATTTGCTGGGGTAGATTGTGTTTCAGTGCTTTCACAGAGCATTGTCTTCCTGCCTGTCCACCCACACTGGGGCTCCGTGGCGGCCTCATGCGCTAACTCCGCTCTAATACTGGCCTACTGCTCACCTCTGGAGTACATCTGTCAATCTTACCTAAATATCTGCGTATATCTATCCTGAATATCCAAGTCCTCGTCCCTACATGGGTACACAGTACTGTATGAATCATTGAGATTCCAAAGGGCCCAACTCCAATGAATTAGAGGTCTGCATATCTTATAACAAAAATGGGAACTTTCTTGTAATTTCAACCAGAAGTATCCCAATGACACTCATTTGTAAAGAAATAAACTAAAAATATATGGGTCCCTTCTTGAAAAAGAGTGTTCCTTGGAGTTGGGCCCTTTGGAAACTCAAGGATTCATATGTATTTAGCCTCAGAATGAAGGGGACATTGAAAGCACATGAGCAGTGTGAAATGGAGTATTTTTGTACGAGAGGCTTTATATTTATTGCTACCATCCTCGCTGCGTAAACCGTGTCTCGGCGCATGGAGAAATAAGCATCAGGAAAAGTGACAATGCGCTGGTGAATAGTGTCCACTTCTGAAGCCGGAGTGAAAGAATGCACTGGGCCCCACTGGCCTTGTCCCTCGAGGCCAGCCCATTCGCGGGCAATCATGCAGACGCTAACCGCTAACTCCTGCGAGGGGCCTCGTCTCTTGCCCCACTGCTTTCTGGGATTGGGGCCTTGCAGAGGTCATGGAGACATTGGACAATGTCTGTGTGTTGGCTGGCTGGCTGGAGATTCATAGATTCATCTTTTCTGTAGTTTGTGGCCGCAAACTTGCGCATTATTTGTGGTGCAGTTGTTTTAATAGCCTGGATGAGGACTTGTGCGTAATTTTTAGTGCAGTTCTTTTAATAGCTGAGGCGTGGACTTGTGCGTAGTTTGTAGTGCAGTTGTTTTAATAGCCTGGATGAGGACTTGTGCGTAATTTGAAGTGCAGTGGTTTTCATAGTCTAGGCGCGGACTTGTGTGTAATTTGTAGTGCAGTCTTTTTTTTTAATGGCCTGGATGTGGACTTGTGCGTAATTTGTAGTACAGTGGTTTAATAGCCTGGATGAGGTCTTGTGCGTAATTTGTAGTACAGTGGTTTAATAGCCTGGATGAGGTCTTGTGCGTAATTTGTAGTGCAGTGGTTTAATAGCCTGGATGAGGACTTGTGCGTAATTTGTAGAGCAGTGGTTTAATAGCCTGGATGAGGTTTTGTGCGTAATTTGTAGAGCAGTGGTTTAATAGCCTGGATGAGGTTTTGTGCGTAATTTTTAGTGCAGTTGTTTCAATAGTCAGGGCGCAGACTTGTGCGTAATTTGTAGTGCAGTTTTTTAATGGCCTAGATGTGGGCTTGTGCGTAATTTGAAGTGCTGTTGTTTTAATAGTCTGGATGAGGACTTGTGCGTAATTTGTAGTGCAGTTTTTTTTTAATAGCCTGGGTGGTGGTTCGGGAGGATAAATGGCAGACTTGTTTGAATGATGTTGCTGATGCATCTCTCTCTCTCTTTCTCTTTCTCTGACACTCGCAGGATTGTCTTAGGGCTTGTCAGGAGCAGATAGAGTCCCTCCTGGAGACCAGTCTTCGACAGGCCCAGCAGCACAGCGTCTCCTCCCAAACCAAGACTGTGGAGGAGGAGGTCGACCTCTCCTGCACTCCCACAGACGTGAGGGACGTCAATATCTGAGCGGACCCACGTGGCGCTAAAATGCGGCCCTGCTTCGGCGGGATCGCCTAACGGAGAACTCTTCATGAAGAGGATCTTGCTGCCCCTGGCAACCGCCCAACACACACGCTTATCGCAGTACCCCCCACTGGCGCGCACGACCCCCGAACGAAGCGGCGCAAATAAACGCTACGCCCCGCTTAAGCCCCGGATGGCCTGCGCCGAACAAGGGATCTGTGTCTGTACATCGCCATCGGTCCTCATTCCCTTCGGCCTGTGGATAAATAAATAAACGCCACAAAATCGCTCTGATGTTGTTTAAAAATAACAATACAACTTTATTGAAAAAAAAATTGAAAATAATATTTGTGCAACTTACAATATGCCACAAAAAAAAAAGACTTTTACACCTTTTTTTCTAATTTTAGAGACTTTGTGCCTCTGAATTTATCAGGCAGGAAAGTGGGTTGATGTCTTCAGTACGTTGAACCGTTTTTGAACGAGAAGAGGTATATCGTTTTCCTGCTTGCGTAGATAGTACATTGTTACACTTCTGAAAATCCTCTTGTTTTGCAGTCTAGGCCTCTGTTTATCTGCTTGCTCATGCGTTTAGTCACTTTATTACATTGTTGTCTAGACTATTTAAATTCACTGCCCTTGGTGACCTTCAGGTCTGAAATGGCATTGTAACCCTATAGCATATTTTTGTTTAGCGTACGTCATTATATGTTATTCCTTTGAAGGCTGTGGATTACTAGTGCTTTTTGCTTGTAAGATGTAACCATTAACACTGCCTGTGTGAGACTGGCTTCACTCACTCGTTCAAATCGTATGTATTTTAGTGGTAATTTACTGCTACCTATAAGTTACTCTGTACAGCAGCCAGCGACTAGGCACGAAACAATAAGCTGATTCTTAATTAAGCTTCGATCCACAGCCTGGCTTTTGTAGAAAATCATTCTGTCTTATTTTCTAACACCATTCCATTTGAAAGCACTTTCAGTCAGTTACGTGGTGCTGGCTATTTTGACAACCATGCAGGACGTTCATTGAGATAAATTGGAATGGGTTAGGAGTGAAGGCAGGCTTGCATCTGTGCGATGGAGCAGGTCTCTCTTTATCTATGGTGTTATCTGGGGAAAGCTAACGGCTGGGGATGCGCACATAAGCGGTGCATGACGTGCAGGCCCGGTCCCGGCTTTCTGAACTCATCTAATGTTTCCTTGCTGAAAACACACCGATTACACACAACAGCGCCCCCGCAGGGCGACGTGTGAACAACTGCGGACACGGCTGTGTATTCCCTATTGCCTGAATTGCATTGGAAGCTTAAGCGTTTGCAACACTAAAGTGTGTAATTTATGGTTATATTAAAGACTAATGACTATTTATTGCAAAATGCTCTCCTCTCAAGGCCAGTACAGAGTATGAAAGGATGCTTAGTTCTTCTTTAAATGATTATTTGAACCTGCTAATCACATGATCATTTGCAAACTTTTAATAGGACAGGGTTTGTTTGTCGCAATGAGAGCTTTGTGTTGCTGGTCCCGGATTTAGAGAGATGTTATGTACAATAGACGGCGTAGTTAGACCTGATACAGAACTTGTGTACTTGGGCTCGTGGTGAGAAGAAAGGAGAAAACAAAACCATTTTCAATGCCTTTTTCCCAACCTTCCAATTGAGAACTTTAATGTGGCTAAAAGAGGATTTTTTGCACAAACTTGGAAGATGTTATTTTTTTGTCATTTTTGGAGAGAGAAGTGTTTGGGGTTAAGCTGGAGGAAAAATAACTGTTGAAGTTGCTGATGGGAGGTGGGCTGGATGGAGGTGGGGTGGTGTAAGTGCGTCGCTGCCGAATCAAGGTGTTGATTGTACAATGAGAAAACAAACGGGAGTGATCACTCCTCATATTGAGCTGCTATGGAGATATTCCCAGCAAAGTATGATGACTTTTAAAAGAAAAAATGGAAAAAAAATGAAAAAAAGAAAAAACAATGCTTTTTTTCTTGTATCTAAGTGTTTTTTGCTGCTATTTGTGGATCATGTTTATTACAATGTCAATATACTGCCATGTAATAGATTTTAATTTTCTCATAGAAAATTGTGATTTTATTGACATCTTTGTTTTGTAGTTTTTTTTTATGTGATCAGTTTTTACTTTGTGATTTCTGCGCTATTCCAAAAAAGGAAAACTAGAAAAAAAGTGAAAATAGACAACAAAAGTTTCTGTTTTTTTTTTTTTTTTTTTTTTTTTTTTTTTTTCACGATACCTCATTCAACAGTCAAGACTTATTGCTAATGTAGTCTGGGTTATTGCTTTTATTTTTAATTCTATTTTATTTTGTTTATTCAGTGCCTGGTAATTCTGTCTTCAGCTGCAAATTGAATGCATTTATCATAGTTATCCTGATGGGTCCTGCAGGGAGAGATGAGGGAGTACAGATTGACACTGGTGCCATAGCTAACCTGATTATATAACTCTTTGAGTTTTAAACTGTTTCATTGAAAGAGACTGTATCCCCCCTTATTAGGCCATTGAAGGCCCCTCTTTTATATTTATAAAGCTTTTGTACAAATTCAAAGCGGATATGATGGGATTTGTGAATGCCATGTCTACTTCTAAAGCCATAGTATTTTTTGAGATAGTAACTTAACACAGAGATGCGTACCTGCTGTGGTCTTGTCCTCAATGTAGGCAGCCAGAGACGTGGCATTTGTAACTGAGTGTATATTACTGCACAATAAATTTGAAGTAGATTCCATCAGCACCATAATTCATTTCTTTTTTTCCCCCTTCTAGTTGTGAGAGTTAATTTCTGTCACATAATTTTCCTGTGAAGGGGCCTCTAGTGTTTATAGTGCTTATATAGAGCGATCAGTTTGGAGGGAAGCGTGAGTTGTGTATGGTTGAGTCCCTCGTCTGGTCAGAGTTAAACTTTCACAGGGAAGCAAAGTTCTTGCTTTGCTGGCTGGAGCCCTGTTAACTTCAGACATGGAGCTGCTATATGTATTGATGGAAATGACAGAATGAGATGGACAGGGAGATGATGACCCCTTGTTAAACTGTTTTTTAAAGATGGCAACCAGGCGACCTGAGTATTGAATTTTTGGTCCAGGATCAAGAGTTACCTCAAGAGAAAGAAAAAATTAGTTGAAAACAATATTTATGTCACTTGTTTATTGAACTGGCTCTTTCCGTGTTCTGTGTGTCAATCTTTTGAAAGAGAAAGAGAGCAAATCATGGTTCAGGCATCAAATGTGGCAATGTGGTCCCTCTTGGCCCAAAATCACTGAGGGGCACTGTATAATCAAACTAGTCTTTGCATCCATAATGAACAGTTGGCTATTAGACTTCACTTACTGTTTGTTGACTGGATTGCAGTGCTCTAGATGGCTAAGTGACTCTGTACCATTGTCCTGGTACAGGAGTTTGAAAGCCAAAAATTGACTGCAGATCCAAGATTCAGGCAAACTCGAGAAAAGTTGGCTTTTTATTTTTTAGTGGATTTTTTTTTTTTTTTTTTTTTTTTTTTACAGTCGCTGGTCTGAAATGCACAACATTTTACTCACAGACCTGTATTGAACATGTTTGAAATGTTGGCATAAAACAGAATTAAAAATTAAAATTCAAAAACCACCGTCTTGTCGTCTCTCGTGTGTCTGCCTCAGATTGCTCGCACTGATGAATTATTTATTTTTATCACCAGTTTGAGGACATATTGGTCTAAAAGGTCAATATGTCCAAGCCTCAAAGACACGCATGCAGAAATATGTTCACACAAACATCCATGCACCACACACACACACACATAGGAGATCAATCTAGAGGATTTTTTCTCCTTAGAATTTTCTGACTTTCTCATTAGCAAACAATGGAATAACACATTCATCACTTATTAAAATGTGTCAATAAATGTATACTCCAGATTACTTAAACCAAGTCACATTCAGAGTGCAGTCACTGGGTACACTGTAGTTGTGTAATGCAAAATGCGATTTTACAGACTTCATCAATCCAGCTGATTCCAAATATTTATTTTGTTCAGATTCATATTAATTTATTTTGGGAGGGAGCTATGTGTGTGTGTGTGTGTGTGTGTGTGTGCGTGCGTGCGTGCACGTGTGTGTGCTTGTGCATGTGTGCGCGCTTGCGTGTGCGCGTGTATGTGTGCGTGCGTGTGTGTGTGTTTGCATTCACATATGTCGGTGAACATGTGCGTGCGTACATGTGCGTGTGTGTGTGTGTGTGTGTGTGTGTGTGTGTGTGTGCGCGCAGGCACATGAGGAAGGGAGGAGGGGTTAAGTGCCAGCATTTGTGTGCGCGCATGTGTGTGACACTGTATACAATGTTTTGTTATGCATGGAATGCTTTTGATCAAAGGCTTGTGCAAAAGAGAAAAGTCTGAAACCCTAATCCGTTCCCACAGACCGGCGAACGTGAGCCGGACAGAGAGAGGACAAAAGGACAGGGAACACGGCAGCACCGAATCGCCTGCTGACTCACTGCCGTCCCCCACTTCCCCCGCTCCCACCGGACTGTTAGCGTTCGGCACACGGCGAAACCCAACACTTCGCATCGCGACCCCGCAGATTTTATAAAAGACCTCCTGGAGCGGCCGCGGTGACGGTTCGATGCTGCTGCATCGTACTCCAATAAAAAGATAAATTGTCTGCTCGCACGAAAAAAACAATGTGCTATTTGTCTTAGGCTTCGAGCAGAAGGCATTTTTACGCATTTTTTGGCATCCTTGTCTTCTTGCATTCAGCTGAGTTTGCATGTGGGTATCACACGGCCAGACAATTCAGAGCAAAAGTTTACACTATTTTTAGCGAGCTTGACGTGGCCGGGGCGGGGGGGGGACTGAAGTCTAACACATTTCCCTTTTGCGTGAATGAAGACATTCCTTCGACTTTTATGCATATTTCCTTACCATGCGCTATGCAGTTGCAGCACTGAAAACTCAGTTATGGTTTCCAATTGAAGAAAATTTATCAATGTATCTTATCTGAGGCCTGTCAGATGCGCTTAAAGCGAGGATATAGCATGCTTGTTAGTGCTCATGTAGTGATGATTGGTGCAAATTATACTATTGGTGTATAATTGGTGTAAATTATATATTGGTGTATTGCAGTCAAAATCCTGGTCCAGTTTCTTGAGACAGTGTCAACCATGTCTACTTTGAGTCATAATTTCTTTACTGTGAAATGTATTATCTTTTGACTTCACTTTTGAATGCTATGTTCTTTCTTACAGGCCATCCAATGGGGCTACTAATTAATTTTGGAAAAACAACAAATTGGCAACATTACAAAGTTTGAGAGCTTTGGATCCCCCTGAACTGCAGATTTGAGAATCTCTAATTTCATATTTGTGAAACTTACTAGGCGTCATTTTGTATGCAAAAGTCATTATCATTCACTTTTCAAAATTTTACATGACTTTCACTGTATTTTAAAAGCAGGTGGCTCAGGGAATGCCTAACAATGCACAATACATGGAGAGGGTTTAACTTTGTCACGTCACAGTTTTTGGGCTGACTGTCTCCGACATCTTTTGTGTATTGTTTGTGTATTGGTACGTAATATACATATGTTCATTCTGCTAATCAAATTCTATGTCAGAAGCCATCATTAAATAGAGTGTGCAGAGCAGAGGAATATACAAATTGAGGGTGAGAACAGTTTAGCTTGAACTGAACTTTTCAACAACAAGGAATATATTGCTAAATGAGGTTTATTGAATTATTTCTACAAGAATAACAGCCCTCAAAGACATAACATTGGTCTTAAAGTCACTGATTTTGATCAAAGAGAGTCTCACTATGAGCGGTTAAGTGCACTTCTCGCAGGCTGTGAGTAGCGTTCAGTGTGCAGAGCTTTTGTTATTTGGCCTGGCAAGTTGTAAGCATAATCACACAGAATGTAAATACATTATGCTTGGGAAGCCAAATTTTGATAGTTTCTCATATATTGCCATTACTGGAGCAATGACCGGGACCCCAGGGGAACACGTGAACTCAGGGACCCGTCTGGATGCCTTGAAGGGTTGGAGCAGCAGGGCAGGAGCTGGAAGTATTTCACAGGATGCTGCTGATGACAGGGCGTACGGTGCGATCACAGTGACAGGGTTTTAGAGCGAGGGGTCGACATCGCTCCCAGACGTGTAGAAAGGCAGCGACGCAGGACTACGCCAGACCCTGTTCCTTCCCCAAAGTGCTAGCGGATCATGCAGCTTCTCCCCGTCCATCCGTGACCGCAGATCATTCCCCCTCGTCGCCCCGAGGGTTCGAGCCATGCCCTAACACGCCGCATTAGCGAAAGATAAATCGCCAGTGGCCCAGGAGCACCGGTATTCAGGCCTGACTCAATGGCCTTTGTAATAGATTGCTCCCAGTGTTAGGCAGTCCTTGTGTCTGCGCCTCTGATGTGGCCCGAGTTTTTGGGGTTGCTTGTGTTTAAAAGGGACGCGCACATTTATCATTGCCAGGCGCAACATTACCGTGGAGGGGGGGTTATAGGGTCCAGGCTGTGGCAGGAGCGGGGGTTTATGGGGCCCAGGATAGTGTACAGAAACCTGGGCCGCCCCGTGATTCAGACTGGAGGGGGAGACCGGACGCTGCGCTGGGAGGGAGAGAGCTTTCAGGGGCCACAGTCAGGGGTGCCTGCCTGGCGGTAGTGTTTGTCATGTGGTTTTTTTTTCCTCGCTGGTGTTGGGGGGAGTTTGGGGGGGTGGGGGGGATGGGCTGGTTTTGGGTTTTTGTTCACGGCACCACTCACCACCTGCTTCTGAAATTCCTGCACTTATACACCCCCGTCCTCCGCCGGACCCCTGGCTGAAAGGAAATGCATGAAACAGCACCACTTTGCCTCTCTCTCTTTCCCCCCCTCTCTCTCATCTCTTTTCGCCCCCTCTGTCGCCTCTTCTGACCGCGTTCTGCATTAGTCACAGAATATTTCTGACTGTGTGTGCCCCTCTGTGTCCACTACAGTGATTGTGCTCATAAAAAGAAGGCAGGGGTTAGAAGTGTTCTTCAGATGCTCCAGGCTACACAAGGCAAATTAGGGGTTCATAATATGTACCCATGGAAGGGAATAGATTTTGAACCTTCAAACAACTTATATTCATTCAGACGCTATTAAATCCAGAATTTCTCATTGAAGAGCCTTGTGCAAAAAGTACTGAAGTCACATTTTCACACACTTATAGGTAAGGATGGGAAAACGTCTTCTATCACATAACTGTCGTACTATTCCCATAGCCCAGCTCATGACATATTTTTGATATTACCCTAAGTACATATCACTTTTGCAAAATTTAATTGGCTGAGAGCGTGGTAAAAAAAATCGCTCCGCGTTTCGTCACAATGTTAATTTACAGCCAAACTGAATACCAAGTGTAACGTTGGTTAAATCAGTATGGCTTAGCGCTGTAGCGAGCAAGCTAAGTGCCACTCTCATTAATAAGTTAATGTTACTTAGCTAGCTAGCAAGCGTGCACGCAGTACTTTTCCATCACCATTATGTAACATTAGTTTGTTACCTAGCATGCTAATGTTTACTAGCTACTCAGTTGACTGTGAATTAATGAACCTCTGCTAGTTCAAACTCCAATGTCTGTCACTAAGTCAGCAGAGTGATGGAGTTAGCTCAATGCTAACATATAATGGGAATTACATTTAAGGTGCTCACAAAAATTACATTTGCTATCTATTATATCACGCAATGCAGTTAAGTGACAAACAGAATTTTATATTCTTGATCATGTCATATGAAAGTTACAAAACTGGTTGAGTAAATTTTGCATATTTTGCTCGCTAAATCTTGCAACAAACGCAAAATTTACTCAACTTGTTTTGTAACTTTCACGCCTACTCATGCAAGATCCTCTATTTAAAGTGACCTAAGTCCACTACCTCAATTTTCTCAAAATTTACTTTTTGTGACATAAGTACTTTTAACACTGGGTCCTTCAATTAGTGGATTTTATGGCTCTATTAAATATTAAGACCCTTTTTCTCAAAATAGACATTTTCTGACTCAAGCACTTTTAACACTAGGTTCATCACTTGGAAACACTTAAAATGAAATTACTTCAGTTGTACACAGTGAGCGCAAAAAGTCTTGAGTCAAGCAAATAGGCTATTTTTCCTCGATTTGGCTCACTACCCATGCTTTGAGACATATGATTCAGCAGGTCACATGATGCCAAGGTGAACATTCTGAGCTTTTACGTGAAGGCATTTTTTTCTAAATATACTTTGGTTTCCCCAGGTAGAAAAGATAGCTCTCATTATGCAGAGACCTTTAATCTGAATTTTAGCCTCATGTTTACTGTTCATTGTTTTCACTTTAAATCCGCGTGCAAACTACAAACATTTGATCACTATACCCGGCAATTTTGAGACTCCACAAAGATGTGTGTGTGTGCGCTTGTGCGTATGAATGTGTGTGTTTCTCTGTGCGTCTGTGTGTGTGTGTGTGTGTGTGTGTGTGTGTGTTTGTGTGGCCTTTGAGGTGTGTATGGGCTCTGCCTAGGAATGGATGTTATGTGGGACTTGAACCCAGAACCTGCTTTAGAAGCAGGATGGGCCTCAGTGAGTATTGTACAATGTTATGTTGTATGATAACCTTGTCAGAGTCTTCTTCTGTTTAAGCATTGCCACGGAGAGAGTAAATAAATATTTTGAAGCCATCTCCAGGAAAACTGTTAAATGTATTCATGAAGCACATACCAAGTCTATGAGAGAAGTATTGATGCTTTACAATGACCTTCTGAGTATATTCTTGTATTGTCACACAGATGAAAAACTTTTTAAAAATGCTAAAATGGATTCATATCAGTGGTAAAGTGCTAAAACACTGTACGTGAGCAACCATGCCTCGGTATGGGATGATTGTGACATGATTCTGATCAAAACTGTTTGAGTTATTGAATTTGGAAATGTTAAATTTGAGCAAGTTGTGGAGCTAAAGGAGACATTATAGAAGCCATCAAACTCAATGACATCCGCCTGCATGTATCAAGAATGTTGAAAATAGATTTTGCATGAATCCCATTAAAGCTGTTCAAGTTATTGCAATTTTAAAAAGTTAATAGTTTGGTGGTGGCGTACGCTGTGGTGCAGTGGTTAAGTGTGCTTGACATGGGACCGAAAGGTCCTCAGTTCAAGTCCTTGTCACGGTTTTCACAGAGTGTTCTGGGGCAAAAACACTTCACTCTCACAGTGCCCCACTCTGCCCAGGTGTATAAATGGGTACCGGCAAATTATCAGGGAAACCTGACTAAGAGCTGGGGGGTAATCTGCGATGGACTAGCATCCCATCCAGGAGCAGTAATACGCCAAGTCGCTTCATGCTGCTTAAACCGGGGTTTAGCATTGGGCCTGATGAGCCACTAGGCTCGAAACAGACTTATGACGCTTTTCCATTGCGTGGTACCGGCTCTACTCTACTCGCCTTGGTACCAGGTACTTTTTTTGGGGTTGCTTTTCCATTAGAGGATAGTACCGTCTCCATGGTACCTGCTCGTTGTTGCGACGCAGCATGTTACTGCCGCGAAGCATCCTCAGTTATATCAAGTTAACTTTTATTCTGTCGATTTTGTTAAATATTTATGCGTTTAAATCAGGGGACGCGCACTACCGTCACCTCATTATGGCACTAAAGTCCACGAGGGTTTAATTGTAATTTCTGTTTGACATTGTCCTGATGCATAGGATAGCAGCTGGTGTTGTGTCCAATTCGGTTGCACATTAAATAACGTACCACCGAAAAACGCAAAGCAATTATATCCGTAAAAGGCATAGAGTATTCATAGAAAAGGGTAAGATATTCTCAAGGCATTTGCGTACCATCAGTATTCCATAATGTAACTACACTGGCTAAAATTATGGAATCACCACACACCGAGGATGTTAATTTACCTTTTTTCCTTCATAACAAAGAAGCAAATAACACATATCACAAAACAATCATTGTTTATTATCTTGACATTCAGGCTTCATGAAACACTTCACTATGAAATTGAAGGCAAAACACGTAGCAAATGCGCAAATCGCACGAGATAGTAGAGCATTAGAATTTATTGCTTTGAGATGCGTCATCTCATCTGTGATACCTTTCCTAAGAACAAAATGCTTCATCAGCACCCGTAAAGTTATTTTCCGCGCAATTTTCGTAAAATAGGGGCAGCAAAATAACTTTCTCAAGGGGAAATAAGGGAACAGATTTGGACACAACACCGTTGCTTCTAATTTCGCTACGAACAGGGTCACGCCCAAAGAAACGCATTTCATAAATGCAGCAGCTTCGGTGAACAAACGCAACCTTGTTTTAAAGGTAAGGCAACGCACGGCAAGTGAAGCTAGTTTCCTAGCGATAATGCGGAAGCGAGTTGTCTTTCGCAGAGACGATTCTCTCTGACTAATCAGTGGGCTGCTGTGTTGTCACGTCACATTTTAGTACCTGTTAGCCGAGCGGGTACTTTTTTGGAACCACAAGAGAGCAGGTACCAGAAAAACTTTTTCCTAATGGAAAAGCAAAAAAGGCGAGTAGAGTCGAGCCAGTGCCGCGTAGTGGAAAAGCGCCTTTACTCTGATGGCGGCTCTACAGCAAAGGCCATAGGGTGACCAACATCAATAGCAGCCCTTCCCTATGAAAAAGAAATTATCAATAGATGTGTGTGACTTGATTCCCAGCGTAACTGTTTGAGTTATTGCATTTGGGAATGTGAAGTATGACCAGATGGTGGCGCTACAGGAAAGGTTGCGGGGTTACACAAAAAAATAGGATTTGTCCTATATACGCTTAGAATGAAAATAATAAGTTTCATGTGATTCTCTTGAAACCCATGAAGTTATTGCTAGATTAAAAAATGAAAATTTTTGCCTGGTGGTGGCGTTACAGGAAAGGTTGTAGGGTCACACAAAAAAATACAGTTCATCCTCTATGCTCCAGGAATGAACACAAAATTTTTTGTGGGATTCCCATTAAAACTTTGAGTTATCACACTAACATGAAGGATCTGCACTAAAGGCCAAGGCAAAAATATAATACTTCTGAACACCTGGTTTCGAGGATAATACTTTATCCCATAAATGATTAAAAATCGGCGCGATACAACCCATGAGATACAGGTTTGATATCTCACACGCTTTTGCACGTCGCGATTTGACAGATTGTGTTCACTGACAAACGTCAACTAATATGTTCGCAAAGGTAACTTTACAATTCTGCAGGTGGCCGTTCATCATCACTGGCGTTAGCTTCTAGTTGCCTGTTTATCCAAGTCAATGGGATGAATAATTCGTTAGTTAGCATGCTACCACATTTGGCAATAAAGTAATAAGTTACTTGCTTGACTGTTGTCGTAGACACTTGAATTTATTAATTTAATGGTAAAAATCATTAGCATGCTATGTAGCAAATTATTCACCCCATTGACTTGAATAGACTGCCAACAGGAAGCTGACGTTAACGCTACTTTTCCCATTTTCCAAATACAATGCTGACATTTATAGGATAAAATGGATCTCAAATTCGTGAGCCCAAGAAATCAAATTTATGAAACTCGAGTAATAATTTTCATTTATTCCTGGCTACAGACATGGAATAAATGAAAATTACTACTCTTGTTGCATAAATTTGATATCTCGTGCTCACTCATAGGAGATCCTCTATGTATTACCTTGCTTCAGCATGAGTTCTTATGACTTTTTTAAAAGTGTTCCAAAATCTTAAAAAGGAAAGTATTTCACTGTCCTCTATTTTGGCTTTCCTGGGTTACTTTGAGTATATAAGGAATGAAGTACATGTAAGGGTTAAATGAAAATCAGAATGAGGCCTGATGGCGAAGCGCAGGTAAACCATGTATCCGCGGCGCTCCAGCCGTGGTTTGGGGAGGGCTCGGGGTATCCTCTCCGACTCAGAAATGCTGCCAGACGGTTCTCAGCTGCTATGGGGAGAGGAGGCCAGCTGTCAGCTGTCTGTTGTGTCCTTCTGAGTCTCGATATCGGACACCAGAGGCGACCTTACCATCAGCCTCGCATCCCCTGATGTTATTGTTATCGCCGAGAATCCAATCCCCACACCATGCCGGCTAAGGTGCCCGAATGCCAGCTAATGGAATAGCATTTACTGAAGCACTGACAATATCTCTGTGCCTTTTTTTAGCAGCAGATTTTTTGCCAGGGTATCTTAAATAGTCCAATTGAGACTATTCTAACATGGTTATACTGCTGGAACGCAACAAGGGCATCCTGGATGAAGAAAGTTCTGGAAGGATGGGACGAGACAAATGCACAAAAATTGAGTTTATGGAGCCAAGAGGAGAACTTTTAATGTTCAAGGTCCCCTATTATGCCACGAGGCGCACAGCTAATTAGCCATTATGAGCCAGTTCAAAGTCTCCCCTACCTGACATCACAAGGGGGAGTGACCACTGACCACCCAGAATAATGAAATCTGATTGACTGCTTGGTTGAAGGTGATCAGTTCCTCTTGCCTCTGGTTGGTTACTTCCCCATGTGATGTCAAGAGGGAAAAGATTTTGAAATGGCTTGTAAAAACTAATTAGCTGTGCACCTGGTGACATTATAGGGGACCGTTAACATCACCTGCTTCACCTGATCGTCCACTCATGTGACAGCTTGTGAATATTGTATCATAGTCTCTTCAGTAGTGTGGTTGGGGAGTCATTCGTGGCAAAATCTATTGGCATTTAATATTTTTCTGAATATAAACCTCCAGGTCCCCCATTTTTGGGTGCATGAAAAAATATTTGCCAGGTCAATATAATGAAGAACAAAGAAATCCTTTTAAACATTTGGTCACATATCCTTTGCATGCAATGAATGCTTGAAGTCTTTGATGCATAGACATCACCAACTGCTGGGTATCTTCCCTGGTGGTGCTGTCAAAGGCCTGCACTGCAGCCATCTTCAATTCCAGTTTGTTTCTGTGATTTTTTTTACTTCAGTCTCCTCTTCAGCTCACAAAATGCATCTACAATTGAATACAGATCCAGTGATTGACTCAGCCAGCAAAACTGAATAACTAGTGTTTCTCTGTCCAATGCATTATGATGCTCACTGTATGTATGTTGTCGCACACAAGCAAATGCACAGCATTTGCAAATGCAAAAGCAAATGTATATGGTCACACAACAAAATACACAAAAACACTTACTGTTCATGTACGTACATGTGCGTACACCAACACATTCAAGCACCCAACGCTCATAGGCCCATGGGCACAGATTTTTTTTTTATTATTTAAACCTCCTTTACAGAAGAAAAAATTACATAAAATACACAAAAATACAACAATCATGTAAAGGTAAAACTTTGATGGAGACAATGAATGGACAGCAATAAATTAGGGTTTGTCAAATGTAATATTTAAAATGCCTTGGTTAAAAAATTCGCCAAAATCCGCTCTTCTGATTTAGGACTCTCAAAGTTGTTTGAAAATAAAAGACTCCTAAGACTGTCTACAACACCATCTTCAGGAAAATATTGTTTCTTAAGGTAGTCAGATTTCTTGCCAAATGCCACCAGTGAAGGAGAAAAACCATGTTGGACAATAGAATGTATCACAGTGCCATCTATCAAACTACCATGACTTATAAAATTAGATAAAAGGATAATAATTAGATCTCTAGTAACAGAAAAACACTTAAAAAGTTGATTAAACAATCGCACCTTTTGTTGAATAATTATATCTGACATTTTTGTAATGCCGAGCACCCTCAGCAATTTTGTATGGTGGCTACGTTGTGCAAAGCCAAAGACCCTCTTGATTTGATCACTCTGAAATGCCTCTGATACACTAAAGTCTTTCGCGCTCATTGGTAAACAATGCACACCAAAACTTAGAATGGGGAGAACCGCTGCTTTCCATAAATAAATAAACTTTATGCCACTAATGCCACCAATAAACTTTCACAGCAAGTTCTGAGGACAACAGTCTATAAGCAGAGGAAATAAGTCATTTGAACAATTCAGAAAAGAGTAGTGAAGAGATCACCCCTGACTTTCGTACTTCCGTGATATTTCGATGAGCCATGAGCTGCTATGGTGCCAAGTCGACTAATCTGCGCTGTGAAATATAATCCGTTTATCTGCATCACAGGATGTTACACTGCTTTTGTAATGGGAGATAGTTTGTCGCCTACAGCCCCATGTAGTGATGCTGCGGCTTTGATCCGCTGTTATCACAAAAATATATGTATTAAATAAATAAATAGTATGCAAGTACCCAGGTTAAATTACACAAGTATATCCGGCACAGTACTTTTCTAATGAGACATGATTGTCAAATGTAATAACACGTGCCTGCCACCGCGACGTAAACACTGACCTGCCGGGCTAATCTGTGTTTGCTTGTATTATGCTGCTGTGGTACTATGAGTCTTGCGCTCCTGATCTGCGGAATGCTCTCCCGGCCTGATCAGTAGCGAAGGCACTCTGCCGAGGGCTGGGACCTACAGGAGGGAGGGACGTGTTTGAAGCCTCTACTACTGTATTCCACCCTCCAGCGTATAGCCCATTAGTGCTCATGCTATCCTTACGCCGATGTTGCCTTCACTTGTCTTTTCAGGTAATCTGCCTGTCCTGAAATCTGGGTGTTAACTGAACCCATTAAAGGGGGTGTTTGCGGCAGGGGTTTGAGATAATTGGACTCTCCTCTTCAGCTCAGCTCACAGGTTTTTTTTTCTTGGGGTTTAGGTCAGAGTCTAGGACGGCCTTTGCAGAACCATGATTCTCTGTTTGGCTAAGCATTTTTGTGCTGATTTTGATGCAAGCTTCTGACCATTGTCCTGTTGGAAAACCCAATCATGGCCTGGTATAAGTTTTCTGGCAGTCGATGACAGTTGACAGAACCACAATACCACAAATCCTAACAAGTTTTCCAGGCCATTTGGAAGACAAAAACCCCACAGAATCAAAGATCCACCAGCATACTGTATTTCACAATCCAAATGAGGTTCTTTACGGAAAGGCAATTTTTGTTTTTACGCCAAATCCATCAACTTTGGTTAACTAAGCTTTACTTTGGTCTCATCTTACCATAAATATCGGTGGCATTAGAAGTTCCAATACTGACTGGTAAACTTTAGGTGCATTAGTTTGCCTTTTGATGACAACAGAAGCATTTTTATGGCAGCCCTTCCAAACTTCTTCTAGCTGAGTAGGTGGTGTCCGATGGTAGTACTAGGGACTTTTCCGTCCCTCTATCCCTGGTGGAACAGTACACGCACCTCCCTACTCTCTGTCCCTTTAACTGCCTCCCAATTATAGGTGCAAATCTGACCTGGGCTGGGCTATAAAAGCGTCCTGCTGTCTCCTGCATGACGGAGAGGAGTTAGTGTTCGGTGGCAACCTGCACGGTCCCTGGCTTAGCTGATTACTGCATTCCGTCTCTTGATTATTTTCATCTCCCAAAGAATTATGCATTAAATAAAATACCCATTAATTCCAGTTGTTTTGTGTCTGTGTCGAGAAGGTGCCTGGGCGTACAAAAATACCCAATCTGGCAGCAGGGAATCAGTCAGCAACATGTGAGGCTCAGGTGCTGGCCGCAGACCGGATCTTCACAAGCCTGGGATTAAAGGGCATCTAAAGTCGATTCTCAGACGGGACCTTGAACGTCCAATGTTTACAAACAAATCACTTGCTTTTGTTGACATCTTGCATTGTCACATGACCTATTTCAGTCATCAACCAATGTTTTGTGTACAGGCGTAGATAATCCCTCTATTTCGGTTCATTTGCGCAGGCGCGGCTCGCTGATTCGCCGATAAACAAAAACAATGGGAATCGACTTTAAGCCCGTGATCCACTTACGCTTTTAAGGTCTCCGATTGTCCCGATTGTCCCCTTCCGACCAGCTACGAGCGATTACGAGTGGAAATTTCTGTTACCCGCGAGACTTAGGCGGCTCATGACTTCCGACCTGTTCCAACCCTTCTGTGTGAATAAGACAAGTTCCGACTGGATCGGATCACGCGGATCCCTCTTCCGACAAAATCAAACCAGTTTGATTTTGTCGGAAGGTATGAGGTGTCGGAATGACGCGGGAGTATCGGTTCGTCAAGTGCAAACTAGGTGGCGAATATTTCCCTTGCAATTAGCCAATTAGAAACCGTTTACAAAAACAACCGCCATCTTTATTGTTGACCTTGGCAAAAATCAATCAGAAGTGCTCGTGTTAGTGGATCATGGGATAACATTTTTTCCCCAATCACTCTGACTTTCTACGATTGTTTGCGCAAGTTTCGGATGGTTCCCGGCGCTTCCAAAAGCTTCCGAGTGGCCACGATTGCTTGCGTGCGGAAGCCTTAAAAGCGTTAAGTGGATCACAGGCATAAGATGCCCTTTAAAAGAGTTGTTAACAAGACTGGGACTGAATTTCTCCTTTTAGCCACTAGATGGCGGCACTGCACTTCATCTCAAAGATTTCCAACCTACTGTATGTACTGAGTAGTGAAAACGTCGCGAATGTTTAGGATTGTTGTACATTAAAAACCCACCCTGTTTATTCTCTACTTCTTCAGGGATTGAAGCAGTTACACGCAGTGTTTCTATATAGCCTCATAGATTAAATAATCTTTGCCGTAACTTTTGTGCTGTCAACAACGGCACTCTTATTCCCTCTTCTTTTTTCCCCTCAGAGTAAAATAATTAGTTCCGTTTAAAGGACCAGTGTGTAAGATTTAGATGGACAATCTGGCTGAATAACTGGCAGGAATAGGATATAATATTCAAAAGTACATTTTCATCGGTGAATTATTTACTGAAAAGAAGAATCATAGTGTTTTCTTTTATCCAGAATGAGCCCTTTCTATCAACAGAGAAAGCGTCTTCCACGGAGCTCGCCATTTTGCACCACCATGTTTCTACGGTAGCCCAGAACGGGGGAAAAGTAATTAAATAAAGCACTGACACGAGAGCGCGCCTTTCGCGCTTTTGCAAGTTTTGCGGCTACCGTAGGTTCTCTGAGAAAGGGAACGATCATTTGGTTGTAATCTATAATCTCACCACTTGATGGCTCTAGATCTCACATGCTGGTCCTTTAAATACTTTTTTTAGGCAACGACTTTAGCAAAAAGCTCTCATTATGAGGAAGACATTTTTTCTTTCCATGGGGATATTTCCACAGTTAGTTTGTATTTTGCTGCTCCATTCCAGAGCAACCTACTGGCTACATACAGTTGCAATCAAAATTATTCACAACGCCCATTGCAAATTGGGTTTAATAGCAAAATTTACAAACTTTCGGCTGTTTGTGATAAACAAATTAAACAAGAACATTTTGTTTAATGTTTAAATAGCTCAACACAACTAACATTACAAGTGGTTTCTCCAAATTTAACACAAAATGCTATTTTTAATGACTGCTGCAGTCTCAAAATTATTCAACCCCCCAAATAGAATCCCTCATAAGAGCATATTTGCAAATCAGGTGTTGTCTCAAGCACACCTAATGCAGCTAATCAAGAGCTTAATTAGATGCATCAGGTTTGCTTGAGATAGAACACATCAAATACTTGCACTCGCTAGGGGTTTGTTGACAGTGACATTTGATTGCATATTAGAAATATGGCTGTCAAAAGAATTGTCCAAAAAGCGAATAGAGGCGATCTTTGCCTGGCACAAACAAGGAAAAGGATACAAAATGGTAGTTTGTGGCAGAAAGATGAAGCTATCAATGGCTGTCACCAGATTCCTGAGGAGAAGGGTGGTCAAAAACCCTCAAGTGACTGCAGGAGATCTGCAGCAAGACTTGGAGGCAGTAGACACTGAGGTTTCAGTTTGCACAGTAGGGCGCATACTAAACATTGAAGGTCTCCAAGACATACACCACAACTGATCCAAAAGCACAAGCTCCAATATGCACAAAACCATATAAATAAGCCACAGAAGTTTGGGGATATTGTTCTGTGGAGTGATGAAGCAAAACTGGAATATTTTGGGCTTATGAAACAGTGGTATGTCTGCAGGAGGAATAAAAAAGCATATGCTGAAAAGTACACCCTGCCTACAATGAAGAATTGTGGGGGCTTTTTGATGCTCTGTGGCTGCCTAGCTTCCTCTGGCCCTGGAAATCTGCAAAGTGTGGAGGGCAAGATGGATTCAGTCAAGTACCAGGATATCCAAGGAGAAAATGTCATGCCATCTGTAGGGAAGCTGACGCTTGGGCATCATTGGACCTTCCAAAAGGACAATGATCCTAAGCATTCCTCAACATCCACCAAGGCTTGGTTTCAGAAGAAGTCTGGGAAGATTCTAGAGTGCCCATCACAGTCGCCTCACTTGAACCCCATAAAAAAATCACTGGTAGGATCTGAAGAACACAGTTGCAGCATGCAAACCCTAGAATATAAGTGAACTGGAGGCCATTGTCCATGAGGACTGGACTAAGATTCCTTGGGAATGCTGCCAAAAGCTGACATCTGCCTATGCATCACATTTCCAGCAGGTCATAGATGCTTAAAGATGATAGATTAAAGATGCTTGTCATGAAGGGGTTGAATCATTTTGAGCCTGCAGTAGTCATTGAAAGTGGCATTTTGTGTTGAATTTCGAGAAGCCACTCGTAATGTTTGTTGTGTTGAACCATTTAAATTGTTCTTGTTTGATTTGTTCATTGCAAACAGCTGAAAGTTTGTAAATTTTGCCACTAAACCTAATTTGCAATGGGGGTTGAATAATTTTGATCGAAACTGTAGCTCTGAAATAAAGGAGACGATTTATATCATCATTGAGACGTTCGGAGGGTTGGAAGGGCATCTTGTATCCTACATGTAAAGCACGAAATCGTACAACTGACAACTCAGCAAATAGCGCATAAGGAGCAGTTATAAACTCGTTACCTTATTATACATCTTCAATCGCTGCTCCCTATGCATAATTCTGCGAAGTTCATACATTACAATTTAATTACGTTAAACAAAGTGAGATTGTTAACGTTAAGATACAACGGGTCAGCGTGCAAGCTGGTCAGGTAAAAAAAAAAAAAAAAATTGAAGACATGATGCTATGAAAGCATTCCCAGGGCTTCCCACTTTTCTGGCCTCGGTAAATTCTCTTTTACGTTGTTATTTACGGTCTAAACGAGAGATGGCGATATTGTATTAGTAGTGAGAGTAGTTTTTTTTAACCAATTTTCAACCTATGCGTGAGGTCAAACTAAGCTTCAGCATCAGAATTGATATGATCAAAATAAATAAATAAAATAAAAAGTGAGAAATTGCATATTGACGAAAAGTATCATTACCACCAAAACTTACCAAAATTGAAATAATGATAGAGCACAGCAAAGATCATTTTGAGATGAAAAGAACTATTAAAACCTTAAAATTAGGTACAAAATTTTAGGCACTCAGAGTGTTTCCTTTAATTTGCATTAAAAATTCTAAACAATTGTTGAATTGATTGAGAAAAATATTCCTAAATTTCCTGTCCTTATTTCTAATGAACCTGGAGCTTGTTCAAATCCCCGCTGGGAAAAAAAAAAAAAAAACCATACAGAAATCCTACTGGTTTTAGCGGGAATTGGAATTGTTTTGATTGGTAGGCCTATGTAATGGCAGTGGGGGATCTGTTATCGAAAACAATAACACATCATCAAATCCTAATGGACTGAGTCCCCAGAAAACACGACATGACGGAAACCATTATAATGGCTGTAATGGTAAAAGTTATTAGTTTAAAATGGTATGCTGTGGAAATCATAATATTTTGACCCAATGGTTCTATTGTTTTTTTGTTTTTTTTTCCCAGCAGGGATATAATGCCTGTGTTGTTTTCCACATCACGATTCCTTGTGTAGTTCAGCAACTTCTTGCCCATAATTCCTTGTGTAGTTCAGCTACTTGTTGCCTGCATTTTACACATTAAAATTAATGTACATCTCACATATCCAGATGTATTTGTGAGGTGAGAGCGGCTCTCACAGTTAGGACAAGCTTAGGGCCCAAACTGAACCTCGGCGGCCGAGGCTCGGCCTGATACCACTCAGCCTCAATGCCTGTCTTGAACAAGAAAATGATGATGTGATTATTTAGATGGACACCCTCCATAGTCCATACTCATCTTAGACAAATGTACAATGTGGAGACAGAATGGAGGGAGAGAGGGATGAATCAATGGCAGGACAGTTTTTCTGGAAAGATGTTTGCAGCATGTCCCAACCCACTTACTGGCTGAAAGTTACAGCTACAACCAGCAGGGCTCCCAAGCTGGTTTACGATCGTCCAGTCTGTATTTTGGACAGATGTCTCTCTGCTCTTACACCCCTGATTCAAATGATTTTCGCTTGTCAACAAGGCACAATTACATGGCAATCATTTGAGTAAGTTTCGTTAGAGAAGACAGACATCTAAAGTATGAGGGACTATGGCTTTCCAGTAGCAGGACTCCCTACCTCTGAAGACGATTATGTTTCTGCATATACTCCTCTGCCAGTAGAAATGATGGATGGCTCTTAGGACCCAGCGCTATTCTGTTCTGTAATTCTAATTCTCGCTCCGCTCCACGGATTCAAATCTGCGACTCGTGGAAATGACTCGGGTGGTGCAAAAGTTGGCCATGTTCAATTTAGCAAACAGAGTTACGTTGAAAACAACTTGTATTCTCAAAAGTAGGCAAGCGCACTGATTGGTTGATTTGGACGTCGCTGTTTTCATATTGCTCATAACATCTGATTACATTTTGCACTTTATCCTGCAGAGGGCACTAGTGTTTTTTGAATGTTGTGCGCAGGCAGTTCGTGGCCACAGGTGACGACCAGAGAGTGCGTCTCTCCGAATCTCTTTAAGCGCTCAATTTAGCGTATGAAAGGGTTCAGCAAAGGCAGTGTCGCTGAGGACTTCGGCTCAAAACTTATCCGTACTGGTGAGGGACCTAATAATTCGAAAGACCTGTAAAATGACTCAATTTTACTTAAGCGGTGGGAAATCTCAAATGCTTTTGATATCAGACAGTGCAGTCATGAAACGAGGGTACAGAAAACCTAAACAGAATTCAGGGCCAGGGACAAAGTATGCTCGTCCTTGAAATTTCCGATTTATTTACCATTTAGTTCAATGGACTCAGTCACAACTCTTAACATATTGACCTTTTGACAGCATCAATTATCAAAAATTTGAGGGACTTACTATAAGATTGAACTGTGCTTTTGAACAGTATGAGTTTTTGATATGGTCGCTGAAATGGTCTTTTCCCATGACATTTGTGCAAAATACGCAATAAAAAATCGACATCCGGTTTTTTCAAACAGTGACGTCTCTTTTCACAAGTGGGAAAAAAAGTGATGAAATTAGCTAAAGCCTGCTTTCAGCGGATTGCATTACTGTGCTGCAACGTGGTGTAATGTGTAACCTTTTATTTTGCCTGACTCATTGTTAGGTTGTTTGCCAAATGATGTCACTATTTTTATGAATGCTGGGTTTGTGTCGTCGTTGACTATGTGGAGGACAACTTCCGGTGTGTAGGCCTGTGAGGTTGACCTATGTAGTCACTCTGATTTCTGGTCACTATGCGATTAGTTTTGTGCCAAAATGATTTCTTTGAGCATCATAATCATTTTGCTAAGTATCGTGGAAATGCTTGAATTTGTGCTTCATGCCTTTTGTAGATAATCTCGTGTAAATCAGCTCTGTAGTTCGTGCTCGGTCATCAGAAGAGTTTTGTAGGAAGAAGTATGGTGGCATCCTGGGTCATGTAAATAAATATGTAAAGTATTTGGTCTCAGACGCAAATTTTCCCAGTTCTGCTGTTTCAGTTCCACTTTATTGAATGAAAACTCACATCACCCTGGGTATGTGTATGTAGTATGTAAACCGAATGTTGATGAGCCCGCATATCTTTAAGCCTTGGCCACACAAAGTCAGGACTGCCCAGATTTTCACATTAGGGACAGAGTTAACCAGGTGAGCTTATAGTGTGCCAAATCCTTTGTGTTAGTCAGGTACAGCAGCACCATTATCTCAAAGAGCTTTGGGCATTTTTGACCAAAAATCAAAATTTTGTGTTTCATACTCCATTTGACAATTTGTGCGTTTGTGAAAAATGATAAACATGTATTTTTTGTGGTATCTCAACAAAGCCCCAATTTATCAAAGCATCATGGCGTTTTGCTCCATCATGGCTGCACAGTACTACGGATTTGAATGGGCATTTAACTGTGTAACTGAAATGGCACTATGGGGACAATTTGTGATGGACGAACATTCCACATTACAATTAGCATAACAGGCTGTCCAGTAATTATTACGAGCACTACAGTGATGGATTATGGGCTGTCATGCAAAATGCAACATAAAATTGAGCTGGGAAGTGGAAAAAAAGAGATAGAAAGTTGAACAGGCTCATGTTTCATGTGTCTTTATTGATTGTGCTGTCCGTTTTTTTTAAGGGCTCCCTGTGATACTGCATTGGTGTATAAGCCCATAATGAAAAGAGCTAATCATCGCTAAAGCAGTACGGAGAAGAAGAATTGGCTGTGGTGAGTTGGCTGTTTCCAGCCTTTCGGGTGAGTTTGTATGAGCAGGGAATATCCTTGGAGCCAGCATGGCCGCCCTCATGGGTAGTTCCTCCTGCTGCTGGAGTCAGCGCAAGAGTGCTCTTCAGACGGCATCAGAGTAATCTCACGGCTCCTTGCTGCGGTGTATAGAATCAACCATCCCTTCTTTATTGACTTTATGAATAGAGATTTAACACCAAAATGATTGCAGTCTTATCATCTTTCAAAAAGTCTTTGATGGGCTTGATTTCACATAATGAAGCACCCAGGTAAATGATATGCTTCAAGGAACCTGTTCAAGGGGAATGTTTCTATTGCATTATTGTTCACTATTGGTGGGATGATGGCATTTCAAATAAATGAAAATGGGCAGATCACAGTTTATGCACATAATGATCCATAGATCATTAAACTCTTTGTCCTTTTGAAAATGTGTGCATGTGCATTTGTATCTTTTTTTATTTTATGACAATCTGTAATCTGATGCTACTGTTGTCAGGTTACAATCAAACTTCTTATGCATGCGTTTTACTGAGTAGTTTATCTGAAACTTTACTTGAGGTTATTTAAAAAAACTTTCTTAACAGCAGAAGGTTTTCAAATACCATTGCAAAATACTCACATTGGCCATTTTTTTAAGCCATGGAATTCTGATGAGCCAGAGTGTTTGAGTAAATGAAGCCATTTTATTTGACCTGTCCATTCTGACCAACCCAAAAACTCTGAGGTTGTTTAATCCATTGTGTGTTATTGTAATCTGAGTTCTGCTGTTTTGTGCTGGGACTGTACTGGGGTCAGTCAGAGGAGATACGCTGGTGTGATGACTATTAGTGAGGCCTGTGTTCGCAGTTTACTGGGCCATAGACAGCAGCTTATTCTATCAGAACAGAGTGCTGTACGTAAGGCTTAAATGCTTATACATGAGTCTTTTTTGTCTCAACCCGTGCAGTCATGCATTAAGCAACTCTTGTCGTACTGACCGTTAATATTTTCTCTTGTATTGAACTGAAACGGGTTGCTTGTCTTTGCTATCGATTGAAGAAAAAAGTGTGGGTTGAACTGAATGGTACTTTCTGAGGTCAGCACTGCATATTTGTCATAATGTCACGAGCCCTTTTAGAACACGTGCAGGTGTTTTGCCATTAAGGTGTTGAGCTTCTGAGGAAAAGGGAGAAATGGCACTTAGGACATGGGCTGTATTTTACATAATTGCCATTTGCTTCGCGAAATCCTAGCTCCGGCATGCAGGGACAAGAGAGTGAATTGACGCATATCCTGTAAATCTAGAAAACCAGCGACAGGTGAACAGCGTCAGCACTTCAAACGCTACTTTTCAAAGTCACTTGAGCCATTGCGCTTTTTTTCAGAGCTAAAGTCGCCCTCTAGTGGCAGCTTTCCTCCACCGATGCAAAGGTGCTCGCCTAATTCTAATGAAACTCAAATAATGAGGCGTGAGAAAACAGATTTGTCAGTGGGGCTCCCTTATCCTGATTTCTGTTGTGTTGGTGCAGTTTTTTCCAAAGCAAATTTGTCTGTAGCAAAGCTTTAGCTCACTTGCTGATAAATCTCCCCAGTGCTGTGCCCTGTAGAGACTTCAAAGCTGAATTTTTGAGCCAACCCACTTAGGTCAGTCTTTTTTATTTCACTTTGTGTTATGAAATAAATTGTATTTATGTCTTGGCGGTCCTGTTAAGAACATAGAGAAATTAATGAAATTGCAAATGGCCTAGGTTTTTGTAGGATAACATGCAACAGATTTATTGCCTCATTACCTAGTTTCGCATTATCCATGTAGTTCATTGGCTTTCGTTTATATAAGTGAGCATAATAACAGTTTCATTGACATTACTGGTCCTCAGTTAATGAAATGTGTGGTGTTCTCAAACAGGATTAATTTTCAGTCACTTTTCCTGATAGTTTTGTTTGATTGAGCTCTACTGATGCACCTGGGCTTGTATAGTTAAGACGAATGTAGAAGTGCATTCTCCGCTGTATTTTGATAGACAGGGCTGAAACTTTGTTTCAGCTGATGTTTGCTGAAGTTATAGCTCCCTTGGAGGGACTGTAGCAGTTATTTAGGGGTGGCAGAGTTGGTGTTCTGCAGCATGTGAGTATTAAATGACTCTAAATGGCATTTTCATTCTCCCCTTTGAGTGACATGTTATCACAGAAATCTCCACACCCCATTACACTGGAAATGGTGGAAAGTCAGGTAATGAGTCATATTAAAGGAGCTGCACATGGCACAATTCCTGGTCATGCTCACAACTTTGAACAAAGTAAATCCACTCAACTGCAAGTCAAAATCTAATCTCAATAATCAAAATGATTATTGGCGATGGCAGTCATTCTTTGTTTCCCTTGGCTAAAGCTTAAATAGTGCTTTGAATCCTCAAATTTCCATAGAAAGCTCCTTAACATAATGGGCATAATGCTGGAGTAACTAGAATATATATAAATAAGATGCAAAATGAAGACGGATTGGCAAGGATGCAATCAGATTATGACTAGCAGTCAAGCAGATTCAGTTTCTTAGGATTTAAGTTCTGAGTACGCGCAGTAATCGTGACACAGCTCCTTTAACCGTTAGACCAATAGAGGTAAAGAGAACCAAGGAAGATAATTGAAGCGTTTCAATAATAAAGAAAGTGTGTGTGTGTGTGTGTGTGTGTGTGTGTGTGTGTGGGTGGGTGGTGGTGGTGGTGGGGGGGGAGTGAAGTGAGGAAACATGGCAGCAAATCTTTTTTTGGAAATGGTATCCTGCTTGTTTGATTTGTGAGAGATCTACCCTGTATAGCAAGATGGGATCTGACTCTTGCAGGGGTCGTGTGATTAGGTGAAAGTTTAATGAAAGTAGATGCTGGTTTATATATTGTATCATGCGTTCCTCTTGTATCTTGGGACCCTCTTGACTTTGATGAATCCACTGTGAACTTTCATCTGCAGGTATCATTACCACCTGATAGAAGCACTATACCAGAGTTCCTCAAATCCAAGTTCAGCTCTGGTTTTCTCTCCTTCCTGGCAATTAAGAGTACTGATTGGCCAGAGTGTCATCACACCTGCCTCTCAGGTAAAGGGAGGGTGGAAAATCAGCACTTCCCTAAAAGACCCTGAAGTACCATGATTTGAGGAGCCCTGCTTTATACCCTTGTTGGTTTTTGTATCAGTGAGCTGAGTTTGGGTATTTTTGTGTGTGTTTCTTTTCAAGTGTACCTGTAGAGGGGTGTGTTTCATGTCCAAGTCTATCACCCTGTGTCATCAAGGGGGTTCGTATGGTGTTAGTATTCTGCCAGATGGTAGTTAGTTTTGTAGTGGTGACCAAGCAGTCTGATTTTGGAGCCGAGGACGGTGGAAACATCCATTATGGTTTATATTAAGGAAAACAGTTGCTGTAGCAACAAAGGAAGACAAGAGATCATGTGGGATGGTAGGATCTGGTGTCATGTTATTGGCCACCGATATGGCTGCATGGTGTGGAGTGCTCTCAGGAGCAAATGTTTCAGCCGGACATTTTAATATCCCTGCATTACACTCTCCTGAATTCATTGGGCTTTACTCTCATATTTTTTTTTAATTGAATGAATGATAAAATCATCTACATGAACACAAGAAAATAATGTTACTCTCAAACGAGAGCTTGATTGACTCCATCCATCCATCCATCCATCATTTAGCCAGTTATCTGGGTTAAGGTTGTGGTTTCAATGGGGTGAGAGGGGTAGTTCTGACCTCTTAGGACTTTCTCCTAAAAGCCATTGATGATGGTCACATCTCAGTTTAATGCGCTCAGTTTTGGGCAGTTAAGCTAAGTGAAGAGTCTATGTTTGACTGTAGTACCCATCTGAAATCCTGATGAGACCATTTGCCTTCCCGTATCAGAAGTGATGAAAATTGCCAAAACCGGTTTACAAAACTCATCATCGACGATTGGACAGTGTTGATACGTGCTCCACTTTCCACTCTGCGTTCTGTTGTCTTTTTTTTTCTTTGTGAATTGTGTTTTCCCTGATTGCACTGGGAAGTTGTTTTAAGCTGTAATATTCCGGCCTTCCACGTCTTCCGACGGTGACCCGCGGCAACCCCCTCGGCTGCGTGTGAGCGCCAGCCGAGAATAATGAGAACTTTTCATAACTCCGTCCGGCGAATCTGAAAACATTTCGGAGGAATGCGCAGGGAAAGGAGCTGACCTTTTCCAGAACAGAAGTCGCATTTTTCCCCCTGTCGAAGCTACTAATCACGCACTCTTAGAAGCTAGCGCTAAAGGTGCGACCTCGCGCTTGTTCCCATCGTCGTCCTGCTGCGCTGCATTTGCTCACTGCAGACCTGACGGTTCGGCTTCTTAAACTTCGAAACTCCTGCGTGTTACGGCCATGATATGGGTTCCCTACATTCCTCCTACGTTGTTCTTCTGGCATTTGTACGATATTTATCTCAAGCCTTTTTGATTGTTTTCATTTCATTTCTGACTTGGTGCCAAGTAGACTTAAGGCAGGACCGAATACTTGTATTGATGGAAAATAATATGGCGCGCAGTTCTTAAGGACCTGCAAATGGTAAATGAGACTTGATTCAAAGCGTTCTGTTCTGTGGACTACAATCAAGCTGTTTGTAGAGTATGGGAATGTACTCTGGTGTGTGGGTTCAGTTTTGATTCTGATTTTATGGTGGTTGCCGTGACAATCAGACTTGGCTCTGTGGGCATTAGGCTGTGGTGTTTGAGCGTCAAGTTCAAGTTGCCTGGTAGAGATGAATTTGGGCTCCGGGGCACCTCTGGGGCCCCTGATACAAACTGACTGGTGCCGCCTCAGTTTCGCCGAGGGCTTGGCTCCCTCTTTAAGCATGGCCCTCCAGACCCCTGATTACAGGGTGAAGCCTACCTCCTTTCCCCTTTTGAAATCCTCAGCCCCGAGTATCGTCCTGCTGGATGATGGGGGGGGTTGCATTTGGAGCCTTTTGAAGTGTCCCATCTTTATGGCCAAACATCTGGTGCCCCAAACACACACCTCACAGCTGGCTGTACAAAGGAGAGGGGCCCAAACACTGGGCTGAATACACACCTCCCTCCCTCTGAGCAGCTCTACGATACCAGCTCCAGCTCCCACCTGCATACCCGCACTTACACAGAACACTCATATACTGTATATATCCAAACTCACACACACACACACACACACACACACACACATACACATATACACACACGCACATATGCACACACTTACATAAATATGTATATACACACATGCACATATTTACACGCACACTTACGCATATATACACACACTTAAACGCATATGTACACAAGCATGCTCACACACACACTTGCACACGTGTACAGTGCATACAAAGAAAAGCGCACACTTACAGTGGGGTGCAAAAATTTGGGCACCCCTGGTTTTAATGACTGTTACAATTAATCTCCTAGTGATTGAAAGCAAACCTGAAAATTAAATGCCACAAATTTAAACATGACACCTTTCATCACATTTTGAAGCAAGAATGATTTTTATTTTTGACTTTTTACATTTCCAAAATAATAAAACAAGGAAAAAGGCCATGTGCAAAAGTTTGGGAACCCTGTCAGCTAGTAGTTTGTAACTCCTCCTCAGGCAGCTATAACAGCTCGCAAACGCTTCCTGTAGCTAGCTAAGAGTCTTTCAATTCTTGTCTTTGGAATTTTTCCCCATTCTTCCTGACAGAACACCTCTAGCTCAGAAATAATCTTTGATTTTCTTGCATGCATGGTATGTTTGAGGTCTCTCCACAGATTTTCAATAATATTCAAGTCTGGGGACTGTGATGGCCATTTCAAAACCTTCATCCGTCTTTCCTGGAGGTACTTCATGGTGGATTTTGAGGTATGCTTCGGGCCATTGTCTTGCTGGAATACCCAACGTCTCTTCAACTTCAATTTCTGGACTGAGCTTTGAACGTTAGCCTCTAAAATGTCTTGATATTTGGTGGAATCCATTCTTCCTTCCACCCACACCATATTACCTGTTTCCCCCAGCTGCTACACAACCCCAAAGCATAATGGATCCACCTCCATGCTTAACAGTTGGCAACGTGTTCTCTACAAATGCTTCACCCTTTTTTCTCCTAACATACCATCTTTGGTTATGGCCAAAAAGTTCAATTTTGGTTTCGTCAGTCCAAAGCACAGTGTTCCAATAGGCTTGAGGTTTCTCAAGGTTCTCTTTTGCATATTTCAGATGCTTAATTTGTGTTGAGGTTGTAGGAAAGGCTTCTTTCTTGCAACTCTGACTTGTAGGTCTTTGTTATTTGAGGTACGCTGTATTGTTGTCCTGTGAACAACTAGACCTGTGTCTGCTACTCTTTTTTGCAGCTCTTTTGCAGTGATGTGTGGGTTCTTCTGAGCATTTATCACCAGATCTCGGGCCATTCTATCTTAAATTTTTCTTGGTCTTCCAGATCTTGCTTTGACTTCAATTGTTCCATTTATTTTCCATTTTCTTACAATGTTTCTGACAGTAGAAATGGGTAGTTTTAAACGTTGCAAGAGTTTTTTGTAGCGCTCTCCTTGTTCGTGGAAGTGAATTATCTTGATTTTGACACCCTTGGACAACTGTTTAGAGGAGCTCATGGTTTTTAACACCAGACACAACAGCCACCACAGTTGGATACTTTAGAAGGCATGGCGTTACTTCAGAATATATAGTTCAACCCTGGAATTATATTCACCTGACTCATTGAAGCCCTAACGAGTAAATCAACTAGGTCTGGGCCTTAGTAATCATCTTCTTAAAAGGTAACAAAGAATAATCCAAAAGGGTTCCCAAACTTTTACACAGGGCCCTTTTTCATTTCTTATCATTTAAAAACTCAGAAAAATAAAAATAAAAAGAAACCTTGCTTTTAAATTTGCAGAAAGGTGTCATGTTTAACTTTGTAGCATTTAGTGTTCAGGTTTGCTTTCAATCACTTGGAGATTAATTGTAACAGACATTTAAAACAGGGGTGCCCAAATTTTTGCACCTCACTGTACATATGCATGTATATACACACACGCACACAATTACACCCAAATATACATACACACACATACACACATGCAGACACACATACAAACACACACACGCCTATACATGCACATGCTGACACACATTTACGCATGGACACACGTGTACACACGTTCACACATGCGCACTGGCACATAAATAACCACACATACATCCACAAATTTCCACAGCGTTCTAATAGAATACAGCAAGTCACAATTTATACATTTTCAAACTGCCAGTGCATTTGGACATAACTGTATTTTATTGCACAAAATAAATGCATCACAATGAATCCCACTTACCCATAAAATGCCTCTCATTTACCCTTTTTAACCTAGAAAAACACAGCAAGTGCAAGTGAATCTCAAGCATTTGTTGTTTTCCTTTATATTTTCAAAAACACAAATTAGTGATGTACTGTGTTTTACCAGATCACTTCAGATACGCACAAAGTCACACATGACGCACACACAGACGTAAACCCGCAGATGCACACGTGTATCCACACATTCACTCGTGCATGCACACGCGCGCGCGCACACACACAGCCGAGCTTGTGCGGGCATGCAGGCTCCTATACGTGCACACATACATGCTCATGCATGCACAGTCCATCCTGATTTTATTCACAGCGCATCCCTCTTTCTTCTATTTGCTCATGAGTTTGGCCAATTTTGCGCTTATTTGCTGATTTTGCATTGGCATCTGTGCTACCTTAAGAAAAGGGAACTTCGACTTGGCGGCATAAACTTCAAAATATGACTGCACAGTTTTCTTGGCATATAAGTTTTTTAGTTTTTTTTCTATTTTAGCCCCTTTCTTCCTACTCTCTGGTCTGGTAAATTGATCTTCACACATAATTCTCTGACATTGTAGACAACGTAATTTGCATGAATGTAACCTTGCGAATAACCTGGGAAAATATCAGTTCTCTCTGTTGAAGCGGATGAAATCAAACGAAAGCAGTTCTCCCTGGAAAAATTTGTCTGTAAGAAACGTTGTGACCGTGGGTGGAAACGACAAGTTCTCTGTGGTCCAATGCCCTGTTGATCAGTCTGATTTCAGTATCAGGAAAGATAGCCTTTGTTAAATTAACGGCAAAGCCATGTACAATCTCTCTCCCACTGTCCTTGAAGTAAAGCACCCATCTTTTCCATGCGTTCTGTAATGCGATAGGGACGTAATCTGATAAAGGCTCAGGAACAGTCAAAACAATACTGTGACCAAACTGCCGGCTGAAGCCTGCTTTACCATTTGAAATGTCATTGTTGGCGCAGACAACTCTGTGCTTTGTTGTGTGCACGATGTAGCTCCTGGAAAAAAAAAAAAAAGCTGACTAAATTTGAATTTTATTGGATTTCACAGTCCTTTCCAATTTCAAAATCATCCAAGTTTCCAACTAAGCACAAAAAAGGATCAAAGTCAATAAATTCAACAAACATGGGCATAAATACAAAATCTTGACAGATTTCTTTCTGACTAAATTAAAGTGTGATTTCTTAGGCAGGAGATGTCCTGAATTTCCCTGGTAATCATGGGTGGCCCTGCTCTGTCCCGCAGGTGCACAGGGCCTGTGTGTCTCGCCTGTGGTGTAACAGTTCTTTTCCCTGTGGTCCCACCAGGTGGCCGAATTTGAATTCGTCCGTGCGGGGATCATTTGCCTCAGGTCATGACTGTACTTATCGCCAGCTCTGTGTCTGTGATTGATTCACACTGGCTCAGGTTGTTTTTGGCGTGTCGCTCACCATCATTCACAAAGCAGAGGCCGTGACAAATGATGGAAACTACCAATCCTGAATTTGCATTTTTAACTCTGTGCTCCAGCTCTGGGGGGGAGATGGGAATGAATTTCTCACTGTCACTGCTATCGCACTGCGCCAGTATGGAGATGGGGAATGAGCTGTGCGATTTCTCACTGCATCAGTGATGGATTCACCAAGATCCAGCAGCATTTTACAGGCCAGGGGACCCCTGTCAACATTTTCTGATTTTCCCAACACCCCAAAATGGCATGCAGTTTGTAAACCTGCTTTTAAGAGATCAAAACACAAAGTCTTCACACTCAAAAACACACACAAGCACAAGTACTCTTATGTGTTCACACACTCCGCACACGAGTACTAACACACACAGACACAACGCGTACATATATGGGCATACACATACACACGCGTGCACACCCACACGCACACCAACACACACACACACACACACACACACACACACTCTCACACTCGCAAACGCACACACACGCGCGTACATACATACTAACATGTTTTTGAAATTAAACCTAAAGCAAATGGAGCTGTGTTGCATCCAGCTGTGTCACATGATCTCCGCACAAAACAAGCACCAGGCACAGCTCATTACCCAGCATGCAAAGCAACTCACCTCTGGAGAGACCAGATGGAAAATGCGTAAGACTTTAACTGCTCCCAGAAATGAGGGGTCATTATTGTTCACTTCCCTAATTGCCATTTAAGGCTCAATTACTATCTGTGGGTACGAACGTGCACCTTTTATCCGTTAAAAAAAAAAAAGCAAAACTGAGTGTCATATGATCATTATATTATGATTGTTGTTATTATTAAGCCAGTAATGAGCACTGTACCATTCTAGCAGCTATTCCGGTTTTGTTCTTAGAGTGTTGGAGTTCGATGCACTGCTCCACCTGGATTATCTTGGCCTGTTTCAGTGATGCTGTGTTGGTGATCAGCGGCCCTACTGTGTTGCTACGTCTGAGAGGAAGTTCACATTTGGTCTCATCACTCAAAAAAATCCTCATATGTTGCTGAATTTGTCTCCGACTGTACATTTGGCAGCCGCTTCAGGCGAGGGGAAGTTTGAATGTGGAACAGCACTGCTGTGATGTAGCATATTTGTGCTTGTCAACTCTCCGTTCAAAAATGCAATAAAAAAGACAGCAATGAAACCGAGAGATGTGTAAGGTCTGCCCTTAGATCAAGGGTAGTCAATCTCATCCACAAAGGGCCAATGTGGGTGTGGACTTAATTCCAACCATGAAGTCACACACCTGACTCTATAGCAAAGACTCGCAGAATCAAGTTTGTAACTGATCGGTTGGAATGAAAGCCCGTCCCCACACCAGTGCACTCTGTATAAGGTCGAATGAATCACTTCTTTATGCTTATACGGAGCTTGAGATGGGTAAATCTAAAGCTTTGCCCTGGCTGCAGTTTGTCTGGTCCTACTTGCTTGCCATAGGAAGGCCCGTGGGAGCGCTGTGACCGATGGGAGGGTGATTCCCCATGTCCCAGAATCCTCCATGCTGGGGTGCATAACAGTCCCTGACTCGGCCCTGTTGTTTGTTCAGGCCTGTCGGCCCAGGCTTAAGCCCCTGTCCTCCCAGGAGAATCATTCCGCTCCGCCCCGCACTGATCTCCCGAGCCATAGCTAAGCACCCGGCCCTCAGGGTTATTTGCCCTTGGGATGAGCCCGGGGGAACCCTTCGAGCTTTAGCCTAATGTGTGAAGCTCCCTCGGAATGCTGAGGGCTGCATGGGGTTATGAGTGCTGCCCCCTCCTGGTGTGGCCTGGAACTGTCAGGAGTGCAGTGCATGTACAGCAGGGATGGGACCCCCCAGCATGTTTTAGATCTCTCTGCGCTAAGCTTGCGCACCTGAATCTAATGATTGCAACAATGTCAAGTGTTTCACAAGCTACAGTCTTGAATCAGACATGTTAGACCAGAGACATCAAAAACCTTCAGGGCCGTGACTCTCCAGGAGCAGATTTCCCTACCCCTGATAAAGTGGGAAGTTTTTCTGCTTTTCTTGGTTTTTTTAAATCAAGGGCTACTCAACTCTGCAGTCCACAGCCATGTCTGCTGGAATTTTCTCCAACGATTCGTCACACAAACCGATTTCACTAATGAACTCACTCCCTGAGCCAGGGAGGTGTAAGACTTCCTGAAACCAGCTGCAGCAGAGCATGTTTTGAAGCAAAAATTTTGAGAAACCATGGCCCACCGGGCCAGACTTAACCCCTGACACTCAAACTCTTCACTTATGTTTTTCGTAAAGTAGGTTCGAAAAAGTTTTTTTTTTTTCGTATTGTAGGACAGTGTCACACATTTATTCTGCATCTGCTGGTTGCAGCGCTTCACTGAAGCTACATTACACTGTTGAACATCAAATAGAATATGTTTAGATCTTGTACATCATTTGTAATTCAGTAGGACATATTTGGGATCATTGGAAACCTCTAGATTGCCACTATAGAATTTGAAATGGGCCTGAAGTTCCTCCAGTTTGACTACAGCAGCTGCATTTGATGAACGCTTACATGTGTTTGTAGGTTTTATGGGGTTAATAGTGCTCGTTTGGGTGTAAGGGTGCTAACTGCACTGTGACATATCGCCATTCTGGCTCACGATGACTGCTTCGTCTGGGTTCTCTTTTGTACTGTCGACTGAATAAACAACCGTCGCCTGAATCGGCTATTGCGTATCACCAAGGCTCCTCATGCTAAAAAGTTGGCACCTGTAAATGACATCATAGAACATTCCGGGCATTGTCCCAGAGGCATGATCATTGGCAGATAATTGAGGGTTGAGGGCCGGGAGAGTTCTCCTCCCCTTACACCTGCAGGTTTGCTGTATTCATACCCCCTCTCTGATGGTGTGTCTGTTGACGCGATGCACCCACCCCGCTTCAGCTGAGCCCCAGTACAAACCCCCCTCCGGGCCACAGACGGGGGTGTGAGCCACGCGAGAAATCTAACATCTACCCCTGCAGAGTAGCATGTTTACTTAGGTCACTATTGAGCGCCAGTCAATTACTACCCAATCCACTTTCTGTTAGCAAACGCATTGTTGTCAATTTCCTGAGCTGTCTGGAGCTGTGTCAAGCCTTTGTGTCCCTCGGAACTTGAAGGGCCTGTTTAAAATATACGGGCTCTGGGGTCAATCCGAAGGTTAGAACATGAAAGATGGATAAATGTTTATTTTTGGGCAAGACAACGGATACGACTGAGTTGCCATTTTAGGGTCGTGCAAGCGCTGAGGTAAACTGAAGTTTCAGGCTTGTAGCACTCGGGACTTTCATTTTGTTGTCAATTTAACCACTAAAGCAAGTTAAAATGGTCACACTTAAAATGTGTGGACTGGGCAGAGGGATCGTTAGAATATACTTGTTATTGTAGGCTAGTTTCTCTGACGATAGCTTCTCGAGTGTTAGGAATGAGCAATGGCGTTGAATAAAATTTAGTCCTCTGAAGACATAAATCATCAGATGTTTGTAAACTAGAGAGAAAATTTTAAAAAATGGCATAGTAACAAAACGGAATGAAGTTTTAGTTTTTGAATTGGAAAAAGTATTCACTTTGGGTGAGTAATGTCTTTTTGAAACTGCCAAAACCTCGTTCCGCTCCTTGTGCTAGAAAAGGAGACGAAAGATGAAGACTGAGAGGGATTAAAACAATGCCTCCAGCATCACCATTCAGCCAGTGCAGTCAGGCAGAACCTGAGTGGGGAGGGAGCTGACTGGGACTGACGGAGGTTAGCACGGCGCAGCTACGCTAACTCTGCCCTCAGAAATACACTAGCCCCTCTCCTCTGCCTGTTAGCTCTTGCTCCATTGTGCAACCTGCACGCCTGCGCCTGCCATTGCACAGCTATTTAACCTCTTAAATGCTAACTTTTCACTTAAGGTTTCCCTTAAGTAAGTTCAAAGTCTGAAAAAGCATTTTTTTTTCAATTTGTAGGACAATATTGCATGCATATTCTGTATCTGCTAGTTGCAGTGCTTCACTGAAGCTACATCACACTTATATTGAGGAAAATATTTGAATGCTGGACGCCATGTTTTTATGGCCACAGAATTTCATCAAATGGAAAATATCTAGATCTTGTACATCATTTCATACACATTTCCCTGTAATTCACCAGGACATATTTGGGATTGTTGGAAACCTTGGGATCTCCATCTGAATTTAAAATGGACCTGAAGTTCCACAGGTTTTAACACGGCTGCTATATGGGTCTGTAGGTTTTATGGGTAAAGCTTCACATGGCCTCCAGTTTCACCAGTAAAACTCCATCTGGAAGTCAGTTTAATAATATTTGGAATTTTAACGTGATGAATGTATAAATGTGCCGTTTTTTATGAATTGGTGGCTCTTAAGGGCAAAACTTCATTTCTTGGTCAAATACAGGTGACCTTTACAGTGACGCCGCTCATTTCAGATTTTCCTCAAAAGTCCAGTATTTGACAATAATCCAGAGAAGGATTTTGTGGACACATGAAAACATTACCGTTTGAAACTTTCCTAATTTTATTAAGGCTGTGGTATTAAATGACTGTGTCAAATATGAATCGCTAAAGTTTTTTTGCTGAAAAGATAATGCATAATGTGGAATTTACCACCAGTTTGACCTTGTTTGGAATGCTGTTTATGTTGATCATCATGGTTTCTGTGATGATGGTGAGATCTTGAATTTGTATACTGAAACACTACACCAATATTATGAAAGAAGCTCAAAACATGCAATGCAAATTATTTCGATCATTCTTTTAGAGTGTGTCATTGGCAGACTATCACTGAAGTGCACACGATCATGATAAATTTGTTCTGCGGTGTTGTAAGACATGGACTGCGCACTGTTTCAATATCACTATTTTATACAAATCGTGAGAATAATCTGTTGAATTTTATTTTAGCATGCTTCCTTTTAACAAGGCTTAATGGCAGTTGGTATCATTACAGATCCCACAATGATGGCATACTTAGCTTCTATAGCAGGCAACATTGTAAACTAGAACTGCATTTCGTCAGGATGAACCTCGAGAGTGTGCTTGCGAAAATGTCCGTTAAATATACTGGTTGTGGTGTTGAGGCTGCCCTCTAGTGTTCCGTAATGTCATAATGGCAGAGCTCCACCATGCATTTTTAATAGAGATAAGAAGGGATGAAAAACAGGGATTGCGAAAGAATGAAAAGGGGCTATGCAACCGTTTGTACAAGGCCCAGAGACACTGTTCGGCTGGACGTTTCGGCGTTTATACCGCGTCTCTATCACGAACGCTCGGGCACTTGATACGGGACAAAAAAGTGTGTGGAAATTGGAAAAATAAATAAATAAACAGACTTAAGAAGAACAATGTGTTGCTTGCCGCAAGCACACAATGATTACAAATTTATCCACCATCTAAGTGTTATAATGCCGTTTGTTTGTTTATTTTTTCACAGATAGATTGGTTGCTGTCGAGTCTGCAATTTCATGGTGTGCTTGATTTATGTTTGTTGAGGAATTGCTCCAGATCTTATTTCACATAATATAGATAACATACGCAACAAATTGTTTGTAGAACATAGTTTATTTTCTTCATTTAAATTACTTTCATTATATTCATGTGCACAGCACATACAGCACAATATTTAGCAGTGCCTGTATAAAACTACAGACAAATTCTGGTAAATGTCAATTAAATACATAGCATGTGAACACAGGCTTATGTCTCTGTGCAGTCTCATGTTGCTTAGAATCCTTCACCCGAATGCAGAAAAGACCAATGATTGAACCAGGTGAGCAAATGAGCTGATCAATAAAAATGTATGGGTTCCAAATCTTATTTCACAGGTAAAGCCACTACTGCCATTTTTCTCTCCTTGTGAACAGTCATCTTGGTATGTATTTGTGCATTTGTTTAACCAAATGCAGACAAGTGGTTTATTTGACCCCTGTCGGGAAATGCATTTTAAATTCGCCTGAAGGGACCATTTTCTGTAGATTGCCTGTTGTAAACATTGTCCATACTAGTGCAGAAGAAATTACATGTCTGCACGCTGGAAAGAAATGAATCACGAAGTGTCATTGTTTTGGTTCAGGTGAATGAGATCTACCTCAAAGCTTTGCTACAGAGCTTCTGCATTAAAGAAAGTGAGAGACAAGAGCCCACAGAAGCCATGACGGCACCAGGAAGTGGCACAATACACTTATTAATTATGGGGAACCGAAGCACCACACATTCAGCGTGTCACTTTCTAATTTCATCCACAGTTCAGGTAGGAGTTAAGTAGTGCCATTTGGGAATAACACTTACCAGACATGGGAGTCTGTCCAATCTAACCGCGACCCACTTTATACTCAACATTCAAAAAAAAGAAAAAACTTTCTTGCCTTCTATTTTTACAAGTAAGTTCAGCTGTGCCTGAAGTAAACTACAGAGAATGTATGTATATGGGCCAGAAATGTATAAAATATCCTTAAATGTCTAATTCAAGTTAGTCATAAGGTGCACCGTGGACATACTTAATGCCAACTGTGCCTTATTTTAACCAAAGAGATATTTAAGAAGACATGAGAACAGCATAAAATGGTGACCAATAGGAATGTCTAATCTGAGAGCAAACCTTTCTCAGGAGGACTGTGAGCAGTCTCAGTCCCACCCATTGTCTGAAAAGCAATTTCCCTTACTCTGTTCTCCTGGAAACAAGGTGATACAGAGTCTGCTTTGATTTCAAACATATTCCTCAAGCTAAGTCTGCAAAGCAGGCTTCTTCTGTTACACCAGTTACCAAGAGATATATTTACTAAACATGTAAAGAAAAATATAGGGTTACTGGACGACCATATAGCGCAGTCCAACAGCTGCCGGCAAATATTTCCACCATGATTACCCTTACTAAAAGTAAATCAGAGGGTAAAGATAGCTCAAACATGAAGGGGCTGAACTAGGACGCAATGGCAGCCTGGTCGTCTGCTTAAGGGAAAAGCGCTGTTTCGCGACCCATGGTTAGACAGGAACTACATGACCCAGTGCAGGTCAACCCAACGCTGAAGAATTCCCTAAAGCAGGTTTTAAAGGAGGTCATTGGTTACTAGTTATATGAGGTAGAGGAAGAAAGCGAGCCAACAAAATATCAGGCAAAGGAAAAATGACAAAGCAGTGATGTGTTCCTCCTCAAAAATACTGAGCAAATGAAGTGAAGGACTTCTAAAATATCATTTGGAACAACATCCACCATTTTCTTTTTTTTTTTTTCCTAAATTACCTACCTAAAACAATACTGATGGTTGGTGTGCATGTGGTTATTTTTGACAGCCACCCAACAGCTCTGTCTATCCCTAGCGCCTAAAAGCTGACAGTCTCATTGTAAAACATGTATTTATAAAAACAGCCAAGGGCACGGTGATCCGTTTGCAATTAGCGGACCTCCCCGTTAAACTTCTAAATTATTAGCTTATATAAATGTCGTGAAGACTTCTCTCTATCGGCGGCCTTAGGACAGAGATTGACTGCAGGAAAGTTCAAAGTTCAACCCCCCCAGCAGAGCTAAAAACAGATTTCAGGGGTAGGACTTCGACACCGCACTTTCTGTAATGAGAGGTAAGCTGACACCGTTTCAATTAAACCCTGTCGCCACACAAAAGAGCTGTGGCCCTGTATGGTTCCCACAGCCTGTTACTCCTGTCGGGACTGACATATTGTCGGCCTACTTCCTCAAGCTAGGGCCCTGAACTAAGACTTAGACTTGTCACAGAAAGACACAAGAGAAAATTACACTTATTCCTCGACGCAGTCGTACACTAGAACTTCAAAACCGCGCAAAACCCAGTGAGGAAATTCACCTGTCCACACATTTGATAGCAGCACCCTTTCTCATGCGCCAGTGGATTGCTAAGTTTCGTCCACTCGCGGCAGTCCAGTTTCCCAGAAATACAAAAACCATTAAGCATTATAAATAAGTGTCCCTCAATCCTTAAATAACTCGTTTGAATACAGTACACCTTTTGCATAAAACTCCATTTGAAAGTGCATGGTTTTGAGTCCCCGTCTCCTGTTCTGTGCATTGAGGTAACATCTCACCAGATCCGCTCAGATTCGTGGTAAAAAATGTGTGACTGTCGTGGCTGGGGAGACTCGGTTTCCTTTTTTCGTCCTGCCGCTTTTGCTCAGTCCGATGTACATCCCCGGGTACGCTGCCGATTCATAGGCGTTGTAGTTGTTAGCCAGGAGCTTCTCTTTAAACTTGCACTCGTTGTTGTAATGCCGCTGAAATCGCCAGATGAAGACGAATGAGCATTTTCAATGGCATAAATAAGACTGATTGTTTATCATGTTTTTTAATGTTGTATTTGCCAAAACTTGTGACCGTCAATTTTTCCTGCACTTACAGGCATTGAACTCGTGAACTTTACAGGCATAGCAAATAAGAAAAAAAATCCGTACTTGTACGAAGCTAGGCTTTAGAATCCATTCCATTTCCTAACAAGTAAATTTAACAAAAGGCCTATAAAAGCAATTTTATGTATTTATAAGAATTTTGTGCGAAAATTAGCATAAAAAGTCCTCTATGGACATCCTACAGTGCGTCCACATTCGTTGACCCATGCTGTAGCCTAATTTCAGCAAGTCAATTATTTATTATTTATTTTTATGAATTTTGAATGTTTTTACTTTCCGCTATAATTAAACTTGCTATGGTTCATTGCGTCATGCTCGGGGATACCCCCAGACTATTACGCTGACGTTTCAGAACCTGCTCAATCAAAAAAAAAAAAAAAAAAAAAAAAAAAAAGGGGGGGGTTGTGGGTGGTCCTTGTCGGTCACTTACTGGGAAAGACAGTAGGTACATGTGTTGGCTGGCTATGCAAAGAATGGAATGCGCGGCCTGTATGATCTATTGCGCTACCGTTCCTGAGTTTATCCGGCTTACAGTGAAAACACAGCAAGGCACGCCACTACTGCGCTCCATTGCGTTATGCGGACAGGGCTGTTGGTGCGACTCAAGAGGAAGACAATATGTCAACAAGCACCGATAAGACTATCTATCCACTGACAGGAAATCGGCTATAAATCGTTCCGCATACTCACAGATCCGTACAGCTTCCCCTTGCTGTTCATGGCCACGAATAGGCCGCTCCGAATGCCAAACAGTGTCACCACACCTCTTTCCACGGGAGATATTTCGAGAAGACCTGAAATACACAACAAGGAACACTGCAATTGTACAACCACGTTGATCGGCGTTCCTTTAAATATCCATAATGGCTTGTTTTCAAGCCGTTATGTTGTGCTCTCAGGAAATGACATCGTCCGCTTTAGAAGAGGCGTGTTTTCCCAGACTGACTGCGCATGACTCTGATGTGCTTCTGTGACTGTAGACCTAATTACGGCATGACATCGAAGGAACCTGTCAGTGCAACTGAAATTCGCGCATATAAATGCTTTGCGTCTATCATGTTTACGAGCCTGTGTGAGTTTTGCTCTTTGGATCACTTGTGTGGTTCAGCGGTATCGGTGACTGGCCAGTGGAATTACTGCTACCAAAACGAGGGAAATCCAGTTTTTTGCCCTCATATTACACCCATTCAAAGCCATTTTTATAAAGGAGTTCCCGTTAGGAGTTGCAGCTGGCGACTGTGGAGCTGCGCCCATAATCTCTATGTTGCTTTATAACTGCTAGCTTTCTTCTGACATTGTTAAACTTGTAATCCGCCCCCTCATCTTTATGCACAAAATATACTCGGGAACACTTCAAATTCATGTAGTGTCATGCGGAACATGTATGAAATTATGAATAATGTGCATGTGTCAACACTTCGGCAAAATACTCAATTCAGTTAACTATGAGGTCAAACGCTTGGTTGAAAGGGTATACCCTATATGCAGTTTCCTATAACTTCGAACTTTTGACCGCCGCACATTGAGACAACACTAGGAACTTAAGCACGCGCTCTTTTGAGCCATTTATTTATTTTTTATTTGCAATGTTTTAATTATACGCGATTTTTTTTAATTGTACGGTAAATATTATGGTGAGAGCATTATATTACCGGGCGATACACAAGCCCTGTGAAGTTGCGCACAAAATGTTAGCGGAGATCCGCAACCAACGTTCGAGTCAAATAATTAGCCTAATTCTACCGCGCAATGTCTCATTTTTTTAATCTGGTAGAATGCCGATTTAGTTTCTTAAATATGACTTTCGCTGGCTGTTTGAATGATGTTCGGGACACTGCGCATGTTGACACCAGTAATGCTTTCAAATGCTCTCGATGGTCTGTCGGAAATTATTTAAGATTGCCATAATGAAGGTGTTGGCTGAATCGATCATCTTCCATTGTGTCCAGAACTAAAATAAAAGACAACTCCGTAGCTCCGACAGCGACAAACAAGTTGCCCATTCGCAATGTTAGTATAACATTTAATTATAAATAACTTACTGTATCGATTTTCGTTATGTACTCCGTTTATCTTCCCATCGGGTGAGACTTGAATATGAAAACCAATGCCAACATTGCAATAAAGGCGCCGGAGTCTTTTGATGCCCATAAGATAGTCACTGTCCCGGCTGATCTCTCTTTTTTCCCCGGGGATCCTTGCCAATGAGCGAGAGAATAAAGTCTCCCAGTGTCGCTCCAATGTGGTGTTCTTTCTGCCTGAGAAGGGAGCACAGCGCACCAAACAACACACCAGTCCCAAGACTAATATTGGTAAGAAGGACGATTGACTAGTCATCCTGATCAGCAATGAAACACGTGTCTGAAGGAGGCAATTGAACTAAAAATACCGTCTTCTCTCTCCGCTGTATTCTTAGGTCGAAGGCAGAAAAGGGCAAGAATATAAGGGAGCGCAAACGCTCACTTAGAGACGAAGCTGCCGATTTCCAGTGAGCGCTACATGGACCCTCCGTTTCAAAGGGCTGTAGCTTCTGTGTAAGTTTACTTAGACTGGGATCCCAAGTTGTTTTGAGTCCACGGAGAAGTTAAGTGTTGATCGCCTATACAAGCACGACACAGCCATGCCGCTTTTCGCTCACTGACGATATTTATATCTGCTTCGAAATTACATCACACGCCACCTACTGCAGCACGGGGCAGTCTTCACTCCCTTTAACACAATCGTCTCCCTTGGATGCTTAAGCACTCCAAATAGACTTTTGTTTCTTTTAATGTTTGGCCAGTGCGTGGTGTAGCGGAGGAGTGCGCTTTCAACAAAATGTCAAATTTCATCTCGTTCAGATAACAAATCTGAATTCGCTTATGAATGTAAATGCGAGCAGAGTTTTGCATGAAAATTATGCCGTAGTCAGGAACAGTGACATATTGTAAAACCTGGCATATTGATGGCCAAGTGCTTTGACTACACTGGATATGAGTATTTTTTGTTTAAAACTTCCTTATGTATCAAGGAAAAAAGAATCAAATAATTTACGTTTGAGCGGATGTAAAATGAGAAATTACTTAGCTGACTGACTTTAGTGTGGCGCAGGAGATTGTTCTATAAATGCACTATCGGAGGAAAAAACACGTTGAATTCGGACACTTGTTACGCTCTACTTTTAGATGGATTAGAGGAAATGACCACCTCCGCCTTTTCTGTTGTATTGAACAATGAGGAGAAACAATGCGCATGATACTTACATGACACTTCTTATTAATGTATAGTTCTACTGTGATTACAGCTCAGTTATGACAGTAGGTAACGGACAGGGTTGCAGTGTCTACCGAGCTGCAATCCTGTGGTATTTAGTTTTAAAACCTTATTTCAACATCTCAATTTATGAGGGGAATAGGTTTGCCCTGTTTTTAATGAAATTTCCAGGGTTCAGCCTCCTCTCCACTGTCTTGTCTTTGAGCTCTCCAATGCTGCTGTACTACATTTTGTACACCTTGTATTCCAGAAACTATATGACGAAAACTGGAGTAGCTCATGAAACCATGAAACATTGGCCATAAGTCAGAATCGCTTTATATCCTGGGGTCGATTTGTCCTATTCACGTAAAACATGTCCCCTGCTGCTTACGGAGGGGTGCGACGTCAAACGTAACAGCTGTAGACAAGGTGAAACTTCACTTAGGTGTGATGACTGCTGATCTAAATATTACGCGCGCTAGGTACCACGCATAATCTTCTCAATAAATGTTTCACCAATGTTCACTGTAGCGTCGCGCATGCATTGTTAGTCTGCAGAGTCGCACTTGGATATAGAATGTTTTGTTTCCAAGCGTATATGGCAGTCAGTGCGTGGCAAAGGACATCAAAGCCCTACTAGCAATTTGTACCCTAAGTGTCACGTATTACACCTTGAGTGGTATATTGCACTTTTAACTCACAGAGTTTGATAGAGAATCGTAAAGTGTTAATGGCAAAGTAGTTTTTGCACCTGTTCCACGCGATGTGCGTTTCTTTCGGCTTGCTCCGAAATTACTAGAGAGCAATTAGTCACGGAAGATCAGACAAGACCTTGTTGTCATGTAAACCTTGAAGCTTAGACCAGAGTTGAATCTAATCAGTCTTGGACAATCTGTGTCAACTTGTCATATTTGAAGTGCAATTCTCTCTCTCTCTCTCTCTCTCTCTCTCTCTCTCTCTCTCTCTCTCTCTCTCTCTCTCTGTAGTCCTGTGCGGCTGTGTACTATCCGCAGTGTCTCACTGAAAGAAGGTAATGAACAATGCTACTGTCGCGACGGCTTGGAGACTGAATGCATGGTTCTTGGTTTTTTTTTCCCCCCCCAAGTGGCTATTTCATGGATATATGGAAAAGTGCGTCTGTTTATCTCTATCTATTATCAATTTATTCTCGCTATGCCATGTGGTTCAACAGAAGTTTGAAAAACATAAAACATATGCTTACGAAATCCAGCCGACTCCAGGGCCAGTGCAATGTTGAATGAGATTTGGGAGACTGGGTGAAGTCTCACAGTCTTATCATAAAGCGGTGTATTTGATCAAATGCAGATTGTTCAACCATCTTTATTCAATCGTATAAAAGAAAATCGTGGCAATGTGGCCACTGTGCTGCCAAATCCCTTTCATTCGAAGGCGCTTCTTTGATCTGTTACTATGAAGAAGAATCTCAATTGTCTGCAAATCATTATTACGCACGGGAAACGTTTATAACTAGCTAACTACCTCGAAGCAGACTTGGCTGTGTAATTATATATCTATTAAAAAGATTTTGTTCCTGAGCGGGGGTTTCGCATGAAAACGTTTTCTCACGTTCACGACTGGGTGGCTTTATATAAGAGAAGCTCCCCTCACAAATATCGATGTGGAATGCGGTCAGTTCATGGGGCCCAAAGCGAAATTGCTCATCCTGTCGCCCAGCGACTCCTCATATCCAAGGTTCGCTGGTTCACTAAATGCTGCCCGCTGACGAGCCGCATGTACACAAGACGCGTCTTTTTCTGTCGGTCTATTTGATCTCTGTGTGTTTCTGTGGAAGACCTCTGCATGTATCTAGTTGTAAGATCAAACCGCTCCATTGTGATGTGTGGTGCTTTGCAACTGCCGGAGTCAGCGGTGTAGATCAGCGCGTCACAATACAATAGCATTCGTGAAGGTTATTCGAAAAGTTTGAGAAAGAAGTGTCATGCATTTCCTTGATGCAGAAGTGAAAAAATCACACCGTTCGTGTTCGTATACAGAACCTCTGGTGTTTGGGCTACTTTTGGGCTTGGCATGCGGTTTTTGGGGGCCAGTTGTTTGCTATTTTCCTGTTATTTTTTATCCACAGAACTCAGCAGTCCAGTGGATTCGAGAAATTTCAATAATACAGTGGATTTTATGGGCCTGTTTTAACTCCGTGAAATAAAATTTCTTACCGGTGGATGTAAATGGCGCGCTTTTTCTCCCAAGAACAATGCCTTACTTAAACTGTATTTTTGCCTTAATGTGTGCGTTATATTGTCTTTTTTTTTTTTGTTTTGTTTTGTTTTTATCTGCAAAACTACCATAAAGTGTCAACTGATAATATGCAACGGCTCTCTTGTCAACTTGTGTAGAGTTAAGTCAAGTAATTTGGGACACGTTTTGGTAGATTGCCAAGAAAACCTCCTAAATTTCTGAAGACCACCTTAAGAGTTAATTTTTTAACTTGTTATGGATCTCTGCTGTATTCTTATATAGAAAATATGTTTTACAAGTCAAATGCTTTAGCATATTTAGACCTTCAAACACATCAAGAACACCTACCTCACTCCAATGACATCTGTGTAAAATGGGACAGTCACTGGTGTTTAAAAGGATTCCAAACAATTCACTTTAATTGATGAGCAGTTCTATTTCATGTTTGTTTGTTTTTTAAATGGTTAAATCTATGAATAATTTCAGCCATGACCTATATGTTTGCTGTGACTCTTTTTCAGCTGCCTCAAGTCGATAGGATTTCCTACTGGCTGCTTATTGTGTGCCACTTATTTCCCCCTTCTCTCACCTGTCTAATGTTGACTTCAGCGCAGACCATGCCCTAAGCTTAGGCCTCCTGCATCCTCCTGTGTTCATTTATCACACCCTTCATTCTCTCCTCCCTGCAGTGATCATGCTTTCCTTCAACTTTTCTGATATGTTTTCCTCCATCTTTTCTCCCTGCTTTTTTTTTTTTTTTTTTGCTGCCTGTTGCCATAATGTCAACAATGGACATTAAAAATGTTAATATTCCATTTCAAACTATACCTTGTATGCATCTCTGTTTCGGAGCCAAATGTGCCAATGCTGTATCTGACCAAAATGTGTATTTTGGTCTCATTCTGACCAAAGCACCTTGTTCAAGTCATAATTCAAATGACGTTTGGCAAACTCCAAGCACTTGCTTCTGTGTCTTCTGGTCAGAATAGGCTTTCTTCTGGCAACCCTTCGAAAGAGCCTGTGGTCATGGAGGTGGCGCCTGTAGCACTTTTTGAAACCTGGTGACCCCAAGATGCCACCAAGGGCTGCAATTCCTTCAGAGTGATTCTTTGGGATTTTTTTTTTTTTTTTTTTTTTTTTTTGCTTCTCTCATAATCCTCCTCAGTATCCTGGGAGCAAAATGCAGTTGCGTCCTCTACCCTTGAGGTTTTCATCAGTTCTATATCTTCGGAAATTTATAATAATTGCTCTTACAGTGCTCTGTGGCATATTCAATCATTTGTGCCATTACTGGATTTATGAAGGTCTATGACCATCTTCCTCTTTTGAACCGACAGTTGTTTTTTTTTCTTCATGATGTTGGATGACAAAGGGATATTGCATGTGTGTTACCTCATTTTTATACCCTAGTGAAACAGGAAATTATGTTATGGCTCAATATGAACCCTTAGATAAAACTTAAATAAGTGCAATTTACCTGGTTTAATTTTGGTAGATGTTATTTACAATAATCTTTAAGGGTGCCATTAATTGTATAACCTTTCTTTGGAGGAAATTGAATTTTAATTAAATCTGTTAATGATTTTGGTTAACTCCATTGGAAAGTTACTATCGTATCATATTTCTCGTATGTTTTTATTTAGAGTTTCTCCATAAATATTTATTTTTTTGAATTTTTTAAAGTATTGTTTGTGCACTGCCAGTCAGGGTGCAAGTAATTTTGGAGCCCTCTATCACTCGTGATTTTATGGCACCTAGTAGCATAGAAGCAATGAGGTTTCACTTTTGAAAAGTGTTCCTTTTTAGCTCAATTTTTTTGTTCCATTTTACCGACAGCATTCAGGTAAAATGTTACACTCACTTAGCCCTTTTCCATAAAAATTAAAGGGTGCTGCAAAAATGTATTGATTATAAGCCAAATACTGAATAAAATGCAACATCCATTTTTGGTGTTCCGCTATTATTATTTTAGTTGTTATACTTTTATTACCAAAAAAGAGAGAATCAACGTGCCACAGGGATTGCGTTGCAAGTTTTTTTCCCCTTTGCTCCGCCCATCCAAGTTATCCCACAGTAAAAATGATTGTTTTATGTTAAAGGACATTTGTAGCACCAATGCAATTACATGTTTGGTGATTGGCTGGAAATATTTTACGAACTCAAGATATAGCTAAAACGATATTTGTCCACCTGATTTCCCAAACTGCCCGACTTCACCCTAAATCGCAATGAAATTAAGAAAATGAATGTCGTATATGTCATTCATGTCTACAAGGTGCAGGTTTTATCTGTGTGGTCGCCTTTGGCTCCTCAGACGTTTTCCCTGTCGCGTTTTCAGAGCTTTACATCCTGCGCTCGAGATTGGACAGTCTGCTCAAAGCAGACTCTCATGCAATGTAACGTAATATTGGAAATGGGCTGTGCGTCATCAGCTCAATTAACCCAGCTGTGTATAAAAATAAGCACCTCTTGCATTTTTTGAAAGTAGTCTGTTTAATGAAGTTGTCGTCAATTTTACAGGACACTGGGATAATGTTGTCAAAATCAGAAGTTATGCACCTATCAACCATTTTCATGGAACATGTCTTAAATCACATACAGTATGTGGGCTATGATTTGTGTTGACAACATTTCAGCGCGCGCGCGCACACACACACACAAAAAGAAGTACACACACGCGCACGCAGAATACCGTTTGGCTCGCGTTGTTAACGTCGAAACCTTGTACACCTCTCCAAATTTCAAAAACCACATTTGAGAAAATATCAATATAATCGATGTCACGTGAACGGAGCCCTTTATTGCGACACTCTGGTGGATACTTCATGGTTGATTTTCGGCATTTGTTGGAGGCCAGCCGCTCTCCATGGTGCTGTAATGTCATTGCTTGCTTATTAAAAACTCGAAATTGATTATAAAAATGTTTTCGGCTGTTCACATTTAAATTTCGATTGTCCCACATAACCGTTTCCCTGTTGGTAATTTTTTTTTCTTCTAGATTTATCATGAGTGCTGTTTCTTCCCTGCTTCGAGTAAAACCTGTAATCAATACATAGGCCTACATCACGGTGAAGTATAAAAATTTTGGTTTAAAAAATATGCAGGGATTCAAAAATAAATCTAAAAATGATTCAAAAATAAATGACTGAAATGAAACTTAATCTTGCATTGCAATAACAGTGTTTGGGAATATTACTCTGAACAAATTTGTTAACCTCTGATTTCTCTGAGTTCAAATTTTAATGCGACACTTATTCATTTCTTTCTTTTATGTCGCTGTTCAGTGAAAAGCGGGGGATCTCCATGATTGAAACGATTACGTGTGACGTATGTTTGAAATAGGCCTATATTCCTTTGCCCTTCACGTTTGAATGGCAATTTTTAGACTTTGTGTTTAATGTTAATTCGCTGGAACGATCGGAAATTTGGATCATTCGCCTCTCATCTTAGCTGATTCGTGCTTCAACTACAAATTTGGCTGTTCAGCTGGTGGCTGTGCTAGCCTCACCTTTCACCCGACAGGTATAATGGACCTTAAGCAGTTCAGTTGTTGCGTCCAGCCCTCGTCATTCCCTCACCCCTACGCAAAAAAAAAATAAACAAATAAATAAATTAAATTTTCAAAAAATAATTGAATGAAGTATGGATATAACTTCTTTCGTAGATATGGGGGATGGGGGCGGTATGAATATACCTTAAATATCTCGGTCCGCTGGATGAATAACATGTAGCCAACGACCGCGTTGCATCTGGCCTTCTGCCGAGGTTTTAGAAAATCGGGCCGATCATACTGCCCTCCACAGGTCATTTGGGAATACTACACTTGATACAGTCCAGTATTCATCGGGGCATAAATTGTATTCGAAATAAATTTCAAATACCAAAACGTTTCTGAATATTTATTGACAATGTACACAACATTTCATTGTCTTTCCTTTATGATTTCCTCAGTTCCCATTCATACAGTAAACACAATAGGCCTAATCATTATCTGGGTAATATAGTCTGAGGGTAAGCCTATCTGATGACTTATTGGCGGCTTATTAATTGTCGTTCGGTAATGATTTTTAGACATTGAATCACCTAAAGTTTATTTCAAACCAAACGCGGAACTCTTAGAACGTGGCTCATGTCTCGGCGCAGGGTAATACAAATGTATGGGAATACTGGAACCCGAGAGCGTGACTTTGAGCAATCAGTTTATAAATAATGCGAAGAGCTGAAAACTCGGGCCCAAAAATGAAAAGGCATGCGAGAAAATTGCGCGTACTTTGTGATTATTGTAATTTACGCGCAACATAAATTTCTCAAAATCTTTTAGAATCGGTGTATTTTTAACGTATATGTATCCAGTGAAGTTATTTGTATGTGCTGCGAATATAGCTATGGAACTGGTGGGCAATTTTAACATGTCCAGGAAAAGCGCGTGAATAATGGCGGTGGAGGAAAGATGGGCTATTAAGGGAATTCATATTCATTTAGACTAAATGTAACGGGTAGAAAATGCTGCATTGATGTATCCCTATTTACTGTGAATTGTGTGTGTGTGTGTGTGTGTGTGTGTGTGCGCGCGCCTGCGTTTGTGTGGCACGAGCCAGAACAAAAACCGCCATTTACAACTTATTAATTAATTTTGGCGGCAGCTGCACGTGCAGCCTCGATCTGTGCATTTGCTGATTAATAATTGCTTGTGGAGGCACTGTCATTAAATGTCATTGCATGTTCTTTTCACTTGGAATCGGCAAGGCAAGAAAAAAAAGTAAATTATGATTTGCCATTTCATTTTATGTCATTGATTGATGGCATGATAGCAATAATTAGCCTACTTTGTCAAATGCATAACTCCTGTGGAACGTCTGTACACTGGATAATCACAGGAAAAATCATGTCTTCAGATTTTTTTTCTGCCTGGGGTCTGTCGGCATATTTATATCCCTGCTGAATCTTTTAACTGTCTGAAATGATAAATTAACGTTATCCGCCCACTTCACTGGATGGGCATATACAGTATTGTGATTGCTTTTGTTCTTCTCAGTCCGTTCACGATTTATTTTTCTCACTTTGTAGTCTGCAATGTTGGATTGATCTTTTTATTTATTTTAGGTTTGTGGTCAATGGTGATATGAAGAGGATCCCTATTGATATTAACGATGATTGGAAATTTTTTTGTGAAATAATGTGATTGGCTGCCATATATTATCACGCTTTGCATGGCTATCTTTTTTTTATTGTTTTATCTACTTGATTGATTTCTTTGTAAAGGTGAATGTATTTGTCAGTAGTTTTCTTGTCATTAACTGTGTCCTTTCTAGACCTTGAGGTGGATACCCCTGTCTTTTTTCATTAATAAACTTAATGTTCTATTTTTTTTTTTCCTGGGAAATAATGCATTAGACAAGAGCAGCACTGGCTGTCACAGATAGCATGGGCACCTGCTTGTATTTATGGAATTAATATTTGAAAGTGATTTGCACATGAACCCCGAATGTTGATCATATTAGTTTGCTCCTTTTAGTTAAAAGTTATCACAACCGCAGTGTACTGATGAAACGGTCTAAATTAGTGATATGCAATGTCAGTCCTGCACAGGGACCCTCTGTGAGCTGGTTTCATTCCAACCACAACAGCCATCACTGCTCTAAGCAGCAGTTTTTTTCTTGCATTTTTCTACATGAGGTTGTTTTCATGTTTAACTGGTGTAACCACCCTCTAGTTGATTGCCTCATTGGTAACCACGCCCATGTTGCCTGTTTGCGTGTTCTGTTCCAGTGCGTTACAAGTGCACTTGATTGGGGAGCCTTGAAGAGGCCCGGTTGTTCCACCAGTGGGGGGTCTCCTCCTCCCAAGGTTTTTGGCTTTGCGTTGTTCGTTTGATACCTTGACTGATCCGCACTACATTTTGGTTTCTCGTTCATAACCCTGACTTGCACCACATTTATTTATCCTTATTCTTTATCTCAATAAATTTACTCTGTAATTGAACTCTGCGTGTGGTCTCCCTTTTATGTTGCGCTGCTGGAGCCGGATTTGACTTCTTTGGCTACCCTGTCCAAAATGGCTGTAGTTTTGTACCATATTGGATGAAAACTGCATTTTTTTGCGAACATTTTAAAAAGTGTATGCCTTTGACGATGGTGAATTTATTTCATTGGTAAATGTGTCACTTTTCCCCATTAAAGGTTTGGCTCATAATCACTTAGCTCGTCTTTTATTTTGTCAGTAACTACTAAATGGCTATTTTTAGAGACCTTATGTCCTCCTTTCACAAATTAGAAGTCAGTTGATTCTTTAATTTCGTTGCTTACAGTTGTCCCCTATTTATACAATAAAAAGCATTCGTGATATGGTGCAATATGAATGTGAAACTCTTCAGGGCATGCATAGCTATTTCTGACAATGTGGCTAAAATTGGTAAATTATCATTTTTCCCTCCTCTTATCCTCATTAACTAATATTAATCTGACTCCAGCAAAAAAATTACACAGAATAATTGCAACTGAAAGTGTTACCCAGGTTTTAGGCTTTTCTGCCCACCCTCTTCATATCCCAGTAAACAGACATGACTCCCACCATCCTCCTTTACTCATCAGCATTGATGTCACATTACTATTGCAAAGTGAATGCTACTGAAAGAGATGTGGCCCTTAGTATGAGCTAACACTACAAAATCAAGATCAAAATGATGGTTTCATGTAATAATAGAGCTTGGGGTCAAAATAACCTCAAACACATTGAACACAATGATTATACAGCACAAAAAAGAATAATTTTCTCTAATCTCACGTTTTTGCCATGCAGCTGGGGGGGAAATGCGGCTGAAAAGTGCTGACCATGTTTTTGGAGACCATAAACATTTAATAGTCAGTTAGACCCCATGGATAATAGGAGAATTTAACTTGAAAAGTGCAACTAAGAAAAATTAACACCCTGTTAAAATTTTGGGATTACCATTATAGTTGGAACAAAAACCTGCGCGCACAGGGACAGGGGGGTCTTCGGGACCGTTGTTGAAAATTACTGCTCTGAATATTATCTGCGACCTCTAGTGGTGTAACATTGTTATTACATCATGTATCCCAGGAGTTAAACGCTTGTCAATCTCGCCAAAAAGTAATTTTTCGCCAATTCTTCAACTGTAATTAGATGATTGTCTTCATTTATTACAAAAAAGTCTAAGTTTATAGCCCTTTATCAACTGGGACCCTCACTGTGAATCCACTGTTGAGGAATTTCAGTGTATGCTGTACTTAAAAATTCTCTCATTTCAAATTCTCTAGAATTGTGTGAACATCTCCTCAGATCTTTCTGTAAAAAAGGAACATTGTGTTCTTTTGGAAAAGCAATGTTTGACTGGTTTCTTGAGAATAAAAAGCTAAAAGATGGATTCTGTAATGTTTCTTGGTCAAAGAAAAAGATGGCTCAGTCTTAGTGTGTTTTAATCCATTATTAAAATATATCACTCATGATGAATATTGATAAATTTTGTTTACAGCCTGTAAATATGTGATGGACCAGAGAGGTGTCGTTCTAAGGTGTTCAGTCAGTGAGAAACCCAATGGGAAGATATAAAGGAATTGGTCATTTTTGACCGAGTGACTGTGGTCTGTGTTGTGAGGTCAAACACTTCAGTTTGACAGACTCAGTTGGCCACAGAGACAAAGCCCTCCCAGGTTTAGTACAGGAGGATTCTTGACTGCACCAATTAGTCAGGCATGAGGGGGGAGCTGAGTGGAGAGAGGCTGAATAGCTGTGTTTTAATTGGGCCATATTTCCCCTCAGCTCTGATCCGACACTGAAAAAATTGAGACTTTGGATCAAAGTAAAAAAAATTGCGTCAACTTGTTACAGCTAATTTTTTTAGTTTTTCTCAATTGAAAAAAATTACCTTTGTAAAAATTTTTTCAATTGAGAAAAACTAAAAAAATTAGCTGTAACAAGTTGACGCAATTTTTTTTACTTTGATCCAAAGTCTCAATTTTTTCAGTGGATGGTGGAGGTCTCATGCTGCAATGTCATACAGCATTTTTTTCATCATCAAAGAAAATGATGAAAAATGATGAGTGGTTTAGTGCAGGGGTGAGATTCTGTCACACAGCATGTGTGCCTACACCTACCACCTACACATACACACACCTACCACGCAGGCGCACGCGCACACACACACAGTACATACACACATACACACACGTGCACACACATACATGCACACACACACGCGCACGCTCACACACACACACACACACACAGTACATGCACACATACACACACGTGCACACACATACATGCACACACACGCGCACGCACACACACACGCACACTCGCTCACTCAATCACAAGTCAGTAAATATTCTCTTGCTCCACACGGAGAAGGGACAGATATTATAATTATTCATCTAACATTTTTCTAAATAAACAGTTCCAATAATAGTTCTCCTCATGGTAGATGAGCCAGGATTCATGAATAGGAGAATCATTTCAAGACTCGTATCTCATGACTCTTTTTCTCAACATGTGTCACATTAAAAATGAAAAGACCCGCGTCTCATTGACGGTGACTGCAGTGGACTAGTTTTAATGTATTTTGTTGAGTAAACCCATCAAGTTGATCATTCTGGCGAACACTACACTCACCTGTCTGCCAGTCACTTAGATCACTGGGACATGAATCATCCAGAACACACTTAGCAGCCCTGTGAGTGTTTTGTGTGTAAGTCAGCACTAGAGTTTGGCTAGAATTTAAAAAAAAAAAAAAAAAAAGTTTGCTAGATTTCTTCACCTCCAGGGTCAGTCCCTCTCGTGAGTGGAGGTGGGGCTCTGACGGAGATTAAGGCCAGCACAAGAGGGGCCAAGCCACAGTGTGATGGGGTGGTGGGGGGGCAACGTTTCACGACTGCGCTAATGAGCGCCTTCGACCCCCCAACATGGCGGAGCATTGTGCTGCGGGTCAGTGCAGACTCCTTGATCGAGACCCAGAACCTCAAGTCCCGAGCCTCTGTGTACCTGTTTGATGCTACTGAACTAATAAGGCCAGGACTCTGATAGAGACGCACCACGCGGACTCACAGGACTGTGATGGACAGCCGCTGAATACGCGTTAGCTCAGGGGATTATGGGATTAGCGGAGACACTAACTGAAAACAAACAGCTAGTAGTTTTTCTGTCCTCTTCCTGTTTGTGTTGACACTGTTGTAAATATCCAGATTTTTACTCCTCGTGTAGGACATGTCCGTTATTTCTTTATTTGTTCGTTTGCTCATGCTTCCATCCTAAATCGTGGGTGCCTGCCTGTCGCTGAAAATGTTGGTTTCGGCTGTGAAAACATAGTTGGAGCATTTCAGATCCTGCTCCTCTGTGCTTTTACAAGTGAATAACATTAATTGCTAATTTATGCTACTTGGTGGCCTCAATCTTTTTTTTTTTTTTTTTTTTTTTTTTAACATTTATTGACCCCGCAGGTGATAAAAGTATATGTTTACACTCCTAAAGCTAATTCTAATTGCAGTGTTTTTATGGTCTGTTGGAAATCACACATTTATCATTTTATTTACTACTCAAGGTGACAGATTTTGATTGCCTTTATCCACATTTCTTGTCTTATGCCTCTTTGTTGAGCCACCATTTATAAATTCTTAAAAACATTTTAAGGAGGGTTGAGCTCTTCCACAGAGCGACACAAGGGTATATTTCATAACTCGATTATCACGCCTCAGAATGTGCACATTGATGTCATTGGGGTGGTTTAAAAACATGTAAAGAAGGGAAAGTCAGAGGTTTTGTAATGAACATCTTGATCTTTGCTAGTCTGCATTTGCAATGAAGCAGTTGAGTGCTGAGACCGTCTTGATAATACAAAAGCATTCATTCAAATACCTTCCACTCATCTGAAGTTCAGCATTCTTGTTAAGTAATATTAGAGTCCAGCATTCATAGCTGGCTGTAGCAACCTGTAACTTTCAATGAAGGTTTTTTTTTCCCCCTCCCTCTTCTTTGGGGAATTGCCTTGTTTATTGGATTTTCGGCATTAGGCAATTTGAAAAGCTAAAGAATGTCCCAGGAAAAATATCTTCCCATGTTTCCCCTGAGATGTGTCCATTGTCAGAGCCAGGAAGCTTTCAAACCTGTGAAGTATAGGATAACCATTTTTCTATAGATGACTCTTTACCCTCTGTCAGCCGCCTGGCCATTTTCCCATCCATAGAAGCTTCACTCTTTAAAGTTGCACTCGGCAGGGGTCAAAAAACAATTAAAGCAAAAATAATTCAGTAAAATGCTCTGGTCTTCAGTTTTTCTCTTTTTCCTTAAAAAAAAAAACTGCTGCTCTTGGTTTTTGCTGCCAAGGACAGGATGATGTCACCCAAAAGGGCTGAGAGTGGTGTATAAAGAGAGCTCGGTTGGTCTCCAGAGATTTTTCATACAGAAATGCTGTAGTGAAACCAGTTTTATCCAGTAGATGAGATCAGGTATGCAAGAGGAGCTAAACTGGATCCGGACAGCAAAACCGGGAGTCACCATTTCACCAGGCACCTCTGCTGAAGGGTCTCCCATTCTGCTGACATGCAGATTATCAGATTCATGCTCAGTAAAATGTTCAGTATTGATTAATCAGAATTTTTATGTGTACATAAGGACAGTAGTTAATGAATTGGTTAATCTCACATTGAACATTTTACAGAGGCCGTGGTTCTTAGCATCTTGATAAAAACACCACAATATGTACAGTACACTGCTATATCATTTATTGGTGACATTTCCTCGAATAATTTAAGGTGTTCATACAATAAAGTATCTTTTCAACTGTAAACTCTCAATTATTGATACAGCATTGAAACACTTGCTCTATACCTTATTCTACCTCTAAAATAGTGTTTTTTTCAACTGAAAGTAAGTTTTATTTACCCCTGATCTGTGAATGACAGTTGCTGGCATCGATATTCATTCAAGGCAGATTTCAGATGCTTATTATTTAAAAGAAAATGGGCACTTATAAATAATCTAAACAGAGACCAAATCAAAATAATATTTTCGGTTTAATGAACGAGACCATATGATTAAAAAAAAAAAGAAAAAACTATACAGAACCAATAACATTTGTTAATGTGGAAACTGTGTCATCAATAATTTAAAAATGTGGTGAAACCAAATAAATATGCAGAACAGTAATATACAACGAAAATTTATGCAGTAGGCTGTCACATCATAGATCATTTCTTTTCAAACATGTGTGAATTGTTTTTTCCCCATTTCTACAATCACTAATGTTCAACAGAAAAAGTGCTTTACTGAATGCCAGCGTCCAGAATGTTTATTTTAACGACATGAGTCCACTTTGGCAGCCCAAGCGTTTGTACTCAGTCCATGTCCACTTCCAGAGACGTTTAAACAGATTAAACTGGTCATTGTTGAAACGAGGACAATATGGAACACTATAGTACACATATACACAGTAATTACACATTTTAAAAGTGGGTTGCATGTGATAGAAAACATAAAAAACAAATTCCAGCAGTTTTGATTTTGGTCACATTAACTTATTCATATGTACACAGTAAATACAAGGCCTTATCACATGGTGTTGAGTGTTCCTGGCTTTGTGATGCCACACAGTGATCCGAGGTAGCATCCTCGCTGAAGGAAGTGAGCGTATCCATTTCCTGGCTCGCGCTGTAGAGCTGCGGACGAGTCCTACAGGAGAATCCATTCACACATCCTGCACAGCGACGCACAGTGTACGGTTAGTCCTCCTGCTCTCTGCCACGGCCCGAGCCCACCCTGTGCCGGCGTCTCCGTCGCTCGGCACGCCCGGCAGGCCGCAGGAGGTTCTCCCGGTACCGGTGATTGGTGCGAAACTGGTGCACCATCTCATGGTCTTTATTGCCCAGCAGCCGTGGTAGGAACAGAGAGCCCTTCTCCGTCCGCCGTGTCTTGAAGCCCCTTCGGGGCCGGCCTTTCCCATTTATTGACACGTACCACAATCTCTCCGCGCTGGCCCGTCGCCGGCCCCCGCCCGGAGCCGGCGGAGCTGTCCGGTAGTAGCGGGAGGCATAGGTGTTGTATCCAAGCTCATGAATTCGCTCCACAAACTCGCACTCCTGGTTGAAGACGTCCTGGTGGCGAGGAGGGGGGAAGGGGAGGGAGAGGGGAGAGTTAGGTGTGCACCTGTCAATGTCTTCATCTGCATTCCTGTGTCAGCACTACTTCCCGTGCACAAATAACAGCATAGCCTTGGACATGCCTTAGTAAATAAACTCACTAAAGAGCTTGCGTATCTCCATTTATTAATGTAAACAACTTTTATGGACTGCAGTGAGACGATGATATTTTGCCCAACAACGCAGGAAAGCAAATTCACAAACTCATTCTGGACATGTACAACAAGCATTCAAGCAGGGAAGTACAGTGAAGCTCAATGCATTATGAAGTGAGCACGTTTTGCCATTGGCATTCCAAGTAGACATAGCAGATGGCAAAAATGAAATTCATTGGCCTTGTCGAGAACTCAGGACTGCTCTTCAACATCCAAATGATTGAGTAAATGTCACCTAGATTCGCAGACATGATTGCTGATTGGTCATTCACCTGAGATCTGAGAATGAATGGAGCTCGCTCACCTCTATGAGGAGGAAGTGACGCATTATAAGTTACTGTGACTCCCATCTTGTGGTGAGCTCTGGTTTCCTAAGTGCTCCAATACGGTCCAGTCAGAAACTGAACTGCAGCGCGCATGCCGTCAGTTAGCAATTCTTTTCCAAAATCGGGATTCATGGTGCCAGTTCAGGCTTGCTGTTAATAAGTATGCCCAATTGCTTGGTTTGAGTTCTTTTTTTCACCCCATGCAGTTGCATATCCCTGAGGGAACTGTTGGTCCAGCTGGATAACACTGATATCAGAAACTTTGAATGGAGGAATCTTTGCAATTTTGTAATCAAGATTAACTCTACAGCACATTTGTTGGGGAGAAAAAATGACCTTATTATTACCCAGAACTTCCCCGTAGATCTGTAAGTTGCATTCACAGATGTGGTACTTACCGAAGCATAAAGGCGTCCTTTTTTATTCATGGCTAGATATCTTCCCGAGAATAGACCTTTTATGGCCACGACTCCAACGTCAACCGCTGTGATCTCTAGTATGCCTGCGGAGAAACAGCACGGGAGTATTGTTTAAACATATTGATTTGCGAGGATGAGTGTTCCCATGTGCAACAGTAATTGCGCAAGTTCTTCAGAAATGAACCTTTTTCTAATTCAAGACCGCTTGTTGTCCGGACATGACTGTATAACGGGTACGATCTGCAGTGTTGCCCATCATGTGTACAATTATAATGGTGACTTCACGGAGTTATTTTAAATGAGGACAAATTCCACGGGAAACGATAATGATGTCCGTGTAGATTTGAAGGATTAAGGGTTGTTCCCCAAAGATTCTGAAACAGTCTCTCTCTCTCTCTCTCTCTCTCTCTCTCTCTCTCTCTCTCTCTCTCTCTCTCTCTCTCTCTCTTCACTCTAGCTCTCTGTCTATAATGGGCTAAAGTACCGCGACAGCAATTACCTTAGTCTAAATACGAACCGTGGGCGATTAGGAAAAGTGCCCGTTTGACTTTTACAAAGAGCCAAGTCACGATTGATTGAGACCTTGAAGAAAGAGCCAGATTAAATCCTAACAGGGGTCAATGAGATTTACTCTCAATGTAAAGAAAGTTGAATGACATTGAACAATCGCTACGTTAATCAAGTGCAAAAAGTTCAAATCTTTTCATACACCTCTGACATTCTTTTTTTACCTGGATCTAAATAACTTAAAGCAAGAGTAGCTACTTACATTTACAATTATTGACTCCATAAATACACGTTTTAGTTTTAGTCACACAAGTTCATTGTTGTCAAAATACGATCCGTGATCAGAGGCATTTTAATGCGGTCTCAGGAACAAACGAGACGGTTATTCATAATGTTGGCATCGGTGCTAATAAAGTCTATAATTTCTTTATAATTCATGACAATCCATTTGTTTGCAGGGCACGTTCGGTGCTGACCATTGTGTCCTGCGGTTATTGTACTGGCGAGTTTTAATTTGTAGGTCTATTTTCTTACTAAAATTGTCATTTCACCAAAAGTAAGATTTCCGGAATTGACTTTTGATAACTGCGTAACGAGCCCATAATTAATGTGATTACAAGTTTCAGTCGGTTAAGTTTTAGAAGAACAAAAGCTTAATAATAAGCAGACCGAAAAACGAAGTGGCGTCTAATTCGTTTGTCTCAAAAAAAAAAAACTTTGTGTTGCCTTTGATTTGTAACAGCACTGATGATAGCAAATGATAAACTCTGGCAATGGGATTAAGTTTACTGTACGTAGAAGCCCGTATACCAACTGCTGAATATGTTAAATGAGCTACTTTTCCCCTTTATGGTTATTTTCATGACTAGCGTCCCTGAGCTATTCTTAACGAAATGGTTTACGCAGGGTGTCACACTGGCTCGAGAAGGTCAGCGGCATGCTGATATGGTCGGGTCATTTTTTGCTTACAAATGAAAATGTTTCTCATCGATTACTCCGATTGTTCTGTAAAATTAAGTGCGTTCACAATTTGCTTAATCTGTATCGATGTAAGTGTTGCTTATATTTCAAAATGCGAAATAAATATAACATTTCTTGGCATGTGTCATAAAATGGGTTTAAAAATACGTTTAACGATCTGTGCACCGCCTAACTAAACCATGTGGTTGACTGGACGCTGTCCAATAAATGTTCTGTTAATACTTGAAGCCCTTGTAAAAACATAACAATGCAAAACGGCTTGAGTACGGTATTTACATTTATATTATAAAACGGTTCAAATGTGCTATGTTTTAATCTTGTTCGTTGCTAAAACATCGCCGCACGTACATTTTTCTAAACTTTTGAACAGGTATTTAAATAAAATGCCGGTATACTTACTAAATGGGTTATTTTCTTCCAAGGAACCGTCTATTTTTCCATTGGGGTGTATCTGCAGATGGTACTTAGTGGCACAGTACAGTTTTCTGCATCTTGGTGCTCCCCCGAGGTGCTCGTAGACTCCCCCGCGTCCCCCTGCATCTCTCCGCTGCCTTGGATCACACGCCTGACCCCTTGTACAAGACGACCTGGGAGTACTATCCCGCCTTGGGGACAAGGCTTCCTGTTTACTGGGATCCGACAGACTCAGCAGCAACAACAAGACTAAAATTATAACCATTGTGGCATGGCCGAAATTCTTAGTCTCCTTGTTAGAATAGAAGAAACTGACAAAAGTGGTCCCATTAAAGAAGTCGTGTCTGCCTCTGCAGTCGAAGCAAAGCGCACTGATCCAGCCCACGAAACATTTGGCAGTGTTATCTCTTCCGATCTCTTCTTTTTATCTGCAAAGATCTAGTAAACCCGTAGCAATCGATTAGAGGCAGCAGGTTGACAGCGGCGTGGATTAGTCGTGACAGTGGTCATAGGTCCTCTTTGCTCCTCGAATAGACAGCATCTGCACAGAAGCCGCTGGATCTCAGAAGGAGGCTATCGTGAGATTTCGTTGATCGACAGTGCAGAGAAATAAAAGATCCTTGCTGCAACAATAGACTGAACTCCAACCAATTGATACAAAGGAGCTGGCGAGGCAAGGTATCAGTCTTGTGTGAATCATGAGAGTGCAGTGTGGATAAAATTACACAGCGTTACACACAGCGGCTTATTGGGGGAAACCGCATCACAAAGCGCGAGCCATCCGAGGGCAGAGTTTCTTCTGAGCCCTCCTTTTCGAAATATCCAAAGGACCAAATATACATACGAAAATTAGACGCTGTGAGGATCTGCATGAATATTCCCCGCGTCTGCTACTATCAAACCAATTCACATCATGTGCCAAATAGAAGAGCCTTGCACATGTGGCCCGTTAGGATGCTTGTTCCAAGCAGCTGCATTATAAAACATTTGATGTTCATTTATAACATTCTGTCTAGGTTTGGGTCCTTGGTGTAATCCAATCTAAAATAAAACTGCAAATCCCTTTCAAGTTTGCTATGGTACGAACTATTGTGACTCCAATGAGTAAATGGGTAAAGGGATCAAAACGGATAAATTTTATCCCTAAAATGATCTATTCTGTTTTCTTAGGCCTGTATTGCCTGGCATGATAGCAGCATGTATTTCACTTAATATTACATTCAGATAGTCAAATGATAATTGGATCATTGCCTATGGCTCATAAATATGTTGACGTGATTAACCCCTCTCGTCCTGCCTAAACAAAACTATCGTCTAATTTTAAGACTTAACACTTCTGCTGTTTAAGAGGCAATTTTATTTCTTTTTTTTTAAATGAAATGTATACCACATCGATATTTAGAAAACCTCTCGAAAATCTTATTAGTCAGTGCCTTGTGTAGCTAAATTTACAATTACGGTTATTTTCAGTTTCTGCTGGTAATTTGCTCTGACAAGATATTTCTTCTTGGTCGGCTCTTTTTACAGCTGGATTCTAAAGAAATTTGGCATTCCGACACAGAGTATCTGTCTGGCAGATTTTCTTACACATTAAAGGCAGAAAAAGAAAAAGAACGCTTTTACTGGTCGCAAAGTAACCGAAGGAAATCGACCTGTCGAGACCTTTTTTGTTCTGACTGGCAATCCAGTGAGGAGTTTATTGAACGGTACCCTCTCGTGCGCATTTTATCCTTGCTGTTTCTCAAGGAGGGGGAAAAAAACTGGAGAGCTATTCCATCATATGGACGACGAGCAGAATGGGGTTGACCGCAAAAAAAAAGTTTGTTTTAGGATCCTTGGTCCAGGTATGACCAAACAAGAAATATTTTTATCCCCTGGGCGCAGATGAACTCGTAACCGCTTGTTTTCCCTTGATTCTGATTTCAACCTCCGGTCTCGTACTGTAAGGGCTCCCACACGCACTGTGAACCTTTTCTCTGTAGCTTAAGATTATGTATTCTGCTGTAGAGTCTAGACTACCCCCGCCTTAATATTTAAGCTCCGGGTATGTTGCAGCCCGTGGGCGGAAGAGTAACACGCAAATTACTTTTGTTCAAATTGCTTCCATCTTGCCCGCATTATGGTTACCATTTTCATAATTAGCACCATCATCTACAAATCTTTCTTCCCTTTGGCCTCTAACCAATGTTTGCAATTGAAGCCGTGGTTCTAAACCGCTTGGGAATGAGCAGTGAATCTGTAACACACTTAACCATCGTTTGGTAAGAGTGGACAGTTAAATAAAACAAGCGTGGAAATGACTGTTACAGCTTTGGGTAGCCTATTGCTCTGCACTTGTACGCACCAGACAACACGGTTTAACATTAGTCGAGTGATGTGTATCATACAATTTCTGGTGACCGTGTCTGAGGGAGACCTTTTTTGATGTGGTTTGATTCTGACAGAGGGTGGGACTTCAGATGTGGTCGGCAGTTTCTTTGTGGAAGCATTTTAATTACAGTCTATAGCCGCCCACAAAGCCTCGAGTAATAATCAGCGAACAGTCTGAATTTTGCGCGGCCCGAGAGATCCGGATGGCAGACCGGTAGCCGATGGCATCGATTCTGTCTTGAAACTATTCTTGACGGGTAAAAACTGTAATCATTACAAAATTGAATGTTTCATCGTGTAATTAAGAGCTAAATAACGTACACTTGTTTTGATACGTGTCGTGACGCCCAAATCCCCACTAGATGTTCAATAGCCTTCACATTTCAAATTATATGACGGGCATGTGGATGTCTTAATTTTTATTTACTTGGATCAAAGCAAAACGCAACTAGACGGACACTGCCTGTCCTGTTTCATTTTACTACCTATGATTTGTTGTCTTAATCGTGTTTTGGATGCGGGTGTAGCATTTAAACTGCGCGTTTAATTGAAATGTTCAAATTTTTCAAATGCGCTGCGTCGTTATCTCATGAACGGTCAATCGGATTTTTTATTTACTTAAAAACTGGATAAATGTCCCAATCTTTTCCCCACCCATATGCCAAATCACGGTTGTAACTGTGGTTGATTTATGCACTAAGAAAATTTTGCTGCGTTATTTATTAGGCTTCGCGGAGGTGGGAGTGGAATGGCTAGAAATAACATCCCCCCCAATTAAAAAGTAATTAACAATTCAAACATTAAAGTACTGAAGGGAGGAATATGCAAGTGTTGAGCTCGAGGGTAAACCTGCAACAGCATAGTGATTTTATTTTTATTTTCTCATTTTAAGGCTATTTTTAAACGAGCCTAAGGCCTAATCTTGACCTCTTTCATAACCATCGATGATGTATTAGCCTACCGTATTTGATCAAAACATGTTAGGCTACAGATGAAGGAATTATTCAGGACAAAGACGAGTATCAGCGGCTTTAATGGCCCCTGAAGTGATGTCAGAATCGCGCCTTGATGCTTAAATATACAAATGATTACTTTTTTGCAATTGTATTTCTCAACGCAACCAGTTTTCGGCATCGTTTTATTCGATGTAGATCCCCAAACTTTTCTTTTTCCTGGAAAGAGAAATGGGTGGGGGGGGGGAACCTTTTAATTGTCCATAAATTCCAAAATTGTGCACACAAAGGGTCTTTTCCGAGATTACAAAGGTTATTAGCCACTGCCCTTTCTCCCTACTCTTTTGTGGAAAAAAGAGGCACCGATAATCCAAACCAAATCTAACTGACCTTTGAACCTTTTTTGCTGTACTTTTTCTCATGCCACGGTTTCTTTAGTATGCGACTGATCAGAGGGCCAGGCTGCGGCTGTAGCCGCTTTCCCAGACGGGACTGCCTTTCGTCCCCTGACAAATCGCTGCTGAGCGTCTTTTGTCCTGCTCCGCTTTGATCTCACCTGCTTGTCAGGGCGAAAAGAGCTCCCGTACAGTTCGAATGCGTTGCAAACAAATTGGCAACCATTTCATTCCCATGCCCAATTTCAGCAAGTCAGTTCAGAAATCTTGGTCCTTTTATTTAGCCCCGCCACTGAAGCTACGAGGCCCCCTTCTCTCCAAAATCCCCATTTGTTGATGGTGAATTGAAGCAAATTCGAGTTTAAGTGTCGCATCAGTGTGGGGCTGGTCTTCATGATTTTTAGCCGTATTTTAACATCTTTTTCAGTGCTGGAAGTAGTAACTTTTTCCGCATCATTTACTTGTCTCGATTTTCCGAAGTGAATACCTTGCCAGAATTTTTCTCTCTCCTCTCCCCCCCAATTGTTTGTGAATGGCTCAGTTATGAAACGAAGCGAATCACTCAGGTGAAAAATTGTAATGCAATTTTAAAAGAAAGTGCCTTCAGTTTTGGGGGCGTTATGTTGGATGGCTGAATCGAGTTTGTGAAAATGGCGGACAAAGACCATTTTGTTTACCATCTTGCAGAATGGGAAAGCGGCATAATGAAAACATTTTGACATTATTGTTTTTATTCAGTTCTACTAAGAAATATTCTCAACAAATTCCTCACATGGCACTGACGACCGCAGTTGTTTCAGATCACCTTTTCAGGAAAGAATGACTCAAATTGTGTGCGTTTTAGAATATGTGATGGGTGTTGAGTGATTAAAGGTGCACTTTGAATCTACATTTCAACTGAGTTCAACCTAACCCTGTCCAGGAAGGAGTTTCAGTTGTTAATCTGTGGCATGAAAAGCCATGTTGGTGATTCAAAATCTTGAAAGTGTTTTTCTGAGGTGAGAACACTGCCTCATCACCGTGGGTGGCTGTCTGATGATGGAACCCTCTGGAACTTGGTTGCATGATCACACCCGTTTCATCTTTAAAATGAGATTGGCCGATGGGGTTTGTATGTTGAGACCATAGGTGAGTATTTGGGAGAGATGAACACCAACTGTGCTGAAGTCAGTTTTGGTTCTGCTCATTCGGTCATTGGAAAATATGAAATTGAAAAATATTTTTTAAAAAGTATTTACACTTTTGCAGCCACTGCTTGTCAGAGTCAAAATGTGAAATTCAGAATTTCTATCCCTTGTGTGGTGTTTGGGTTTGTGGGACCCATTTCTAATGTATCCTAAATGGAAAAAAATTATGCAATTAATTATTGTTTGGCCTTAGCTTATTTTCTACGAATAACATTGTGCAAGAACACGTTTTTATTGCTTGAACACCCCTACACATCCATGTTACATATGTGGTGTTTGGGTCCACTGACTCCGAGGGCAGTGAAAGTGTGGAAATTGTTGGTGAAAACAAGTGAACTTGGAAAAAATAAAAGCAAAAGGATTACTGTGCATGTGTGTATGAGTTTGAGCCTGTTTGTGTGTGTGTGTGTGTGTGTGTGTGTTTGTTTGTGTGTTCCTTTAGAATTGCTGCATGTTTCACAGATTGAACACGACCCTCTCCACCATTTTAGGGGCATTATTGTCGAATGTCCCCAGCCAAGATCCATCACCTCACCCCACACCCATCCAATCTCCACCAGACCCACCAACAGTGTGTGTAAAAAAAAAAAAAAAAAAAAAGCATCACACAAAGGTTATCTTGTGAAACCCACGTAAATTTATTTGTGTTTTTCCCAGAAAACCTGACCAACACCACTGAGACACAACAGTCTGTGAAGTTTATTGGTCAACAGTTTTATTGTCTATGGAACAGCTATGGAGAGATAACTGGTCAGTCACTTTTACCATCCCCTCCGGTAAGAATTCACGTTCACACCCACTCATAATCTCCTCTAAATCAAGCAAATGGAGCAGCTGGTGGAAAGAAAACTACATTTCCCATGTGCCTGTCTGCTTTCATAGGCCTGCACTTGTGGTGTGTCACCACTTTACGTACCTGCAGCTCCTCTGCTAATCCTCATTTGATTTGCTCTGAGAATGTTAGCGGGGTAGATTTGGGTGCGGAGGGTCGCGGCGCGGCGGTGCTACCCCAGGTAAACCTGGCCAGAATGGCTTCACAAAGGTAAGGAGTGAGCCCTGCATTGTCGCTGCCGCTTTTGTGCGGCGCAGGTATATATCAGTGCGGCGGTCGATTAGAAAGCAGCACTTCAAACCCAGGCATGAAAGGAGGCTTCTCTCTGCCCTGAAACCGGATCAGCTTTCTTATACTCTCAGCTCTCTTTGATTCTTGCCTCCAGGTTCGAGGTGCCTTTCAGAAAGAACCGGAATGCGCTGCACTCTCCCCAACAGTAAAATGATTGTGAGGGCCTGTAACAGTGTAAGCAGCCGCTGACTGTTGCACATGGAGGACTCCAGTGCTAGAGTGAATGTGCAATATATATATGGGCGCAAAACAAAAACAGACTTCCTCAATCGATGGTTTTGCGGGAATGGCGGTGCGCAAAAGAGTTGAGGTCTTTAAGGGCCCCTGCAAAAAAAAAAAAAAAACTTCATTAACGCATTTCTTTTGAGTAGGAATGTAAGTACATGCCGTAAAGGCCCATTAACATTTTTTCTGAATGACGCTTATGACAGTTTTTAACAAGCACATAGGAAGCAGTCCTAAAAAATACAATCATTTACAACTGTCATCGCAGTGGTTTTTTGTGTCCTGCTTGCGTGAAGCCCTGTCTTGCCCCCCCACCATCTTGTCGAGGTTTGTGAGGAGCGGAGACTGACAGTGACGCAGAGGCTGTCGGTGGCTCATTTGAAACTCAATGTAACCTAATTTCCCTTTAATATAAAGCCCTTGACAGAGGGACGAGGCGCCCAGCAGGACCCTAAGCATGAGAAAGCTGGTTGTTTATAGTAAAAAAGATGGATCGCCGAGAAGCATTTCCAGCATGTGCATTGTCCCTGGCGCTCTTTAGAAAACATTGTAGTGACATTTATATGGACCCTAAATGGACCCAAACCCTTTTGCTTTGTGGTCATTGTCTTCCTGGTTTCAGAATTGGTTTGTGTTCAGTGTGAGGTATGGGTGGCAATTCAATGGTTTGGCTTTACGTTTCACCACAAATTTCTTATATTGTTTCCTTTTTTTCTTAATGTGAAAGTAAAATAAAAAGTATCTCATGCAAAATTTGCTCTTTGGACATCAAATTTAACAACTCTACTGTCAGTTCTTGTCTCTGGCGGAATCAAAATTTATATTTTTACCCAATTTATCATTTCATTAGCCTCATAGCATAATTGCCTAAGTCATTTTTGGCTTTCTGTTGCAATACCAATGTGCTTGCTAAAAATTGTGTTTCTTCTTGTTTTCCGAAAACTTTCAAATATGACTTAGGGAACTATGCTATTAGGCTAACGATTTGAGAAATGCTATTTTGCAAGATGATTAATTGGGTCATTTCGTCTTCTTTTTTCTTACTGTGAGCTGCTGTCCTAGGGTGTGTGTGTGTGTGTGTGAGAGAGAGAGAGAGAGAGAGAGAGAGAGACTAAATTGAATGTGTCGATACTGAAACCATGATTTTGTCCCCTCTTGAGTGGTTGAGTGATTTGATTATATTTTGTCAGTAGAAATGTTGAGTATCGTCCCATAGTAGCAGGTATTTAATTATACCTCACATTTCAACTGTGTGTGGCAAAAATGTCAACTTAAATTAAAATCGCATTCTCGTCGAGTGTTTTAATTTGCTGGTTACCTATATTTTTAATGATTTCATCCAAGGATTTTGACTGATGTTTTTGCCCTTGCAATTGTAAATCAATAAAATGCATGTCTGATGAAGTCATTTTCATGACAAAGGCAAATGTGTGTCATGAGAGTCCTCGCAGTGACCCCCTGAGCAGAGAGGAAAATACTACAGGTGAGTGACGTGCATATGAGTGTGTGTGTGTGTGTGTGTGTGTGTGTGTGTGTATTTCTGTGTCAAGATATCAGTATATCTGTGTATGAGTGCACGTGTGTCTGCATATTTTTGTATGTGAATGTGTCTCTGTCACTTTGTTTTAATGTGTGAGTGTCAGTATCTGTGTGTGCTTGTCGCTGTCTATGGGGTGAGAACGCATGTGTATATTTGTCAGTCTATTGGAGCGCGTGTGTGTTTGTGCGCTTCATGTGTGCTAGTATATATGTGTGTGTGTGTGTGTGTTTGTCTGTGTTTGCCTGTGTCAGTATATCTATGTGTGTGTCAATATACCTGTGAGTGTGCATATGTGCGTGGGTGAGTGTGTGTGTGTGTGTGTGTGTGTGTGTGTGCGCGCGCATGTGTAGGTGGTTGAGAGGGCGGATTGTCATGTTTCTGTTGCCAGGAGGAGAAGATGTGTCATTGCGGTTTCTAGTTTTTTGATTTGGTGTTGATGGCCCGGTTCATATGATCCTGTTTTTAATGGCTGGCTGTAGTTGGTGAATGAAAGCCCTGCTCACTGTCCCTCCTGTCTCTGTGCTGCTGTAAGTGGTCTGTTGGCTGCTCCCGCAGTTCAGTGCTGTCAGAGGCTGCAGTGCTGCCGCTGTTAGTGGGGTAATCTGGGCTGTCGATGGACAAGTGTCCTAAAAGCACTTATCACTTCAGCAGTGTTTGCTCATATCTTTCAGGGGTCTTTAAGCCGACAACACTAAGCTATGCTAAGGCCTCACATTTGATTCTAAAACTCTGGGTCAGGCACGAGCCGCAGACTCCTGAGCTGACTGTCAGGTTTTTCTGCCAATTTATCGCTTTGACCCTACTGCAGCGCTTCAGCAGGAGCTAAGCATGACTGAGACTGTATTTATGAGAGATTTCAGACAAATTAGCTCTAATATTTGAAATATCTAAGTATGCCCATGTCAGCGAGCACATTAAAAAATGTTAACCATTTTTGTGCTCAGATTATTTGGCACATATTTTTAATCCATTTTGTTTACTTGTAAATATTGTGTCATGTCTTGCATTATTGGTACTTTTGTATCTTTTAATGGATGTTTTAAGACATTTATACTACAATATATATTTCTGTGTAATATTAATGAAAGACTAGTGTCCCATGTTGTAGATCTAGTTCAGCGTCATATCAGTGCGCCTGTATATCTCCAACTCTAGTGCTTTGTTCATCGAAAGCATACTGGTGTTTAAATATTAACACCTACATTTAAAAAACTTCAAACTGCTTCTTATGTCGGCATATTTGAGGAAATTGAGTGAAGAATATTACGTTCTTGACCAACTGGATTTACTGCAGAATCTCTGCATAAACAGGCGATTAATTGTATGTTACCTCTTGTCTTGAAGGAAGAGTTTAGCATACCTGTTACTGTAGTCATTTAACATAATGTCATTATACGTGACTACTGCTGCTCTATATACCCATTGTTATTGAGCATGAAATTTTTTTTCAATTCATCCTGCAGGCATCAGGACCAATGATGTAGAGAAAAAACTAAACAGCGCAAAGCCCCCTTTCTCGGGGTAAGTTGGCTTCAACATCCGGTCATGGCAAAACAAAGCATGTAGCGCTTTAACCAATTTGGATGCCTATGATTTATGTGTCAAAAAGGTTAGTTTTTGTTGCGCTGTTGGCTGTGAAAACAGAGCAGACCGTGCAGTAATATGTTTTTTTTTTTTAATTCTCTCTAAAACTGTAGTTTTACTGATATTTATGGATGAATATTTGAGTTTTTCATGATCAGTTTACCTGATTTTTATCATCTTGATTATATCCTGAAAGCTTTCACTGATACAGTAAGTATGCCCTTATTTGAAAAAAAGTGCCCTATAGCTACATTATTTTTTTTTTTGTTTTTTAGATAATTTATCTCTGAATAGGGGTGTTTACTATGTTTATTATGCATTTTGCCATGACCGGAAGCAGGCGCCTATATGAGCTTGGCGGAATGCACTCTTTCCTATGCCTATCCAAGATGGAGAAAACGGTACAGATTTGCTCAAGACTGCGAATGTTTACGGCAAGGTGCAGTGGTGATGAGTCCTAGTTCGGAAAGTAAAAATCCCCCCCTGAACTTCTTCGCAACCACCAGGATTTCCTTCAGCCAAGAGGTGGAGCTAATTAATGTGATTGGCTGATTTTATGGGAGGGAGAAAACACGGGGCAGGATTAAACATTTGGAAGCCCTGGATTCCTCTGATAAGCCCCATTGGTCAAAAGAGATGTCAATCAGAAGGCCTGTTGAGTGGCTTGGCTGTATGGGACTGTGCTCTGAAAAGCAGCCAGTGCACTACAACAGCAATAATTGGCTTCCCTGAACTAATTTATGTGGCTTTACGTGGTTCCAGAAAGAATGGTCGCAAATGTTGCTACATCAAGGCTAATGGTTGCTAATGAATCCCAGATAAAACAAGCACTTGTTGGTGGAGATCACAGTGGTTTCAGGAAGACTGGGACGGTAATATCGCTCTGCCTCGGGCCTTAATAAGGGGAAGAATGTGCAGAAAACTGCTGAGGCCTTCATCCTAAATCAGTGCTTCCTAAAGTGTCTGGGCTCATTTGTTGTACCAGAGAAGTTCAGCTTACTTTATATATGAGAGAGGGAGAGACGTAATATGTCCGGGAAGTAATTGGTGCTGTAAAATTGTCTCAAGCTTACTTCTTCAATAAACCCAGGAGTACCTTTAAAAAAAAAAGAAAAGAAAAGAAAAGAAAGGACCACCCATGTCATTATTTAGAGGGAAAACATTGCATGGTCTTGGTTTTTTCCACAGTTTGCCATTTCGAACCAGATGTCTTCTGGGAAGGTGGAGTGTGTTAAGTGAAAGACTGGGAATTTAAATGGGGGGATTCATGGGGTCATTTACATTCTGGAGTTTTTGAACACCATGGAATTGAAGCACCTTAGAAACACAGGCCTGCTCGCTCTCTGCTAAACAAAATGGTGGAACCCATCGCTCCACTGTGGTCAGGTCACGTGTCAGAGGTTGGGCTTGATTCGCTAACTGACCTGAAACAGACAGCTGGACACTTGGGGGAGACTTTTTCTGTCCCCTGTAGTACTACAGCGCACAGGCTGTTCAGACCGCACATCAAACTGAAGGGTGCAACTATCTGTCATTAAAATGGGATCAGGAGCTGGGGTTTCACCCGAAGATAAAGGTGTCAAAACTGTGTATACAATATGGATGCAAACCATATGTGTTTTTAAAAAATCACCATAATACCTGCATTTAAGCTTGTGAAATTGTGAAAGCTAAAATGTGAATGAAATATACATGTGTAGTAGTGTGCAGTGATGACACTTACCAAAATGAAGATTAATCAAACCAAGCACTGTTCAAATATTAATTTTGTGTAATATTGGATCGTACAGATGAAGGAAAGTAAACCGATAACAATATATAGTAAAAACAAAAAATAATAATGTATTTTTGAGAGAAAAAGTCAATATCTAGTGTGGCAACCCTTTGCTTTGATTACAGCATTTAATCTTTCAGGCATAGTTTTCACATACTTTTTTTATTTCCCCACTTGCTATACCATTCCATATGGTTGGAAGTTCATTCCAAAAAGATTTTTTTTAGTGTTTTCAACAGATTTGTTTATCTTTGTATCAAGCAAATTCCAGATTTGCTCATTCGGATTAAGGTCTGGATTTTGAGCAGGCCAAGTCACAACTTTAATGTCACCAGATTTTTTCTGACAGAGATAATTCTTGTACAATTTAGAAGTGTGTTTAGGGTCATTGTTGAAAATAAAATCCCCGACCAATCATTCTCTTTCCAGATGGCGATGTGTGCCTCACGAGGATGCTGTGATACTTCTTTTGATCCATGATTTCGTCAATTTCTATGAGATCACCGGCTCCTTACGAGCAGACTGAATATTACTAACTCCATGTTTTACTGAAGGGGTTAAACAGTCATTTCAGAAATATTCTCCAACTCTCCGGTGCACATAAATTCTACATATGGATGAAAAATTTTTAATTTTGATAAATTGGTTCAAACGACTTGTTCCCTGGCCTTTGGCATCCAATCCTTGAATTTATTGGCAAACTCAAGTCTTTTTTCAATGTTTCCAGCTCTTGGCAGCAATACGACCAATCAGACCATTTTCACACGGGCATTTGGAAATGGTAGATCTAGATACTTTAATCTCTTAATTTCTGGCGCTATTAATATCATCACGGAGTTTTCGTGCTGTGAACCGCTGAGTTTTTTTTTTTTTTTTTTTGTCATACACAGATAACGCAAAATAACTACCGTACATAAAGAAACTCTTTTCTAAAGCTATGTAATACTGTAAGTGCAAGTAACTGTAGGATCAATGGAGATCTTTCCTGACATGACATTGTTTTTCATCCTTCATGTTAATTGATTTTAAAAGTATTTGTTTGTTTTTTGTTTGTTTATTTTGTTAAAGTTAAAAACTAGTTGCACCCAAGAGGCAATGATACACTCTGTCTAAAGTTGGCTCAGAGCACCGCCGGCACTTTTTGGCTGGTAAAAGCTAGTTTACAGGTTGGCTACCTAAATCAGTGGAATCATGTAATAGAGTCTCTGTATTTTGCCCTCCTCCTGAAGCCCTTTGTGTTGCAGTGACACGCTTCTCTCTGAAGCTTTGCGATGGCCTGTTAGGAGACCCATAAAATTGGAACTAATTGATGTTATGTTAAAAGCAGAAATCCTATTTCAACCTTCTTTGTTCTACTGAGGTATGGGGCTTCTTGTAGGACGGTGGGGGGGGGAGGGGTCAGGGTTGTGGTTTGCCAATTCAGCAATGAATAATAACATGATTGTTGGTTAGTCAGTCAGCCAGCGAACAGGTGTTACGGAGCTCGGGCGAGTAAAGTTAGAGGCCGCGGACACAGGCATTTGCGCGACTCCAGTTCTCCGGTTACCAGGGGAAATATTCCCATTATGTTCTGGCTCTGGTCGCTGGGAGAGTATTCCCTGTCTGTACGATGAGGCTCTTGCCTGGCAGTGTCTTACCCAGAGAGTACATACCGTATCCGCACGCGGTGTATTTGGCCTCCCACGGGTCTGTCTCTTATTGAGGTTAAAGCCATGAGAGAGAGAGAGGAGAGACAGAGAGGGAGAGATAAAGAGAGAGAGAGAGAGAGCGTACTGAGTGTTTGTGTAAATGTGTTTTCTCAGTCAGTCGCAGTGAGGATTTCCCAATTTCAGATTTTTATTTGACATCACCCCCGAGGAGTTATGCAGATCATACTGAAGAGTAGGAACTAAAATTAAAATGGTCATCGTCACTCATATTTTATCACATCCTCATGTGGATAAATAACTCTCCAAGTCAGAGTTGACAATGTAGTAGTGATGACCTCTCATCGCCAGAATGGGATTCCACATTTGCAGGTCTTAAAGGCTGTGTGGTCAGATATATAGGGAAGCAGACTGCATGGAGTCTGGCTGTGACCCTTGACCTCTGAAGAGCAGTAAAATGCTGAGCCTCGGCTGTATGCCCTGACCCAACCGGTGAGCAATCTCGACTGGAGGTGCACTGCGTCTCTGCTGCACGGTAGCCTGGGTTCAGAGGCGGGGCTTTGGGAATAGTAATTTTCAACACGTGGTTGGGTGTATTGGCTTACCCCAAAAACTTGCCCCAGAAACCAATGTTTCATTTTTAATTTACCCATGCAACACCTTCCCTCTCCCCTCAACTTTCGTTGTCTGAAGAATTTGTCACACTGGCTTAGAAATGCTTAAAAGAGACTTTTTTCCATAATTCCTTGACTTCTCTAGTTTTATCTCCAAGAAAGCAAAATAAAGGCATCCTCTCTACACTGTTTGCTCACATTTTTAATGATTACTTGACCACACATGCTTTCCTTATGATGTCTGTAACTCATTAATATTGGGTATGTGTACTGTATTTTTCATATTTGTTTACACTCGGGCATCAAAAACAACCTTTGACGGCAGTTCCAGGTTCAGGAAAAACACACACATTCATATTTTCACAATCAGCTTGATATTTCTGCAAAACTACAAAGCTGTCATCACCCAAATTTCCAGATAAGGTTGCGTAACATCAGTTTTGGTCAACTCCAGTGTTACAGATAATATTACAAGCCTGGAAGGTCTTCGGTCAGATGTCGACAACATGTCGTGCTATTAATACTGAATCTGTCCCATCATAATCTCAACAGATACTTCACTGGCATTTTTTCTGCTTTTCTTCTAAACAGAAGTACAGGGCATTCCACAAGTGTCTGGGCATTTATGCAAATTAGTTTTGTTTTGACTCGATCACAGAATTGAAAAGAAATCATTAAGCTTAGGCTAAATTGCAAACAGTCAGCTTTAATTTAGAGCATTTTAATCCATATCAGGTCGCTTGTGCTGGGAGAATCGGCTACGTTCGCGGTAAGTTTTCTAATACTTATAGATTTCGCTGCACATGACAGGACAGTATTCGTGCAGCTGTGGTCTCCCAGTTTGGCTCGTTGCTTTGAGGAAACCCCCCCTCGCTGAATGCTCGTCTCAGACGGGACTGATTCTGTGGGATGGCAATGTTGTTTAGTAGAGGGTGGCTGCGTGTAGGGAGTGCGTTCTGGGAGGGTGCAGTGGGTTTACTAATGAAAACCAGAGCTTTGCTCAACGAACTACTCACTTCTAAACCTGTTCTCTACACGTATGAAGCCCAGCGGTTCAACATTCCTGACCTATCCCAAGAAATCCTGTTTTTGTTTTTCTTATTAAAATGTCCTTTGCAAATTTGCCTGGGTTCGGTTATGTGGCAGTAGTATACTACACAATGTGATATGGCTGTCTAAATGTTGTTTCGGGATCAACAAAATAATACTCGTCCAGGAGTAACATTATAGTCCACCGATTAATTGCAGCTCTGATGCATTGCTTACGAATGCCATGTGTATTCATTCTTTGGAATTGGCTCGCTAATGTTGGCAAGCTAATGTGCAGATGAGCAATGACTTGCAGAAATGCATGTTATCAACAAAACCAAAATAGTTCATGCCTTGTGAATTTTTGTGACTTCACGTTTACTCTTAAATTGCTATCCTGTGGAAATTTTGCAAGTTCGAACTGCTAATGGAAGGTCCTTGCTAACTGCATGTGTACCATTGAAAAGCCTTTATGATGTCATGACGTCATCATAGCAGAGCGGTTATTCATTGGTGGAGTATAATGTTACTCCTAGGTAAGCATTATTTTGTTTATCTCAGAACAGAACTTAAATATCAGATATCAGATTGTATGTAATATCACTGTGGTTGCCAAAATCACGATCAATCATGAGCAACATATTAGCTGTTTTGTTGTGACGTCATAGCCCAAAACCACATAAAGCATTCGCCATTTTTCTTCCTTTGCTTCTGGTTCTTTCACAGTGAAACTCTATCAGTTTCATTGTACCAGAGGTCACCAAAGGCCGTCTTTACGATGAAACCCTGATTATTATTTAAAACCTGGGTGATGAAACTTTTGAGCTAAATGAAAAAAAAAAAAATCATTTGATTTCAGTGGAAACGTGCTATAGTGGGAGAGATTGTCTCTGAAGTGGAATCACACCTTTCTTTGTTAGCTTGTACACTAATAGACATGGGCTATATCATCACATAGCCTTTCAGCACAAAATATTAGCCATCCCTATTGATGGTTTGCTACGAGAACGTTTATTTATAACCTACAATTAACAGCATAGCCTACATTTTTCTGTCAGGAGTCTGGACTTTGGTTCCAGTGAGAGATTAAGCTAGATACCGTGTGTTTGTTATTGCCAGTCCCATGTAAGTACTAACTGGCTAGCCAGCTAGCCAGCCACCTGTTGCAAAACTGCGCAATGCTTTTTCTCTGCCAAAAGATGGAACATTGATTCTAGAGTGAGCTGAAGCAAGAAACCATGTGCAGAAATGTCTACCTTGCTAGGCAGCTAGCTAGCAAGCTATTTGTTGCATATTGTGGGAACAATTTTTTTTTTTAGTGGTGTCAAGAAAATTAAAGCTAGCTAGTCTCTATTCAGAGCTCTATAATATTAAAATGAAGTCAGATGCCGAAGGATAAAAGCTATAGCAAATAATCTATTGCATATATTTTCTGTTGGAGTTACAGTACAATGTTTGTTATTACAGTGTTATGGGGCTGTAGGGGAAAAAAATTGCGGAGCGCTGTGCATTGTGGGAAAAAACTCATAAATCTGTGAGGTGCGTGTATAGAACTCATATGTCTATGATAAATGTGTGTATTGTACATGACTGACACCAGGGTCAGATGTAGAGGCTTAAAAACTTGAATTCTTTTCTGTATGACATAGTCAACCAACTAACCTGCAGTATATGTGTGTAAATGCATGCATGCTTCTGTCCCACTAAATCATACCTTGTAATGATTTGATGATTAAGAAAGTTAAAAGCCTGTTTTAAAATGTGAATTTTTCAAAGGTATTTTATGGTTGTACAAGATGTAAGAGTTTTTCTTTTCATTAATGAATGTCCTTTCTCACTATTTTAAGAACGCATGTTAAATTGCCTCGGGACAAACATCTTGAGCCTTTTAAAAAGTTTATAATGTAGCCTGTAATAGTTCACAGTCTGGGTACATAAATTTAGGCCAGTAGGATTACCCCTCCCCCGCCACTCAGATCCCTGTGTATTCGTCAGATCCAGTCAGCCTCGTGTCACTCAACGCGAGACCCCGCGGAGAGTATTTCCTGCTGATACTGTGTGTAATGTTTTACCAGAACGTCTTCAGATCACAGTTTAATAGGCTGGTGCTGCAGCCATAAATCAGTCACTGCTTTGCCGTCGGCTGAGAAGATATATGATCTCCACGAAGTACCCTAACCTTCTGAGTGTAACCCCACAAGTCCTGCGGCAGGTAAAGGGGTCTTTGGCTTTCTTTTGGCTTGGAGTGAAGTGTTTTACACTCTTGAGTGTATTTTCTCAGGTGACACCATGTTTTTCGAATGGGACTCCAAGTCTGTGCAGTGGAGCCACAGAGCAGAGTATTCTGCTTAGCGTGTTGGACGCCGTGATGTTTTATCCCTCTGATTGGTTCACAACGTATTTCGCTGTTGTACAAGTGGTGAACTAGCGCTAGTTACCTTCAGATGGGGAGACTTGATGCTGGAAAATAAAAGACTAGCAGTGAGTGTGAATGTTCCTGTGTAAGTTGAAAAAAAATGGACTTTCGTGAAAGTTTACATGGAAGTTAGCGCTGACTCTCCTAGAGGGCGAGATGCTCAGTGACCTGTCCTGGAGGCGTCTGCAGCACTGCTCCTGAGGGAGTTCTCTCAACAGGACCTGGAAATAATCCCAGCAAAACGAGGCTCAATTCCGGCCGCTCGGTAACGACCGGCTTTGCTTCTTCATTGCCCTCCCCCCTCTCTACCCCCCACGTTCCAAATAAAAACACGAAGGCCCGGCACAGCGTCCAGGAGGAGACGGGCAAATAATGGCTGCCTCGAGAGGAGACGGTCGGGGGGGCAATGGAGGTACGCCCCCCAACCTCTCAACAGAGAGCTTCTCCCAAGACATGCGCCCCTGTACCGGCGTGGGGGAGGACGGCATGTAAATCACATTCGGGTCCAGGTGTGTGTGTGTGTGTGTGTGTGCATGGAGGTGGGGTGGGGGGGGACAGGCCGCGCTCCTCTCACGCAAAAACAATTAAACGCTCCTCTCTTTATTGTTCACCAGAGGTGCGCGCTCGGGCAACGGCCAGGTGAGCTTTCCCCCTCGGAAACCGAATCGCACTCCCGGGACGGGGCTCCCCTTTCAGCCGGGGCCCGCCGAGCGAACGAGCGGGGCCGGGGCCGGGGCCATTAGCTGCACGAATTCACCGCATTCCCTTCCCACCCATTCCTTCCCTTTTGTTGTGATACCTACTTAAAATATCAAAGCAGCAAGAGGCTCAATAAGATATTTGAAAACTGAGAAACGCAGGTTTTATGTGACAGCACCGGCCTCCCCCTCCCTCTCTCTCTCTCCCTCTCTCCCTCTCTCTCTCTCTCTCCCTCTCTTCTCTTTTTAAAGAGGTCTGGGCAGGTATCATTTAGATGAAAAAAGGAAATGAAGAGAGGGGTGGGGAGTGAGGTGGGACTTCAAGGGCTCAAGCGACAGAAGCAGAACAAAAAAGAAAAGCTATGAGAGAGAAAGAGGGGGAGAGAGAGAGGAGGAGAGAGGCAGAGAGAGGGGGAGTGAGAGAGGAGTAGAAAGAGGCAGAGAGAGCAAGAGAGAGGGAAGGGATGAGGCAGAATGAAAGAGGGAGTGAGAGATGGAATGAGTGAAAGAGAGAAAATGAGGGAGAGAGAAAGTGAAAGGGGGGAGAGAGAAAGAGAGAGAAAGAGAGAGACAAAGCATTGGAACAAAAGGGAAGGTCACTGATAATTGTGACTCTAATAACTGAAATGTGACCTGTTTGTGTTCCTGTCCTGTGTGGAGCAGGAAGTGGGCTCTCTCTCTCTCTCTCTCTCTCTCTCTCTCTCTCTCTCTCTCGCTCGCGTATCACAGGTAGCCACGCTCCACAAACCTGGTCTTTGCGCACCTCTTACCCCCCGACCATGCTCTGTGGTCAGGCCAGGCGACACACCGCCCCCTCAGGCTAACCCTGCTGTCAGGCCCCTCTCTGGTTTTCACAGTGTGCGGGGAGTGTGTAGTCTACAAATTAATGTCCCTCCCTCTGACCCTTTCCAGTGCAGATGTTCCCGATCGCTCCCTGAACCCCACGCAGCCAATCGTGCGGAGAGCTGTGGGCGGAGCTCGAAGGGGCGGGCTCCCCCGGGGGGGGGTCCGCATGCCTGAGTGACAGTGAGGAACAGGGAGGGCGGAAATGCGCGATTGGTCCCCTGAGCTGCCCGTCACAGGTGTGTGGGCTCAGGGGGATAGGGAATACCTCACAGCGCTCTGCACTGAAGCCCCCCACACTTAACCACTAACAGACCTTCTCTACGGGCCCAGCTCCTGTACGAGAGCCCTCGCTCACCAACAGAGTTTGACCACCGTCATACGCAGTCTACAGACTCACATCTCCAGGCTCTACCTCCTCACGCTCTTACAAGTGGTACGGAGATTAGGACATGAAAATTGAATGTAGCTATACTTGCTCTTAGCTGGCTAAACATCTAAATGGACTGTTGTTATAGATATGCTTTGTCTCGCTGGTATTCAACAGAGCAGAGTCATTTCTGCTGTATATATGGTCATTTCAGTCCTTCAGAATGTTATGTCGGAATCCGTGATGTTTAAATCTGGGCCCCGTCTTGTAGAGAGAGGGTCAGCTCTGTATATTTTCTGCATGAGTGGAGGGTGAGCATTTTACCTGATACTCAAATCACACGTTTCCACAGTGTGGGATACTTGTCCCGTTGACACAAAACAAGGAAGTGATTGATGATTAATTTTACTGGTTTAATTCTATGCTTTCGTAACAAATTTATTTTACTTGAGAAAAGTATACGTCTCTGTATGTTATGCTGTTTTTTGCAAACAATTCTTTCACAATAGTTAATTCTCTATATACAGTATGTAAATAGGTAATTTGCAATCTATATTATTCATGGCAAATCCAATATCTTGCATGTTCTGACTTGTCAGTATATATCTCCTCATTGTGAAGGACATGAAAGTGGCATTTTACACTGACAGACAAGAACGCAATGACAACATTGACATTAAAAAAAAAAGTGTTATGGGAAGTGTTTGCGACCAAAAATTTTCTGAAGGTTTACTAGCTTAAGGCAACATAAAAGCTAAGGCATAATCCATGTGACTGGAAACATTCTTTCAGACTCATTGGGGGAAAATCTTATATCTATTGGAACATCAGTGGCCATTGTGGTCCCTATGCACCATTTCTTCATAATTTGACTGGACCTTTGATGATTATTAGATTAGTACTGTAGAACCCACACTCTAAGCTGCCCAGAGAAGACTGGACGTCCTCCCAAGGTTTTTAATGTTCTGTGACCCTAAAGTTTGTCCCTGTTGCTGTCACTCTTGGGTTGTTCCTGTCGAGTTTTTGGCTGCCATTTTCTGTGAAGCGTGTTGTGACAACTGTTTGCAAAACACGCTGTACAAACGCGTTGTGATTTGATTCATGATAATCCTTGTGTATGTGTAAACGTAGTTCATTTCCCTTCTCTGTCGTGCATTTATCGCCCTCCTGTCCTGTAATGTTTGTCGACTGCTGCGCTTTTCAAAGACACCGATTGTTTGAACCTCGATCCTTTTGTGTTTTGTTTGATGTGGTTGTCCCGCCACTGTAAAAATGCATTTACTAAAGACTTCTAACACTTAACTTGTTCAGTGCGTCATTTTGTGCCCGGAGACATAACAACTGAGCTTCTTTCACTCGGCAAGGAAGTACGTACCTCTCGGTCCTAGTTTCACTTTTGATTCCTATGCATCTAATTTTGTCAGACCTTTAGGTTGGATCCTGTTCTGATTTTATGAATGGCAAGTTCTCCAAATGCTGAATCAATGGGCAGATCCTCAGACCAGGCCTTTGTGACATCACAGTGGAGCTGGGGCATGTATGAATGAATTTCAGTCTAGGACTGCCATCAGTGTGCACAAGAACACTGCTATATATACCTTCACACCCCACTAGCGTGCACATATCCTAATCCTTTGTGATTTGATTCAATCTAATTCTCATGCACAAACCCCAATTCCAATAAAGTTGGGACCTTGTGTAAAATGTGAATAAAAACAAAATACAATGACTTGCAAATCCTTTTCGACCTATATTCAACTGAATACACTACAAAGACAAGATATTTAATGTTCAAACTGATAAACTTTTTTGTTTTTTTGGAAATATTCACTCACATTGAATTTGATGCCTGCAACACGTTCCAAAAAAGCTGGGACAGTTCAACAAAAGACTGGGAACGTTGAGTTGTGCTCAAAAAACACCTGTTTGGAACATTCCACAGGTGAACAGGAAACAGGTGAGTGTCATGATTAGGTATAAAAGGAGCATCCCGAAAGGCTCAGTCATTCACAAGCAAGGATGGGGCGAGGTTCACCACTTTGTGAACAACTGGGTGAGCAAATGGTCCAACAGTTTAAGGACAACGTTTCTCAAAGTGCAATTGCAAGGAATTTAAGGATTTCATTATCTACACTCCATAACATCATCAAGATATTCGGATAATCGGGAGAAATCTCTGCACGTAAGCGGCAAGGCCGAAAACCAACATTGAATGCCCGTGACCGTTGGTCCCTCAGGCGTCACTGCATTAAAAACCAACATCATGAGCTGCCGGATAGCTCACTTGGTTAAAACACCGCATTGCGGAACAGAAGTTACTATCACGGCACGGGTTCGAGCCCCGGTCGTACCAACCGGCAGTGGTCGGCAGCTTTTTCAGAGTAGCGCACAACTGGCCATTGCGCTACAGGGATGCAAATTGGGAAGGGTTTGCCGGGAAGGGTAATATAAAAATGGCTGCTTTGTTCGTTGCTCAAGCGCTTCCTGTTGGCCAGCCGGGGGCTCGTCAGGAAGATTCTAGGCTTGTTCATGTTCGGGTATCCTCCACCCTCGTTCTGAACTTGCGAGGATTCAACCAATAGTGTAAAGAAGCAGTATTGACGGGCACGTGCTTCGGAGGAGAGCCGTGAACCGTCCCTCTCTCCTGAATGGGCAACAAGGGGTCGCATACGAGCAAGCCTTGAACATAGTTCCCAAATTGGGCATCCCAGATTCGGGTGGGATTTGACATGCCAAATTTATAAAAAAAGAAGAAAAAAAAAGAAAAAAACCAACATCATTCTGTAAAGGATATTACCGTGTGGGCTCAGAAAACACTTCAGAAAACCATTGTCAGTTAATACAGTTCGTCGCTACAACTACAAGTGCAAGTTAAAACTCTACCATGCAAAGCGAAAGCCATATATCAACAACACCCAGAAATGCCACCGGCTTCTCTGGGCCCAAGCTCATCTGAGATGGACTGACGCAAAGTAGAAAAGTATGCTGTGGTCTGAGGAGTCCTCATTTTAAATTGTTTTTAGAAATCATGGACGTCGTGTCCTCCAGGCTTAAGAGGAAAAGTATCATCCAGATTGTTATCAGTGCGAAGTTCAAAGGCCAGCATCTGTGATGGTATGGGGATGTGTTAGTGCCCATGGCATGGGTAACTAGCACATCTGTGAAGGCACTATTAATGCTGAAAGGTACATACAGGTTTTGGAGCAACATATGCTGTCATCCAAGCGACGTCTTTTTCAGGGATGTCCCTGCTTATTTCAGCAAGTTAATGCCATGCCATATTCTGCACTTGTTGCAACAGCGTGGTTTCGTAGTAAAAGAGTGCGGGTAATAGACTGGCCTGCCTGCAGTCCAGACCTGTCTCCCATTGAAAATGTGTAGCACATTATGTACGTAAACATCCCCCTGTCCCAGCTTTTTTGGAACATGTTGCAGGCATCAAATTCAAAATGAGTGAATATTCCTAAAAAAACAATAAAGTTTATCAGTTTGAGCATTAAATATTTTGTCTTTGTAGTGTTCTCAATTTAATAAAGGTTGAAAAGGATTTGCGAATCATTGTATTCTGTTTTTATGCACGTTTTACACAACGTCCCAACTTCATTGGAATTGGGGTTTGTGCATGTAAACATGGTTTGTTTCACCTCAATGTCGCTCATTACTACGTCCCAATCCTGCAATTTTCATTGACCATTGAGCTATTTAAGGCTACATATTGTTTGAACGCAGAGGCATTTGTGATCCGTTTCGATATTAGCATACGACGTGGACTGGAATCTGTCCTGTTTGTTTTCAGAACCCAATGAACTTATGGTGCTCGAGTTTAAAAAAAGAACTCATGGTCATTTGAGATAATAATGTCGTTGCCCATTGAGAAAGTTTATATGTGTGCAGGACTAGGAAAAGGGGTCACTTGGGATTATTTTCCATTCTGAGATTAACGGGGTATCTCAGTGATATCCCAGTGATAGTGATATCCCAGCACTACTGTACTGTCAATTTACAACACTTTGCTGTGCACAAATTCACCCAATTTTTTTCTCAAAATCAAAAACTCGGATCACTCTTTGATTTTGTTGGAAAATCTCAATTTTCATAAAATGACCCAAGTGACCCCTTTTCCTAGTCCTGCACACATACTATCCCGGGCTTCATGATTAAGTAGTGATGGCCAGTGGGCCGGAGTTTGTGTTCATTTTTAAACCAGGCGCTCTCACCTTTAGCGCTGTAACATGCTAACATGAAAGCGACATCGTCTCGGCCAGGTTGTCATCATTGTGAGCTGGTATGAAGACGCGGGCAGAGGGAAGCGTGCCTTTACTGAGCTGTTATTCTCTCCCTGCCTGAAAACTGCTGGGATAATGACTGCAAACAGCAGGTGCAGCTTTTGAACACAGAACAGGACGTGGTAGGATCTCTTTGGTCTCGATCGTCTGATTCTGGTCTTCATAAAAGGCCACAGGCTCTCTCGCCTCTATCTTTCATCTGCCGGAGACAATAAGGGCCCTGCCCTGCTCTTTACTCTATACCTTTTTAATCTGTCATCCCTCGCTTTTCGGTCTTTGTGGCACAGGTGTAATCATTCTGAAGTAAGAGCACCCACAGAAGTTACCTTCCATACTCCACTGTGCCTGTTTGTCATAAAGTTATCTTCTGTTTTCTAGTTTTTATCAACCAGAGAACTGAGACAGGTGCCTTAATGAAGTGAATTTGAATCTTGCTTTAAATCCGGTGCGTAAATAGCCTGTGGTGAAATTGGCCGAGCACCTGAGCACATGTAAATTAGCCGAGCACCTGAGCGCTTGTTCATCAGTGAAGGAATGGCAGCTTTGAGGACAGATCTGAAGGCCCACATGAGACTGCTGTCACACACAATAGGGAGATTATAAACACGCTTTGCAAATAACTGTTCAGACAGGATGGCACATGCATTTTTAATAATGCCCTGAATTGTGCGGTTCACCTTTCATCCTCAGTGTGCGTGAGGTCAGCACGCTGAGGTGCACAAGGAATCCACACTTTTATTTGCATTTTCTCTGTAAGGATTACATTGTTGAATAGGATACTGTGTTGCTAAAAACATTAATGCTTTCTCAATGGGCTCATCCCAAAATTAGCCTTCAGTGGAATTTAGCTTGTATATGTGTTTGTGTGCGTGTGAGTGTTTGTGTAATTTTTGTGAGTGTGTGTGTTTGTATATTTTGTGAGTGTGTATGTGGATCTGTGAGTCCGTGTATTTTGAGTGTGTATGTATGTGTTTCCTGTGAGCGTGTGTATTGTTTGAGAGTGTTTATGTGTGTGGATTCTGTGTGTATATGTATGTGTATTGTGTGAGTGTGCGTATTATGTGTGTATGTATGTTTTCTGTGAGTGTAAGTGTGAGTGCATTTTTTGAATGTGTATCGTGTGAGTGCATGTGTATTGTATGCGTTTTTGCGCATTTATTCTGTGATTGTGTATTGTTTGTGTATTGTCCGTGCATGTATGTGTATTGTGAGCACGCAGGTTTGTGTTTTGTGAGAGTGTGTCTATTATGTAAGAATGTGTGTATGTGTGTGTATTATGTGTGAGGATGTGTGTATTATGTGAGTTTGTGTGTGAGTGTGTTTGTATTATGTGAGTGTATGTGTGTATTGTGTGAGCGTGTGTGTGTGTGTGTGTGCGCGCGTATTATCTGAAAGTGTATTATCTGAAAGTGAGCGTAATATTTGTGTGAAAGTGCATATGTGAGTGTGTGCGTATTATGTATGTGCATTATGTGAGTGTGTGCGTGCATTATGTGAGTATCACTGTATATTATGTGAGTATGTGTGTATAATGTGTGTGTGTGTTATGTGAGCATGCATGTGTATTATGTGAGTATTTGTATGTGCACGTATTATGTGAGTGTGTGTGTATGTAATATTTGCATGTGTGTATTATGTGATTGCCTAAGTGTACGTACAACCCCATTTCCAAAAAAGCTGGGACGCTGTGTAAAATGTAAATCAAAGCAGAATGCAATGATTTTCAAATCATTTCAACATTATAGTTATTTGAAAATAGTACAAAGACAATATATCAGATGTTGAAACTGAGGCATTTTATTGTTTTTTGGAAAATATGCACTCATTTTGCTAGCAACACGTTTCAAAAAAGTTGGCACAGGGACATGTTTACCACTGTGTCGCATCTATCTTCTTCAATCAACACTTTGTAAGCATTTGGAAACTAAGGAGACCAACTACTGTAGTTTTGAAAGCAAAATGTTTTCCCATTCTTGCTTTATGTAGGATTTTGGCTGCTCAGTACTTCACAGTCTCCTGTCATATTTTTCATTTCATAATGCGCCAAATGTTGTCAGTGGGTGACAGGCCTGGACAGCAGGCAGACCACTTTAGCACCCAGAATCTTTTACTACAGAGACATGTTGATGTAATACGTGCAGAGTATGCTGTTTGGCATGGTGTTGCTAAAGGGACTAATGCTTGATGTGAATTGTACTTCGGCCAGTCTGTTGGGCTACAGTGTCAGTGACCTTACTGTATGCACTTACTGTAAGTCACTTAATTTAATGTTTAAATGAGCAAGGCCTTCCCTTAAAAAAGGCATCTGGATGACAGTTAATGTTGTACTAAAACCTGTATATATCCTTCACCATTAATGGTGTCTTCACGAATTTGCAAGTTACCCATGCCATGTGTACTAATGCACCCTCATACTAATATGGATGCTGGCATTTGAATTGTTAGCTGATAACAAGCCGGATGGCCTATCTCCTCTTTAGCCCAGAGGACGTGGAATCTATTATTTCCAAACAGAATTTCAAATTTAATAGTATAAACCACAAGGCCGTTTTCCACTTCGCCTGACTACATTTTGAATGAGTTCAGGCCCAGAGCAGAAGCCAGTGTTTCTTGGATCTTGTTTATACCCACACAGTAACATCCCAGGGAGAAGATGTTTTTTAAAATACATTTTTCAAATCTTATCTGAGAGAGCACAAAGATCAGGAACTTCGGTTTTTTTAATCTTGTAAGTTTGCAGTCGAGAATTTAGATGTTCAGGTGACTATGATGGTCAACTTCACCATGTCAGATCATCCTGATTCATGACAATGGTGATTAACCATTTGTCTGTATGCTGCATCATAATTATCATATTAGTGATAACTTTGGCATGGGAATAATTCCTTTGTAATGATACCAACAAGATTTTGCATCCTTGAGTGCCTAAAATATCAAAATGTACAATTGCAAAAGCAATCCACAATGTAAAAGAACATGACTTCCATTCCTACTCTTTATAAGCCAATACACCGGACTAGACCTGTAACGTCCCCAGACCAGACTGTATGAACTCAATATCGCTAAAGCGCTAATGCGAGTTAACGATGCAAGCCTTCCCAGCACCGCTCATCATGTGCGGTCCGATCCAGCCTCTCTGGACGCCAGTAAAGGAAACCCCGGCGTACCTTCTGCCCCCGCGCTCGCGCCCGATTGAACACCAGGGCAGGATACGCAGCAGAAGCCGGGGTAATTAAAGACAAAGGGTAAGATCTGATGAGCAGAGCAGAGGGCAGATGCAGCCACATCTCAGCCTGTGTTTTCAGCTGATAAATAACACCCCACCCCCCAACCCACCCCCAGCCCGGGGTCCGCTCTGCCCCTGGGGGCATAAGGAGGCACGCAGTACTTAAAGCTGGCATGAGAATTAACCCCGTCTGACTTTGAGTGATCTTAATTGCGTGCAGTAGGAGGGGGGTGCTACACATAACAATTAGCCCAGCCTTTTCCTCTGGGGGTAAAACTGCTTCCTCTGGGTAATGCACAGGCTGTGTTTACTGCCCTGATGAAGGGGCGCGGGGGGCACGGGGGGGTATAAAGAGGATACACTTCCTCCCACTGCCCACATGCACATGCTTATACACACATGCACATGTAATACACACACACACACACACACACTCACATAATACACATACATAATACACACACACTCAAATAATACACACACTTACTCTCACACAAATATTACAAACACACATAATGCAAACACACTCACATAATACACTTACTCTCACGTAAATATTACACACACAGTATACGTACATTTGCATCCATCACCATTAGTTTAGTAATGGTGTCGTTTCTAAGGGTGCTTTTTTGTACACTACCATTTAGCATATTGTTTGGAAAACGTTCAAGAAATGTGTTCCTCCTTATTGTTTCCAGATTATTAATTATGCTTCTGAGGCTTGATGCTTGACTGCAGGAGGATCGGTGGTCCGGCCCACAGCTGAGATGAAACGCACATTTACGGGTTGTATTATGTTGATTCTACAGTCCCACCACCAGCGGAAGTGAAGCTCTCGAATGTTCTGCAGGTTCAGTCCTTCTGTCCATCCCTACTCTGTGTTCTCAAAGCCAGCACCCTCCCAGTAGTCTCGCCTGCTGCTCTGCTAACTGTGCTCTCGCCTGCTGCTCCACAACAGCATCTAAACACGTGTTTGCGCCGTGGGGAGGTGTCATAGCTGCCACTTCTCAGCCACTTGGCTGACCTGCGTGAAGTCCGGGTGGCTAAAGCCGATGGGCTTTCTCTGCATTTAGTCTCCGTGTAACGCGATACCCGGCTGCTTCTGGCTACACTCCCCGGAGGGCGGTCGACATTCTGCAGGCCGACGCTTTCTCCTGATCGTCCTCTCCTAAATCACTGAGGCCAGGTCCGGGGACGCACGCTCCTCCGTAACCTCCTCCTGCTGCTCCTCGCTCCTCCAGAGCCTCCTCTCAACCCTCGACGAGCTGCGGTTACTGTCAAGACCACGAACACATCAGTTTCCCTGACCGTGAGTGCTGGAGCGAGCCCGAGACAGCGGTTTGTTTACAGGCCTGAGCGCAACAGCGGCTCCCCCTCTTTGGTTTCCCTCTGCTGTGTTGTGCCGCAGTCGCTCGTCCAGCTAGCAGGTCCTAAGCTGTAGAGGAGTTAACGGAAGGGCCGGGGGGTCAGGGAACCCTCAGCTGGTGTTCACGGGGCTGATGGGAACGTGACTCACACGTACTCCACATTCTGTTCCCAGCCATGAGTCACGGTGTGCATGAGAGTATGAGGGGTTACTCATGAGTGAGATTCCCATTCAGTGAAGGCAGTAATTTTGCATGATTCAGACGCTGTTAGGGCTAAATAAGGATGAAGTCTACAGTACGACTGTCATTTCCGCCCTCAGAGATTTTTTTTTACCCCCTCGGTGGGGGTGGTGGGGGGCTTGTAATCATGTTTAAAGACTACATTTTAATTGCCACAAGTCTGAAGTCACTCCTATCACCGAGCTTTTAAGGCGACATGATTTGTTTGCAGTAATTGCTGCCATTGATAAAATTTCTGGGGACATTCTAGTGTCGTTTGATGGAGTCCACATTGGGACAATGCACAGATATGCAATGCAAGCTGGATGCATTGCGTCACAGATCTAGTCAAGACCGTTTTGCTCTGTGTCCTTTCTTAACTGGTAAGATACATTAGTAATGAATTAATACAGCTTTTCATTAATTTATGCATATTGCATCAATAAATTGTAAAAGCTGTAATAAGCAAATGTCTTCTTCTCATCATAATCTTTGCTGTAGTCATTTTATTTTTGCTTTATGCTGTTTGGTATGGATTCAGACAATGCAAAATCAATATAACTGCATGTTATGTTTTTATTAAGGCTCCTCAGTTGTTGACTACGTCTGACTGATAACTTTATAAAATAAGCTAGTGCATGAGTCACCAAAAAATTGCTGATAATGTCTGAAACAGCTAATATCACTTGCATAGCTAACTATGTGAGCTAGCTGTCTGAGTTTCACAGTGCCAACAATAAGATCTTGCTTACATTAAATGTTGAGCTCAAACTCTCCTTTTACTACCACCTGTCAAATAATTCGATAAAGCTTTCTCTTTTCTTTTTTTAATTTTTGAATTGGCAGATAAATTCTCTGCCATTTCGTGCATAACTGAGAAACTGTGACTTGAAAGAAGCAGGACCCATGGCATCCTAAATTGGCTCGCTAGTGTCCTTTTAGAGCGTTTGACGGATGCCTCTCTTGTATGACACTGCAAGTCGGAACAGAACTGGGGTGTCATGTTAGCCTCGGACCACAAAAGCATTCCTGGAGTAAAAAGCTCTTTGCCTCCCAGTGTCTCGGACAGATACCCCTGTGTAGGTTCACCTATTTACCCCGCAAAGGGACATGACTCTTTGAAAGTAAAGGATCTGGGTCTTTGTATAAATATCCTCAGATAAGTGGACAAAGAAACAATGGAAGAAAGGTGCTGACATCAGAAGTGCTCCATCACTAAGTTGCCGTGTTTTCCTCGCGGAGGAGGGACAGGGGAAGGACGCGCTAACGCCCTTCACTGGTGCACTCTTAATTCATGTCACCGAGCCCTCCATGGGGATTGGGGGGGGGGATTTCAGCAGGAGAAGCCTGACAGGCCGGATGCACTTTCAGATTTAAAGCATGGGTAGTTTGGCCAAGATGCGCTTGAGTCCTTGCAGAGAGAGGTTCCATCAGTCAGTTCTCCTAGCTGCCGGAGTTTTGCTTTTGATATTGTTTAATTTTTCATTGTTGAATCACAGCAGAGGTGATGAGCCATGGAGCTAAACAGAATAGGAATGATAGTTTTCTGATCCTAGATTTTCACTGTTCATTTGAGTAAGTATGCCACACTTAGGGCTGGTTTCACAAAGATAGTACTTAACTCCATGATGACGTAGTTATTTTTTTTTTTTACAAAGAATCTCCATTCAAAATTGAACTGAGCATTGGAGTAGGCTGAATCTCTGTCTGGCCCGATCAGTAAAATATCACTTTAAGTCGGTCTTTACGGCACTGGTGTGGTTTTTATAGCACTGGTTTTTTTTTTTTTTGTAATTTTTTTTATCCAATATCTTCCTTAGTTTCCCCCACCCAGTTAACATACATTATGAGTTTAAATCATCAATAGCTGGGGGAAGGCAGGCCAGACCAGCCCCCTCAGTAAAGCTCTTGCCCCCCATCCATAAATCTGCAGTGATGCTCTGTCAAAGACGTCTTAACTCACGCCAGTTTAAATGGTGTGCATCACCTGTGACTGAGTTGTGTCTCAAAATGGCATCGGGAAACCTTCCTCCTGATGTACTGTGATCCCCTGCCACCTGCAGCAGGTAGTGAGGGGGATTTGTGTCAGGATTGTAACATGGCCGCTTGCCTGCTCTCTTTTGAGAGCATCTTTAATTCTTTTCTGCATGAAAGAGGCACGCTCCTGAGCTCCCCACTCACACGTGTGTGCCGTGACGGCAAGCAGCGGCTCCTGACTCCTGGCATGGCCTGTAGATGAGGTCATGCTCATCTTCCCTTTTAGCCTTTGCCAAATGTGCATAGCTAGCTCCCCCAGGCTTCTCTGCTCTTCGGCTAGGCTGCAGCCGGCTGCTAACAGTCAAGCCTGTCTCTTGGTGAAACGCTACTAAACACCATTTCCAGGCATGCAATTAAAGTCTATTTCTCATGCTTGAGAGCAAGATTCCCCCCCCTCCAACCACCACCACTACCACCGGGGTGTATTTGTCGACTTCTGAAAAACAATACAGTGGCTTGCTTCAGGCCAGTTTAGCAAGGGCTGGCTCAGATCTTCTCTATGCCACATTTGAGCTGGGGTTCTGCCAAAAATCGGAGAAACTACTTGACAGTTTGATAACAGCCAAATCCTCTGGCCGTACGCTACATTTTGAAATGTGTCTGGAAACGATGCACGCAATCGTTCATCAGGGAAGTAAGGGAAGAGATTGCTAACTGGTGCAGGTGGAATGGAAAGTTCATTTATCCGTAGGAAACTAGCGTGTGCCGAAATATTTTGTGAATGTTTGTTTACTTGAATGAGCCTTGCGGATGCTTGGTTTGTTGCACTAGCTGTTTCTTCAATCAGAGTTGGCTTGTGTTTCCTCAGAACACAAACCTAATGGTGTTTTATAAACGTATGTGAGGCTAAGAAGCTTGGATCAGTCACTGTCAATTTAAAAAAGAAAAAGGTTTTCAAAGAGATCATTCTGACCAACGAGTTCCTGTCCAGTGACCCCTCTGTCTGTAGGGGGGTGATGTAGGGTGTCCCTCCTCTTGACTTCTGTGGAAAGAGGCCGCACACGGGGATGCGCTCGGTATCGCATGGCAATGAGCGGCAGTTTTTGATGTTCTAGCACTACATTTTTAGCAGTGAGCGAGCACTGAGCAATGCTAAGCAGCCCAGCCTGGGAATGCGTTCTCATAACCGGATCTGCCTACCAGCCGAGGACTGCGGCTCGCGGAAAATACTTTAGGGACTGTGGGAGTGATGGAGGGGGTGAAGATAGTGGCTGCGTTCTCTGCAAAAGTCAGAGGGAATGCACCCCCCCGCCCCACCTTATTAAAATGTTTGAAGTCGCCGTTGATCTTGACAGATACAGTATTTAATTGCCGGGACAGAGGCAGTGATGCCTGCTTTCAGCAGTTTGTAAATAAAACTGCTAATGCAACCCCCCTCCCCTTTTTCTGTTAGAATTACACATGCTTGTTTTAGTGACTGCAGATTGTCGACAAAGATGCTTAAGCGGTTAGGCTGAAGGACACGTTGTAATGCTAGGATAAAAGAAGAAGATGCTGAATGAGGCCGGGCTAAAATGCAAGGACACTGTGTGAGGCTAGGCTAAAGGAAATAGACACTGCGTGAGGCTAGGCTAAAACTGCAAAGACATCGCATGAGGCTAGGCTAAGAGATGAAAACACTGGACAAGGCTTGGCTAAAAGACGAAGACATTGCGCATGGCCACGCCAAAAGATGAAGACGCTGCGCAGGGCTATGCTAAAAGATGAAGAGGCTACACAAAGCTAGGCTAAAAGACGAAGACCCTGCATGAGGCTAGGCTAAAAAAATGAAAACGCTGCATGAGGCTAGGCTAAAATGCAAAAACACTGCATGAAACTAGGCTAAAATGCAAAGACATTGCATGAGGCTAGGCTAAGAGACAAAGACACGAGGCTAAGCTAAAAGACGAAGATGCTGCACAGGGCTACACTAAAAGATGAAGATGCTGCATGAAGCTAGGCTAAAAGACGAAGACCCTGCATAAGGCGAGGCTAAAAGGCAAAGACGCTGTGCGAGGCTAGGCTAAAAGACAAAGACGCTGCGTGAGGTTAGACTAAATGATGAAGACACTTTGCGAGGCTGGACTGTGAGACGGAGGTCACGTAGTGGGCTAGGCCGAAAGACTCATTGCGGGGTGGGAAACGTCTTTGACCACTCACAAGCGGTAATTTATCTCAAGCTCGCCATACATTGGTATCATAGGTGCTACTGCCTTAATTGTATGTGCATGGTCCGATGTATTTATTGAACTCCAACAATTCCTTCCAGAGGAAAGCATCAATAGTGTGGGTATTGTTATACTCTGCACTGTTACTCTAAATTGCAATTTGACGGGTGAAATAACAGCCGTTGCATTGTCTCAGAAGATGGCAAAATTGCTGTTTTTTTTATCATCTCATGGATGGGTTCTTTTTTTTTTTTTTTTGAGGTACATATTTAATGATTTTCAGCTTCTGTTTTACAACAACTAGGCAATCGATTGACAGCAAACTCATTGTTGTAATTTGTATTGCAATTGTATTGTTTGTATTGTTTTGTATTGTTTGTTTTTTTATTGTATAATGTTTTCTTGCCTGTGATTAGCCTTAGATTCCATTCATCTCAGAGTCCTTGGCTGAAGCCAGCATGAACACCATAGCTCCCACCGAGGGGTTGAGGCTGCTTTTAATCACCTGCAGTGTGGGAGGTTTTCCCTCCTATTTCTTCTTCTTTGGTGGTGGTGGGGGGTTTCCGCATCGCCTCCTGTTTCACTAATCGATGGACGGGTCCCTCCCGCTTGCATTGACGAGCCCCGCTTTGGGCAGGCTCTGCCCCCCCTTCTCCCCCCCCGGCTCCTGTCATCAGTCTTGTCCTACAAGGTGCACCCCCACCCCGGAGACGGCATGGGAGAGGGAGCGTGTCGGACTCCTGCAAAAAAGGGCCCAAGTCCTCAATGGAAGAACAAGGGAAACACCGAGAGGGAGATTCCTTGCATAGCTCCACATTCTCATGCACCGCTGGCAGTCGAGAGACCGCCACATCCCTTCTGGCTTTCAGCCAAGAGGTCTCATCCCCCTTTTATTTGTGTTCAAAGGTACCTCCTATACCGACCTTCAATGTGGTCACCTGTAACTCGATGCCTTTTCTCGATATTCCATTGTCTGGGCCGGAGAGGGTGAGGGTTCGCCATTTGAGCTGTACTCTGTGGTCATAAATAATTGCACACTTCATTTTATAGGTCGATTTCAGGAAATCCTCCAGAGATTAAACTGATTTGAGGTCAACTACTGGTGTTATTCTGCCCCTAAAATGTTTTTGGTCACAATTTTGTTGTTTTAACACTTCTCCAAATGGAACAATAAATATTAGGTTGAGGCACACTCTGTGCACTTTAAGTTCAGCTTTTTTTGATTCATATTGACTGATCTGAGCAGGATATTGGACTGTTTTCATACAAAGCCCCTTATTTTTTGGGGAATGAAAGCAATGGGATATATTATAATAATCTTAAATAATATTACTGTTTTCACATAACTGCATTGATTTTCCCATAGCCCAGCTCATGACATATTTTTGATATTACCCAAGGGTAATATCACTTTTTCGAAAATTTCATTGACTGAGAGCAAGGGAAAAATATTGCTCTGCGTTATGTCATGCTCTTAATATTTAGCCTCACTGAACACCAAATTTAACGCCGGTTAAATCGATATGGCTTGGCACTGCAGCGAGCTAGCCAAGTACCACTCTCATGACTAAGCTATCGTTACTGAGCTAGCTAGCCAGCGTGCATGAAGTACCTTTCCATAAACATTATGTAACAGTTTGTTAGCAAGCTAGCTTCTCGTTGACTGTAAATTTAAATACCATGGCTTGTTCAACCGCAAGTGTCTGTGTCTCAGTGACTAATCAGAGTGATGGCATGAGCTCAATGCTAACATAATGGCTAGCAACCATTACGGCGCTAACGGAAATGAAGTTTGTTCTCTATTAAATTGCACAATTCAGTTATGTGATAAATAGATTAATATACTCTTGGCAGGGACGTGCGGTCAGGGTAGGCAGTGACTTCTCCTTTTTTATTGCAAGATTTTGTCAACCTGTTTCCACTTACTATGCCTGATTGTCAATCAATCAATTTGACCTTTTTTTCTGGTCAATTAAGCCTGTAATGATTAAGAAGTGATAGTGACAAAAAGATTAATTTACCTTTATGCTTTGATTCGAGACTGCAAGGAAGTAAATCTTAATAATTAATCAGGAAAAAATCTCAACTCTCTCGGTAATTCCGTATATTGTTTTGATCTTTTGTTTATCGGATTAAGAAAGTAGACTGAAAATAAAATCCATATTTTAAAAAAAGGCAAAAACTAAAAAAGTACGTGTTTAAGGGGGAAAATATTATCGTAAACAAATTGACTACACATTGAACGCCGCATAAGAAAGGTTTTAATTAATGGCATTGCGTTAGCCTCCTCTGAGCAAATATGAACAAACTTGCTGACTCGTGAGCACTTTAAGTTCGATGCACTGAGCAGTAATGTCGTGGATGGAACTGGCACGCTGGCACGCCATTCTGCCATTTAGTCTTGTAAATTAGTTAATCAATCCTCAGATAGCTAATCAAGCAAAGTAATAAAGTTATCGTTTGTTTAACGGTGAGGATTCTGCCTACCCTAACTGACCTCCGACGGCACGATACTGACTCTTGGTCCTGTCATATGAAAATTATAAAGCTTGTAGAGTAAATTTTGGGTTGTTAACAACAAACGCAAAATTTATTCAACTTGTTTCATACCTTCATCTAACATGCCCACTTGTGTAAGGTCATCTTTATATTCAACTTGTTTACAAATGCTTTACATTCTTTAGTGCCTGATGTCTGTGGTGGGCATCTTCCCTGTCAAAGCAACAATAATTGTGCCACTACCTGAAGATTTTGACAGGCATTGTAATTTCAGTAGAAGTATGGGCTGAAAAGTCTTTAATTTTAACTATTGGGATGGCGCAGCATCCAGCGTCATTGTCTTCTTCTTCCTTAAGCAATTTTTTCAAACATCATCTTCTCCAAAACTGTCGGCCATATTTACTTCAGATAAGGTATTGAGCTTCCTTGGTACCATGTCTCTGAAGTTCGTTCACAGTTATGAAAAATTTTAATTAGATTTTTTTTCACAATTTTTTTGTCTAATTAAAATTTTACCATTTACTTATCATGGTGAAATCTTTTACAATCTTCTGCTCCAAAAACAGTGGCTGGAAATTTGCAGTTTTGAAAAATTTCAATCATTAGATTTTTAACAAATTTTTTTTCTGATTAAAATGTTCCCATTTACTTATAATGATGAAGTCTTTGACAATCTTCTTCTGAAACTACTGGTCGGACATACTTCAAATTTGGTATGGAGCTTCCATGGGACCATGTCTCTGAAGTTTGTTCAAATTTTAAAAACTTTTTAATTATTAGATTTTTTAATAAGTAGTTTAGCAGACTCGTGAAAAAAAGCAGAGGGCGGAGAAAAAAATATAAATATATAACATCATCTTCTTCAAAACCAGTGGATGAAGCTGAAACTTGGAACACATTCCAATCTACAATCCTATATGGCTGCCATAGCCTTGACCTTGAAAATCTAAGAACATCCTCTGTGAAACCACTTTATGGATTAAGCTGAAACTTGGCATGAATGTTCCTACATGAGTATATTTAAGTTTGTTCAAATCATTCTGATCCATCAAATATGGCCGCCGCAGCCTTGACCTTAAAAAGTCTAAAAAACATTGTCTTCTTCAAAGCCACAGGAAATATGAGTGTTTCGACACATGAGTAGATTAAAGTTTGTTAAATCATTCAGATCCAAAATTCAATATGGCCACCACACCCTTGAATGTCAAAATCTAAAAACATCATCATCTCCAAAATCACTCAATAGATGATGCTGAAACTTGGCACACATGTTCCTATCCATGAGTACATCAAAATTTTATGATCCAAAATCAAATTTGGCCGCCACAGCCTTGACCTTACATGTGACAATTTTTCCTATATATGAGGTATTTCTGGATGCATTCAACCCAAATTTGGTATCGAAGTACTAAGTACCAATATTTGACTCATATAATACAAATTAGCTGTACTTTACATATTGACCTACATTTTTAGCTCACGTAGACTTTGCAATTGTGAAGTGACACAGTCAGTCAGTCCCAGTGAGCTACAACACCAAACGGTGCTAATTTTCATAGATGTATCACGAAAGTTCATTCTTATTCCTTTCATTGGCTATCAGACGGCACATGTCCCTCTGAAAAACTTGTTCCGGGTGCTGAAGTGGTCCTGGTGGAATACTGACCATGTCAAACCTGGAAAGAAACTGTTGCTGCATAACTGCAGTATCATCCTGGGAGAGACTATTTAGGGGCCTGATTTACTGAGACCTTTGGCTGACATGTAATCTTTTTTGCAGGAACTAACAACACAGCCAATGATTGGTGCAAAATACCGTCATATGCGATTGGACGTGTTATTTGTTTTGAGCGTCGGAAAAGGTTTTGGATATGCTGAAGGTCGACTATCAGGCTGTTATTCAGCTGGCCAGTGTGTCTTGTTACTTGTTTCATGGTGAAAGCTGAAAATTATTTTTGTGTATTTCTCTTTTTAAGAACTTACGCGCAGGTTTGCTTTACAGAACCTTGGGACTTATCTACTTTTACCCGCCCTAAATATAATCCTGCATCTTGGCAAAGCAATGGCAATGTTTGGAGTGGTGTGTGTGTGTGTGTGTGTGTAATGTCTTCCCGTTGTTGTGATTTGTTTGTTATGTGAGCTTAATTGTGTTGATGATGGATAGGGCTTATTGAGCGCTCGCCAGCCCTTGAGCTAAGTAAAGTGACACCGTTGGACGGCGTTCGAGGCATGTGGCCTAAAGACAGACGCCTGAATCCTCTCCAGATCTGAATGCGTATTTCACTCGTGAAGTCGGTCAAGCTGAATAATCACAATTTTTGGTCTTAATCTTTCTTTAAAAAACCTAAATGTTTTCATATACCGCAAATGGCGAAAGGTAAGTAAGTAAATGGGTAAATTTGAATAGTAAACTATGTTTGGTTACAGGAGTTCCTTCTATGGGTCTGTTGAAATTGCCATCCTGGATCGAGAGGGATTCCTATGTTTCGCCGTGTTTTGAGTTCACCAAAGTCCTACACAGGTGAATTGGAATACTAGCTACAGCTTTTGGTCATTTGTCGCGTGTAGGTATTGATATTTTGTAAAATTTTTCGCTTTTCAACCATTTGAAGATTTGAAATATTCTCACTTTCCATTCTTAACATAATGAATTGAAAAATGAGTCTTATTGCTCCTGTTTTTATTTTTTATTGCTTTTGTCTGAAAACAATGGTCCAGCAAGCTCTGGTAATACTCAACAGTAAAAGAATTTCGTTTCACAGGTGCACTTGAAATATATTCATTGTACATTATTCCCATTTCATTGTGATTACCTGAACAAATATTCATTGTGTCTGTGCATGCATGTATGTGTGTTCCTGTGTATTATTCAACAAACACAGCAATTTTTTTTTTATTGATGGCTCTTTGGAATTAAATCTGAGCTGTCACACACTTTATTCTGACACTTTCTTACTGGCTCTAGAATGTACATTCTTTTCCGGTTTAGGCACTGGTGTCTGAACGATACTCCTGCTGTTTTCATCTTGCAACATTTTCCTTTTCTGTGCAGTTCCCCAGGTTTGTGTGATTTTGGTTCTGTTGCATGGCAGGTTATATTCTTTAAAGTTATGGATATGCCCAGTAGTCTTGAAGGTCAACCCACCGACCAGCTCAAAAACCATGTGTACTGAGTGACTATACCATGGAAGCTCCATGTACCATTTGTAGTCATCGTTTATTAATGAGGACATGTATGTCCAGTAAAGTTGGTTGTAAGTGCATTTATGCTACCAGTAAACTTTATTTTATCCCTTTATCTTATCCCTACATCATCAAATTATGTTTTTTTTTTTTTTTTCCCAAACAGAACGTGAATACTTACAAGATTCTGCTAAGAGCCAAAATGTATGTACAGTTTCCTCTCACACTGCGTCGGTCTCAAGGGGCTGCCGCAGTAATCCTGATGCGACTGACATTTACTGACGGTCCAGCAGATAATGAGGTGGGAAATTACTGCCTTTAAAACACCCACTGTGATTGAAAACATTGAAGAGCTAAACCCGACAGACCCCCCACAAGCTCCACCCTCTCTTCGCAGTAGACCAGCACAAACCGCTTTATTGATCCACAGGAACATTTTCACCAACTTGCCATTTCCCCAAGACCATTCAGAACTGCTTTTTATAGAGTCGATACACAGACAATTCCCTATAGTCTTCCAGCACCTGGGTGAAGATTTCACACACTGCTTTCAGTTGAGGGCTGTTAGCTGGGAGTTGGTTGTGTTGAAAGGGGTGAACCTGTTTTATATGCGGCTGCTGTTTTAATTCACTTTGTGTACAACCAGCCCAATCCACACAAATGCAGTCCAAACACTTTTCTAACAGTTGCACAAGTCTTACAAAAAGCACTCCATATTATCGCATGAGTCTTTTCAGCTAGCCTCTGCATCCTTGTCTCAGAATCTCTGCTATTGGGCTGCACACAGTTTGCCAGTGATGCTTGCAGACTACATGTTTCTGTTCAATTTAGAGAGTTGCTCTTGAACCGTGAGACAGAGACCATCCTTCTACTGATACCCTTCCTTCCTAAGACCTGTTATGTTCCGCCCTGGTGCCCTGTGTGCAATAGGCAACACTGAAGACGGAGTCATGGGCTGCAGTCAAATAGTCAGAAAAAAATTATGTCCTATTGTCTAATTCCTAACCAATTTTCTTTAGCCTGGATGGAAAACATCATGGGGTAAAGGAAAGAAGTAAAGGGAATTCATAAGGGCTAAGGAAAACAACCGCGCTAATAAGAGAATCTGAATGCTCTTAGACAGGGTGACATGATCATGCACCTCTTGCCCATCATGTTTGTTTCGAGATTGGCCGGATGGATGGTGGGTCATTGTAAATATTGCTGCCGCAAGCAATTGTGGGGCGACTCTATCTCCTTTGTTTTTATAAAGGATGGTTCAGTGTACTCCATGCTAAAGGAGATAAATTTGGAAGCATGCAGCACCTTTCCTTAACAGTCAGAGAATTCAAACAGAACTTATCATGACTCCTACATGAATACTTCCAGGTCATTTTCAAGGAGTTAAAAATATTCCCAAGAAAAAAACACTATTCAAACGCAGACCCGGAGTGACTCCAGATCATGGGTTACTGCAAATGACTAATACTGGGCATCAGGTTCGGCTGCTCCCAGACAGCAGTGTTTCAGTCAACATCAAACAGATCTGCACCCGGTGAAAGTTTCCTTTTGCCATCTTTTGCCATCTACAGATCTGACGGTATATTATGGGCAGGTCAACAACGTTAGCAGTTAAGATATAGTTATTCATCAAGTGCTTTTATGTCCTTAACCGTTTCATCCTTCCACACAAAGGCTGTAATCCCGTCGGCCCTCCCCCGTGTTTCGTGGGTCGAGAAGCTCCTGTGATCAAGGATGGTCATTACTGTATATGGCCTGGCTTGAGCCTGTACTTCCTGTAACCATTTGTAGATTTACAGGAAGTAGAGCAAACTAGTAACTGTGATATATGTGAAGTGTAGCATGCGCACAGCTCCAAAAATGTCTGCACTTCTTGGTAAGCTCCATAATGTTTGGGACAGAGACATAATTTTTCTTGATTTCGCTCTTCAGTCCACGGTATTAGATTTGTAATGAAATGCTGTGCTTGTGGTCAAGTGCACATACTTGGCTTTTGATTAATTGCTTTCAGCTTGAAGAAATGAAGAGCCTTGATATTAGAGCAGCATAAAGTTTTGGACATCTTATTGTAAATGAAAGCTATTATCTTAAATGTTGGTCTCCTTATCTCCGATCCTTTGCATGCAATGACCACTTGACACTATAAATGCTGAGTTGACATCAATGTGTGGACTCGGTAAAATGCCAAGTACCTTCTCTTGTGGGACTCTGCATTGCATGTAGTGTGGCCATGTTTCATGGGTCGGTCTCTGTAAGGCTTTTTCCAGCATGTGACCTGGTTGTTCCCTTGGATTCTGTCCTGATTTATGGCTTTGGCAAGTCAGTAATTTGGCTTAGAAAAACTTTGGGACCCTGCTTGAATGTTTGGGATCATCGTTCTGCCGATGGATGAATCACTGTCAAATGAGTTTTGAGACTCGTGCTTCAGCCTGAGGACACGAGATGCTTCTTGTAGCAGCAGAAGAGGCAACCTCGGAGTTTTGAATCTGGCGATTGAGCTTCACCAAATGCCTTACCCCACTCCTGAGTCCTCCTGACTCTTTATCCTGTTATAAAATAAAGCTTGTGAAAGCCTGAAAAAATTATTTTTTAAAAGCCTGTTCTCTTGCAGTCAGGTGCTGAATCATCATGACCTGTGCCCCAGCATTTGTGGTTGCCATACATGTTTAAGAATAACTCACACTGCTCAGCACCATGTTTCACAAATGGGTTGGGTGTTTTGGATCTTGAACAGTTGCCATGTTCTCCTTTCTAATTAATCTTCGTCTCACTTGTTTACAGGACCTATTTGTAGAGCTCTTCAAGCTCTTTGAGGTACAGTATTACTTTGCCACCTGTAAGCTGACCTTGATATATTGTGGATAAACTTGTGGTTCACTCCTCCACACCTGTCTTCTGGAGAGTTTCTAATCCATCTGACTGGCATTTTTATGCATTCTGGTCATAATTGTGTTCATGAACAGCAGACGTCCTCCTTGGCTGCTTGGCCATTTGCATTTTCCAAGCTCACTGGTTTCCTGTTTCTTCATGATGAGAAGTTGAGATCAGTTGATTTTGGTTAGCCTAAGGTTGCACCTAGGTCTTCAGCTTTTTTTTCTCTCTCTCTCTTCATTTTTCTGTCTCATAATGGCTCCCTTGACTTTGCTTGGCTCTGGTCATCATCTTGAGAAATGCCAACAATTGACACGAATAACAGACGAGAATCAAGTACCGCACTATAAAATTGGACATGGAGGTGTGATAAGATAATACAACCCCAATTCCAATGAAGCTGGCACATTGTGTAAAATATTAATAAAAACAGAATACAATGATTTGCAAATCCTTTTCGACCTAACATACAGCTCACATCAAAACGGAAAAAATTGCGAGAACTCTCCTGAACTTATCGCTGTCTTGCCGTCTTTGTATCGCTACTCTACCGCCAGACTAACGCGTTGTTTTGCGAGATTAATGCTGTAAGTGTAAGCCTTTTAACTACCGACAATGATCGCGAGGCAGTGCTAGGTAAGAAAATATAGTTCCTGACCACGTTTGGTTGCCTATTCGCTGCGGTGCGAATAGCCACTTCCAAAAACATAACATGCACTTTCAATTTAAAACTTGTGAGAAACCGCATTATAGTGCACGTGAAAGCGCGGAAGAAATTTGCTTTTGAAGACGTGTGTCAACTGTGTGCGTGAGTTCATAATGTAACTAAAATCTTCCCTCTGGATGTCAGGAGCGCCACAAAGTCCAGCAATCTACAATATGACAGAAAGAAAGTGAAAATTTCTCCGAACTATGACAGCGGATGTGTCCTATACGGTAACATGTATCATTCATTTTCTCAGAACATTAAGAGTAAACAACAAAAACAAAGGAATTTTCCTCTCTGCACTAAACAGCATTTAAAAAATATATAGAAAGCTTTATGATTTTTGTCCAAAAGAACCGCTCTTTTTTGCCACTGTTGTCCTCATAAACAAACCCCGCACATCAAGCCGCGTCATGCAGTATACTTCTCTCATACATTGTTCCTTTACATGCAATGGTTTACCGATTAAACACTTGTGATTTAAAGCTATGTACAACAATAAAAATACAACAACAAGCACCTATTTTAAGCAAATAAATATATAAATAGGAAGAAATAATCTTACGTGGTAGTGTGGGGTTGTTAAGTTTTCACCATTTACAGTGAGTGCGTGTGAAAACATCCCCTGCTTGGAGATGCTTACCGGCCGCTCAGCCAACCATGACATTCTTCAGCACATGCTGGACCACCTGTGATGTGTATCCTGGAAGGGTTTTGTGACTGGGTACTATATTTATAAATGCTTTGTACCCTGCGCCGCGCTCTCTCAGTCAACCTACCGCATTTCTACCCTCATTTTGCTCTGAAGTTACCGTTACCTTCACCCGACCCGACCACGATAGAATTCCATTTTTATGTGATCTGTACTGTATATTAAATTGAATACACTACAAAGATAAGATATTCAATGTTCAAACTGATAAACTTTATTGTTTTTTTGGACATATTCACTCATTTTGAATTTGATGCCCGCAACACGTTCCAAAAAAATACGGGACAGGGGCATGTTTACCACTGTGTTACATCACCTTTTCCTTTTAACAACAGTCAATAAGCGTTAGGGAACTGAGGACACTAATTGAAGAAGCTTTGTCGGTGGAACTCCTTCCCATTCTTGCTTGATGCACGACTTCAGTTGCTCAACAGTCTGGGGTCTCCGTTGTCGTATTTTGTGCTTCATAATGCGCCACACATTTTCAATGGGAGACAGGTCTGGACTGCAGGCTGTGCAGTCTATTACCCGCACTGTTTTACTACAAAGCCACGTGGTTGTAACAGGTGCAGAATGTGGCTTGGCATTGTCTTGCTGAAATAAGCAGGGACGTCCCTGAAAAAGACGTTGCTTGGTTGGCAACATATGTTGCTCCAAAACCTGTATGTACCCTTCAGCAATAATGGTGCCTTCACAGATGTGCAAGATACCCATGCCATGGGCACTAACACAACCCCATACCATCACAGATGCTGGCCTTTGAACTTTGCGCTTATAACAATCTGGATGATACTTTTCCTCTTTAGCCCGGAGGACACGACGTCCATGATTTCCAAAAACAATTTGAAATGTGGACTCCTCAGACCACAGCATACTTTTCCACTTTGCGTCAGTCCATCTCAGATGAGCTCGGGCCCCTAGAAGCTGACGGCATTTCTGGGTGTTTTTGATGTATGGCTTTCACTTTGCATGGTAGAGTTTTAACTTGCATTTGTAGATGTAGCAACGAACTGTGTTAACTGACAATGGTTTTCCAAAGTGTTCCTGAGCCCACATGGTGATATCATTTACAGAATGATGGCAGTTTTTAATGCAGTGCCGCCTGAGGGACCTACGGTCACGGGCATTCAATGTTGGTTTTCGGCCTTGCCTCTTACATGTAGAGATTTCTCCGGATTCTCTGAATTTTTTGATGATATCTTGGACTGTAGATGATGAAATCCCTAAATTCCTTGCAACTGCACGTTGCGAAATGTTGTTCTTACACTGTTCGACTATTTGCTCATGCAGTTGTTCACAAAGTGGTGAACCTCGCCCCATCCTTGCTTGTGAACGACTGAGCCTTTCGGGGATGCTCCTTTTATACCTAATCATGACACCTGTTTCCAATTGACCTGTTCATCTGTGGAATGTTCCAAACAGGTGTTTTTTTTTGAGCATTCCTCAACCTTTTCAGTCTTTTGTTGCCCCTGTCCCAGCTTTTTTGGAACGTGTTGCAGGCATCAAATTCAAAATGAGTGAATATTTCCAGAAAAACAATAGTGTACTCAATTGAATATAGGTCAAAAAGGATTTGCAAATCATTGTATTTTGTTTTTATTCACGTTTTACGCGTCTCAATTGGAATTGGGGTTTGTATATGGTATATATAAATATCTGCGTGTGTCTGTGTGTCTATGTGTGTCTGTGTCTGTGTGTGATAATTTTTTTTTTTTTTTACATATTGATACCTTGTTATACTGTCTGTAAAAAATCAGCTGTGTGTTTATGAATATAAAATGTAAAGTGCAGTGCCAAATCAAGAAGATTCATACTCATCTTTGTCACAAACATTATGAATTTCGCTGTAGTGATGTCATAGAACATTTGTAATTGATTATTTTTGATATAAACCTGAGAGAGTGTCAATCGCTCTTACAGAGCTGACCTGCTCGCATCCTGATGCCCTAAATGGGAAAATGGTCAGAATTTTCTGAGCAGTTTTCTTAACTTTTGACTGGAATTTTAAACACTGGTCTTTTGTTCTTCTTCATAAGCCATTTCAGTTTGTAGTCATTGAAGACAGTTCGTATTGAAACACCCATCTCTTGTAATGCTGGCCTGCTTTCCGCTAGCAGACAGCGGGTGCACAAGATTGTAGGAGCTGTCATTGTGAAAGGGAACCCATCAGTAACAAAACATTCGTGAACCATCATCGTAAGGGACTAATTATATAACTTACTGAAACCTCTTAATGAAAGCAGCAGCGCCCACATAATTATGACAGGGTTTTGTTGGAACAACCGTATTATTTTCCTGATGTGCCCACAATTTTGGTCTTGATCAGTCACAATTGTATTGTACATACATAATGATCATGCCAGCCTTGCAATTAGCACGATGTATAGTGGTTTAGGACTGCGTAATGTAGTTGCTCGAACATGAGTGTATGTGTTTTACACATTAAGTATTTGGTGCACTACCAAGTCTTTCATTATGTTATACAGGGAAATTCTCCAATTGAGAAGTCATGTTCGCGGTGTGACAAGGAGGCTGAACCAGGAATACTGTTCATGTTGTACCACAGAGGGTCTTGCGAAGTGAAGTGGCTTTAAATTTCAAATCTCTAGACCAGCAAACCTCTTAAAGCATCTGCAAGGTCTTCCTATTTATTTGAACGTTATTCAGGTGCATAATTCCTCTTAAAAGAGGTCCAACCAGCAGAACTTGGGAGGCAAGTCTCCAAAGCAGCATTCAAAAAGGTCAAATTGGTGCCCGAGTTGGGGTGTGACAGTCACAAAAGCGGGAAGATTATTTGGTGGTGGTAAGGGGAGCTGTGTTAAAAATTGTGGCCACACATGCCAAATGCCAAAACCACTGCAAGTGCATAAAAGAGCTGTGGCTGTAAGGCGAAGCTCTCAGACAGATGGACGCTTGGTAAAATATTTTATAACAATATTTTATAACCGCTATAGAACTCAACTAGAGACCATCTGTCAACGAACCAGTAGAGACGCCAGCCATTCCCTAAAGCAAGGCTCGATTCGAACATGTACAATGATGGTAAACATAATCTATCGCACCTATCATACGCACCTTCGCCCTCAAAGTTTCTTTTTACCCCAGCTAGTGACATGCTATGTCTAAAGTTTGTAAAACTGTTTTGATGTTATTCTGTTAACGCGGCCAGACAGACGGAATTTATGATTCCAACACCAGCTACTCTTCACGGCCGGTAAAAATCTCTGCTGAATTGAATCTGTCCATATTTGAATGAGCTTTAACAAGTGCAGGACATTGTGAGCTTTGCAAATCTGTTATTTGTGGCGGTGTTCCTGCTGATTTTTCACATAAATTACCCATAATCAATCAAATGGAGAAACCGTGGGGCATTTCTTGATCTGGAAATGTGGAGATAAATTCGGGTGCACACATTAGTTTTTGCCCCACATGCTACAACAAACCATCCCTTCATAGTTACCATCATTATATGATACAGACGATTATGCTGTATATTATGGGGTGGATGGCGAGATTTATCTGTGCCCTTTTATTTTATAGTGCCACTCAATCAAATCATTCATTAAAAGACTATTCTAATCCAAGGCCGTCCTTTTTCCACTTCAGGCTTTTAATTAGCCCGTTCGGCATTAATCGCAGTGTTAAGTCACAATTAAAGAGAAGTGCTGCACTTGTGAACTTTCCAGACACAAGCAGCTCTTGAAGCCCTCTTCAAATCCACCAAAACAAACAGCGACAAATCCGCGTTACACCTTCTGCGGCGCAAACCTTTTTATAATGGGGTGGATGAAAGCAGGTCGCAAATGCGACATCTATGACGCCCCCCTCCCCTGTGTTCCACTAAGCCGTGCACGTGATTGGGACGGATCGGACAGCCCTCCCTGAAGCCCGGCGAAGACGGCGAAGAGCCTTTTTAATCTTGCGCCTTATGTAGTGGAGAGTTGCATAAGGGAGAATAAACACCACATGTGGAGCAGGTGGGCACCGGGCTTTTTTTCTAAAGGAGGCCTAATTGCTGTTATTCCTCAATGGGGCCTTATTGCGGGTGGGAAACTCAAAGCGCGTCGGGCACAGGAGGACTCGGGTGCCCACATAAACGCCAGCGTCCAATGGCTGGAGCGGGGCGCGCCTCGCCACCCCTCTCTGTCAACGGAGCTCCGGCAAGATTTCTCATGGGAAACGTAACACTTCGCCCCGAAATAAAAGAATAGCCGGCCGTAGAAGTTACGAGCGCAGCCGGGTTGCCGTTTGATGTCCGCACATTTTCGTTCCCCTCTCCTTCTTCTTCTTCTCTTTTTTTTGTCTCCATTCAGTGCATATAAACGTGATTATTGAAGTGGCCCGTTTGTGCTCGTGGAGCGGAGTCTCTTTCGCTAATTGCTGCCACATCAAATAAGCTGGGACACCCGAAATGGGAGCCTTCAAGCCTATGTGAAGAAGGAAGGGGGACGGGGGGTCACAATGCTTAAAAGCCAGTTACTTTTTTTTTTTTGTCGTTGCCCATCAAAGATTAGGTTTCTGGATGGGGGGAGGGGGGCGAGTGGGGCAGGAGGTGTTTATCACACAGGAAGACCCCTCCGTAGATTAGTTCTGCTTCGGTGGCCGGCGGCCCATTGGATTCTGGCTCGGCCAATCGGGCGGCTGCGTCCGCTTTGTTTCCGAGCAGTGGGCGGGACCGGCGGACTGTACCGGGGGGTGGGACAAAGGCGACGGGCCAAGGACCCCGTGTGTGTTTCAAAGAGCCGGCCGCTCTCTCTCTCTCTCCCCGCCGTCACGCCCCACTGATATGAGCGCCCGCGCACAGGCCCCGCCCCTCTAGAGCCCGGAGGAAAAAGCCGTCAATTCCAGCGTCACCCTTTTCAAAGGAGCCCTGCTTTTGTGCAAACTGGGCCTGCGAGTCACAGTCCATATATTGCTCAAAGCATGTCAGGAGTCAAAAAGCCATCCACCCGTTTTTTCTTTTTTTTAAACCTGATTCATTCCTGCCTGCCCCCCCCAGCGCCCCACCCCTTCTGGTCCTCCCTGTCCTGATCCTCAGGGGTCCATAATGAACTGGACGGAGAACTCACCATTAGGGCTGGGCGATGTGGACAACAGTAAATATCATGTTTTTTTTTTTTTTTGTTTTTTTTTTTTTGAGCAAATACCGCAACATTGATATTGTGGCAATATCATAGGGATAAGTATTTGCACAATGTATTGTAATGAACAGTCATTAGTAATGTGGATATGATGACCAAGCAGGCACAGGCAACAGTTAGAACTGTCTAATTAGCACGGAAAACTGCATCCCTTTACTGTAATGCAGCCTTTTGAACCAGGAAAGACGACACCTAACACGATATCTCGACATTACTGTATCCAAACTCCCAGACGATACTTTGCAAATTATCGTATATTACGATATTGATATAATATTGATATATTGCCCAACCATGGTTGTCATGCTGTCTCTCCGATTTGGCTTGTGCCCCCCACATCATTTCCTGTGGGGGCCGTGACCCGGCAGCGATCCAGGGCGACCCACGTGTGCGTCAGCTCCTTCACCTGTGTCAGCGGGTCGGGTCAGAGAGTCCAGGGCTCTAAGGTAAACAGGCCCACAGAACTCGATCTGCTTTCCTCCGACTGCCAGTCAATACATCACCCGGCCCTGCAGTCCTATCTCTCACACAGGCCGTTATGGAGGGACGCCGAACACTAACGGCAGAAAAACTCATTTTCATTAACCCTTAGAGCGCTGAAATACATTTTTTAAAAATATGAATTTAATTATCTTGTGCTGTTGAAAACCTATCATATGGCAACATGTATGGCGACTTGTCCCATGCGGGAGCTCTTTTAAACAAGTGGCCACATGATTGGTTTTCAACAGCTTTCGCTTTGATATCTTACATCATTGAACAACTGTAGTGGCATTTAGCGCTGTAAAGGCAAACTTATATTTTATAATTGCATGCCCATTATGGAGAGGAGCCGCAGTAATGTCTTTGTAGAAGAACGGCAGTACTTTATTAGACTTGAAGAGCAGGACATGGCCATGTTTATCTGTAAAATGCTCCCCTTATGTGAGCAGCTGTACAGAAGCAGGCAGTTCGGGGGATTTCGGGGGCCTGTCGTTTGGGAGTAGTGTACTAGTCCAAGTGGGGAGGAGGGCGAGAGGGCCTCTGTTTTTCTCTACGCCCCTCTAAATTTAAAGACCGTAAATATCCCAGCAATGTCCCGCGATGCCAAGTCCTTTCGACTACGGTTACAAGCAAGGGTCAGAACCGCGGACCGGAGCATCCCTGTCTCTCCCGTCGCGGGAATTGGGAAATCCAATCCAATAAGTGGCAATCAATCACGCTGAATCCATAGGCTTTTTCCTGTGCTCACTCGCAGGCTCCCCTCCCCTCGGTCCTGCGCTCGATACCCAAGAGTTCGCTCGCCAAAAAGGCTGCAGCGCTCGAGATTTTTGTGGCTCGCCGGCGGAGGAAATGGGTGCGTGGTCACCTTAAGTTTCCCTGAGAACCAGAAAAGCATCCCCTGGGGAAGTTATCTGGGCACTGAGCGTGTGCAACGGTGCGCTAAAAATATACAGGGGACACATATGAGCCCGGTCAGAAGGTAGAGCGCATTAGCTGGTGAAGCTCGTGGCGCTATAAATACTGATTTCACCGCAGGGGAATACAGAGTTATTGCAGGCATGCAATGTGAGAACAGGAGCTGGTCTCCAGACGCCCCATCGGAGAGGAAACCGGCCAGATGTTAAGCAGGTGGATCAAACCAAGCTGGTCTCACTGAGTCATTTAGGGAACAGTACTGATGGAGGCCATTTTACATCTGAGGCAGTGCCAGTGTTAATGATCTCAATGTTTGATTGTCCTTTTATTTGTGTAACTTGTTTAATGAAGGAGATTGAATTGCTGTAATGTGGATTGAATTGTTTCTTGACATTTCATATTGCTGCTTATTCTGGGGTTTTTTTTTTTTTTTTTTTCAGAATTTCAGAGTGGGATTGTGTGAGAGGATGAGCCTTCATGCACGACAGGGTTCGACCACGATTTTGATGAAACATCCTCACTTCAAAGAATGAACGAGTGAATGAACGCATTAAAAAAAACTGCTCAGTGTTTGGCTTTGATTTCCTTTCATGTCGGATGTTGTGTCTCCCTTTGTTGTTTTGTTCCTCGGACAAAAAAAAAATCACCTTGTGTATTTTTTGTGTTCTCATTGTTGCTTGCCACGAACGGTGACAAAGAGGGCACTACGCGCAAGTGAAGCATGCGGCCGCTCCAGGAACCATGACAAAAGCGCCAGAGCGATCCGTCTTTTCGGGAGAAAAACCCTCAATCTGCCCTTGAGAGGTTTCCCACAACTCCTCTACGTTTCGGTTGAATGTTTATGCATCCAAATGATCAGGAAACTTACCTTCCCATCCCAAATCTCTCTATTCACATTCTCTGTTTAAATCTTGTCAGGAAAAAATAGGATCAAAGATGCTAACAAGCAACTGTTTGTCAAAAGTAGGCCTAGTAATTCTAGTAAGCCCCTTTCAACAAAAGGGAGGGGGAGGGGGGATCCAAGTGTTTAAAGACTCTGTCACTAAACTCTAGATTTACTTGTAGTACTAAAAACATGTCAGTAAGTGTTTGGTTTACCCTTTTGTTTCTGGATTGTCTCAGTCAAAGTCGTATATATTCCTTACGTTTGCATTTAAACACTTGTTTTGTATACAATATGGACTAACAGAGTAAAAATTAATTGCTGTAAAATGTTTCTTGCATTATTCTGTATGAATATGCTACTGGAATTAAATGAAAAATGTGATTTTGCTTTGGCATCCATCAGTCAAAAGTTAATTTGCTGTGAATCAGGGTGCGTTTTGAAATAGTAATTTTAAAATAATTCCACTAATTAATCACAAGTTAATAATCCGTGTCCAGTAATTCTGCCTGAAAATCTGCATCATGTTTGGATCAGACGTGTATACATATCTTTCATCTCAGGATATTTTGAACATTGTTATAGTAATTTTATACTTTTTTTGAACTTTGTAATTGTAATATTACATCCTTTGGAATATTTTAATAGTAATTTTATAGCTTTTTGAACTTTGTAATAGTAATGTCATACCTTTTTGAACATTGTATATAGTGATATTATACCTTTTTGAACATAGTAATAGTGATATAATACCTTTTGAACGTTGTAATAGTGATAGTATACCTTTTTCTTCTGTGAAAGTCAGTTAGTTCGGTTATTAGTGAGGGGGCTTTGTATGAACTGAAATAACAGAAAAATTACGTTTTTCATTGACAGCTCATGGCACCTCAAAGCCCACCCTGGATGAGTGTGGGACAGAGACTGGGGGGCATCCTCCCTAATCCTGTGTACGTTAGTTACACCCTAATCGCATTAAATGATGTTACTGTCACTTAGCTGACACACCTATCTGAAGAGACTCACAGATGATTTGGCTAAGTGGAGTCTAGTCGCCCTCAGAGCAGTGTGGGGGTGAAGGGCCTTACACAGGGGCCCCACAGCTGCTCTGATCTTACTGCGGGTGTGCTGGGGCTCAAACCACAACCCTTCTGGGCCCCGTTAAGGTCCTGAGCCACTAGGCTGTGTTTGAGGGGCGGGGGGATGGGTGTAGAGTGTCGCGGGCCCGACAGTCCGCAGCCTCGGGCAGAACGGAGTCCGCCGGCCGCCCCCGTTTCCTCCCAGACCAGAGGAGGGGGCCAAATGAGCCGCAGATTACAAATCGCACAGGACAGGCATTAACTCCCAGAGCGGAGCCACAATAAAGAAGCACACCAGAGTGCCACAGATCTACCCCCACCCCCACCCCCAGAGACGCGGCGCTCCAGTTTGTCCTAAAGCATGTGTGGCGCGTCTGTCATTATTGCACGAGGTAATTATGTAGAGTCCGTCAGTCCTTCAGTGGCTCGGAGTCAGTCACATGGGCTATTTTTAACATGGCCGGCCCCGGGTCCGCTGCTCCCGCGGGGAATTAGTGGCAAACGCGGGGTTAAAGGTTACCCCTCGGAGTACATGGGAGTTGAAGGATTCCTCAGTGCCGATAATTTGTCTAGAATAGCCAGCATAACCCACTCGCCTAAATAAAAGTCCCTATTCGCCCGCTCATTGCTGTAGGTCTGTCGTGAATGAACTCTTGAAAGTACTTAACTGACCCTCGCTGACAGAATGGAATTTGGAGTGACCATTGAACAGTGGCCTAGCAACTGTGTTTATATTTTTGTGCATGTACGTGTGTGTGTGTGTGAGAGAGAGAGAGAGAGAGAGAGAGAGAGAGAGTTCTAATTGTTTTGTACGTTGTATTGTTTGACTTTGTGAACAATTCCAAATGTTCATTTTGTCTCATGTTACGATAATTTGTTTCTTGCACTCTAGCAGCACCTATAAAAAGAAATAAATATACCAAGTTCACATTTCATGTTCAAAATCTCTTATGTGATTGTTTTTGCCTTATTGTAATTTGAATTAATAAGATTAATGTTGTCAGTGAAAAGAAATATGATCACAGAATTGAAATCTTCTCAATCAGCTCAGCAAGGAATGTGTTTGATCTCACTCCAGTGTCTGAGTATGCATTATATCATGGACATTTTACCTGTGATCTCACAAATTCAATTATATTGTAACTTGACTGTTTTTCCAGAATGACTCATCAGTGTTAATATTGTTAAGATGAGATTCCATTGCATCGAATCATCCTCCGAAAAGGACAGCAATGCTGCAACAACGTGTAGAATATCGCCACTCGGTGGTCAGTGATTGAATGTCTTTTATCGAATGAATTTCCCAGTAATGATCAGTCCCGTCAATAGTTGGATTGAAAATCGATTAATTCGCCAGTGAATCGTGGACTGACAAAAACCACCGCTCTTTTTAATTGTAAAGCTTCCGTATTTGGCTAGGTCATTCCCGCATTCGATTCAGTCATTTACAATTAGTTATTATTATGTTTTTAACGGAGCAGGTCAATAATAGGAAACACGCAGTTGAGTGAAATTAAATTCATATAAGTAAAATAAATATAAACAACTGAATTGATGCAATAATATTCCATTACTTTCTACTTAAACCTGTATGTAGTAGACCACAGTACATGTATTTTTCTCTATTGGGTCAACAGTAGAATGGACAATGCGGCGCATCTTTCTTTGAGCTCTTAAAGGAGCTGTGTCACAATTAATGCGCATGCTTAGAACGTACATCCCAAGCAAGAGAATCTGCTTGACTGCAAGTCATAATCTGATTCCATCCTTGCCAATCCGTCATGTTGCATTGTATTTATATATTTTAGTTTCTCCAGCATTATGCTTTTTATATTAAAGAGCTTTTAATGGAAATTTGAGGATTCAAAGCACTATTTTAAGCTTTAGCCAAGAGATATGAAGAATGTAAGCTGCTTGCAATTACCAGTAATCACAGAAGAAGAAAAATATCTTCTAGGTTTTGATTTGCAGTTGAGTGAATTTTCTGCGTTCATAATTTAGAGCATGCGCAGTAATCATGACACAGCCGCTTTAAGTAACACAATGCATTCAGAGACGCAATGCCATCAATGTGATATTGAGATTTAAGGGCATTCAGCAAAATTTGGCCTTTAGCTCAATTCCTCGTGATCATGGGTCGCTAATTAGGGCAGAGATGAAGTATGTGGTACTCTATGGGTTTCTGTTCTGAAGATATGGGGCAGAGTGGTATCAATGAATAAATATGCTCATCTTTTAAATGAACTTCTACCCCAGTGCCACACATTTTGCTTGTATAGTAAAATGCCAGTCAAGGTGCTGTTCCATTTTATTACCTCCGCCAAACGATGTTGGCAGGAGGTTATGTGATCGGTGCCGTTTGTTTGTCTGTCTGTTTGTTTGTTTGTGAACAAGATAGCTCAACTCAAAAAGTAATGAATGGATAGCTCTGAAATTTTGTGGGTGGGTCGCTATTACATCAGGGATATTGATTTTGACCGCGATCAGTGAAACAATATGCCCGCCACGGCAGCCATCTTGAAATCCTATGACACGCGATAAGTGAACTTTGCTCCCACTCACCAAGATTTGGATCTGCTGCCTTGGCGGAGGTTTGCACTCTAGGAGTGCCTCTAGTTTATGACTGTGATCAATATAAGGCTCAGAAGGCTACATGACCTCTATATCAATTTAACCCTTTGAGTGCCATAGGCAAATATAGTTGCCCAATGGTGTAAGATATCAAAACCAGATGCTGTTGAAAACCTATCATGTGTCAAGTTGTTTAAAAGAGCTCCCGCAAGGGAGCTCTTTTAAACAAGTTGACACATGATAGGTTTTCAACAGCTCAGGATAATTACATTCTTAATTTTTTGAAAATTTTTTCAGCGCTCAAAGGGTTAACACAATTTAGAAATGCAGACTATGCTCTTTTGTCTAGATAAGTTTTAAAAAATCTTTTGATTCAGGTGAATCCATCTGAGATAAAAAATCCTTTTTTCAGCTGAACCGTCGCCGTGAGGCTGGCACCCAACATACACTCCAGCACAAATTTTAGCAGAGAAGTTATATGAGGTGAAATGCATTCCCAGGGTGTTTGAGCGTGCAGTCGGCCAGTGACGGTGTAATCATGTCATCGGTCAGACCCCTGGAAGTGTGACGTGCTCTGAAAACTGCCACTTCCTGTTGATAGAGTTGAGTTGATCTGACTGGTAAATATGTTAAATACTGTATAGAAAAGTGAGTCATGCACCACTGGCTACCACACCTTTTGAGCACAGACGTATAATAATTTAATTGTGTAACCCTCCATTTTGTGCTCATGAATCATTCTCATCAGAACTGGATTTTATACAGGAGGATCCTTGATCCTGCAATGTTACAATATTTAGTTCCACATTCATTATGCGGCCATGTTCTGTGGCTCATTATCTCATCTTAAATTTATTAATTGAGCTAAATATTCAGTCCTGGTGAAACTATGACAATCTTGTGTAGTAGAAGTGTAAAAACCCAACATGGATTTAAATGAATTGGTTGCACTTCACACAACTCCTCTTGGCATGCGTAGTAACTTCAGGAAAATGTTTTGAAAGTCCAGCCCAAAGAATATTTAAGCGGATGGTTTTATTTTTCCTGAATATTTAGTGACAAGTCAGACTGTTTTCATATTTATTTGTTTGTTTGTTTGTTATTGTGGAGTTTGGTTAAGTTGGAAAGGCGTAATGTTACAGTGATTGTATGTGTTCATTTGGAAATTTACCAGCTTTTTACAATTGTGCCAATAGATTTAGTATGATTTAATTCCAGTTTTGCTGGTTTGCAAGTTTTCTAAAGTCTTTGTGAAAAAATAGTCTGGAATGAGGTACAATCATCGCTTTTTATCATAATGTACTTTATTGGGTATAGGAATTTTTAAGGGAACCATAATGTTATGAAATTGCTCGCCTTAGGAAGTAAATCTTGGCACTCCGCTCACCCCCTCTCTGGGAGAATTCTTAACTTCTGCTATGCTGAATTTTGCTGGGCTTCTATAACCGCGAAAAAAACAAAACTGAAATCTACAGAAGAACTGATCTTTGTGTGTTTATGCTGTGGAAAAGAGGCAGGACATCTTGCTTTGATAAGTACTTATCCTCCTGCCCTCCCTATAGAAGGGCTGCAATGATTTGTCTTTAGGAGAAAGAAACAGCCAAATGCAAAGAGCCCAAAATCGCTCTTAATTCTCCGCCATTTTGAATAGGTTAGCCAAGAGGACGGCCCTGGCGCTGGCTGACCGGTTGAATGACTCAGGCCTCAGATGTGTGATTCGTAGCAATACTTTGCAGTGTTCTCTCGTGTCCAAACCCTCCTCCCTGCCTGTCAGTCGATGACGAGCTCTGTAACCGGAGGTGGCACCTCCTCACAGGAGTCCTGATCTCTGAGGGGCTCTGCTCAAGTGCGAGTGCCGTCAGTCATCACCTGAGCCTGTCAGAGCAGTGAGGGCTGGAGAGGGGGCGGAGCCGAGCCAGCTCATTGGTCAGTGTAAACAACAGTTGCATGCTATGCTAACTCCGCAGTAACTGATACACTGATAACAGTGTTTCCTCTGATAATTGTGTTGCTGCAACAAGACGAGCCTGTTGTGATTCAGTCAGGCTTGGTGCTGTTTGTCAGGTGAAAAACACAGAACCTCTGCTGGGCATTCAGAACAGAGGGGAAACCATTTTAAACAGCTTGACGGTCCACTTGTTGTGCAGAATGGGCTACGGGAATGTCTTTTTCGCAAACCTGCACAAAATTTAGGCCATCTGTAGTATCCAACAAATCCAGAGCAATAATGCTTTTTTCTACCATTATTTTATTAGCACTGGGTCACTCCTGTGAGAGACTGGAGTGTTTTTTTAAATCATTATTATCACCAGAACCTCACTTTGAAGCGTGGCTGCTTTGCTGAGAATGTGTTGCTCAGTTCAACAGCTTGAAATATGAGATCTTGGACACAACACAAAGGCCTCTCCGTGGGACCTTCTGTCCAGTTTTGACACAAGAAATCAAGTGTTATTTACATGCTCTGTACACAAAGAGAAGTGTATATGTCATCTTGATGGCTTATTTGATCAAAGAGAACCAGTTTATTTTGGGCAGAAAATGTATGTGTGTGTTTAATTTTGGTAATTTGGCATTTATTAATCATAAACAGTTTCATGGCTCATTCTCTTATGGAAAGTTCATATTCAGTTCACTAAATAAGAAATGAGTCTGCTCCGCTTGTGATTAAGTGGTATAAATGATCAAAAGTAATGTCTGATAAATGCAAGCCTGACTCTATTAGATTAGCATGTGCGTATTTGACTCACATGATGTTTTGCCTAACTTTATGGGTTCCACACTTTACTTTTTCCCCCAAAGAAACAATTAAGTGGTTGCCAAATGTTTTCTAAAGCACCTGTGGCACAATATTCAAGCCAGCTGCGGTAAACACGATATAAAAACTCAACTCATCTTCAAACTATGTCAACACAGCCAATAAAGTCAATTACCAGCGATGGGTGGTGCGTGCTGGTGGCCATGGAGTGCTTTGTGAGCAATACGACCGCATGTGTGCATTCTGGGCCAGATAAGTGAGTGCAGTGGGCCTGAAGCCCCAGTCTGAGGTCTGGGGAAGCCATCTATGAGACATCAGCCAAGAAGAGCCCCGCCCATGTCTTCTGACTCTGCTCCGAACCCAGCCTGGCTCTGTCGCAGGGGCTTCTCAAGCAGCAGAAGATGAGGGAATGGATGGTGACCAAACAACCAGAACTCTACGTCACGTTCTGTCACCATTAAGCCCCACTGTCATCTGGTGAAGTTTGAAATGCCCCTCTGTGCTGAAGGATGTGCCCACCATGTGTGCTTAGGGTTTGCAAACTACATCCATAACATTGGGCCAGATTCCAAAACATTGGGACTTCATTAGTGATGTGTCAAATTAATCCGCTGTATGGACAGCGTTGTGAGATTTTCGTGAGCAAGTTACCAACGTTTTTGGTGGCGACAGTACAGGATGCCACGGCTTAGCAGTAACGAGCTGTAAATTTGTTTTGGAGGCTTGTGTCGAGGGACGTCCTTGTTTAGATGGGATGCTGGTCACGGGACAATAGGCTTTGATAGCTGCTGCTGTTTACTTCTTTTTTATGGCTTCGTTTGACGTCATAATGTGACTCAGGTCCCGCTGCCATCAGCGGTCCCCTGGGAACCGGCCTCATGATGTCATCATCCGGCGCAGTCCCTGGAGGGCTTAAGACAGACTGCTGCTCAGTGTCGCATGGCGACAGTCAGAGTCTCAATTTTCTGAAAAAGTATTTTAATTGGTAGGACTGAGATAATGACTTGGCCAATTTTGAAGACGGCCTATTTCTCGTAATTTGATTCCCAGGAAAAATTGATGTTCCCAGAGTTTTGTAGACTTCTGGCAGTGCTCTGTTCTGAATAATGTCCTCCAGTGTAATGATTGTTGAGTGTAATTGTTTAGGGTGTGCTTATATTGACTGAAAGATTTGGGAAAAAAAATACAGGATTGTGCAAAGTATCTGAATTAATTAAGGTTCTGGCTGAATGAGCATAATAGGTTATTGGCCATTTTACTCACTTTAAATTTTCAAAAATCTGACCTCTTTGTTTGTAAGATGGCACCTGGAATGACTGGAGTGGACAGTTGAAATGTATTTATCAATTGGAATAATTGCTCATATTTTCCTGATGTCTTTAAACAAAGTTCCTTCTAGATACGTATTCCATCAGCGCAAAATGAAGGCATTTGGGGAAAATAGGTGAAGTTCTGCTGGAAATAAAATCTGTGGCCACATTGAACAACTTCATGTTACTTTGTTCAAGTTACATCAACGGCCTTATAATCCTTCTCTATATTTTAGGTCCCAATTTGTCCTTTTTTATCGAAAGCAATAACTTACAGACTGTTACTTGCCCATAAATTGCCTTTGCCCTCTGAAGGCTGGGGTGCTAAATTATTCAGAAATATTTTATTTCCAGTTTGAACGATCTGAAATGACTCCCGCAGTGGTGTTGGAAATAGCTGCTGAGGGCCTCCAGTCAGTGAGAAATGTTGTTTAAACTGCCTCCGAATTAAAGAGATACTTTCCCCCGACTCTTTCATGAGCGACGGCCAGCTGCATGTGTGACTCAGTACAGCTGTGTCTGTGTACAGGAGAAGTCCAAATTGAAAAAAAAAAAAAAAAAAAGGCTTGATGTGAGACGGGCCCACTTCATCCAGATGTGTCCCGGCAGTGCCGCAGAAATAACGGACCCATCACTGGTTTTTACGCTGCAGCCAGATGTGGGGAGGGAGGTGGGTCTGGGTTGCCTAGATGTGGACACTTTGTTTTGGGCGGGGTTGGGGGTTGGAATTCGAAACTTCCCCGTGGCCTGAAGCAGCAATGACAGCAATGACACACAGAGAGCCATGAGGCTCAGCACGGTCCGTCTCTTCCCATCCAGCCTGGATTTGAGAGGAGACATTACTGTGGCTGTGCTGAATACTGTGACGTGTGGCTAATGGAAGAGACTGCTGATTTCTCAGTGTGAACCCTTCCTCTTTAGGGATACTCCACCCCCACTCACCTCAAAATGTCAGTTCAGCCTTGCTTACATGGCCTGGATTGGGGTTTCAGCATCTTGTGCCTTTCTTAATCATGCACATTTCTCAGCTGGTGGTTTTACGTCACAGTGCGACGTAATGGCTCCAATGGAGGATGCACAGCAGGTGGCTATGAGCCAAAATTAACGTTACAGACGACCGGATTACCCTCAGGCTCATCGTTAGAACGATCATGAACTTGATTAGCCCAACCTGTTTATTTCTGTCACGCTAGGCCTGCAGTTCTGTGCTAAAATGAGGTAACTAACTGTGCCAGCAAATGTAGAAAAGCTGTTCAACCTCATTTTAAAACCAAAATCCAATCCTGTCTTCTGTTGTCTCGGGGTTCCAAACTCCAGTCAGTACTTGCTGACAAAACCAACATTTCTGGCAGTAATTTTCATTTCACTCCTAAGCTTTCTGCTTGGGTGCGCTAATATTAGCATCTATTAAAAAAAATTGATTGACATTGATAGTAAATAGTTAATTGCTTTGCATTTTGACTTTTTTGTAGTTGCTGTCAAAGGGCATAATGAGATCATGTGCATTTTGTGTGTTTCTCTGCTTCATACTGATGTATTATTGTTGATCCACAACCTCAATTCCACAAGAATTGGGAAGTACAACCCTAATACCGAAATAGTTGGGACAAAGTGTAAATTGTGAATAAAATCAAAATGCAATGACTTTCAAATCACACCAGCCAGTATTTTATTCACAATGGAACAGAGATAACATAGCAAATGTTGAAACCAAGAAATTTTACAATTTTATCCACAAAATGAGCTCATTTCAAATTTGATGGCTGCTACAGGTCTCAAAAAAAGTTGGGACAGGGGCCTGTTTACCATGGTGTAGCATCCCCTCTTCTTTTTAACACAGAGTGGAGGCGTCTGGGCTTTGAGGAGACAAGAGTCTAGAGTTCAGCCATTGGAATTTGATCCCACTCTTGTATAATTCAGGCTTCAAGCTGCTGGAGATTTGGGTCTCCTTTGACGGACTTTTCGTTTAATTATGCACCAAATGTTCTCAATCGGGGAAAGATCAGGACTGCAGGCAGGCCAGTTCAGCACACAGACTCTTCTACTACGAAGCCATGCTGTTGTAATAGCTGCAGTATGTGGTTTTGTATTGTCCTGCTGAAATACACAAGGGCTTCCCTGGAATAGATGTTGTCTGGAGGGGAGCATATGTTGCTCTAAAACCTTAATATACCTTTCAGCATTCATGGTGCTTTTTAAAACATTCAAGTGTCCCACACCATATGCACTAATGCATCCCCATACCATCAGAGATGCTGGCTTTTGAACTGAACGCTGATAACAGGAGGGGTGGTCTTTCTTCTCTTTAGCCCGGAGGACACAACGCCCATGATTTCCAACAAGAATGTCAAATTTGGACTCGTCTGACCACAGGACACTTTGCCACTTTGCAACAGCCCATTTTAAATGAGACTTGGCCCACAGAACACGGCGGCGCTTCTGGATCATGCTCAACAATGGCTTCCTTTTTACATGATAGAGTTTTAGGTGGCATCTGGATGGCACGGCAGACTGTGTTTACAGCCAGTGGTTTCTTGAAGTATTCCTGAGCCCATTTAGTAATGTCAATGACAGAATCATGCCGGTGTGTGATGCAGTGGCGTCTTAGGGCCTGAAGATCACAGGCATCCAGTAAAGGTCTTCGGCCTTGTCCCTTACGCACAGAGATTTTTCCAGTTTCTCTGAATCTTTTGATGATATTATGCACTGTCGATGATGAGACCTTCAAAGCCTCTGCAATTTGACGTTGAGGAACATTGGGTCTCATTCATGAAACGTGAGCAGAACGAATTTGTGTGTACATACGTGCATCTCCGCATTCATCAATATTTTAGTAGCTCCGATCTTTTCGTAGCTACTAACAAATTCTACACATGCTGCTGACCATGCGTAGTGCTGGTGTAAATTTAAGAATGCACATAAATAATGCTTGTCACTATTGGAAATTACAATTTTAATTCATATTGCGCTCTGTTATGCACACAATACGCAGATGCCTTTGAAACACGTGATATAGCCTAAACACGACAAACGATTAAAAATATAACACATTTAGTTAAATTAGTTGGCAATTGACAGGTTTAAGATCCAGATTAGGTTCATGATTGTGAATTATCTATGTGAATCGACTCAATAGATTACATGTTCTTTCTACATGTTGAATGATGATAATAAAAAAATAAAAGTGGAGGCATGTCGCTGTCTCCGTCAGGTATAATTCCTGACAGAGAGGTCTCCCAATTATGCCAGCGATGCGCCTGCCTGCAGTTGATTAGCCTGCCCATGAATAACAAAAGGTCGCAGTGACATTCCTGATGAATCCTGTTTTTCCACGGTACTACAGCCGCTGTGGTACTTGGGTGCAGAAAAGCAGGTTTCATCAGGAATCACTTACATCTTTTGTTATTCATGGACGAAGCAGACTGTGAGCCTCCTCCTCCTGTGGCTTATGTTTTTTTTTTTTTTTGCATGTGTGCGTGTGTGTGTGTGTGTGTGTGTGCTTATGCGTTTCTTTGCCTCCAGTTTCATGTCAAACCATTTACGCTTCACCTCAGACATGGCTCTTTGGACTTCAGAGACAACATTAACGGCATCTGTCACCTCCCTCCAGGCCTTCGCTTTGCCTGTCCCTGTCACACCACTGCTAACAGATGAAAATAAAATGTTTTTTCTTAACTCCACTTCACCCAAAATGATTTCTATCTCTGCTTCGGAAAAATTCTTTTTTCTTTCTCTCTCTTTCTTTCTTTGCGCCATGACTGACAGGTCAACTGGATGCATCTACACCTCCTTCCCACATGGAAAGAACCTATATAAACATATAGGTTTTAATATAGGGCCAGATATAGGTTTCGCATATATGCGACATACATAAAATTGGCCATTTTCATATATTATAGGTACATATAGGTACATATATGTACCTATAATATTTGAAAACGGCCAATTAAAAGTTCCACCTTTTTTTTTTTTTTTTTGGCCCACCCGAGTGGATTAGGGAACTATGTACAAATTCTTATACTTACTTGCATATGCGGCCCCCTGTTCACGATTCAGGAGAGTGTACACAGCCCGCGACCGTTAGCAATTGCGTTCTATCCATTGGCTGGGCGAAACTTCACAAGCTCAGAACGAGGACGGAGGACAGTCAAACATATGCATTGTCAGAATCGCATATATCAGCGTCCGTCTAGCCAACAGGATGCGCCTAGAGGAACTCTAATCTACATAACCCTTCCCAGCAGGCCCGTCGCAATTTGCGTCCCTGTAGCGCATTGGCCAATTGCACGCTACTTCTGAAAAGAGCTTCCAACCACTGTTGGTTGATACAAGGCGGAGATTAAAACCTATATGTTTATATAGGTTCTTTCTGTGTGAGAATTTAAGAATCCTTGTTATTTCATCCCTGTAGGAAAAAGTCTGGGACCTTTAGTTGCTATACAAGCATCTCAATTAAAAGGCAAGTGTCTGTTCATTAAAACTGTGAACAGAAATGTAGACTTTGTCTTCAAATTCATTAACCACAGTGAAATGCTCAAACAGATGTGGGGATGAAAATGACTTTTGAAAGGCATGTTTACTTGAATGTATGTTCTTCTGTGTTCTTTTATTTTGTTATTTTTGTTTTATTTTTCTACATTTAGACTAAGGACCTCTGTGCCATATTCATCTAGAAACTGCATTACAGACACGATAGAAAACATTGCATTTGGTGGATGTAACAGTGTAGTGTATAACCTTTCAGTGGATGTGTATGAGCTGTAATGATGTGAATCCAATTTTATTTAATGTGGTGAATCTGGCAGTGACTTAAACTTGAAAAAATGCTTAATTGATGAAATAAACATAATCGAACCATTTTGTTTTTATACATTTCCTTCTCTTCCATGATACACAACTCAATCTTCATAGAATGGAAATAAGTATGGTCAAGAAAGAATTGATGACCTTGTTATTGTTAATGTTTCAGGAAAAAAATGTAACAAGTAGTATTAGATATTTGTGTTGATATCATAGCTTTTTGTCTCTTCTCACTTGCCATAGTTAATAATGACTGGTTTACACATAACATGCCGTTGTCACATGTCAACGTGTATTTAGGATAAAATGTGATGCCAATTTCACATGTTCACATGCAATTAATAAGTTATTGCATGAAATTCTTGTTATTTCTGTTAGGGACTTTGAACTAATATGCAGATATTACCTTGAGAATAAAAATATGAGCTAGGCATCATGTATGACAGTTGCAAAAGTGAGATATGAGCTATACAATAGGTATGACAAACAGAACCTGCCATTGGGTATATGAGCTATATAGGAGATCTATATGCCCTCTATAAGCACATATATGTACCTGAATTTGGCCTATATGCTGCATATATGCTACATATACTGGACAAAGAAAGTTAGGGATCACCCAACTTTTCAATATTAAAATATGATATGGAAAAAAATACAAACTATCAAATATTTCAAATTCAAAATTTGGGGTGATCCCTAACTTTATTTGTCCAGTATATATGCGGCATATAGATTGCATACATGCGCATATATGTTCATATAGATTCTTTCCATGTGGGTTATATGGTGGTCATTGGCAATTCATGGGCGGGGATTTATGCTAATAGCTGATTACCGGGAGAGCGTGGTCACTTTACAATGGATTGGCATTCATGATCATACACACTTGTTTACGATCAGATCTGAGTTTCCCGCAATGTTCATGAATCCGGAGTAGGTTTTTAGTAGCGTAGGCTTTTATGTGCAAATCTACGCACAAATACACTAACGTTTCATGAATGAGACCCATTGTTTTTGAAAGTATTACACAATTTTTTACGCAAGCCTTCACAGGTTGGAGAGCCTCTGGCCATCTTTACTTCTGAGAGACTCAGCCTCTCTAAGACATCCCTTTTATAGCCAATCATGTTACACACCTGATGCCAATTAACTTAATTACTTGCTAAATGTTCTTTCAGCTGATTCTTTTATATATTAATTGCTTTTCAGCCCTTTTTTGCCTGTGTCCCAACTTTTTTGAGACCTGTGACAGCCAGAATATTTGAAATAAGCTCATTTTGTGGATAAATATGTAAAATGTCTCAGTTTCAACATTTGAAATGTTATCTATGTTCTACTGTAAATAACATATTGGCTCATGTGATCTGAAAGTCATTGCATTTTGATTTTATTCACAATTTACATTTTGTCCCAACTATTTTGGAATTGGGGTTGTATTTAAAATGCCAATAAAAACAGCAATAAGTGATTTGTAAATTCTAATTTATCTACATTCAGCTAAGAACAGCACAGAAAAAAAGAACATTTATAGCTTCACCTTTTCAACTGTGTTGAGTTTTGGAAATATTTGCAAATTTCAGTATTTGACACCTAAAACGAATTCCAAACAATTCAGATGGGAATAGAAAGACTGGAAAAGTTGAGGAATCGTTTAAAAAAAAAAAAAAAACCCATTTGGAACACTTGATACTGGTAGACAATTATGACAGAGTATAAATATTAGGCCTCATAGTGGGCATGGTCATTTTCCAACAAGATGGTTCAAGTTTTGTCGCTTTGCCAAAAACTGCAAATAGTCAAACAGTTTAAGAACAAAGTTGCATGGAATTTAGGGATGCCACCATAAACAACGCATAATGGTGAAAAATTTCAGAGAAACCAGAGCTGTCTCTGTGTGTAAAAGACAAGTCTGAATGTCAATATTTGATGGGCATACCCTTCAAGCCCTCAGAAAGCATGCATAAAGAACTGGCATACTTCTGTAATGGACATAAAAATACAGGCTGGCAGACACCTCAGAAGAACTGAGTTAGTGAACACAGTTTATCAAGGTGTCAACAAATGCAAGTTAAAACTATTACACAAAGAGGAAGTCATAAATCTAGAGTATATCATCCAGAAGCACCACTAACTTTTCTGAGCTCAAGCTCATCGAAAAAGTGTTGAAAAGTTAAAGTATTTTTCATCTGCCTTTTATATATCGTCTCAGTTCTTGTGTAGTATGTCACATATTAATGTATCATAAACTGCTCCGGATTTTTTCATATATGGAGCAAGATCAATTTTCTTTTTTTCACAATGAAGACTGCCTGTGATTTTATTTGACAACTTAAGGACTGTAAAGCTTAGATTGATTTTGTAGTATTTCTTGATCAAGCATGTGCTTAATACCAACAGTGCTGATTATAGTGCAGACATTACAGTGTGCAGGTGGTATGTGCAGACAAATTCTGGGAGGTCATCATTATAATTAAAAAATAAGTCGGGCACGAGAATTGTGGGTTGTATTTGATCCTAAGCCATGTTCATACACTACAGGCCAGAAGTTTGAAAGCAAGATCAAATTTGTACAAAAAAAAAGATCATAGTTTCATTGGCATACTTTATATAATAATCATGTTTATTTTGTTGCAAAGAGTCAATTATCAGAATACATTTTTACCCAAATTATCTGGTATTTCCTTTTTTTTTTTTTTTTTTTGCTTAGACTTTGCTTTCTTCAAAGCAACCTCATCTTGCTTTAACAACAGCATGGCATATACGAGGCATTCGTTCCACAAGTTTTTTAAGGTATGTGCTCGGAATTGCATTCCAAGCTTTCTTAAGTTCATCAATGAGAGACTGCTGATTCGTGGGACGCACTTTTCTGATAGATCGATCCAATGCATCCCACACAAGCTCAGTTGGAGAGAGGTCTGAGACTGAGGGGGCCAAACCATCTTTCGAAGAACATCTTCCTCTTCTTTCTTGTCTAGGTAACCCTGACAGAGCTTGGAAGAATGCTTAGGGTCCTAAGGGAAGAATGCTTTTGACCTGCATAGGCCTTGCTTCCAAACTTCTGGCCTGTAGTGTATTTGTTAAAAATTTTCATTACTGGCAGCGAAGTGTGGCTTTTTACCTCGATATCCTGTCAAATCTGCTGCAGCAAGTGCAGAACTCATTATTCCGTGAGTGTGATGTGACACCTTGTGGTGAAGGTGTAGCATTGTCTCTGTTTGAAAGGTGAGTATCACTGTCTGTGGGGAGAACTTTGGACTGCTCATGACATTAGTGTAGTGTTCCTCAACTCCAGTCCTGGGGACATACAGCCCTACACATTTGTGTCCCTGCTCAGCAACAACATGACTCAGTTAATCAACGAATCCTTCATCAATCTCTTGGTTACTTGAAATTAGGTGTGATTAAGCTAGGGCTGGTACAATCACACATAATAACTTTGACCACTTTTTGAGTTAGGAAACAATGTTGAAGAGGATTTGAAGGTAGGCAAAATTATATATTAATAAAAAGAGATAATTGTTCATGTAAAAACTGATTATCAAAATTATTTTAACCACAGGGGACAGGGTGGTCTGTTACTGAAGAACTCATCATTTTTTATTTAGTGCATACATAGCATACAGATGAATTTGTGCTTGGTTACCGCATAACTCATCCTAACAGCCTCCACATTTTTAAGGCGAACCATTTTGTGAGACACGTTCTGCAGCTACATCAGACGGCATTGCCATTGTCCCTGAGTTTTCTGAACCGGAAGGTGGGATGAGAAGATGTCCACCATGAAAGAGAGACAAGATTTCATCCAGGAACTCAGTGAGCTCTGCGTGTCCTTAAAATTGTGTGTGGATATGTATAAAGTGCGCATAGCAGGAGACAGTGGTGGAAGGGTTAGCGGACGGGAAAGGAGATGAATAGTTAGCATCCTGGGTGTGGGTTTCTGCACTCAAAGCCTTTTCTTGTGGTTGTGGAGCACACAGAAGCCACAATGGCGGCGCAGCCTCTGTTTGCTAACGTGTGAAATGTGGTTCCAATTACTCCAGGAAACTCCTGAGTGGCTAATCCCACAACAAACCACTCCCAGGCCTCTCCATTGAGAAGCGGCGATGGAACAAATAGGAGCCTCCGTCACCAGATTACAGACTGATGGAGTTTAGAATGAGAGAGCGAGAGGCAGCTGTGCCATTTTGATTGAGCAGTGCTGATAAACTGAGCGAAAAATGAGCCTGCATTTCCCAATTACCGATTTGGGCACTTCAATTCCACACAATCCAAAAGTGGCCTTGTATTGAGCTTTGGCTACATTATTTACAAAAGATTTCCATTTAACCAATAGTAGCATTGTAGAATGCAGAATAAAGTCCACATCTGCAAGAATGGTTTCAGAAGTACAGCATTACCCAGAGTTATTTCTGAAAATGAGTGTCAACTTGAATTATTAAATCAATAAAAAGAATGGTTTGGTTTTTATGGGTTTTTATTATTTATTTACAAAAAACTTAGGGTGGTTGACACAGCCTGTATCAACCTGTTGGCTCTCTTCACTATTTTGGGTCAGATTTGAGTCAGCACCATGTAGTCAAAATGTTATGTCTTGTATCTTTGATTGCTCTGAAACATTGGAGGATTACGCCATCTTCTGGTGGGAAAGGTAATGGCACTCGAAATTAATTTCCCCCTTTCTAAACTGGAATCAAGTAAGTTTTTTTAATGCTCAAAAAGAGTGACTCAGCTTAGATGATGAGGAAAAAAAAATCCCATTACTTTTCTGACTTAAATATGATAATTAATTTTAAAATCCTGTATAACTATTTTCTGACAGAATTTTCTGGATGGTACAGTGGGCAGTGAGTCATTGTGTTGCCTCGCAGCAAGAAGGTTGTGGGTTTGAATCCTGCCTCGGGTCTGTCTGTGTGGGTCTTACATGTTCTCCCCGTGTTGGCGTGGGTTTCCTGCGGGTACTCTGGTTTCCTCCCACAGTCCAAAGACATGCATGTCGGGCAAACTGGAGACTCTAAATTGCTCATAGGTGAGGGTGTGTGAGTGAATGGTGTGTGTGCCTTGCGAGGAATTGGTGAGCTGTCCAGGGTGTGTCCCTGCCTTTTGCTCATAGTCAGCTGGGATAGACTCCTGATCCCCCATGACCCTAGTGAGGAGGAAGCAGTTTAGATGAAGAATGGATGGATCTTGCAGACAGTTGCATTCTTTCCCACTTCTACTTTCTTTTTCTTTCTGTTTGTTCTTGGGGAGAAGCCATGGGGCCCTTCTGACACCCCGACCCGCTGTTTGCCGTTCCTGTCAGTGACTGCACAGGTACAGCCAACAGACACGAATGCTCATGTACTGACAGTTGTTTCACCTTTACAAGGAAGAATTAGAGCCCCAAAGCACTCCATCTAACGCTCCATCAGAGTCCAATCTATCATGTAATTTATCTTCCATGAACTCTTGTGCAACTTAATATATTTAATTAAATGTGAATTTAGTTGCATGTTTGCGATACTGCATTGGATGTTGATAACCTCTTCAAGTAATAATTGGGATGAATAAGTAGGCTGTTGTTCTTATTCCACTGTTGTCACATTGCCTATACCAAATGAGATTCTGTGTTTCTGTTCACAAATCAAATTTAGGGGAATTTTAAATTATTTATTTAACTTAGATCACATCTTCATGTATGGCTGTAAATCAAGGAGAAGGAGAGGTGATCCTCACTACATGGTCTTTTCTTCTGTTCGGTTTTGCTCCTCTGTTTGCTCAGAAACAGAATTTGATTCAGAACTTTGATAAAGTGAACATCTTATTTTGATTCACACAATTACTACAGTTGGTCAGAGGATGTCACTGTTGTAAAGTATTCACGCTGTCCACTCTGAAATTTCAGTCTCTATTAAAACTAAAAGAACCTGTAAGTCCATATGCGTCTTTTCATGTAAAATAACATGCAATAATGAAAATGAATATCTCAAATAGCATACTAATACTTCCAATGAACTATTCTGTTGCTAAAAATGCAGCAATGAATCTTTCGTTGATAAAATATTTGAAAATTAATTCCATTATTCTTCCTAAAGACCACAATATTGTATAGCCCTGCCTGCATTGCTCGTCCGTGAAAGCTCTTGCCTAAGCTGAGAAAATGTGCTCGGTGATGGGCGAAAGCTTAACTAAATGAAATGCAGTGTGCTTTCCACTCATTTGGATTCTAACCTGAGTGAAGTGGCCTAGATCTCAATGAAGCACAGAGTGAAATTTATCCCCTTTTAATTTCCTGCTCGACCATTTGGAGAAGCAGTAAATGAGTCGTTCATTGCATTTTTTCCTCCTTGGTGTGGCCATTGAAGGTTTAATATCTATTCTCCTAACCCCCTTTAAAAAAAAAAAAAAAAAGAAAGATTATGAACGTTATAGATGAAACAAGATGTTTATCTAATAATTTTTTTTTTTTTTTTTAAACTTCAGGGGATTTCCTACCAAATGTCTTCCCCGGTTGTCTGTCCTCAGTAAATATGCATAATGACCCTACAGACAGACGACAATGGCTGTAGTATCCAGAGGCCAACTACAACCCCAATTCCGAAATAGTTGGGACGAAGTGTAAATTGTGAATAAAATCAAAATGCACTGACTTTCAGATCACATGAGCCAATATGTTATTTACAATAGAACGTAGATAACATTTCAAATGTTGAAACTGAGACATTTTACATTTTTATCCACAAAATGAGCTCATTTCAAATTTTCTGGCTGCAACAGGTCTCAAAAAAGCTGGGACACAGGCAAAAAAGGGCTGAAAAAGCAATTAATATATAAGAGAATCAGCTGAAAGAACATTTAGCAAGTAATTACATTAACTGGCATCAGGTGTGTAACTTGATTGGCTACAAAAGGGATGTCTTAGAGAGGCTGAGTCAGTAGTAAAGATGGCCAGAGGCTCTCCAACCTGTGAAGACTTGCACAAAAAAAAATTGTGTAATACTTTAAAAACAATGCTCCTCAACGTCAAATTGCAAAGGCTTTGAAGGTCTCATCATCGACAGTGCATAACATCATCAAAAGATTCAGAGAAACTGGAAAAATCTCTGTGCGTAAGGGACAAGGCCGAAGACCTTTACTGGATGCCCGTGATCTTCGGGCCCTCAGACGCCACTGCATCACACACTGGCATGATTCTGTCATTGACATTACTAAATGGGCCCAGGAATAATTAAAGAAACCACTGTCTGTAAACACAGTCCACCGTGCCATCCACAGATGCCACCTAAAACTCTATCATGCGAAAAGGAAGCCATTGTTGAGCATGATCCAGAAGCGCCACCGTGTTCTGTGGGCCAAGGCTCATTTAAAATGGACTGTAGCAAAGTGTCCTGTGGTCAGACGAGTCCAAATTTGACATTCTTGTTGGAAAGCATGGGTGTTGTGTCCTCCGGGCTAAAGAGGAGAAAGACCACCCCTCCTGTTATAAGTGTTCAGTTCAAAAACCAGCATCTCTGATGGTATGGGGATGCATTAGTGCATATGGTGTGGGACACTTGTATGTTTTAAAAAGCACCATGAATGCTGAAAGATATATAAAAGGTTTTAGAGCAACATATTCTCCCCTCCAGATGACATCTATTCCAGGGAAGGCCTTGTGTATTTCAGCAGGACAATGCAAAACCACATACTGCAGCTATTACAACAGCATGGCTTCGTAGTAGAAGAGTCCATATGCTGAACTGGCCTGCCTGCAGTCCTGATCATTCACCGATTGAGAACATTTGGCGCATAATTAAACAAAAAGTCCATCAAAGGAGACCCAAAACTCTCCAGCAGCTTGAAGCCTGTATTAAACAAGAGTGGGATCAAATTCCAATGGCCAAACTCAAGAAACTTGTCTCCTCAATGCCCAGACGCCTCCACTCTGTGTTAAAAAGAAGAGGGATGCTACACCATGGTAAACAGGCCCCTGTCCCAACTTTTTTTTGAGACCTGTAGCAGCCATCAAATTTGAAATGAGCTCATTTTGTGGATAAAATTGTAAAATTTCTCAGTTTCAACATTTGCTATGTTATCTCTGTTCTATTGTGAATTAAATACTGGCTGGTGTGATTTGAAAGTCATTGCGTTTTGCTTTTGTTCACAATTTACACTTTGTCCCAACTATTTTGGAATTAGGGTTGTATCATTATGTGGGAGCACCTGCCAGTAAAAAAAAGGTCTATGCTGAAGTATTTTATTAACTATTTTGTAAATCCTATTTCCAGTTTAACTACTTTGCCCTGGCAGATGTTTGATGATGGAAGTTTTGAATATCATGTAGCGCAAAGGCTTGACTGCGATATTAGTGCTTACATAATGAATTTGGCAAGGAGACATTCTGTGTTGCGGCATGCACGTGTTCCGACGCACTCCCGCTGCAGCTTGCACATCGAGTTTTACCCAGTTAACACAAAACTGAATTTCCTAACCATTGGCTTATTTCAAAGCTGCTGAGGTCTTTCCCATATTGTCTCTCGCTCATGCTTTGCGGGGTGTGTCTTTGCCATGTGCAAGATGACACTATTGACTAAAAGGAATTGGGTTTCAATGTTCGTATGTAAATTTTATACAAAGAGGAAGGGAAGTATTGAGGCATTCTCCGCCCATATCTCATAGAAATGACGTGATCAAAGATCAAAAAGATCCTTAATGACTGGATTTAGCCCTTCATTTTGAGGCGCAAGCTGTTATTTTGTCTGATGTTCGCTTGTGTGTGCTTCGTTGCTGTTATTACTGGTATCGTGACATTTTGATCCTACAGTTAATTTGCGTAGTCTGATTTTGTTATTTCGTGGCTCCTAGTCCAACACTGTAATGCAAATGTAGAGACTTACTTTCTGGATCGTCAGCAATTGGTATAACAAGCAGTCCTAGCAAGTCTCACGTCATACTGTTAAATATCAACATTCATATTGATGTTTGTATTCATTTTACTCAATTCTGCATCAATATCTGTGAATTTAAAAGTAAAGGCACATTTGGCACAAGCAACGCCATGAGAAACTTCAAGGCGCTACTTGCTGTTTTTTGTTTTTTTTTTTTTTACAAAGACAAATCATAAGATGACTGAATTTGGATGACAACTAAAGTAAATGTAAATAATACGTTTATTTGTTTTGGACCTTAATTGTAACCACCTCTCAAGAAATCTGGGATTTGTCCATTCTGGAAGTAGTATATAAAGTGAAAGCAAAGTATTCAAGTTTCAAAGTATTTGATTGTGCTGAGATATGGAGGTTAGATGAATACTTTATTGATCTCAAAGTAAATTCCGGTATTTCTGGTATGGGGGTAATTAGTTCAAAAGATGGGTTATCTTTCTGGCAAGAAAATCTACTTAATGACCATGTCCTGTGTAAACCATGTCTGAATTCCACTCGGTGTCCCCGAATTACGTGACTGTGAGTTGTGTCCTTTTTATCCTGACTGATTTGACTATTGCCATCACCAGCGATCATAAGATTAGCATGGTTTTATTTCTGGGAGATAGTGCCCAGATTTACAAACCTAATACCATGGAACGGCCTCACTGTTGCAGGTTTGTCGGCTGCTGGGATTCTAATGCGGTGGCAGTGTGGACTGCATGTATCTGTAAAAAAATGTGATGTGCCTCTGTTGTGTTAAACAGAACAGCCATTTATTCCTCAGTTCTGGTCTCTGATCAGTACTCTGTGTAGTTATCCCATTAACTTGATAATCTTGGGGTCTGTTCCACAAAGCAGGATTGCTGAGTTAGCCAGATAACTGGCTGAATGTAAATGCAGGGCAATTTTACTATAGTCCATGCTCCAGATTTGAGAGGTTTCCAGGTTTTACTCAGTGCAATTATCCAGCTAACTGGGTAATCCTGCTTTGTGGAACAGGTTCCTGCTGCGTGAAATTCTTCTGGTTATGTCAGTGGTAAACAAACTTGTTTCTGGAGTTTGAACCCACTGCAGGTTTTCATTTCATTGCTAATTTCTCAATTCAAGCCTTTATTTAAACTCGGAACCCACTGAGGGAGACCCTCATTTTCGGTGGGGCAGAGTGCACAAATGGACAATTATAAAAACAATACATCATACAAGGAAAAAGGAGAAAACACAAAACGATGAATAAAAAATTAATTAAAATATTAATCAAAATACACATATGATGATACCGAAAAGTCTCGGATCTTGGCCTTAAACTGATTGAATGATAGAAGAGAGACCAGTTTTAAAGTGCTTTGTAGTACATTCCAGGAATATGGAGCTGAGAATTGGAACGCGGTCTTGCCAAGCTCAGTCCGAGCACAAGGGACCTCAAGCATAAGCTAGTCATTTGAACAAGTAGGATAAGGGTTATCATACTGTGTTAGTAACATGGAGATGTAAGGCGGCAATATGACAAGAAGTGCCTTCAGTATAAACAACAACCAGTGCCTATTTCGCCTCATTTCAAGAGATGACCAACCAACCATATCATATAAAAGACAGTGGTGAGTATTATAACGTGCACCTGTGACAAATCTAAGGGCAGAATGATAAACTGAATCCAGCGGCTTTAATGTCGTAGCGGCAGCATGTCTATAAATTACATCTCCATAATCCAGAACAGACAAGAAAGTTGCTTCCGCAATTCTTTTCCTGCAAGACATGGGAAAGCAAGATTTGTTTCCGTACAAGAAGCCAATTTTCTGACGGAGTTTAGTGACAAGGTTTCCAATATGATATTTGAAATTGAATTTATGATCAATCCATATTCCAAGATACTTATACTCTGAGACTCTCTCAATGGAAGAGCCATTTGCCGTGGTGATGCATAGACTATTTTTTGCATTTGTAAAAAGCATAAATTTAGTCTTACTTGCATTTAAAACGAGTTTAAGGCTTAAGAGTGCCTCTTGTGGGGCATTAAATGCTATCTGGAGTCTTTCAGTTGCCAGTTGTACAGAATCTGCTATACAATAGACAATTTTATCATCAGCATAAAAATGGGTTTGGTGAGCTGCCGGATGGCTCAATTGGAAAAGCATCGCACTGCGAAGCAGAAGTGACCAACACGGCGCGGGTTCGATCCCCGCCTCGTACCAACCAGCAGTGGTCGGCAGCTCTTTTCAGAAGTAGCGCGCAATTGGCCAATGTGCTACAGGGATGCAAATTGGGAAGGGTCTGCTGGGAAGGGTTATGGAGATGTAGTTCCCCTAGGCGCCTCCTGTTGGCCACACGGGCGCTCATAAGGAAGATTCTGAGCTCACTGGTGTTCGGGTATCCTCCGCCCTCGTTCTGAGCTTGTGAAGTCTCAACCAATGAATGTATAAGAAGTAGTGGCTGACGGGCATGTGCTTCGGAGGAGAGCCACGAGCTGTCTCATTCTCCCGAGTTGGCAACAGGGGGCTGCATATGTGGAAAAGCCAAAGTACTTGTACATAGTTCCCTAATTGGATATTCCAGACTCGGGTGGGATTGGAGATGCTAAATAAAAAAAAAAAAAAAAAAAAAAAAAAAAATGGGCTTGGTGGTTTTTTAGTGTAGAGGCAATATCATTTATGTACAAAGTAAAAAGGACAGGACCCAAAATCGAGCCCTGCGGTATACCTTTTGAGATGGGTAACAGCTCTGATTGGAAATTTCCTGCCTTCACGCATTGACGCCTCTCTTGCAGATATTTTTGAAAGAATTTACAAGCAGTAATATCCATACCAATATTTGAAAGTGTTTTTAGAAACAAATGATGGTCTACAGTATCAAATGCCTTGAGAAGGTCTTCAAAAAGGGCAGCACAATGCTTCTTCCTATCTAACACAGTTAAAATGTCATTTGTAACCAAAGTTACAGAAGTGATTGTACTGTGATTTGATCTAAACCCAGATTGAAGAGTGTAATGGCCGGAAGAAGTAGGAGGCCAAGTGCAGCGACAAGAGGGAAGCGAGCAGCACGGACACAAAATAAACACAGAGAATAATACAGACCACCAGAACGTGCTCGCGCTTCCAAAGGACGTATAATAGTTCGAAACACGGAAGCAAAGCGAGAAAGGAAAAAGGGAGAAGAAACTCCAAAAAAAACGAGAAGATAGAAAGTCAAACAAATCCTGACTACATATGTCTTCCGGCTATAGTGCGTAGCTACAAACAGACACTCTAGCAAAGAGGCGTGGTGAACATCCGGCTTATATAGAGTCCGGGGAAGCGCCACCCCAGTTCAATCAGCCAGCTGGGTAAAGAATCCGATTGAACAGGAATTCGATATCGTCCCAGGACGAGAGCCACAAAGAAAAGTCCAAAACACACACACAAACATCCAGAACCATGACAGAAGAGGACTGAGAATTGAATAAGATGAGAGGTAGGATTTGTGTTGAGTGTTAACTAAGGTTTCGAAAATTTTTGCCAAATATGGTAGCTTAGAAATTGGCCGATAATTATTTAACTCATTAGTGCTGCCACCTTTATGTAATGGAGTTACATGGGCAGTCTTCCAGGCCATAGGTAAACAACCTGAGGCAATGCAGAGATTAAAAACATGAGATAATTGTTCAATGATGGATGGAGCTGCCAATTTTATCAGGTAAGCATCAAGATTATCCTCTCCAGTCAGTCATCTGGCATTTATGGCTTGCATAGCATCCAGAACGTCAATAGATGAGAAGGGTCGGAATGTGAAAGAGGAAGTGGAATCCATTTTACCCACACATGTATCAGGAGCACTGGGACGATCAGAGTAGATTTTTTAAAATAAGTGGCCGGTGCATATGAAGTGCTCATTAAAGATTGAACAAATTTCTTTTTGATCAGCAATTTCACAGTCATTTAATTTAATATGCAAAGGAAGTGAGGCACTAGATTTTCCATTTATGGAGTTTACTGCTTTCCAAAACTTGGCTGGATTAGGAGATGAATTAGTTATTAGATTCAGATAGTAGGTAGATTTAGCCTTTCTTACAGCTGCAGTGCATCTATTACGAGCCTGTCTGAAAGAGCCAGTGACTAGGATCGCCAGATTTTCTAGCTAGAGCCCAGGCTGAGTTTTTCAATTTAAACTCGGTGGACAACTCTGGGGTAAACCAAGGAGTCATTCTGTATTTAATTCTAATCTTTTTGAGTGGAGCATGAGCATTAACACCTGAGTTGAATGTCTCAGTGAAGAAGTCCAGTGCCAACTGAGCATCATAGTAATTAGATGTGGAACTAACGTCACTATGAGCAATATCTGCGAAAAAGGATTGTTCATTAAAATGTTTAAAATTTCTTCTCAGGGCCACATAAGATTTGTTCTTTTCTACACGAGTGCTTCTGATACATGCAGTGGGGCAATGATCACTGAAACCTAATTCAAACACTCCACTGGCAACAATTTTGTCAGTTCTGTTGGAAAAAATAAGATCAATCAATGTGGACTTCGAACAATTCTTTAAATCAGGCCTAGTGGGATCAACTAACAATTGAGTCAGGTTTAGGTTCCCACCGATCTCTTTAATTCAAATTCAGATTATTTTAAACAAGTTTAAGTTAAAATCACCAGTAATAAGTTCCTCATTTGCATATTGTGCAATTAGATTCCCAAGTGCATCAACAGAATCCTTGCCAGCAGATGGAGGTCTGTAGACACCAGCAATGACAAAAGAGGTAGGCCCAAGGTGAATTCTCAGACTAATAAATTCAAAATATTTAGGCTTGGTTACAGAGTGCAATACAGTGACTAAGATATTAGATTTTATATAAACTACTACCCCCCCACCCCTCCCAACCCCATCCACCCTAAAAACATTATAGCCCCCCAAGGCAATATCAGAGTTGGTTATACTTTTTTTTGAGCCATGATTCACTCAAAACAAGAATGTCTGGGGCAGTCTGTGCCACAAATATTTCAACCTGATCTAACTTTTGATATAGGCTTCTTACATTTACATTTCTTACATGGGTATGCGCGGAGGCAGCGTCTCCAGGCAAATCCAAGATGACGGACTCGCGTTAGACAGTTGTAGGGAGCAATTTTGGTGATTTAGCCACTGAAATTCAGTCAATAAAATTTCGAGTTTAATTTCTTGTGCTGCTATACGTGGTAATCCATGTTACTGAGTGATGACACACCGGGTTGCAAGGGCACGCGCAGCATGCATTCACGATATTAATATTCTAAAGCCCCTTCTCAATAATAAAATCCCCAAAACATATTGGCGCCTTTTAAAATCGTACTGGCAAATAAAAAGCCAGAAAAAAGCAGAGATTAGATATGGAATTCTTTCCACGCAAGAGTTAACTACTCCTTTCTGTATATTTCCCCATTTAAAACTACCTAGGTGCATACTGCAATGCGCTGTATTGGAATTTTGGCATGTGCACTTGGGCATGGTATGATATGATATTGCTAGTGAGAAAGCTGACCAGCAGGGAGAGGGGACAATTGAACTGTGGCACGGTACCGAACAATCGTACCTTGTGCTTAAGCGGTCTGAGAGTTTGTATTAAAAACAAAACACTCCGCCGTAGACCGCAGTTAAGCGTGCTAAGCTTGGAAGCTGCCAACCTAAGTGAAGAAATGTCAGTGCGCACGCGCGCCATAAATATAGCCCCATATCACAATGTACGGCGCCGTAGATATAGCCACTTCCTCGAAAATAAGGGTCCTGGCACCATATGGGCAACGACAGGGAGGCATGAGGACTCTAATTGACTGGCGCTAGGACCCAGGGGAAGTCAGTGGTCGAATGACTCATCATGACGTGTCGACGATGTACAGGTGCTTTGATTATCTGATAGTTTGACTGAGATTGAGATAGCATACGAAATGTTTGCAGCTAGAGCATGGGCTCCCTGTGGGCTGGGGTGAATACTGCCTCTTTTAAAAAAGGCTGCACGTTCCCAGAAAAGATTAAAATTATCATTAAAAACAAAGTTGCGCAAGAAGCACTCTGACTGCAACCAGGCATTGAGGCTGAGCAACCTGCTAAAACGCCCTACACTCCGACGATAAGAGGGAATCGGCCCAGAAATAAACAGTTTTTCCGCAGTCCTCGAGCAGTTTAAAAAGCGTGATAAAAATCACGTTTTAAAACCTCGGATTGCTGACGAGCAGTGTCGTAATTCTTGTTGGCACCAACAACATTTTTAGTGTGAAAATGTTTGTTAAGAAGAGACGGGACCAGTGGTTTAATCATGTCTCACACCTGACTCTAATAATCGGGATCGCAACAAGATGTCTACCTGTAGACGGAGGTGTGCTTTGTTAGGGTTGGAGTGTAAACTGCCAGGAAGGTAGATCAGTATTGTTGGTTACCACTGGGTAATTGCTTAAACTAGTTATGTGTACATATCTATTGACTCCTGGATGAAATTTCCTCTTGACCAGGGGCTGATTATCAACAATTTCGTCCCAACCATTTGGTTGCTTGATATCAATGAATTTGAAGAGAGGTATTTTTGGGGGCATGGAGAATCACGTTGACAAGAACAGTGAACTTTTTGTAGCCAGACACACTGAAACCCAAGGGCGAAACATGTTCAGGCACATCAGTATATCATAAGCACCACATCTCTGAATAACCTGCAGTTGCTCTCATGTAATGAATGGCTACCATTGCTTGTTTTGTGCAGTAAATTGCAGGGCTTTTCTTGGTGCATCATTCACGCAAACGCCCGCTAGCAGTGTGTGAATCGGGCACTTATCACTCCAGGACACGTAAAGCCATGCTCGTGATGGAAAATGTATTTATTTTTGACGACCACAGGCCCAAAGAACATACAATCAATTATAATTTGCATGACGTATTTACAATGAACAATTTCATCAGGTGTCACATATAATTTACAGTAAACAATTTCTCAGTTTCATTGCATGATAAATATAGGTACTGTGAAAAAGTATTTGCCCCTTCCTGATTTTTTTATTTTTTTGCTTATTTGTCACACTCAAATGTTTCAGATCAAACAAACTTTAATATTAGACAAAGATAACCCGAGTAAATACAAAATGCAGTTTTTGATGATTTTATTTATTGAGGGAAAAAGCTATCCAAACCTACCTGGCCCCATGTGAAAAAGTGATTGCCCCCTAAACCTAATAACGGGTTGTGCCACCCTCGGTGACAACAGTGATAGAATCAAGAATTTGCAATAACTGGCAGTGAGTCTTTCACATCACTGTGGAGGAATTTTGGCTCACTCTTTGCAGAATTGTTTTAATTCAGCCACATTGGAGGATAATGGAGGATATTATTGTTTTTTTTTTAAAGCCATTCAGAGGTGGACTCGCTGGTGTGTTTCCAATCATTGTCCTGCTGCATAACCCAAGTGCACTTGAGCTTGAGGTCATGAACTGATGGTCGGACCTTCTCCTTCAGGATTTTCTGGTAGAGAGCAGAATTCATAGTTCCATCAATTACGGCAAGTTGTCCAGGTCGTGAAGCAGCAAAGCATCCCCAGACCATCACACTACCACCACCATGTTTGACTGTTGGTATGAGGTTTTTTTTTTTGTGTGTTTTTTTAATGAAATGCCGTGTTAGTTTTACGCCAGATGTAACTGGACGCACATCTTCCAGAAAGTTCAGCTTTTGTCTCGTCAGTCCTCAGCATGTTTTCCCAAAAGTCCTGGGGACCATCAAAATGTTTTTTGGCAAATGTGAGACGAGCCTTTGTCAACCATTTGGTCAGCAGTGGTTTTTGCCTTGGAACTCTCCCATGGATGCCATTTTTGCCCAGTCTCTTTCTTATTGTTGAATCATGAACACTGACTTTAACTGAGGCAAGTGCGGCCTGCAGTTCTTTAGATGTTGTTCTGGGTTCTTTTGTGACCTCCTGGATGAGTCGTCGATGCGCTCTTGGAGTAATTTTGGTAGGCTGGCCACTCCTGGGGAGGTTCACCACTGTTCAAAATTTTCTCCATTTGTGGATAATGGCTCTCACCGTGGTTCGCTGGAGTCCCAAAGCTTTAGGAATGGCTTTGTAACCCTTTCGAGACAGATGTCAATGACTTTGTTTCTCATCTGCTTTGAATTTCTTTAGATCTTCTTTGCTTTTTGAGATCTTGTAGCTGACTCCATTTTGTCAAACAGGTTCTATGTAAGTGATTTCTTGATTAAACAGGTCTGGCAGTAATCAGGCCTGGGTGTGGCTAGTGATTGAACTCAAAAAATGTGGTTAATCACAGTTAATTCATGATTTAACGTGGGGGGGGCAATTACTTTTTCACATAGGGCCAGGTAGGTTTGGATAGCTTTTTTCCCTTAATAAATGAAATCATCACTTAAAAACTGCATTTTGTATTTACTCAGATTATCTTTGTCTAATATAAAAATTTGTTTGATGATCTGAAACATTTAAGTGCGACAAATATGCAAAAAAATAAGAAATCAGGAAGGGGGCAAATACTTTTTCACAGCACTGTATATTTGGCTAATTATTCTACAGTTCGCTCACTATTTGAACAAATCAGATTAATAAATACATTGATACATGACAGAGCAGTAAACATTAGATATAAATTTCGTACTGTTACGTATTTTGGGCAGGCAAGTAGGAAATGATACTTGTTATCAAGAACATTTATGCAATTCAAAGCACAATTTGGATAATATAGTTCGTTTTTGTCAATATTTTATCATCTGCCTTTTTCAATCATTAACGTATTTACATATCTGAAACGACTGAGATTTTGAATTTTTTTTGGCATATTTGTTGATAAAAATAGCTTGCGCTGTAAAAAACATTTTTAATTCACAATATGTGCCATTTTGATGATGACAGTATATCTGCATGCTAGTATACGCAAACATATAGTGTGACTTCACTCAATGAGCATGCGTGGAGATGTTCCAGTTGCCCTGTAGTACACTTCTGCGGCTTCAGAGAGACCATACAGGCTCTCCAGTGTACGCAAATCAGAGCAACTGCAGAGGTTCACATGCTCTTCTCTGAAACCATTTCTACCCTCCAGGGAAATGACTGCATCACACACTTCTGTTTGTGTGCTGTGAATAGGCAAGCTACCTGATTCGTTGAGTGGACTCTGTTCCTTAAAATGTTTATTATTGAAAACAACCCAGGCTGCTAAACTAGCTAGCCTCGCGCTCTTTGGTCTGCTGTTGGTTCCCATAGAGTGAGAGCCAGGACAGTGGGTATCGGACCCCCTGAAGGCTGTCCCCCCCTCCAGATGGAGCTCATTAAACCTTATGCCCGTTGAGTGACTGTGAGAAAGTGTCTTCATCAACTCTGCCGTGCTTCATGGTTGCCAGTTCTCATCTCCCCTGCCAGCGAACTGGGACTGTCTGTTTGTTTTTATCTGGCGACAAGAAGAGGACAATGCCTGGGAAGTGGTTAATAAAGCAAACTTTAGGGAGGCTAACAGTGTTTTGGTTCATAATGTTCGCCATTTCGGGACTAATGCCAGGAAATTCTGGTGAATGATAGCTCTGCTACAAACTGTGGGGGGGGATCGCAGTTTTGTTTGGGAAAGGTCATCTGTCGTTTTATGTGATCAGTTTACATGTGGAGTTCTTTGGTTTTAGAATTTAAAAATAGAAACAATTTTTTCTGTTATTGTTCTGTTTATTTTTGTCTGGCAAAATGCTGTTGCTTTAAGTGACTTTCGAGGTCATTGAGAGGAATGTTAACTGCTCATAAACAGGAAGAATACAGATGCTGATGAGCCAGTCACTGTCCATACTTCAGTACTGCGCAAAAGTTACATATACTGCATGAGTACTATGCTAAAATATTTACCAACAGCTGTATAAATATATAATCTTTTAAATATCAGGCATAATACAGATAAAAATGGAGCTGGATATAAATATTTAGTGTGAATATAACCTGTACAATGTTTTCCCCCTGGTATGAAAATTGTCTTTTATATTAAAATCCCCAGGGGTTTGGTGGTGTCCATGTTTTGCCAATACCTTCAAGTTAGCCAATACGTCTGTAGTGGATAGTTTACATTTGCAGTAAAGTCGCATGCTTTGGGAAGTACTTTGTATTTTAGTTCTGCTAACTGTTATCAAAGCTGGGGCATAATATCCTCGAGCACTAATGAAAATCATAAGTTGCAAATCTGTGTGTAAGAAGTACCTATGTCACAAAATAACACTTTTGAGATTTTGGGGGTCAAAGTTTTCAAAACATGTTGCTGATCATTTTTTATATATAAATAGTAGCACACTATGGAGCTTATAGCTGCTTCCAGAGGCTATAGAGGGCTGACAAACCCTTTTCTGAAAAAATATCCATGTATTATTAAAATAAGAAAATTAGTTCTGGACTTCAGGACTTTTCTGCCAAATACCTGGACTTGCATTTTGCGACTAAATGGCTGGACATTTTACTTTTAACCGATGAAGCCAACTGTCCAGCCTCCCATCCGTGGTCGCCATTTTCACAGTTTGTCATGTGACACATACTAGCATTTAGATTGGACAGTTATGAATGTAGATACTTCTTGTTCAAACATTAGACTTGGATATTTATTACACTAAAGTTTAGTGAATTTGACAATGGCAACACACCAGTACTCAAGACTTCACCAATACACAAGTGCTTCTTCTGAGAAATCTTTGGTATCAGATGATGTTCTGGCCATTATGGCTTTTAAAGTAGACATGTATTGATTTGAAACTTTATTTAAAAAAAGAAAAAGTTATTTGGCATCATCTAAAAGGGCATGCAATACTCCCTCAAACATTTCAGCCGGAAATGATAGTGAAATAGAGTAATCGTGGATGTAAAATGGGCTTTTAGCAACCCCCAATATTGCCCTTGAACAGCAGTGAATCGGGCCAAGAGCTGTGACGTCACTCGTAGGATCAGTCGTGACACAGACTATCGTATACGGATTTTATGTTGCAAGCAAGACGTCGAAATCCACTAAATGTCAGAATTTTTTCTTGATTTGGACATCAAAGTTGAAGAGGATGATTCAATTGCAAGTTCAACAACTAGCGACAGTAATAATGAAGATAGAGAAATAGGAGAGCTAGAAAATGAGGAAGAAATCGGCAACAATAGGGACTCAGCTGAATGCCAACAGCTACCGCAAGCATACCAGCACAAACTGCAGCCTCAGGCTCGGGCGAGTGAGTGGGAAGCAGGCTCTGGGGTGCGTTTCCCAAAAACATAGTTGCTAACTTACGTAGTTGGAGTCATTGGCTGTATGTAGTTGAACTAGCTTTGTTCATTGCTAACATAGTTAGCAACTATGCTTTTGGGAAACCTACCCCTGAGTGAGGGCGAAGGGAACCAGAACATGTACAACCTTAGAATTTTACTAACAAATGCCCGGCTGGGTAACTGGAGGCCCTTAAGTAATGAACAATGCTATAATCCTGTAATCCCAAACTGGCAGTCCCTCCCAATTTATTTCCCTGCAGCGCAAAGCCAATCGTGTGCTGCTCTGAAAAGGCTACTAGGCACTGGTGCAATCTGGACTCTAACACAGGCTATGGTGCTCAGTACTACTCCGCAAAATGGTGCCTTACCCAGATGAGCTAACCCAGTAGCCAAATTATAACAAACTTTTTGACAATCACAAATCTAATCTGCTAGAAATATAAAACAAAAAGAGACCAAGAAATGAACAAATTACGACAGGCAGACGATGGTCGATGCACTCGACTTCCTTACCGTGCGTCCCTGTTTCCCACAAATTACATCATCAGAAAGGGGCTGTTTTCGCTCGGTTTTTTGGGGGATGTGCGCAAGTTGGAAGGGTGTTCAAAATGCCCCTTTTATTCTCTTCCTGTTCGAGTGTGAGGCTGTGCCTCCAGTCCTCTCCCTGGCCACATTCCTCATACCTTTCCCTTCAGCCATAATTAGCAGCACCTGAAGCTCATTAACTATGAGCTGCGGGTAATCGCATTTAGATGCCTAAAACCCTAATCACACTAGAGGCGGAATGAGCCGGAATGACAATTCTTTGTATATTCCTGGATATTCGAAGTGCGTTCTAAAAATTCTGACTGCATTCTGAGTGCATTCCAAATATTCGGGGCCATTCTTGTGGCCGGCCCGAATGTTTTGCTCATGCTCAAAACTTTCCAGGTGCATTCGAAGTGGAAAAATATCGAACGGCATTCGAAGTGTGTTCTAACTGCGCTCTGACTGCATTATAAATATTCTTACGGCATTCCAACGGCATTCAAAACATTCTGATTGCATTCGAGTGAGAATCGAAACGGCAAGCCACATCAAATTCTGCCAGAATGCGCCTCGTATGCATATCGATTGCTGCCGGAATCTATTTCGATATTAAAACAATTCACCTTAAAAATAATGATTCGTTATGACCTGTTTTCAATCGTTCATTTAAATTACCTTTACAGAAACTCCGAGTGTGGCCAGTTTTCATTAATAACGCATACCTGCTAACTCTCACGCATTCGGCGTCAGTTTTAGTGGCATATTTACGTTCCCCTGCTGTAGTCAGCAATTACTCAATCAAATCAACGCATAAGGGACACTCGTGTTACATGCTAAGTACATTCTGACACTTCCGTTTACACGTGGCCGGCTATTTTCATAAACGAACATTTCACCGTCTCCGTTTTCAAAAATATCATGCACACTATCAGTTTTCAGAAAAGTTTTCGTTTACACGTACCCGTGTATATGCCGTCCAGAGCACATCAAACCTGTAGGTGGCAGTGTAACGATAAGCTCAAGCCCACGTTATCCAATCAGAATCCCGAAAATAGCAACAACAGAAACGAATCACGATCATCCATGATTACCACCTGACGTTGGCTGCCTAAAACTCCGTTTTTCTCAGTTTACACGCAAACTTGCAACCGAAGTTTTCCAAAATCTCCACGCTGGCTGGAGTTTTTAGAAAGATTCGTTTTCAGAGGCGAATTCTCCGTTTGCGTGTAAATTAAGGGCACAAACGCAGGGAAATGTCTCCGTTTGTCAAAATAACCGTGTACGTGTAAACAGGGTCTGAGTATTCGAGCTGCATTCTGTTCCAATTTTTGGGTGTGTTGAACATATGCGGCGACCATTCCGAGAACGTCCTGACAAGATTTGATGTGAATTAGGAAGAACAGCACTTGAGGCTTTGAAGTGGTGTTTACAGGCAGCAATTGAACCGCGCTCGTGCGTCAGTTAAAGTGAAATCTAAATATTTTGATTGCATTTTAACTGCATTCTAAATATTCCTACTGCGTTCCAACAACATTCAGGCTGCATTCGAGAGCTAATAGATCCAGAATGTGCAAAAATCATTTGAGGCGGGTTCGAAGTGCATTCTAAGTATTCGAACAGCATTCTTTCAAAGCTGTAAGAATTTTAGTCAATTTGAAATTCCCGCCCGAATATTGCACGAATTCTTCATTCCGGCTGGTTCTGCTTGATTCCTGCTGATTTTGAATAAGTGTGACGGGGGCATAACATTTGTCTCCCTACTGCGGGTCAGTAGGGATTTTAGCTGCCATTCTGTCTTTCTTTGGTTTTGCTTTAGTTTGATACTTATTTGTATTAGTTACATTTTCTGTTGGGACCTCGTTCCCCTTTTGTTTTGTGTATATTTCACTCTCTATTACTAAAATCACTCATCACTCTCCAGCCTTGCACGAGTCCTCACTCCGGTTCCCAGTTTTAGAGTTCGCCAGACAGCCGTGACGCGTCCGAGCGGACAAAATTGTTACAATGAGTGAGTGTCCAGAAAGTGTTTTATTCATCATCATCATGACATTAGCTTCCCATAGAGGTGTAATTTCTCAGTACATGTTTACTTTAATGCTGGTGTCAGCTAATTTTTTTCCAAACTGTGACCTGAGTACTTCTTGCACACGGGTCTTCAATTGTCACACAACTAATTCCATTAACATCAATTCGCAACATACAGATATTAACATGTCGTAGCAGGTCTTTCTAAATGAAATCTCTTCTCTCCCCTAAGAAAAGTTTATTTTTTCCAGCTTCAATGTCACTGTAGCCAATGTTGCGGCAACTGCAGTTTTTGTTTTACTAACCAGGCTTAACACAGCTCAAGGCCTGGCTAGAGAACTCTTGTTCTGTGTTTTTGATTAGATGCTGATGGTGTGAGTCTCCATAGTTGCGAGAGTAAATGGGCTGAGAACTATCTTTACCCCAAGTGTAAACCAGAGAACCTGAGCCATTTCAAGCACCTCAGATTTGTGCTGTAACATCATTACATGCAATTTATTCTGTGGTTTTCCTGTCGGGAACATAAATATCATGTCCTTAAGACCCTGACAAATTTATAGAGTTCCTTAGCAGCATACCTCCTGAGTGACATTTTGAATGGCACGTGAGCTGCAGTTGTCTCTGTCCCTCCCTGACTGACGGATGAGGTCACCACTTTATTGCAGCGTGATTGGACGCTCACAAATCAGGGTGGTCATGTGTACATCTCTCCTGCATAGAGACTGCAGTGTTGTCTAAGGGACGCTAAGACAACACAAGCAAGTTTGTGCACGAGGTGCCAGGGTTTCCTCATGAAAGTCTGCTCAATTGACAGCTGTGATGCTGGTTTGACTCCCCAGTGGAGTTTGAAATTCTGACTTGCATCTGCATAGATGGAACTGAGGATGACTCTAATGTTGGGCCCTTGAGCAAGGCCCTTAACCCCAAAACTGCTCCAGGGGCTCTGCACTTGTTTGTCTCTATCGCCCCCCAGCTGCAGCTCGTCTATCTGACATTTCTTCCTGGGCATCCTTGGAAAAAAAGAGACACATGGTCTCAGAGGAACTTCCCAGATTAACTAAAGGATAAAAAATAGCTTTGATGGACAGCCTTAGGGCAGTACGAGGGGAGGACACTCCAGCGAGCGATTGCTAGCGTGGTCTTAGCCGTTGGTCAGCCCTGCCGTGCACTCCGTGGGGACAGACTGAACTCTTCGCTGGAACACGCCGTGCGCTTCTATGCTCACGTCCAGCAGCCCCAAAGGTCACCCCACACCACAAGCCCCCCTGGGAGTCTGCACCCGGCCCCACAGCCTCCTGCTCCCTGTCCGTATTCCGGAACGGTCCAGGCGAGGACTCTCGGCCTCTTAACCCTTAGAGCGCTGAAATAAATTTACAAAAAATTATAAATTAGATTATCTTGTGCTGTTGAAAACCTATTATGTGGCAACTTGTTTAAAAGAGCTCCCTCATGGGAGCTCTTCTAAACAAGTTGTCATATGATAGGTTTTCGACAGGTTTTAATTTGATATCTTAACACTATTTGAATTTAGCGCTTCAAGGGTTAAAGCAGGAGCTGGGCAGTGACTGTGGAAGCTGGTGTTATTCACTGCAGTGCCCTGCAAATGTCTCCACGGCGAGGGCCCATTATCACTGAGGGGGGTAAGAAATGTCAAAATGCTGTTGTCATGGTGATGCAGGGGCTTATTTGAGGCGTGATTGCTTTTTGCACTGTACTTATGTGCACCCCAGTTCCCACTTCCTGTTTTAGTTCGGTGTCTCTCCAGATTCTGTCTGTGCTGCTTCATGCCTACCCTCCCCCCCACCCCCACACACACACACACTCACTCACATACACACTTACATGCACATACACACGAAAACACACTCACACATATACTCACTTACATGCGCACACGCACACACACGAACACGCCTATCCTCCCCCACCTCAGAGACATACACACACTTACACGCATAGACACACACACACTTGCACCCACACACGTGCACACACACACGCACACACACACACACACACACAGACATGCCTACCCTCCCTCAGCCCACACACACACACACACACACATATATATGCACACATACACACACTTATGTATACTCATAGACACACACACACAAACATAAATACACAAACCCACATACATGCATGCACACACACACACTTATACAAACACATACATAATCATCCACACAAACGTGTGTTACATGCACACACATATCCACACACACTCTCACATATACACACACATGCAAGCATACCCACACACTTGCATGTGCACACTGAATTCCATTCATTCTTTTTGTGTCTCTACAGCCTTTCCCTAATCTTAACAATAAGCAATGCATGCCTAAACAAAACCCTTACCCTAACCTCAACCTATCCCTAATTCTAACCTTACCCCTAACCTTAACTAATAAGTCACAATTTGCCAATGCAATTGTGTGGGCACATTAAAATGTCCTCACTTCCCAAAAATATCCCCACTCTGAAAGAAAAAAACTGTTTTTTGGTTCTCACTCACTTAGTAGCAAGTGCAGGAAGAACACACACACACACACACACAAACACACAAATGAATTGCTTTTCAAACCCTCATAATATTAGTGGATGCTCGTTTGCAAATTTTCATTGGTGACAAAGGAGAATTTCTTGCTGCGATGAGATCATGCCGTTATCCTGCTCTTCAAGGGATGACCATCATAAACAAGTATCCCACGCCACCAGTTCAGACTACAGATGTTTTTTATTCCCTGTTAAACTAATTAATCATTTATATTCATAGCATCCTGCTATTCCCAGGCACTAAATGCGGACAAATAAAAAACAGACCGTATTTTCAGATTAGTGGCTGTCAGACGTGATACTGACGGCCATCAGTCATGTCAGAAGATGCATCCACAGGGATTCTGTCAGCGTCGCCAACAGCAACTGAAGAGGTCGTACAGAACATCACTCAGACTCTTAATTATCAGTGCAATGGCTGTTGTGAAGTGACATTTAAGGGACGTCTATTCAGTTCCCACCAAGAGTATAGTAGCATTTGGGGGTTTTTTTTTCTGTTTTACCGACTACCTAAGGTATTTGATTTTCTGAGAAAGGAGAAGAATATAAAACATACAGTAACTGCAATAAGTCAGTTTTTATTTCATTCATGGTGTTTACATGAATATGAATTTTTCCATTTTATGGAAATGGATGTTTTTGACTCCCCCCCAGCTGGACAAAATTAAGTTTTGTTTGGCATAGAAGAAAATTAAAAAGAAAAAAAAAATGTGTTTCCAGAGTAATGCAATTACTGAATGGAGTCAGTCATCAAACGTTGGGTATAATCTTTGAAAATGCTACGTTAGTCCTTCACTGCAGCTGATTTCAGCTGATCATTATTTCGGGAGTTATCCGTTAGAATGACTGTTGCTTGATCTAATCGTTTCTGTGCCGTTTCCTTTCACATGGATTCCTCACACACATAAGAGTAGTGAGTGTATGTTTATGTCTGTGGAGACTGTATTTGGAGTCAGGGCAAGCAGGACAAAGACTGGAGAAGTCACTAAGGATGATAAACGACGAATGTGAAAGTTTAGAAGGCAGTGGAAACCACTGAAGAGAATGGTTCAGAAATGAGGTCAAGAAGAGCAGTTTGGAGAGTCTGGAAAAAAAAAAAAAGCGCTGACGGACTCAAATAAACACCGGATGGTCGAGGAAGACGACTGAAGCTGATAATCCAGAGAGCTGTGATGAAACGTCCTCAAAGATGGTCTGTGACGTCACTAGCAGTGTTCAGAGGGCGGGGGTGAAAATAACAGCGGCTGCTGTGCACCAAAGACTTCAAGAGAAGAATTACACTCCCCACACTGCAAGACCATCACCTCTCATCAGTAATCAGAATCAAAAGGCCAGATTTAACTCAACAACAAATACAATACAGAAACTGGGAGAGTTGTATGGTAAGGTCTTGTGAGCAGATGAGAGGAAATTAAAACCTTTCTTTAGCTCTCTTTAGTTCTCCCTAAAGCAGGTTCAAAGTCAGAGAAAGTGTTTTCTCATACTGTACAACAATGTCACATTCTGTATGGTTTCAGCGCTTCGCTGAAGTGGCTTCACACATATTGAGAGGAAAATTGATGTATTTGATATAATACTGCGGCCGTTAAAAAATAGCATCCCCGGACTGAATATTTTGTCACGTTTAACACAAGGTAGCAAGTGACATTCCTGGTGAAACCTGTTTTTTGGTCCTTTGAATTTAGGGGGCACCACTGTCGTACTTCATAGTGCTAAGAACTTAGTTGCTAGCTGCTAGCTGCTAAGAACCTAGTGGGAAAAACAGGTTTCACCAGGAATGCTACTTGCGACCTTGTGTTACTCGTGATTCAATCCAGGGATGCCATTTTTTAACAGCCACAGTATTACATCAAATGGAAAATATCTAGATCTTATGCATCATTTTATACACATTTACCGGTAATTCAGCTGGCTAATTTGAGATTTTTGGAAACCTTTGGACCTCCACTAGAATTTAAAATAGGCCTGAAGTTCTACAGGTTTGAATGCAGCCACTGCATTTGACGGACCCATAAATGGGACCGTAGATTTCATGGGGTTGATACGCAATTCTGAAAATGTGGAGAAAGGCGAGAAGCGCCGATGCACCTTTATTTGTGAAATAAGGAGATGGTGTGATGGCTTGGGCTGTTGAAACAGGCTTGTGTTTATTGGTGATGCAACAGAGGACAGCCAGCCAGATGGAGGCAGTAAGATGACTGTGGAAGTCTACAGACTGATTTTGGCTGGCAATGTAGAATGAAATTCCTCAGAGTTCATCATCCGTTGGTTCATCCTACTATGACATGATGGCTGCAGACTCACTTGCCTGTGAGACTAAACTATTCGTAAATGGGCGACGCCAGTCATTTTATTTACATCTAGCTGAACATGCATTTCAGCCCCTGCACCACAGGCTGAAGGAACTGAGGCCAACTGAAAGTGACTTCGGTGAACAAAGCTGCCTGGAACGTCATTTCAAAAGAACACGTTTGGGTTCCCCTGTCAGGCTCATACACTTTTGGCTTTTTTCAATTTCATGTGTTTAGGTTCATTATGCCGTTTAAGGGCTGTGCAAACAAATATGACTCCTGTACTAGTTTACATTTAAGTTTGTCAATTGTTTTCACGCAGCTTAATATGGGTTACCTTGACACAAAAAAAATAGTTTCTATGAAATAGAAAAACGTATGAATGGAAATTCCATGATAGAATAGTTGATTATCGGAACGTCTCTCACACTCATCAGATGATGTCAAATCCAAACGACTTAATATTTAGCAAAAACTAGCCATTTTGACTCTTCTTTTCCCATATTTTTGAAGGGAACTGTAACTTCATTAACTAGAGCCGCTCAGCGTTTTGACTTATTTGTGTTTATTTCAGAATTTAAAAAGTCTTCTGAGCAGAAGATGCAGAGGTGTCCCTGAATATGGCAGGAAGTGATGCAGTCTGCATCCAGCCTTTGGGGAGCCATGTTGCATGAGGAGTTTTGCATTTCTCACAGTCATTTTTCAGGATGGAAACCATTTTTAACCCTCCAAACGCACCAGGAGCACTTCCCACGATGCCACTTAAGCAGTGTCTTCTGTGGATGACTCATAATTCATCACTCAGTCAGGACCTCTGAGGATCTGGGGAGACCAAACCGATTGCCTGTTCCAAATGGGAAAATACAAGGATATGACTGGGGGGAAATGACAAGCTATAGGGTATTTTCCTATAAACGCTGCAGAGAGAATCACTGAATTCATTAATTCACAAGATGGCAATGCAGAAGCTTACGAATCTCAGAAAATTGTATTGAGAATATTTACAGAACAGATTTCAAAACATTTTGCCTCGGAAATAGACATACATTTGAAATACAAAAAAAAGTGTGATGCTGAAAGATATGTACACTAAGAGAAAACCTTTATTTTATTTTATTTTATTTATTATTATTTTTCCTTTTTTTTGCAATCTTGCAATTTCCTTCGCAGGTCAGGTCAATGAGCTCGCTAGAATTTAAATAAGCTCTGTGTTCTGCTGTCAAAAGTTTAAATAATGCTTCCGTCCCTCATGTCAGCATTCTAACCTTTAACCTCAAGACTTGACTGAAAACTCGGACTGGTTCATAACCCTGAGAAAGTATTGTGGCCTTGTTTTGGTAGATTTGAGTGATTTAGTGCTTTCATCAATCACCAAAGGTAAAACACGGCACAATGCTGGGCGTGCCAGTGAGAAAAAAAGTACTCCTCCACTCATGATTTTGAGTGACAGAATCTAGCAACAAATGAGAATGAGACAGGTTGGAGTAAGTGTGTACAATGAGATGGATTGTGTCCTATCCTGCAAAGAGCTCTTGGCCTACAAAATAGTTATAGAGAACCTTTTTGGCGTGTATGAGCTGGGCTGGGCTCTTACATGCTTGTATTCTTTCTTGCATCGTCTATATGAGCGAGGTTTCTCATTATGCGGTGACATTTCATGCCCCCTTAATTTGCCAAATTTTCTGCTACATTTGAGAAATATAAGAATGGTAAATGAACCTGGAAGTAAAGGTATGCTTTGGTACAGATGATGCCTTGGGGTCATGTTCCACAAGGTGTGCCTTAACAAAGGGGGAACAGGGAGGGACGCATTGAGTCGGCCATTGGTTTAGGAGCCCTCGCGCGTCTTCACTTACCTTCATTCTATAGAACCCAGACAATGTCATGTCAATTAAAGGTATTAAATGAATGCACTGTGGTGCTCCCGTTAATTGTTGAATGGCTAGCGGAAAACACAGTACAGGACATTATCACCTGGGAACGCGGCCTGAGAAACCTGAAAAGCCAATTTTATGGAATTAAAAAAAAAACGCAAAGAACCGACGTCTTTTAACCCTCTGTTGACCAAGTACCTTTCCAACTGTGAAAAAATCATTTCCCTAGGCAAATATGTTGATTATGGGCCAATATTTGGAAAAACAGTTAAAAAAAAAAAAAAAATTCGACCCTTTGGCCCACCTTTCCAAAATGTAGCAGATCTGCTACATTGGGTTATTATGCGAATGGTAAAATGAAAGTGACGGACCATTCAAGTTATTCTCAAATGTTTATTTGGCAATAAGAAACAAAACCAGCAGGGTGTCCAGGCTGTTAACCCTTTCACTTTATGTAGCAGATATGCTACGGTGGTTAATAGAGGGTTAAAATGGGAAAAAAAAAAAAAAAAAAAAACTTATCTAGCTGGGGAATTCCTTCAAAATTAATTAAAGCAGTTTACTACCAAATGATTGCCTAACGCTGGAATCAGTCTTCGCATTGGGCAATAGAGTCCTCCACTGAGACCAATATTCTTTGATCCGTAGGAGAGCTTCCTCAGATGGACATGCTTTAATTTGATTGTAAAAATTCTATTGTATTCATTAAATTTATATTAGTTCAGTACTGATGGACTGCACTTGTTATTCACATTTGGCCATAGTTCTTAGTGCGTTTGTTTCTATTCAGTACGAATTTTTCAGGATATTACATCGAATGCCTTATAGATATAGTTCACTTTCAGACTTGTCCTCTTCAGAAGTAAGCCAGGTGCAATGATACTATCTTGCCCAATAGTATAGGTTACTTGCCCATACACGTCTTCGCAATCCCCGTCTTAAAAAAACAGTTTCACAGCGACAGGTTGTATCGCTAAACTTAGGAAGCCGGTCGATATTCACTCTATTTTTGACAATTCCTTTATTTCCCGCGCGTGAAGTAAAGCATGATAATAAGATTTTTAATCGCAAAAAATGTTCCGAAATTCGCGCGCACTGTTCTCAGGTAGGGTGTTAACTGAGAAAGCCTAGCAGACAAACGTCAACAAAGATGCGCGTTTCCTCATTCTTGTCACTGTCAGTCTCATTGGAATACAGATAAGTGTGCTGGCAAGCACTCCAGGTACTGCTCTGTGAAGGCGGTGAGAACAACCCGATCGCAATGGATTTATAGGCCTATTACCTGTCCTGAACGTAACTCAACGTGTTGCACCTCTAAAACGTCCAAGTAAATTTATTAACCTGAGGTAATTTTTCCATTTTGTAATGTTGCTTAATTGGCGAAGCTATTGCTTTCCATGAATATTTGTGATGTTATGCGCTTTCAATTGTTGCTATGAATGAAAGCGATACTATATATCTATTTTAGGCTATTGTAAAGCAAGCTGTGTGTATGTGCGTTTTAATGAATTGAACGTAAGCTTGGGCTCTTGTTAAAATGTTCTGTAGTGTCGAATGTGCTATTTTTATTTTGTTGAAGTGTTGAGTAGAAAATAGTTGTCGAGCTGAGCTGTGAATTACTCACTACAAGCCACCTGGCATCGTGGGTCTTGGGAATATATCTGATTATTGCTGTCAGAAAACTGCTGTAAATAGGGCCTTTATGGAACACTGAAATATACGCCGACAGATTGGTCACTGTATCAGTATTTTCAATTCGTTTGAGCATGGTCTACCATCAATATGTGGACTTCGTTGTCCTGAGGGAATGCTGTGTATGCTGATTATGAAGTAACTCTGCCCTGGAGTTGTAATCGTTCGATAACGATTTCGTTTCAGGCCTATTCGTTTTAATGGGTAACGTGTTAGGTGGATGACTGAAATTTGTCTCACATTAAGATTCTTTAGGTATTTGATGACGTTATTTGAGTCCCACTCTATAAACAGTGGAACAAATTGCTCTGGACGCGCCCAAGTTTTGGATAAATTACTGTTGAATGAAGCCGATTCATGTACATCGCCGGTAAGAAGACAGCCGCTGAGGCATATGTTTTCCAATAACGTAGTAGTATAGTTCGACCCTATGCATTGAGTGATTGCAACCGATTATATTGCCATCTGTGCTTTTTGGAAACGTTGTCCAGAATGGTTTCAGTTAGATCTGAGTGCATATTCTTTAGAAGCTTCGACTGTGCCTTTAAACTGATTTGACTCCGCGTTTAATTTACCGTTCTCTATGTCTGCAGATGTATTCGTCAGTCATGCCTTGGCAATTCAGTCAACTACGCAAAATAATCTGGATTTAACGAAAGCCAAATTGTAAAGTATGTCCCCGGGATTAAGGGTTGGGAAAAGCAGTTTGGGGGAAGCCTAGGAGCTGTTGCGCGCTCCAGCGCGCCCTCATGCGCGGATGTGAGATTGAAACGAGAGACACCTGTTGAATATATTTTCTCCCAATGACTGGTGGAGATGTGATCAGATCCATAAATACAAAGTATTGAATAGGCCTTCGTTAAAGATTAAATATTCAAGAGCGTATTGTCAACCTGATCGCTCTTGTGAAAACCATCGGTCATGAACGGGAATCATAAATCATAGGCTATTCCGTTTGATTTGAAGATGCCGATTCTGGTTTAAATATATGTATGTACCCTAAATGTTTTAAGCGAACTTTAAATCTGGAACAGTCTACTATTCACCTCACCTTCTTCCACCTTCACTAGGCTTCCATTGCTTTGTCTCTCTTGTGATACATGAGTTGGAAATTCCATTGCAACGTTCCATTGCAAAGAGCTACTAATCCTGCTGCATGACGAACATGTGACATTTGTTAGTTTTCTTGGTTCGCTTCACCTGTCTCGGTCACTCCGGTCCCGCTGAGCTAACCAACGGAGGCAATCTAAAACCACTTCGCAGACAACGGCTTTTTTACGAATGCGCAAAGAATATGCTTATTTCGCGAAGAGATTATGTATAATGAAAACGCAAATTTGAGAATTCGTACGACCATAATACAACAAATGCCATCTTCCTATGTGAAAAGTTGGGATTTATTTTTTGTAACATCTCTGCTCTGCGATGTCACAATAATAGCAATAATAATAATAGTAATAATAATGGAAGAGCGCCATAATACACCCTCATTTTGCTGCCTTATTACGTACAAAAGCCTATAAAACCAATTAAATTGGCTGTAAACCTTTAACAGATGTTAATCCGTGTTCGAGCAGCTGCGAGATAAATAGCGATCAGTGTATTTATGAAATAAATATCATTTCGATTAGGCTGCCCCCAACTGCCTTTTGTAACTATTTATAAACGTCACACGGGGTCTTTGTTTCGCGCTGTGCGTATTTCGGGTCATACTCAATGTTGGTTTGCTCAAGCCTACAGAGACATTAAACGGCCGTCTGCCCCCTAGTTTTTTCTTGCTGATCCGACCAAACAGTATTGCATCTTAATGTCTTGGGGTTATTTTTTGTCGCTGTATTTCACGAAAGGATAAGTCAGCTGCAAAAGAGACCACATTCTAATTTTCAGAAAGCCTCCTCGCTGCATTTTCGTCGATATAGGAAAAGACACTTACTTTTTTTGTGGTAGCTACGCAGTGTCAGTCCAGTAGGAGTGGGCGATGCTCAAGAAGAAAAGCTGGCGAAAGTTCTATCTCCGGACATTTACGGAATTGAGCCCTCTGGCGTACGAAAAGACGTTTAACGGGAACGTTGTAACCGCACTATTGCGAGATTGGGAGAGGAGCACACGAGGCCAGTTGGGAATTTAAAATTAAGCGTTGTGCGCTGGTGTAAAAATGGATGGCAATGGAACGGGTCCGAGGAAAAGCATGCAAAATCATGCCAAAGGATCTGGTAGGGACGTTATGTATATTTATAATGATTTTTACTGCGAAAAGATTCTATATTGAAATCCTTTTTGTGAACATTTGCACGTCACATTTAGAAGAATTACCCATTGATAACAAGCACTGTGACATAGTCTGCTTTTCTTTTTGTTTGCTTATATATTTGGTAAAATGTAGGTATGGATATGATTATGATGAAAACGATGCAGCCTGCATTATGTTTTATTAATACTATGCTGTAAAATTTTAAACAATATGGATGGTTATTATATTTTGCTTGACCCTGAAGTTCTGAAGTTCATGGGCTATCTCACATTCCTGGACTTGAACCTTTTATTTAATCATAAACTACTGTATAATCTGGGTATTCTTCTAAGCTTGTTGCATCGCGAGCGTCCTGGTTTAATAGTAGGGTAACGGGGTGTGATATTTTTATTTTTCTGAAGCCCAGAAAAGAATTCTGCCATCATGAACTTGTTCTTATAAAACCGCATATCCGAATTCCTTGGAGAAAGGATACTAATATTAGACCGAAGGAAGTTCCTTCTGGTGTTTTTTTTCAAGACCTCATTCCCACGGAGACTCGTACTTTAGGTTTTTTTTTTTTTTTTTTTTTCTTTTTCTTGCCTCGTTCCGTAACGATGTAAGCATAGGCTACAACTGGACTGTTGCCCAGTGTCGAAAATCAACAGTCAATGCAAGTCCGCTTGGGGAGAAATCTTAAAGAAAACGATAAGAGCGTGACAGAAAGCAGCTGGTCTGTTGCCTGCTGTTGAGGATGAGTATTTTTTAAACGGACTGCGTGGAGCATCAAGATGCTATTCGGCTAATCTTAAAAAAGCTCACCCGTAAATTTAGAAATTCACCTCACACCTTCAGATACAGGCTACTTAACTATGAATATGAACATTAGGGAAATAAATATCCATTCACGAAAGAAAAGTGCATGTAAAAACATATTAATTACCCCCTTTTCAGCATCTTCAGGCGTAGGTAAACAGGTGTTAGACCACTGGTCTAAATGGTTCTACAATTTTTAATGGGTTCGATTGTAGGCCCATGATGTTGTTTGGTTTATTTTCTTGTTAGTTGTGGGATTTTCCCTTGTTAATTTCTGTTTCAGAGATGGAGGCGCCTGCTTAGTCCTCAATACAGGCAAGCATGTAGGTGTGCCTAGATGAAATTGTTCATTTTGTGGGCTAATGTTGTAACTTAGTGCTGAAGTCAAGTCTAGTTTATACCTTCTCCATGAGACTGTTCCGTAAAAATGTGAGCTAATGGGCTATTATTTCATGCGTGGAAGGCCACTTAATTCTTTCTTTTTTCTTTCACAGTAGCCTACGGCTATCAATCATTCCACTTACAATGCCATAATGTACCTTTCCCCGGAGAATGGTACTTTTTATACTTTTACGCAACTTGATGAGACTGCTATTTGTCTAAATAAAATTAACTTTAACTAACAAGGGATTGCTTTGTCTTCTTAATTTACCTGCTCCAAAAAGAAAAGCAAATTCATTGCATTCATACAAATCTGAGCCAGATTTACTATGCATTTTATTTTTCATTCTGGCCATTTTTGCTTAGCAAAAAGTTACACATTTGCCACAAGATTGTGCATCTGTCAGTGTGAATGCTTCACACGGTTGTGTCTTTCACAGCCTTAGTTACGATCATACTGAAACATTACCCTGGATTTTATGGATCCATGCTAGACAAGTGTCCATAGTCAATGCATTCGTCCATCTGTAGTGATTTCTGTAGGCACATTATGGCTCTGAAGCTCTGGAAGGCTGGCATAACAGAAACTTACAGCTGTGTACCTTTCGCCACAATTTTCCATGAGTAAAATATGTTTTGTCGATGTGTATATGAGTATATGGCCATCAGATCCAACTTCAATTGAGTGTTGTAGATTGTGGCCTATGATTTCTACTTAGCTGCTGTCTGTGTAGCTTTAAACCGAAACCTTTTGCCTGAACTAATTTTATCTTGAAATTGGTGTCCTGACACTTGGGAACTAATAACTTCATGCCTGGCTGGCGAATTGGTCATCAATAGCTGCAGTGTCCCTTGGTCTTAATATGTTACTCAGGAGTGGATATGTGCAGTTTCACTACCTCACCATTCTCCATAGGTCTGAACCAGCTACTGATTTTATAATGAAAACAACAGACCCCATATCTCTCTTGTACTAATGGTAGCTAACACAGTCCTATTGAATCGAAGGATCTCCATTGATACTGGATTGCATTAGTTATTCCTGGATTTGCTCGTAGAGTCCTCCACTTGGTGTGATGAAGTCTCTCAGTGTTTTCTTCAGAGTCAATCATCAGTCACCTGCACCATAATAAATTACCTAAATAATTGTGTGCTCCAGAATTTCTTTCTTTGATTTCTGATTATTTATCCCCTTTTCTGAGAGGTACCGTTTGGCTACTGTTCATCAGCTGAGGCTCGTATTTTCCATGGTTATGTCTCTTTGTGTTTGCCACGGGCTCCCAGGTAAACCATTTCTGTCTCACTAGCAGGTAAAACCTTTCTGGTTCACAATCGCTCTGGAAACCACCACCAGGAGCAGAAAGAGCCGCCTGCCATGAGGAAGAACGAGAAATACACTCGTGTGCCCAGCAGAGACAAAGCAGGGAACAATGGGGAAACTGATGATACTGGTGATGTCCAGCCTCCCATTGTAAGTCATCAGTTTCTGTACAAGCGAATCAGCCTCTTGCGTCTGCAATACAGTATGTGTGACACAGAGAAATGAAAGACTGACGCTAGCACTGGGGAGCATATTTCTTGAGTTGTTTTGCATTTAAAGCAGGAATCACCAAATCTGGACTTCAAATCCAAATGCAGCCCTGGTTTTCTTTTCTCTCAGGTAATTAAGCAATTAACTGAACAATTAGTAATTCTGATTGACCAGACTGTCTTTGCACCTGCTTGTAAAGGGAGGGTGGAAAACCAGCAGTGCTCGGATCTCGAGTGTGATTTGATGATCCCTGATATACACAGAGCAGACTCTTTGAACATTGAGCTACTTTGACTGCTAACATTCCTCATACATGATCCATTTGTGCAGCTGGATGTAGATGACACTTAACACTTAAATTTGCATAATTACTTGAGCCTGCAACAACAGTTCTACTCCTGGTAATTGACACATAGACCTCCGAGGTGATGAAGGCTATTTCTGGCCATTATGCTGTGCTGCAAACCCGTCATCAGTGAGATTTTAAAGCAATGAGCTGGTTTGCAATGATTTGTGCAGTGAAAGAGAGCCCAGCGTGGCAGTGCTTGTCACATGTACTTGTCACGGTTGCCCCCGGTAACACCAGCACAGGAAATCAGACCTGACGGGGTCTCCTTGTCACCTGTTGTTTCGCAATCATTTTCCCAGGCATTATGGAGGGAGGTGCCGTGTTAGTGATGACCTGCAGATTTGAGAGTTCTGCTACTGTGACTGACTGCTATCACGCCAAATAGGGAAATTCCCCAATCGAGCACCAGGACTTGTGTCACTGCCAGTGACTGCAGTGTGTGAATGTATTGGGCTCAGCATCAAACATTATCCACGTCACTGCAATACCGCCATCCCTTCAGCATGTCAGTGTTTATTTCTATTGGATTCAGAATCTAGTTGTGGGCCTTGTGATCTATATGCTCAAATCTGCAGTGAGAAAAATCCAGGGTATCTAAGTGGGAGTTGATGATACCCATGCCAATTGTTTGAAGCTTATTTACTAGTGTGTCTGTTTTTGCCTATAGATTGAGAAGCAGCAGCTATGTTAGGAGCTTGATATGAACCTGTATACAGTGCTGTGAAAAAGTATTTGCCCCCATCCCAATTTCTTCTTTTTTTGCTTGTTTGTCAAATGTTCCAGATCACCCAAATAATTTTAATGTAATACAAAGATAATGGACCGTATTTATAAAATTTGGGCGGATTTCATGCTTATGTATCGTACATACTCAAAAAGAGAAAAGCGGTGAATAGTTCCATCAATTATGGCAAGTCGGCCAGGTCCTAAAACAACAGAGCAGCCCCAGACCATCACACTATCACAGCCATGTTTTACTGCTGGTATGACGTGATGTCCATATTGTGGAATGCTGAGATAGCTTTAACCTAATATGCTGGGACATGTCTTCCAAAAAATTCCACTTTTGATTCATCAGTCCACAGAATATTATCCTTAAAGTCTCGTGGGTGATCAAAATGTTTTTTTTTTGTTGTTTTTTTTTTTTGCCAAACACGAGACAAGCCATTGTACTATTTTTGGTCAGCAGTGGTTTTCACCTTGCAGCTCTCCCATGGATGCCATTTTTTGCCAAGTATCTTTCTTATCATGAAATTATGAACACTGACCTTAAAAGTGGCAAGTGAGGCCCCCAGTTCTTCAGATGTTTGTCTATGTTCTTTTATGACCTCCTGGATGAGTCTTCAGAGCACTCTTAGAAGAATTTTGGTCAGCCTGGCACTTCTGGGAAAGTTCACCACCGTTCCAGGTTTTCTCTGTTTGTAGATAATGGCTGTCACTGTAGTTCACTGAAGTCCTAGAGCCTTAGAAATGGCCTTGTAACCCTTTCCAGACTGATAGATGTCAACAACTTTGTTTCTCGTGGGTTCTTGAATTTCATTAGATTTCGATGTAATGTGCTGCTTTTTGCCTACTTCACTTTGTCGGACAGGATTCAATTAAGTGCTGATTAGATTCCACAAGGCTGGCAGCAATCATGCCTGTCTCTGGCGAAATTGAACCCAATTATATATTTAATTTGTTTAATGGGTCGATTTAGTAACAATGGGGGCAATTACTTTTTCTTAGGGGGCCAGGTAGGGTTGGATTGCTTTTTTCCCTCAGTAAATGAAATAATAATTAAAAAACTGTAATTTGTGTTCACCTGGGTTATCTTCTTCTAATATTAAGATTAGTTTGAAAATTTTTAAGCATTTAAGTGTGACAATTATGCAAAAATGGAAGAAATGGGGAAGGAGGCAAATGCTTTATCACAGCACTGTACATCTTTTGGAGCCATGGAGGGAGTATGTGGAGAAGAAATCAGTTAAGGCTCTAAATAATTATATCTTAGAATTCACCCAAATGGGCAAATGATTGAGAAAACTGGCCATGCCTCTCACTAAATGCTCTGTTCACTTTGCAAACAAAAACTATGGTTCAGAAACTGTTACTGTACCCATATGCCAGAGTATTCAATTTTATAATGAACATAAATATTACCATAGGTCAAATATTTATCTTTTGTTGGAAAATATGAAGTAGGCTTGCATCAACTGTATACATATACAGTTGCAATCAAAATTATTCAACCCTCATTGCAAATTGGGTTTACTGGCAAAATTTACAAACTTTTAGCTGTTTGTGATAAACAGATTAAACAAGAACATTTTAAATAGCTCAACACAACTAATATTACAAGTGGTTTCTCCAAATTTAATGCAAAATTCCACTTTTAATGACTACTGCAGTCTCAAAATTATTCAACCCCCTGAATAGAATCTGTCATAAGAGCATATTTGCAAATCAGGTGTTGTCTCAATCACACATAATGCAACTAATGAAGATTTCATTAGTTGCATCAGGTTTGCTTGAGATAGAACACATCAAATACTTGCACTGGCTAGAGGTTTGTTGACAGTGGCATTTGATTACATATCAGAGATATGGCTGTCAAGAGAATTGTCCAAAAAGCTAATAGAGGAGATCATTGCCAGGCACAAACAAGGAAAAGAATACAAAAAGGTAGCACAGGCACTGAATGTTTGTAGAGATACAGTTGGAAGCATAGTTCGCAAGTTCAGAGTTAAAGAAAGAGTGGCTACAGTACCAGGATGTGGCAGAAAGAGGAAGCTATCAATGGCTGTCACCAGATTCCTGAGAAGACGGGTGGTCAAAAACCCTCAAGTGACTGCAGGAGACCCACAGCAGACTTGGAGGCAGGATGCACTGAGGTTTCAGTTTACACAGTAGGGCGCATACTAAACGTTGAAGGTCTCCATGCCCAAACTCCAAGACATACACCACAACTGATCCAAAAGCACAAGCTCCAATATGCTCAAAACCATATAAATAAGCCACAGAAGTTTTGGGATGTTGTTCTGTGGAGTGATGAAACAAAACTGGAATATTTCAGGCTTATGAATCAGTGGTATGTCTGCAGAAGAATAAAGAAGCATACGCTGAAAAGTACACCCTGCCTACAGTGAAGAATTGTGGGGGCTTTTGATGCTCTGCAGCTGCTTTGCTTCCTCTGGCACTGGAAACCTGCAAAGTGTGGAGGGCAAGATGGATTCAGTCAAGTACCAGGATATCCATGGAGAAAATGTCATGCCATCTGTAAGGAAGCTGACACTTGGGCAACATTGGACCTTCCAACAGGACAATGATCCTAAGCATACCTCAACATCCACAAAGGCTTGGTTTCAGAAGAAGTCTGGGAAGAATCTAGCATGCCCATCTCAGTCGCCTCACTTGAATCCCAAAAAAATCTCTGGTAGGATTTGAAGAACACAGTTGCAGCATGCAAACTCCAAAATATTAGTGAACTGGAGGCCATTTGCCATGAGGACTGGGCTAAGATTCCTTGGGAATGCTGCCAAAAGCTGGCGTCTGCCTATGCATCACATCTCCAGCAGGTCATAGCAGCAAAAGGGTGCTCTAGTAAGTATTAAAGATGCTTGTCATGAAGGGGTTGAATCATTTTGAGCCTGCAGCAGTCATTAAAAGTGGCATTTTGTGTTGAATTTGGAGAAGCCACTTGTAATATTTGTTGTGTTCAGCTATTTAAATTGTTCTTGTTTGATCTGTTCATCGCAAACAGCTGAAAGTTTGTAAATTTTGCCAGTAAACCTAATTTGCGACAGGGGTTGAATAATTTTGATTGCAATAAAGATTTTCATTTTTATCTCTTCACTGCATCATTGTGTAAGACATTAATTTTGCTGGTTTTGGCCAAAATTTTAGCATTTTAAGATATCTCATAGTGAGCTTGTGATCCATTTCAAGGGAATCTTGATTACACTGACTGAAATCAGTGGTCCATGACGGAAGTATTCATGTACAGGGAAGAACATTAAAATGCATAATATAGAGTTGTCTTCTCTATTTTGGGGTTCAAATCCATTTACAGCTCATAAATTTTTGCACTCATTTTAATCTTCCTGCGGCGTATGTGCACTTGTAGGTTACTCGCTGTTTATAACTGCACGAGCAATTCGGGGCACAGCTTTCTTAGCCCTGCTGCAGAACTGGCTCGATTTCTCTCTCCGCACTGATCGCCAATTTCCACGCGTTCATGAGCAGGAAGACCGATAAATTGATGTGTACATTCAGTATAATCTATTGCTGTTGTGCACGACGTCGATGTGATGCCATAGGTGACTATTTTGAAAAGGACGCTACACTAATTGCGTGTGGCTCATATGTTCATCGAATCAGGGTGCGGGACACCGAGGTTGCGCAGGAAGGGGATTGGACTCTGCCGCACACGGGTGGGCATGTTTCTCGATTTGTGATGCTGCATTCGGTAACGCGTCCCACGAGCCGTCTTTTCGAGACAGGACTGGTGAATTCCGTTCTTTTGACCTCCCGACCTCATTGTCCGAATGACCCTTCCTCGTACCTTCGACTTTAATTCACGACGCGACTCGTGTTTACGAGTGTTACCGAATGCAGCATAAATCGGTCGCTGTGAGATTTGACCGCATCCTCGAGTTTCCTGTGAGAATGAACTTTGCTCTTACTTCCTGCTTTCTGTAGTGGACACATGTTCTCCCGTGGGACTAACCAGTGCTTTTTCAAGGCTGCTTTTGTTGTTGTTTTTTTATTGTGTCATTTATTTTTCGCCTTTAGGACTCCGTATTTTCACTTTGTGTAATGAAGAGCAGTTATGAACACATGCAGCTCCCTCTGTGATGGATTCTGTAGCCTCGTCAGCTGATGTTACCAGCCAGAAGTTCCCCTCATTTGCACTGAGTTTGATTATCAAAACTTCCTTTTAAACAAATGTGCACAGTTGGCATTGGTTGCACTTTTACGATGGCCATTAGACCATTTAAGTTATTAATTATCTAAAATTAATATTTCAGCCTTATGGTAGTGTGAAGATGCTGCCGCAGTGGATGGACTAATATCTTCCTTAAAAGTAAATTTGCTCTCTGAAGGTTTTCAGTCGAAGTGTGTACAGCATACCAAGCCCATGAGAAAAAGGTGAGGCGCTGATGGAAAACTTGAATACTTCAGCTTTAAAAAGTCACTGCAGTGTAATTTATTTGAGGGGGTTGCTAGTAAGAGTCTCTCTTTTTAGTGAAGCTTTTATCAAGTTAAAATAATGATGATGAAAGACCAATTCAGATAATAGGGCCTGTCACCCCTCTCGGCTGTCCATCTTTTGTTCACCGATTTGATTATGTTTTATATGCACTCCTGGGCAAAAAAAAAAAAAAGCCAAAATGCGAAGCTTTTAGTGGTCAACAACCAACAACTAATCATTGGTCAAGAAACAAGCCAGGATTTAACAAATTGGTAAAGTAACTTCGTATGGGATAACATTTCCCTTTTGTTTTTTACTTGATTAAATCTTCTTGATTTTTTTTTTCATTAAGAATGGTGGAGAAATAGCATTTGACTGATCCTCTTTAGAAAACAACTTTTCAACTGCGGGCACCAAGCCTTTCTGCAATAGGTCTTATACTCTAAAGCATTGACTTTTTACTGTGTATCAGCTGAGTTTCACAGTAAAAAGGTTTCCTGTTTTTTTTTTCCCCAATCAGTGCAAATTTAGCAGGCAAATGGTGGCACAGAAGGTCTGAGGAGTGTATTTGTTTAACCCTTGCCAATTTTCTTCCATGACTTTTTGTTTAGACCATTAAAAGCTTTATATTTTGCCACGTTGGGCTTGGCTCATTTTTTTTTAAATGCCCAGGAACGTATAAGATGTAATATATGTGGAGGGAAAAGGTCTTTTGGTCTTTTAAGAATGAAGTTGCCAAAATTATGTTTGACGCTGTGAGCGTTGTTAGGTTAACATGGCGTGCTGTCTTCGTAATTTCGGGGATGGCATTGTGCACTGAATGAGGTCTTGCCTTTGTCCACGTGATGTAGAAGTGTATACTTGGGCGCTGTCCGCACAATAGCATAATCCCTGTGTCAAGATCATATCCGTGTGATGCATTCAGGATACGACATTCCCTTGCTCTCTCAGTGTGAGTCACCCTGTATCTAATCAACCACTCTCATGGGGAAAAAAATTAATTTCATAAAAATTAAAATCTCTATGATCCCAACTGGCATATTTTTAATTTGGGAATTCAGATTATTATTGCTGGCACACTTATATAAATTGTAAATAAAAATTACAAACAAAAAAGAAACCAAAGATGGATATATGTATAATCCCAGTACAGCAGAAAAGAGAGAATTTAAAGGTTCAGCCGAAACATCTGACATTCTGAAAGGGCTCAGATTAAGGCCTAGTGACTTTGTTTTCACTTAGCTCCCGCTGTCCTGGACTCTTCTCCTGTAAATGACAGGTCCCTGCATTACAAACTGGAGAATGACTTTTTGTTTTATTGTCATATCCAGCAGCAGTGCTAGTAATGGTGTTAGGTTATTCAGTCAGTCCTGAGTCTGCCTGACAAAATGCACCACTGCAAAAGCACTTTATAGCATGTGGTTATGCGAGGAAATTCAGATGATTGCAGTCGGTGCAACTTTTTAAAAGGCTGCTTGAGTCTGTCAATTAGCTGAAACTCTTAAGGTTTTTAACATATAAGCATTGGCATGTCTCCCAGCTGTAAAAGAATTTAGTTTTAATTTGACTTTAGTTTGGCACGTGCAAGGCCTGTAAATCCAATTTCTTGGACCAATTGATTAAGCAGCCTTTCTCTGAACTGGAAATCAATAATGGGCTGCTTTGTAGATAGCAGAGTTTATTGATTGTGTGAATGCTGGATTTTCTCTTCTGTGGATTTGTTTAATTAGATCAATACCTGAGGAGTACCCTGACAGTCTTTGATCGTAAACAGCTTTTGGCTGTTTGCTCTTCTTTTAAAGAAAATACACCAGCCCCCACAGAAATAATGAATACATCGGAGTCTATTTGGTTATTATAACTTTAATGGAATGTATGTGATGTTAAAATTCTTTTCCAGAGACTTTATCTTGATAGAGCTGAAAAGGGACTTGTATTAAACGTCAGCTATCAGAACCCTGCTACTATTTCACTCCTCCATTTAACCTGATTTAAAATCAGCTGAGCAGGGTATCTCTCCATGTATTAGCTGGGGAGCTTGTTAGCATCGCGGTACATTAGGGGTGGCCAACCACAGTCCTGGAGGGCCACAGTGTCTGCTAGCTTTTAGTTTCACCCTCCAATTTACACCCAATTAACCAGGTGTGGTGAGTTAAGTGTGTAAACAGCTGATTTAATTAATCAATTAAGCCAGCAAACATTGTAGCTCAGTGTTTTTCAACATCGTTGGAGAGCACAGGATGGACATTTTTCTCAAAATGTTGTTTAAAAGAGTAAGTAACTGCTGCAAACATGAAATGCACCAAATTAAGATAAATTAACAGCTTGTTAAAATCCTACGGTTAAAATTGCAGGACATTAATGATGACTGTTGTAGGTCTTGCCCTCCAGGATCAGGTTTAGTTCCCCCAGATCAAAGGTGAGCTGATAGCTGTGGAGAATCTTTTGAATATTTCAGACGTGCAAACCAGAAATGGACACGCAGGCCATAATTGAAGCAGGCTCTGTTTTATATTTCTGCTGGATTAGAAACTCAGGCAATAACAAGTACATAGTCTTTTTGTTCTTTTTTTTTCCTGTTTTGACTAATGAGGGAAAAAGTGGTTGGCTGTACTTAAGTGATTGATGAGCTACATTACAGCGGTATTTGAAAATATTTGTGCGATTTGTGTTTCAGCATTAATATTGCAATTTCTATAGAAATACTCTGTCACTGTTAGATGCTGAGCGCTGGTAAAATTTGCCCAGAGTTTCTTATAACATTGGTCCCAAAATGGGTGTATAAGGTTGGTTCTGAAATGAGTGTCGCATGGTGCTGTGTGTGAAAGGTCCCTATAAAGATAATAAATCTTTAATTTTGGTGCCAATATTTAAGAATCAGTGAAGAGGATCATGCACAGTGGGCTCCAAAATTACTGGCACCCCTGACTGGCAATGCACAAGCAATACTGTAAAAAAAAAAAAAAAAAAAAAAAAGAATATATTTATTGAGAAACTCTAACGTGAGAAATACTGTGCCATATCAATGTTCCAATGGAACCAACGATAAATATGTACTGATTTACTTAAAAATCAATTTCCTCCAAATCAAGGTTTCACAATTAATGGCCGCCTTAAAGATTTTGGTGAATAGCATCTATCAAAATTAAACTAGGTTTCATTCCACTTAAGTTTTATCTAAGTGTTAAGGAACTATATTGAGCCATTACATCACTTTCTATTTCATTAGGGTATAAAAATGAGGTAACACACATGCAATGTCCCTTTGTTATCCAACACCATGAAGAAAACAAAACAACTGCCAGTTCAAAAGAGGCAGATGGTCTAGACCTTCATAAATCTGGTGATGGCTACAAGAAGATTCACAATTGATTGAATATGCCACTGAACTCTGTCGGTGATTTTTTTTAAAAATTCCAAAGATATGGAACTGCTGAAAACCTTAAGGATAGAGGATGCAGCTGCATTTTGCCTCCCAGGATACTGAGGAGGATGGAGGGAGAAGCAAAAAATCACCAAGAATCACTCTGAAGGAATTGCAGGCCTGGGTGCCATCTTGGGGTCACCAGGTTTCATAAAGCACCATTTAAATTATGGCTGGAACAGGGTGCTTTGGTCAGATTAGACCAAATTGCATGTTTCAGTCAGGTACAGCATCAGCACGTTTGGCATCAAAACAGAGGTGAATACAAGGAGAAGAACCTCATACTCACGGTGTAATATGATGGCGGGCCAGTCATGTTTTGGGGCTGTTTTAATGCATGAGGTCCTGGGGCACTGGTTAAGATTAATAATGAATTCCAACAAGTTTCAGGATATTTTGGCCAACAATCTGGTTTCCTTTGCCAGAGGGCTAGGACTTGGCCATAGGTGGACTTTCCAACAAGACAATGACCCAAAGCATACCTCAGGATCCACGCAGAAATGGTCCTGTGGCAACAAAATAAACGTTCTGCAATGGCTATCTCAGTTGCCAGACCTCAATCCAATTGAAACCCTGTGGGCTGAGTTGATGAGGACAGTTGACAAACGCAAACCTAACAATGTGAAGGATCATGAAAAGATCTGCTCAGAGGAATGGTCCAACATCTCCCCACACGTGAGCCTGAAGTTTGTCAAAAATTACTGGAGAAAACATGCTGTCATTCATGCCAGAGGTGGTTGCGCTAAGTACTAAATGAAGGGTACCAACAATTATGAAACCTTGATTTTGTTGAAATTTATTTTGCATTAAATTATGAGTTTGGTTGTTTCCATTGAAAATAAAGTATTTCACATATGTTGGTATTGTACATTTCTCTATAATTATATTGTTTATATATTTTTTGCATTGGCAGTCAGGGGTGCCAGTAATTTTTGAGCCCACTGTATTTAGCAGTGTAACAGTTACTGACTGATATTTTATGCAATCGGGACCAGCGCTTCATGTTTTATGTGTTTGTGCTTAAATAATTTACCTGAAAATGTGACGTAAACAAAAATAAATCAGATTTAATTAAAAAAGAAAGATTACTGAAATTGAGCCATAGTTCTGTTTTTGATAGTATTACAAATATACAACGAGCACCGTAATTCACGAAACAGCAACACATTTTAAATTTTGGTTCTGTACTCTAGCACTTGGAGTTTGAGAGAATATAATCATAATGAGGTATAAGTGCTGACTTTCAGCTTTTATCTGTAGTTGTTTTGAACCATGTTGGATGAACTGTTCAGAAATGGCTGTTCCTTTTGTATGTATAAACCCCCCCTCCATTCTCAGACACATGAAAAATATTGAACAGTTAAACATAATGTCCAATATCCATATTCTTTGCATGCAATGACTGCTTGCAGCATGTGCCACAATGACATCACCAGACACTGAGTATCTTCCCTGGTGATGCTCTACCAGGCCTGTACTGCAGCCATCTTCACTTCCTGCTTGTTTTAGGGACTTTTTGCCTTCAATCTCCTCCTCAGCATGTAAAATGCTTGTTCAGTTGGATTCAGATCCAGTGACTGACTTGGCCAACAGGACCAAAATAACAAAAAAGTGCCACAGTTCAACGATATATACAAAGTAAACAGATATATTTGATAAGCTACATTATATATGACAACCTCATCATTCAACTGACATTATAGAAACACTTACTGCATACTACCGCATAATATTTAACAGGATGCCACAAATTGCATTGAAACAATTTCTGCTCCAACTTGACTTCACAAACATTACTGCTTGTCCATATAACACATCGTGGCAATCTGTATTTGTATCTGGTATATTCTGTTAAGTGTTTGATTTGACGTTTGTTTTTGGGCTTATGGTCATAACGATGTCAATATTTTCTCGGAGGTTGAGAACCCAGCCCTCACGTTACACAGTGTTAAGGTTAATCTTCCTAACTTGCAGGAACATTATTGGATGAGTATGAATGTTATATTATAACTGGAAAATGATGTATGAAAATAGTTGCCTCTGTTTTGTGGTTACCCCTTTGGTTTGATTGCTGGGATTTTGCAGTTAACCTGAACTAAAATGGGACATGAAATATTTGACCCACCTTCTTCAAGCAGAGCCAAACCTGGGAAGACAATTTTGGTATTATAATCCGGCACTAATCAAACTTGATGGCAAAATTTGGTCTTGTTGTTTTGCCAGGGCTTGTTAAATCAAAGAAATTCATTTTATCCTTCCGTATTCCGCTGCATTCATGTATATTTCTAGCCCAGGTCAGTTGGTTGTCCTGCTTGTCTTGCAAATCCGAAGGTCAAAAGGTGAGCGTTTGCTTCCCAGGTGCGCTTGTATCCCAGAAGCCCATGGGGGTCCAGAGGGTCGAGGTCGCCGGAGAGGAGAGCTCAGGTTTTTCCGTCTTGAATCCCCGCTCTCTCTCTAGCGGTGACAGTGGCATTAGTGATGTCCCATGCATGTGCGTTCTCTTGCTCCCAGGGGGCCCAGGCCTGCCTGACGCGCTGTCCTTGCGTGTCTCCGCAGCGGTTGAACTCCCTGCCGGCGGAGGAGGGCCAGCCGAGCCGGGGGGCCTGTACTTTGACGACGGGGTACGACGGGTGGATTACGTCCTCACCTACCACGTGAAGAAGCCGGGCAACTCGCGGTCCCGTCGCCATTCCTCACGCATCATGGATACCGCGTTTGCCCGCAGCATCCGCCGGGCAAAAGCGCCTCGACCGCCCCGCGACGACCCCGAGATTGTCGCTCAGGACCACAGCCTGGATTACCACGAGGATGACAAGTGCTTCCGCCGCGACGAGTTCGAATCCAACCTGAAGGAGATGGGCCTGGAGCTGGAGACGGATAAAGAGGTGAGCGACGACATCATCTCTCTCTCTCTCTCTCTCTCTCTCCCCCCGCTCTTCCCCCACTCTTCCCCACCCCCACACAGGTTCCCAACTTCCCTAGTTTTCAGGGGGGAAGTTTTGCAGGCAACTGCCGTTAGCTCCTGACCAATCGCATGCTCCACTCTAAGGTAGGCTGACCACCCGCTTCATTGTTCTCAGTAGGGTGTCGGATCAGGCCATTTAGTGTTTGAGCTGAGCTCAGCTGCTTTGCCACAATAAAAAATAAAGACGCCACAAAAGGTATATTGTACTGAAGGTAGCACAGGCTCCCAGGCACCAGCTAAATTCCTCCCCCACTCTGCAGAGCCTGTTCTGGGGCGTGGCCACGGTTTAACATGCGCTGTGATTGGTGTGTGATTTCTAGTGTCTCGGCGCATATCTCTGCGCAAGCAAAACCGTGGATATTTTCCTCATTGTTTCACGCGAGGTTCCTCATTGGTTCAGAAGGGTTTGCCTTCAACACCCGTCGGACTGAACCTCTTACCTCCTCAAGCACTAATGGCAGCCCATATGACATCTTTACTCTCTGTGATGTATCATTTATGAACCGGTTTTGGGCAGCAGTTTGTTTCCAGTTGACGGCTACAAAGGAGAGGGGAACATTCCCACCCTCAGGAGACAAAAGTACGATGTAGAAGAAGAATTTCTGAGCGTCCAAAGTCCAGTCCCAACCTGGCGTTGACTGGAGGATAATGTGTGTCTCAGTGGATGGGACAGAGCAGCGTAGTCGAAATATTTCCGCTGTATGCAAGCCAGAGCCTTACAGTATAGGAGGGAGTGTCCTCTGGATTTCTGCAGGCTTAGTATGTCAAACCCAACTCTGCCCATGGGCTAAAAACACTACCGCTCAAAAGATTGGAATCACTTCCCATTTCACAACTCATTTCAGTGAATAGAAGTGTTAATATTGTAGTAGGTTATATGAAACGCACGTCAAGCGTATTTCAATTTTTTTCATCGTTTTACAAGTCTTTGAGGGTGGAAGAGTTGATAAAACAATAAATAGCACTGTTGTGCATTTTGTGATTTTTTTTTTTTTTTTTTTCCCCCATCAAATTATCCCTTGTGAGATTCAATCACTCTGAGAATTTTTAGCCAAATGGGATATTACATTTTTGTCTCGTTCTCAACCGATTTCCACATGGACTGCAATATCTCCCGTTTGCGTGTCTTTGAAGATGGGCTCGCAAGGTGTACAATCCAGGTGATCCCACATCAGCTCTAAGGGGTTTGAATCAGGCGATTAGTATTCGGTATTCGCCACTCTTGTATTTTCTCTCCTGGAAAGTCCCTGCTGAGTTTGGATTTATGTTTTGGGCTGTTTTCTTGCTGTAACACAGGATCTTGGCCATTTAATCTTCGCGAAAATGTCTACCGATTCCACACTTTTGAGCGGTAGTGTTTTATTTGCGTATAGAGGCAGCAGTGAAGAATCTGCTGCTTCAGAACAGGCCATGTGATTTATTTGGGCGCTGCAGACCGCTTCAGGGCAAACCCCGACTGTGTGACTGCCAGCTGTGGCTGCCAGACTCTCCGAGGGATGCTTAATTGGCGACCTTGGCGCCCAGGGTCAGGCAGGGTTCAGACAACAGGGATCTGCACCTCGTGCTGTATAGCTCCCCCATGCTAGTAGGCTGGGTACTTGAAGGTGCACGTGCAAGGAGCCCTCCTTTGATATTGCTAAGCTAGAGCAACTTGTGTAATAAGGAATACTGCTTGGTATTACGTGCTTTGAAGAGACCACACTGTTGTTTATGCTCAACCAGATCGATAGCCAGGGGTCTGGCTGTGATGTGATTGCGAGGGTCCTGATTTGTGCACTACATTTGGCTGTGTGAAATAGGCCTAAAATGGAGTAGTAATTCTCTCTCGCCTCATACGTTTGTATTTTAGGGACAGTTCTGCAACTGTAACTTCAAGCACTTGATTTGAGATCAAAAACAAACGTGGAACTATTTCTTTGTCTGGTTTTCCTTCAGGGCCTTTAAGTGCCATCGAGAAAACAAACAAAGCAGGTAAATGACTCCTGTAGCCAATGTAATTGTTTTTTTTTTTAGTGTCTTCAGGTCATGACAAATGATAGGGTGTGGCTGTAGTTTAATACTCACATTAGTCCTATTTTTGTTTTTTGAAAACCTATAGTTTTTAGAACCAACCATTATCTTTGCACAATGTTTTAAGTATTGGGTAATCTGTTTTTCTGTGATATGCAATCTTATATCCAGATATGAGATCCCCGATCTCCTCTTGAGCCAATCAAAAAGGCCTCTTTTGTTGAGTAGATATTCTAGACAGTGATGGTGCGAGCCAATATATCTAATTGACAATTAAGAGGCAGTAATTCACAGAAGGGTCAGATTGTCCTGCTGTGCGAAGTGTAGGTCAGAATGATCCTCTCATTTGTTTAAGCCTGGTTTAAATATGTCTGGGTGTGGTGTTTGGCAATGCAAGTTTCTACCTATTCAATCAGCTGCAATCTGAGACAGTAGGATGAAAACCAATTGTTATGTGCAGTTTCTTCCTTTGAAGACTATACACTAAATTTGTTATTGGTGAATACATGGAGTTCAGTATTCATGCTATTATTGCATTCTGTCTTTGGTCTATTCATGGATTTTTGCACAGCTGTGTTTGTGTGTAGTTCTTGTTTGGTATCATAAGCAGTCATGTTCTGTTCAAACCTTGGTTGGCGATGACTCGAGCTTCTGCTGAGGAAAGGTGCAATCCTGCATGCCACATTGCCTCCATTGACGACCGCTACACAAATGAGCGCTTGATTTTCTTATATAATCCCCTGTGATTTTTACTGCATGTAAATATTGATGTTACACTGATGATAATGCGTGCACTGCTAACTAGACATAAAAGCGGCCGGTCGTCGGCTACGATTCCTCCTCGGGTGAAAGCAGAGCGTCATAGTTTAAGCATTATTGAGAGATTGTCTGCTCTTGCCTGTGCAAAATTTTCAATCAGCATGAGGAATATTTTCTTCATGTGGTCAGGATTAGAGCAGAGTCATGCTGTAATCATGTACAACTAGTAGGCTATTGCATCATTTACTTTTTTAAATGCCTCTATCTGCATTTAAACTGTCAAACATCATAACAAATCGCCCTGCATGCCGACAGCACAGTACATTGTGTCTTCGTGTCTTGTTCAGTAAGATGCAGTCGCAGAAATAACAAACCGTTAAATGATTATGTGTGTATGATGTGGCTTAGAGAAATTGTCCTTCATACTGGCAACCAGGTTTTCATTGCAGTGCATTGCTATCACAACAAATACAATGAGACTAATAATTAAATGGCTAATATGCATGGCCAAGTCCAGAATAATGGAAGAACAGAATGCATTGCCAGGTCTTCCTGGTTTTACGGAACTATTTTTTGTATTTTATAAATTATTGCGATGTAAAAAAGGAGACTTCAGCTTATTACCGACCTGTTAACTATGTAGTGTTTTTAGGAATTGTCATGCTAGTTTGCAAGTACATTTTTCAACGGCGGAAGTGTAGAGACCTAATGTTACACTTACTGAGCAGTGTATTTAAAAACCTCCTTGTATGGGAAAGCAGTTGTCATGTTTGTCTTTCACACTCAAGAATTTTTTTTTTCTGAATATGAAACCGTAAAATGCTACTTTTTATTGGAGTTCTTGGACTCTAGAGAAATGAAATTTATGAAGTATCAAGCAACATTTAGCAGCAGTCTGCCAGACGGATCAGTTTTTTTTTTTCTTCTTTGGTATTAATTTTATTCTGTCACACTGCTGTACAAAGTACTTTCTTCCTCGTTCTCTGAATGCTTGGGCTCACTGCTTGCATTTCCATGTTTGTAATCTGATAATGCTGGCTCCGTTTTTGCATTATTTTTGGATATTTGCTCTGCTCAGTGCTTATACTGCCTGATTTATGCCTGTGCTTGTAGCAGGGTTGTGGGCCCCTAGCCTGTGATATTCCCTGCTGTCGGCCTTTTAATCTGTCACAACTGAGTGGATGTGCATTATATCGTCCTCCGGGATGATGCTTCTCCAGATAGGGTGTGACATGTCGGCAGATGTCTTTGGGAAAATACTCGTTCGCAGCATGTCCAGACTTGCCGCGATTCAGCGGCTACATGACTGCGGAGGACGGCATTGGCCTAGCAGCCATCAAGCCACAGCGGTTGTTGCAATCATAGGACTGCGATTCATTAGCTGCTTTCACACCGGATGCGAAACAAATTTTTTGCACGACAGATTACATTCAAAGTCAATGCAAAGACTTAGCATTGACTTTGAATGTAATCTTTCGTGCAAAAAATTTGTTTCGCGTCCAGTGTGAAAGCTGCTTTAGCCTGACTTTTCCACATTCACAGCCAGAGGTGGCCACACTGTTGTTGTTATTATATTCCTCTGCAAACATCCTCTGTGCCAGGGGACCAAAGAAGATTTTTCTTTAATAAATGATGATTCCTAAAGGTTTTATATCAAATAATAGTTGAATAAATATCTGTTGTGAAAATCATCATCATCATCAGTGTGACCTGTATTTGAGTAATTACAATAACACTAATTGTTTTATGTAACTAGTAATGTGCGGAATTTAGTTTATTTAATCCCAAAAGTGAAAAGAAAAACAGCGTTGGAATGAGATGTAATTTGCAGAGGGCACAGTGCATGAGAAAGAAGTTGAAGAAATATGTTCGCAGCTAGTGATGACCAATGTTGTTATGTGAGTGATTTGAGTTTTTAAAGTGTAAATGCATCCACTTTTGGTTGTGAATTGAAACTGGCTATTAAGAAACTGAATTCCACTTCAGATGGAAATGATAAGGCCATGGGAAAATGTAAAGACTTGGAGATTAGCTGTTGTAGGGTGCAGAAAAGACCGAAAACTGTCTGTGAGACCTGCGGAGACAACAGACAGAGCAGAATGGGAGACCTCCAGTTCGCAGCAGAGAAAATGTTACTGAGATTTTAATAAGGAATCCAGAGGAATGAAGATGGCAGAAAGTGAAATGACATCAGAGAAAAGTTTGCAGTTGGACTGATTAGGAGTCAGCTTTCTGAGAAATGAGAGGCTCAATATTTGATTATGAAGTTTGCTTAGAAACAGAGTTTGAGGAATGGAAAGTTGGAAGAGTGGTATTTGAATTTGCTACATGGCATAATTGGGAGTTGGATTGAGGATGAAAGTAATGCAAGAATCAGCCGGTACTCTAAAGGAAACTTCCTGGACATAGCATTTAGATATAAAGCAAAGCCCTTCACGACAGCGTGAAAGGATATGCAGGCACTGGGGAGGTGATCTATGGTGGTTTTATGAACAGAACACATAACAATAGTGCAAGCAGAAATATTGGACATAGCTGCAGGCAACTTGTGCAACTGTACATTTCTTGCTATGCCATGAGAATGCTTTTGTATGGAGGAAGCGTTTCATTTCCATTTACTTCATTAGAGTTAATGCATCATTATTTGGGATCTTAATACCCCTTAGAGAGCACCTTTGCACATTACATTTATACAGCTAAAGCTTGTGTCTGATGCAACTTATATTTGATGAGCCTAAACAGTGGCTAATCCTCCCTGGAGCAATGGGGGTTTACGGGTCGCTCTCAAGGGCCCAACAACTGTACTGGTCTTATTGTGGTTACACTGGGGGAGTGAAGTACCAACCCTCTGAGTCCTAGTCTAATATTTTGACCCCTTGGCTTGATAGCTGGTGCTCTCAGTAAACTCTGACCGTTCTATTGTTGCTACTTTTGCTCCAAGATTTATTTATAATCACAGGAATTTCATGGTCCCAATAGATGTTTTCAATAACATGCTTATGAAAGGGATACTACAAGTATGAATGGGAAGAATGGCTAATCACATCCAGCGGCTGTAAGCCGATGTCTTAAGTTTTACTCGCTTTGTAGAAGCTGAGTCACAAGCAATAAATAATGTTTGGCTTCTGTTTGTGTTTTCAGTTCTGATCACTGAAATTTGTTTGTTTTCAGACGGTAGTGGTGTTTTGTTATGTTCACTACTAGCTTAGTACTCATGCTTGCGTTTACACTGGGCTAAGGAATGTCATGGTTTGTGACTGTTTGCAGCTGAACTATACAGGAAGGGCCTTGAACTTTCTCAAATTAATTTCCCTCATGATTTGACACGTCTTTTGTGTTGAGAGTGGCCCACTTTTGCCTTGATGTTTTGAACGAAAGGAGGAAAATAATTTCTCTCCAGGCACAATGTTTGCCTCCAATTGCCTTTTTATCCTTTTTTGGTTGATTTTCCAGGCCAATAAAACCTCTCTGCAGTACATTCAGTCAAGTGCTCTGATAACTAAGAGGTCAAGATGACTTTGGGCGACCTGGGCTGATTGATGTTGGCTAATGTTTGCAGAAAGTGGAGAACTATTCATGAATTGAATCTTTGAATTGGACTTCTGACCAATACATTCTTTTTCATTTGCCCTGATGTTGAGGGTGTACATCTTTGAGTGATGTGTTTACACTGTTTAGTTTAACCGTCCATCTTCTATTGTCACATCAAAAAAAATGTCGTGAACAAAGACTAATAGGAATAACAAACTTAGAATTAAGAAAAAGTGGCAAAGCCATTGCCCCTGCTTAACTTGGCCTAGATTTTCATCCCATATACATGCATGTAAAATATGAAAAGGATCTGTGAAAAACTGAAGGCGCTCGAGCGCTGACAAGGCAAAAAGTTAACAGACGCCCGACAGACCACCACAAAGGCATCTAACCACAGCATAAGCCCGATTGGCCTAGAGGCCAAGCAGACTAAGAAGAAATATGTTGAGCCAAAATGGAGCACAGTATTGAATGCACTAATAAAAGGAATTGATTCCATATGGCAATAACCTCTGTAGCATATTTGATTTGCCAGTTGATGCAAATCTATTTTATATTATTCCGTTTAATTGCAGTTTTTTCATTTACCAAGATGGCAAGTTTTTTTTTTTCTTTTTTAAGAGCACTGGTGCCAGCAGCAGATTTTGAACCTTTCATGCGATCATACCTCAATGGTTTATGACCATAGTTCAAGCCAGAATCAAGCTAAAAGGCGGCAATGACTATATTCAAATCTTTAATTATGTTTTCATAATAACAATAATGTCTTCTACATGTGAAAGAATTCCCAAACATCAAAATCCATCAATGAAAATATAGCATAGTTAATATTGTTCGCAGACTAGAATTACCATTGAACTGACATTTTAAAAATTTTATCAGATAATTAATGTTGGAATTTTTTTCCAAAATATAAGCAAAGTACATGTATGCTTCATTTTGTGGTCTGATAACTAATCTACACTGGCGATATGTTTCTCAGCTATGCTTGATTTTTGAAAGGAATGTTTTTCTGTGTATTGGAGACTGTCTAATGTTTAGTCTGATGTATGGAATTATTATGACTGCACAGCTGTGAACTTTGCTTGCACTTAATCTCCATCATTGTAAATATGTAAAACGCCTGCATGAATTCGACATTCATGGTCCACATCAGAGATACCCAAGCCTGTGAGTTTTGTATTGGTGATAGCAGAGGGGAAACCATTGTTCTACATGTACTATCTTTATTTGCAGTACAAAATTTGGGCTAAAAGGTTTTTTTATGCAAATGAGCTCCTTTATTCAGGCAGAATGCTCACATCGTTCCACGTCTGCTTTTCCGTTTTAGGCCAAAATTCCTGGGGTGGGATTTGTGAAGATACACGCACCGTGGCAAGTGCTCTGTCGAGAAGCGGAGTTCATGAAACTTAAGATGCCGACTATAAAGGTGAGCAGGAACCTCGATACTCGGCCGGAAGCCTGTGACAGACGAATGTGAAACGTGTGAATGAATTGCGGGATTTCTTTGTTTATGATATTTAGAAATACGAGGTGAAAGTGGGGAGTAACCTGGTGGAGAAGATAAACACGTTCATTCACAAAGTAACCGAACCCCTTCTGCCCAAAGTGGAAGAGAACAGGACGCAGAACGACAAACAACTCTCGTACCCCTTCTCCAGAGAAAAGCAGCACCTGTGAGTCCTGTCTTGTGTAATCATAACAGCACTGTCTGACCCCTCTCCTGGAGAGCTCAGCTTTATGTGCGCTCCACTACCCTGCACTGCCATTATTTGCCTGCTGTGGACAGAGATTTGAATTAAAAGGGAAGTTCCAGCCCTGCAGGTGTGTGTGTGTGTGTGTGTGTGTGTGTGTGCCTGTACTTAGGGGCAATATTGTGCGATTTAAGTGAGCCTGAAGTGCTCTCGTCACTTTAACAGAGGTTTCACCTGAGCTCAATTTGGGCGCATTCGAGAATTTAACAACACCAAAACAAACCTCACTCTGTCCCACCAGAAAACTTAAACATGTCTGCCCTCAAATAATCATTCTTACTGCAGCCAAAAAAAGCTTCCTCAAAATAACAGGGCCATGACCCAGAAGAAAATAAATATTTGTGTTTCTATATAAAAAAAATGCAGATTATCTTAAACAAATGGTAAAGAGTTTATTTGTTTAAAGGGGGAGCCTGTAAACAGGTCTGTTTTTGTGTTAGGGAGTGTAGCCAGAGGTCAGTTGCTATTCTGGGCTGCCTTGTATCCGAGAACATTATTCTGTCCTTGTAGTCAAATGCGCAGCTGGCTACCTACAGTGTGGATACTGAAGAGCCCTTTCATGGCGTATATCGCCTCCATTTGCATGTGCTGTAGCTCTGTGAAGTGCTTTATTACCTCTCATCACCCTGAAGTGCTTGGTTGCATTTCTGTGTGTCAATGTGTGTTGTGTGCTAGCATGCATATGTGTATACATGCAAGCATAACTGAATGTGTGTGTGTGCAGTGTGCATACTGTGTGTGAGCACGCATGCATGTTTGTATGTACTAAGCCCTTTGAAATGGCATTTGCTGGTTATGGATTACAGAGTTTTTCTCTATGATGTTACCGAATGGCTGGGGAATTTGTGGCTGTGAAATGCAAGTTCTATGCCAGGAATTGCAGTGAGCTAACTCTGGGGCCTCTCTTCTGTTTCTACTTCTGCAGGTTTGATCTGTCAGACAAAGACTCCTTTTTTGACAGTAAAACAAGAAGTTCAATTGTAAGTTGTCTACTGGGGTCGGCGATAAATTCTGAAATTAAACCGTGTACAGATGTGGAAGATTTGGGTTTTGAAGGTTAACACTCATCAGTTTTGTTCTGAGAAAGTGGATTAACACAATTCTTTAGACTCCTGGCAGAAATAGGGAGTGAAATAAGCATTATGTTTATGAGTGACAGAATTTTCTGACTTTCTGTCTCTTATTGTTTGTGGTTATTCTGCTTGTATGATAATGCAACGTACTCCCTGTTCATTGGATATTATTCCATAAGATTTTGATAAACTTTAAGGTTGTTGAATGTGTTTTGCTCAGTAGAATAAATTTATGCAATGTGTAGCCTGATTTATTCGCGAATCTTGCTCCCGGCAGGTTTTTGAAATAATGAAACGCACAAAATGCACCCAAGCCAAACACATCATGGGTAGGCCTCTTCTCTCCTCTTACGTTATGTTTATTTGATCAAATTTGAAGGTCATTAAGCATCACCTCTTTTGGATACTGATCTGGACTGCAATGTTAACGCTCAAAGTGCTTAATTTTTACTCGCCCTATCCCTCCAAAAGTTAATCATTCATTATGTAGTAGACGAATGACCTTCAGAGGGACTCACAAGTACCTGTGAACCCTTCTGAAGGTCACTGCCAACTAATTTGCCAACTAAAAATTGACCAAATTGTTGACCTTTTGAAGGCTGAAATCTGAAATTTTGCTTTGTACATTTTGCACCTTGCATGACTATAGCAGTGATTAGCACTTTAAAGGTTAATTAACCCCATAAAACCTTGCAACCCAAATGTGGGTCCTTCAAAAACAGCTGCTGTGGAATCCGTTGAACTTCAGGCCTATTTTAAATTCTGGTGGAGATCTCAAGGTTTCCAACTATCCTAAATATGTCCTGCTGAATTACAGGGAAATGTGTATAAAATGTATCTCGATGTAGCTTCAGTGAAGAGCTGCAACCTGCAGATGCAGATTATGTAAGTGTCATTGTCCTACTATATGAAAGGAAATGCTTTTTCTGACTTTGAACCAACATAAGGGAAAAGTTAGAGTTTGTGGGGTTAAAAGGGCAGCCACAACCCTGAAGGATGTGTTACTCTGTCCAGTGGCAGTTAGGTACTATTCTGTTATAGTCCTGAAATGCACTCAGTACTAAAAGTGATGGGCATTTCAGTTGTCATGACTGAAATCTAAGGTATATTCAGCATATTCCTCAGTGTGGCTGTGAACGTGCCTGGATGTGGATGTGATTATTATTTTTCACAGGGATCACCAGTCTACTAGCAAGCGGAGTGTACTTGGCTGCGTATCCTCTACACGATGTGAGTATTAGTAATGGTGTGTGTTCTGCTCTTTGCACGGAGAAGATAAATGAGTATGTTTGCTAGTTATAGCCTGTAGGGTGAAGACCCCTAGTACAGGTGAGGGCAATTGAATGTGCAATTTACAGCTGTATTTGACCAGTCTATTGTAGAGTAACAAAAAATACCAGCAGACACTGCGGGGCCGGGGGTTGGCCATCCCTGCTCTTTAATAAGTCCGTGCACATTACACAGGAGGTGCTATCTGCAGTGGTAAATGTGATTTGTCATTTTTGATCAGTGTGTATCACAGTACCTGCAAACTGAATCAGGGGAGAGAGATGGCTGTAGCCTCAGAGAGACTGTTACTAAAATTGACCCAGTAGAATAATAAAAGGAAGGCAAGCCTAGTTTGAATTTGAAGTGTAACTTCAGTCATTTTTGCTGTCTTTCTTACAGGGGGACATCGAGGGTGAAAACATTGCCTCAAATGACAGGAAGGTAAGAGATTAGCTGAAGCTTTCAGGCTAGACCAGCTGTGTTGACGGCTGACTCACCAGTTTTTGAGAGAACACTAGTATTTGTCGTTTCTACGGGCAAGGAGGACACCCACCCACACACACACACACTCTACTGGCAATGTTATGCCGGGGGTCGACTGCTCGTTTAAGTCCTTTCAAACAGTCTTATCAGGCAGGGCCAGCATCAGAGCACCTGTCTTGCAGAGTTCCAGCGTGTGGCTTCGTTCGAGAGGGGCACTCGATGTGCGAGCCCGACCAGGTGTTTTTAGTCACTGGGGTGATCTCTTTAAGGGGTTCCCCTGATAGCAGGGGCTGCCCGCGTTTCCTCATCCTTTTAACAGGCTCTTAGGTGACCCCAGTATTAGCAGTTTGGGGGGGCAGGCAGGAATGGTGGGGGGTGTCGCGCATGTCTAAAAAGCGCAGCTGTTGAAAGCCCCTGCATCTCGACAGGCTCGCTCAACCCCTTGTCTGAAGGTTGGTAGTTGGTCAGACATCTGCCTGCATTTCAGTGGAATAAAAAGGCCAGTGTTAGAATGTCCACACCCGGGGAGCACTACCGTCCAACTCTGATTGGTTGGGTGTTATGGGTGCGGTTTTAGAGAGCTGGTTACTGTAATCCCGCTGCGTATTTATTGGCTTCTGTGTGTGTGTTGTGTTTGTGTGTGTGTGTGTGTGTGTGCTTTTTCAAGGTTAATAGGGCACTTCTGAAAATCTCCATAGCGTATACTCAATCCATTGAGTGTCATTTGCAAGAAATCAGTTGATTCGAATTTAATATAGTTGCCAACTCATATATTCATCCTTGCATATTTTTGCACATTTGTTCAGGTTTGCATAAACAATATGGTTCAAAGGTTTGGGATCACTGAGAGTTCTTTGTTTTTATAAGAAATGTGCTTTTGTTCATGTTCATCAAGATAGCATTTCCTTGCTCAAAATCCAATTAACCGATAATGTATCAAACTGCTACTAGTGTTTGAAATTATTCTTTTTAATTAGTTTTTTATGTATAATGGCAAAACTCAATTTTGTTTGTTATTCTTGCCATTTAAAACTACCACGCTGAATAAAAGTAGCAGTTTCCTTTAAAAACAATAACAATTTGTCAGTGATTCTTAACCCTTTAGAGTTGTAATGTACACTGTAAGTGGGTATGCAAGTGGAGTTTGCATGGTTTCATGGGTGCATTTGTTTCTTTGACGGCTTCCCCTTTGTGCAGAATACAAATAATGCCGTTTTTTTCTGTTATGCATGAGGCTTTATAACTCAGTATTTGTGTCACAGTGACTCTGGAAAATTATTCCAGTTAGTCAAGTCATTTGGAAATTCAATTGCAGAATTATTTGCGAATTAAATTTCGGAATTTACAGACGCCGGCGTCAATATCTGCGCAAAGAGGCTAAAGCCATCTCATATATTGATTTTCCTGACACATCTGACGGAGCTGAATTGATTTGAGGTTGCGGCAGTTCTTGACTCCACAGCTGTGCGGATTATAGGTTGTCTCCTTGGGCGAGCTGATTGATGAGTGGGCCGGAAGTGTGTTCAAAGGGTCCCGTAATCCTGCAGGAACAGTGTGTAATTTAGCGCACTCGCCCATGCAGGGCTTAATAGTATGAGCAGGCGTGTTATTAACCCAGAGGGCAAACGCAGGCTCTGCCCAGGACTCCGTCGCTGGGGTAACTCTGTGCTCTGAGTTCAAAGGTGCTCTGGCATGACAGGCCAGTGAAGGAGATCTCAGTCTCTCAATTCAATTAGAGCGATCGCCAGTACGAAAACATACCCGGATGTTGCAATGAAGCCCCATTTCTGATGCTTTATAGGATAGTTCGGTGGCTAAGTCACTTTCAGTCTTGCGCAAATGCGGGGGAAAAGTTGCGTTGACATGCATGGTTACGGATATTTGGTAACCATGGTGTGTGACGACCATTAGGTTTGGCAAGTTGTTCCTTGGGATTAATTGTTTCTCCACCCTTTTAATTTCGTTCATTGGGGACTGGTTGTCTCGCTTACCTTATTGGTTTTGTGCATCTATAAAAGGTGGCCACCGCTCATGATTAGCGGTCAGCTGACTTGAGTGTATTTGCTTATGAGGCTAGTTCTGGCCTTGTTTTGATTTTTCTTTAATTCTTGTTTTGTTTAACAAGTATTTTAAATAAACCCTCGGTTTTTTTTGTTTAAAAGGCATGTGTTCCCTCTTTTTGTTACTTCCCATGAGCCAGAGTCGTAACAGGTGACAAATACAAATAAGGAATTTACTAATTATTGTTGTTATTATTATTATTTTTTTTAATTATCTCACTCTTTCGCTTTCACAGGCGCACTCTCCCTTGCTCACTCCCACGCACACACGCACACGCACACGCACACACACACACACACACACACACACACACACACTCACTCACTCACTCACTCACTCACTCACACTCTCTCTCTGATTCATTATGGGTAAGGCACACCACTTAAAAGGCCATGTGGTTTGTTTGGTTCGCTCATGCCTGTTGTTGCCCGATTTCAGCTTGGCGTTATCAACAATTTGATCCGTGAATGTTTGGAGCTCATGCACATGCGGCATTATCAAAGAAGGGTAATTGTGGAAGAGCTTGCTCGAGGTTGTGCAACTGTTGAAAATCTGTTAGAGCGTGGCTCGCCCTTTTGCAGAGAAAGGTGTGGCGTTATTTGCGCGGGAGGTGAGATGGCACCTAGTGCTGACGGATACCAGGGTGAGGCCTGCATGCTGGTGATTACTGCCCCCACATAACATCACAGCAGTGGGCGGCAGTTGCTCACCATTGGCATGGCTGTACCATCACCTGCCACTTTCGCTGGGTACTCGAGCTGTCATGTCTCAGTCGCTCTGTACATACTCCCATATCCTTTACCTACAGGAAGCAGTAGTTGCCGGGGTCACGTCAGGTCTCCAACCTGATTACGTGTACCTCAGGGTACCCTGCGATGGCATTCTTGGGAATGGGACATGAAAAATGATCAAGCCGCACCCACGACCGTGTGAATGGTCCCAAAGGATCGACTATCATGACTGAGGAGTATCATGACATCAAGGGGTTTATATTTACATCACAGTTTGCACCTCACCTTCTGTTCAAAGCTGAACTGAAAAATATTTTGGATTATTGGTGTACTGGTATAGACGTCTTTCACATGTCCATATGTGAACTGCAGTAATAATCTCAATAATTAGTCTCCTGATTATGGTGCAATAATGCAAGAACTCTAATTCAACACAATGCTTTCAATATTTTTATGCCTTTAATGTATTTTCATGCATTAAACATGTAGAGGTGAATTATTTTTAATACATTTTCATTACAATAAAATAAATTTCATCTAGGCCAATCTAGCTGAATTGTGATAAAAACACTTCATGGATTACCAAGAAAGAAAGATTTGAGAACATCTTTTAGGACTTGACACCTTATTTAAACTGGCTATGTATTGTCAGCCTAAGATGAGCAAATTCTTCTTCATCCCTGTCTTTTTGTTCACTGTTTTCTCAGTTTAAAAATAAATCTGATATATAGCTCAGTGTCATGCCATCTTCCCAGCAAGTGATTCTGCTTCGAGTACGGGAATGTTGTAAGTGTGAATTTCTTCTGTGGTGTTACTGGGGGAGTCGATCTGTGTGTGGTAACTGGAGATCACACTGGTAGACAAAGACAGATATTGATACACACCCAGGGTTGTGTTACACCAGAGATACATACCACCACCTGTGCAGCTTCAGTAGAGGGTGTGTGTGCGCATGCATTCAGGCATGGGCAGCAGCAAATTATGCTTGCGTTTGCATAAGTGTACACGTACTGTTCACTCCAACTGCTGTATGATGTATGCGCCTATAGAACTGAGCTTAATTAAACAGTGCAGAACTTGAGGTCAGAATGAGGATTTCCTCTGTGCCTCATGTAGAATTCAAACTCTCCATCCTATCAGTGGGGAGAGAATGTGTCAGCGTTTGCTGCTGCTCTTGAAGAACCAGTCAATGAACGTACTGCACTGACCATTTGTGTCTGTAGCAGCTATGATCTTAGCAGTTTTCGCATGCAAAATGAAATACTTTGGTGTGCTGCCATCATTGGGTGCGGCAGAGTTGTTTGAGATAATATCCTTAGCTCTTGTATATATTTTTCCAGGGCTAATGTATAGCGAGTGAGAGTATGTTTACCTGAGAGTTAGGGTACATCTCCATCCTCTTAAAGGGAACCGAACCTCAGGAAATTTCTGTATATCACTTTCTCAAGGACAGAGAACTATTTAATTTGATGTATCAATCATCAACTTTGGTGCTGCGAGCGTGCAGCTAGAGCTTGTGGAAAGATATCAAAAATATCAAACTGCTTGCATCATCTGCTCCACATGCATGTGGTCATGTTGTTGCATTTTGTCTAGACTGCCCAGAAAATGTAGAACTGGAATGAACTAGAACTAGCAGGTTGTTTACATGGGATCATCATGGTTTACTACCAAGCGTTTATCCAACTCTATGGGCAAAAATAATTACTTGGCTAACATGCTAACACTTTTGGCCTTTTAAATAATGAGTTACATGTGTATCTGTTATAGCAAACGCTTGAATTTATCAGTTTAATGGCAAAAATTGTTAGCATTCAAGCTAGCTAAGTATTTATCCCATCACATTAAATATTGCTTAATATAAAAAATTGCATTTTTTTTCTTAAATTTTTTGATATTTCTTGGTTATAAAATATTTTATAATGACCCAATTACCTTGTGTTATTATGAAACAAAGTAATTTTGGTTGCTAACCTATAGCAGTCGTCCAAAAATAACACTGACTAATTAAGGGCTGAAGAACGCATTTACGCAAAATACGTCACAGAATCGGGGGAGCTTCACAATGATGGCGGCCTCCTGCCTGCATTGAGAGGGCTGTAATTACAAGAAGAAAATCGTGATTTGTATCTCTACTGTGCTTTGGTAGGGGGTTACATACATCCTTTATTATCTGTGAAAATTCCCATTTTATTTGAAATATCTTTTGTTTTCTTAGGGTTGGGTTCCCTTTAAATTGCATCCACGTTTCCCTCACCTATGTCTTTTCCTTGCATTGTAGTCCCTCCCACTGAGGATGCAAGGAAACCATGCAAGGAGAGAAGAAAGGAGGACATGTTTTTAGATAAATGAGACGTCGTTTCCTATGAAGCATCATATGAAGCAATGTCCATTTCTGATGACGGAGCGCAGCTGGATCAGCTGCCAGTGTCCTTCAGTACCAATTGATGTCACAGTGTTTGGCAGAAAGTGATCTTAGAAGGTTGCTCTTGAGTAACCTCCCTCATGGGTCCTCAGAGCTCCCTCCTCCCTCCTCGTTCCTCTCTTCTCTCAGGGGAAATAAGAACTTTGAAACAGCCTGCAAGATGGCTGATCCAGACCAGCTTCGGGTTCAAGCAAAGAGCGAGGAAATATCAAATAATAGAATTGAGATGCACTCTCAGAATTACTGCCTAAGCTCAGCCTCACTGCAGTTAGACCCAAGGGCCTGTTCTGTCATCACAACACACTCACTCCTGACATCTGTCATCAGCATTAGGAGAAACGCTGGCTACTGTCCACCTTCTAAACTTCCTTTCACTGTCAGGCAGTGGCAAACAGGTCTAAAACTTCCTCCTCTCTCCAGTTCTCTGATTCTTTTTATTTTTTTTTATGTTACTGCTGCAATCCAGTGTTTCGGTAGAGCAGCTGGAGGCATGCTTCATAGGAGCCATGATGTCGGGCGTTCAGACCCCACCTCAGACCTTTGTCACGTCTTTCCCTCTCTCTCCCACGCCATTCCTCTGGTCATTCTGTATTGTCCTGTTACAAATGAAGCTGGAAAAGCACGAGGAGCTGTTCTTCAGAAGGTGCCTGCAGTTATAAGTAAGAGAGAGAGTGTAATTTTGCGGTTCTTTTTGATTTTCAGCTCTTGCGTGAGGAGTGGGCGAGTTACGGTGTTTTCTACAAGTATCAGCCCATCAGCCTAATCAGGTTAGTCTGCAGCATTCCTCGAATTATAATGTGCAGTCAATGTTTTTTTCAGTACACCAAGGGTTCTCCCTTTTAATAATATCATCCTGGAAAAGTTATGCGATGTGGGCCTAAAGTTGGTGTGGATTTAGTCTGTCCGCCTAAATCACAAACACTTCTGGTGATTCTTGAATGATTGCTGACTTTTGCATGTAATTCCGTTGCAATTTCTTGTCAGAAGATTACAGTTACTTTATTAATGTTCTAAAGTTATCATGTATGCTGGAACTTGTGCTATTGTAGGTCACCCTTTTGAAAACTGACTAAGAACTAGAACTGCAATTTTGAGAGGTTTGATCGACTGTCAGCGTTTCTATTTTTCATGGAGCGGCAAAAATAATTTTCTTTCGAGATATCATTTGCCACTGCTGCTGTCGTTATAGTTGTGTTGCGGAGAAGTGTACTTCTCTATCCATTTGAATTTGAATGATTTTCAAAACCATATGTTCATAACTATCATGACAGTCATCTTTCTCAGCGTGGATGTGCCTATGGTAACTTTCACTACTTCTCTGTCTGATTTCAGGAAGTATTTTGGGGAAAAGATCGGCCTGTACTTTGCCTGGTTAGGCGTATACACGCAGATGCTTATCCCTGCCTCCTTGGTTGGTGTCATTGTCTTCCTGTATGGCTGCGCCACTGTGGACGATGACATTCCCAGGTCAGCCCCGCCACCTGACGTTCACTCTTTCAAGGTTATTTCAAAATGGTGGGAAGAGAAACAAACTGCCACAGGCGAGTGTTAGACTGCTAGCGTGGACCAATCCGGTTTTTCTGCCTCTGAGGTGTGTTTGATTCCTGCTGATGGGTGACCTGCTTTGAACTGTATCTGTGACCAGTTGCACCAAGCGTGGACGAGTACAATAGCTTCTGTGGGATTTGGAGCGCAGCAGTGGTAGTGCAATTGTGGTCTGCTGGAAGAGTGATTAGGATACAGGGAACACCTGATGGGTGTAGCCTTTGCACGACACCTCCGAGTGGTATTTTGCAAGCAGCTTGGATGTAGCTACGTTGCTATGCTACCCTCATAGCTCTCCTAAAAACATGCCTGATGACAAAACAATTTCCAAACACAGGATGACATCACTGCAAATGCAAAGATAAAATCCTTCCCTGATGGATGAACAGATATGGGTTGTTGTGAATACAGTCCTGACATTTCAATTTCAATTTTATTTGTATAGCGCTTTTCACAGAGAGACTGTCACAAAGACGCTTTACAGTGAGAAAATAGATGAATAAACTAAACAGGCAGTGCCCAACCTAATCCCCACTACAGCAAATGAGGCAAAAAAAAATTAGGGAGAAAAATCCTCAAACAGTGATGAGAAAAAACTCCCAGTGGGAAGAAATCTCAGGAGGAACCCAGCTATAGTGGGGGAGCCCATCCTTTGCTGCCTAGCTAATTAATAATAAAATATAATGGTGATAAAGTTCCATTAAAGTCCATTAGTGGATATAATTGGAGTTGAGTCATACATTAATTAAGTCATACATTATGTATGTGCCTTGAAATGGGTGTATTCGTGTATCTGTGAAAGAAATTTTTACAGTTTTTAAGTCCTAGTGTTAGTGCTGACTGCGGGAGTTTTTTTTTTTTTTTTTGGGGTGTACTACCAGATCACTGGGATAGTTTTCAAACATGAAACCTTCGGAATATGCTGAGGTAAATGTAAGGGTTATTCACCATTATGGTGTTTAAAAAAAGTGATACACTTAGTACAATAGAAACAATCATAGCTGTGCTGGATAAGGGTTTATGATGAGCAGTGAGATGGCATTAATCAGCAGGGCACAAAGTACCGGGCATCTGACAAACCCTATTTTAGAAAACTGTGAAATGAAGGTAGTCTTCAAATACCCGTCTTATGCAAGCAGTTTACCCCCATCTTTTACTCTGACCCCATTTTACGATGACAGCCATCTTTGGGTCCCTGGCCACTCCGTACTACGAAGGATGGATCACCAGGCATTACTGTGTTGCTGAAATCTGTAGACCCCCTATCCACCTAGGAGATGTTTAGTAATTTTTTGCGGTTTTCTTCTCCGTAATGTAAATTTAATGTTTAATGCACACAGTTGGCACGGACGCGGTCATCCTGAGTGCCTTGTGGAGTGGTACTCTGTTTCCTAGTAGTGTTCATGTGTGTCCTTTCAATGTGCTGGGTCGGGTACTTTAGAAGTACAGAACTATTGAGCTGAAAACCCACCCAATATTAAAGTGATTTTTCCTGTTTGTAATAATGTGTCGCGATGAGCTGAGTTTGCTGATAGTCTAGCTTGCAGGTTTCCTGGATAAAACGGTGAAGATTCCGTATCTTGTCCCGTCTTGTATCATCAAGCGCATAAGTGCTTGGTGGTCCTGAGCTACAGCCGAATGATTAGCGGTGGCGTAATGAGTCGTCCTGTGGGGCCTCCGTGGGATGCGTTAGCTTTGTTTTTGTTGCCATTTCCTTGGTGTGTGACTCATATCAGTCGCTGCAGGCCATTAGGGTGCATTATGGCACTGCGCCAGGTCCGCTAATTACTGTGGATTGTTGTTGCTCCTGTAACTGTCAGGACCCTCCTACCTCTCTCTTTTCATTGACATACATGCATGGGCACACACACGCGCACACAAACACACTCTCTCTCACTCACACACACACACACACACACACGCAGACACACACACATACATGGAGGTACACTTGCATGCAGAGACGGGCATGCATAGGCACACACATTCGCACACAAACACTCATTCACACACAAACACACACACAGAAACACTTGCGTGCACACTCAGGCACACCTACACATGTACGCACGCGTGCACATGCACTGGCATACACACAAAGACACTCACCCAGACACACACACACCCACAGGCACGCATGCATACAAACATAGACACACACAGTCACGCAAACCCACATGTACACAAAAACACACATAGATGCACATGCAAACGCAAACATAGGCATGCCAGCACATGTACGCATGCATGCACAATCGCAAATAGGCATATGTGTGCGCACACATATACACACACATAAACAGGCATGCATTCACGCGCACGTATACACACACACACACAAACAGGCATGCATTCACACACACGTATACACACACACAAAGGCACACGCATATACACACAGGAATGCGAGTGCACACACAAAGTGCAGGCACTGATGCGCACAGGCATGCATGCACACACACACACACACACACGCGCGCGCGTGTCTGAACACGTGCAGATACTGTACTTACAGTGCAGTCGATGCCTGGCTAAATTACTGCAGCTGTTGGGCCCCTGAGCAAGGCCCTTAAGCCCACATTATTCAGCTGGAGATTAGCCCCTGCCCAATCAAATAAAGGTGACTGTAGACCACATGTCCTCCCCAGCATGGAGATTTGTGACTCCAGAAACAACATCACCATGTGTCCACTGTGTGACCGCGCCTGCAGCTACTGGAAGCTGAGTACAGCCTGTGGTACGGCGAGGGCCAGCCACCTCTTCGACAACCCCGCCACTGTCTTCTTCTCCATCTTTATGTCACTGTGGGGTGAGTTAGGATCTCAGAGCTACCATGGCCCACTGAGTAAAGCACTCTCACTCACCTCTGTATCCACTAAAGCACTCTCACTCACCTCTGTACCCACTAAAGCACTCTCACTCACCTTTGTACCCACTAGAGCTCTCTCACTCACCTCTGTACCCACTAAAGCACTCTCACTCACCTCTGTACCCACTAAAGCACTCTCACTCACCTCTGTACCCACTAGAGCTCTCTCACTCACCTCTGTACCCACTAAAGCACTCTCACTCACCTCTGTGCCCACGAAAGCACTCTCACTCACCTCTGTGCCCACTCAAGCACTCTCACTCACCTCTGCGCCCACTCAAGCACTCTCACTCACCTCTGTACCCACTAAAGCACTCTCACTCACCTCTGCACCCACTAAAGCACTCTCACTCACCTCTGCACCCACTAAAGCACTCTCACTCACCTCTGTGCCCACTAAAGCACTCTCACTCACCTCTGTGCCCACTAAAGCACTCTCACTCACCTCTGCGCCCACTAAAGCTCTCTCATTCACCTCTGCACCCACTAAAGCACTCTCACTCACCTCTGTGCCCACTAAAGCACTCTCACTCACCTCTGTACCCACTAAAGCACTCTCACACACCTCTGTGCCCACTAAAGCGCTCTCACACACCTCTCTACCCACTCAAGCACTCACACATTTCCTTATTCTCAACACACACTTGCTAACACATTTTCAGTTACCTGCACTGTCTGTACGCTCCCACATGTCCTGAAACAATTGTATTTTTAATTAAATGAATGTAGTGGGCACTTCAGCAGCATTGCCAGTGTCTTCTTGAAGACTGAAGTTTACCTTACAGGTCTAATAATTGCTTTTCTCTCTCTCTCTCTCTCTGTGTAAAAAGGAATAGCTTTGCATCTTTCTTCCTTTGTTTTCTGTCTCCCCTCTCTGCCCCTTTCACCCCACTTCTCTTCCTGTTCCCTCTCTCTTAGTGCCAGTAATTTGCTTGCGAGTTCTGTGTGATTTTACAGTCTCTGACATTTAGAAGAATAATTGCTCAGACCTTAGTGGGAATAACAGCACCACTTCTTTTGCATTCCTCTGGCCTGTTTAATGTCATGGGCATTGGAATGATGTCAGGAAGCAGGAAGCAGTTGACCTGAGCACTGTGCAGCATCATGGGATCTGCTCTAGGATTTATTTGCAGGTTAATGTGGCAAAATGTCCAAGCTTTCTTTTCATTGTCGCACCTTATCTTGGAGAGCAACATGGATTTAGAGTAGGTACATGATGCACATATCAGCCAGAAGATTACTGTACATAATTGGCTGACACTTTGTCACTTAATATAACCGTGATGTCATTCGGCCATGTAGATTAACTTAACATAGTGCAGTTTAGTGCCCGATTGAGCCCATTCATAATTTGACTGGTTTTGTGCTAAGCTTTGCTTTGAATGTGCTGATAAGTCGCGGTGAATGAGACATTTTTTAAAAATAAATTTGTCATCTCCGATCCCACCCGAATTTGGAATGCCCAATCCGAGAACTATGTACAAGGCTTGCTCATATGCAACCCCCTATTGCCAGCTCAGGAGAGAGAGACAGTCCGCGGCTTTCATTCGAAGCACGCGCCTTTCAGCCCCTGCATCTTTACACTCATTGGTCGAAACTATGGCAAGTTCAGAATGAGGGCGGACGGTACCCGAACATGAGCAAGCTTAGAATCTCACTGACGAGCGCCCGGCTGGCCAACAGGAGGCGCTTGCGCAACGAACAAGGCAATCATTTTAATTTCCCTTCCCAGCAGTCCCTTCCCAATTTGCATCCCTACAGCGCTTAAAGGAGACCTATTTTGCTATATTTCCAAATTTATATTTTGATCTTGGACTCCCCAAGAGTACTCCTGATCGTTCAAAGTCCAAAACAGGGTCCTTGTTTAGCTCATACTGCCATCCTCAAAAAAACCCATTTGTAGTCCGTTGTAGTCTCTGCCTGAAACGCCTCGTTGGGGTGGCTCTTCCGCCATAGCCCCCAGTCCCCGTGTGCCCACTTTCTTCTGACTGGCCAGCTCTGTGGAGGGCGGAGTTGGGCGGGACGAGGCAGCAGAACGCAGTTTTCTGGGTCCTCCTCCCCAGAGTGGAACATGAGACACTGCTGCCATCTGATAAGGAAGCAGCGGGCAAATTCCACAATCTAACGCAGTACATGTGTATAGATCTAATGAAATGAACTTGTTCAAATAAACGCTGCGGCGAAAGTGGAGGACGCAGTGCGAAAGTCTGGCAGCTCAAGCACGAATTTGCTATCGGCTACAGTTTGCTACGGCGACAGTGGTGAGTACAGCGGTTCCTCTATTCTGTAGCTAGGATGCAGGGAAAGCTTGAATCCACCCCATATAGACACATTTGTAGAACGGGTCGACATACCCAATTGTAGACTGGAGACCGTAGAAATCCGGTGGGTCTGAGTTTAGAGGGAAACATGGACAGTGAGGAGCAGCTAAAAGTGGACCAACAGCTTATGGACTGCTTCGGTGTGTATTAGGACCTGCTGGTTCGTGTGCATAGCTGTGGTGCGTTGTTAAGATAACAGATAACGTTATGATGAAACTGTCACATTGATGCTTACCGAAGTAACACAAGCATACCGATCATAATTGCTGCATATAAGTTAACCAGGAGCATTTTTAATTAGCAGAGCATGCGAACTAACATGCAGTAGCTGATAAGCGGTCATGGCTTTGAATGTAATCTGTCGCGCGAAAAATTAGTTTCCGTCCGTGTGAAAGCTGCTTAACGTGCCCATAACGCCTGTATTCGCGTCTTTGCATTGACTTTGAATGTAGCTAATCTGTCCCGCGAAAAATTCGTTTTGCATCCGGTGTGAAAGCGGCTTGACGTGCCCATAATGCGTGTATTGGCATTTTTGCATTGACTTTGAATGTAATCAGTCGCGCGAAAAATTTGTTTCGCGTCCGGTGTGAAAGCTGCTTAACGCGCCCATAACGCGTGTATTCGTGTCTTTGCATTGACTTTGAATGTAGGATAATCTGTCCCGCGAAAAATTCGTTTCATGTCCAATGTGAAAGCAGCTTTATGGATAGTACGCGACAGCTAGAGAGAGCTCGTTATGTTATGAACATAATACAGGTTTTGCAGACCGTAAGTTCCGTTAGCGCGGACAAGTTGCTTATGTGGAGCTAGCTAATCGATCACTTCTACTGGAAAGAATTACCTATTTAATCTCCGCCTTTTTCGGCTTTTTATGAGCCACAACAATTTCTGAAGGGGGATGAAATTATGTCATGGTAGTGCAGAGAAATCATTTGTTATACCGGTAGAGCTTCTGCGTTTCGCATTGCTTTCATGGTAGCACTAGAGAGCTTGCTCAGACATTTGTGAAGTATCCGGCTGATCCCGGTCATGGATAAATGAAGCGATCACTAACTGCAGTGGCTACAATTGGGCAACATTATGATGAAACTGCCACGTTGATGCTTACCGAAGTAACACAAGCATACCGATCAGAATTACTGCATGTAAGTTAACCTGGAGCATTTTTAATTAGCTAACATGCTAATAGCAAACTAACATGCAGTAGCTGGTAACCGAGCGGTCATAACCACAGAGACAAACCCTTGCAATACAGGTTTTACAGACAGCAAGTTCTGTTACTGTGAACAGTTGTACTAAGCATCCAAATTACAGACAAGTATTAAAAGTTAGCTTCAAATGAGGTTTATGTTCACACACCTTCTGTAGAATTTCCCCTAATATCACTCTTGCATATTTAGGACACAAACATTAGCAACAGTTACTTGGCTACGTTAGCCGCTGTGCTACAGCCACAATCAACTGGCTATCACGTCAGGTTGGCTTATGCAGTAAAAGCAACTTGCAGCTTCTGTGTCTGTGAGTCACGGACAGTCGCGACCGATCCAGGATTTATCTTCAGATATTTTAGAAAGCCTGCGCTTGAGGCCAGTTGTTAGTGCTAACTATCGTTAGTGGTCCTGCTAGCCAGTAGCCACCCGTAAAATGTTAGCTTCATTTACATTATTTGCTGTTATATCATTACTTACAGCTTGTGGCTCCGAGCGCTTGATTGATGCCGCTGCTTCAGGTTTGAGAAGCAGCTGAAACGCTTATCCTGTGTCGAATTATCCTTTATTAACAAAGCTGTCTTCGGTGAAATGCTGAGCACAAGCAGCTAACGTTCCCTTTGGCCGTGGCTGTTTGCTGCCAGCAAACAAAAAAAGCTACCCACTGATTTCTGGTGGCCTCGTCTTTTGGAAGAGAAGTAGGTGTTTTTCTTCGCGTCCAAAAGTAAACGGACAAGCAGCTTTGGGAGAGATACTGACAAAACTGCACCTCAAATGATCTGCGGTTCTTCTTTTGTATTTCCAAAAGTGTAGACGCTAATAAGGCATAGTATGATCTGCCGTTGTTAGTGCCTGCTAGAATAGTTTCCGGTGTTGGGCAGGTCCAGCGCCGTGGTTGGCTCTGGCTAGGTCTATATTAATTGGAAGGCACAACCTGACATCAGGTTTTGCCCAGATCTCGTGAAGATCTTGGGAGGAGCTGTTCAGAGAGGAAATCACGTTCATGAAATCACGTTCTTGGATTACGGCAAAACCCCTGTATCTTATGTTTAGAAACTTTTCAGAGGTTGAGTATGGACAACCAACATTATAACATCACTAATATGTATTAAAAGAAGGATCAGCATAATAGGTCCCCTTTAAGCCAATCGTGCGCTGTTCTGAAAAGGCTGCCGACCACTGCAGGTTGGTACGACAGGGGATTGAACCCACGCCGTAGTAGATGAAAGAGACATTTTTACGTGAATATTTTCCTGATAAGGGGAAAAATGACTTGTCGCACTGGGGATTCAAACCCACTCACTACAGGCCAAAGATCCCTGTCTGGTTGGGTCTTGATGCTATATGAAAAGCCACGCATGGTTCTTTTTGCCCCAAGTATAAATTTTGGTGATTGCTGAACTTGAAAAAGTGGTTGCTATGTTTTAGAGAACCAACTTCTAATTTTAGGCAAAGTTAAGGTCAAATGTGGCATTCTAGAGCACTGTTATCACCTTCTTCAGCTATTCTGATTAATTATATATAATTTTCCTTCTTGGTACTAAATTTGGTCAAGGGTTTCTTGATGTCTATCGGCATGCTATTCTCACAAAAATGGATAGGAATAATGGATTCATATTTGGACTTCTTTTCACTCACTGGTTTCTCTTTTAACCAACTGATATTAACACTCACTTATTAATGGCTATTTAAAAGGAGCAACCCCCAGACTATTCTCTTTGACTTATAGCTTGTGACTGAGCAACACACTTGTCTGTGAGGAAAACTGTGCTTTTGAATTGTTGAATTCTGTGGAGAGACATGCAGGAGTGACAGACGGCGCTGTTTGTGTTCCACAGCGGCCATGTTTATGGAGCATTGGAAGAGGAGACAGATGAGGCTAAATTATATCTGGGATCTCACTGGGTTTGAGGACCAAGAGGTGAGAGCAGAACACCTTCTTTTTCATCTTAATTTCATTTGTACTCTACAAAAAAGTGAGGGACCCCTGGGATTTTTCTCCATGATTTTCTCGTGTTCTGAGCTTCCCAAGATGCAGTCAAGCTGTGGTTAGACAATGTGGTGGTCACACAAGATCTTGAAATGAGTTGGGACATTGTTTGACATTTTGATTTAATAGCCTTGACTTGGTGCTATTCTGGTCTTGCCTGTGGATACCCTGTTTTTGGATAATAACGTCATCTGATCAAATGTTTTGATTCATTTTGTGTCTTGGATTAACATCAATGATGTGAACAACACTTGGGATTTATGTTCAGTTTGTACACTTCACATACTCAGGTCAAAATTGAGCGTTCCTTAACTTTTCTTGTTGAGTATATTTAGTGCTCACTGTTAATCTGCTGGATTTCTCCTGGATATGGAATGTCAGTAATTACTGTAAAGCTTTGTAATGAATTAAAAGCACTGTGCTGGATGAAATTGAATTTTTTTTTCTTTTTTTTGTCGTCAATCGCTGGAGTGAAGGGACATGAGGTGCATTAAGAGCCAGTTTTTATAAGAGTCAGGCAGGTGGTGATTCATGACCCTTCGGATTTGTCCGAAATTTTTTTTATTGATAGATGTATGTTAGAAACGAACAAAAATCACTTTTTTTTATCCTTAATAGGGACCGCTTTTTTTTTTTTTTTTTTTTTTTTTTTAGGGGGTCCTGGAATATTGGGGTCAAAATCAGCCAAAATTGCAAAAACACCAAAATTAGGTTTTTTAATGCTTGTATTTCTGTGCGCCCTGAGTGAGCCAAATTGATTTTCATTTGTGCAAGTCTATCGGGTATGGACGCTCCAAAAATGTGAAAATTTTGGCGGCTGACTTAGGGCGCAGCCCATAGGTGGTGCTGCAAATCACTACTTTTTGTAATTATGCACACTTTCCCAGGGGTTGTGTGGCTTGCACCCTAAGTCAGCCAAGGTATTTTATGCATGTCATTATAGGTTAGAACCTCTTACTTTGATTTGGATGAAAATTACGGCGGCTGACTTAAGGCGCACAAGTATAAGGGCTGCTGTTTGCCGCTGAAAGGTGAAATGACCACATTTGCACACTGATTTCTCCATGCGCCCTAAGTGAAAAGTTCTGAAATATGGCTCATGTTGACACTCAGCATCTCTAGTGTCAGTGGTAAACAGAGTTTTGTGGCTGGTTTCGGTATTAAACCTTTTTGCTCCATTTTTCTTGGGCCACTTCACAAAAAAGCCGAATATGGTAAACTGGGAACTTTCCCCGATTTTCATGAAACTTGCAGGATTTGCTTCCTTAACTGGGAGAAAGGTGTTCTGTAAGTTTGAGTGCAGTGTGGCTAGCCACTTTGTTTATAGGCTACCACTTGGTGGCAAAATTGGAACTAAACTGCAAAAAGTAGCACTTACTAATAACCTCATATCTCATAAACCGTTTATTTGATTTTCATTGAATTTGTTGTACATCTTTCACAAGAACCCATGAAGCTAAACCTGGCTTTAGTTTTTTTGCTGTGTATTCAAGGGTTTTCCAATCAAATCAAAAGTCAGTTCTAAGATTTGTATGATGAAATCAATGTTGGTGTAAGCGATCACCAATAGGTGTCCTTTGACCGGCGCTAGACAGGGGTGCCCTTTACACTAGGTGAGGTGAGTAAAGGGCAAGGGTCCCAGGAAACCGATTGACCCGTCCACTTCGGCAGTTGGCTACAGCTGCTGGACAGGGTAAGCCCACAGTGGCTGCGGAATTGGTAAAGGAAGCAAATCCTGCAAGTTTCATGAAAATCGGAGAAAGTTCCCAGTTTACCATATTTGGCTTTTTTGTGAAGTGGCCTAACAAAAATGGAGCAAAAAGGTTTAATACTGAAACCAGCCACGGAACTCTCTTTACCACTGACACTAGAGATGCTGAGTGACAACGTGAGCCATAGTTCACATAGTTCATTAATTTTGACTTAGGGCGCATGGAGAAATCGCTGTGCGAAAATGTGGTAATTTCACCTTTCGGCGGCAAAAAGCACCCCCTATACTAGTGCGCCCTAAGTCAGCCGCAGTAATTTTCATCCAAATCCAAAAAAGAGGTGCTGATCTATCATGACATGCATAAAATACCTTGGCTGACTTAAGGCGCAAGCCACGCAACCCCTGGGAAAGTGTGCATAATTACAAAAAGTAGTGATTTGCAGCACCACCTATGGGCTGCGCCCTAAGTCAGCCGCCAGAATTTTCACATTTTTGGTGAATCCATACCCGATAGGCTTGCACAAATGGAAATCAATTTGGCTCACTTAGGGCGCACAGAAATACAAGCATTAAAAAACCTAATTTTAGTGATTTTGCCATTTTGGCTGATTTTGACCCTGAAATTCCAGGACCCCCTAAAAAAAAAAAAACAGACCCTATTAAGGATAGAAAATGTGATTTTTGTTCGTTTCTAACATACATCTATCAATAAAAAAAAATTTCGGACAAATCCAAAGGGGTCATGAATCACCCTCTAATAGAAATCTGCCTGACTCTTATAAAAACTGGCTCTTAAATTTATCTCTGGATAATTATTAAATATCTGAATTTGCTTTTGCAATTCAGCAGTTATGAATTATAGCATCATCTTGGGTCAGCGTAAGCATGTGTTATAATGGCTCCATCGAATTTCCATTTGAAATGGAATGCCTTGATATTGTTTTCGATATGTTTCACTCCTGATTTCCTTCCGTGACAAAGTCATATGTGAAATACAACAAAGTGTGGTTTGTCAAATCACCATGAAGAATGTGCACTGTCTTCTTGGTGTTCATACCCCTGTCAAACTCAGAATTCTGCTTTGCGTTCCATGGAACTGAACGCGGGATTAGAGCTCTGCATGCCAACATTATTAGTGGTGCTTTTTTGATAGATACTTGGCATTTGTGAAATATTTCATATCATGATGGTGATTTTGTGCCAGACTGCACACCACGCATGAGCTAAAATGGAAAAACACCTGATATGAACCAAATGAGCAATAGATGGGATAGATACAGTAGCTTGGTGACACCTTTGGAGCTGGGTTTGGATTAAGCCAGTCCATCAAATGTTCCACAGTGAGTGCTGTAACTCCACGTGCCACCCCTCAATCATAGGATTTGCTATCGAGCTGGGTTTATGTTGAGATTTGAATAAAGATGGTGTCTGCTTTTCAAATAGCTGAGGGTAGACCATTCCAAAGGAGAGGGACGTGATATTAAAAGGCTCTGCCTCTCATGGTCCATAGTCCACTGAGATATTTCAGAACATGAGAAATATCTGAAAATTGGGGAGGAAGAGAAAATACTTTTAAACTAATGATTGGTGAGACCTGTTTTCAATCATTAATAAATATCAAATAACATAAACTCGTAAAACGCTCAGGACTTTTAGGTGTGGCCAGTTCTGTTTAAGGTAAGACGAGAAAAACATTTCATTTTGACACGAAATTGCATTTCAATCAACATTATTCAGTTGTGGATACATTTTGCGTACCTTCATGTTCTTTATTGTAATTTCAGCAGTAATGAACTGCAGGTTAAATAGCCTGCTTTGCAGGATGTGCTACATGCAAGCACAATATTTAAGGGAGTATTTTATCCCTCTGTAAGTGAACAGAATCTTTATATCAAATTTTGTATTTAATTGTGGCAACATTGTGTTAAGAAGGAAGCTGTGTGTTTAAATGCTGATGGATTATTCTAATCATTGGAAAAGTTGTTAATCAAGGAGGAAAATGATTGAAAATGGCTCAAGACTACTTATTAGTTAAAAGGGATTTTTCTGTCCCCTCTAAACCCAGTCAAGCAGCCGTTCGAGGTCATCACCTGGGTGTTGTCTTTCTTTACTCCACTTTTGTGATTTTTTTTTCCACTTTTCTTTTATAAATATACCATAAAAATAAATTTCAAGCTTTTTTTGCATTGTGATTTTATGTACTGTGAGAGTGACTGCACTTTGCTTGTATATAACCTTTTGTTTTGTTTGAATTGATTTCAAAATTGTTTACCAGCACCCTCTAACTGGGACTGTACAGCTACCTCAGGAGTGGAGTACTATGTAGTTGAATTATTGATTGTTTGATTGATCGGTCGATAGATTACGTAGGAAAATGTATGGGTTACAGTATAGCTCCTGGTGTGACTGCAGTCCACAGCTTGCCTGAGGTGCACACTCCATGACCTCTAACCTTTAGATAACATCAGAGCTGATAAACAACATCTGTAAAAGGACAGTGTGCTTCTTGCCAAGAGTATAAATCTTTCCTGTAGTGAAACTTCAATGATTTTAAGAGACTGTAATTCAAGAAACCTTCAATGATTGCATGCTAATAATAAACAGAAATCAGTACAATAATTCGTTAGTTTTTTTCCTTTCAGGCAAAAGCGTGTGTCCATGAAAAAAAGATGACGGCAGTAAACCTTAAACTTATTTTCATGTAATTTTCTTTCTTTCTTTCCGGGTTCCTGAAGGATACGCACAAGGTTTGGACGTTATTTCTTTTCACGTTCTTGTCTTAACACGGCGACAGTCCGTCCACATCTCGCCTCCACAGCAGGCTTTCTTCTTCTGCAGTTTGTCACGAGGGGGTGTATTTGGATCGCAGCTCTGTCTCCCTGTCTCACCCTGGGCCCTATTAACACTCTCCAACCACCTTTCACGAGCGCCTCTTAATCTTGCTCAATTCTAGGCTTTGTCGCCATAACACAACACCCTGTTCTCTATCAGCGGCCGACTCCAGCAACGCTCTACGGTCTCTCGCCTGCCTCTTGAAGCAGTCACCCCTCTCTAACCCTGCTATTGCATATTCTTTGCTTCCTGTAGTCTGTGACGATCGAGGTACCGTCTCAGAGATTAGTTCCTGGAGCTGCTGGACAGTTCTCTGGCTCCTGTTTTCTTCTTGAGCATTCAGGATTCAGGATTCATCTAACCAGCGGGATCTTCTTGGAGAATGCGGTGTACAGTTGGTGATACGGGGACAGTCATCTCGAGATCCTTAAATTCTAGCGGTCTGTCCCATTCATGCTTAAACTAACGTTCTATTTCTTCTGCAGAAGTTATTTTATACTAACCCCTACCCACACTCTATAGCTGGCTGCACATTGTATTAAAAATGTGATAAGAGCCAACAGCAGGGGTTTTCAACCAGAAACTGAATCCTTCAGAAAGGGCCGGTGTGTGGTACAGACATACAGTACACGTCTCTTACATGTCTCTTGTGCAGTTGCCACTTGATTCTACTATTCAACCACTACAGCCCTGGCTCTCAAATCACAGTCCTCAAGGTCCCAGAACTGCACATTTTCCTCTCTCCCTTTGCCTGGGAGTCAGGTGTAAAGACAGTCTGACCAATCAGAGGCACTAAGTGTTCATTTACTGTCCTGGGATAAAAAAAAAAAAAAAAAACCTGGGCTGGATTTGGATTTGAGATCCAGATTTGAGGATCCCTGCTCTAGAGACTTGGCTAGTGACTTTGATTAGTAGAATCAGGGGTGTAACTAATCAGTAGGAATACAAGCGTGTTCCCAGACCGGCCCTATCTGTATAAGGTCGGATACCACTAGCATATGGTGTCACCATTGTGCTTTTTATCGCTGAAGGTCCTAATGCAGTAGGCCAGGGATCATCCAATCACGGTCCTCAAGGGCTGAGATCCACTGGTTTTCCACCCTCCCTTTACCTGGGAGTCAGGTGTGAGGACAGTCTGGCCAATCAAAACCAATTCTCCAGTTAATCTCTGAACGAGAAAAGAAAACCCGGCTGGACTCACTTTGCAGGGGTAGATTTGATGATCCCTGGGACTGGCAATGCATCAGCAGTGTGAGTCTGAGGGGTGATGACTGTTTGGGTGAGATGTAAGTAATGTGTTCCTTCTGTCAGGACCAGCCTCGCGCCGAATATGAATTCAGAGTCTTGCAGAAGACGCTGAAGAAGGAGCGGCTGACTCATAAAATTTCGGTAGGAAAGCAATTTCTTTTCTCATTAACGAGACGGCGCTGTTAACTGGCTGCGCTCACGCATGTTGGAACTCATGGTCTCATTCCTGTTTTTCATGTGTATTTTCCATTTTTTCATTAACTTAACTCACCGTTTTGTCTCTGGATTGATACTAAGACATTAATACTGAAACTCTTGATAGAGTTAACCTGCAAAAAGTTTATCTCATTTCTAGTGTCTGTTTCTCTGCATCTTTCTGGTGTTTGGTTTTTGAAATTCTTGGGCCATTCTTGCTCGTACCCCCGTTGTTGTTAGAGGTCTTCAGAGGTATCGGAGGAACCCGTGAACAAATGGAGGCACCCAGTACAAACTGCCATCGTTGGGCTCAAGCTGGTACTTAGATTGTATTGTCCCACTTTGCTACGCTTTGTCCCACATTAATTTGTCAAGACCAAAAGGCAATAATCCAGTGGGGCACGGTAAACTGTATTAAATCAAAGCGAGTTGTACGAAGGTTGTGAAACACCTTTGTAGCGTGTCTGTGTTTGTTCTGCAATGGACATAGAGGTAACGCAGGAAGCTCTTAGATGTTCAAGAAGTCTAAACAACTTACCTGCCGAGAAAGTCTGTTTCCTCTGTGCAAACGTGTGAAAATATTCCCTGAACATTATACAGTCAGTTTGGCTTACTGAGGGAATATTTTTCACTGCAGAATTTATATATATATATATGTGTTACATGTTTAATATGGAAACACTGTCTCTTCTCCTGGGAAAGTTTGGAGGGTTGGTCAATTTCTTGCTGTAAATTTGAGAACAAATGATACTTTATTTGATTGAGGACAAATGGAGTCTATTTTCTGAACAATATTAATTAAAATAACCCCAAATATTTTGACAGTAGATTCATCAGGACATGAAGCTTTTTTGGCCTTGACATTAAAGTGTCTAGTGATCCAGTGCATAGCACTCTCCTGCCCACAAAGCATTCTTCGCACGGCTTTTACTTCAGTGCACTGTGTCACCTCTACTCAACTCCGTGAGCCTCTCACTGCCTGCCCTTCCCGGTTGCTGTTTCGTGTGATGCTTGCTTCTGTCGATTCACTGCCTGATCATGTTTTAAATCCTTTCATTTGCTGTTTTTGACTTGTTCACGCTCTGAGTGTTATGAATTCTTTATAATTTTTTTTTTGTTTGGTGTAAAGTGCTAACCTCCTCATCAATGTTTTCACTTTCATCATCACCTCTGCAATTGTGAAGTCCTCTTTTTCAGAGCAGAGTAATTCATTCTCTCCAGAGATTTATTCCATTTTAATCTATTTTGAGGAGTATTCTGATATAGAAAGTCAGTATGTCCAAGTGGTTGAGTCTGCATCAAGAGTAATTTTCGGCTATTGCCCTTTGGTAGATGTATCTCTAAATACAACTGTATCCATTTTAATTCTACATCTTTGGCGTGCAATGGTGTTATTATTCATTGTTTCAGACAGAAAAAGAAAAACTGACGTGTCATGACAGGCTGCCAGCCTATCTAACCAACGTGGTCATGATGTTGTTCATGGTAAGGAGCTGATTTCTCACATCTGCGCCTCCGGTTACATTTTTGTCGTAATGGCCCATTGCACTGATCAAATTTGCTTAAAATGATTTTATTATCATGACAGCAGTTATTTTGTTCTCAGGAGGTCACAATCAATATGTTCTCATGGGATCACAGTCCTTACGTTTTCATGAGATCACAGTTCTTATGAGACCAGTTTTTATGGTCTCATGATCACAGTTCATATGTTATCATGAGATCACAGTTCATATGTTATCATGAGGACAGTTTTATTTTCTCATGAGATTACAGTTCTCAGTTTATCGTGAGATCACAGTTCTCAGGTTATTATGAGATCACAGATCATATGTTCTCATGAGATCACAGTTCTCATGTTATCATGAGATCTCAGTTCTCAGGTTGCCGTGAGATCACAGTTCATATTTTATCATCAGGACAGTTTTTATTTTCTCATGAGATCACAGTTCTCAGGTTATCATGAGATCACAGTTCTCAGGTTGTCGTGAGATCACAGTTCATATTTTATGAGATCACAGTTCTCATGCTCTCTTGAGATCACAGTTCTCAGTTTATCATGAGATCACAGATCATATGTTCTCATGAGATCACAGTTCTCATGTTATCATGAGATCTCAGTTCTCAGGTTGCCGTGAGATCACAGTTCATATTTTATCATGAGGACAGTTTTTATTTTCTCATGAGATCACAGTTCTCAGGTTATCATGAGATCACAGTTCATATGTTCTCATGAGATCACAGTTCTGAGGTTATTGTGAGATCACAGTTCATATTTTATCATGAGATCACAGTTCTAATGCTCTCTTGAGATCACAGTTCTCATGTTATCATGAAATCTCAGTTCTTAGGCTATCATGAGATCACAGTTCATATGTTATCACGAGGACAGTTTTTATTTTCTCATGAGATCACAGTTCTCATGTTATCATGAGATCACATTTCATATGTTCTCATGAGATCACAGTTCTCATGTTATCATGAGATCTCAGTTCTCAGGCTATCATGAAATCACAGTTCATATGTTCTCATGAGATCACAGTTCTCAGGGTGCCGTGAGATCACAGTTCATATGTTATCATGAGGACAGTTTTTAGTTTCTCATGAGATCACAGTTCTCAGGTTATCATGAGATCACAGTTCATATTTTTTCTCGAGATCACAGTTCTCATGTCATTATGAGGTCACAGTTCTGATGTTTTCATATTTGACTCTCCGCTCACATCCTGCCCTCCTCAGATCGGGATCACCTTCGCCATCGTGTTCGGAGTCATCCTCTACAGGATCTCCACCAAAGCCGCTCTGCACATGAGCAGCAACCCCACCACGCGCTCCCACGTGCGACTGACCGTGAAGACGACGGCAGCCATCATCAACCTTGTGGTCATTCTCATCTTGGATGAGGTCTATGCAGCCATCGCACGCTGGCTCACTGTCCTTGGTAAGACCGTCTGAAATCAGTCGCCCTATCGCCCAATCAAGTCATGTGTTTTCAGCGACATCATTCCACCATCATGCCCAACTCTGAAACTTCACTTTCCATATTGAACACTTTTCTGTCTGTTGTTCTCTGCTACAAGTTTCTGTGGAATCTAATTCTGTCATTGCTTTTGGTCGCTTGCAGTAGAATGGCTAGTGCCACATGCTTATTGGTTCTGTTTGGCTGTTTGATGCTGATTCACTCCGATATCACTCCGAATTAGCAAGTTTTTCAGTGTTGTGATTCTATAGACAGCTTATCCAGCAATTTGGCCGTCATATTCACTCAGAGATCCAGCATTTATGATCTGCAAGGCCAGTGTTTTAACACTGACCATTGCCTTCGTTATTACTCAATTGGAGGCATTCATATGCATGTACTGTGCTGTCTGCAAGTATTTTGGGAGGGATACAAATTTAGCATTTTGGCTTTGTATTTTTATTTCTATTTTAATTTTTTTGAAATGCTAGCTGCCTATCTGAAATTGTTAGGTTAAGCTAAGTAGGCAGTCAGCTATTTCTTGGCAATGTAGCCCTTTTTAACAGTGTTGCTACATAAATATTCACAGACTGCACAGTGTTTATAGGGTAGAGTGTGTGGACTGAAATAGCTTAGCAGCTTGTCAGTGTACCTGCTTTGTTGACCATCCTTTCTGTTCTAATACAGTACCAGTCAAAAGTTTGGACACACTTTGCTAATGTCACAGCACTCTGTTTTTAGAGAAATTTAACCGGCTGAACTTTTCTATATAATCTCAAATGGAATCTGGTAAGAGGTAAACAGTCAGAAGTTAAAAGAGAATAATTTACTTGTTTGAATAGTGTCCAAATTTTAGAATTCTCAAAGAAGCCATATTTTGCAAAGTTAGCAGACAAACAAGCTCTTTCCATTTTCCAACAGCCAAATTAAAGACAAGCTGTTTTGGAATTTATTGGGCAAAAGTCAATGAAAAGCAAACCACAAGTGCAGCGCATCTTTGGGAACTTAGACGGCCGCTCAGCAGCAAGCTCTTTATAGCCATATAACTGCTCTAGTAAAAAAAGAAATTCTGAGTATGCTCTGCAAATATGACAACAAATGCTGGTTAGTTTGATGGATTTAAGAATTTGATCTTTTTTTTTTGCGAAATAAACGGTGCCTATTTCTTTATTTAACATGTCTTGTCAGAAAAAAAATGTGGGTGTGTCCAAACTTTTGACTGGTACTGTAACTCCTCATCATAGCCCTTTGTTTCATGACTGGTCTTGTGTCCACAGAGGTGCCCAAGACTGACAAGATCTTTGAGGAGAGATTGATCTTCAAGACGTTCATCCTCAAGTTTGTCAACGCCTTCACCCCTATAATTTACATTGCCTTCTTCAGGGGCAGGTACTGATCCTTCATACCTGCGCTTTGCAGCGGTTTATGAGCTCCTACAGTGGTACAGCTGCAGAGTATCATAACATGTCGTGTCTTACTTATCTCCCTAAAGGCTTGTTGGTCGTCCAGGAAGTTACCTGTATGCTTTTGAGTCCTATCGAATGGAGGAGGTAATTTAAAAAAATTTTGTCAAATGAAAGTGATATTTTAAACACAAAGTGACTTCAAGCTACAACTTCAAAGAGTGAAAAAATGCCATTTTGGTTTTTCACCTTATTCTTTAACCCACCTGAGAATAAGGAAGAGTTTCTATGTCTGACGAGCATGTAAAACTGATGGTCGGTGACTACAATGAAGGTCTGTATGCGGCTGGACAGAGACACAATGGACCAATGTTAATTTCTTTTATAGTGAGTGGGCCATATACAAATAATTTTGGTCTAAAATTTGGGCACGGTCACAATACTTCGTGACCTCGCTGTAATGTAGTTAAAAATGGTGGAAGGCCTTATCATTGAGTGCGTTTACATGCACACTAATAAAGCAATTTTTATCGGATTACTGGAGTTATCGGATTATTCGAGTGGTCATGTAAATGGCATAGTCTGATAATCGTTATCGGATAAAGGCCGCTGTCGGTTTATGAGAAATCCGATAAACAAACTTATCTTTTTGCCTAATAATCAGTTTATTCTGTGCATGTATACAGCAAAAGCTGATTTATTTCGTTTTTTTTAAATCTGCACATGTGCGACCTGTGGAGGGCAGGAATAATGTGCTTGGAGAGAAATCGACAATTTGACTGAATCGTGTAAACCAGGTTTTTCCGGGTATCGGTTTATTTAAATGCATGTAAATGCCTCAAGTCAGATTATTGCCATTATTGGATTATTCCCAGTTATCACATTATGACATGCATTTAAACGCATTCATTGTGGAGATCGTATGAAGGTGATGTGGTGAGTGGGGGTGGGAAAAGGTTGTTTTGAAAACGTCTTGTTTATTTGCCTGTACGATTCAGCAGGGTGTGTAAATCAGGGTCAGGATTGCTCGGCGAGTAAAGACCTGTCCATGCAGAGAACTATAACTATAAAGATAACTGACAAAAATGCAGTTAGCATCCAAGCTGGTAAACAATAATGTTCCGTTAGTGGCCTCAAGTCTGTGTCATCTGCCATTTTGATCACGATGCCCTAAAAAATTGGAATGGATTTTGATTTGTGGCCTGTGTTTTTATATTATTTACCAAAAAAAAGGAAATCACTACAGAAATGATCCGCAACAATGTCATTGGTCAGGTCATTTTTAGCGCAGTCCTGGTGTGGACTTTGCCATCCACTTGATCCTTTGCCATCCAGAACCGTACTTGTGAGACTGCATTAAGACAGTAGTTATTGTTATAGTTATTATACTCAGTGTGGGCAGCCATTTTCTCTGTTGCACGACATGTGACGCGTCTCTCCCCCAGTGTGCGCATGGCGGCTGTCTCATGGAACTTTGCATCCAGCTCAGTATCACTATGCTGGGGAAGCAGCTAATCCAGAACAACCTGTTCGAGATCGGCATCCCGTGAGTCTACCGCCTCCCTGTGTCAGCCACTTTTCTGCCACGCTCCTTCAGATCGAAGCTGCTTAGAATGTAAAAAATGCTCTGCCAGAGGTGGGGATTAGCATAGATTATGCCTTAAAAGGTGTACACCTCAACACCTCCTGGATATACAAAGAAAAAGGTTGAGTTTTTTTTTTTTCAATTCAGAAAGCCAAGCAAATTTGATTTCCAAACTAGTGGATTTTATCTTCAGAAAAGTGAAGTGACTGAGGGTGCGTGTGAAACTGGCCCAGTTAAAACGCTGACACAAACGGAGATACGCGCTCAAAGTGCACACTAGAACACAGAGCCCCTGTGCATGGGCTTGTATTTTTCAATATGTACAGACCCACACATACTGAGTGCACAAATGCCTGTGTACGTGAACACAGGCACAGCCACAGATGCCATATTGTGCACCTGTTAGAAAACACACGTATTCCGCCAGTGAGCCAAAGTCTCCACTACACTGCTTACCAGACACTCACCTGACACTGTCCTGATGCTCACCTGACACTCTCGTAGTGACAGGGGCTCTACTCAGGTCCTTACAGCAACTGACTGGCCACAAACCATTAATAACCTCCAAGGAACGACAAAAAAAACAGCTTAAAGAAATTCTAGCCGGTCACAGGTTGAGTTTTGTGCAGAGCTGTATAGCCAGATCTATAGGTTTCTGGTGGTCACATGACTCAAGACTGTCCATTTATATCACGGAGACACCAAGGTCTCCAGCACCTGACTGTGGAATCCTTGATCTCAAGCAAGGACAGACAGCCCTGCGGCTAACTCTAGCCATGACCCGGTAGCAGTTTTAGACACATGAAAATGCAGCTCATGGGCAGTCATGTTGCTGAGAACTGGTCCCCCCTCATACCACTGTATCACGCTATTGGTCAAGGAGCTTCCTGGAAAGTGTGGCTACTGGTTAGTGTGTGGGAGCGATGGACTGGACTCCATCTGTTGTTGCTTTACCTCTCGCCTCTTCTCCACTCCCGCAGGAAGCTGAAGAAGCTGATACGGTACTGTAAGTCTAAGAGGAGCGGCTCGCAGGAGGAGGAACAGAAGAAGCTGAGGCGCTTCGAGACCGACTTCTACCTGGACCCCTTCGTCGGACTCTCGCCGGAGTACATGGAGATGAGTAAGTTAGGAGAGAGAGGGAAAGAAACGCTCGTACTTGTCACGGCTTGTTCCCCGCTCCCAGCAACTCTGCTCACCCACGACGCTAACAGCATATTCAAATCCTCAATGCAAATCTGCTCTTTGACTTGCTGTGCATTCATAAGTGCAGCACATCTGTGACTGAACAGGATGGGGCAGTATTTTTTAATTACCTCATTAAGAAATAATTCAATGGAATATGAAATAGAAATTTAATTATTCACTAATATTTAAAAAAAAAAAAAACGAGGTACTTTCAGAGATGAAAACTCCGATGTAATTGTTTTGGCATGTACTGGTCGAGGCAAGTCGTGCTCCAGACCTGATATGCTTTAAAATGGCTGCAGGTTAGTGGATATAGTTTCCCCTCTTGCCAGCCAAACTCATGGGAGAATGAACTGTCGCTTGTCTGGGCGTGACTGCCCTATTCTGAATACAAAACTGGCGGTATTGAAACACTCCTACGCAGGGAGAGGGCGCGGAAAGGGTGTTGGTCCAAAATAGTAGCGTGTTGTCACTGTGGTACGGCATTGGAGTCCTTTACACACTTCCTCATGCTTGTAATCTCTCTGATGCTCGGCATAATCTGAGGAGGACGGTGTGAAAGTGTGGTAATAGCGTGTGTTAGCATGCTACTATTTTAACTGCAAAATGTGAACCAAAGATTACCACATGTCTGTGTGACTTAACACCTCCGAAAGTTTGACAGGCAAGATTTACAGTGCCATGAAAGTGTTTGCCCCCTTCCTGATTTCTTATTTTTTTTGCATATTTGTCACACTTAAATGTTTCAGGTCATCAAACAAATTTTGGTATTTGACAAAGATAATCAGAGTAAATAAAAAATGCCGTTTTTAAATGATGATTTCACTTATTAAAGGGAAAAAGCTATCCATACCTACCTGGCCTGGTGTGAAAAAGTAATTGCCCCCTAAATCATAATAACTGGTTGTGCCACCCTCTGCGACAACAACTGCAATCAAACATTTGCAATAACTGGTAATGAGTCTTTCACATCGCTGTGGAAGAATTTTGACCCACGTCTCTTTGCAGTATGGTTTTTATTCAGCCACATTGGAGGGTTTTTGAGCATGAACAGCCTGTTTAAGGTCATGCCACAGTATCTCAATCAGATTTAAGTCCGGACTTCGACTAGGCTACTCCAAAACCTTCATTTTGTTTGTTTTTTTTTTTTTTTAAGCCATTCAGAGGTGAACCTGCTGGTGTGTTTCCGATCACTGTCCTGCTGCTGTCCAAATGCGTTTGAGCTTGAGGTCACAAACTGATGGCTGGACATTCTCCTTCAGGTTTTTCCGGTAGAGAGCAGAATTCATGGTTCCATCAATTACGGCAAGTCGTTCAGGTCCTGAAGCAGGAAAGCAGCCCTAAACCATCACATTACCGCCACCATGTTTGACTTTTGGTATGATGTTCTTTTTATGAAATGCTGTGTTAGTTTTACCCAGATGTAACGGGACGCTCTCCTCCCAAAAAGTTCAACTTTTGTCTCGTCAGTCCACAGAATATTTTCCCAAAAGTCTTGGGGATCATCAAGATGTATTTTGGCAAATGTAAGACGAGCCATTGTGTTCTTTTTGGTCAGCAGTGGTTTTCACCTTGGAACTCTCCCATGGATGCCATTTTTTTCCCAGTCTCTTTCTTATTGTTGAATCATGAACACTGACTTTAACTGAGGCAAGTAACGCCTGCAGTTCTTTAGATGATGTTCTGGGCTCTTTTGTGACCTCCTGAGTCGTCGATGGTAATTTTGGTAGGCCAGCCACTCCTGGGCAGGTTCAGCACTGTTCCAAGTTTTCTCCATTTGTGGATAATGGCTCTCACCGTGATTCGCTGAAGTACCAAAGCCTTAGAAATGGCTTTGTAACCCTTTCCAGACTGATAGATGTCAATTCTTTGTTTCTCACCCATTCTTGAATTTCTTTAGTTCACGGCATGGTGTATTGCTTTTGAGATCTTTTAGCCTACTTCACTTTATCAGACAGGTTCTTTTTAAGTGATTTCTGGATTTAACAGGTCTGGCAATAATCAGGCCCGGGTGTGGCAAGTGAAATTGAAATAAAAAATGTGGTTAATCACAGTTAATTCATAATTTAACAAGCGGGGGCAATTACCTTTTCACATAGGGCCAGGTAGGTTTGGATAGCTTTTTCCCCTTAATAAATGAAATCATCATTTAAAACTGCATTTTGTATTTACTTGGGTTATCTTTGTCTAATATTGAAATTTGTTTGATGATGTGAAACATTTAAGTGTGACAATTATGCAAAAATATAAGAAATCAGGAAGGGGGCAAATACTTTTTCACGGCACTGTATGTAGCAAAAATATTTGAGTAATATACAATTGCAATGCGCACATAGGGGAAAAAACTGCTGAACAACTGTGGAGTTTAACTGAAAGCATGAATAGGAAGTGATAAAGCCAGATGAAGGAAGTTTGTTTGCCAGTGGTGTAGACAGTTAGTCCATGCAGAATGCCCCATGGTGTCACAAATTATTCATTGTTATGAGAGATATTATTGTAGGCACCCCCACCGCAAAACGATTTTGATTCCCCTGATGTCTGGTTTTAATGATAAAGTGAAGAACTTATTTCAATAGACTCAACCATTTTTTGAGACCATTAACTTTGCAGTCAATGCTGATTATTGGCCATCAAAAATGATGCAATAGAGCTTATTTACAGGATGAATAATTCAATATACAGAGCTAGAGAAATGTGTTTATTGTGTGTAATCCTGATTACAATGGAGGGGGAGACAGTTTTGATAAATGTCCCTCATGGAGGCAATTAGTGAATGTGAATGTATCTTCTGGCCTTTTCCCAAGACTAATGGAATCAATTCTCAAGATTATGTCATTTATAACAATTATCCTGCAACAAGAATTGCTGGTTTCTCTCATTACTTAGCAGAAGGTTATTGTCACAAGCCTGATGAAGTTCATTTGTCTCTGACTCCTCTTGGGTTCCTAGCAGAACAAGCTGGCTGTGCCTGGCTCTAGTGGGAATTTCCTGTGGCTCGGTCTATGTTTGTGAGCCCCTGATCTTTGTCGGGCGGCTCTGAAGCTGCTCCAGTCTCTGTGCAGCTGAAGCTTAAATGCTGAAGGAAGCCGATCTGAAATGCCTCTGTGGGGCCAAACTGCCCTCTTTAGGGATGGTGACATGTTAAGGTCTCTCTAATCGCTGTTGCTCTGGAGTTAAACAGATGTGAATGTGGCCAGATCCTTGTTGACAGACCAGTACTCTGTGACTGAAGTGTCTGAAGACTCTTAGGGATTGAAATAAATAATAAATAATAATTTACTTAATCATGCTTTTATCCTCAGCGATTTACTGTTGATTGGACTTCTCTGGGGTCCATTTTCCTTGGTACAATAGGGGATGAAGGGCCTTGCTCAAGGGCCCAATAGCTGCTCCGATCTTACTGTGGGTACACTGAGGTTTGAACATCCATCCTCAGCCACCGTCCAATCAGGTGCCAGTTAAGCACCTTAACCCTTTAATATCCGGCTCGAGTTTGTCGATTTGGAATTGAACGTTTTGTTTTTTCATTGTTTTTTTTTACCGGGCGTGGTAATGAAAGGGTTAATCACATGGCTACAGGCTGCTCCTTTGATATACTCAACCTTCGGAGAGCCACAGACTTACATCCTCATCGCATGGGCTATGCTGATGTATAGCCACCTAAATATTTGCATTGTTTCAATGCAATGTTATAACCACATTTCAAAATGATGGTTTATGTATAGTTGGTATTTTTACCTCTGCCAGGAATTTTTCGAAAGGATTCATAACCATCGATGGATTGGAAGACTGGAATAATAAATGCCATACATCTTAAATTCCACAATATGGTAGTAAAGTTCCAAATGCCTTGGCGGAGTTATGCGCTTTTTGAGCACTCTTGTTTTAATCTCTCTTGAAAATAAGGGAAAAGATTTATTGCATTATTCAAATATCTTCTAATGTTACCAAGTTGATCCCATACCGCTTCAGTGCAGGGGGTGAGCATCATTGCATTTATCAATGCGAGTGAACTCAAAAAAGCGAGCAATTTGCGGAAGATGATCAATATTAAGACTGAGAAATTTTTTTTTTTTTTTTTATTTTAACGTTGTCTCTATCGATATATCATCTGTCCGTATTCTCGCTTGTTATTTCTCTTGAGTTTTTTACACAGATAATGCCTCCGAATATGTCAAAATCTACAGGCTGCCAAAGTTGGGATGAAAGGGATTGGTGCGCTCTGTTCCTGGGCTGACACAACGGGGGCAGAGTAGAAGGGCTGATTCCTGCACTTATTTAGGCGACGGCCGAGAGCCAAGTCGCGAGTGCTTTTTTTATTTTTTTCGTAACGTTAGCTGAGCACCAGCAGAAACCTCACCTCTCTCAGCGTGTGTACAGGAGCCTTTGGACGGGCCATTTCTCAAACTCTTGTTCCCCATCCATTAACAGCTGCGTTGTATCTCCAGTGACCTCGAATAGCTTTTGGTTTTGTGCTGCGATCCTTTTGCAGAATTACTATAAGCTGGTCCTTGGTAGTTCTGTCACCGAGTTTGTGGAGTTGCTAAGTCCCGTCTTTCTCCCTGGCAAAATTTTCTTTGCGGGCCGTTGAGGGAGACATGACTGGGTTTCACGCAGTAGTTCGTTTTTTGTTTTGTTTTTTGTTTTTTTGTTTTTTTTTTTTTAATCACGGAAGGTATTCCTGTGGTCTCAAAAATACTGCTCAAAACCTGCCCAACCAGAGGCAACATAAACACAATGATTTTTAATGCTCATTCAGCAGCGCTTCCACAAAAATTACGCACAACCCAGCCAGTCTGTCAGCACGCCATGAGTGGCTTGTTCTGTTGGATTCCATTCCTCCCCAAAAATGTGGTGATAGATTGGCACCTTATTCTATGTTTTATCTGGCTCCAATTTAGCAGTAAAGTGAGAGGCCAGCTTTGGTGTAACCACATCGTCTTTATGCGTAAGCAAGCGCTACCAGTCCCTCCTACTCGGTATGCATATTTACAATCCAGGAAGGATTCTCGCAGGTGTGGTATTGCATTGTCTAGGGTTTTGCATTCAATCTCAGCCCGCAGCAACATGCATACAATTTTAGATGCATCCTAGCACTACCCCTGCTCAACAGGGGAATTTGGAATACAGTTACAGAACGAGCATTGATATTTAACCTCAGAACCAGTTGGATCAGGGAATTCCATCTCGTGGTGAGGGCTAATGATACTATGTAGCCGTGTGTGTGTGTGTGTGCGAGCGCACTCACCCAGCTTTTGTGGGCTATTGGCCCGAGTGAAAAAAACATCAGAAGGAGCAAATTGAATGGCGCTGACGAGGTCTTATGATGTACCGAATCTTGAATTCTGCGGTCTACTGAATCTTGCATTTTGTGGTTGTACCCAGAGCGTGTCTTGCTTGCCTGGCATTGCAGCCATTTAAGCACAGAGGTTTGCTCAAGTTATCCCAAAACGAATTGGTTGATTTTGGGGTAATAAAACATTGCAACAATTACGAGACAAAAATGAAACAAAACATGCACACATACACATGCACATACACACACACCCACATGCAGAAACACACACGTCCACGTACACACGCACACACACAGGCGCGAGCGCACACACACACACGCGACTCAGTCACTTTTAAATGAACTCCCTTATCATTTGTTGAGAGGGCAGACGTGTCATTTGTTTTACTGGCTGTGTTTATATATCCGCGGGGGGTGATTGAGAGATCATGTCCAATTTTTACACAGAACCCTCCTGTTACAAATCCAGGCTCTTCAGTTGCAGGAATCCTGGCATTTTTCTTCAAACCACTTTTTGAGCCTTGACCTCAAACAACTTCAGCCGTAAAACCTGAAGATTCCCAAGTGTTGTTGGTTTGTTGGACAGCTGTGCTGCTTTTGAATACGGCACAGTCGTGCCCGCAACTCTTTAACATTGAGATCTGCCCCTACACTAAAGTTACCTTAGACACACAAAATTTGGTACACAGCTCCTTCTTGTATGAAAAAACAAATTACCTGAAAGGTCGTCAAAGTGCCCTCGGGTAAATGTTCCACAATGAAGAATGTTTGAATAATGCTTGCCCCCTGACAAAAACAGGCAAATTCATACAAAACGGGGCATCTTTGATAATGTCTCTGAACAAGTATGACATTTGTAAATAATGACAAATTGACTTTTAGAGAAGCAGGGCTTTTTGTAAAATGCGTACACATTGTGAATGATTTTTCCCAAACTAATTATATTTGTTGTGTATATTCATCAAAAACCTTTTCATTTCTTTTAAATGTCGTGATATTGCTGCATTTGAAGGTGATGCAAGTGAGCATTCGCGGGACCTGCTTGTTTAAATGCTGTTACTTGTCAGCGATTGTGCCCTGTGGATTTTGCTTTGTAGTTTATATTTTAATACAAGAATTAAGGCGCCCCAATTTTCATGCATCCTATGATATGTATGCGTTTATCACAGATCTTCTGATCAGAGTCATGTATTTAAAGGCTTCTTCCTCCCACAGTCATCCAGTTTGGATTCGTCACCCTGTTTGTGGCTTCATTCCCTTTGGCACCCGTGTTTGCCTTGCTGAACAACATCATTGAAATCCGTTTGGACGCCAAGAAGTTTGTGGCCGAACTGAGGAGACCGGTTGCGGCGAGAGCTAAAGACATCGGTTGGTTGCTCTCCCTCACGCGATACGCACCACATGCTGCTGATGTCACAGAGGGTTGTGCACGTCGGTAGAAAGGGTACACAAAAACGCAGGCGGGTGGCATTATAGGTGGTTATCACTTGTGTGAAATGTATACACTTCACATGCGGGTGGGATAAAGGGTGGATGTTACCTCTGTAGAATGTGTATACAGACTATACACCAAAGGCTGATGGGATATTGAAGGGTCAGCCACAGTGGAGATAACCTCCAGCACAAACATAATCACTGGTATCAGCTCCTGGACTGTTTCACCCATATCTGTTTCTAACCTTAAAGCTGCTTTCACACCGGACGCGAAACGAATTCTTCACACGACAGATTACATTAAAAGTCAATGCAAAGATGCGAATACACGCGAAGCGCATGTATTCGCGTCTTTGCATTGACTTTGAATGTAATCTGTCGTGCGAAAAATTCGTTTCGTGTCCGGTGTGAAAGCGCCTTAACTCATAGCATCATATAGTGGTGATAACAACCTACACACGCGTGCACACACACTCACAATGTTCAGTGTTTGTCACAAACTTATGAACTAGAAGCTTGAAATTAATGGGAAATTAAAAGTCTTTGAAGGCCACCAAAGCCCATATGAACAGTGCACTTGTTCAGAGAAATGTTATTCCCAGTCGCTGCCAGTATTTGGGGTACAACTACCATGTGTTTGTTTTACCTCCACCAGGAGGGGATACGTTTTCACCAACATTTGTTCATTTGCTCGTCCGTTCGTCAGTTAACGGGATATCTCAAAAAGTTCTGGATGGATGTCAGTGAAATTTTGTGCGTTGATATAGACTGTGCTGAGGAGGAAGTGTTTTAATTTTGATGAAGGTCAGGCGCATTTTTTTTGATCCAGGATCAAAAAGAATGTGTGGATGTAAAGACAGTACCGGTGTTAAGTGACCAAAACCTCCACATCAGCCGTAAGATAACTTCCTCGAAACAAAAAATATACATGAGGAGAAATTTTAATCTGTCTTCCGCCACAAATGAATTTCACTATGGCGGAACATGCTCTCTGAGTCCCTTCTAGTTGTAAATGAGGTCTGTGTGTATTTTTGTTGAGGGGCTGTCATTTCTACATGCCTGTACGTTATTTCTTGCAGTCTGCTGTCATACTGAAAGAAATGTGTAGGAATCGCATATATATGAAATGTTGTTGTGTGAGGGGAAACAGAGACGTTGTATCTACCTCACACCTGTGCTTCCTGTGAGCGTTGTTACTCTCACACCCTGAATCTCTTTCATCCGACTGATTGTGTTGGCTAATGCAGAGCCACTGGGCAATTTTCACAGCCTTTCCATCCTTCTGTGCAGGTATCTGGTACAACATCCTGAGAGGGATCAGCAAAGTGGCCGTCATCATCAATGTGAGTTCCTTTTCTCAAAGGATGCGGAGTATGTGCTCACCATGAATACAGACACCTGCTCTCTGTCATCCACGTTATCTCTGGACTTGGAAACACTCAGCTTTGTATACCCCTGGTGTTAGCGGTCGATTGAAGAAGATGGAGTGGACTTGTAATGGCTTAGTGTTTAGTAGTAATGCGGTTGTTTGTTTGATTCAGGAATTTGGGGAAGGTGTTTCAGGGAGAGCAGTCACTGCGAGAGCGGTCTGCTGTCCCAACAGTCTCCTCTTCCTCCTTAAACTTTACTGTTCCAGGCCATTAACCCTTAGAGTGCTGAATACATTTTCAAGGAATTAAAAATGTAATTATCCTGAGCTGTTGAAAATCTATAATGTGACAACTTTATTAAAAGAGCAGGGGAGCTCTTTTAATCAAGTTGCCACATGATAGGTTTTCAACAGCATCTGATTTTGGTATCTTAAATCAGTGGGCTACTATAGTTGCCCATAGCGCTTTAAGGGTTAAAGTTTCTGCCTTGTCTGCCCTTGTAAAAGTGCTTGGTTTGTGTTCTGGTCGGGCATTTCAATGGAATCCTCCGAAAGCAGACCCTCTCCAGGAGAAATTCTGTCCTTACATGGTGAACCGGAGCGGGGGCCTGAGAGAGAGCTGGCCCCCCCACCCCCAACAGTAAATTTGAATCTGTGTAGCTTAACTATCAGACAACCTCCAGGACCCAAAACCCTTGTCTCTTCTCTCTCGCATCTCTCTGATAACCTGTCGTCTAATGCGGGAGGTGTTGCATCCCTCCACTGCTTTGGATGTTGAGTTGTGTGATGGTTCTGAGATGTTTCAAATGATTCTTAGAATTCGCCACCACGGAAGTCTGACCTAGAGTTATTTGCAGTCGATGTATCACCAGCATCATGAGCAAAAATATGTTACAGCCTGCTCGTCACAAATAGAACTTTTTACATGAAATGGCGAACCCAAACTTAGCTCGTATTTTAATTAGCCTCTTGAGAGAGGTCATAAAACGTGATCAAAAATGACTTTCTTGCACATTATGGTACAAAGGACCGCGCAAACACCGTGGACAGTGATGCTCATTTAAAGGTGACCAATTTTTTTTTCCTTGTCCTCAACTTTTTTAAGCATAATTTGCCAGGCTGTTCCAATAAAAAGATTTGTGTGTCAGTTTTAATGTGGTCCTCGACCTCTTACAAGGATAAATTCCGAAGGAAAGCACTCACTCGATCGTTACGATCAGCCATTGTGGCTGTTGGACCACGGCCATTTCGACATGCCTACTACTTAACCCTTTCGCAGGTACAGCGACATTTTTGTCGTTTTAACCAACGTGTTTTATAAAGTCAAATTCCCCGCCATTGTGGGCTGTTGGTCACCCAGCACTGTATTTTTAGCCGTGAACAAGGCATTTTCCTAAAAACGACATACCTACTACATGGCATCTTAAGCCGGCATTCTATGTTTCAAATACAACGTGGATGAAGTTTTGCTTTATTGAATGAACAATGAGTTTGAATATCCAGAGAGCGGGAGTGACTTGGATCCAAACGATTTTAAGCGATTCTGTTAAAACATAAAAACATCAGATTGAGATTTGGTGTTATTTTATTGTTATTTTGAATAACAATCATATTTTAGTAAAAACCCAAAATTAATCCGTCCGTGGGGGTATGCATCTGGGCCAAAATTTGCCTCTTGATTAATATGCATTTTGCAGAAATTCATTACTATAAAAATAAATGTCATTAGAAATTCATTACTATAAATATGTCTAGTTACGAATTTGGGACGATTTCAAGTACGTTAATGATCCGAAAGAGCTAGGAAACTGGGAAATCGGGCATTTTGCACCGGGCATCAAGTTTACTTATGTACCCAGCAAAAGTTTGGCCACATCTTCATCAGAAATATCTCCAAACCTGGCTTTAAAAGTTTACCAGCGATCACTTTGGCCTTTTATATTTATCCTGTTTTTCAATCGATCTTCTTCCTGGCCTTTTCTAGCACTTTTACGGGCCGAATCAGTCAGATATTTCTTTGGCCGCGGCATTTTGAGGTTGGCCAACATCTCCTCATTACTGCGTCCACCGCGCACATCTGCTTTCGCGTTACATCATTTTTGCATACTCATGAATACTAATGAGGTATTTCAAATGGCGTTGGGAGTTTTTGCGGGTTGCAAAAACTATTTTTACATTCAATATTCGGGGGATTGCAAGCGTTCTTGGAGAAAATATTTATTTATTCCCATTTGTTTTGGTCATATCTACAATGTTGTATTAAGTGATGTCAAAAAAAAAGAACAGATTGGCTACCTTTTAAGGATGTTTAATGTGGCAACTGCTGAAACATGAATGAAACTCTTGCAGTATGGGTTAGGATTATATAAACTTTCTTCGCTTTAATAAATTGTATTTGCTCTTAATCATTTCTACCTCCAGTATCCAGCCATGTGATTACAAATGAAAATGAGCTGGTTTTTATATTTGACGTTTCGCATCAGTGTAATTGCAAAAATATTCAGCCCACATCCCATTTTAAATGAATGAAAATGAGCGTTTAAGCAATGAATTTTACTGGGTACCCGTATCTCCAGCTTTTGAATATATTCACCCATGTGGAGGCCTCCTACCCTGCAGGCATTTGTGATCGCGTTCACATCAGACTTCGTCCCGCGCCTGGTGTACCAGTACATGTACAGTCCTGATGGCTCCATGCATGGCTTTGTGAATCACACCCTGTCCTACTTCAACGTCAGCAACTTCCAGGAAGGAACCGAGCCCCTGCACCCGGAGCACCTGGGCTACCGTGTGGACATCTGCAGGTACCCCTGCACACCAACGCCTGCATACGCCACAGTTAGGAAGGGCATTTTACTGTGCTTGTGCACTGCTCTTTTAGAAAACCGCCCACTAAACAACTTCAGTAACCCTCCCTCTCTGGGGTCCAAAAAAAAAACATTTTTTCTTTCTGATTGACAGGACATTATGTTAACATGGTAAAAAAAACCAGGTTCAGCAAGTGTAAAACTTATGACCACTTTTAACTTAACTCAAGTCTTTTGCTCACTTGTTTGCCAACCGCAGGTCCAGTTCTGTGGAAAGAATATAATTGGATAGAAAGTCCGTCAGAAAGAAGAGAGTTCCAAAGTTAAACCTCTTACAGCATGGTCTGCAGATTAACCCTTTACCTCGTAGGAGTGAAATAAGTACCAGACCCCATCTCCCTGTGGAAGTTTTTGCTAGTTAGCTATTTTTGTGGTACCCTCATAAAAAACACTGCACAGCAAAAACTATAAGTTAAACAACATTATGTTGCAATAAAAGTTGTAGAACTCTGGTTTGACTTGTTCATCACCCTACTGTCCTCATGTTTGGACTCACTTTCACTTGAAGATAAGTCAGATAAATCATCTGTATTAATGGAAGAAACACTGATGTTGCTTTCAGAGTCTTCTCTTTTATACTGTAAATCCTCTGGCAAGAATCCTTCATAGTCCAATGTGTCTGAGTCCCTGTTAAATATATTTTCCATTATTTTGATCATTAAAAATTGTGGGCAAAAGTCTAGAAATTTTTGAGTGTTGCTATGCCATGAGATTATGAAAACGTCATTTTAAAAGGGTTGTTCCGATTGGATAAGACAGTATAACACCCAGTTGAAACATGAAACAAATGTTTTAATTGGTCTAAACATAGTAACTACGAGAGTGCCAGATGGCACTCTTAGGAAGTAAAGGGTTCACTTGAGTAACTGAGTCTGGATGTCTGGAAAGAGATACTGCTGTAGATTTTTTTAAATTTATGTTTTATAGCGCTCTGAGCACCACAAGACGAATGCAATTTAGTTCTATTATATTCGAGTGAAGGCAGACATCTCAACAGCCAATATCTCCAGAATTTAGAAACACACCAAAATAATCTAGATGGATAAACAGCACCACTGAGGGAGGGAAAATAAGTATTAGTGATTTTGGGGTGAACTGTCCCTGTAGCCCAGAAGTTTTCTGCTCACTTATTTGCGACTATGCCTTACTAAGTCTCTCAGGAAAACTTTAGAGGGAAATTGATATGTGTATTTAAGGTCTGAAAAAGAGGCTTTATATTTTATATTTCCTTTTTCTCCTGGCTCATGGATCCTCCCCGTTTAAAGTTCTGTATTATAGTAATCATAATAAGCCAACTGGATGGATCACTGTAGGAAGGAGACTTGCGAATTGCCTCCATTTTATGACACCTATGTGGTAAGTTAGAGTGGCAAAAATGATCATCATTACTGCGGAGTTGTGGAGGGTGTTGAGCTAGATAAACTGGCTATGATTATGGGCCAAGGTTCAGAAATCCTGTATGGGAGTTTAGCCAGGGCCCAGAGGATATGCTCAACTCTATGTAAGGATGCCATGGAATCTTTATTAGGAACTGTAAGTCAGGACTGCAGCGTTGAATTTCAACAGAAAGATGGTATGGTGCCCCCTTCACAGTGCTGAGGCATTGGGGTTTGTTCGGTTCTGAGGTAAAGACTATTCTCTACTGTCCCACCTCAGCTGGTTCTAGCAGCCACTTAGCTTCAGCCATTTGGGAAGAGTTTTGTATATTGTGGGACAGCTACCCTGAATGTAAGATGTATTCTCTGAATCTCACCTTAACGTACACTCAAACGTGAGTTTTTCAGTAGTCCTTTGTTCTGTTTTACTCTCTCCAGGTATAAAGACTACAGAGAGCCTCCGTGGGCAACAACACCGTATGAATTCTCCAAAGAATTCTGGGCTGTGCTTGCAGTTCGTCTGGCATTTGTCATCGTATTCCAGGTCTCTTTTTTACCTAAATTGTGTTCCTTATTCACATAATTTGTGTGGCTTCCAGTCAGATTCTGCATTGCAGAAGTCCCTTACAGAAAATTCATTTTACAATGATGTATGCTTGGCACCATTAAAAACGCACCCGTGAGGTATCGTGGCGCCATCAGAAATGTACGCTTAAGATATCTTTACTCGTGGCTGCTGTGGGTGGGGTCGGTCAGCGAAAGTGCCTGTTTCCGGTTCTCGGATGCACAACCAACTGATTATTGACTGGTGACAGTGCGTCATGAGCCATGCCATTTTATTGAAGTTGTAGCACTTTCATTTTTTTGTTGGCTTTATATAAGCTATTCACCACACCCAAAAAAACAAGTCGAGCGTCACTGAGCAAATCATAAACAACTCATTCATTCATTATTACAGTAGTACTCGGCCAATCCATGTGGCACATTAGTAAATATAGAATCTATAATTACTCCTTATTGGTCCCCTTGTTGCAGTTCATTTTGATCCTCTTAATAAGCCGATATGAGTTGCGTTCACATGAGAAGAGCAGGACACCACTCTCTCACACACACTCTCTCTCACTTACTTCCTCTCTCTCCCTTTCACTCACTCTTCTCTCTCTCTCTCTCTCAGAATGTGGTGATGCTGATGAGCGATATCGTGGACTGGTTGATCCCGGACATTCCTAAGGACATTAGCCAGCAAATCCACAAGGAGAAAATCCTGATGGTGGATCTGTTTATGAAGGAGGAGCGAGGGAAGCTGAACATCCGGGACAGCATGGGCATCAGGTCCGACAAGGAGGACTGCAACAACCACAGCCCCGGGCCCCGACCTCGAACAACTGCTCAGACAGACAACTGCAACTGTTAACCCCCTGCCCGTCTTTCCGTCTGTTTGTCTGTCCGTGTGTCTGTGCTCTTATTCCTGTCCCGGACATTCCACAGAATGAGACGTGTTCCCGATGAAGGAATCTCGGAGAACAACAAGCGACAATGGCAGCCCATCATGGGTTACAGGTTTTCTTGTTTTTAATGTTTAGCTTTTTTTATCAACTGCCAGTTATTCCATTCATGGTGCAGTTTTGATGTTGCCAACAATGAGACACTAGTTTTTTTTGTTTTTTTTTTTTTTACTCCGAACAGAAAAGTCCAGACGAGGGAAGTAGGGTTTGACTCCAGTTTGTCCTGTTCTCAGGTGTGTTTGTTTCTTTCTGTTTTTGCCTTTTATTTTTCGGACAGGAAACAGTTGACATACCCAGCTACACAAACTATTTGTCTGGCCATCAGAGTGGGATTTTCCATGAAGAGTTGCTTTGTATCCTTATTTTTGTTGGTTGTCAAGTATTAAATAGATTTTTGCACTTTTGCGAATTCACTGATCAGGGATTTGACCTTTTTATGTCTTTTTTTTATACAAAGATTAAAGTAAAAAATTACCTTTTTTCAACAATAATAAATGTTTTTCTTTTGAAAGCACCTGAATTGAACCTGATTTGACCAGGTGCCAATACGGATGTATGTGTTTAAAGTGGTGGATCACTCCCTGGTTTTCCCCATATAGCAGTTTGTACAGTGAAACATAAGTACAGATTTTGTTTTTTTTTGTGTTTATTTGGGATTTGAAGTTTCAAAATCAGTTTTTATTTTACTACAACATCTTAACTTGAATGTAGTCGTTACAGATTGCCTGTCTTGTGGGTAATCATTCCTGTCTAGAGGTAATATTTGTATCCCCAGACAATGAGTGGGGGATACTGTGGATGAGCGATCTTTACGCCACGTCTGTGGAGATTTCTTGCGAGCGGTCTACAGGTCACAGGTCTTTATGGATTCATTTCATGTTTGGAATGGACCTTGTGTGTGATAAAATCACGAACCTATCGATTTTTGGGAGTGATTGCTTTATTACATGTACACTACAGGCCAAAATTACGAATACCTTGTATTTTTCAGAATTTTGTGGTTTTTCTTGACTTAAAGTATATTTTTAGCAACAACAAAAAAACAGAACAACATGGAAACACATCTCTTATCCAGAAATGTGCAAAATTATTTGCTAAGAGATATACATATTCAAATTTGACTTTCTACAAAGTACCCTCCCTTAGCCTTGATTACAGCCTGACATATCCTAGGCATTCTTTTCAGCAGATTAAGGAGAGAACTTCCTGGTTACTCATTCCAGGCTTTCAAGAGTTCCTTCATGAGCTCTTTTGAACTTCATGGGCGCACTTCTCTGACTGCCTGGTCAAGTTCATCCCACAGCAACTCAATGGGTGACAAATCTAGTGACTGTGGGGGCCACACCATCATCTGAAGCACTCCGGCTTTTTCCTTTTTGTCAAGATATCTTTGGCACAGCTTGGAGGAGTGCTTGGGGTCACTGTCCTGCTGAAGCACAAAGTCCTGACCAACGGACAAAGTACGTTGGTGTTAAGGTTTGCTTACAACATAGTATGATCAGTTTGACCAACAAACTTTACAAAAAAAGTTATTATTGGCAAAGTTATTGACCCATGTCTGTGGGGCTCTAATTCAGGCTAAGGAGGAATTTGTGTTGAAAGTTGAATTTCAAGATGTACAGTTGCTAGCAAGCGACATTTTTAGTCAATACAAATGTCCCTTTGGCATTTTGTGTGCCTTTGTCCCTCAAAATTAACTTCAAGATGACAAAAGCCAGCCAAATTCTAAAAAATGGGATGGGGGGTGTTAATGATATTTTGGCCTGTAGTGTAGGATGAGTTGGCGTTTTTGGATATAGGGCGTCCAGGGATAAATGTCAACCTGCGGGCAACCGACTGGCTAGTTTATTATGACACATGTTTTCAAGAATAACCAGGTGCACATACTAGCGCTGGTAGCATGTCATTCAGCAAGCAGATTTAAACACAACTGAGGTTTATTTTCTGTCATTGGGCCGTGAGACTCCGAAGATTTCCACACTTGGATTGTAAAGTCAAAAGGAAATCATACATTGCCTGATCTAAAATGTTCTTCATTACAGATAACTGTCTGGGCAAATATTAAACACACCCTGAAACCAAAATTACAAAAAACATAAAACAAAATGCCTTTATTCAAGGGGGTAATATGAGGGTTTTATTTTTTGCCTGTTGAATGTGGTCAATTTATTTTATTTCCCATAAATATGGTACTGAGAAATGAAAATCAACATGTAGAACATGTGCAGGACTTTTTGTAAGCTTTGGAATATAAATTAAGAATTGTATAATATGTGCCAATGTAACACAACTGACCCCTGTTATGCCTTACATCTAAAACCAAGGGACAGGGGACAAAAGTAAGCCCTGGGAATAACTGATGGCACCACAGCCAAATTTTGAACATAAGTATCGGCATGCACTGTAAAATAATCTGTTTTTACTGAAGGTCTTTACCGCCTGATTTCAAACCGTACCAAAGACTAGCAGCATGGTATCATGAATATTTTATTCTCTTGTTCATTTTGGTTCACAATTCAGTCTTAAAATGGCAGTAACACAATTTTTTTCAGCAAATAGAAAATTGGTTCATTGACTAACACTCTCCCCAAGATGCTTTTGGCAGTGAAAAAAAGACTGAAAATCTATACAAAAACACGGTCCTTTGTAATATTTCAAATGCTAAATGCACAATTCCCCAAGTAAATGAGATTTGCCACTGGCTCTTTAGTAAATCTAGGGTGCTAAAACTAATGTTTAAACCTTAATTCCAAATAAAATGTTCAGAATTATTTTTCACCAACAAGCAGATATTATTTTTGAGGAGATGTTCACCATTTAACAACCGTTCCAGTTTTATGTTTGTCTGAAGTGCCCTTTATTGCAAAGAGGCGTACCTGTGTCAGAGAAAAATATGCACTAAAGCAGTGGAACATTTAAAAATCATGAGTGATTGACCTGATTTCCTCATCCTGTGATTTTATGTGTGTGTTTTTGGTAAGCGACCGTAGGGTGCATTATCATCTGTTCCTCCTTGTAAATTCTTTTCATCGTTCAGTTTGTCTTGTTCACTGCAGCGCTTTTTCAAGGGGCTAGTAGCATTATTTTTATCATGATTCCAAAGTGGTCTTCTCATTTATGTTCTTCTTAATGTCTCGCCTTAGCGTATGTGTTAGCACAGATTCTCCATCTGCTATTGTTTAATATTATTGCTCAAATGTAACTGTGCCACGGCAGGAAATAATTTTTCTATCTTGGAGAATTTGGACGAATTGGCACTTGCATTGTTGTTCTCTACACTTTTTGGGTTTTTTTCATCCGCATTCATGCAAACCTAAAGTTTCATGCCACGGCATTCTTGGCCCTTGTTATGTAAACTTTGATGGCATCTCTTTATTTTGAATGGTTCCAGTCTCATCAGAAGATGTCAGTTAATCTGTAGTCACCGTTGATGCATTTTAACTGACCGTTATACTGGAGTGCCTGTGCTGAATTAACATTATTTTAAACCTTCATGCACTAACGTCCACACCACTCTGCATCCTACAGTTATAAATACCCGTACATTAGGGCATCATAAGGTCACAATTTGGATGATGATCCTTAATCAAGAGAGGAGAGAATGGTTTAGAAACGATTTGATCGTAGAATGCATTGAGACAAGATGAGTGACAAAAAAATAAAGTTCTTTTCTGAAGCGGTACTTGCAGCTTGAGTCCCCAGCTACCTTCTAAGATTGACTTCATACAGATTACGGACTTATGTTACGATATATTCACATCTATCAGAATCATAATGTTTACATGTATCTACTGGTTATAAAAAATGTTTTTTTTCTATGCTTGCGTTGGTCCAGGACATTAGACGCCTGGATATTTAATGTATGCTATCTATGGTATTCATACTTTAAGAACTGTCTATTTTTATTGTATTGATGCAGATGTTGTTCTTGTATAGAAGATAAACTTTTTCTTTTTGATGAAAAATTATCGATGAAAATAAATCTTGATGTAAAATCTTAGATGAGTGTTCATATGCATTTGTAGAGATATGTGAACAGTATAAAATACACAGCGCAGAGATGATGAACATGCATTATCTTGAAAACTGACTCTCACACCTTCAGAAAAGGTCACCACTCGCGAAGAAAACTTGCTCTTAAAATAAATGTACTTCATTATTTCCTCTCTCTCATCCTCTCAAGCCACATTGCTTGTGAAAAGTTTATAAATTTTTTGAATCCTCAGGATCTTGGATGTGTTACAGTCTGAGCCCCCCCCCTTTCTTTTCTTTCTTACTTTTTTTTTTTTTTGAAGATTATACAACCTTGACACAGGACAGATGTAGTAGGATCCAGTCCTCAGGAAATAAGGATAGAGGAAGCTCTTGCAAATGTAAACAGACTAAATATTCCTTCTCACATGTACTGCGCTTTCTCTCCTTGATAGCATTTATAAAACAGAAACCGCGAATAAATGAACCCGAGGTCCCGCTTTAAGTTAGAATTATGCCCGAGGGACAACGTGTTCAGAAATATTCATCATTTTTATTTAGTCTAGATTTGCTTGATTGTATATATTTGAGTTGTATGACTAAACTTGGACATATCTTTTATGGCCAATGTTAATTTTGCTCTCAGAAGCATGATTCATAGGAGGGATTTTTCCAAGGTATGAAGTGTGCATATTTAATTTGTGCATCTTTAATAAGTTGATCATCAGTTGCTTCAAAAATACTGAATGGTAATTACAGCCTTCTCATAAAAATGTACAAAAAAGCATATTAATCATATTGTCATAAATGGGGTTAACCACCAAAATCACAAGTGTTATTCACACAGAATTTCATTAGAATTTATGGTTTCATATGAACTGGCAAAGGTCTGTTCAATACAGGCTACGTTACTGTCATATTCTGAGTCTGCAGTACATAGTCCATCATTTGATTCTGTGCAGAGATTGCCATCTGCTGGCTATGATAGGAAAATTGCAAATTTTTGTCTGCTGTTTGAGATTGCCACATAAAAATATAATGGGGAAGTACAAACCTCAATTCCAACGAAGTTGGGGCGTTGTGTAAAACATGAAAAAAAAAACAATACAATGATTCGCAAATCCTTTTTGACCTATATTCAATTGAGTACACTGCAAAGACAAGATATTTAATGTTCAAACTGATAAACTTATTGCTTTCTGGGAAATATTCACTCACTTTGAATTTAATGCCTGCAACATTTTCCAAAAAAGCTGGGACAAGGGCAACAAAAGACTGGGAAAGTTGACGAATACTCAAAAAAAACACCTGTTTGGAACATTCCACAGGTGAACAGGAAACAGGTGAGTGTCATGATTAGGTATAAAGGAGCATCCTCGAAAGGCTGTCGTTCACAAGCAAGGATGGGGGGAGGTTCACCACTTTGTGAACAACTGGGTGAGCAACAGTGCAACAGTTTAAGAACAAAGTTTCTCAATGTACATTTGCAAGGAATTTAGAGATTTCATCATCTACAGTTCATAATATCATCAGAAGATTCAGAGAATCCAGAGAAATCTCTGCACGTGAGCGGCAAGGCTGAAAACCTACACTGAATGCACATGACAGTGAGTCCCTCAGGCGGCACAGCATTAAAAACCGACATCATTCTGTAAAGGATATTACCATGTGGGCTCAGGAACACTTCAGAATACCATTGTCAGTTAACACAGTTCGTTGCTACATCTACAAGTGCAAGTTAACCCTTTCGCAGGCACAGCGACATTTTTGTCGTTTTAACCAACGTGTTTTATAAAGTCTTCTCTCATTGGCCGATTGCGGGAATTCCCTTGTTAGTTACACTCATTACCATTGGCTGTCTCTCAGGTCACCCAGCACTGTATTTTTAGCCGTGAACGAGGCATGGGATTTCCTAAAAACGCTAAATACGAGACTACTTCCGGGTCAAATTGTGGGACATGTGAACATGGCATCGACGAGTACAAACAGCCGGCATTCTAGCCGTGTTTCTAAACGTAAATACAACGTGGATGAAGTTTTTGCTTTATTGAATGACTCTGACGATGAGTTTGAATATCCAGAGAGCGGGAGTGACTTGGATCCAAACGATTTTAGCGATTCTGGAGAGGATTAAAACATAAAAACATCAGTTATGGGAAACTTATTATGAGATTTGGTGTTATTTTATTGTTATTTTGAATAACAATCATATTTTGGTAAAAACCCAAAATTAATCCATCCGTGGGGGTATGCATCTGGGCCAAAATTTGCCTGCGAAAGGGTTAAAACTCAACCATGCAAAGTCAAAGCCATATATCTACAACACCCAGAAACGCCGCCGGCTTCTCTGGGCCCGAGCTCATCTGAGATGAACTGTCACAAAGTAGAAAAGTGTCCTGTGGTCTGACGAGTCCACATTTCAAATTGTTTTTAGAAATCATGGACGTTGTGTCTTCCGGGCTAAAGAGGAAAAGGGCCATCCAGATTTTTATCAGCGCAAAGTTCAAAAGCTAGCATCTGATGATTTGGGGATGTGTTAGTGGCCATGGCATGGGTAACTTGCACATCTGTGAAGGCACCATTAATGCTGAAAGGTACATACAGATTTTGGAGCAACATACGCTGCCATCCAAGCGATGTCTTTTTCAGGGACGTCCCTGCTTATTTCAGCAAGAAAATGCCAAGCCACAGTCTGCACGTGTTACAACAGCGTGGCTCCGTAGTAAAAGAGTGCGGGTAATAGACTGGCCTGCCTGCAGTCCAGACCTGTCTCCCATTGAAAATTTGTGGTGAATTATGAAGCGCAAAATATGACAACGGAGACTCCGAACTGTTGAGCAACTGAAGTCATACATCAAGCAAGAATGGGAAAGAATTCCACCTACAAAGCTTCTACAATTAGTGTCCTCAGTTCCCAAACATTTGTTGAGTGTTGTTAAAAGGAAAGATGATGTAACACAGTAGTAAAAATGCCCCTATCCCAGCTTTATTGGAATATGTTGCAGGCATCAAATTTAAAATGAGTGAATATTTCCCAAAAAAAAAGCATCAGTTTGAATATTAAATATTTTGTCTTTGTAGTGTATTCAATTGAATATAGGTTGAAAAGGATTTGCAAATCATTGTATTCTGTTTTCATTCACGTTTTACACAACTTCCCAACTTCATTGGAATTGGGGTTTGTACATGGGGGTAAAAAATGTGATTGCAGAATACCTATTGAGGAGGAGTAATAGTGGTCTTTCTGTTACCCCTTCAGCTAGAGAGCCAAATTGGATGTTTAATACTTCTTGAAACAAGATCCACACACCCTCAAATCAAGTGGCAAACAAAGCCAGGCTGTAACAGTGAGTGCCATAGCTATTTAAAAAGAGGTAGTAGGGGGCTTATTCCAGCTGTTTGTTTGACACCTCATTCTTTTCCTTGCCTTTTCTCCTTGCTCCACCAATTTAAGGAGGCAAGGATACAATAAAATGGGCAGTTACAGGTATGTCAGAAGAATAATGGATCTGCAGGTCAACAATTATGTCACTCATTCTGGGAAAAATTGCAATCAGGACTCCAATCTAGATTTCTTTGGGAAGCTTATAACTCTGGGATCTTAACTTCTGGAAGGAACATATAAACAGACTGTTCAGGTACCTTATCATGCCTCTTGGTGCACAGCCAATTAGCTCACACAAGCCATTTCAGATTTGGTTCCTTTGTGATGTTGAATGGGGACGAGATCACCGAGTAACAAAAAAGGTCCGATTAACTTCTGCCCCTTTTGAAGTCACAAAGGACAAATTTTACTCTCCAAAAACGCGATGGGATTATATCTGTCAGATCATTTTTGAGATCTTCAGCCGACAACTGAGAGGTGAGATGTCAGTGAGAGTGCGGCGTTTAAACACATTGGGCCTGATTTACTAAGACCTTTAGCACATGCAAAATCTTTTTGCCCGTGCAAAACCAATAACATTGCCTATGATTGGCCAGGGTACTTGCCTTGCACCAATCAGTGGCAATGTTACTGGTTTTGCACGGGCAAAAAGATTTTGCATTTGCTGAAGGTCTTAGTAAATCAGGCCCATTGAGCGCAAAGGGAAGCTTCCCCTCTCGCAGAACATAAAAACGGACTGTACAGTGCCCTCTGCAGTCGAAACGAAGTGCATGCGTTGCTTTCTCAAGATGCGAGACTGCTTTGGAATAGAATGCAGGAAGATTGGCATCAGAACTCCAGCCAGAGTGTACAGTTAACACTGAAACTAAATACAGTATGTAAGGCATAATCAACTTGTAGGTGTGCATCACACGGTTTTAAGGCACGACGCGGAGGCGAATAACCACGCAACGCGAAGCGTCCGGAAACTTCCCATTTTGTCACCTTTTTCGCATTAGTCTCATCCTTCTCCTCTATCATTTGAAGCTCTTCGGGGGTCAGTTCCTTGTGCCGTTTTCCGCTTGGTTTTGGTTTTTTTCTTCTCCATCTCTTTTTCTTCTGCTACATTCCATTCTTCAAAATTCTTGTGCTCTTCACATACGTTAACAGAATTGTTAAAATCATCCATTTGTGTTTTGTTGTGCTCTGCTCTCGACAGTTGATAGTTTGACAGCGACGCTCTCTAACGTTGCTATGGTTACAGGTTGGCTAGCGGATGAATTTCGAATGGTGAAACTACCGTAGCCGAACTACCTGTGCGTTCCACGGTTTTAACGCATACCTGCCAGCCAATCGGGAAAGAATATTCACTCAGACCATGGTATAAGTCCTGCTAATACCCGTTGGTAGTCGTCGCTTCAATATTCCAACTGCAAAACACAAATGAAAACGGCTAACAGACTGAGGTATTTAACACTCCTTATAAAATGAAATCAGGATGTACTGAACACGGCTCAATAAGCACTGAGGAGTCAAAATATTGTGACCACCTGTCTAAAATGTGGGTGGTCATCCGCGTGTTGCCGAAACGTCAAAGTCATTCAGGTCCAATTTCCCCCAAATTCAACATGTTGACTATGAGGACTAACCGTCCACTAACCATCTAAGTTCTATAAATTGTGTTCGAATAGTTAAAAAATTGCATCTTATCATCTAATTCCTAACCACTTTCCTTCAACCTTGTTGGAAAACTTTGTGAGATAAAGGCAAGGTATAATGAAACGACTAGGGACGACAACTGCGCGAATAAGTGCATCCAAATGCAGTTGTGTTGCTCCCTTGACATGTTCATTTGTTTTCGTGATTAGCCAGATGGATGGTACTTGCTTTAAATATTGCTGCCACACAGAAATGTGGGATAGCATTATCTCCTCGCTTTTCAAAATGGATGGTTCTGTGTACCAAATGATAAATGTGATAAGTAAGGAAGTATTGATGCACCTTTCCTTTACATTGACAGAATTCAAACACACGCTTATCATAGCAGCCATGTAAATAATTCCGGGTCATTTTCAAGGATTTAGGAACTCTCTACTGCAAAAAAAAAAAAAAAAGACTATTCAAACGAAATTCTTTGCCGTTTCTCAAAGCGCAGGCTGCATCCTTCAAAGGCTGCATTTTTAGAGGTCGTCACTTATTTAAATGTGGTATTAAGATAATCTAAAATATTTACTTCCTGTGTCAGAGGTCAGTATGTTTTGGCTCATTGCTTCATGTGACTGATTTCCTTTGAAATCATTTTATTAGAAATGAGTTCAGCTTCACATGAGGGAGAGAGAGGTAGTTTTTGACCAACTTGATTTTCAAAGAAAAACATTTATTCAGCAATGGAGTCTTGCGCGATGAGTGTGCATAGAGGCCATGGCAGTTGTGCATTACTTATTGTTTTCTTTGAAACAACAGTACCAATTCCAGGTCTTTCAGAAGCTCTCTGTGTGTGGTTTTTGGCTCTTGGACAACTCTTCTGATTATTCTTTTGAATCCTCTGTCAGAAATCTTACAAGGGGGCACCTGGTTGCGGCCGGTTTATGGTGAAATGATGTTCTTTCCACTGCTGGTTTATGGCCCCAACGGTGCTCACTGGAACATTCAGAGGTTTAGAAATATGTATGTAACCAGTGCCATCAGTATATTTTGCAACAATAAGGTTAAGAAGGTCTTGAGAGAGCTCTTTGCTTTTACCCATCATGAGATGCTTCTTGTGTGACACCTTGGTAATGAGAAACCTTTTTATTGACCATCAATTAAGACTAAACCAGCTGATATTAATTTGCACTGATAGGGGGCAGAATTGCTTCCTAAATACTGACAGATTTCAGCTGGTTTTTTCTGTTTTTTGGCTTTTCAGACTTTTTGCACCTCCTTTTCTCCATGTGTTCAATACTTATTCCCTGTGTTATTCCACTTTATTACACATAATTTATGGACTTATTTGTTTTGTTTTCTTTGTATGAGTGGATTACTTGGGTTATTGCCGACATTTGGTCAAAATTTAATGTCAATAGCCCCATTAGAAATATATTTACTGAGCAAAATTTTGACGCGTTCAATACTTATTTTCCCCGCTGTATTTAGCTCTGGACAAACAAGAGTGGTGTGGTATATTTAGTTCTGGACACACAAGAGAGGTGTGATATATTTAGGTCTGGCCAAACAAGAGAATCATGATGTATTTAGCTCTAAACACACAAGAGTGGTGTGATATATTTAGCTCCGGACACAGAGGAGAGAGGTGTGATACATTCAGCTCCAGACACAAAAGAGAGGTGTGATATATTCCACTCTGGACACAGAGGTGTGAGATATTTAGATCCGGACACATAAGAGAGGTGTCATTTATTTAGTTATGAACACAAGAGTGGTGTGATACATTTAGCTGTGGACACAGAAGAGAGATGTGATATATTTAGCTCTAGACACAAGAGGTGTGACATGTTTAGCTCTGGACACGAGTGATGTGATATATTTAGCTCTGGATACACGAGAGGTGTGATATATTTAGCTCTCGACACAAAAGTGATGTGATATATTTAGCTCTGGATACACGAGAGGTGTGATATATTTAGCTCACGACACAAAAGTGATGTGATATATTTAGCTCAGGACACATGAGAGGAGTGATTTGTTTAGCTCTGGACACAGGAGAGGTGTGATATATTTAGCTATGAACACAAGAGGTGTGATATATTTAGCTCTGGACAGACAAGTGTGGTGTGATGTATTTAGCTCTGGACACACAAAAGTGGTGTGATATATTTAGTTCTGGACACACGAGAGGGGTGATATGTATAGCTCTGGACACAAGAAAGGTACAGCATATTTTGCTCTGGACACACAAGAGGTGTGATATATTTTGTACTGGATATGGAAAAGAGATGTGATATGTGCTTATGTGACACTGACTTCAGTCTATTCTAGATCTTTGTCCAACAGAGCACCTTTAGGGTAAGGAAAAGTAAAGAAGTGTGTTGTATGAATGAGAGGCTAAAAATGATTGCAGGAACTGCATAATGGTCTCAAGTCAAAATGGACCCAAATTCTATGTTTTCGGCATTGTGTTGCGGCATCCATACATTAATGATTTCAGGCTGTTCCATCAGCAGAAGAAACTTAGACTTGGTATCAAATGTGCCCAGTAATGTGGCTGGTCAATCTGTGGCATTAAAAGTAGTTGGCATAGGTGCCATGGCCATCTCATGATAGAAAGGAAGATCACCATCAAGTATGTGAGAAATATTTTCCTCTCAGGAATTTTCAGTCACTTTGTGGACAAAAATCACTCCTTGTAATGTGATAGAACGGATACATTATATATTCCCTGAGTCCTTACTGTACTTTACCTCCAGTTCTTGAATGCTGTGCCTGTAAAGTTTCCAGAAGCTAAAGTGCTCACAAGCAATGGTTTGGGTGAAACTTGAGAGGAAATTTGGTTTCTTGTCACATTGCCCTTGTTATGTTTCAATTTTTAACACATTCAACATTAAAACTATATGATAGCAAGGGACCTTTTTTAATGATAGCAAACTAATCCTACTAAAATGTAAACTCCCAAACTACCAAACTCCCAAATATAAGTCTAAAGTAGAATATGTATCAGTGCCCACAAGTAAACTTGGAGGGTTATTAGTTTCATACGTACAGTGCCGTGAAAAAGTATTTGCCCCCTTCCTGATTTCTTACTTTTTTGCATATGTTTCACACTTAAATGTTTCAGATCATCAAACAAAGTTTAATATAAGAAAAAGATTATCCGAGTAAATACAAAATGCAGTTTTTAAATGATGATTTCATTTATTAAGGGGAAAAAGCTATCCAAACCTACCAGGCCCTATGTGAAAAAGTAATTGCCCCCCTTGTTAAATCATGAATTAACTGTGATTAACCACATTTTTTGAGTCTAGTTTCACTAGCCACATCCAGGCCGGATTACTGCCAGACCAGTTGAATCAAGAAATCACTTCAATAGAACCTGTCTGACAAAGTGAAGTAGGCTAAAAGATCTCAAAAAGCAACATGTCATGCCGCGAACTAAAGAAATTCAAGAACAGATGAGAAACAAAGAATTTGACATCTATCAGTCTGGAAAGGGTTGCAAAGCCATTTCTAAGGCTTTGGGACTCCGGCGAATCACGGTGAGAGCTATTATCCACAAATGGAGAAATCTTGGAACAGTGGCAAACCTTCCCAGGAGTAGCCGGCCTACCAAAATTACTCCAAGAGCGCATCAACTACTCATCCAGGAGGTCACAAAAAACCCAAAACAACATCTGAAGAACTGCAGGCCTCACTTGCCTCAGTTAAAGTCATGATTCAACAATAAGATAGAGACTGGGCAAAAAATGGCATCCATGGGAGAGTTCCAAGGCGAAAACCACTGCTGACCAAAAAGAACACGAAGGCTTGTCTCACATTTGCCAAAATACATCTTGATGATCCCCAAGACTTTTGGGAAAATATTCTGTGGAATGACGAGACATAAGTTGAACTTTTTGGAAGGTGTGCGTCCCATTACATCAGGCGTAAAACTAACAGCATTTCATAAAAAGAACATCATACCAAAAGTCAAACATGGTGGTGGTAGGGTGGTGGTTTGGGGCTGCTTTGCTGCTTCAGGACCTGGACGACTTGTCATAATTGATGGAACTATGAATTCTCTCTACCAGAAAATCCTGAAGGAGAATGTCCAACCCTCAGATTGTGATCTTGAGCTCAAGTGCACTTGGGTTATGCAGCAGGACAATGATCTGAAACACACCAGCAAGTCCACCTCTGAATGGTTTAAAAAAAAAAAAAAAATGAAGATTTTGGAGCAGCCTTATCAAAGTCCGGGCTTAAATCCTATTGAGATGCAGTGGCATGACCTTAAACAGGCTGTTCACGCTCAAAACCCCTCCAATGTGGCTGAATTAAAATAATTCTGCAATAAAGAGTGGGCCAAAATTCTTCCACAGTGATGTGAAAGACTCATTGGCAGTTATTGCAAACGTTTGATTGCGGTTGTTGTCGCTAAGGGTGGCACAACCAGTTATTAGGATTTAGGGGGCAATTACTTTTTCACATAGGGCCAAGTAGGTTTGGATAGCTTTTTTCCCTTAATAAATGAACTCATCATTTAAAAACTGCATTTTGTATTTACTTGGGTTGTCTTTGTCTAATATTAAAATTTGTTTGATGATCTGAAATATTTAAGCGTGACAAATATGCAAAAAAAGAAGAAATCAGGAAGGGGGCAAATACTTTTTCACGGCACTGTAGATTATAGGATGAAGCAACAGCTCAAATTTGCACTGCACTAAATCCCAAGACTATTTGGTCCTTTAGAATCACCAAGTTTGAACTGAGATTGGAAAATTGGCTTTCAAATGTGGAACAACATTTTGAGGAGAGCAAAATTAGTCAAACTAATTGCTTTAAATCCTCTTAAATCTCTTTTAGCAGACTCCCAGTAGTGTGAATGTGTTTGATAACTGAGCTTTAACCTTGTTTTGCCATTATTGCTTTTATTGAATGAATATCCAATATCATGCGTTTTATTGCTCTAATATATTGCTTTTATTGTTTCTCAGACTTTGGATTGCTCTTTGATGGGTCAATAACTATTTTTAGCTCGCCGGGACAAATGTCCTCCGAGAGCTATTTCCATACCCTCTGCGTCGGCGTAGGCGTCCGCGGACAGCAAGGTTAAAGTTTTCCAGCGAGCTGTGTTGTCTTCTGACAACTCTTGTTTATATTAATTAGTGAATTATTGTTACTTATATTGTATATTTGTTTTGTAATCAGGGCATCCTTAAAAAAGAGAACTTGCTCTCAATGGCCTTCCCTGTGTAAACTACGAATTGATTTATTAATACATAGGAGCATCTGTACATTTTTCTCACACAATTCTAAGGGTCGTCTCTCGGGAAATTTCCTAATCTCTGGGTGATTTCACATGGTACGACCCCTTAGGTGGTGGAGCGGGAAGATTCGCAGCGTGAATGCACAGCCGACAAATCTGCAATTGCATGATGCTATCACGTCACCATGGATCAGAATCTTAATGGAATGTTTCCAGGACTTTGCTGAATTCATGCCACGAAGAATTAAGGCTGGTACGGTGGAAACGGAGGGTCCTACCCAAGTAGAAAGGTGTACCTTAATAATAGCGTGTGAGTGTACAGCTTATTAAAGTGTATGACTATAATTTGTTTCATCGGGTAACAGAGAAATAGCGTCTGGTTCGGGTAAAGGGAGAATTGTCTGAGTGTGTATTTTTATTTACTCGCGAGTGTCTCAGGGTGGTGTGACTGACGCAATGCCATGATGTAGAAAGAGAGAGAGAGAGAGAGAGAGAGAGAGAACAGTAACGTCGCACGAATTAGGAATTGTCTCAAAAGACTTATGAAAGCGTTCGTAGATGTGGCAGCTAATCGAATGTAAATTGCCTTAATATAATCCACAGTTGAAGTATCAAACTAAATATAAACTACCGCCGTCGGCAACTTTCGGCTGGAAATGAAAGTGAAACAACTACTAGGTTTAGTTTAAAGTGGAAGGTGGCCTACTCAGATTGCGGGAAATAGTTTTTTCCTCAAAACCCTCTAGGTCGAGCGTTTGCCTCTCAGGTGCAACGAAAATGAACCAGTTTCCCGACGTGTTGCTCCGCATTTCGAATGATCTGAGACCAGACGATGTACAAGCGATGAAGTTTTTGTGCCCGGACATAGGGAAGCGGAAACTCGAGAAGATCAGCAGCGGGATTGACCTGTTCCAGTGCCTGCTGGAAATGAACATGATCGGGCCTGACAACACGCAGTTGCTCCGAAAACTATTAACCAGCATTAAGAGGGCCGACCTCCTTGAAATATTATCCAACTTTGAAACGTATGGACCGGGCGAACTGGGGGTCCAGCTCGATCCCAGTGTGCGAGGTCAGTGTTTTAATGTAACGTAGGCTTGGCTTCTGTGCACATTTAAAATTGAATTGACAAGCTACAACTTTTGTAGCTTGCTAGGTTGCTAACAAGTAGGACATTTTACTTCCCGGCGATATTAGCTAAAGTATCGTAGCAAACTCTGCTTTTGGCTTTGCCTCAAGACTAAGCTACACCGGTTGACCGCTCTGTTGTTAAATCCATAATCGCTTTTATTATTGACTTATCAGTAGTTTGAGTTAGTAAAGTTATTTGCGTTGAAATTCAACTATTTTAATGCATGTAGCTGTCAAATCATGCCCTACATGTGTTACAAAAAGGGGCGGCTACTACTAATGCAGTAAAATGATGCACATGTAGATGTCCCCGGTATCTTCTAAAAATGTGCCCCACTGTTAATTCACTCCTAATGAATAGAATTGTAGATATACGGTGGACTGACCCGACTGTCATTTCTATTTGCTTTGGTGCAGAAAAACTGGATATGGCGTCAGATCTACTTGCGGATCAACTGGGAAGGAACTGGCGAAGGTATGGCCGAAAACTAGGAATTACGGACGTTAAACTTGAGCAAATAGACGAGAGATACCCTAAAGACCTTCAGGAAAGAGCCGTTGCGCTTCTGAGGGAGTGGCGGAAGGCGCGGGGAGCCGAGGCCAAGGTGGAGGAGCTGATAAGCGCCCTTCGATCCTGCGACTTGAACTTAACCGCTGATCAGCTGAGCAGGAAGCTCACGGGAAACGAGGGCTGATTTTGACTCAACATCTTTCGCAGTGTTTAATTGCAAAACGCACAAATTGCCTGTCTGGGTAAATTAAGCAAAGTTTTTCTCTTTTACTCATGTCATTGGTCAACCCAATGAACTGGTCTAGATACTCGGTAGGCTTTCCAAAATGTGGTTGATGGCTCATACACATTTTAAGAATTGCCTGCTTTCTCCTCTTGGTGGTGTATGTGATCCTTTTCTTATAACCATAAAATATTGAAAACCGGAATTTTCCAGGCAGATAAGCGTGCCTTTAATGATTTTTGATTTTTTTGAGATTTAGATATCATATAATTATACATTTTCTGCGTTGTAAGCACTTTGTGTATCAGAGTAATGTGAGAAATTCTCAGGTTCGAAACGGATTACTTGACGGCAATAGCTGTGATGTCTCTGCTCATCGGCTTGCGTATGTGCTGTTCATTGGGTGCTGCTGAATATTAAAATTTTCTATGAAATTTGAAAAAATAAAGGGATGATGTAAATGACAGTTTCAACTTGTTTTCTGCCTGTGGTTACTGCTATAACTGTAAATGATATTAATGGGTACTTTTGGTTACTTTTAGTGTGTGTGTGTGTGTGTGTGTGTGTGTATTTGTGTGCTCGTGTGAGTGTTGAGCTTTTTCCCCTCTCCGATGCAACCTCTTTCTGTTTGGTAAATATTGGGTTCAGATACCGTATTAAAACAAGAGGCCCATGGGCCTTAACGATCACCTGAGTTGTATAAAAACTGATGTTATTGATGTCAATGAACCAAATTTACCCAAAAGTATCATTTTCCTATGTAAAGTATAGTAAACTTCACCCCCTCCCCAGGGGCAAACATGGAGCCTAGGGGCTATGAAATTAACAATTTGATAAAGCACCTCAAGACCCTTTCATCTATGAAGAGTATTGGTTTCCAGCCTATCTCGGTCTGTAGAAGATTGTTGAAATTTTTGGCAATATGACCCCATTTGGGCCCCACCCATCAGCCGCTGGGGAAGAGACAGGGTCAAAAATGTCATCGTATCAAACTCATCTCATGGTTATAATGCCAATCAAGTTTGAATGATTTCCAGTAGAAAATGAACAAAATATACCCAAAAGTATTATTTTCCTATATAAACTATAGTAAATTTCACCCCCTCCCCAGGGGCAAACATGGAGCTCGAGGGTCATGAAGTTCACAATTTTGATAAAGCACCTCAAGAGCCTTCCATCTATGAAGAGTATTGTTTTCCAGCATATCTGGGTCTGGAGAAGATGATTTTTAAAATTTCAGCCAATTTGACCAGTTTTAGCCGCGCCCCTCAGAGCACCTGGGGGTGGGCATCATATAATTAACAATTTTGGTGCATATTTGACCAAGAAAGGTTCCTGCAAAATTTTATTGAAATCGGATCAGCGGTTTCTGAGAAGAAGTCAAAAATGTATTGACCAGTTTTAGCCCCGCCCCTCAGAGCCCCTGGGGGTGGGCAATATATAATGCACAATTTTGGTGCATATTTGACCAAGGAAGGTTCCTGCAAAATTTAAAGAAATCGGATCAGCGGTTTCTGAGAAGAAATGGAAAATGTATTGACCACTTTCAGCCCCACCCCTCAGAGCCCCCGGGGGTGGGCACCATATAATTAACAATTTTGGTGCATATTTGACCAAGGAAGGTTCCTGCAAAATTTTATTGAAATCGGATCAGCGGTTTCTGAGACGAAGTTGAAAATGTAAATTGTTTACGGACGACGCACCACGACGGACAAAAGGCAATTAGAGTAGGTCACACTAGACTTTGTCTCAGGTGACCTAAAAAGTCAAATGATCTCCATATTTGACTTTTCTTTCCTATTGTGCAGTAGTGAGGTATTTATTATGAACAAAAACATTTGGGTATGCAATTTTAGGGAAATGTCACTGGTACGTGCCAGCCACTGACGTTATCTTTCAGTCTGCTTGAGTGAAATTCAACCCTCTGATGCTGACTGAATGTCCATTACTAAGCCAATAAAATGGTGAATGTGAGGTTAGGGTGCATATATGTACAAACCCCAATTCCAATGAAGTTAGGACGTTGTGTAAAACGTGAATAAAAACAGAATACAATGATTTGCAAATCCTTTTCAACTTATATTCAATTGAGTACACTACAAAGACAAGTTAATTAATGTTCAAACTGATGAACTCAATTGTTTCTTTGGAAATATTCACTCATTTGAATTTGATGCCTGCAACACGTTCCAAAAAAGCTGGTATAGGGGCAACCAAAGACTGCAAAAGTGGAGTGCTCAAAAAACACCTGTTGGGAGCATTCCACAGGTGAGCAGATTAAATGGAAACAAGTTAAATGGAAGGGATATTACTACGTGGGCTCAGGAACACCGGAAAACCATTGTCAGTTGACACAGTTCGTCGCTTCATCTACGAGTGCAAGTTAAAACTCTACCATGCAAAGCGAAAGCCATATATCAACTACGCCCAGAAACGCCGCTGGCTTCTCTGGGCCCAAGCTCATCTGAGAAGGACTGACGCCAAGTGGAAAAGTGTGCTGTGGTCTGACGAGTCCACATTTCAAATTGGCATGGGTAACTTGCACATCTGTGAAGGCACCATTAATGCTGAAAGGTACATACAGGTTTTGGATCAACATATGCTGCCATCCAAGCGACGTCTTTCAGGGACGACCCTGCTTATTTCAGCAAGACAATTCCAAGTGCAAGTTACCCATACCATGGGCACTAACAAATCCCCATACCATCACAGATACTGGCTTTTGAACTTTGCGCTGATAACAATCAGGATGGTCCTTCTCTTCAGCCTGGAGGACACGACGTCCATGATTTCCAAAAACAATTTGAAACATGTACTCGTCAGACCACAGCACACTTTTCCACTTTGCGTTGGTCCTTCTCAGATGAGCTCGGGCCCAGAGAAGCCGGCGGCATTTCTGGGTGTTGTTGATGTGTGGCTTTCGCTTTGCATGGTACAGTTTTAACTTGCACTTGTAGCGACGAACTGTGCCAACTGACAATGGTTTTCTGAAGTGTTCCTGAGCCCACATCCCTTACAGAATGATATTGATTTTTAATGCAGTGCTGCCTGAGGGACTGACTGTCACGGGCATTCAATGTTGCTTTTTCGGCCTTGCCACTCACATGTAGAGATTTCTCCGTATTCTCTGAATCTTTTGATGATATTATGGACTGTAGATGATGAAATCCCTAAATTCCTTGCAATTGCACGTTGAGAAACGTTGTTCTTAAACTGTTAGACTATTTGTTCACGTGGTAAACCTCGCCTCATCCATGCTTGTGAACAACTGAGCCCTTCAGTGATGCTCCTTTTATACCTAATCATGACACTCACCTGTTTCCAATTAACCTGTTCACCTGTGGAATGTTCCAAACAGGTGTTTTTTGAGCAATCCTCAACTTTCCCAGTCTTTTGTTGCCCCTATCCCAGCTTTTTTGGAATGTGTTGCAGGCATAAAATTAAAAATGAGTGAATATTTCCAAAAAAACAATAAAATTTATCAGTTTGAACTTTAAATATCTTGTCTTTGTAGTGTACTCAATTGAATATAGGTCGAAAAGGATTTGCAGATCATTCTATTCTGCTTTTATTCACATTTTACTCAACGTCCTAAATTCATTGGAATTGGGGTTTGTATTTGGTATTTATTATTTTGATTAATGTTGGATTTATTTTGACATTGGATCAGCTAGAATTGTATCAAACCAGTAGCACGGTCCCAGATTGGTTCACTGCTTTAATTTTTTTTAAAAATAAGGCAATTGATAAATACTGCATTAAGCATGTGAGCAGAGGTTGCTTAAAAGTTGTCTGATGCATCATTATCGATTGAAAGTTCGTGGAATGAAAATATACATGTTACACAATGTGTTTTTATTGTTTAAATCTTCAAAACGAATTATCTTGATTATTTTTATATCCCAATCTGTCTATCTAACACAAGTTACTGAGGCTGAGCATAGGTTGGTAGGCGGATGATGTATCTTGCTACCTTGTGAGGTATTCTGTAAGATCTGCTGTGTTCTCACATGTTGCACGTGGTAATATTCAGTGTGTTCCAGTAAAATTGCACTGGATAAGTCTTTCTGCTGGGTGAATAGGATTCGTTTTGCTCCTTTTTAATAGCTGAAGGTTTAGCCACTGAATACCATTAACTCAGGAGGTATTCCCTGTTAAAAGACAGTTCACCTCCGGCTTTCCATTCCTGCTTCAGATGTTATTTTACAGAACAAGTTTGATCACATTACACCCACTGTTGGAGGCCAAATGTGCTTGCTGAAAAATGAGTAATTATTGTATAAGCATTTTCATGGTGTTATTCATGTTACAAATTAGATTTTATTTTTTGTGTGGAACAAATCAATGAATCGGTCTCTTTGTGATCCATACAGTTGATACCAAAAGATGAGGCAGAGAAGATAAAATGGGTATGTCAGACAAAGCAACATCAAATTGAGACAGCCCATCACTACACATCAAACATCTGTTTATGAACTAAAAGCCAAAAAAAAATTACAGTCAACCCTTCCCTTGAAAGAATTTAGTTTTTCTTGCATGTCCTGAAAGCCATTATGCAATATTTCCAAAATCATAGTACAGTAAGAAAGGCTTTGTCTCTGAAGGTATGATACTTTATGTGGAACAGGCAAGACACTGGAGTTGGTTTACTTGCATTGACTGGATATTTTCACTCCTTCTAAAAATCAGGTAGTATGTTAAACTCAGGGAGAAATGTACCCTCTTGGAAGGATGAATTCCTTGCATTCCACAAACTCCCTTTCCCTGCCCATTGACAGCATGATTAATAGCAATGCACTCAGGGCCTCACTCGCAAAGACCTTTTGTATGTGCAAAATCTTTTTGCCCCTGCATAACCAGTAATATTGTCAATGATTAGTGCAAAGGAAATACCCTGGCCAATCACTGGTCTTGTGATTGTTTTTGCAAGGGCAATAAGATTTTTTGACTGTCAAAGGTCTGAGTGAATTTGGCCCTCGCACTATGGCAAACGTGTAAGGGCATGGGCTTGTACTGTACCTTTCACGTGTATGTTTGAAAATGTTTTCATTGTCCATTGTCTGTTTTTCATGAACTAATCGTTTGAAAGGGCATGTTTTGATTTGTTTAATTTGCAAATTACTGGAATGACAATACTACTCACACAGCCACTTATTTTGTTCTAGCATGTAGCATCTATGGCAATATTCTGAAAATGTTCTAGGAAAATACGATGGACTCTGGATCTTCAGGCCAGACGACAGGGTTGGAGTATCTCTGAAACGGCGGGGCTTGTGTGCGTGTGTGGGGGGGTCCTCGTTAGCAGTGGTGAGTACCTACTGACAGAGGTTTCAGGAGAGACAAACCACTAACCAGAAACAGGGTTTTGGGTGCCCATAGCTCATCAACACACAAGAACTGGACCTTGGAGCAATGAAAGAAAGTTGCCTGTCCTTCTTTACATCATATATATCAGCTGGGGACATACGTGTTGCCATTTACCTGGGACAATGGAGCAGATGTGACAAGGGTGGATCAACTGCATATTGGGCAGGTGATCATGATGTTTTGGCTCATCGGTGTTAATAGAGTACCATTCAAATGTTTGGACATACCTATTCATGTTTATTTTCTTTAAATGAGGTGAATCTTTTGATCACCTTCTCTTTGTTAAATTGATGAAAGAAAATTCAGCCCAAACATTTGTAATGTAGCAAATTACAATTACTCCATGAAATGACTGTTTTTACTTTGGTCTTTGTGCGTGATTGCGAAGGCAGATTTGAAGCAGCCATTACTCCAGTGTACAAACAACACGGTGCGTCACCTCATCTTTATGCAATTGTATTGATGCGCCATTATGTTGCGAGAGAGACTACTCCCCATATTACGTGGAGCACAAGCTTAAAACATCTGATTCCAATGCCATCCAGCACATCGACATTCATAAAGGTACACTTTGTTTTGATAATGACTGGAAAGTGAACTGCTTTCTATTAATTGTCCGCTATCGTGTCACCAGGTGCACAGCCAATAAGCCATTACAAGCCATTTCAAAACCTTTTCCTTTGTGACATCACATGGTGAAGTGACTGCCATGAATCAAGACTGACTGATCAACTTCAGCCAACTAGTTGATCAGTTCCTCCATTACTCTGGGTGGTCCCTTATAGTGGGTAATTAGCTGTGCACCTGGTGACATGATGGGGAACCTATGAAATATATACGCTTTCTGTAACACCACTACAGGCAGCAGTATTAAGAAACTGGGCCTGTAATCTAAAAGTGATGTGCTCAGTTGCTCGGTGGTGCAAGGTAGTAAAAATTAATTACCCTGAAGGAAATGCAGAATACTGAGCTATTGCAATAGGGTTACTTATGTACTACACAAATAATTTATCTTAAAAAATGTAAAAGTAAATTTTCCTCAAAGCTGCAGTATTCCTCATTTTGACAATACCTGATTTAAAAAAATACATACACACACACACGCACACACACACACATCACTTTCAGCCAAGATGCGGGTACGATGGCAGTAAGCTTTTAACGCGGATGTTCTTATGGCGATTAAATTCATATCTGTACTGCCACCAGAGCAGTGCTCTTGTAAACCTGAGAAATCAGCAGTTACGTGAAAAAAAAAAAATTATAAAAATATCTCCAGATATTTCTGTTGAAAGCACAAGTGTTTCAAGGCATTGTGTAGATTTCTCCTTTCAACCTATGCATTTGGGTCACTGCCACAAGCAAGCATGTGTGTCAGCTGTGTAAGGGGTAAGGAAGGATATTCATCTATTTTTAAAGTGTTGGGAGGGTAGGGGAAAGTGAGAGGGCAGGTCATCACAGGCCTGAGAGATCAGAAGCGTAAACACAGGGGCACACTTTATGTTTATATTCTCACAGCCGGCGCCTTTGTGCACCATAGAGCGAAAGCTAGCATGGATAGGCCATGGGAGACGAGTGTGTAACATAGAGACAGCGGAAATTTTAGGATATGAAAAAAATTTCTGCTGAAATGTGTTGCTATATCACAATTTACACTGAGATGTCATGATTATCTTACGACTAACAGGAGAAGAATTTGGTATGGTAGTTCACAGTGTTCCGCATTGTTTTGCATATTATAATGGTATATTCATTTGCATCCTTTCCAGAATGTCAGTACATACATTACAGCACTCTGGGAACAATTATTGTGATGCTGTTGCCATTTAAACCATGAATAATAAAATGGAGAGAGGGGCCGTTCATTGCCAACATATGAATGATAGCTTTAGTCTGTCTTCAGCTCTTAAAGGATTTGGAAGACAAAATTTAGTTGAATAGCTATCAAATTCATTGGCCCTTTAGGGGAAAATAAAATCAACTGATTTGCTGAGCTGGTGCAAAAAAATATTTAAAAAAAAGAGAAAAAACTATCATAAATTATTCAAACCAAACCGGAAGCCCAATAAAATCAGAAGAAATCTCGGTGGAACCCATCGATTCTAAAACAGAGACTAATGGGTTTATCATGATAAAATGATACATAATGTAAATTTTGGCAATGTCTAAATGATTTGAATTGTTCCAGAAAAAATACATCCATATTCCATAAATTATTGCCTATCGTTGTCCATGGCGTGATACCATCACATGTAGAACTACCATTAATTAATATTTGCTGGATGATTTTACATGGAGGACCAAAATGACTTAAATATAAATATTATGCGACTATAGCATAGACTGTATAAGGACTATAGTAATTTGCGAAACACAATTAAACCCACTGGTTGTGAAGACGCTTCTCGCCTGTGGGAGTCGCTGTACTTCCGCTCTCCGGGCCCCATGGACTCGCACTGATTTATCGGGAGAGAAGGAAACAACGAGAGGAGGAGGATTCGGAGCTCACGGCGGGGTGGTGATCCTGTCCTGGCGGAGCTGGGTCATCTGATCTCGGATTTTAGGACGAAATACAATAATAATAATAACTGAATTTCTAATTGCACAGGACAGTTTGTAAATATAGTGGAAGTTCCTTTGTCTCTCGTTGGGATAAAGCGCGTCTAAAAAGGAGTTTTTAGATCTCCGGTCTCAAAGTCTACTACCCCTCGGTAACCGCTAGGCTGGAGTGGTGACGCGGCTCAACTGAGAAACACATAATATACAGCGGAGGACGAAGCGAGAGGAAATATTGTTTGGGGAACAAATTTTATTGCAACATTGTTAATGAAAACGTGCCTTTGTCTGCTATCGGTGGATTTTTGGCCATTTTTGGGGCTCTTCTGAAGACTGCTTAACTTTTTGACGCTTCTTGGCTCGATAGCATTAGCTGGCTAAACATCTTCGCTATCCAGCTAAGGTTAACAAACCAGCTAGCGGTTAGCTGACGTTAAAGCACTAGCTTCTCACACTTTTTCTCCTTTTTTGTTGTATTTTTATGTGGCATCGATTGTTAGTTTGCGAGCAAAATATTGTCTCTAAACCCTACGGTATGTGCAGTTCTGTTTGTTGTGAGGAATTAGTTGACCGGTTGCTCGCCACAAATGATTTTTTACCTTGTTTAATGTTTTTATCCATAGGAATATATGGAGAAGTAGCTAGCTGGGTAGCTAGCGAATGTTAGCTTTGACTGGTCAGAAGTCCCGGTGTGTTGAGCTGTCCTCTGCTGAAAGCTCATGGTGCGGCCTTTGAATTCTGCTTCACTGGGAGTCATTTTTCGTGTTGTGTTTGGACTTATGTGTGGAGCACGTAGTTTTGAATGGCCTGGAAAACACAGGACTGCACTTTAAACATTTTATATCATCGCATTTCGCCTGCTTGCTTGCGAGCCCGAATCACTAACCCGGTTGACTAAAATTGTCCAGCTAGCCAAATAGTTTGCTGGCTAACTATACGGAAGGAACAGGACTCCACATAAGCGGATAACATTTCATCTATATCATCAAGGTAAAGAACTAAATGACTTCTTATGAATTGTATGATGAACGACGTTCTGTGTACAGTCCGTAAAACAGTTTCCCCATTGTTTTATTACCTGTTTTGCTCTGAAACGTTTTTTATTATTTGGAATTTGGCTATTTCTCTGTCTCCTGCGTAAATTGGACACCTTGCTTGCTGACGTTTATTACCAGCATCACCGGTCTAAAGCATCATTCATGGTCTTCAGTCTGTCCGGCATTGTATTATGAGGCAGCTGTATCCGCAGTGGATAGCGAGCATAATTCCTTTAAGTTATTCATTTGTTTATGAACGCAATGTTTCTATGTCTGCATTTTGTTTTCTGCTTCGTGTTTAATCTTTAGAAGCACTTATGTGTTTTGAACTTGAATCCAACGTTAGCGTGAAGTCTGCCAGAAGCATATTTCGCATCGCTCTTCAAAGCCGCTTTCACACTGGACGCGAAACGGATTTTTCGCACGACAGATTACACTCAAAGTCAATGCAAAGACGCGAATCTTTGCATTGACTTTGAATGTAATCTGTCGTGCGAAAAATTCGTTTCGCGTCCGGTGTAAAAGCAGCTTTAGACATTTTGCCTGTACTTTCTGGGTTGCAATTGAGGAGTTTCAGTTGCTTTGTTGGCGAGCTCGGCGCAGTAGTTAACGTTAGTTACCAACTGGGCCGTGAACTATGATAGCTAAGATCATTCTGCTGTGGAGAAGTGGCTGAATTAACCCGAGCACTTAATACGTGCTCTTGTCAATAAAGGGGACAACGGTAAGCTCTTGTTTGCACGGGTCTAATGTCAGCGAGCACGTAGCGTACACTTTGCTCAAGTTGACAATGGAGTTAAACGTTGACGTCACTTTTCGTATCTTGTGCAGCCTGCTTTTCAAATAATAATTCTGCTGCGCTTGTGAAACTATTCCAGCTTCGTATAATCGCTGTTTTCTAGCGATTGTTCTGCACTTGTCAAAAATCTCATCATGCATGACGAGAGATTGATAGCTCAGAGCTCGAAGTACACATCGAGGGCTGACTGCAATAAACAGTTATGTCCAGATGTTATATATTGGACATAATTGTTTATTGCAGTCAGCCCTCGATATCTCCGTAGTATAAAAGAAATTGGATTTTGGTGAAAGAAAAGGAATTTTCAAAGGTGCGTGATACCAAATCCAGGTTATACACTGCCTCTATTGAAGGATTTTTGCGTTCAACATTGGGGATGCTGAATCCTTTTTTTTTATTGCAGCCAGAGCGCTGCATGCCACCCATGACTGCGACATAGTTGCTGCAGTGTCAGAGAGACCACGCGGATTTTATTATTTAGCGTGCAGGCTTACGGAGATGGAGGTGTACCATCTGTCAGCTTGTCTGTACTGCGATAAAGCGGCATTTGTGTTGAAACTCTATTGTTAAGCTTGCCCGTTTGACCTCAATCTAGACTGATGCTTGTTCAGAAATTGGGTTAAATTCCCAGCCGTTATTTGCCTGCGGACTTGGAGGATTTGGGGAGACTTGGACTTTTGGGGGGTAGATGGACAGCTGAGATTTAAAAAAAAAAAAAAAAAAAAAAACTGTAAACGAGACTCCAGCGTATTAAGTGGTTGCGAATTCATTAGTGGCCTGAAATGCAGACTAAATGAAACGCAGCCCACATCATGCAATTGGCTTCGGCATTAACAGTTTGTCTTTAGCCATTCGATTCCAGAATGGGCAGTAATGATGATGAGTTCTCTGTGTGACGTCGCAGGAGCCCTCGGACTGAATGCACTGCTGTCAGATCTGTAAAGACCTGCCGCAATGAAATTGCTTTAAAGCGGCACGTGAAAAGCATGGTGCGCATTGATACGGGTCAGGGTCTACTTTGTGGCCAGGAAACAAATCACGAATCAGCTGTAAGCTTACTTTTTGGGCTGTCTCTGTTATGATCCGAAATTGCTCCTGACAACATTATGAAGGACCTTCTCAGATGTTTGGAAATTGAAATGGGAAGGTAAAATCTGCGCCAAATCGCGGCCTGTCCATCTGACGGTCTTATTGAAGGATTGGTTGAGCCCTTGAAGGGGGCCCTTTCAGAAAATAAGTTTATGGAATTGGGTGGATTACTGCCTGGAAGTGAAAACCCGGAACCTTCTTATGGTACTCTGGGCCATACCAATAACATGGCCAGTGATTGGTCAGGGTATTGGCTTTGCTCCAGTCAGACACCATGTTATTGGTTTTGCATGTGCTAAAAGGTTCGTACCAGAAAAAAAGGTCTTGGCAAGTGTTGCGCTCTGCGTTAGGGTTTGGGTTCTGTGGAGTTTTGCACAACTGACTTTGTAATCCTGCTTTATGAAACAGAGGCTTTATAGTGATATTCACGATGACGTCACAAGTTTTTGTCATACGTTTGGCAAAAAGCCTCATCTTACACTAAGTTTACCAGTAGATCTCTATCTTTATATGTACTTAATTAAAGATCCAAAATAGAAATGCCAGTCAGTTGTTGTGTTATCGGTTGCATCAACAGGTATGCTAAGGGTTCAAGAATCATGTTTTTGAGGATCCAAAGTGAAGAACTAAAGAGGCTACTTGCCATGTTTCTTAGTGTGATGATCAAGCTTTCTGCCAACTGCCAAACTGTGCATGCGCAACTATGACGTCATTGTTTATAAACACTACAGTGAATGTTGCTATTACAGACAGGTCAGCAAAACCAGCTGTCTGCTTGAATCCCATTACCTCTCATTAATTGGATGGAGCTGTGGGCATGGGGTGCCATTTAACGCCGGAGTCAGGGTTTTGGTTGTTGTTGGCTGGACCGCAATAGCGGAGCCAGCCCTACATAGCTGAATGTCTGTGACTCGCTGACTGAGTAGCTGAGTGATGGAGTTGGCTCAATGCTGACAAGTAATGGGAATGACCATTAAGGCGCTTACAGAAATTAGCATCGCAATCACGATGATATCAATGGCCCGGCTATATACAAGGTTTTGACGTAGTTTTGTTTAATGGATTGCTGCTTTAGGCGTCGCACTCGGTCTGAAATCTCACCGCGAATCCTCTCCCCCTCCCACAGATGATGTGCGAGGTGATGCCCACCATCAGCGAGGCGGAGGTGCCGGGGGGCGGGGGCGGGGGAGGGCGGGGCTCGGCGTCCCCGCTGCAGTCGGACTCGGACGGGCACTTCGAGTCGCTGATGGTGTCCATGCTGGAGGAGCGGACCGGCTGCTGGACACTCTGCGAGAGACTCAGGAGAACCTGGGCCTGACCCAGAGCAAACTGCACGAGGTCAGCCACGAGCGCGACGCCCTGCAGCGGCAGCTCAACACCGCGCTGCCTCAGGTAACTGTCCTGCCTCGCCCTGCCACACTCCCTCACTGTCATCAGCTGATGAAATATTTAGCGCCGTCCTCTGCGTAACGACTGCCTGGGTGCCCTGAATCGGGTGCATTACTTCACTGTCCTTTTCCTGTTCTATTGGACAACTGGCTGTTGGACTTAAGCTGTATAGACTGGGTGCTGTTGAATTATTAATGGAAAATGATTAGTAAACGATGGAATATCTTTTTCTTTCTGGTTCATTCAACCCATGTATGCTATATATTTTCCTACAGCTTCTGGATCAGTTTTAATATTCCCTGATGAAGATGGTGCTTTTGATGTATTTTTACATACAAACGGTTTAGTTTTTGGGGAGTTGATGTGTTTTCCTGAATGGGAAAAGTTATGATAAATGTTCACGAAAGCCATTTTGTGTCCTGGTGTGCCTGTTGTATTTGAATTTTCTTTCATCCAGGCTTGTGGTACGGTCAACCAATGGATCTTCAAACATATTCCCGACAGACATTTCTGTTTACTAATTTCACACTGACAAGATGCGTTTTAACTTCTTGTGTGTCAGTTTTTTGAAGATGCGTTTTTTCCCCCAAAATTCTAGGTCAGTGTTTTAGAACTGAAGAAGTGATTGTTAAATCTGTATTAGTGTGAGGAATATTCTCATCATATTTCAATGTTCTTAGACCTTAATGGCTGAATGAGGTGGGGCTCGTGGCTTCTGTGTCGGAAGCTGCGGACTGTTCTGGAGCCTCTGCTGGATTTTATGCGGTTGTCTTTTCTTGCACTGATTTGTTCAGGATCATCATTGCATTTGTTTGCTTTGAACAATGCTTTCCCTGTTCTATTTGCTGTCCATCCATTATCACAGGGAGTCCAGTGCTATCTGGAGTCAAAGGTCAAAATGCAAGAGCATGCTGCTATCAGTTACTGATATTGGTCATTCCAAATGTTATTTTAGGCTGAAGAATGCACATTTTTGGCAGTTTCACTAATGCTAACTACTGTGAATTCCTCAAACCTACAGCTGAGTGTTTTGCTGTCGTGCAGGTTCTCACAGGCAGAATTAAATGTATGTTATCGGCCATAGTTTACCCTGGATTGCATTTCAGTATGTGCACAGAAAATTGGGCTTTCGTGAATAACATACTCGAGCGTTTAATGAGGAGTGGATTTCTACTGGTTTTGCCCTCGAAAGCATTTGCGCATTTTATGAGCCAGGTTTTCGTAAATGTGATGTGTAAAATATCTAAATCGGGGGCATAAGCTGTGTAATGTAGAGCACAGGCTGGATTTTCTGCTGGCTGTAAAACGTGGACACAGCATGTTCATGCAGTAAAAATGCCATCTCTTGCTGGATGAGTTCAGTTTGGACACATTCCCTGTTTCTTTTGGCTGGACTCTCTCCCTAATATAGCCTGAAAGGAATCTGACCCTGGCTGCGCTGCAGAATGTTGATTGGTTTCTGGCCCAAATGGAGCGGGGACGGTCCGCTGTGATTGGCTGGTGCGGATTGATCCCGGTCGGCGGGACCCCAGGAAAGGGTCGTCTGCATCTGCTTCCTGTCTGAGGGGCTTTGGGGCTGTAACAGAGGGAGCAGCCTGGTCCAGACTATTTAACCGGAGGGACACAAAGCAGAGAGCCAGTATTTGCAGGCTGCCCAGAGCAAGAAACGGCTGTGCCAGTCCCACTTTAGGATTATTCAGTCCTGATGCCGCTGAAACCACTGGCTGCCAGGCCTGTGGAGCAGAAGATTTATAGTTTCAGGAGAACCTGGCAGTGCAGTTTTTTCCAGATGGTGTCTTTAATCACAGGGTTTGTGTCCTGTGGAAGGGGCTGCAGTGTCAGTTCTGTTCAGACTGGGTTATTGCTCATGGACTCCGTGTTCTCAGGCCGCTGGTGCTGTACGAGGTTCGTTCTGCAGCAGAAGTCTGGTGGGGAAACCTGGAATTTTACTGCAGGCCAGCCCTGATTTAATTTCATCATCTGAGCGGATTTTCAGCAGCGAGTGTAAGAGGGAAGCACAGTTCAAACTAGGGCTGGATGATGTGGGCTTAATCAAATATCTCCATATTTTTGACCAAATGGCTCTCAATATTGCGCCGATATTGTCGGGATAACTGTTGGCGCTTTCTCACAATATTTTACACTATGCGATTTTTGAGTCAGTCATTCATACTGATGATATGATGACTAAGCATTTACAGGCAACAGCTAGAGCAGAATAATAAGAGTGGAAAACTGCATCCCTTTACTTTAAAACCAGGAAAGAGGACACTTATGCCATATCACGATATTACGATATCCAAAATCCCAGACAATATCTTTTATCACAATATCAATGTAATGTCAATATATTGCCCAGCCCCAGCTCACACCCGCCGACCGGCCCCTCCCCGCCCAGACCGCCCACTGGGTTGGCCTGCTCCCCCTCTGCATTTGGGGGGGGGGGCTACAGTGCCTCAGTTTCCCGTCTGGAGTCCTCAGAGACATGCTGGGATTGTGTGGGGATTAACACACGCGGCCGGAGCGTGGCCGACCCCGAGCTCTTGCCATGTCACAGCCAGCTGCATGGCCCGCTGGGAATTTCCCACGCGCGCCAAGACGCCATCTTAAAGGGCAGAAGCGCTGTCAGTGGGGGTACGCAGCTTTATGCTCGCTCTTAAGATCCAGAAGTGTAAGAGGAGGCCATGGAATGGCACTGAGTCTTGGGCAAACAATATGTGGTTATTGGTAGCTAGAACTGAGGGGAAACCCTAATTATTTAAATCTAGCTACCAGTCAAGCATGTTGCGGGTATTGCTCTACTAATGGCCTTAGCCTGGTGCAGGAGTAATGCCTTGTTGTAGGTTACCATGACAACACTGATGACTCAATCCCTCAGGTTCCAGAGAATGCCGTTCAGCTCAGCTGGGGGCAGTTTAGCCTTTCACTGACCGTAACGTACTCGTTCGCAGGGGGGTTTGGGTTCATTAGAGGTGTGGGGTGGCATATCCCCTTGAGAAATTCTCGCAGGTGGCACTGTGAGCATATGACGCATTTCTTGCACTGGATGGGTTGAACCATTGAATGGCAGCTGTGTGCCTGATGTAAGCTACTTTCACACTGGACGTGAAACAAATTTTTTGCACGACAGATTACGTTCAAAGTCGATGCAAAGACGCGAATACACGCGAAACAGGGTATTCGCGTCTTTGCATTGACTTTTAATGTAATCTGTCGTGCAAAAAATTCATTTCGCGTCCAGCGTGAAAGCGGCTTTACTGTGGAAAACAGTCCCGCTTCTTTCTCCTACCTTGTGCATTTAGGTGCTGCTGTTCTAACGGCACGTGGATCCTTTTCTGTCTTTACAACATTCCACTGCAAACCTGGCGATTACGTCAGCTGCTGAGTATTTGTGGCTGCGTTTGTTGTCTGTGCATCGCCTCGAGGCTGTTGACTGTTGTATTGTCGCCGTTATTGACTGTTGATCAGTTTTTGGCGCTGGGCTATACGCCTTCCTCGAAACGAAGCTAGTTCTGTTTTCCGTGAAAGATTCTCCGAGCATTTTCGTGCCCGGCCTGGAGCGCGGTCACGTGTTCGAGTTCCGCATCCCCGCAGCCTCGGCCAATGGGATGGCCTCCTGTCTTCAGCGGAGTGGTGAGGCAGTAGGTGGGCTGGACAGCTCTGCAGTAATGGCTGGGCTAACAGTCGAAAATACACTCATCAATCCCCCGAGCCTCCTCTCTCGGCCTGTTAGGGGCTTTTAAACAGCCATCTCCATCAGTCTCTCCCTTGAGAGCCCCGTCACAGGGTCAGAGCACCTGCCCCCCGGGCCGCCCTCCGCCTGACCCCCTCCGCTCTTACCGCCATCTCTCCTCCGCCAGCGCCTCAGCAGCCGGAATGCACAAACATTCCAGGGCGACGTGCCTCATTATCACTGTTTAACTTTGGGCCGGTTCTCCACATTGCTGGGTGTAGAAGCTATATATTCACACCGGTGGCTTTATACGTGGAAGAAATCGCTTGGGACGCGGAAGTGCGTTTACTGGAAATACGGACCTCCCTCTGGCCCGGGGGGGCGGAAAAAGTTGTTGAAATAAGGATTGTTGTTCTTAGATTTGTCGTGACTTGCAGAAGGCATTTTCTGACTCTGTCACTTTCTGCCTGTGCTGGCGAACGACGTGGCCTCCCCTACCTGCGAGCGCCGCATATCCCGCGAATCTAAGCGATTCTCTGCGACGGCTGAATTTAAGGCAGCTCCGATCGGCCCGGGTGGGGGGTGGATTTATGGTATTTATATTCCTGCAGCACAGTGGGGGCTTTGTGCTGGAGGGGAGGTTCACCCAGACACCCCCCCCTCCCTCCCCACTCCTGTTTTCAATCAGGAACAGGCTGGGTGGTCATGTGACCTGAGCTGTGGAAGTCGGAGAAGCTTGCACTGGAAGAAAATGGGACCGGTTTTGTACAAACGTAATTATGTAATGGCTGCTTTGCCCTTTCTCTACGTTTACATTCCATCTCTGTGGGCTTTCTCTCTCCCCCTCCGACGCGCTAACCCTCCCTCCTCCCCCGGTATATCCATACTCCCCCTGTCATTATGCTGAAGCTGGGACATGCAGCGTAACCGTCATGCACTCTCAGATCTGGTTTAAGTTTATGTGTCTCCCTTTATAAGTCTGCTTTTGAGGAATTGTTTGTCTGTGGACGGAGACTGACTTGAGTTTGGAGAATCATAGGCCGTTACACCACATCTGGGTGTTGATTTGGCTGTGACTGGCATTGGGGAATTACTCATTAATTTTTCACAAATGATGAAGAAATGGTTAACTGTGTTCCTGTTGAATAATTTGTTCCTCTCCCCATTAACACTGGAATTTGTACTGACGCAAAATGTGATGATTGATTTGACCGTCAGCGATCTTTTAATTAATGAGTGATAAGTTCTGAAATTAAGCGGTCGCTGGTGTGCTTTTAATCACTGTGCGCTAGTCGGCGCTGAGTTGTACAGAATGATGTGCTGTACACTTTCTGCAGGGTCTGGTTATTGGCATCTCTGAAAATGAGCCTGTATTTTTTTCCCTTCATGCAGATTACTGTCTCTCTTGCAGTACTACAGAGACAAGGCAGGAATGATGTGGTTTAATTTGTTGGGAAATTTGTGGGCAGTGCATCTGAACATCACTTCATCAGCAGGCCCTCCTCCCTCTGATTCTGTAGGTTAAAAGAACCTATATAATGTTAGTGGGCGGCTTGTTATTTCTTGTTTGTAAAGAGAAGAAGAACCTTTGATATTCTACCTGCTGTGAACTGTGTGACGGATGCATTGAAATCTGCATTGATGGGCCAATACATGGTTCCACTTTGTTCTCCAGTTAGAAGTGCGGAAGCTGAGCTGCCGGATAGCTCACTCAGTTAAAGCATCGCACTGTGAAGCAGAAGTGACTATCATGGCACAGGTTCGAGCCCTGGTCGTACCAACCGGCAGTGGTCGGCAGCTTTTTCAGAGTAGCGCACAATTGGCCATTGCGCTACAGGGATGCAAATTGGCAAGGGGCTGCCGGGAAGGGTAATATACAAATGGTTGCTTTGTTCATTGCTTAAGCGCCTCCTGTTGGCCGGACGGGCGCTGGTCAGGAAGATTCTAAGCTTGTTCATGTTTGGGTATCCTCCGCCCTCGTTCTGTACTTACGAGGATTCTACCAATGAGTGTATAAGAAGCAGTGGCTGACAGGCGCGTGCTTCGGAGGAGAGCCGCAAACTGTCTTCACTCCTGAGTTGGCAGCACGAGGTCGCATATGAGCAAGGCTTGTACATGGTTCCCCAATTGGGCATTCCATATTTGGGAGGGATTGGAGATGCCAAATTTAAAAAGAAAAAAGAAAAAAGTGCAGAAGCTGAAATTGGGCTCCCAGTGAATATCTCCATCTGTGATGTGTGATTCTGGGATAATTGATTTGTTGGTGTCTTAGCCCGACGGTCATCTTATGTTTCCTTCTTTTATTTATAAACATGCAGGACACGGCCAGCTGTTATGGAATGCAGGACAAGTTGTGTTACCTGCTGTGTTTATTGTAATCCTGCTTATTCAGGGTTCACATTCATCTGGTATAGAACTTAAAAATGAGGTCTAACAAGTGCATGAAAAGTCCCTTCTCATTAGTCTACCACACAGGAGATCAGTGTGAGGTTTAGAGTGCAGAAATGGCGGAGCCCTTCTTAGATATGACCTTTGGGCCCCTGGTCTACATCCCGAGGTTGAACTGATCGCGGGTGGGTTCGGGCCCCCCGAATCATGGTCCTCAAGGGCCAAGAACTTCTGGTTTTCCACTTTCCCATTACCTGGGAGTTGCGTGTGATGACGATGTGGCCAATGAGTGGCAATAATTGTTCACTTAATAGCCTGGAAGGAGAGGGAAGCAGGGCAGGATTTGGATTTGTGGGCCAGATTTGGAGAGCCCTGTGGGTTGGTTGGGCGTATGCAGAGTGGTGATCCGTTCTGGCCTGACGCAGGTGGTCCTCCCTAAGTCAGCTGTGCTATGCAGCAGGGCAGGGAAACCCTCTCGGGAACAGGATCTCAGCTCCTCTGTTCCAGTGCACAGTCCACCATGGTTTGGGCTGGATTAGGGTCTCGGGAGGAGTGCCGCTTCATCTCTCAGTTTGTATGTAGGGCATGAATGTAAGGGCCACACACAGGCGACGGCTCTAGAGGTTACATATACAAATCAACTTGGCCGTACTAGTTTTCAGATATACCAGGGAGTATGAAAAGCTCATTTTAATGCTGTCCTACATCGTTGTGCATTTAAAATATACATTTTTTTTAAAATCTGATTTAAAAACACCTGATGTGTTCTCTAAACTTACCTCTGTGATACGAATATTCTCTCCTCTCAGCCCTAAAGTCTTCAGTGTCAAATATTGTTTGATATAGAGACATTATTAGCTGACGCACTGGGGCTTCTGACGGGGAGTAAATTGCAGCTCTTATTTTAGCGTTTGGGATGCTGTGAAACTAAGCTGCTGTGTCATTTGTTCAGGTCAGGTACGGTAATACAGTCTCATTGTGCTCTTTATGGGAATGACGTGTGAATGTCTGTGGACTGACTCTACTTTCTCGCTAATCTCAGTGTTGATTGCTGCATTTATCTGTCTCAGTGGGTACTAGCCCCCGGCTAATCAATTGCATGCTTGCTTTGTTAATAAGTGAGCTCGGAAAGGGAACAAGCCTGCTTCTTTTTTAGACCAGGTTTCATCAAATCTTTCGGTCGTATTTTAGATTGATATGAACTTTAAAATGTTCATTATGAATTGCGTCCTTATGTGATTATTAAGTCACAAACCTGATAGACTGGCCATATATTTATGGAGCCCTGTGCGCCATTGGCTGTTGCAGGTCTGTGCCCTTACTGATTGGCTCCTGGCTGAATATGTACAATGCCCCGGTGTTGGCTGGAATCTCGTGTCCTGTGGAGAGCCAGCAGAGATGGTGATGACACGGGCGCATGGGGGAGGTGCCTCACTAGAGCTGGCAGGAGATTGGCCGGCCTGTCAGTTTGGCTCAAGATGAGGAAGTGAAGCATGCCTGCTTTGGCCTGCAGTGATGCGTGATGAATGCCAATGTGCGCAAATGATACACACATTTTTACCGTAATTTAGTGCTTTAGATGATTCTGGCGTCTTACTCTGGTGGAGCAGTGGAGTAATCTGATACTCACAAGGTCATGGTATCGTATTTAAAATTTGTATTAATCGCATGTGTCATGTTATGAGGTCCATCCATCCATTCTCCATACCGCTTCTTCCTCACTAGGGTCGCAGGGGAGCTGGAGCCTAACCCAGCTGACTATGGGTGAAAGGCAGGGACACACCCTGGACAGCTCACCAATCTATCGTAGGGCGCACACACCATTCACACTCGATTCACTCACACACTCATATCTATGGGCAATTTAGAGCCTCCAGTTAGCCTGACATGCATGTGTTTGGACTGTGGGAGGAAACGAGTATCTGAAGGGAACCCACGACAACACAAAGAACATGCAAACTCCACACAGAAAGGCCCCCGGCTGGATTCAAACTCATGACCCTCTCGCCCTGAGGCGGCAGTGATACCCACTGCACCACCTTGCCATCATTTGTTATTAAGTATTAAATTATTCACAGCGGTAGGAAATCCTGGCTAATTGTTCCAGTGCAGTTTGTTCAGCACCGTATGGTGTGCCTGTCTTGTTTGTTGTGTTGTGTGGCAGGCTGAATCGGCCCAGTTAAATGACTGACCCTGGCGCTCTTACAAGCCTGAAAGCTGTGTAAATAGCGTCAGCTCCATCTGCACCGCGCGATCACTGAGGGCTGATCCCAGCGCAGTGGCGGTCGGACGAGCCGTAGCGGTCTAGTGTTTGGACGTGATGTTCTGGCAGCGCTGGGCTGTCCCTGGTGCACCTCTCGAATTGGGGGGAGGGTGGAGGGGTTGGGGGGGCGGCTGCCTGGCGTTTCTCTGCCAAGCTGAAGGCCTTTGGAAAAGCAGTCGTGGCGTGGCGTAGCGTGGCTTGGCGTAGCTTACGACAGCCCTGTTCCAGCTGCTCTGCAGAAAATGGAAGTTTTTCATTGCATAACCAGCAGCGGCTGTGCATAGTCGCGAGCAATGCAGAGAGGTCTGCTTTGAGCAGATATGAAACAGAGACTGAACGCATTTTATAGTGTCATGGTGGCCGCAGCGATTCAGTACTGTTACAGTCCTATGTAGCAGATGCTTGTAGCCAGAGGGAAGTACAATAAGATCATGCTAAAGGTTTTGATGGCGAATGCAGAGTCATTCTCTCCGTGTAGGAGTTAGCCATAGCCCTGTCCTTGTGTATGAGGTGCAGTTCACATGGTGTTCATAGTCTGTGAAGGGGACGGTTCCCGGCTCCGCAGTGGAGGTTGTTTTATGTCTGCCTTCCTGCCCAGCCCTCCACACTGAGCTGACTTCACACTGCACTGCGACAGTGGCGGCCGGGCAGAGATACTCCTGCAAAACAGCCGTTTGTCCCCATTATCTCACAGTCTGAGATGAGGCCGTCTGGAGATTCCTCGATCCGTTGGTTCATGAGTCGTCCTCACAAATACCATGTAGAAATGTCGTTTGTGTGAGGCAGGTAGCTGAATCGTGTGTGATGGGCCAACTGTCAGGTGTTCCATCTGCAATTTCGTAGAGTTGATGAATGCTTTACATTTGTACAAGTCTGAGGAGTAGCTTCTTAAGGAATGATTTTAATTTTGCCTTCTGTTTCGTCTCTCAATATTTGACTTTTTTTTTGTTAGGTCGGTGTAGCCTCAGTGTGGGAGGCAATTGCTGTACTTCTGAAGTTTGAGTTCGGAAAATGTAGCCTGTTGTTTTTATCTTCATGTGCATTTAATGTTTTTAATAGTTTTTAAATGTTTTGCCTTATTTCAAGAGACCCAGGTAATGTGCTGAATTAAATGCAGTATTCTGCTGCAGTTGTACATGCATCTCCTGGTGTTCTTGGTGCCAGGCTGAAAAATCATGACTGTTTTTTAGGTGAACGCTGTAAGTGTCTGCTTGCCTGTCAGTCTGGGCCACCTGTATCCCTGCGCTTCATTAGCGGGTCTGTAACTCTGCCCCTAGCTTTGTGTTCGCTTCCCTGATAGGTTGGTGTGGTAAAGGGTCCCCCCCCCCATTGGTCCTCATCACTGCCCTGCAGGGTTAATTTTGGGGCCAGGCGTTGACGTGTCTCCTGAAGCGAGAGAACTCCTGTGCTAACTGGGGGAATAAATGCAGCTTATTAAGTCTCTGGTGCCAAAAAGCACCCTTCCTCAGTGACATCAATTCACAATTATGGCCTCTACTGTGATGAACTGTGATCATGTTCAAGTTCTCATAAACATACTATAATTTCAGTTTCTATTCCATGAACCACCCCTTCCTCTCAAGTGGAGAACTGAAGTTTAGGATTAAACTTCTGTTCATCTCTTCTTCTTTAGTTACTCAGTGCACGTGCTCTAGTGTGAAAAGCCCTGTACTTGAACATGGCTGTCTCTGTGAATTGGCTCATAGCGCTGTAGAGCAGTTCATATCAGACTCTGTGGATCAGGTCAGTTCATTATGCATCTCCACACTGTATTTACTCATGAGTCCATTGGGCTGCTCCTCCGCTGCCAGCTCGTTTCTAATGCTCTTTAGCACGATTAGCCTGCCTCCCGCGTCCGGCCCAACCCCTCGGCTCTTTAATGCGGCAAAATGGGCCGTCTCTCAGAGTACCGGGTGTTCCGCACCTCTGAGGCGATCGATCTGGCCGTATTTACGGCCGTCCTTAAACGCGGGCGAGGACTCCGGCGTAACCTGATGAATGCCTTAGTGCTTCAGCCTCGGCGCGGCAGTGTAGAAGGCTCTTAAATAAACGGCCAGGCCCGCCGCGTTAGTGCGCCGATGGATTTTGCGCATCGTTACCCCCGTGTGCTGTTATTGCAGTGGCTGCTTGCCAAATGCGAGGTAGTTTGGACATTTGGACTCTCGCCAGTGCAGGATAAATGGTCATATGTAAGCAGTGCTCCCCTGTGTGATTAGTCTAACAAAGTTCCCCTCGTTCTACAACCAGGTGTATTCTGTAGCTGCTCAGGAGTAAAACAGGTGTGCTAATGTGGGGCTAAAAGTTCACAGGACTGTATGATCCCCTGGTGTAGGATATGGCTGCCTGATCTCTAAGCAAAGTGGTGTCTTGTGCTGTAGGTCTGCATGAGGTCCAGCCTGAACAAGACTGTTTAAGCTTCCTGGCATTTTTCACATTTTTGAAGTGTTTATCATGCATTGGTCGTCTTCATAAAGGCTTTCTGTTTTTTTTATTTTCTCTAAGCTGAATAGTGCCTTCAGTACTCCTTACCTGAACGCTCTCCTCACTCTCGTTAAACTTTAGAGGGCTCTGTGTGTATTTCTGTACCTGATCAGCTGCCATTACGTGTATTAACCCTTGGAGCACTATAGTGTCGCTCAATGATGTAAGATATCAAATTCGAAGTGGTTTGAAAAAAGTCGCCACATGATAATTCAGTTTATCATTTTTTTGAAAATTTATTTCAGCGCGCTAAGGGCTAACATTAGTTCAGCAGAAACACAAACCTGCTGCACTTATAAAGTGACTGTGACAAACACAGGCCGCGTAGCATTTGGTTTCTCGGTGAGCGAAGCACTGTGGGTAATTCTGTGTGCCGATACGTGTGGCCGGTCACCAGGACTGCAGCGTTTGCGTTATGAGCCGTGGGTTGTGCTGTGCTGGGGTAATTTACACGGATGCTTTACCTGCGTGACATATGTGCAGCGGTGATGGGCTGGCCACGCCCGCCTGAGTCATTACTCCTGTCCCCAGGCCCATGCATATTTCATCATGTACAGGGGCTGTGCTCTGTATTCAATACACCTGCCTCTGTTCCAGTAACAGAGCTGCTGTCACTCGCGCCACTGTCTCCTGCTGCTCTTAACCCACTCAGCTCCACAGTCTTCTCAATTTAAACCCACTCTTTATGAAAACATTCTCAAAAACTAGAGGACACTCGGTAGAGCGCATACCTCCACCACGCCATATATCTGTTCTTTTGGCTACTGAAAGTGTTCCAGATCTCTTCCAAAATTAAATCAACTCTTCCTTGGGCAACCACCTATCATACCATCTGCCAAATTTCATGCCAAACTGTTCATAACCTTTTGAGTTATCCTGTTAACAGACAGACTGACGGGTGAAAGCATTAACTTCAAGGCGGAGGTAATGAATTTGCTTGTGTGGACCATAAAAAAGAAACCCTACCCATTTCACCCATTTCATTATATGGTTGATAGTCGTCTTTTCAGTACATATGCAGCATCAGAGGAATGAATCCGCTGTGACTTTTTCTGCGATGCCAATGCTTGTCAGGTGACCTGTTGGTTCTCTGTTAGTTTAAGTCTCTGTCTTCAGGGGGAAATGGAAGTGATTAGTCGTCCTTACATCACCATTCAATTTTGATGAAGGTTTTCTCTACAAAAACAGTTCAATATTTGGAAATCCCAATTTTCATATGAAATGCCCTTTAAATGTATTATTATTTTGTGGGAAGTCATTCTATTTCATTATCATTTGTGGTGGGGTGTACTCAAGTCGTTTGTTTTGCACAATTATACACGTATAGATGTGCTCTCGTGCCTTTGGGAAGCTTGAACAGAATGTCACCTTACTGTACCTCTCTGCAGATTTGTGATTGTTGGTGGGCTGTTTTCCTTCTTTAGTCAAATATAGGTTTTATTATTTAAGGTGTTCTTGGTCATGTGTCCTAAACATATGTATATTCTACTGCTGATGTCGCCATCACTGTCTATCGGTGTTGACTGTTAGCAGTTGAACTTTAGAACATGGATTATTGAAAAAACTACCTGCCCATCAAATAATTCACAGCATTTATTTGTGCCTTTATAAGTTCCTGAATCACTGCAGATTTTGCCACAGCACAGGCTTTTGCCTGCTGCTACACCTACACAATTCACAGTACGACTGATGAGCTGAGGTTTGTTATGCCAACCAGACGTACCTAGCAAAGTGAACTACTCCCCTCTGTTTAAGTTTAGCAGTGTAGCCTCTACCACTGGTCATTTAAGGGCTCCAAAGAAGATCAGGTGACCCATCTTAATTTGTTGATGTTTTATTTTAATTATCAATCAGTTGTTCTGTTTCAATAGCCTTGGAATTGTTCAAACAGTTTAGTCAGGTGTAAAGTTCAAAAATTAAATCGAGAGGGGGCATGTCCTTTACCTTTTCATGAAAAGACTGATGACGCTGAAGCATTTAACGATCCTGGTTTGAGTGTAGCCCCTTTTTACTGAGCGTTGTGTTCACTTCAGTGGGTAGGACTGTTTCTAAGAATTATTCTGGCTCTGTTTAAGCTGTACAGCCAGATTTGGAGGGATGGGAATGGATCTCTATAGACTAATAGCTGGTCTGTAAGGGAACAGATAGGTTAACAACCCCCTCCCCTGTGCTTCAGGGAAACTGTGGGGTATTTACTGTGGAAACAGGAAGTGGCCTCAATATGACGACACCACGGGGAAGGAGGTCCTGCTGCTTTTGGTCACCATGGCAACTCTGTTCTCATTACCCTGCCCTCCCCCTGCTCCCGGGAGCCAGAGGCCCCCCCCACGGTGCTCACCTCTGCACCTGAAATGGATCTCCACAGTCTCTCATGCGAAAGGAAAATTAACCGCGGTGTCGTCTGTCCTGCATCAACCGCTAACCCCGCCTGCCCACAAGAGCAGCCTCTGTCACAGGCTAACCCGCCTGTACCCCGCCCCTCCTCACCATGGTTACCAGCCATTCCATTCCCACCCCTCTCTGCTCCTCCTACTCAAGTCTAAGAGTTGAATTTGGCTGCACTGTTTGATTAGGGAGTTTCACCCTGATGTGTGATCATTTCTGATCATTTCTGTACATAACTCTGCAAGAAACTCCATATCTGGCTAAATTTAGTCATAACCAGCGATGTAAAATGAAGTAGTCAGTGTTGACCTTTTTTATATCAAAATACCTGTGCTGCCGTTATTTCTGACCTAGAGAATCATCAATCCTGTGATGTCCGCTTTTTTCAGAACTTCGTTAAAGAGACAAATTTTCATTAGGCTTGTAGTTTTGGTGAGATTTGTTTTACAGGATCCGTATCTATCATTTACATTCAAACACTCCTCTGTTTCCATACATATCACTAATTTCCTCTGTTAGTCTGACTTTGTATCCTACGTAAGGGACTGACCTTTTGGACTTGAATTGGCTTCCCTCTTCCCAGAGAGAAAGCAGTTTGTATCCAGATTGCTGAAGATCTGTTTGTGCACCTGTGTTTCTCTTCCTGAGCTGTGACACTACATATGAATGCAGCACAAACCAGGTCTGAGCTGAGCTGCTGTGTTATAACTGAGAAAGGTCTGATCGTGATGTAATCATGGTGCGCTGCCCCTTTAAGAGCGCAGAGCGTATTTTTTTCCCACCCCACCCTGTGGATTACTTGGCAGCCGACCTGTAAGAAATCAGCAGCATGTTTGTGACAGTGTGAAAAGGCAGGCAGATTCACGGGGGGGAGAGAGAGAGATGACATGAATGGCTGTTCTGTGTGTGTCCGTGTGTGTGTGTGTATATGTAAGAGAGTGAGTGTGTGTGTTTGCGCGAGAGAGAGTGTTGAGAGAGAAAGTGTGTGTGTATGTGTGTGTGTGTGTGTGTGAGTGTCTGTGACAGTGAGTGTGTGGATGTGTGTATATGAGAGAATGTGTGTGTGGGTGCCTGTGAGAGAGAGAGGGTGTGTGTGTGTGTGTGCGTGTGTGTGTGTGTGAGAGTGTTGAGAGAGAAAGTGTGCGTGTGTGAGACAGTGTTTGAGTGTGTACGTGTGTGTAGAGAGAATGTGTGTGTGGGTGCCCGTGCGCGTGTGTGTGTTTGTGTGTGTGTGTATATGTGTGAGTGTATGAGTGTATATATGTGTGTGGGTGCGCGCTTGTGAGTGTGCGTGTGTATATGCGAGTGTGTATGCATGCGTGCATGTTTCTGTGTGAGAGTGTGTGTGTGCGTGTGTGTGTGAGAGTTATTGAGACCCTGAGTCAGAATTGTGCCTCCTGTCCCTGCTGTCTCTGTCTCTCTCTCCGGAAGTTTCTGCAGCTCCAGGCCTAAATCCCTCTGCCCCCGCCCCCCCCCAAAACCAGCATGCATTTCACAGTCCACATCCCCACTGGCCACCCCTCGTATTCCCCCTCAGAAGTACCGGAGTGGATCTGGGACGGGAGCGCGGGCAGGCGTGGAGAGATTGGCATGTGAAGCGGAGCGTGGCTTTCGGTTGGCTCTCGAGAGCGCTAACTGCCAGCTCCTTGGGAGCGATTGCTGAGCGATCGGGCCAAATGCGTGCTGAGATAATGTAGCGGAAATGCAGCGGAGGTTAACCTAGCCCTGGCGTGTAGCGCACTGCACTTCTGCTGAGGCCTGGATGCTTAATACACATTTCCCTTCTTCCTCTGGTAATGAGCATTTGCGCTTTGTACATTTGAAATGAGTCGCATGGTGGATATTGTTAATCTGTAAAAGCTGTCGGTTAGCCTGAAATTTTAGCGTAGGGCCTTTGGGATGGTGAAGTGTGGTTCCAGTCCGTCTAAATCACAAAGGTCAAGTTCTAAAGCAGAACTGCTAAATTGCGCTAAATTGCCTGACTGGCCAGCGGGGTCGCTCGGTGGAAGGCTGCTTGACTGGTAATTGTGGAGTCGGTAGTTTGACCCCTTCTGGCGAAGCCTGAGATTTTAACTGGCATCTGGGGGGATGAAATTGGGAAGAACTCTGCTGTTGGGCCCTGCGGCAGGGCCCTTAACCCCAAAACTGCTCCTGGGGCTTTACCCCTGTTCCTCTCCGTTGGTCCTTATTGCAACTGTTCTCTCTGGCATTTCACCATGAGTGTCCTTGGAAAATAGAAACATGTTCTCAGTGGAGTTCCCCTGGTTAAATGAAGGCAAAAGCAAATGACCTGCGCTTGAAAGCTGGTTCCCACATCTGAATGTTTTTTAAATGAATGCACCTAATCTAAGTGTGGTCTGTGAGAGTCTTTGAAGGGTGCAGTGCATCTTAGTGAGTGTTTTTAGAGGGTCCTATGCATCCCAATGCTCCTGTCCTGCGCTTTATGGCGCTTTTCCACTGCGGGGTACCGGCTCTACTCTGCTCTAATCTACTCGCCCTTTTTGCTTTTCCATTAGGAAAAAGTACCTGGTACCTGGCTCTCTTGTGGTTCCAAAAATAGTACCCGCTCGGCTAACGGGTACTAAAGTGTGATGTGACAACACAGCAGCCAACTGATTGGTCAGAGAGAATCGTCTCTGCGAAAGACAACTCACTTCCGCATTATCGCTAGGAAACTGGCTTCACTTGCTATCATTGAAGCAGGTCTTTAAATTGTGTTTTTGAAAAGTGAGTTGTTTTAGGCAGCTGGATAAATATACTGTGCGTTGCCTTATCTTTCAAACAAGGTTGCGTTTGTCCACCGAAGCTGCTGCATTTATGAACTGCGTTTCTTTGTGCGTGACCCTATTCGTAGCGAAATTGGAAGCAACAATGTTGTGTCCAATTTTGTTCCCCTAATTCCCCTTGAGAAAGTTATTTTGCTGCCCCTATTTTATGAAAATTGCGCGGAAAATAACTTTACAGGTGCTGATGAAGCATTTTGTTCTTCGGAAAGGTATCACAGATGAGATGACGCATCTGAAAGCAATAAATTCTAATACTCTACTATCTCCTGCGATTTACGCATTTGCTGCGTGTTTTGCCTTCAATTTCATAGTGAAGTGTTTCATGAAGCCTGAATATCAAGGTAATAAACAATAATTGTTTTGTGATATGTGTTATTTGCTTCTTTATTATGAAGGAAAAAAGGTAAATTAACATCCTCGGTGTGTGGTGATTCCATAATTTTTGCCAGTGTAGTTACATTATGGAATACTGATGGTACACAAATGCCTTGAGAATACATTGCTTTTTTCTATGAATGCTCTATGCCTTTTACGGATATCATTGCTTTTCATTTTTGTGCAACCGAATCGGACACAAAACCAGCTGCTTTCCTATGCATCAGGACAATGTCAAACAGAAATTACAGTTAAACACTCGCGGACTTTAGTGCCATAACGTGGTGATGTGGTGTTAAACACATAAATATTTAGGACAATCAACGGAATAAAAGTAAACTTGATATAACTGAGGATGCCGTCGCGGCAGTAACATGCTGCGTCGCAACAACGAGCAGGTACCACGGAGGCGGTACTATCCTCTAATGGAAAAGCAACCCCAAAAAACTACCCGGTACCAAGGCGAGTAGAGTAGAGTAGAGCCGGTACCGCGTAGTGGAAAAGCGCCATTAGAGAACAGTGCTCTGCGAGGGAAACTGACTGGGTTCTCAAGCCTGATGTTGGCACCCCCCACTGCTAAACACACCGAAACTGTGGAACAAGCCTGTATGAAAGGGCCTTTTCATCTTTATTAGTGCTTCATTTTTTAATGAATGGACTACTCATGTGTATTGGGCACTTGAGGACGATGGTTGTTTGTGTTGTTAAACCTTTGGAGAATTTTCTTTGTCTGCAGAATAGCTTTTATATTATGCTGTTTGTCTAACCAGAACAGGGATTCTTTATACCAATGGTTGACGACGTAAAGAATTGGACAGCCAGGATTGTGGTCCATTATCATAATTTTTTTGTTCTTTGTTCAATATAATTTCATTTTCATAAGATTTTATTTATTAACTCTGGTATTAACTGGTCGATGACCATCTGAGTTAAGATGATGTAAACTCTGTGGCCTGTCGTCCTGTCATCTGTGAACAGTGCGACAGGTAACCTCTAGCAGTCCTTAATATTGATCAAATTTGACGAAACTTGGTTTGTAACATCTTTAGCACACAAAGTACTTTGGGATTGCACTTCAGCCTGGTACCCTCTATGGTGGTCGCGAGGTGGTCATATTAAAAACCTGAAATTGGTCATTTTACACCTTTCTGATATAGATGGAGTCGAAAATTTATAAGTAGTATACAACATAATGTCCAACTTCAGTGACTGGTTTGGCTATTTATGAAAAATGGCTGTTTTGTTTCTTTAGATATTCCTTCACCCATAGTCACCTATTTGAATGACCTGTAATCTCCAGCTGCCACAAGGACCAGTGAAATTTGAAGAAAATTTGCATGCAACGTCTTTAGGACATAAACAAGTTTGGTATTTTATTTCAGCCTTGTACCTCACTCCCAAATGGGTGTGGCAGGGTGGCAGACGAGTTTTGTTTTTGTTTCACTTGAACCTCTAGTGTTCTGTTTGGAATGGGCTACCAGCGGTACTTCTGTCCTTTATGGGGGCGGGGCTTGGTTTTTGTTGTAGGAGCGCTCCTGAAAGGGGGGCGTGGTCTCAGCTGTGAAGAGCAATGTGTGACCCTCTGGCTCTGTGCTGGCATGGTGGGGATTGGACTGGACTCCATGGGGGCTTGTCAGTGACGAGAGACCAGCTCTCTAGCTGGATATTGCTGTCCTCCTCCCCCCCCCAAAAAAAAAAAATTTGAGAGCTGGTTACCTAAGTTACATCTGTTTCATAAGAGCACTGTCTTGCATACCAGGACCGGCTTGAGATTTACCTGTGAGGACAGTAACATACTAACATCCTAACCTGTTACTGAGGGGGAGGGACATTATCCAGACATCACCTCATCACCCCTCATGGGAGTCTGAAGTCTTAATTCCCCAGCAGAGACTGTAGCAGGGTCGCCATGGTGATTTCCTGTGTGGTCTCCTCCTGTGCGCTCAGCGTTAGTGGCCCTGATTCCTCTGCCGCAGTGACCTCCCCCCCACCCCTCATTTCTCCGCTCGTGCTCTCCGCTCGGAATGCGCCCCGAGGGGTTAAAATGAATTGGCGCCTTCTATAGGACCCCTGCTGCTGCCGGCAGGACCATTAAAGACGTGACCCTGTTCTGGAGTGGAAAATATTTCAGAGCCGTGCCACGCAGGCCCCACACATGCCTCACTGTGCTGACCGTCGCCTGCATCGCCTCCCACACAGTGACTTCACGGTCTTTCTAAATATGGAGGCCTAATATTAGGGTGCACCCTGAACAATTTTGAAAGTATGTCAGTGTTTAGCTGTTTTATTTGTGCTACAGGTGAGGCTGGTGTCTGGCAATTTCAGTGAATTTTAAATTTTTAGGTCACCTGAGACGAAGTCTCAAAGTGACCTATTCTCATCACCTTTTGTCCGTTGTCGTGCGTTGTCCGTCGTGCGTCCGTATACAATTTACATTTTCGACGACTTCTCAGAAACCGCTGATCCGATTTCAATAAAATTTTGCAGGAACCTTCCTTGGTCAAATATGCACCAAAATTGTGAATTATATGGTGCCCACCCCAAGGGACTCTGAGGGGCAGGGCTAAAAGTGGTCAAATTGGCTGAAATTTTTTAAATCTTCTTCTCCAGACCCAGATATGCTGGAAAACAATACTCTTCATAGATGGAAGGCTCATGAGGTGCTTTATCAAAATTGTGAACTTCATGACCCAAGAGCTCCATGTTTGTCCCTGGGGAGGGGGTGAAGTTTACTATACTTTATATAGGAAAATGATACTTTTGGGTATATTTGGTTCATTCACATCAATAACATCAGTTTTTATACAACTCAGGTGACCGTTAAGGCCCATGGGCCTCTTGTTTTTTTTTTTTTTTTCCCCAGTCATTTTTATCCCCCAGGCATATAATGCGGGGGGATATAGTCATGGGTGCAGTTGTCTGTCCGTCCGTCCGTCCGTCCTTCTGTGAACATGTCATTTCCAGAGCATAACTTGAAAACCGTTCAGTATTTTCCCACAAAACTTGGTGTGCACAATTATCATGACATGACGTGGTGCCTTTCGCTAATCCGAAGTTGATGACGTGGGGCCGGGGGGATACGCCATCTCCTGATGACTCTTGTTTAGCAGTAGTGGATGGTAAATGTATCCTTCAGTGTTATTGGTATGCATTTTGACTGTATTGCCCAATACTGGGAGAAACTAAGCACGTGTAGACTGGAATTGGCTGGGATCAGGAGCCCATCCTGCTCTGGTCTGGCACTCAGATGTTTGGAGGCCCCTGTCACCAGAGCTGATGGCAAGCAGACCTGTACCTATTATGGTAACGGTGTTGGTGACTATACCTGTTCAGTTAGTGTTAAGCATGTTGGGCCAAATCAATGGTAGAGGCAGATTCTGCATTGGCTTCATCCTGCTCATGTTATGCGTGTAGCGTATTATCATCCATACTCACTTAAAGGCGAAGAGAAAGGCTTGCTCTGTCTTTTTCTAGTTGATCAAATTATGCTGTTGAATGCACCAGCTGGTCAGGGCATTTTACTGTGTGGGCTGTTTTTACTTGTAGTTGGAACTGCCCATTGATTTTGTATTTTTTTTTTTTTTTTTAAGGACTGCAAGCAGGCAATACAGTTTTAACCTCTCTTGTAGTAACGGTAGCTTATAGCACTGGAGTTTATCTATTCTTAAATTACGTTTTGTTGTTGTGTCAGCGGTTTTGTTACCATACCAATTATCTTATTGATTTGGCCAATGTTTACCATCCAATCTATGATATTACTTGGTCATGCGGTTAGTTCATGTCAATCATTCCTTATCTGACTTATGCTGTGTTCTGTAGCTGTTCCACTAACCTTTGCCATGCTCTAATTCTAAACCAAATGAGATAAGAATCTGCTGAATAAATGTGACGTCGCCTTTCACCACCACTTGCATACGCTACTGCTCGAATGTGTGGAGTCCCCTGTGATATTCAAATGAAACTGAGGAAACTTTGCAACAGTAGGACGACCCAAAAAAATTAAATCCAGACTCTGCAGGGACTTTTTGGAGAGGAATGACACATGTAGAATTGCCAGCTCAATTGCCTGACTTAAACCCCAGAGAACTGTTGTGAGATCACCGGGGTCATGAAGTTTGTGATGGCTGTCCATCTGCAATGACACACAAGTGGAATATATTACAGTCTGTGTGTGAATGCATTGAGAACATTACCTTTGTTAAAATAATATACATAATGCCTGATAGGCACATAGCAGGGCACCTTTAATGGATAATTTGAGAGATCTCTACAAGAGCTGACTACTGTCATGTATGTTTTTTTATCCCCAAAATTCTGGAAATGCTAAAGAAAATGCTTTAATGTAGTTTTATTGCGTATAGTTTACTATTATGCAAAAACCTTTATTGTATAAAGAATGAAAAACTAATGAAAACTTTCCAAAATTTGATCCCCCAAACAATCTTTGAAAAGCTTTGCCTTAATGCCCCCGAGACTTTCAGGAATATTTTCTGTTAAAAACTTCAGGGAATATTTTCTGGTGCTAATCTATGGCCACCGCATTCGATTAATCGTCAGTGAGAAACGTGTGTTCAGATACGCGCCAGGAGGAAAATAATGTGGACATGCACTAGATCAGGTGCAGTACTGCGCACCTAAATGTTTCAGCATGTGCAGTGCGTTTGAGGGATGGGGGATGTGTGGAGCTGTGCAGGTACACTGCAGAGAGTGGACATTAGCTGGGGGGGGGCAGGCAGGTTTAGTGCTGACTCACTGGCGGCCTCCTGTCTGACTCCTGCACTCTCCCTCCGTCTGCAGGAGTTCGCGGCGCTGACAAAGGAGGTGAACGTGTGCAGGGAGCAACTACTGGAGAGAGAGGAGGAGATCTCCGAGCTGAAGGCCGAGAGGAATAACACCAGGGTGAGTCCCTTAAAGTGCACACTTGCACTCATACTCCACTCACAGGCAAGACCCTTAAAGTGCACACTCACTCTCACACTTCTCTCATAGGCAAGACCCTTAAAGTGCGCACTTACATTCTCGTACTTAACCCACAGGCAAGATCCTTAAAGTGCACACTTACACTCTCATACTGAACCCACAGGCAAGATCCTTAAAGTGCACACTTACACTTTTATACTGAACCCACAGGCAAGACCCTTAAAGTGCGCACTCACTATCACACTTCTCTCATAGGCAAGACCCTTAAAGTGCGCAATTACATTCTCGTACTTAACCCACAGGCAAGATCCTTAAAGTGCACACTTACACTCTCATACTGAACCCGCAGGCAAGACCCTTAAAGTGCACACGTAGTCAGCAGTCACTTTAGGAAACCATTAGTGTAATTTAATGGAGGAGACAGCACCTCGGCAAAGCATACTTCAGCGGAAAGTAGAATACTTAAAGTGTCTAAAACGCATTGTTTTATAAATTTTAATTTGGTAATGATCCAGTGCGACGCATTTTTAAACCAGCGAGTCTTCAAATTGGCTTCAATACCAGGGGGCAGACATTTTTACTTGGGGAATCTTCTGATTTTGAATTTGATCTTCGGAAACCTCACCTTTAAAAATGCTTAATAACCTTAACCTCTCGCAGTTTACATCCCCCGATTAGCCACAGTTGCTCAGACTAATTGGTAAAAACCAATGACAGTCTAATTTACTTTTGATAGCATTGTTATGCATTGCACCACAAAATTATGAGGTGTCTCCTGCGTATAAATGACGACGTAAAATATCAATATTTCTTCATAATTTGAGCGCTCGTTAAGCGGCACGGATTTGCGGAAATTAGTTTGTGAGGCTGCAGGAATCCATTCTTTATTATATCCCCGAAATACGAGTTTCGGGGATATCATGGTTTCGCCCCACCCGCCGTGTCCGCAGATTTTAGCCATTAGCGCGATAACGCACAAAATACTTTACATTGGCTTCTCATTTCTAGCATATGGGTAGATATGGTAGAGAGGATGAACTGATTAGATTTTGGGCAAGTATGCACTCCTAGGTTTTCCACCAGGTAGCGCTATATATTGAAAAAATCTGTTTTTTAACCATATCTCTGGAACAATTACTTGCACAGACCTCATATTTGCCTCATATTGTAGGTCTAGTAAAGGGGAATCTAATAAAGGGGGCTTTGAGGATTGGGGAATTTCGGGGATATACCCCGTGCTGTCGGCCGCCGACAGCGTAGGCCTAGTTTTGAATGTTGTCACGGCTAAAGGGCGCTGTAAGGTTGCACAGCTGTGTAACAATCCCAAGGACAGTGAAAATAAATGCTGCAAAGTCAGCAAAAGTTTTGGATTTACAATGCCTTATCAATTATATAAATGTAGGCAATGGGTATTCACCATTCATTACCATTCTAATTATAGATGTTGGTCTTGTTCGCTCAGTCGATAAATTGATTGATCGTTAATCAGGACAGCTTACATAAAAACAGCTTGCAGGCAGCCAAGTCGTAAAGGGAGAGCTTACTGAAGGCCGTTTGAACTACTCCATGGCCCGGATGAAAGGTTAGAGAGCAACTGACGTCACGTAAGAGAATAACTGACGCATAAGCACCGCGGCACTGGTGTTTGATTGGATAATGCATTCGAAATGCACACTCACCCACTATATAGGGCACTGTGTAGTGAATGTTCTACATTGAAAACAATATAGAAAGTGAGCGAGCGAGTGGACAAGTGTGCATTCCGAACGCAGCCTTAGATTCCCAAAGAAAAAATGTCTGCCCCCTGGTATTGACACCGATTTGAAGACGTTCAGGTTCAAAAATGCGTTGCACTGGATCATTACCAAATTAAAATTTATAAAACTATGCGTTTTAGACACATCAAGAATTCTACTTTCCGCTGAAATATACGTTGCCGAGATGCTGTCTCCTCCTTTAAATCCATGTGGGATGGTCTAAACTAAAGCAATTCATGTAAACCAATTTGCTCAGAGGTATTATGCAGGCATTTTCCCATGTGAAACCAGGAACCTTGTAGTTGCAAATCTCTCTCCCTCCCAGTCACATCGTGCGTTACAGCCAAGTAGGGCTTCTCCACACCATAAACACTGGGGTAATCACTGGGGGTAATTGGGATTTGGTTTGGCATGATTGCAACCACTTCCCTGTCATGTGGTACCGGGTGATGTCATAATTGGATGGAATGCCCAAATGATCAGGCAGCTCTATGACATCACCCCTCTGGATAAGTGAATGGAAGCGGTAGCAGATGGGAGAATGGTGCCAGATTCCTGCGAGCTTCTTTCTTTTGGCCAGTGCCGAGCAGATGCTGCCTTTTTCAGTCTAACGGTCTCTTGAGAGGCTGTGTCATTTGCTATCAACAATTTTTAAAGAAGTAAATACAACAACCATTTTTTGATTTATATTGCACGTTGCATTTTATGACAGTTTTGACATTTTTTTGCACTTGTTAACTTATCTGGAATCTGGCCTGTAAAATACATGGGTTATTTTTCTGTGTTAAAAAAAAAGATAATGCTCTTATCTTTTACTCTTCCGGCTGATTTCCCCTCCACACCCTGTTCCTCCTCATAGAGATTGTGTTTCCATTTAATAATGCTTCCTGCGCAGTAGACTTGAGTAAATCCCTCTGTCGGGTCAGTAGCTGCACAAATTGGCCTCATTTACTCTTGAGTTTGGTGTGTAAGCGGCAAGGTTGATCCGTCAGAGATTTTGTGTGCATCTGCGTGTGCGTTCATGGGTTTGCAGTGTTTGTGTGCTGTGGGGATCCATCTTCTCACTGTATTTTTGGTCTGCATGTCCATCCCTGTGTGAAGGGTGTACGGAATGTGGTTAGTTTACAATAGTAATGTTATGCCTTGTTGACTGCGTGTCATGGTGAGATGTGAGGAGTTACAACGAGGAAGTTTAGAATTGCAACATAAACAGAGACCAGTGCACGGAGTGGCTTACACACTCCTGCTTTGAAACACGCGCTCACTCAGACACAATCTCACACACATATGCATACTCTCACACACTCTCTCTCTCTCTCTCTCTCACACTCACACACACACTCGCACACTTTCTTTCATTCTATCTCTCTCATACACTTGCACACACTCTCTCACTGTCTGTCACTCACTCATTCACGCATGCACGCACGCACACACACACGCACACAGAGCAGCCAGCTCAGCTGAGACCCTCACATCCCAGCCTTCAGTTCAGACAGCGGAGTAATCTCTCTTCCTATCTGCCTGCACAGCATCTGTTTCACAGAAGTCTGCGCTTAGCAACAATATGTGGCCAATGAAAGTGCTTCCAGAAGTTCAACTGAGTACATTTTATTGTGGCGATTTTAATAAGCGTGATATTTGCATTTTCATAGTGTCTGGGTTTCTGTTTTTCTGGGTAGTTCCAAGAACAGCAGGTGACCGTTCCTTATGAAGGGTCATGAGGCTACATTACTCCTTCTTAAGAACTGCATATCCCCATATGAACTTCATAATCATTGGCAGATTCTGTTGCTGATTAATAGAAACATTCTTAGGTTAACATTGCACTATTATCCATGGAGAATTGTGGAATTACATTAGGACGTGGAGGTTTTTTGCATGGACTGGGACTTGGCCCAACACTAAAGCCCTTTTAACTTATGAAACCTTACCTGGCAATCTCCTGGGGCTTCCCTGCTTCAGAGCCTGTGCCTGTAGGAGAGGAGTCAGCATATCGCATAAAACCTGCTCAGGAAATTTGCCAACTCGATCAGCAGTAACATATTAGGGAATGTTCTGTTCCAGCATCAGCCATGGAGTCTTTGGCTTGCTCTGCTGAGATGTCCATCCGACTGCAGAGTTTCATTCTACTAAAAAAAGGTATTGGAAACACTTGTACAGGATATGTGATGGTTGGCCGTGCGGACTGATGTGTGATGGCGACCGTGTAGCAAACCTGTAATTGCACAGACGTTTCCGGAGTTTTACTGAAGTGTACCTGCTCATCAGTGTTGAAGGAATTTTTTTCATTATTCCTGCATCAGCAAGCTGGTTCACATATGTTAGCTGGCACATCTTTGACATTTTGAGATGGACACAGCCATGTCTTGCCAGCACTGCGGCTACGTCCCGCTTGTGATTCCGGCCTGTTCTCTAGCTCTTTTGGTGACAGCCGGTTAGTCAGAGAGCGAACCCTAATACCTCATGTCCCCTGGCTTGTAGTGGCATGTTATAAACATCCCTAATAGTTTCTGAGGGAATTTTGGGGGCATCTGCTTTGTTTTGCGCCTGTATGTATGTGTTTGTGTTTGTGTTTGCGTTCGTTTGTGTGTGTGTGTGTGTGTGTGTTTGTGTGCGCGCATGTGTGTCTTTGTGCTCTCCCCCGAGTGTGTGCTGCTGCTGTTCCTTCATGCTTTGTGTGTGTGCGCTCATAGGGGTGTGTGTGCATGTGCGCGGGCATGTGTTAGCAGAGCTATGTTGCTGCTTCGACTCTCCAAACCCCCCCCCAGCGTGTGTATCCGTGTCTGCTAGCATGCTTGTGTACACATGTATAAACACTACGCACACATCCTTATACTTGTATTGTTATTAATATGTCACATTGAAGTCCATTCATTCTGTGTGTCTGCACAGCTCTTCCCTGATCTTAACAATGAGCAACGCATGCCAAACCCTTACCCTAACCTTAACCCTAACCCTAACCCTTACCCTAACCTTAACCTTAACCTTAACCCTAACCCTTAAACCTTAACCCTAACCCTTACCTTAACCTTAACCCTAACCCTTACCCTAACCTTAACCTTAACCCTAACCCTTAACCCTAACCTTAACCTTAACCCTAACCCTTAACCTAACCTTAACCTTAACCCTAACCCCAACATATCCCTAATGCTCACCTTACCCCTAAACTCAGCCAATTAGGCTCAATTTTCTTACCAAAATGTACTCACTTCCCAAAAACTTATTTCTACTCCTCCCTGTTCAGCAAGTGCAAGCACACAAAAATGTACTCACTTCCCAAAAACTTATTTCTACTCCTCCCTGTTCAGCAAGTGCAAGCACACACTCACACACACACACACACCCCTATGAGCGCGCACACACACACACACACACCCGTACGAGCACGCACACACACACACAAGCACACAAACATCCTTGTACGTATATCTTCGTGAGGACATTGCATTGATTCATTTTTCTGTCTCTACAGCCTTTCCCTAATCTTAACAATAAGCAATGTATGCCTAAGCCAAACCCTTGCCCTAACCTTAACCTATCCCTAATTCTAACCTTACCCCTAACCTTAACTAATAAGTCACAATTTGCCTTTGTAGAAGTGAGGACTGGCCAAAATGTCCTCACTTCCCAAAAATGTCCCCACTTTGTAGGAAAAAAAATTTTTTTGGTTCTCACTTTGTAGCAAGTACAAGAACACACACGCACACACTCTCTCACACACTCAGACACACAGACACACACACACACATACACGCACACACTCTCTCACACACATACACACAGAGACACACACACACACACACTCTCTCTCTCTGAGTGGTCTGGTCTCGTCCCGCCTGCAGCTGCTCCTGGAGCACCTGGAGTGTCTGGTCTCCCGGCACGAGCGCTCGCTGCGCATGACGGTGGTGAAGCGACAGGCTCAGTCCCCCGCCGGAGTCTCCAGTGAAGTGGAGGTGCTCAAGGCCCTCAAGTCTCTGTTCGAGCACCATAAAGCCCTGGACGAGAAGGTAAGGGGGCCTGTTTCATTACTGCAGTTCAGTGCCAGCGCACCCTGCTCTGCCATAACTCTGGCAGCGCAACCGCCGCCCCAATGGCTGTTCGAGTGTGATATGGCATCATTTTTTATACCTACCATTTGGCGGTGCTCTCTTTTTATGGTGGTACTGGTGTAAAATAAGCTGTCTGTTGTTGTGACATCATTGTTGAAAGGTAATGTACACGCATGTTTCCGCCAAATGCCCTTATTTCAAACTGTTATCTATGTTCATTTAGCAATGTTAATAACTATAAAAATTTTGTCTTCTTACAAGAATTTACGATGTGGCTAAGTGCGGTAAACGTGCACGGTTTACCTGCAGAAAAAGTCTGTCTGCCGGAGGAGAAAATGGTGTGAAGGTTCGAGGCGCACAGAAAATGATGACGCTGGTATAAGTGTGGGGAGGGCTTGTGTTTTTGACGGGGCCCTGCCTGTCCTCATGTACCCCTGCCCGTGTGCCCTGCTCAGGTGCGGGAGAGGCTGCGCATCGCTCTGGAACGCTGCAGTGCGCTGGAGGAGCAGCTGTCCTCGTCTCAAAAGGAGGTACGCACTATCCCACGATGCCCCTCTCTCCCCCCGCGGCTCCGTCTCGGTTCCTCATTCAGAGGCGAATCGGGCAGGGCTGGCTCCACCTTCTAGGATTCGAGACGCGCCTTGCGTGCGGTCGCTGTGTCAATATAGAGTGAAACCGCACTCTGGTTACCCTGGGAACCCGCTCATACACTCTCACGCTACATCGCCGGGCCGCCAATCAGGCCCGGCCGGTTCAGGCTGTTTGTTTGGGCAGGAGACGGTGAGTCGAGGCCCTTCCAATTCCTCCTCTCTGCACTACGACGGTACGCCCTAAACCTGCCGTCCTGTCACACCTTCCTGCAGTCGTTTCTCCATGTTTCAAGACACACTGATGAAACTTTTCTCTAGCCAGCGAGAGGGTAAAAGTGATTGGTGGATTACATCAGTCATTTAGAGACACAGTTGTCCTGGGTTACGCGGAAGTGGTGGAGTACGCCACTGGTCACATGCACTGCATCTCCTGAGGCCTTTGGGCCTGCAGGGCTGTTATGAAGGATTTGTTTAAGTCTTAAATTCTCTTTGTGGGATGGAGATTAAATGGTGGTTTATCTGTGTATGAAAGGAAGACATTCCTTTGTCTTTTGTGACGGTTGACAGATGTTTGGACGATGGCTTTTAGGTGTACTGAGTTGCACAGTTTATTATTGTGCTGCGTGTTTTGTTTTGTTACGCCAAACCCTTTTTTGAGCAGTAAATTAAAATTTTACGCTGAATCCATACAGCTGAATTTGATCTGAGTTTATGAAAGGATCTCCCTGCTCTCATTTTACTCAAGGACTTAAAGATTTGAGTTTCTGGAAATATGTTTCTGAAATGCTGAACCTAACTGAACACATTCAGTCTAAACAATCTTTGAATTTATTTATTTATTTTGCTACGTGAAGTATGTTTCATCACTGACACCTGGCCACACACACAAACACCGATGCGCTCACGGTGATGTGCATTCACACAGTCGATTGCAGCAAAATGCCCAGGTCTGCACCATCCTGCTCGTCTAATGAAAATGCTGGAGAGCCGAGCTCTGCTATACATGCTTTTTCATTCCAACCGCAGCTGCAAACCCTGAACTGCACAGCGCTGTGAAACGCTCTTAATTACTGCTCTTAATTACACCCTTTTCATCTCCACTGAGGGATGACCTTGCCCCACTCAGTGGGAAAAATAACCAGCGCATGCCATGGAAAATATACGCCCTGTGTTTATGACCCAGGGCCTTAATGCACTTGACCGACCCAATGCTTTTATGTATGTACAGCGCTTAACAAATTTATTAGACCACCAACATTGTAAGGTTTATGCCACAGCTGCCCTAAATTAACCGTGTTGGTAATTACCAAAATAATTTGTATGTTTCTGTACTGGTTAATCCACCAGAATGCGCAAGCTCTTTAATTTAAATTATATTTTTAATGCTAGAATATAATTATTGTTGTTATTCATGAATTTTCAAATTAATGGTTGAACAAAAAAGCAGAAAAAATAGTTAAGCACATTATTATTTTTTGATTAAGATGCCAAATAACCGTTGTTTTCTTGCATTCCTGAACATAAAAATTAGTTTTAGTGGTTTAATGCAAGAATGCAAGCTGTTATCAAGGCCAAAGGAGGCCATACAAAATATTGTTTTTTTTTGGTTTTATGTGTGAATAAGGACTATTTAGTTGTTTCAGTTCGTTATTTGCCGAAGAAATAACAATATAATCTTTAGTTTTAAACAAGTTTTTGACAAATTTTTTCTCGTTTTTAGGACAGGTGGTGTAATAAATTTGTTAAGCACTGTACATGTGCTGTATCCCTCCAACTGCAGGATATTGGAGTGAATTTTTTAAAATGTTCAGCCTTGTGAAATCAGTGTGAATGTTTATTGATACTGATCCACTGAACTGGGAATCTTCTGTATGCTGCTGCTGTATATGTACTCCTGTTTCTGTGAACTTTGTGAAGGGTAAGGACACATGACAAGACAGCTTTAACCTGTTCTGAATGCCTGTAAGAGATCTGCTGTAACACTGCCAGCACAATTCACACTGGACCCTGGATTCAGTGTGGGAGCCTCTGGGGTAGGCCAGAGCCTCCAGGTCCCATTGTAATGATGTGGCAGTTAGAACTCTTATCACAGCATAGCACCATGGGAGATGTAGTCCTCTGCCATTGTCCTGCTGGATTTGGACATCACCAGAAGGAGAAAACACTTGTGTTGACGGTTGATTGGCTGCAAATAACTGCAGTCAGTATTGTGAGCAGAGGAGAAAGGACTTGTGAAATAAGTTTTATGAGGAAGTCATAGTCTGAAAGTTCCACATGCTGACATGGCAACCGTGTACATTGTACACGGTTGCCATGTCAGCATGTGGAACTTTCATGTGGAACATTGTACACTGTACAATGATGTGCGTGAGACAAAATTGGAGTTGTAGTTTCCCTCCGGTGATCTACTCCATAAGAGAGTAAGATGGTGCTAACTGGTGTGTGTATTAGCATTCATATCAAATGTTGCAATCAAAGCCCTTTGAATTTGCTCCACTGTCCAAGCGCTTCCGAACCTCACTGTTCCACTGGGAAGTTTGACTTGTTTCCATTTATTGTTTACATTGTAGGTGGCCTATCTGAGGGAACAGAACATGTCCAAGAAGCCACTGCTGGACGGACAGGCTGAACTGAACCATGACGGGGAGAACACTCCCAGCACCAATGGGAAGGTATGAGCTCTACAGTGCGCCTGTGTTTGGGCGGCAGTGCTGGGCTTTCATGGCTCCCTGTAGCTGCATCAGCCCTGATTCGTCCCACAGTCCGCATGAAACTTGGCTGCAGTCGGCTTGTTCCCCCATCTCAGCCAAATGCTCGATTTTGGCCAATTGGATCTGTTGTAAATCCTGACTTGCACATGCGCTAAACCCTGAATGTTATATGCAGCGCAGCCTCGATATTCAGAGGTCCGGAGTACCAGCTGGGCCATGACTCAATTTCTCCCCTCTTTTGTTGGTTAAAATATCTCCGTTTGTGGTACCCAACTGCTAAAGCATGATCAAGGAACAAAAGAAGAAGAGCGCAGTTGTAATCTCACCCACGCACCGGGGGGGAGGCGACTGAGCGCGTGCGGGCCAGAGCACACCCCTTTTTCTCTCTGAGGGCTTGGAGGGTCCATGGCCCCGGTGAGCCCCATTAGCCAGCTGCTGGTGTGGAGCCTGAGGGAGGGGCCTTTGTGCCGCGCTAATGTAGGGTAACCCTCCCGCCGAGCAGCCTGTGCCCCGCGGCCCCGTGCTGGCTGCAGCCGTCCCCGGGTAATGGGATTTGGCTCCGTCTCCTCGCCCCGCGCTGGCTCCTGTCCCCTTAAGTGCCTCTGTGTGATCTCAGCTGCTCAGTGCAGCGCTGACGCAGGACGCGTCACTCGCGCACGCGCATCCGAGCGCATCACCGCCAGCTACTGCCATGGAGGAAAGCGAGTACAGCGGGGTTATTTCGATTTCAGTCTTTGCTCGTGCTTTTAACCCTTAGAGCGCTAAATGCAGCTATTGTTGCTCAATGACGTAAGATATCAAAATCAGAGCTGTTGAAAAATTATCATGTGGTGACTTGTTTTTAAAAGAGCTCCTGCAGGGGAGCTCTTTTAAACAAGTCACCACATGATAGGTTTTCAACAGCGCAAAATAATTAAATTTATATTTTTAAAAAAGTAATTTCAACGCTCTAAGGGTGAACAATGGGTTGTTGAATGCCTGTTGGTATCAGAGGTTTTTACCAGTGTTTGCAGAATGCCTGGTGGTGTCTGTATTATTTGTAAATATTCCCTAGTCTGATCATAATGGCTGCGTCAGCAGTGGCCAACAGGAAATTGTGCGCATTTCTCTGTCGGTGAAAAGCCATATTACACCTTGTAGGTCAACTCAGGGCTTGGCGATATGGACAAAATCAAGTATCAAGATTTTTTTTACTGAGCAGCTCAATATGGATGTTATGGCGTCACTGTAGTGATATCTATTGGTGTCGAAAGACAGTATTTACACAATGAGATTTGAGTCAGTCAGTAGTGATGTTGATATGATGACATAGCAGGTTCAGGCAAGACTTAGACCCGTCTAATAAGAGTAGAAAACTGCATCCCTTTACTGTAATGCACTCTTTAAAACCAGGAAGGATTACTTCTGACGTATCACAATATTACGATATCCAAAATCCCAGACAGCATGTAATCTTTTCCACAGTATCTATAAAATAGCGATATATTGCCCAGCCCTACTGTAGTTGGGTAAATCTAGAGTTGCCCATTGTGTCACTGCCTAATTATTATATCTTTATTGTCCTTTTTTATTGTACTGCAGGCAGAGTAAATTAGATGCACTTGTAAATGTGTTATCGAAATGAATTTATTGAGTTGTCTGTTTTTTGGCCAGTTGTCTCTGACTGTAGAGGCTTGCGAGAATTGAGAATAGTCAGAATAGATCAGTGTCAAACACTGTGGGTTACCTGCTCATTTTACTCACCAGATTCTGCTTGAGTCGGAGTAAATGCAGCCGGTAACTTGTTGATTTATGGAAAACTTGTGCAGGTTATGTGCCGCTGAGGCTCCCCCTAGTGGAAGCAATGCGTTTGGGATCGGTTTCCTGTCAGTGAATCTGTGGAGCTTAGTTTGGCTGGAAACAGCGCAAATTGTGTGTGTGGGTTTGCACATTTGTTTTTCATATTTTGTTGCATTATATTTAAACATCGGCATCTGAATCCTCTCTGTACTTTAGCTCTTGAACGGAGTGTTGCTGCCCTTTGTGCAGAGGTTGGCTGTAGCCATCTTGTGAACTCAGTGATTGCTGAGGTCTTTGTTGCGAATGTGCATGTAGATTTCAGATGGATGCAGTGCATGATGCAGCAGCCTGGACGTATTCCCAGATGTCTGCTGTACTGTATGTTTTTATTTCACTATAATTTGGCGCTCTATGAATTAGCAGTCGGAGGAGATCTGTAGCTGTTGAATAATGTGTTTTGCAGTTTGGCTGGTTTGAGTAAAAACCTTACGGTTATGAAAAATTTTATCTTTTTTTGGAATATAATTTAATAATTACAGAAACCACAGATACTATAGCCTTCACTCATTATGCCCCTCAAAAGCAGGAGCTCTGACCTTGCACTGATTTTCTTTGAGTAAGGCCAAATAAAATATTAGGTGCGTCTCCCATAACACTGATTTGAAAAGTAGGTAGACTAGGTTGGCATTTTCTTTTTTATGCAGAAAGTTTTTTTTGTAAAATTTTTAAGGCAGGTAGGACCTCATCTGTCTGATCTGCCTGGTGATCTGTTTATTTTGGTGAGTTAAATCACTTCTCGCGAGCTTTCACCTCAAACTACCAATGAATAGGAAAGACGCTCACAGACATTCAGTGGGCTTTTGCAAGGAGCTTCGCACAAGGGCTCTGTTGGAGAATACTGACGGACCACAAAACCGCTAAACCAGAGAACGAGAAAAAAAGCGATGGGAGCAATCATGCCAAACATCAGGGTCGGCTGCATTTCTTTTTATTTTAAATTAAAAACATACAAAAATGTTTAGGGTCCACCCTAATGATATGGGTAGGGTCTGGAAACCGGAAACACACCTATTTTTTTTTTTTTTTTTTATTTTGCGCCGCTCTGTCCCAGTTCCACAGTGAGTGGCAAAGAACGAACTGATCCAGGATTAATGCTCTGAATAGAGGCCTAGGAGTGATTGCAGCCTGTCAGCACTAGTTTAGGGGTAAAGGGGTGTAAATGAGTACAGAGGGGTCACTGTTGCCATCCCCCCACTCCCTCCGTTCCCCAGCGCTCATCTGATGGATCTCTGAGCCACGAGGAGGAGGGCTCTAAGACCCTGGAGCAGCAGGAGGTGATTGACAGGCAGAGCCGGGACCTGAGCCAGATGAAGGAGAGGCTGACTGTGCTGTCGGGCCGCGTGCTCGAGCTGGAGGAGGACCTGGACACCGCCCGCAAAGACCTCATCAAGTCTGAGGACATGAACACCCGGCTGCAGCGCGACATCCGGGAGGTAGGGGGCGCCCTTCTGTCTCATCACTGTCCTCTCATCGGGTGACTGTTGTGGGCACGTATTCACATTGCGCATCTAAGCTTTTCACTTAATTTTTGTTATTTAATCCCCTTATTTTCTGATCAAAGCACAACTTTGTCTTATATATATATATATATGTCTATAGATATATGGACTGCAAACAGTCCGCGATCATTCAGAATGCTTCGTCACGGGTGATTTGGGATGTAGTGTCCTCTGTAATTTGGAATGGATTGTCCTGGTAATTTGGAATCCAGTGTTAATGAGAATGTGATTGGAGTGTCGCTGTCTGTATGTGTGTCCATGTGTCTGTTTGTCTGTGTCTGCATCCGTGTCTCTGTCTGTGTGTCTGCGTTTGTGTGTGTGTCTGTCTGTGTTTGCGAATCTGTGTGTCTGTGTGTGTTTGCATGTATGTCCATCTGTGTTTGTTTGGTTGGGTGTGTGTGTGTGTTTCACCATCTCCTTTGTCCCTCAGTCCATGGCTCAGAAGGAGGATATGGAGGAGAGGATCACTACGCTGGAGAAGCGTTACCTCGCCGCGCAGCGCGAAGCTACGTCTGTGCACGACCTCAACGACAAGCTGGAGACTGAGATTGCCAACAAGGAGTCCATGTTCCGGCAGGTGAGTCAAAAGAAAGGAGTCCATGTTCTGGCTAGTGACTCAAAACAGTGACGTTGTTCCTGTGGGTGAGTCAAAACAAAGAGTCCATGTTCTGATATCGCGTAAAATGTGGTTTTGTGGGCTAGTAATGATAGGCTACTGCCTCATATACATTTGTAACAAATACTGATTGCAAGCAAGCTGCAAACATAATTAACGTTAGTCAACTAGCCAAGTAATACAAGTATGTGAATGCTATGTTGCTGCTAACTACAAAGTATCTGCCCAAGATTGGTGCGTTAGCTATTACAAATGAGTCAATAACGACTGTACCTAGCTACCTATCTATGCGAAAGTTGGACTTGCTGGTTACACCAATCACTAATTCAAGTTTAGGCAATTCAAGATATCCCATGTGTCGGCAAGTTCTATTTCTTCAAAATCTGAGCTCCTCGCAACAATATTATCACATCTTGTATTGCTCATGAAGTGTAATTACCTAGTTTTCTAGCTGGGTAGCGGTTATTACTGTACAAGGGAACTGTAATTAGCTAGGTTGCTAACTAGCTTGTGGTTCATACAGTACAAGCAAACTGTAATTGGCTAGCTTGCTAGATAGTAGTTATTACAATATACGTAAACTATAATTGGCTAGCTAGTTGGCTTGCTAGCTAGTGGTTATTACAATACCAGTGAATGATAGAACGTCTGCGTCAGTTACTTGCATACTGATGCAAGATTATACAGATTGATGCAGTGAGCTGCATTATGCGACAGAAGTCAGGAGGCTGGACCGAATTTTATGGCTAAATGACTCCAGCAGGTGAGTCAATGAGTGTGAGAGCTTAGTGTTTGTTCTGCTGTGTTGACGGCACAGTTTGCGCAATATGGGACCGTGCTTGTTGAAACACGCATACTCCTGCACGTGCACGGTCATGTGCGCGCGTGCGTGCGCACATAGACAGCTTTGGTTTTGCCATACTTGGCGGTGACTGAACAATTATATTATTGCCAAAATCCTATTTACATTCCTGCAAACCATAAAATTAACCCTAATCTTAATCTCTTCCCTAACCTCCAACCCTTTGCCCCTCCCCCAAAAAAAAGTGTACTTTGATTTCTCTCCTTAACATAAGAAAGAACATAATTTTAATGGCTAACCTTAAAACTTGGCCTAGTCCTAACCATTTGCCTAAGTGTCACTGTACGACACTAGTGAGGAGTTTAAGTCCCCACAGGCGTAGAAAAACTAGTACATATGGAACAAACCTCCTCCATGTTTGATAGGACTACATGGTTAAAAATGGTGAATAACTAGGATCTGAGAGGTTTTTACAGTGCAGTTTGAGATCTGGACTTTTAATGGCGCAGTATGAGTGATGTTTTAGGGCCGTGTAGTGACTGGTATAGATCGGGCAGAGAATGACTGAGTCTAGGGGAGAAGTGAATGTGGGCTCCAGGCTGATTGGCTGCAGTGGGACGGTTTCCTCGGGAGGCAGGAAAGACCCGCAGAGCTTTGGCAGCGAAGCCTGAGTGCGTCGGCTGAAGCGGCAGGACTCGCTGGGAGAGCTCAAAGCCCCGTTTGTGCACTTCGAAGAGCTGGAAGTCACAGCGGGCCCCGGGCGTCGTCCCCTCTCCTCAGCAGAGATGAATGGGCCTTTGTGTGGGGCTCAATATCACCCCCGGGCCCCTGAGAAAATATTTGCTTTGTGTTTGAAACGGAAAATTAAATGTTCAAGATGTTTTAAAGCGGAAATAAAACTTTGGGTTGTGGGAGTTTTCGGGGCTTTTTTGGAAGAAGCACTGCTGTTTTAAGGCCAACACATGCTGCTAATTAACATTCATATGCAGAGTAATGACTTGTATGGATACATTAGTAATTGTGGTTCAGAGACTTTAGTTGAAGTCATTTTCAAGGGTGCTACTGATAGTTTGTTCACCCCTGTTTAAGACCCTTGCAGTGTGAAGAATTAATGTGACATCCTTAAATCAAAATGGTCTTCTTACTGTGCTGTGGCCAAGGTATGGCTGCAGTGTCCAATTCTGGATTAGAACCTGCAGTCATGTGGTCACAGACATGATTTCCAGTCACTGTGCCACATCACTGCCCAGCATTAGTGATGCCACAAACTGACCTTTTGCTGACTGCGTCATCTCAGCTGGAGTGTTTAAACAACAAAAGCACAAATGCTATAAATAGTCTGCGAAAATCAGCCGTGTGGACAGAGCGATTGACGCACAAAATTATTACCACACCGTATTGTTATAGCGCAGGAACACTCCCAGGTTCCTGAAGGGATTATTCGTCGCCTTTGCTGCTTCCTGTTTGTGTTAATGACCCCCATGACTCACCATTGGATTGGCCTGAGCCGCGTGCGCTGGTGATTTGTGCAAGAGCGGCAGTCGCTCTGCGGAAACTAACAGCCGCGTCAGTCCCAAAAGGCACTTTAGCCCTACTTCTGCACTCAGAATCTTATCTGCACCTTTTCACTTAATGAGACAAACTACCTGATGGGTTATCATTCTGAGATTAGATGAGTTTCCTCCTGAGCCGACTCTGCTGAAGGCCCTGATATCCTGCATTTTCCGCAGATGTACAGTGCTGTGCAAAAGTTTTAGGCACATTTAAAGCAATTTCGTAGGGCAAATATGCTTGCAAAAATGATTAAACAAAAAGGTTCTAATAATTGAGAAATGTACTAAACTGGGCTGTAAACTGTTATAAATTATATCAAACCAATATTTGGTGTAACTGCCTTTTGCCAAAAAATCTGGGACTCTGTCCTGCTGTGCTATAGTTTATAAGATGATTGGCTTTTTGCTTGTTCCATGCAGAGTGGAAAACTTGCCGCCGTTCTTCTGCAGACCGACTGTCTCACTTGAGTCTGTCCCTCCAATTGATTTCAGACAGCCATGATGATGTTGACATCAAGGCTCTGTCAAGACTACATTATCTGTATCAGCTGTTTTTAATGAAATACCAACATTTATTTATAAAACCATTTTTTGATTTAGCATTTGGAATTTCAAATATACATTGTCTTCAGCGACGCAAATGCGGAAAACAAAAATTAAACATCTAAAGCCGATTTAAGTTTTAAAAAATGTGGGGTGCCTAAGACTTTTGCGCAGTACTGCACATGCCAGTGTGTCTGAACTGAGCTCACAAAAAAATGTTCTCTCAATGTTGTGGAAATGTTCTCAGTGTTATAAACATTGCAGTGACATAATGAGAATTCTCAGCGTTGACTGGTAGTGTACTGCGAGTCCTCTGCTGTCGTAAATGTTCTCACGCTGTAAATGAAATGTTCTGTATACATTGTGTCCCTTGTCTCAGACTGAGCGCGTCAGATGTTGCGAGGACATTGCGGTAATGTTGTGTGTATGTTTTCCCCAGTCTGAGGAGAAGTGCAGGCAGCTGCAGGAGCGATTGGAGCTGGCTGAGCAGAAGCTGCAGCAGACCATGAGGAAGGCGGAGACCCTGCCCGAGGTGGAGGCGGAGCTCGCACAGCGTGTGGCTGCGTTAACCAAGGCGAGTCCGCCATGCATCACCGCCACTCACCCCGTCGCCGCGGCAACAGAGGCGGTGCCGTGCATGTGTGTGGGTGTGAGAGCCTGTGTGTGTGCGCGCATCTGTGTGTGGATGTGTGTGTGCATGTGTGTGTTTGTGTGTCCGTGTGCATGTGTGCGCGCTGTGGTGTGTGTTTGTGTGTGTGTGGGCACGTGCATGAGTGTTTGTGTGTCTGTGCATGCGTGTGTGTTTGTGTGTGGTGGGTGCTCAGTCTCATGTATCTGACTATATGCTCTATGTAATCCTCACGTCACAGAGCGCTCCGGTAATGTCATGCAAATAATGCCTTTTCTGCCAAAGCAAGGCTGCTGAACAGAGGTGACGCATCTATGGAATTATTCTCATCTTTTGGAAACCCGCATCCTCTCATACAGTATCTTACAGAAATGAGTTCAGGGAATGAGAGGTGTGTGAGATTCTGAGTAACAGGTTCTCCTAATGGAGAGTCGTGGCACAAAACAATCAGGGAGGACAGGAAATGTAACTGCTGTCTCTATGGAGAGTGGGAGGTGGTTACTGGCTGGATTCCTTTATTGCCAAAAAAAAAGCAGTGATTTTTTTTTTTTTTTTTCAATTTCATCTGAAGGGAAGTTTTTGTGCTGGGGTGACTATATTTTTGGTTTTTGTTTGGGGCTAACAGAAATTTCTCTGAACTTGACACGCTCGTAATTAAACATGAAAAAAATCCCAGACTCACTTTGGTGGATTAGATTATACAAGATGACACGGCTACATTCAATGCTATGAGTGGAATTGGAGCAGCAAAATTTAGTGAGTGAAATCTCACATTTCTGTTTCCCTTCTCAAGTTGATGGCTATTATGACTGTGTGCTAATGTAGCTTGCACCCAGTGTGGCCGTGTGCCACAGAAGTGCAGCCAAACCACACTTAGTGTGGCGTTACTGGCCGAACGCTCTCAAAACCACCGTGTGTTGGGTTTATAACTCATGACTTTGGCAGGGGAAGTGGTGCACAGAGCTGCTTTTGTGCGTTTTCACAACATTTTCTTGGGAATTCAGCCCTGCTGCAGAGTCAGAAATATGGAATACTGAGTAAACGTGCAGGAGGAAGCATCATGTGATGTGGAAAAATTGGTCTTCTCTAGATTTACTGCTGTTTCTCATGTAGTGGCTGTAATTTACCCCTCAATTTCCTCTTAGCGTCACATCAGTCAAGATCTGTCTCTCTGTTCTCGTATGCTCCTGCCTTTCTGTCGCTCTCTTTACGTCCTCCCTTTCTCTTCCCCTTCCTCTCTCCTCACTCCTCATGCTCTCTTTATCCCTCTCTCCTCCTCTTCCCTCTGTCTTAATTCCCTTTCTCCATCTCTCTCCTGCCCTCTTTCCTTTTTCCATCCCTCTCTCCTCTCTTGCTCTATCCCTGTCTGTCTTTTTCTTCTCTCTCAGTCGCTCATGTCGAGCCATGGCTGTACTAAAGTCCTGTCTCTGCACTCTCTCTGTCTCTCTCTCTCTCTCATTCTCTCTCTCTCTCTCTCTCTCTCTCTCTCTCTCTCTCTCTCTCGTCTCTGTGGCTCGCCCACCACAGTCTGATCGCTCGCTGTCTGCTGACTCTGGCCGTAAGGAGGTTATGTTGCAGAGGAAGGTAGATGACGGCTGCCTGCTGCTCGCTGCTCATCCATCATGCTTCTCACCCCTCCCTTTACCCCCACCGCACCCCCTCCCTCGTTCTCTTCATTTACCTAATGTGGCCTGAGCTGGGAACATGCATATGCAAGGACGCTGCCCTGTGATTGGACTGGTAGTGTTGTAGGGCGCATAGCTGCGTTGAATGGGATTGCGATGGAATATTCCAGCTCTTGAGGGTTTTTATGTTGTCGGATCTCTTATTCTTTGAGAGTTGTTCTCCTACAGTGGAGTGCGATGTTCAACATGAATACCCCCAGATGAGAGATTGTGTTGGTGGGGGGTCCGCACATGTAACCTTTAGGAGCCGGAATTTTCCATCACCGTGTGTGGGGCTGCCTTCATTTTACTTTCACACACTTCAGCTGGAGGCTGTTCAGTTGGGAATGTGCAACATGGAGGGTGTTGGGAGTTACTCATCTCTCATTTGATGGAGAGTCATCTGTTCATTGGTGAAAGTGAATCAGTTGTCCTCCATCCCATGTGTCCTAACTGAACATTATGGGGCTGCCTTAAAAAAAAAAAAAAAAAAAAAAAAAAAACTCAAAGTCCCAGGATGCTCTGTTTTGTAGGCTGGCATTGCTGCAGTAGCCGGGCTCCTCCCATGCCTTGCTCTCGTTGGCTGCAGTGGGCTGTATTGCTTTAGCAGTGCATGGTGCTTATGGGTTGGTGAGGGTGTGTCGGTGGAGGGGTGGGGTCTGAGCCGTGGGGGGGTCTCTGATCGCCTCTGCTGTCTCCTTAGGCCGAGGAGAGGCATGGAAATGTGGAGGAGCACCTGAGACAGCTGGAGGCGCACCTGGAGGAGAAGAACCAGGAGCTTCAGAGAGTAAGAACACCAGTGATCCCTCCCAACATCACCACTAAACAATCCCATTAAAGACTCCATCCAGTCATCATTTCCAGTATCACCACCGTAAAATCCCAGCACAGATCCCATCCGATCATCACTCCCAGTATCACCACCGTAAAATCCCAGCACAGATCCCATCCGATCATCACTCCCAGTATCACCGCCGTAAAATCCCAGCACAGATCCCATCCGATCATCACTCCCAGTATCACCACCGTAAAATCCCAGCACAGATCCCATCCAATCATCACTCCCAGTATCACCACCGTAAAATCCCAGCACAGATCCCATCCAATCATCACTCCCAGTATCACCGCCTTAAAATCCCAGTACAGATCCCATCCAATCGTCACTCCCAGTATCACCACCGTAAAATCCCAGCACAGATCCCATCCAATCATCACTCCCAGTATCACCGCCTTAAAATCCCAGCACAGATCCATCCAATCATCACTCCCAGTATCACCGCCATAAAATCCCAGTACAGATCCCATCCAATCATCACTCCCAGTATCACCACTGTAAAATCCCAGTACAGATCCCATCCAATCATCACTCCCAGTATCACCGCCGTAAAATCCCAGTACAGATCCCATCCAATCGTCATTCCCAGTATCACCACCGTAAAATCCCAGCACAGATCCCATCCAATTATCACCACCGCAAAATCCCAGCACAGATCCCATCTAATCATCTCTCCCAGTATCACCACCGTAAAATCCCAGTACAGACCACATCCAATCATCACTCCCAGTATCACCACCGCAAAATCCCAGCACAGATCCCATCCAATCATCTCTCCCAGTATCACCACCGTAAAATCCCAGCACAGATCCCATCCAATCATCACTCCCAGTATCACCACCGTAAAATCCCAGCACAGATCCCATCCAATCATCACTCCCAGTATCACCACCGTAAAATCCCAGTACCGACCGCATCCAATCATCCCTCCCAGTATGACCACCTTACAATCCTATTACAGACCCCATCAGTTGCCTTTGTAACACAGTAGTCTGTTTATGTGCTCATATGTGGGTGCATGACTGATGTAGACCTCTGCCATACATGGTGCTGCTTTAGTGTGTCAGTGTGGTCAGCTGGGAGGGCAGTGGCCTGTATGAACAGGTCCTGGTAAAGCGTCAGGCTGCATTATGAATCTGCAGCGGTGGTTGCATTGGCTGTCTCATTTCCGCTCAGGAGGACAACTTTCATGGGAATTTCAGCGTCTGCTTCTGCAGTCTGTGCATGTTCCCTGTGTGTATTCACACACACCTCAGGGCTATTTCTTGATTATTATTTATTCAGGTCAGTGGGTCTACAGTCTTGTGCAAATTAATTGGATAAAGGTGCTTGTCGATTGAATGAGCCTGAATGGAATGCAAATAGCCGTGCCAAGTGATGGACGTTTTACATAACCACCTCAAAGATCACTGCATAGTACCTGAATGTAGATGCTGTTAAAGTAAGAAAAACCCTGAGTCCCTTTGTTGTTTAGTTTTTTCCCACTTCAGCCTGCTTTATCCAATTAATTTGCACAAGACTGTATCGCTAAAAACATTAAAATGATACCACCATCACTGCTGACGATATGAAATTTGACCCTTTCATTCATCCAGTTTCATTATTTATCCCCTTTTTTTTGCTCGTAGATTTTGAAAAACTTCAAACATTCTCAGAAAGGGAGATGTATGAGGCTTGGGAGAAATATTTCAGTTAGACATTTGCGAGGAAGGGAGAGAATTGGAGTTCATTTAAGCCAGTTGGGAGTCGTGTTCAACTGGCGATGTTTGAGTTGTGTTAAAGGGGCGGTGTGTTTGAGTTGTGTTAAACTGGCCGTGTGTTTGAGTTGTGTTAAGCTGGTGGTGTGTTTGAGTTGTGTTAAGCTGGTGGTGTGTTTGAGTTGTGTTAAACTGGCCGTGTGTTTGAGTTGTGTTAAGCTGGTGGTGTGTTTGAGTTATGTTAAACTGGCCGTGTGTTTGAGTTGTGTTAAACTGGCAGTGTGTTTGAGTTGTGTTAAGCTGGTCGTGTGTTTGAGTTGTGTTAAGCTGGTGGTGTGTTTGAGTTGTGTTAAACTGGCCGTGTTTGTTTGTTAAGCTGGTGGTGTGTTTGAGTTGTGTTAAGCTGGTGGTGTGTTTGAGTTGTGTTAAACTGGCCGTGTGTTTGAGTTGTGTTAAACTGGCAGTGTGTTTGAGTTGTGTTAAGCTGGTGGTGTGTTTGAGTTGTGTTAAGCTGGTGGTGTTTTTGAGTTGTGTTAAGCTGGTGGTGTGTTTGAGTTGTGTGAAGCTGGTGGTGTGTTTGAGTTGTGTTAAACTGGCCGTGTGTTTGAGTTGTGTTAAACTGGCAGTGTGTTTGAGTTGTGTTAAGCTGGTGGTGTGTTTGAGTTGTGTTAAACTGGCAGTGTGTTTGAGTTGTGTTAAGCTGGTGGTGTGTTTGAGTTGTGTTAAGCTGGTGGTGTGTTTGAGTTGTGTTAAGCTGGTTGTGTGTTTGAGTTGTGTTAAGCTGGTGGTGTGTTTGAGTTGTGTTAAACTGGTGGTGTGTTTGAGTTGTGTTAAACTGGCAGTGTGTTTGAGTTGTGTTAAACTGGTGGTGTGTTTGAGTTGTGTTAAAAACTGGCAGTGTGTTTGAGTTGTGTTAAACTGGTGGTGTTTGTTTGAGTTTTGAGTTAAAGCTGGTGGTGTGTTTGAGTTGTGTTAAACTGGCAGTGTGTTTGAGTTGTGTTAAACTGGTGGTGTGTTTGAGTTGTGAGTTGTGTTTGAGTTGTGTTAAGCTGGTGGTGTGTTTGAGTTGTGTTAAACTGGCCGTGTGTTTGAGTTGTGTTAAGCTGGTGGTGTGTTTGAGTTGTGTTAAGCTGGTGGTGTGTTTGAGTTGTGTTAAACTGGCCGTGTGTTTGAGTTGTGTTAAACTGGTGGTGTGTTTGAGTTGTGTTAAACTGGCAGTGTGTTTGAGTTGTGTTAAGATGGTGGTGTGTTTGAGTTGTGTTAAACTGGCCGTGTGTTTGAGTTGTGTTAAACTGGCAGTGTGTTTGAGTTGTGTTAAACTGGTGGTGTGTTTGAGTTGTGTTAAACTGGCAGTGTGTTTGAGTTGTGTTAAGCTGGTGGTGTGTTTGAGTTGTGTTAAACTGGTGGTGTGTTTGAGTTGTGTTAAGCTGGTGGTGTGTTTGAGTTGTGTTTGTGTTTGAGTTGTGTTAAGCTGGTGGTGTGTTTGAGTTGTGTTAAGCTGGTGGTGTGTTTGAGTTGTGTTAAGCTGGTGGTGTGTTTGAGTTGTGTTAAACTGGCCGTGTGTTTGAGTTGTGTTAAACTGGTGGTGTGTTTGAGTTGTGTTAAACTGGTGTGTTTGAGTTGTGTGAAACTGGTGTGTTTGAGTTGTGTTAAGCTGGTGGTGTGTTTGAGTTGTGTTAAGCTGGTGGTGTGTTTGAGTTGTGTTAAACTGGCCGTGTGTTTGAGTTGTGTTAAACTGGCCGTGTGTTTGAGTTGTGTTAAACTGGTGGTGTGTTTGAGTTGTGTTAAGCTGGTGGTGTGTTTGAGTTGTGTTAAGCTGGTGGTGTGTTTGAGTTGTGTTAAACTGGCAGTGTGTTTGAGTTGTGTTAAGCTGGTGGTGTGTTTGAGTTGTGTTAAACTGGCCGTGTGTTTGAGTTGTGTTAAACTGGCAGTGTGTTTGAGTTGTGTTAAGCTGGTGGTGTGTTTGAGTTGTGTTAAACTGGTGGTGTGTTTGAGTTGTGTTAAGCTGGTGGTGTGTTTGAGTTGTGTTAAGCTGGTGGTGTGTTTGAGTTGTGTGAAGCTGGCTGTGCTTTTCAAAGGCGCGGCAGAGGGAGAAGATGAACGAGGAGCATAACAAGAGATTGTCAGAGACGGTCGACAAGCTGCTGTCAGAGTCTAACGAGCGACTACAGCTGCACCTGAAGGAGAGGATGTCGGCCATCGAGGAGAAGGTATGGGAGGGGGGGGGACGAGCCTATCAGAGACTGTCTGCGCATTTTTAGCACTTCCAGGGTCCGTCACTTAACCCTATGTTTCCTCCTGTCTAGAACTCCCTGATCCGAGAGCTGGAGCACACTAAGAAACTGATTGAAGAGGCGCATCATGAGAAGGTCAGTGTTCAGGCTTCATCTTGGTGCTTCATGCCCCTGCCCTCTCACGAGCTCTGAAGACTCGCAGGCTCACCCCAGAAATGGAGCTTGGATGTATTCTTCTTGATGGTTCTTGGAGCTGTTTTTGTTGTTGTTTATTTTTATTTTTGGTCCTTGGAGCGCGTTCCTGCTAAATCTGTTTGTTCTCCTGCTTGTGTGAGGGTATTGCTCCCAGTTCGAGGGCTGTATCACAAAACAGAAGCTTTGTAAAACCAGAGGCTGCTCTTTTGATTTTAGTCCATTTCCAGTTTTATGAGAGGAGTTGTGCGCTGGTACCCTGCTAACTCTGCAGTGGTTTTTGATTGAAGGCCATTTGTGTTTTTCCAGATTCACTGATGGTATCTATGGTCATTCCCCTTTCAGGAGCAGCTGCTCATCGAGATGGAGACGATTCGAGCGGAGAGTGAGCACGGCAGGAACAGGACCAACTCCCTGCTGCATCATGGGTAATGCAGCCCCGCTGGGTCCGGGAGTGCCCCATTCTCCCCCCCCCCCCCCCTCAGTCCATAACACACTTCCTCTCTCCTGCAGTCGCTCTCCCTTGACCAACACCCCGGACTTCAGGTACCCGGTGTCGGCCTCGTCCATGATGGAGAACCACGCGGACATCTACAACAGCGCCATGGTGCTCCGGCGGCCGCAGAAGGGGCGTGTCGCGGCGCTCCGAGACGAGCCGTCCAAGGTGAGTCTGAGACGAGTGCACCGAGCTCCGATACAGGCAGGTCCGTGCGGGTTTAGAGTGTGACACGATTTTGCAGGGGCTGGAATTCCTCCAGGATGCATGCAGATGGAAATGCCCTCTGCTCGGCGTAAACATGGGCAGAACATAAACTGTCACCATTCTAATAGACCTTACTACAGGTTTTACTTGTGACTGACAAAGGTACAGAGTGAATAACTAACAGTGTTTCACTGGTGGTAAGCGCCTAGTCTTCACAGAGTGAGAACTGTGATTTTGATGTTTCTTCCGGTTTCGTACGTGCAGAAAGTCTCTAAGCCAGGCCCTTTTCAGTGGAAGACTAGGTGGTTTTGCATGATATGGTTCGATTCATTGCTCTCTTATTCCTGTCTCCCCACCTTTTCTTGCCTCCCTGGACGACAGAAACATGTAAGTGACTGAGTCGGACCTCTGCACCCCCGTGATTTACAGAGCTCACTTATTAGAGGTGTCTGCCTTTGAGCTTCAATCATTGTTCCCCTACTCTGGTGTGGAGCACTGAGCCTTCATATTTGCACTCAGTTAGGACCGTGTCTGCTGGCGTGTGTCCTAAACATCACAAGAGCGAAGATTAGAGCTGTCATCACCTCCTTAGTGGTGACTTGACACTTAGTGATGTTGTAGGGCGAGCGTCTCACACTTAGATTAAACTTGGTCCTGAACTATATTGAGTTTTATGTGGAGAAACTATCCATGCTGAAAGTACAGGTTACTCTAGAGCAGGGATACTCACTCTTTTCCAGAATGATCCGGTGTGGGTGCAGGCTGTCATTCTAACCAACCAGTCACACACCTGATTCTACTAATCAATCCTTAAAGCTTTTGCCGTAGGCCCTTGATTTGTAGAATCAGGTGTGAAACTGCATGGCCAGAATGAAAGCCTGCACCCACACCGGATCATTCTGGAAAAGAGTGAGAATCCCTGAAGTAGGGCTTTGGCTTAACCCCTGTCTGCAACACTGGCCTTCTCTCCTGTCCTCCCCTTCTTTATCCTCTCTCTCTCTCTCTCTCTCTCTCTCTCTCTCTCTCTCTCTCTCTCTCTCTGCCTCTCCTCTCCCTCCCTCTTTCTCTCTGCATCTCTAGGTACAGACACTAAACGAACAGGAGTGGGAGCGCGTTCAGCAGGCTAACGTGCTAGCGAACGTGGCGCACGCCTTCGAGAGCGACGTGGACATCTCAGACATGGAGGACGACCGGGAGACCATCTTCAGCTCAGCGGATCTCTTATCCCCGGCGGGGCAGGCCGACGCCCAGACCCTCGCCATTATGCTGCAGGAGCAGCTAGATGCCATCAACACCGAGATCAGGCAAGGAGGACCTTCACGCCGCTCATCACTGCATGGTGGCCCCTGACGGGACAAAGAGTTTCTCCCAAGTGCTGGTGACAGCCTGATAACCTGTGTGGCTAATTCCTCCAAACTACCCTATTGCTATTCCTTCTTTAGTCTAGGGATTGCTAGCAGTAGTCATGTGAATAAATCATAAATTCAATTTTTCAAAATATGATTAACCAAAATTGTGAGTAATGAGAAATTGCCCCCCAACCCAAGGGAGTCTAGTTCTCTGCTGTACCGTTTGCCTTGCTAATTGGCAGAACTTCCAACCTTTCTAGGGTTTCAGCAATGTGGCAGCTGCCATGGCTGTGTTTTCTGGTACTTTGAGATGTACTTCTATTTTACCAGGATTTGTGTTTATTTTAATTGAGTCTTTGCAAGCTGTGTGGTTTGAGGATACCTGTGGTACCTCTCACTGTGTTGTTCAGGGTACTTGTGGTTCAGGTGTTTTCCTGAGACCCAGATTGGTTTAAGTGGTTTGAGCCCCAATTCATTGCCTGTAACGTAAGTGCTGCTATTGGGCCCCTGAACAAGGCCCTTACCCCCACATTGCTTTGGATAGTGTTGGATTCTGATTAGTCCAATCAACTGCACGTGATTTTGGAAGAGTCCGTCTGCTTAGTAACAGTAATGTAATGAGAAATAAAGTGATGTAATGTTAAATAGTTGTAACGTACTAATGCTAAGTAGATGTAAAGTTACATGACACAAATGTTGTTGTAAATAACTGAAGTAATGTTAAATATCTGTGATGTAATGGTTAATAACAGTAATGTAATGCTGAATAGCAGTAATGTAGCATAATGCTAAGTAACAGAAGCGTAATGTAATGTAACAGGATGATTCAGGAGGAGAAGGACAGCGCGGCGCAGCGGGCGGAGGAGCTGGAGAGCCGTGTGGGGGGCGGAGGGGACGCGCTGGGGGGGCACTTTCGCTCCCTCGGCTCCCTCCCCCCCTCTTTCGCAGGCTCCTCTCTGGCCGGCTCCTCGCCTCCGGGCTCTGGGACCTCCACCCCCCGCCGGGCGAACCGCAGCCCCAGCCGCGAGATGGACCGCATGGGGGTCATGACCCTGGTAAGCCCCCCCCCTTCCTTCAGCTGGCCCAAGGTCACTGACCATTTCCAGAGCCCAGATCCATCCCACTGTCTTGTAAGGGCTATTTCTGCCTGCTAGTTTACCCCCTTTCTTAATTTTCTTTACCCTTTGTTCTAATTCTCCCTTATTTAACATTGTAACATGTTGTAACTAGTTGGCATCCACTTACTCAGCCAGCGTTGGATGGGCTCCCCCACTATAGCCAGGTTCCTCCTGAGATTTCTGTCCATCGGGGGTTTTTATTTCGCACCACTGTTTGAGGATTTTTCTCCTTACTGGGGAAAAAGCAGGAGAAATGAGCTGTATTAAAATTTCTTGCATTTGCTTTGTTTTGAGAGCTGCGCACTGTGCAGTTGTTATATAGTACTGTGATATGTGTTTTGTCTTGTGTTTTGGCCCGCGTGTGTGTGTGTACTGTTACGCCGTACGTTGTGTAACCCTGTTTTTGTTATCTCCCAGCACTCCTTCTATGACCCCTATGTAATCCAGAGGTCCTTGTACCATCATACCGTAGCTTACTCATACCCCTACACTAACTCCGCCCCACCCTTTTGCTATTCGCCGTTCTACATCCAGGTACCTCCCACTCCTCAGCCCTGGCCACGCCTCCAAGAGTCACATTCTCACTCGTACTCGTGTTAGAGAAACTTTGTTTAAACATAAAGGGGATGGTCAGTTTAATAGACCGAGAAAACAGGAGACTGACACGTATTGGGTAACCGCTTGGTGTAATGTAATTATTGACTGCTGTTTGTTAGCTTAGCACGTCAGAGCTGCGGCTCTGTTTTTTCCCCTCACTGAGATTATCCTCGCTCGACTGTTCTTGTCGTCGCCTCAGACCTTTACGGCCGTTATCTTGTTTGTCAATCTCTCTTCCTGCGTATGTCTTGTTTTGCTGGAGAAAAGGAAACTATGTAAATAAACTTCATCAGATAACACTATTTTGTTAATGATCTGCTCCAAATATAGCTTACTATAGCTACTCCCAACAATTCTAGGATTGACTTTAAAAAGGCTGGTTTGTGTTTTCCTGTTTTATTTTTATCCGGTTGGCTGTGTAGTTTTTTGCGCCGACGTAAAATTAAATCTAGTGAGCTTTTATACAATGCTGCTGATTTGAATGTCCCTATACATATGACATAAAAAAGTATGACTGGTGCTTCAGGTGGCCAGTCACTGGCTCTGCTGAGGTTACTGATTGTTAGTGAGAATGTGATCTTGGAGTCTATGGTCAGGCTGATGTTAAACTGGCCTCACCGCCTCACTACCTCCAGCCTGCGTGCCGTTCTGAGTGTTTCTGTTCTCTCTCTACCACCATTAGTCCTGTAATGCTTTGGTTTAGAGCTGCCCTAGCCTGATCCTGGAGATCTACCTGAAGGGAAAAGTAGTCCTGTTCGTTGTCATATCAACTCAAACAAAGTAGACCTCGTTCAGTAGTTGAGAATCGTGTTTAGTTGCCAAGCAGTTAAAATAAAGTGTGCCTAGTTTGTGTTCAAATGATAGTCTACAGAGCTAAGCTAACCTAACCTGAGGGTAATTTTCCAGGAAAAAGGGTTGGTAGTTCTGGTTTAATCTGTTATTATTTACAGTTTTAGTATGAGCAGTCAGACTGGTTTATACACATTTACTGCCCGATGTAACTATGTTTTAAGACTGAACCTCTGTCGAATTGAGTTTTTGCCCTCTTACCTCTCTGTGGAAGGCTCTGCTCATGACTTTGACTGAAGTGCTTTGCTAATGGGTCATGCCAAATCAACAGAGGCCTCCTGACTGACCGTCTCGGATTTGCTTCTCACTTTATCTAAATAATGTCATTCTACCAAACAAGCATTAGGGCCACAACCTCTTCTTAAGGCCTCCATATCTCAGAAACTAAAGAGGGTGCAAGCCAAAAATGTTTGCGCACGGTGACATTATCTGCATGAAGTATGAAGCAAATCCAAGATGGTCAGTTGGGAAAATTTTCTGGAATGCGTTGATTTGACATGGAATTGCCCTAAAGTCTTAGTCTGGAGTGCCCCACTAATGTCTTTCCCTGGAGAGCTCCTCTGAAGTGTTTGTCTGCAGTGCTTTGCTGAGGTCTTGTGTTGAAATTGTTGCTAACTGCTTTTTTTCTGCCCCCTCTACTTTTCATGCTTCCGTCAGCCTAGTGACTTACGGAAACATCGCAGGAAGGTAAATTTAGGAGCTTTCTATTGGGCAGACACACTGCATCTGATCTCACAACAACATTTCATTGAAGAACTTGATTATTTGGTCTCTTCTGGATACACCGGGCACGTGCCGCACTCATATTGGATGCCTTTTTTACATATTTATGGGCATCGAACTCTGAGATTTGTGATGTATTGGTAGATGGTGTGTGGAGGACAGCCCTCCTCTCATGAGTGGCTCTGACACACACAGCCCTGCAGTAATGGCTGCCGGTGACGCGTCGCTCCTCTGTGCAGTAGGCTGTGTAATCCTCAGCTTTAGGCAGTTCCTCTTCTGCTTCACCCGCCGCTGTGTACTTAATGGCGCTCTGTCTGCTGCCTGCTCACTGAGCAAACATACAAGAGAAAAGGTTGAAAGGATGAAAGGTTTTGGGCCTGTCTTAATGGCAGTTTCTTAAGGACAACAGGAAGACTGCGATCGCCCACTAAATTAGCTGTGCCTAAAATAACTTTGCCTCCCTCCCTCCCTCCCCTGCCTGAATTAATGGCAAAGAGGGCGTTTGTGTAATTAACCCTTTCTCCCCCTGTTTAGTCTGCGCAGGATGACAAGGCCACAATAAAGTGTGAAACATCGCCTCCTTCAACCCCACGCACCATGAGGCTCAATAAGGGAGCCGTGCACGCGGCCAGCCACGAGGACATCAGAGATATCAGGAGGCAAGTGATGCCAGGATGTGTGTGTGTGTGTGTGTGCATGCGTGCATGCGTTTATTTTTCTCTTTATGTGTGTGTGTGTGTGTGTGTGTGTGTCTTTCTGTCTGCATGTTTGTGTGGGTACGTGTGTATGCGGGCTTTGTATATTATGGCTTTAACTGGGTATGTATGGAGTATACGTTAATCGTATGCCTTATAGTGTGGCAGAGATATAAAATCCAGGCTCAGCGAGTCCTGTCGAGTGTTGTGTTCTAACCACCTACATTTGTTCAATTGGCTCATTTTCTCAGTCAGGAGGGAGAACTGGTGGGAATAACTTATTTCAGCTGAAGTGTAAACTAACATCGCCCTGATTTTTAGCTGTGATTGTCTTGCTTCTGTGAAAGTCGGGACCCTTAATTGTTCTCGATGACCGAAGCCTGTGTAATGTCACCAGTGCATATCCTCCACAAGGCAGCAGATAGCATTTAGCCTGCAGTAGCTGTGCGTTAGGGCACTGCTGTGCTGGCAGGGGCAGAGACAGGGTGCTGTGAACAGGAGTGGAGATGAAATAACTGTAACTGGCTGCTCTGCTGCCCCCTGCAGCTCTGGAGGCTTCCAGGACGGTCAGGGCAGTAACCCCAGCAGCAGCAACAGCAGTCAGGACTCGCTCAACAAGGCAGCGAAGAAGAAGGGCATCAAGTCCTCCATCGGGCGCCTCTTCGGGAAGAAAGAGAAGGGCCGGCCAGGCCCTCCCGGAAAAGAATCCAGCCCCAGCCAAGGTACGCCTACAACTCCCAGAATCCTCTGCTTTTCTCCCTCAACTGTTTTAGTGGGTTTCAATGTTACACTTAGCTTGCCAGACATGCTATCAAGGTGCTACCAGTTTCCAGCAGCTGTCTTGATTCTCTGACCATAATGACTAATTAAACCTAATCATTGATCCTGTTGGGATATTTTACTCGAATGTTATTGGAGCTGAATCTTTATAAATAAAATTATCAGACGTTTGACTCAAAATTTAAAGGGCATCACTGTCAGCTGTCTGCTCATTAAGTGTTGAACAGTAGTGTACACTACATGGCTAAAGGTTACGTGGAAATCTGCTCTTCCTCCATCTTATTCCTAATTTGTGGCTGTCATTAATTGGTCCTCCTTTGCTGTGGTCACAGCATCCACTCTCCAGTAAATGCTCTCCACTAAATGTTAGAACATTGCTGCGTCCATTTACCTCCATTCTAGCTGGAAAAGTTCTAGTTAGGTTGGACAGTAGCGTTGACGCAATTAGGCCTGGCTTGAAACCGGCTTTTGAGTGTATCCCTCTGCTGTTTAATGGGGTTGAAGAACAGGCTTTGTTCAGGCCTGTCAACTTGTCCTACACCAGTCTTGAGAAAGCACAAATGGACCTCGCTCATGGCTTAGGGCACTGTACTGTGAGGCTGAAACAGATGAGAGCTTTCCTCAAACTATTGGAAAGTCGAAATCTGGAATGTCACCGTGTTATGGCGTCTTGATTTCCCTTCAACAGAAGTTGGGAACCCGGAGGCATGTAAGCAAGATTGATGAGAAATGGTCGCAGCGAGACACAAACGTGAATTTTCAAATTTTACCAGCCACTCAGTAGAATACCAGTGATTTTTTTTTTTTTTTTTTTTTTTTTTGGCTGGTGACTTAAGAAAATGTATCTGCCACTTGTGTATTTTACCAGTGGCTGGTGCTCATTTACCACCCTGGGTTGCAGACCGAGTCATGTCTGCTTACATTTGGCTATGTGCAGTGTTACTGGTAGGCTCGCTGCTCTTGGTGCTGTTGACTGAGTGTGTGTGAATGTGGTCTCCATCCAGCAGGTACACCTGAGGCCGAGAACTCTTCCCAGGATGCCTTGGGACTCAGCAAACTGGGAGGCCAGGGGGAGAAGAACAGGAAGCTGCAGAAGAAGTAGGTTGTTTACTTCCTGCCTCGGGGCATCTGTTGTACTGCAATGAACCATAGATGGAGCCGCACTAGAGCGGACATGCTGGTCACGTTCAGATCACTGCGCTACTCCTCACTCTTACTTTGTTCATTGTGTCCTTGTCTGTGGACTTTATCAAAGCCTGATTAGACATCGTCTCATTTAATTTATTCACGATTCCTTGTGTTTCCACCGTGCTTCCCTCACCGTTGCAATGAAATCCACTCAGCTGTCGGATTACATGCTGTCATTCCATTTGAGTTCTGAGTTCATTTTCACAGCATTTAGCTTAACATGATCACGCTTAGTTTTGCTGTGCCTGATTTTATTTATTTTTTTTTATACCTTAGAGGAATAATTCAGATTAATCGTGTCAATTGGCTGATCAGATTCTGGACTAATCCAGTAGAAGCTGTGACGTGATTATTCTTCTAATCTGAAGCGCGATCATTGGGCGTAGGTCTCATGTGCCTAGTCTGCTTTTGCCATTTTACATTTAATTTGATTTGTTTTGCTGATTTTTCTTCTTGTTTTATTCCATCCTCCATCTTTTTCATGTCATTTAGTCCCAAGAGCGGGTAAGTCCATGCATCCCTTCCCTCAATCCTCTTTCCTTTGGGCTACGCTTCGCCGCGGAACGCTTTTAACCCTTTCCAAACCCCCTCCCAAACCTTCCTCCCAAACCCTCGTCAGACTGTCCTGCTCATTTGTGTCCCTCCTGATGTACGTTAACATTGGATAGCTTATGTTTATACAGCTCCGTTTCTGTCTTTAAAGGTTGTGTTCTGTTAGCATTAGCTTTTGATGCTTTCTGTGGCTTAATTTTCTACAAAGCTTAAGTGCGTATTTTACTAACCTGTCAGAGGCACTTGTATTTGTGTACAGTTCATTGATATGGGGGAACAGTTTTAAAATGCTGGGGTTGCAGTTGCTGTAGGATGCTGTAGGTACGAGTCTTTGTTTTCGGTTTTAGGATATTTTAGTCGTAGTTCCCCATCTGCTTCTCTCGGCATCAAGGGGTGTTTTTTGCCCTTTATCCTCGATTAGGACATAGAAGCCTCAGCTTGTTATTTGAAATTCGGATATTGATCCAGACTTTATGGTTGTGAATAAGTTCTGGTTTTCAGCTCTTTATGAGCGTCATCATTTCTCAGGGTTTAGTAAATAAATGGTGACATCAGCGGGTCCTGTAATTGTGTGGTCTGTGTGACACATTTTTTGCACTGTGTGCATTTATTGGTTCTCAATATTTACCTAAAAGCAATGGCTCATTCTGGCTGTTTCTGTCTACCTGTGAATGACACTGCATGGATCCCTCTTGGATGTGTGTCTGTGTGCATGTGCGTGTGTGTCTCTGTGTCTGTGTGTCTGGTTGTATGCGTGTGCTTGCGTGTGTATGTATGTTTGTGCATGCATGTCTGTGTCTGTGTGCATTTCTGTGTGTGTGTGTGTGTGTGTGTGTGAGTGTGTGCGCATAGTGTCCTGGTTTCTGTGTGTGTGTGTGTGTGTGTGTTATGTCTCTGTGTCTGCGAGTCTGGTTGTATGTGCGTTTGTGTGCGAGTGCAAGTGCGTGTCTCTGTGTCTGTGTGTCTGGTTGTATGTGTGTGCGTGCGCGTGCATGCGTGTGTGTGTATGTGTGAGTGCGTGCGCGTGCAGTGCTGGTTTCTGTTCGGTTGAGAGACACCCCGTCCCTAACTGAATGCCCATCATTCCTGATAAAAATGCATCCTCTCTGTCCGAGGCTTTGCCTGTGCCGACCACACTTGCGCTGTTGCCGTCTTTAATATTCCATGGAGTGTTTCTCTGGGTTTCCATTTGTTCTACATCAGGGTTTGGCTGTTTGGGCATAACATTTCCTGCATGTGTGTGGTGTGTGTAATGTGTGTGGTTTGTGTTGTGTGTGCCTGTGCGTGTATGCAACTGCTAATTTGGTGTGTGTGCATATTGTGTGTAATGTGGGTTGTTTTTGTAAGTGTGGACCTGCTCTAACTCTGCTCTGTGGTAGGCACGAGCTCCTGGACGAGGCTCGAAGGCTGGGCCTGCCCTTTGCCCAGTGGGACGGGCCCACAGTGGTGGTCTGGCTGGAGGTGAGTCCTGTTCTATGGAGCCTGACATTTTTGCTGCATTTCTTCCCAAACGCAGGATTACAGGCAAAAACTGTTATTGCATCTATAAATAAAACATTTTATAGTGATCAAATTTACGAGGGAACCAGTGTCCGACATGGGTCAATTTCATAATGGATTTGGATTCAAATGCTTTTCTGTGCTCGATTTGATCTTGTACGGTATGGCTGAGCGGACCAGAAGGCGGGGTTTGAACTTCGTTAGAGCATTTCAGAGTTTCCAATACACTAGACAAGCTCAGCAGAGCAAAGTATTTGAGTCTAAAATGATAGTGTAATTAGCTCATGTTTGGTTGATGTATGTATCTTGTGAGCTTATGTAATTGGAATAAGCGAGAGAGACGGGTAAGTACCCACCACTGATATGGCCTGTATGTAGTGTTTATAATCCTGTGCTCCCAGTACAGACCTCATGTCATGTGTCCCCAAACTCACACAGGGATCCACAGGGAGCTGACAATCAAAGTGCTTGATTGGCTGTATCAGGTGTGCTTGAGATGGACAGCTTTAATTGCTGGTAACTGGGTTGGAGAGAGGGGTTATTAGCAGTGTTAATTACCCTTCATTGAGTGGTTCATGCCTTTCTCCGGCAGCTGTGGGTGGGGATGCCAGCCTGGTACGTGGCGGCGTGCCGGGCGAACGTAAAGAGCGGTGCCATCATGTCAGCTCTGTCGGACACAGAGATCCAGCGGGAGATCGGCATCAGCAACCCGCTGCACCGACTCAAGCTCCGCCTCGCCATCCAGGAGATCATGTCACTCACCAGCCCCTCGGCTCCGCCCACCTCCCGCACGGTGTGTAACAGGAAGTACCCGCCCCTCTTCTCTCTTTAACTGGAAGTACCTACCCGTATGCCCCCCTCTCAGTCTCAAACAGGAAGTACCTGCCCTATGCCCCTCCCCTCTCCATCTCAGACAGGAAGTAGTTACCCACCCCTATGACCCTCCCCCTCCCATATACATTACATAATATTACAATTCTTACATTTATCCGATGGTCTTGCCCAGAGTGAGGTACAACACAAAGTTTATTTAGCGGGAAGAGAAGTGCTTTTAACACTCCTTGAGCTAGACGTGGGTACTTTGATGGAACTCAGACCCAGTACATACCTTATAGAACAAAACCAATCATTAGAGGAGTTCTTGCAGGTAATATAATGAACAAGTGAAGCTGCAGTGGATTTGTAATATAATGGCAGCCGCAAGAAACCTTTTTCCTCTGAGTCTGGGATGCCTTGGTTTCACTAATCATGTGTGGAGGAACACATTGGTTGATGCTCAATGATTACACTTTATCATTTGTTGCTTATGCAGCTGCTGTCTCATCATTATTATGATAATAATCAGCCTTTGGCGTTACTGAACAAATCATACGCCTTCGGTGCTTTTGTAAAGCAAGATTGCTGCCCTGAGGAATTCCATGAATGACACGTTCTTTTCCCGAGAACAGAAATGGCTGCCACACTCTCACACAGTGGTCACAGATGGGATGCATGCCTCCTTCACACTAACACTGAACAGTGTAACACACACACAACCATCTCCTCCACCTCTGCATGGCACACTCACTGATTTGTAAAATGGCGGCCGCCTCTCTGGAGTGATTATAACTGTAATGATGAGCGGGGGTGGGGTGATCAAGCATGATGGGGGTTTTTGCTCGTTGGTGCTGCCTGCTGCTGGATAATGACCCTGTACTTCCTGTTCCACCACCTCCTGTGCTCTCTCTCTCTCTCTCTCTGTTCCCCGCTCGCTCTCCTAACACACGCGGGACTCTGCTTGTGTCACTCACTGCGCGGTGTGTGTCATTAGTCCACGGGGAATGTTTGGGTCACGCACGAAGAGATGGAGAGCCTCGCGGCCACGCCTCAGACGGTTAGTCACGTGACCAGCTCCCCGCCTTCCCGGAGGCTGTGTTAGCTTTAGCCTGTAGCCGCATTAGCGTAGTTACTAGTGTTGTTGCTTTAGAGCAGCGGCCACCATCCTTGTTCCTGGAGATCAGCCAACCTGCAGGCTTTCACTGTAACATTAATTAGGCACACTCGACTCTAATCAGCAACTGTCTAGGATCTGTAGCTGTTGTGTAAGGTGTGCTTTGTTTGGGTTGGAGTGAAAACAAGCAGGATTTTAGATCTTCTGGAGCAGGTTTGGTGAGCAGTGCTGTAGCGACTCAGCTCTGTTTCAGCGGTGGAAAAATCAGGCTCAGCTAATAAAAGCCCCCTCATTTTTCCTTCCAATCCCCAGGATTTTTTTTATTTGCACAATTCCTTTGCCAGGAGTTGGCCTAAAACAGACCAGAGTAATCTGCTGGCTTAGTTTATGGTAAAAGAAACACCTTTACTTCCCGATTCCTGGGTTTTCCACCCCGACCTGCCAGGACATTCTTTTTATTCGCCAGACAGTTAACTGCTGTTGAGTCATCTGTTCTTATTTATGAATGTCAGCATAATGGCATTGATTGATAAGTCAATTAAATTAAAAAATGGATAATCTATTTTTGAGTGTTTTTGAAGTGCTGAATGTTTTTGTCCAGAGGTTATATTATAATGTCATCTGACCCATCACTTTAATGGTAAAACCGGATCAGTTCAAAGTTTAAGGGATTCCCTAAACTTCCAGAAGGAAAATGGTTGCATGGGTAGAGCCTTGAGTGTCCGTGACATAGTGCTGTTAGAATTTGAAAGAAAATTCTGTGTAATTTTGTAAGGCCTGTTCTTTCCATTCAATATCAGTTGTTCTGAAACTCCAGATGACGCAAACCTCCCCCTGGTGGTGTATTGTGTTGATACAGTTGAAGATAAATCTGCTAATGGTGGCTTGTTCTCTGCAGATTGACAGCATTCGCTCAAATTAACAAGCAATGGATTATTTAAACAGTTTATACCTCTTATTCGTGTAAATTTGCACATTTCATTTAATTTTGCTTGCATATGGGAATGTTTACTTGCGTAAGATGTTCATTAACTTACCAGACGATTGAGACCATTTCTGATCAAATAACCATAGACACGGTATTACATTTCACCTGCTAATTTGTTCCGGTATCTGTTGCAGTGGAATGGAATTGAATAGCGGTTAAACGCAATGTTTGATCCATTCCTGTGAGTTTTTCTATAATTAACCACTTGTTTCCCGTATATATACATTACCGCAACTCACGCCTGCCCGATCTCTTATCATTTGGCTTATCGAACTTGCCCGGAAATGTGTGTACTCGTATTACTGCCGACCGGCTCGAGTCCCGGAGCCGCGTCTTATCACATTGCTCGCTTTGCATCTAAACACGCAGAACTGTTATCATGAATGCTTTTTGCTTTGCGTCTGAACACAGACAATGGTTTGAGTTCATGTGACATGATGGTTGGTCTTGGGTGATATAAGAAGTAACGTGCATAGATTCCATTACTTTCAGTTTGTAAATTTTGTTTCGTTCGTTTTCACCGTGATCACATGGTGACAGCCAAACGAACTGAAGCTGGTCCTGCTGTGGCAGGACAAAAAGCTTGTGAAGATGCTGTCATCCCGCGGGCCACATATGCGAAACAGTGAAGAGGAATCGTCAGGGTGAGCGAATAGTGAAATCACGTTGTATTGTTTATAACAACTCCGGTATAAGCGGTGTTGATCGCAGAGTTCAACTGGCTAGTTCGCACCCGCCGACTGCGAAAAAGTTGAGACTGTGCGAATCTAGTGTAGTTTGCGCCAAGAACGGTGTAAGGAAAGAGTCACGCTACATGTGAGTGAGTTATGAGATTTCAGTATGCGTCGAACCATGCTTCCAAACTTACCAGACTGTCAAGAATTTTTTATGTAAGTTTTTTTTTTTTTTTTCATGTCGCCGTCGTTCTGTCACCTCGCAATCTGTTTCTTTGTAAGTAAAAGATGTATACGGCGTAATTGATTGCATCCTTATCGTATATCGCATGAACTCAAGTCAGTGTCTGGATGGTTTAGATGCTAAACAGCACAGTTCTTATCACCCATTACGCCAGCGACCATCAGTGAAAATAATCCGGGCCAGCGTGCACGGCAGCATTCACTGCTGCCCTGTTAAACACGACTCATATGAGCTATCGTTCATAGACGGATCCGGGACTCAAGCCCGGCGATTGTTCGCGAGTAAATATGGCTCCGAGCGCTAAGTGGTTAATTAAGCAACTAGTCTCAAAATATTCATGACTTTTTTTCCTTAATGTTTTTTTTTTTTCTAAGAAGCAGAATTTGTATCTTTTTTAAACTTTACTGATGCACGTTTTTAAAACATCAGTGAGATCTGATGTGCTTGGCATGTTGAACATTAGTGACTTCTGGAGCCGTATTCACAAACCGCCTTAGTTAACCCTTAGAGCGCTGAAATAAATTTTTAAAATACATAAATGTAATCATCTTGTGCTGTTGAAAACCTATCACGTGGCGACTAGTTTAAAAGAGCTCCCTGTGAGCTCTTTTAAACAAGTCATCACATGATAGGTTTTCAGCAGCTTTGATTTTGATGTCTTACATCATTGAGTAACATTAGCTGCATGTAGCATTCTAAGGGTTAAAAAGTGCTGATCTGGGATCAGCTTTTCTTGGTCTTTAACGTAACCTCTTTCATCATAAGCAGAAAAGCAAATGTAATCGCAGGTCAGCTCTCTTATTCTAAAATGTTGCATGAATGTAACTGCTAGTGCACTCGGCGTGTTAGCCGTGTTAGCTGCCTGGTTACTTGGCTGTCATGGTGCTGCTGGCATCATTTCAGAGGCTGTCGCTCATTTTTCATACAGTTCAGCAGATTTCTGGATCTCCCACATGAAAATGAAATTTGTAGAATTAAGTAACTGCATTTTGTTTGCCTCATAGGTAATTATGCTATGTCATATTTTTTGCCGGATTGAGACATTGACCGCCTGTTCAAAACCTTAAAAAAAAAAAAAAAATTCTCTTAACTAATAAAAAAAAAAATTCAAAAAATGAGATGGGCAATTATGATGGGCTTAAGGATTTATCTTTTTGTTTATAATTTTTGTTTCAGTAATCTGTCTTTCATTTTATGCATAATTTGTTGACTGTTCATTAAAAGCTTGTGTGATTGGACCAATCAGATGTACTAAGCTTGTTTCCACTGTATGAGTGTGTGGGGAAGGAGGGCGTTTGAGAACCACTGTTGTGTGAAAGGTCAGGACCTTCAAAGATCTGTATGCAGTTCTGAGCTGCTTAACTCTGCTAACGACTAACCGTCTTCTCTCTCTTCCGCCTCTAACATGCTAACATCAGGAGGATGAGGAGGGTAGCTGGGCTCAGGTTAGCATCCTCCTCTCACCTCACATCAGTGGTCAGGAGCGTGCATGGCGCTTGGGAGCCTTGCAGTGCCATTAATACACACTGCTCACTGATTTTCTCTCAGGGCTGTGGGGCTGTGTGTGTGATGGTCGGTGTGTGTACATGTATTAGAGCTACAGAGTTTTAACCATCCTCATCATGACGCCATCATTTTAAACAAACACATTTTATACAAACTGGACTGTTAATTTTTACAATCCACTCTTATTTTCAAGAGAAACTTTCAACCTTTCAAATGTAACAAACTTTTGCTGCAAAAGAAGCATCAGTAACTGGGTTACTGACACAATATAGCTTTTTAGCCTGAAAGTGCAATTCAGCTCAAATAGGGTCAGTTAATGGTAATTATGGTAGCTTGGTCAGAATAGAGGCTTTGCTTTTTATTAAGTGTTCTGTGTTTGTGTTTAATCGGAAATCTGGTATAAGGCTGTTGCATTATTAGGACCCCCTGAATTGGGCAACTCCATCTTTTTGCATTTCATGTGACAAATTTTGTAATGGCCATTATGATTGTAATATTTATCTCCTGATTATTTACGGGGCATTTATGTAGTATAGACGTGGTGTTCACTGTTCGCTGTACTTTTCATCTGAATAGTTCAGATTCCACACAAATTTATGCAGCTTCACCAAAATCACTGAAACATTTTGGTGTTTAAAGTAGCTCTTGATGCGTTACATTTGCCTGTTTTTGGATGCTGCCCTGAAATAGGACCGTTTTGGTTCTCAGGGTACAGAAAGGTAGTTTTTATCTCTGATTTTGTGCAATCTGTTACAAATAAAACTCTAAACTGCCTTGTCAGTATAGATGTGGTGTCTTTGTAGCAGCAGAGTGACCTGTGAAGCTTTTTAATGTCTTTTTTCACTCCCATCTTGGGTGTTGAACAGATAAAATGTATAGCAACAATTTCTAAAAGCCACAAGCATCATGAAGTACCCTTTTAAAAATGCAGCTAGTATTGCATGCTTGTGTTTAAGATTTTTCTGTTACACGAATTCACTGTCGTGCGGCTGTGGATCAAATGTGCGTGTCAGGACCCATTCACTAACCCTTAGAGCGCTGAAATAAATTTAAAAAGTGTATGAATTTAATTATCTTATGCTGTTGAAAACCTATCATGTGCCTACTTCTTTAAAAGAGCTCCCCTGTGGGAGCTCTTTTAAACAAGTTGCCACATGATAGGTTTTCAAAAGCTTTGATTTTGGTATCTTACACCATTGAGCAACAATAGCTGTATTTAGCGCTCTAAGGGTTTATTGGTCAACCACACAATGCCATTTTCCCCCTTGTGTTAATCTGAGCATATTCCTGGAGACAGTCACTCAGAATCGGAGCTGAGCATGATGTGGTAATGGTTTAGAATAATGGGCAGCATTGTGGTTGGTTCGTGGCAGTATTGGTGCCGTTGATGCCGCTCTAACAGCACCCTGTGTAACGCAGACACTAGCGTATGGCGACATGAACCACGAGTGGATCGGGAACGAATGGCTGCCCTCGCTGGGCCTGCCTCAGTACCGCAGCTACTTCATGGAGTGCCTTGTGGACGCCCGCATGCTGGACCACCTGACCAAGAAGGACCTGCGCGGGCAGCTTAAAATGGTGGACAGCTTCCACAGGCAAGGAAAACCCCGCCTCTCTGTGCCTCCTGTCACTCAGGGCCAAACTCCAGTGCCCCACCCCCAAACCATGATGATGTGCCAGTGCTGTTGTTTTAACCATTTACAGCTTTCCATTCAGATAAGTGATTGGAATGTTCTTAACTGTTCTTAACATTCTAATGCTGAGGTCACCATCACTTGGGATTTTAAAAATGTAGTAGTTGTTCTATTATTTAATTTTTTTTTTTTTTTTTAAACAGGAACAGTTTCCAGTGTGCCGTGATGTGTCTACGGCGGCTAAATTATGACCGGAAAGAGCTAGAAAAACGACGAGAACAATCTCAAACGGAAGTTAAGGGTAAGGAAATAAATAAATAATTGAAATTTCATATTTTCTTACAAATTCTGGTTTATAAATGTTATGGAACAGTGTCTCTGTCCGTTAAAGTCTGGTGGCGCATGCCGTGGTCAGGGAATCGTTTTTAAACCACTCTTTATTCATCCTATCACTTTCTTAGCTCATAAGTGCATTATAGAGACTAATGTGCTCTGGCCCAGGGTACGTCCCATTGGGCCTGTGCAGAAATGCAATCCACTCTGCTCTAGTTCTGAATTAGATACAGACACAGTCCAGTCGTATCAAACCGTGGCTGTGAATTTAATGTTCACTAATGAATAATTTGTGGGCTGGAGAGCTGAACTGAGTTGGCGTGTGTATGTCTGTCTGTATCTGTGTTTGTGTGCACGTTTGTTTATGTGTGTTTGCACACTTCTAGATGTGATGGTGTGGAGTAATGAGCGGGTGATAAACTGGGTGCAGTCGATCGGGCTGAAGGAGTACGCCAATCACTTGCTGGAGAGTGGGGCGCACGGTGCTCTGCTGGCCTTAGACGACACCTTCGACCACAACGCCCTCGCCCTACTGCTGCAGATCCCCACACAGAACATACAGGTGTGTGCAGAGCGGGGCTTCAGTATCCTCACACTCGCATGCACACACTCGCACACCAACATGCAGGAGCACTCACTTTCTCTCTCTCACTCACACACCAACTCACACACACACACGCACGCACACTCTCTCACACACACACTCACTCTCACACCCTCACGGGCACACACCCTCACACTCTCACATGCACACTCATAAACACACACACACACTCACATCTACACTCAGTAAAACACACACGCACACGCTGCTTCTTTGTACGAATTTGATGCGTCATGAAATTAATCAAAACACTGTACCAAGTCTAGTGGCTCGAAGTCTGAATGTATTGTTGAGCTGAACATGTCTACTCACCCTGAAGTGTCCCTCTATAAGGGTTGTGTATAATGGGCAGGTGCTGATTGATTGGAGGAGGGAGGGGGGTAAGGGCGGAGCCTGGTGGTGTTCCTGTCGCACTTGCTCTGCAGTTATGGAAATTCTGTGACATAATGTCTGTTGTACTGCCTGGACCAAATAATGATGTCAGTCTCCTAAAGACCTCTGTCGCAGTCCTGAGGGGCAGTTCACTCAGTGAAGCTGATGAAACTGTGTGTTATGAGGTGGAAGTCTGATGCACCCTGTCCTCACCTTGATGAATCTCACTGGTGATGGGTAATGTAGTGAACAGCTCAAGAGTACCTGGGTAGAGTGTAGGACTGAAACAGTAAAATTCTTGCCATATCTTCCTTCCAGCTGATTAGATTGACCCCCTGACTGTAGATGGTGATTAGAGGAGTTGCACTGGGGTGAACTTATACCGACTGAATATAGATGTTCCTCCTGTGGAACAGGGTGTAAACAGGAGTGTCTCTCTGTTCCCCTTCCCAGGCCCGGGCGACGCTGGAGAGGGAGTATAACAGTCTTCTGGCCCTGGGCACGGAGCGCAGGCTGGAGGAGGTGAGTGCTGACCACACTGAAGTATTAATCCTGTTAGTTTCAGGTGCAAGGAGTTTTCTGTGTTTGATTGAGCTTGCCTAGTGGGTTGTAACAAATGGGTTCTTTTCAGAATCGCCTTCTACTTGTCACGACATTACGGATCATGGCCAGAACTAGCAAGCGTTTAACAGCGTGTGACCAAGTCAATATTTACCCATATGCCGCAGATACACGGATGATACACTACACTCACCAAATTTCACTGTACGCGGCCAGGGACCGTTTTTATGTTCTGTAACCTACTATGGAATGTGGCCAATGGTGACGCCCCTCCGAGATCCTGGTGATTTTAATAACCCTACTCTGCATAGTAGTATTCGGCGTCTAGTCAACATGCGACAATAACTGGCTACTACGCTGCATGCGACTTTGGAGAGTAATGTAGTATTCGGCATATAGTACTAGTGTGGGATGCAGTATGTAGTATGCAGTCAACCAGTATGCGATTCCAATCACAGCGGTGGAATAATCCGAAAGGCTTATCCCCGCCCATCTGCTCCCTCCTGCAGGTTTAGAGGTCTCAGGCAAAAGCAATAGACCATCGAAAAAATGTTTTAATCCTAAAGAAACGGTGTTTGAACTTGCGCCTCGTGATACAGCAGATACCCATTGACACTCATCCTTTTCCAGCATTAGTAGGGGGTTATATCCCGACAGTAGGCTAGCCTTTCTCTGTTGAACATGATGGCTTTACTGCATGTGTGTGCGCAGTGTGAATGCATGTTTACATGCTTTACCTCTTTTCCCCATTGATTTCCCCCCTCCCTTTCCCCATAATGACTACAAATGACGACCCTGGCCATATCAATACAGATGACACGTGAAGCTTTGGGGATACCCTCGTTTTCAATCAATGGGGAGGCTAGGGGAAAGGTCCATTGATATACATATAGGTGTCATATGTAGTCATTATGGGGAAGAGTTAAATGCCTGTTATTTGGATGTCAAGATCATTTGGCAGAAACCTCTAAAAATTAAGTACGAGGACCTGTGCAGGGTGTTGTATTCCAATGAATTAAAAGGCCATCACATGTAAAGTAGGTCAACTGAGGCAGGACACGACTGTTAATTTTGTGCTTCTATACCTGACAGAGCTGTAGGTCGGTCACCTTTTTAACGAATGATTACTCTGCCTAATCCCATTGCTGTCAAACCATAGATCTGCTCAAAAACCAATGCCAACTGTGGTTGAATGACTTGCCATTTTATATGAGGATGGTATTATTGCGTGCTGGACATGCATGTACAGTAAAGCCGCACAGATTTGCACAAGTTTGTTCCTCTGGCTCACTGTACATACGTCTGTTTTGCAGGAAAGTGTAAGCCTTTCTCATGTGTTCAGCAATGGGTTGATGTGCTTATAACTGTTTTCGTCATGAAATTCATGCTTATCAGTGCTTAAATTGCCATCTTTAAATGAGTCGCATTGTGGTCATTTTTACAGTCTGTAGTGAATGATGTGCTACTGTGGGAGATGGAATTCAGCCCAGGTTGGTATTCCTGATGACCATCAATACAGTCTCATGTAGTTGCAGAGCAGTTTCTTTGCCAGTGTCACCTCTTAATCTTTTTTGGCTACATATTGGTCTTGATTATTCAGGAAATGAGTAGTTTTATTGTTTAATTGGCTTTGCGAGCACACGAGAACAGGATGAGCGTAGTGTAATTCTGTGTTTGAAAAGGGAAGTCACTGGCTACCCTGACGATACATTTACGCTCGGTACTGTACTGCTGTCGTTTTTGCCCTTGTGCTCCACAATTTCAGATTCATAATCCAAAAATTCACGCTTAGAAAGCAGCATTTTTTCCAAGGGTGTAACTCTTGGAGCTCAGTGGATACATGTTGCTGTGGGTATCATGAGCGCATGGGTTTGTGTTTGGTGCTGAACATGATTGAGCTCCTGTGAATACCTTCGCCTCTCTCTCTTCTCTCTCAGGAGGACGATAAGAACTTTAGGAGAGCTCCCTCCTGGCGCAAGAAGTTTCGGCCCAAAGACATGAGGGGAATGACCCCGGGCTCTACGGAAACGCTTCCCGCCAACTTCCGGGTCACGAGCACCATGTCTTCACCATCCATGCAGCCAAAGAAGATGCAGATGGACGGTAAGAACAGGGGCCAGGGGCTGCAGAACTGTGGGGGCCCCTGGGGCTGTAGAACTGTAGGGGCCCCTGGGGCTGGAGAGATGTAGGGTACCTGGGGGCTGTAGAGCTGTAGGGGGCCCCCAGGGCTGTAGATCATGGGCTGTTGCAGCAGAATGTGAAGGCTCTCTGTGTGCCCTGGGGAGCTGAGTGTGCACATGGATGTGGGTTGTGTATTTTGGTCAGATATGAGCCACTGCTCCACTTTCTCCTGTCATTTCTGTGCAATTCCAGTGTGTTGCTCTTTTATTCTCAGTGAATGTTCTGCGTCAGAAATGATTTGCTGCTGAATTCTAAAGGACTGGGTTGGTGCCCGAGTTCGTGTTGTTCGGGCTCGTCCTCTGACTGTGTTTAAAAAGAGCTGTAATTTCTAGAATGATCTTTGACATTTACTACCTTGAGGTGAATGCATGCTGTCTGTGGTTTAAGCTGCTTTCACACCGGACACGAAACAAATTTTTCGCCCGACAGATTACATTCAAAGTCAATTCAAAGACGCGAATACACGCGTTTCATGTGTATTCACGTCTTTGCATTGACTTTGAATGTAATCTGTTGTGCGAAAAATTTGTTTCGCGTCCGGTGTGAAAGCAGCTTTCAACGCATGCTTAGAATTTAATTTCCAGTCCAATGCGCCGGAAACGCCATAACGACATAAGCCATCCCTACCCCAGTACTTCTAAGTTTGATTTTGTAATTGCTTGGACTGTTGATATTATAGAGCATGTTTTACCACTCGCTGTGTCCTTGTGCAGTTGCTAACAATTTGCAATGGATTTTCATTAACCCTCAGAGCGCTGAAATAATTTTTTTTAAAATATAAATTTAATTATCTTGTGCTTTTAAAAACCTATCATGTGGCAACTTGTTGGGAGCTCTTTTAAACAAGTCACCACATAATCTGTTTTCAATAGCTTTGATTTTGATATCTTACATTATTGAGCAATGATAGCTGCATTTAGCGCTGTAAGGGTTTATGCGTTTTCGGTACTGAGTGGATGAGGATTTGATTTGCACCCTAATAAGGCTGATAAGGGAGCCCTGAGACTGGCACATAGGGGCGCAGTGTGTCTGTAGGATATTCCTGTGTTAGTTCATTCCCCTGCAGTATTGATGGGAACATCTGTGGGATCTGAAGGGCGGCTCCACACAGCGTTACCTTCGCCTTTCAGACCAGAATGTGTTTTATAATGCATGTGGCCTTTTCAAATACTGACAATTTCTTTTTCAGTGTAAAATGAACCATTTATCAAAATGGTGTTAAGGTTATGCGCATTATTTTGAAGCATAGAATTCTGAAACAGTAGAACGGATATGGCAATTGCGTAAATCAGTCGGGCTGTTGGCCGTAATTGGGTAAGACTTCTGTTGCCAGCTACATTGGCCTGCTTGTGTAGAATTCTATGGTCTTGCCTTTCTTGTGTGACTGCCATTCGCAGTAGGCAGTCGTTCTGTCTTATCCAAGAAGGCATTTGGTATTTGCAATACCATGTGACATTGTCCGTTCTGCTGTTTGTGTGTTTGAAAGTGCTTTTTGCTGAGTGTGCTGTTTGCTTTTGTTTTGCTAACCGGGACTTGACTAACTGCACGTTGGCATGTGACCTGTGTGGGACAGGAGGTGTGTCCGGTACACAAAGGCTGGACTCGGCTACGGTCAGGACTTACTCCTGTTAACCCTCCCTCCGCTCGGTAAGTTCAAATTCAGCTCAGGGGGGTCTGTTGGGAGAGGGGCTGTGACAAGCCCTCACCTTCTGTGATTTACAAAGAGCATGATCAGCTTCTCTCGCCCTGTAATGTTTGTGTATATGTGAAGTTCTATGTCTGTTCAATGCTTTGAGTGCAAAGTTATTTGACACCTTTGACACCTATTTTAGCGCAACGATGTGGGTTACTTACATTTTTGCTAGCGAGTTCTTTGGTTGGGAAACTAAAATGGCTGTTAAACTTGACTTACTAGAATGCTGCATAATGTGATTTATTTCTTTCCCTGTACTAATGTTGTATACCTGTTTTTTCCCTGCAGTGTACCCGCATTACTTCTATAGGTGATCATGCACCACATACCCAACTGAAGATGTCAGCACTCACTGAATCAAGATGGAATCTTGGCCATGTGAGGACTCTGTATGATGAACTGGAGAATAACATCGCTGATCTCTTCAGTATCTTAGAGAAGATATTTTAGATTATTGTATCTGTTTATTATATTTATAAATCTATGGGACATTTCATTTATATAGACTTAATATGTATTGTTTGCCTGTTTTATTTTTCTTTTTGAATCTAAGTTTCCTCCTCACTACTTCCCCTGTGCCCTTATCAAATGCAAAACACTATCAGATGTAAATGAATGTATTACACATCTGAAGTTGTATATTTATCTACGAGCATTCATCTTTTTATACTGCAGATCTTGTATTGACCACAGATGTCCGTTTTTAATAATGGAATTTAATCTAAAGTGACTTTGCTTTAACACTAACTTTAAAACCTTTCAGATTTATATTTCATTTATATATAGCTTCTTTTTTGTTTTGAAGTTCAGCTTGAAGGTCAATGGTAATTTCTGTTTTCCATTATACTGGCACATTTCTTAGAGTGACATTGCATAACGTCGCGCTTGAGCGTGCTGGAAGCATTGGGGTTCTTGGTCGTCAATGACACGGAGCATTAGCGCGGGTTACCATGCCCCCCAGTGGTCAGCACAAACCTCCGCAAGTCTGCGTATCTTTTTTTTTTTTTTTTTTTTTTTTGGAAATCGCGATACCCAAAGGAAACTTTTCACTAAGCCATAAGCACTACGAAGGTGGAGACTTGTTTTGGGCGAATCGATAGACTGCCAGGCTCTCTGACGACAGGTGATCAGGTGACTGCCGGAGTGTGAGAGCTACAGGTCTCCCTCTTCCTCGTCGGGAAGACGAGCAGCGAGACGCTAACGCCGTGGCTTCGCCTAAGGACCAATTCCACTGTGGCCTCATTTCCTATGGTGAGTCTGAAGACTGCAGCACAATTCCTTCAAGAACCTTTGAACACATTGTATTACCTTTTAATTAAGCCTTATTTGTATCATGTCTGTTTTATTTATTCTGTGTTTGTCTGTCAGTATTTGTATAGCAGTTGCCATTCATTCACATCATGGTGATTTCTGGTGCGTTTCTGAATATGTTGCTCCATTGATATCAAACACAGATTTCTCAGTATTTCTATGGGTTTATAATGTTGAGAAATCTAAGTTGTGTAAGCTTGGAAATGGTTTTCCTCATGTTCGTTCTGTAGCCCTGTATCTCTTTGATTTAGACGTTTCTGTTGTGGAAATCCCGATCATATCGTCTTTTGTAATTGCCCTCAGTTCATCACTTTAAATTTCATGAACTTGTAACAAAAATTATGTACATTTGAACTGTTTTATCACAGTATTATTTATTGCTGACTTTCAATAAAATACTGAACTTGTTTTTTCCACTGCCAATAAAAAGACTAAGTCTTGATTTAAAAGAAAAAAAATGGTTGTGTGAGGTTGCCTTTAATTTATTCTCATAGTGAACTGTAATCTGGATCAAGATTGCCTGTCTTAAAGTGTGTGTGTGTGTGTGTGTGTGTGTGTGTGTGTGTGTGTGCGCACGTGCGCGTATGCAAGTGTGTGTGTATGCGAGTGTGTGCGTCTGTGTAGACGGGAGGTGTGAAGGTGCTGAAAGGCCACTGCACTGGCAGGGATGTCATTCCCCTGTTCACACCCCATGCCCCTCTAATGCCCCGGGCGTGCTGATTGGCTGCAGCTGCTTGCTCGCCTAGGCGACAAGTTGGTGCATGTATACGCACACTCATGCATATGCGCGCACACACACAAGCCCAGGGCTGCACACCTCTGTCAGTTCTCTCTCCGGCCTGGACAGCAGTGAATGTGTTCATTTGAGAGCAGGAGTGTGCCACAGGTCAGTCAGTTTCGCACACAGCACCCTTCACTTGCTTTAATTATCACCCTGGGCTTCTGCTGATAATGATGTGATGAAAATTTGACCCAGCCTCCAGGGCTGAGAAGTGAGAATTGTCTCTGTTCATGCTTACGTGCATAAACCATCAATTGGCGGGACTGAAATTTGTTGCAAATAACTCTTTATTCCTTCGTACTTATCAGTGGATGACCCTCAGTCTTGAATACAGTATTCACTATAAAAAGTTTTTTTTTTTTTTTTCCAAACAAATGTTCATAAATAGCTGAACAAAGCAAGCTAGCTGTTGGGAATTGGAAGTCAGAAAACTACAAATAAAACTGGTGAGGATTTGGATAATATTACTTTGCAAATTAAACAAGCTGCTAAAAAAAAAAAAAAAAACATGAAGTTCAGTTTAAATTGAATTCCCAAGTGCACTAAACTCAGGTATAAAGCTACAAGTTTTCTCCTGATGATTTTAGAAATATGATTCTGTTGCTGAGTTGTTTCTTATCTGGACTTCGGGCCTGATTTACTGAGACTTGCAGCCTGTGAGAATTCAAAACCAATTGGACAACCACTGATTGGTGTAAAACGAATAACATGACTGGTCAAGTTATTAATCTCCTGCCACAAAGTGGAGTGGGGGAAAATTCATCGCATTGTAGCATTAGAACATAAACGTGCTTCCATGAGCATTACCATGTTAGCATGCAAACATAAGCCTTAGAAATATTTTTTTTATATTGCTTTTGCTGAGTTAGATGATAAATATGAGTCAATTTGGCAATTTTAAAGTCAATTTTTTTCACCAAAATATGTCCTCATATCCTTGCCATTAACTTTTTAGAAGTAGGATTGGCATATCCGCATGCTGTGATTAGCATTATTATGTTGGTATATTTACAATATCATGCTAATATTATCATTAGCATGTTAGCATATTTACATTAGCAGGCTAATATTAACTGTAGCTTTTTTACATGATGAGCATAGCAATAGCAAGTTAGCATGCTAAAATTAGCATTACTGTGTTAGAATGCTAACATTGGCATATTTACATTAACTTCAGCGCTATGGAATGCTGGCTTGTATTAGCATTTTGCATTCTCAGATTGGCCTTCTAGTGACCACATATGAGCATTCGTATTAGCGTGTTTGCATTATAACATACAGTGGGCTCCAAAATTACTGGCAATACAATACTTTTAAAAATTCCAAATAATTTTTTCAATGAGAAACTTGAAAAAACTGTGAGAAATATTGTACAGTATTAATATTCCAATGGCACCAACCAAAATCATTTAATTTAAAGTAAATTTCCTCAAAATCAAAGGTTCACAATTAATGGCACCCTTAAAGATTATTGTGAATAACATCTACCAAAATTAAACCAGGTATTAAATTCCACTTATTGAAGTTTTATCTTAACTATAACTATACTATGTACTATATAACTATACTAATTATATATAACTATATTGAGCCATTATATCACTTCCTGTATCACGAGGCATAAAAATGAGGAAACACGCATTCAATAAGCCTTTGTCATGCGACACCATGAAGAAAACAAAATAACTGTCAGTTCAAAAGAGGCAGATGATGAAGAGGAAATGACGTCACCAATCAGTCGATTGGGGGTGACATCAGTTATCAATGGAAATGAATTATTTAGTTATTCACAGTATTATACAATATAATCAATCTCATTATCATGTGTGCAGCATTTATACGCTGAGTTAATATCCACGTAGGTGTGCATGCGTGTTTTATTATTACTTATCATTGTTGTATCATTTTTATGCATTAGAATATGATTAGTATGTTTGTAAAACTAATATTAGACTGTGAGAGAAGTGTGATCTTTTTCCCCGCTCTGAAGGTCTTTGTTCGTGCCTCTCAGGACATGAGTTGTGTTTTGAACCGGAGACCAGGATGTGTGTGTCTTATTCCATAAATAGAAATCATTAGATAGGAAACTACACCATTAGCCGAACACACTAGTTATTTATCTGCCTCTGGGAACTTGCCCCAACAATGGGCTGTTACAGAACGGCAAGATTATGTACACATTGAAACGGCCTACTTTTGTAGAATTGGGTATGGAGTGTATTCGTTTGAAATGCTTATTCTTGCAATACTTACTATAAAAGTGCATATTCTTGCAGTACTGATTACCAATAACCCTGATCATATGTCCCGTATACGGGATGTTTATTCCATGGAGATATTGTCGTTTGCTACACCATCTGTTGCGGTCATAGCCAGGCTAAGAGCTAGTGTTTCTAAGATTGACCTAGTAATGCATTAGGGGTGATGCATCATTGTCATGGATTTTCCTAATTCTTTGATATGTTGAAGGAACCTCTCTCAAATGGCAAAATCCAAATTTTGAGGTCTATGGACCCATTACTTTTTTTTCTAGGACCTCCAGAAACTTTGGGGGTTAATAAGCCTGAAAAAGAAAACTGACTTTTAGGAGCCTATATCTCAGTGCGCCTGAGACAGCCCGGACTCACTTTCATGGATGTGTATCTACAATTAAAGGTCACTCAGAAAACATTAAAATTTCCATGGGGAGTGAAGGGCGCAGCTGATGGGGGAGCACTTCATTCAGCTACCCAAGCCAGCACAACCCATTTTTTTTTTATCAGGGATTTACAGGCTGCACCCTCAGCAGCCCAACATGTTTTATATATAATATGACAGTATACTTACTACTATACCTAATTAACATAAATTCATGTTGGGCTGTTTCAGGCACATGGATATAGAGGGCGCTCTTTATGGTCAAAACACAGTTTTTGCCTAACCCTGATCCTAACCCTAGCCCTAAACATAACTCTAACCCTAACTGTAACCCTACAACCCTAACCCTAATCCAAACTCTCACCTCACCATAACTTAGTCTTAGGGTTAGGGGGGTGGGTTTGGGGTGGGGTTAGGATTGGATGTGGGGGCTGGGATGGGGCCAGAGTGGGGTCCGTCTGTGTCTGGTCTTCTGGGGTCTTTGTGGGCATGGTTCTGGTTCCCAGTCCCTGTGGTGTCTTGGGGTTTCCCTGTCTCTTCTCCCTCCCAGGTTGCGTGGTGCTTCCCATGGTAGGTGGGTCCCCCTGGTGTCCTGTGCTGGTGTTGCATTCCTGGTGGAGTGGGCCTGTCTCAGTGTTGGCCACTCTTCCTGGTACTGGGTCCTGTGGTGCTGTGAGGGTGGTCCTCCATGTTGTGTGTGGGGGCGGTGGAGAACCTGCCAGGGTTGCGATTCTGTTGCTTGTTGTGACCAGGGTGGTGGGTCTTCTGGCACCGGGGATGGGGGTTACCGTGTCCTTGGCAATGTCCAGGGTGACCGGGTGTAGTCTTCTGCCAAACTTCTTTCTGGCCTATCTGCTCGTCACTTGGAATGCTTCCAGCCAGTTAGGTAACTGTATCCTCTCCAGCTTCTCCGTAAGGATTTTCAGGCTGTCCAGGTAGTGTTCCTCCAGGATCTGCATACATGTGTGGAGCCAGTTGAGGTCATTCCCGGTGAGCTTCATCATGGTGTCCTCCTTCGGAGAGGCTGGTCTCACTAGGGTGGTCAGCTCCCGCATCTTCTTCTGTAGGCTTGCTGTTGGTGTCGTCCTGGCTCCTGATACTGCGGTATTTTGCAGGTGGTGGATCGTCTGGATGATCCTGAAGAGGATCCTGGTCACTTCCACGAAAGCTGCCATGATTTTAGGTGTGTGTTATGTGTTGAAAAGATGTAGTGTGGCGATTTTTTTGGTGTGTTTTTGTAGTGCAAATGGCGGTGTATGGTTCGACTGATTGATAGCGTGCTGTCAACTCAAGGTTGACGCTTCTCAATGCAGTCTATACTTACTAAGACTGTTACCCTGTGGCTTTGTTGGCACCAGGTTTCCACCACAAGATAGTGCAGTCTGTGCAGGGTGGCTGCAGAACTCACGTACCATGCCCGAGCACAACACGCTAGTGTTCACGCTTACCAAATGAACTGGACTTAGTGGTCAAGTGTACTCGGATCCGTGCCTGAGTCCTAGTGTGAAAGCACCCTAACTTCCTTAAGATCTACATCCCCATAAAGGTAACGCCGGCTTTACAGGATTTTCGATGGTGTTCCGTGTGCCGCAGGGCTGAAGTCAATTCACTTATTCTAATGTGATCATGCTAACATGGTAATGGTAATTTTGTCTTGCTAAATTGCTATTGCTATGGTAATCAAGCAAATGCCGATAAACTAATATAAGCCATATAAATCAAAAATGCTAACAAGCTAATGCTATTTTAATGAAGCTAATGTAAATATACTAATATGCTAATGCTAAATACAGCAGGCTAATATGCTTATAGTAATTCTTGACAGCTAATGCTAGTATCGGGCCATATTTGGTTAAAAAAAATTTTGAACTTCAGAATTTTCAAATTGACTCATACTGTAGTTACCGAAGTCAGCAAAAGAAAAATGAAACTAGAGGCACTCATAGAGTGCAAACCTCCACCAAGGCAGCACAATCCAAATGTGCATGAGTGGGAGCAAAGTTGAGTTATCGCGTGTGTTAGGATTTCAAAATGGCTGCCGTGGCGGCCATATTGTTTCACATATTCCAGTCAAAATCAATATGGTCCATCCTTGATGTGATAGCAATCCACCCACAAAATTTCAGAGAAATCCATGTATTACTTTTTGAGTTATCGCGTGTGATAGGATTTCAACATGGCTGCCGTGGCGGCCATATTGTTTCAGTGATCGTGGTGAAAATCAATAAGGTCCATCCTTGATGTAATAGCAATCCACCCACAAAATTTCAGACAAATCAGTGAATTACTTTTTGAGTTATGTTGTTCACAAACACAAACAAACAAATAAACAGGGGCGAAAACATAACCTCCGCCCCAACTTCGTTGGCGAAGGTAAATATTGCTGCTACTTTGCAAGTTGACATGGTAATGCTCATGAAAGCACTTTAATATTCTCATGCTAACAAGTTAATGCTAATGCTAATTCAACAATACCTACCAGGCCACCTTACCCAGGGGTTCATTCCAAAACCTAAATTCTAATATTGTACCATTTTAGTACACATTTCATCAAAATGTATAGAGTAATACGATTGGAAAAACAATACTTTTTTCATTAGCTACAAGGTCGCTTGACCCAGGAACTCAAACCAAACAAAAAAAGTAATTCTACTATTCTTTCTACATTAAGCACACCTCTTTTTATTGTCAGCATATGCTTTGTAGCATTTTGATAAATATTAAATGAATGATCAATATGGATGGAAAAAAACTATTTTTTCAACAGCTGCCAAAGTACATTATCCAGGGACTCAAAACAAAACCAAGGTCATTCCCATATTCATTCATTCATGAGGCTCACATCTTTGTAGGACCTAAAACCAAGTGGTCATGTGACTCTGAAGTGCACACCAATGGGGCTGATACAGAGACTAATCAAACTGACAAATCTTTGTACTCAATTGCACTGGATTTAAAGCATGAATTTTTCTTTATCAGTTTCTGTCATTTATTTCACCACGGATGTTTTTAACACACTATTTCCTGAAGTAATTTTGGGTATGTAAACATGCATTATGCCATTGTCTGGCATTTTTATTTCAATTGAATGACTTCAGTATTCATCCTGAGAGACGGCGGACCATTGAGACTGTTAGATTATATTTCCAGTACTTTTTCAAACTACTCATGATGCATTGGAGTGCATTTGCTTTTTTTTTTTTTTTTACAAAAATGCCCACATCTGTCTTTACTGCAGTGCCTTATTAGGGTGGTATTTCCTGTGCCCATGTGTTGTTCAGTTTCTGGATCATTCTTCTATAATTACTGATTTGTGCATTCCTGTGGACCATGCAACGGGCTTTGGAGGGAAGTTTGGCATACATATAGACAGGCAGGACAAGTCAACCATGGGCTGGGGTCTCCAGGAGAAAACACAGGAGTCCCAGAAAGTTACGTTCAGTCACACATTCATACGTCCCTGCTCCCTCACATACAACCCTCTCTTCTCTGGGAGAGCCTTTACTAATAATCCACCACACATCCACATCTCTGATTACATTCTGAAGTCCATTGTCATGCCTGACATCATCTTAGCTAGTAGGTGTTACAGAATTTAGCATTTGATCTCTTCAGCACTTCTTTCACGATATGCTATTTGAAGAGACAATCAATCCAAATCCTAATTACCCAATGCGCTGTACCCATCCAAGTCCAAACCTCCGGTTATATTCGGAGTTCTCCCTGTATGTTTGTCATTTGTAAGGTAAAGAGTGAACCCCTTGTGGCCTCCTGTGCGTTTGAAGCTGAACGAATCCCTCGTTCTCGTGGCAGGGCCATACCCTGTTGTCCTGAGCACAGTCTCTGGGTATGCAGCTTTAAAGTAAGCATGTGTTTGAGGTGAAACTAGTCAGAACTGTGGTCAAACCACAGGTTTAGCTGGGTGAATTCCATTGTGAACCTTGCAGATCAAATCAATACTAGCAGAAGCCTGCTGATTAGCAGCAGTTTAGTCATTGCAACCAATAAGCATGTGTTTACCTCAGTGCAGTTATACTCTATAGCAGCACAACGAGGGAAGCCTACCTTCATGTCTTGGCATTCTTATGACCGAAGATGTATTGTATTATATCAGCCACTAGGTGGTGGTATTGGCACATATGTAGATGTGCATATTAGCTGTGGAAAATCCAGGTTCAGAAAGTAAATCTGCGCCAGTATTTTGTTCTAACTACTTTGATTAGCACATTGGCCCATTTCTTCAGCCAGCAGGTAGAGATGAAGTCATCCAGCTAAATTCAGGGGAGGTGGGATAACAAGGCAGGACTTTTACATTCTGACTTTAGGAGTGTCTGTCTGTGCATTCCTATGCAGTCTGTTTTCACACATTGTAGATGGCTACATCAGGTCAGCCGTTTAGATATGACCCAGTCCTCTCACAGATCTTTGACCCCTGATAAGAACGTCTTTTTAGGGGAAGTTTTCCCTCTTTTCTTTTCGAAATTTAAATCCGTTTTCTTGAACTCATTTCCCTTCAATTGCTTTTAGGGATCATTGCATTAGAATGCTCTAAGAACATTCCAATCACGTTTACAACATCCTTGTCGAGTTTTCATTAACTTTCCTCAATAAAAGTCCATCATCCACAGTGCGTCTGGTCTATTGAAATAATTGTGCATAACTGCATAACTACATAGCTGGGCTGGAGTGACAGTATTAATCACAGCTTCCTTAATCCTGTACCTACACGCAGTGTGCTACTGTTGCACTTCAGACTGCAGCAAAGGATTTTCTGGGAAATAAGGCTTTGGAAGGACACCATAGACAGTGTATGAACCCTCACATTAACCAGAAGCACTTCGCTAAGCGTGGCTTTAGGCTTGCACCTCCAACAACTACAGTTGCAAGCAAAAGTTTGGGCCCCCCTGATCAGAATTTTTTAGTGTGAATAACAAAGCGAGTAACAGATGACCTGACTTCAAAAAGGCATGAACTTAAAGATGACATATTTCCTTTATATTTTAAGCAAGATTACTTTTTTATTTCCATCGTTTACAGTTTCGAAATGACAAAAAAGGAAAAGGGCCCAAAGCAAAAGTTTGGGCACCCTGCATGGTCAGTACTTGTAACACCTTCTTTGGCAAGTATCACAGCTTGTAAACAGTTTTTGGAGCCAGCTAAGAGTTTTTAAATTCTGATTTGGGGGGTTTTTGCCCATTATTCCTAGCTAAAGGCTTCTAGTTCTGTGAGATTTTTTGGCTGCCTTGCATGCACTGCTCTTTTGAGGTCCATCCACGGATTTTTTATGATGTTGAGGTAGGGGACTGTGAGGGCCTTAGTAAAACCTTCAGCTTGCATCTCTTGAGGTAGTCAGTGGTGGATTTTGAGGTGTGTTTCGGATCATTATCCTGTTGTGGAAGCCATATTCTTTTCGTTTTTACCATTTTTCTCCAACAATCTTCAGCTTTCTTACAGATAGTGTGAGGTTTGCTTCTGGAATTTGCTGGAATTTAATTGAATCCATTCATCGTTCTACAAGTGACATGTTCCCCGTGCCACTGGCTTCAACACAAGCCCAAATCATGATCGATCCAACTGCGTTCTTGACAGTTGGAGAGGTTTTCTTTTCATGAACTTTTGCATCCTTTTTCCTCCAAACATACCTTTGCTCACTGCAGCCAAAGAGTTTTATTTTAACTTCATCACTCCTCAGGACTTGTTTCCTAAATGCATCAGGCTTGTTTGAACATTCCTTCACGACCCTCTGACACTGAAATTCGTGGTGAGGAAGCAGGAAAGGTTTCCCTCTCATGACTCTTCCTTGAAGGTCATATTTGAGCAGGTGTCGCTAAACAGTAGAGCAGTGCACCAGGACTCCACAGTGTGCTAAAATCTGGCTGAAGGTTTATTGTTGTCATATGGGGGTTTTTATTAATTTTTCTGGCAATCCGATGAGCTGTTTTCTCTGAAAGTATTCTTGGTCTTCCTGACCTCAACTTGACCCCCAGTGTTTCTGTTGACTGCCATTTCTTAATTATATTATGCAATGAGTAAATCACAACCTAATAATGCTTTGCTATCTTCTTATAGCCTTCTCCTGCTTTGTGGGCAACAAATATTGGCCACGTTTCCCAGATTCATTGAAGAAGATCTTAGCGCTAAGAGCTTCTTTAGATCCTTCTTAAGGCTCCAGTAAGAAGCAAACGCGTTTCCCAGATTCCTTCTTAGCCTAAGATGGCTCCCTCTTAGCTGAACTCTTCTTTGGAGCCTTCTTAACTCCTTAAGAACACTCTTAACTGGGAAACGTGGCCATTTTCATTTTCGGAGAGCTAGGCAGCTGCTTGGAGGACCCCATGGCTTATGATTGTAGCAACAAGGAGTTTGGGCATTTATAAAGCTTTGAAATTTGCATCACCAGGCCTTTCCTAATGATGACTGTGAACAAGCCACAGCCCTAACAAGTTAATTAAGGTCTGAGACCATGAGTTACCCGAGAGCTCAAATCTCTTGAGGTGCCCAAACTTTTCCAGGAAGCTCCTTTCCTTTTTTCACTCTAGAGTTGTACAAAACAGAAGTAATGCGCTAATATTGCTTTAAATGTCAAAAAAAAGTGTTTAATCTTTAACTTTATACCATTCAGGTATCAGTTCATCTTCTACTTGCTTATCCATTCTCAGTAACAGAAATTGACCAGGGGTGCCTAAACTTTTGCATGCAACTGTATACCCCGTGGCAAAAGTTAAGGACCAGCAAATTCCAATTCTCAAAACAAGTTCTACTTCAGTAAATACATAATATGAACAAATTTTATCAAATTCTTAGAAATATGGCTTGGATATATCTTTTCCTGGCATACAAAATCAGTTTGAAAATAATTACCCCTCGCCCCCAAAGGGGTAGGGGGAAGGTACTGTAATCAACTTACTTAGTCTGTTGATTTATTTATTTGCTTGTTCATTAGCAAAATTCAGAGAAAACCACTACCTAAATCTATACCAAATTTGCCCAAAAGTTGGGCAAACAATCCCATTAAATTTTGGAAGGAATTGGGTGAAGTTCAAGGTCGTTTTTTGGTCATAACTCTGTCAAAAATGGTTCAATCTACATCAAACCAAGGCCAAAAGGTTCCTTTTTCAATTTGTAAAATATCATCTTGTCCATTGCTATAGTGAAAAGTGCAAACTAGTTTCGAAGATCGGTATGGGTCAAATGTCAGGGGGGTGAGGGTCATTGATCTGAATCATCTAATTTACACTATATCTCAAAACTACTGTAGATTGCCTCTTAGTTACTATTTAACACAAATATGAAATAAAAATGGAGATTAAAATGACATCAAGACATTTGACCATGAGTGATGTTGAAAGGTGAAACCAAAGGTAGCAAGAATTCAGAAGGCTACATCTCAAAAACTACTGCAGATAGCCACTTGGTTTCTATTAGTCAGATGAAGGAACTTGAATATAACAAGTAAAATGACATCATGACCTTTGACCTTGAGTGACCTTAAAAGGTCAAACCCAAGAGCACATGTACCCAGGAAGTGGATCAACTTATAGCACAGCTAATATATGAGCAACGGGCCGGGATTGCTGTGCCTGGCACTGCTTGTTTGGCTTTCCTTCACATTTTATTAGCTTTATGGGCCTACGTCCCTTAAAGATGGCAAAGAGAGCAGTGTTCACGATAAAACTGTCCCCTGAAATCCAAACTTTAATGGGAAGAAACAGAATCAATATCTAAGATGAGGCCGACGTTTTCAGAAGTGTAATGGCTGGCGGAGGTAATAAAATGTCCGTAGATTATGCTATAAATAACATCCTCTCTAGCATTGTTAAATTGAACAGTCGGTTGTGGAGCTGATTGTATAATCTGATTGCAAACTAAAAAGCTAACATTTGAATGCTGGTTTATTTTTTGCGATTCAAGTTTATATTACATTTTGAGATTGGTACAAGACAAATTATCACAATTAATTCAGTTGGTTACAGTTCATGTGATTATTTCTTGGAGAAAGTACAAAATGAAATAGAAAGGCAAATAAACGACATAAAGCATGAGGCATGAGTCAGCAAGGATGTGTAACATGCATATCATACATTAATCACAAACATTAGGGTGAAGAAATTGGTAATAATTAAAAAATGAAATAACATCCGTTTATTTGAATAAAACTACAGTCTATGTAGTCTTGGGATGTAATCTCAATTCTTTTCAGTGCAGACATCTTTGATTTGCTGAAGAAATTCAGCTCTGCATAAAATGAGACCTGCACTGCAAAAACAAAATCTTACCAAGCATTTTAATAATGCATTTAGACTTAAAACACTTCTTTTGATTACCTTTTTTTCTCAGAAAAAAAAAAAATTCTGCCAATGATTGTGACATCATATTGACTCATTTCTAGATTTGTCCATGGGGTGGAAAAATTTCACTGAGATGAAAGGTATCAAAATAAGTGTTCTAAATCTAAATACATGAATAAAATGCTTAGTAAGATCTTGTTTTTGCAGGGTGCTGAAGCTGGTGAGTGCATTTCCGCCCTTTGTGGACACACTACTTTTCATTTCCTGGTGCACAATTAATTAGAGGAATATTTGTGTCATTGCTTGATCCCTATTACAGCCCCAATTCCGAAATAGTTGGGACAAAGTGTAAATTGTGAATAAAATCAAAACGCAATGACTTTCAACACCAGCCATTATTTTATTCATAATAGAACAGAGATAACATAGCAAATGTTGAAACAGAGAAATTTTACTATTTTATCCACAAAATGAGCTCATTTCAAATTTGATGGCTGCTACAGGTCTCAAAAAAGTTGGGACAGGGGCCTGTTTACCATGGTGTAGCATCCCCTCTTCTTTTTAACACAGAGTGGAGGCGTCTGGGCATTGAGGAGACAAGTTTCTTGGGTTTAGCCATTGGAATTTGATCCCATTCTTGTTTAATACAGGCTTCAAGCTGCTGGAGAGTTTTGGGTCTCCTTTGATGGACTTTTAGTTTAATTATGCGCCAAATGTTCTCAATCGGTGAAAGATCAGGACTGCAGGCAGGCCAGTTCAGCACGCGGACTCTTCTACTATGAAGCCATGCTGTTGTAATAGCTGCAGTATGAGGTTATGCATTGTCCTGCTGAAATACACAAGGCCTTCCCTGGAATAGATGTCGTCTAGAGGGGAGCGTGTGTTGCTCTAAAACCTTTATATGCCTTTCAGCATTCATGGTGCTTTTTAAAACATTCAAGTGTCCCACACCGTATGCACTAATGCATCCCCATACCATCACAGATGCTGGCTTTTGAACTGAACGCTGATAACAGGAGGGGTGGTCTTTCTCCTCTTTAGCCCAGAGGACACAACGCCCATGATTTCCAACAAGAATGTCAAATTTGGACTCGTCTGACCACAGGAAACTTTGCCACTTTGCTACAGTCCATTTTCAATGAGCCTTGGCCCACAGAACATGGCGGCGCTTCTGGATCATGCTCAACAATGGCTTCCTTTTTGCATGATAGAGTTTTAGGTGGCACCTCTAGATGGCGCGGCGGACTGTGTTTACAGACAGTGGTTTCTTGAAGTATTCCTGGGCCCATTTAGTAATATCAATGACAGAATTATGCCAGCGAGTGATGCAGTGGCGTCTGAGGGCCCGAAGATCACGGGCATCCAGTAAAGGTCTTTGGCCTTATCCCTTATGCACAGAGATTTTTCCAGTTTCTCTGAATCTTTTCATGATGTTATGCAGTGTTGATGATGAGACCTTCAATTTGACGTTGAGGATAAAGTATTCCACAATTTTTTTTACGCAAGCCTTCACAGGTTGGAGAGCCTCTGGTCATCTTTACTTCTGAGAGACTCAGCATCTCTAAGGCATTCATTTTATAGCCAATCATGTTACACACCTGATGCCAGTTAACTTAATTACTCGCTAAATGTTCTTTCAGCTGATTCTCTTATATATTAATTGCTTTTTCAGCCCTTTTTTGCCTGCGTCCAAACTTTTTTTGAGACCTGTTGCAGCCAGAAAATTTGAAATAAGCTCATTTTGTGGATAAAAATGTAAAATGTCTCAGTTTCAACATTTGAAATGTTATCTATGTTCTACTGTAAATAACATATTGGCTCGTGATCTGAAAGTCATTGCATTTTGATTTTATTCACAATTTACACTTTGTCCCAACTATTTTGGAATTGGGGTTGTAATTTTGAGTTATATTATGAATTGGCTGGCTGCTTGATGTCAAGGTAGAACCAGCTATTTGCACCATGAATGAAACACTGATCACACTCAGTTTCTTGGCAAAGCATGAGGCGAGCGGTCAATTGTCCAAGGTCTCTGTCATGTCGTCATGCCTGAAGTGTCTGTTTTGGAGTTGCACCAGAATTTCCCTTGTAACTGTTACAAGACAAACGTCAAATTCCACATAATTTACGGGGACCATCAGTCTCAATAAAGTCAAGGCATTGAAGTAAGGCATTCTGCGTCAAATAAAAAAAAAAAGAAAATTTTTTTGAATCAAAGTAAAAATTATGAGTGGGATTTTTTGAGATCAAATTACTGCGACCGATCCATGGGTTCAGTATCACTCACCGAACCCATGCTGCTACACGTGATAAGAAAATTAAATCTCATCATCAATACCATTTACCGCCATGACACTTCAGTGAAGTGGTTTAATTGAGAAATGTATTGAAAGTCGATTTTGCTGACGCATTCGTGTGCATGTAGACAAATTCATTCCTCTGTTGTCTGTCAGTGAAGACATTGGCATTAAGCCATATGTGCAATAGCATTGTCTGTACAACCAAGCTTCATCAGCTGCTGTCGACTCCAATTTTGCTCAGCAATCATTAACCTGCAAGAGCTATCTGAATTACTGACCCGGATTTTTTCGAGAGGGAATCAAATAATTGGCTTTCGAGGTATTCAGCACAGCATTGGCATTAAAATTGTGGCCTTTTAACAGGAAAATGATTGTTTACGTCCATTTTTCAATTATACTACTTTAGTGTATAGTCAGCATATCATACAAGAGTTTTTGGGTGAACTGCGGGCTGTCATCATGAAAGTATTTTCAGTCATGAATATCATGCATAGTAGTGTAATATTTTATTTTCTTGAGACATAAATATTTGATTTTTGGCCAGTGCATAGCTGAGATATGCAGTGAAGCATAATTTCTGCAACCACTGGATTATGTCAGTATCAGTTGAAAATGCAACCGGTCGCCCTCAGCTACAGTACAGAGCATTAAAGCTATAGTATACGATCTGAGAATCAGTTGCGAAAGATTGAGACGTTGAAAAAAATTTGAAAAAAGCATCCTGCCCCCACACACACACCCCTCCCCTCTGTGCTCCCTGATCCTTCCCACCGAAAGCACGTGTGGCCGTCCGTGGGAGACTCCCAGACACACCCCCTCTACCAGAGCAACAAGCCGGCCGGCAGTTTATAACGCAGGAAGGGGCGGGGGCGAGGCGGAACGCGGAGCACGGGAATCAGAGCAAGCTCTTGGGGGAGTGTCAAATAGAGCGAGGGGATTGGATGAGAGTAGGAGAGAGACGTTAACCAATGTAAGCCATCGGGCCGGATGGCTTACATTGGTCAACGTCTCTGCAGCCCTGCAGCCACTAGAGTGAATGGATTTTTTTCGTTTTTTTTTCTTCACATTGTGTAGATTGTACTATAGGACCATATCCACCGTCTAAATGAGGTTATTAATAATGATCAAACTTTCAAATCGTATACTACAGCTTTAATGTGCCTTCTGAGCTCCAAGTAAAACCCTTGCTGCTGAATGTATTGAAAAGAAAGATTTCAGTTTATTATATCAGTATTTATTTTGTTGCATCTTCTCAAAGGGAAGAAAACCAATTTTAATTATTTGAAATTGTGAAGGATGACCAGTTCAGGCACATTCCCAGGAAAAATCTGGATGGCCCAACTCCATAATCAGAGCTATCCTGTTTTATAGCTTTCTCGTCAGTTAACATTAGATATCTTTTGCTATAGATCCACTGAACTTTCTAATACTTCAGGTAAGTGGGAGTGTTTTCTCATTCATTTAAAACATCTCCAGCGTAATATTATGAACCAGTAGCAGTCAAAGACCGCAGATTTTTCGCACTTTTCTTTTTACTGACATGCTGTCCTTCAGTACCCACTTCATGCAAGTAAATTTTCATGAGCAATTGCAGCTAAACTTTTCTCTATTAATCCATCCATACTTCTCTCTCCTCCCTCCTCTCCCTTCCTCCCTCATAGCCACCTTCCAGATCATGAGCGTTCCTTCCCCCCCCCCCCCCTCACACACACACACACACACACACACACACACACACACACTCTCCCTCAGTTGTTCCCCGCACAGGCAGTAGGAAGGCTCGCTTTAAGAACATGGCCCTGGCAAGAGGACTGCGGGAGGTGGGAGGAGCAGTGTACTCACTGGGAGGCCTGAGATCATGACGAGCAGAAGGAGGTGCGCAGGAGGACGGAGGAGGTGTCAGCTGCATTTAACAATGTCTTTCAGGCGACTCCTTTAGCTTACCTCTAACTCAGGGATCCAGTCCAGACCTGTGCCGTAAGATACAGCCCGGTATACAGACTTACAGATGCCATCCTCTACCTGCGCCACTGGCACCATATGGCCAGGAAAAAGTTCTGCACATGTGTGTGCGTGTTTATGTGGTGTGGACCTGTATAGCTATAATTGTAAGAGCAAACTCTTGGGAGACCACACTTGTGGTGGCGAGGACATTTGGGATTGTGAGGACATTTTGAGTGGTCCTCACAGGGGGTTACAGAGGATTACGGCTAATTGGTTAAAGTTAGGGTTACAACCAGTTAGCTTTAGGATGAGGTGAGGGTTAGGGTTAGGCATAATTTGGTTGTGGTTAGGGCTCGAGGAGGGCTGTACAGAATGGATTTAAGTCAATAGAATGTCAAGAAATATAGCTACACAAACGTGTATGTGTGTGTGTGTATGTGTGTGTTTCAGCACATGCACAAAAAAATTAGGAACCCTCTTCCCACCCTGAGTATGAGGGGAGAAGGTAAAGGGTCCAGAGGCAGGGTCTCTGACCCCAAACCCTGAACCCCCAGTTCCCTAAGGCTGCTAGACTCACCTGAGACTGACCAGTAGCCGTTTGTACCAAAGCCTGGCTCTGGGAATGGGTTAGTTGGGGGGGGGGGGGTGAGCGTGCATCAGTAATAAACAATGTACCGCCCCCCCAACCCCCCAACTCTCCCTCCAGAGGCACTGCACAGAACCGATGCCAATGTTCGCTAACATTAGCTTGGATATTCAACTTTCTGCTGGCCCCAAACATTAGCTGGCTAGCTAATTTTAGCAATTTGAAAACAAACGTTGGGGCAAATATTAAATGGCCTCTAAAAGGGCAGACTCCGATAAAATTAGTAATTTGATGTCAGCACTGTTAACTTGAAATCAAATGGCAGTAAGAATTCTCGGCACCTCGCTGGAGTACCGAATAATGATTTAGCTTTCGTCATGCCAGGAGGACCACTATCAATAAAGCCTTATAATATCAAGGAAACCAAGGCAACCGTTGTCCCTTCAGTTTCTATTATTAACCTGCCGGTGACAAAGTTACAGACGAAACGGACTGTTTAGTTCAGTTCATACAACCATAACCCTTTGCTATAGGCCTAGCTCGCAACATTTTCTAGTTTGACTGCAAGTCTGGAGAGAGGCCCTAGTTCTGTCATAAAATAGGGGAGTGATCACCTACCCCAGTCCTGGAGATTAACCATTCTGTAGGTGTCCAGTCCGTGCCTTATTTAGCACTCCTAATTCTTTTAATTTGCAGCTCAGCAAGTTCTCTCATTTTCAAATGAGGTGTGCTTTCATAAGGATGGAGTAAAAACCACCATTATGCTTGATTTCCAAGAACAGGGTTGGTGACTGTTCATGCTCGGGGAAGAGGTGGGCATGTAAGCACTGGGATTTCAGTTGTGCTGCAGAATAGCAGGGCTGCACTACTAGCTTGGTGCCCCCTGTTTTCCCATCTTGTAATCTAGCGCAACAGTTAGGGGACAATAGCCAGAGTCGACACAGCATTACACCCAGACTCTACTGTCTGTCGTAGTGTTTTCACAAAGTTACACATCTTTGCCACGTGTGTTTATCTTTGTTTGAATAGTTCCACTTCCGGGAATGCGGCTTTCATGACCACCTCTTATTTTTCCTCAAGGATACTAGCTTTTCGACCTTGCGCTTAGCATCTATGGATTGAGACCATTTCGTTGCCCTCCAATGTTTGACTGGCTTGCTTTATTTGACTCCGATTCTTACCTTAGCCCAACTGTTTTTAGCCCAGAGAATTTCCCGTGTTTGACCTCAGTTTGTGAATTTGACTTTGCCTCTCATATTGCCCCTCTACATGCTGTTTACTGACTCAGGTTAGCTAGTGTGTTCCCCGCTGGATCAGGTGATCCTTCCAAGGTACAGTTCTTTCATTATTTTGCTTTGTTATTTTCCCTTCATTAGTTTTGAAGGTGATCCAGGGTGGAAACTATCTTTGCCATTTGGGGAACACAAGTCTTCCACTTATTCCTCACTTGTGAACTGAATGCTCAGAACTTAAGTGTTTAAAGCTGCCCATTGCAAAGCAAGCTTTTGAAGATTACAGCTAGGTTTAGTACAGTTTCAGGTAGCTCGTCAGTGATGGGAGTCGCTCCTCTGGCTGGAAGTCATTTTCCCTCCTGATTCCCCAATTTTCCCCCTCATTTACTCCACTGAAATTAGTAACAACATGGAAGTCATAACAATAAAATATTTGAAAACCGTAAATTAAAACTGTCAAGTACTTTAACGTCAGCTAATGTTTCAGAATTTTTGACTTACAGCTACCATCACTGATCACTATAAATCACCATTGCAAATACTGGCCGAGTTCCTGTAATGCAGACCTAACAACCAACGGGGAACAAAGCCACATCCCAATCTCTCCTATTAAGAATCTTTTGTTAATATATCAAAATCCCCAGAGAATTTCCAGGCTAAACTCGCTAAAAATCTCTAAATACAAATAAACTGATTTGATGGTGAACTGCACTATGAGTAAGATGCTCACGCTAAGCAACTTTGAGGATCATAATTACATCCACAACCAAGTTTGACGTGAAGTCATTCTACAAACTTAAGTACACTTGAAATTAAGTTTAAATATCAATAGAAAGTGGACAAACTTAGCAACAGATTCCAAGCGTGCAGTTTCTTCATGGACATCTGGAATAAAGCCATCCTTCACTTTCTTGCAGATCCAGAGCTGTACAAGCCCTCTTTCAAAACGAAACCCAATGTGAAATGAAAAAAATTTTGGAGTGGCCATAGCAAAGCCTTGATGTGAATCTTAGACAAAATTTGTTTAATGAGGGTCACAAACCTGATGAGATGCCCGTTTATGGCCATTGAGCATTCAACTCACAAAATGCAAGTAAAAGGCAATACAACCAAGTACTAACAAAGTGTATGTGAACATTTGACCTGCTGAAAATTTGATATTGTCAATAAGAGTTGAAATACACTACAGACCAAACGTTAGGGGACCCCTCAGATTTTTTAAAAAAATCACACATCAACTGTTCTTTCCTTATTTTTAGCTTCCGCCGCTCGCGGTGCGGGAGCTACGGTATCGGGCTCCGTCCATGCGTGCGTGCATGTGTCCGTCAACACATTTTGCTTTATCTCATCAACGATTTCACTTACAGGCTCCTAATTTTTACTGGACATGCATCTCATAAAGGCCTACAAATGACGTGCCTAAAGGTGACCTTGGCCTATTTTTTCAAGGTCACTGGCCCAAACATATCACAAAAAATGTTGGACATTTTGCTTTATCTCATCAACCATTTCAGTTACAGGCTCCTAATTTTTACTGGACATGCATCTCATCGAGGCCTACAAATGACATGCCTAAAGGTGACCTTGGCCTATTTTTTCAAGGTCACTCGCCTAAAAATATCATCAAAAACTTCGACATTTTGCTGCATCTCATCAACTATTTCAGTTACAGGCTCCTAATTTTTGCTGGACATGCATCTCATAAAGCCCTACAAATGACATTCCTAAAGGTGACCTTCGCCTATTTTTTCAAGGTCACCGGCCCAAACATATCACCAAAAATTTCGACATTTTGCTTTATCTCATCAACTATTTCAGTTACAGGCTCCTAATTTTTACTGGACATGCATCTCATAAAGGCCTACAAATGACGAGCCTAAAGGTGACCGTGGCCTACTTTTTCAAGGTCACTGGCCTAAAAATATCGCCAAAAACTTTGACATTTTGCTTTATCTCATCAACTATTTCAGTTACAGGCTCCTAATTCTTACTGGACATCCATCTCATAAAGGCCTACAAATGACGTTCCAAAAGTGACCTTGGCCTATATTTTCAAGGTCACTGGCCTAAAAATATCGCCAAAAACTTTGACATTTTGCTTTATCTCATCAACTATTTCAGTTTCAGGCTCCTAATTCTTACTGGACATGCATCTCATAAAGGCCTACAAATGACGTTCCTAAAAGTGACCTTGGCCTATATTTTCAAGGTCACTGGCCTAAAAATATCACCAAAAACTTCAACATTTTACTTCATCTCATTAACTTTTTCAGTTACAGGCTCCTAATTCTTACTGGACAGCATCTCATAAAGTCCTACAAATGACGTGCCTATAGGTGACCTTGGCCTAAAAATATCACCAAAAACTTCGACATTTTACTTTATCTCATCAACTTTTTCAGTTACATGCTCCTAGTTCTTACTGGACATGCATCTCATAAAGTCCTACAAATGACGTGCCTAAGGGTGACCTTGGCCTAAAAATATCACCAAAAACTTCGACAATTTGCTTTATCTTATCAACATTTTCAGTTATAGGCTCCTACTTAGCTCCCGCCGCCCAAGTGGCACGGGAGCTATGGTATCGGGCTCCATCCGTGTGTGCGTCCGTCCTTGCATGCGTCCGTCAACAAAAACTTCAACATTTTGTTTATCTTAAAGGCGTGAGCTTCTGGGGCCGCCAGTGCCCTATATTTTGCACATGAAATGACTTCAATGCATAAAATATAGGAAGCCAATAGGTTTTGGGTGAATTCCAGACCTCAGACCACATTTTAAAGCTGTCTTGACTGATTGATCACTGACCATAATGTTTTATAATTGAGTTCCAATGCCTTTGTGTTACATGATTTTATGTCACTAGGCCGTGAATAATTTTATGTAACATGAAGGCATGCTGTACAAATGCCCCAAAACCAAGAGGTCACATTGCACTTGGTGCACCATTAAAAATCTGAGGGTGGCCCCAAACTTTTGGCCTGTAGTGTAAATCTGCCTCTTATCCATTGTTTTGAAATTACCTCTTGTGGAAATAACCAAACACAGGGATTATACGGTAACAAGAAGTTCTGAAAAACTGAGTTTGAGTTTGTTAAGCCTCCGTGTATGTCTTTTGGCTCAAATGTGCGTATCCTCACATTTATATTGGGAGCAGAGGTAAAGCAGAAATTGAACAAAAGCGTAGTGCAATATTATATTTATTTCTTACAGTAAATTTTGGTTGCCATACAAGAGTATTGAGGATTTGGGGGAAAGTGCAGTTACAGGAACTTCTCTTATCTCAATAATTAACTCTAAATAAGAAGATTCTGCAGCACAAAATTACAGCAACATAGAGAACATGAACACAAGTTGTTACACAAAGTAGAGCGAGGAACATCTTAATATCTATGAAGAATTAAACAAAAAGAAAGAAACCAAATTGAAGCTAATCTCTAAGAGGAAATCCATTTGATATGGGACTTCGTGTGGTGTCAACAGTTGGCAACATAGCCCAATCCATTGGGAGATGGGTTTAGCGGTTTTTTTTTTAAGGTTTTTTTTTTTTTTTTTAAATTGAGACTCCACTATTCAGCTCTAAAGTTAGATTCACAAATAAGTTAGCTTAGTGGTATGTATTTCCATATAATTAATTGTTCAACAGTCACATCTAGTCTTTTTAAATTTCAATATATAAGTTAGCGTAAAAGTGTCCTCCGACCGTTCCCTACAAAGTGGCCTAAGAGGTTATATATAAATTTACAGCCTGTGAGATTTTGGTAATTTATACACACATAATACACAAACTAAGCAATTGTAATTTCAAAATTTTAATTACAGTATTTAACAGAGGCAGAAGACTACCATTTGATTTCATTGTGTTGAATGGTCAGTTCTCTCTTAGTGGTCATGATTTTGCTTATTCAAGTTCTCTCCTCAATGATATGTGGCTCGGGATTCATGATACTGTCGGAGGATTTGTAAACTCGCAATTAACAACCAAACAAACCCACCCATAATAAATATTGCTTCTTAATTGGTACCTCAAAAATCGCATGTACTTCTATATACTTTTTTTTTTTTTACTTTTTGGCAAACCATACTTCAGCGTCGATGCGGTAACATTTTCCCCAAATACCTTTTTATAAAATTTCATATAATTCTCTATAAATCATTAAAAATACTGTGCTTTATTCTGAAGCTCTGTTTTAAAATAACATCTATTTAAAAATGATATAATTAGCAGCTTAACTCCTGTAAGTCTTCTCAAAGGACACATGTAGTTCTCTTATGTCCATTATATTAATAATAACAATAATAGATATAACCATATGTCAACCATTGGTGTAGCAAAGGCGCGTGACCGATGGCGTGTGGTGTGGTGGAGTGATGTGGGAGTGTCATGACTGCACAGTTGTGTCAGCTCACAGAGCTCACGATCCATCCAGGCCCAACATGTCTGTATCTCAAAACCCACGGCCTCACAAGCAAAGCACACTGACCCTTTTCCTGGAGATCGATCCTCCTTTATGTTTCCACAAGCATAACAATGCACACCTCATGCAACGGCTAAACAACTGCACTGAGCTGCTGATTAGTAAGGTCAGGTGTGCCGAACAAGGATTGAAGTGAAAACCTGCAAGGATGGAGGATGTCCAGGATCAAGATTGGTCATCGCTGCTCCAATGGGAGCCTCTCATTATCACCAGCAGGACACTGGCGCTTTCAACCGCACAGAGAAAACAATGTAGCATCAAACATCGCACAGCTGTGCTCCGGATTTGAGCAAAAAAAAAAAAAAAAAAAAAGAATAAGCAGTTAACTTAAATGAGACCTCCTTTCATGAAAGCCATTAGGAATCCATAATTAATACTTGTCGCAAAGCTACTGCTCAGTTTCCATTTAAAATTAACGTCAAGCTTTTCAGAAATACTGATAACACTCCATCAAGCCCTCTCAGACACCTCTCATAAATAGCCCCAGATACTCAACTCTCATCTCTGAAATAATCACCAAAACGGTAAACACTTCTGCCCAGCGCAAGACTGCTTAACTGCGTGCTCTCAAACACAACGTGTTTCCACAGTTAAAAACATCCTTTCGCCTGAAAAGGTGTCATACCTCGGCCTACATCTGGACCTTGTTCAACCGAATTTAAAAAATGGAATGGCAAGCCTCAAATATTTCCACATTCTGCTCCGACCTCTCCTGTGCACCGTATCTTAAACCAATGCTATCTGCCCCAACAGTCGTGGCAACCATAACGTACAAAAACGGACACAAGCCTCTCAGACAGTGACGCCCTGAGGTGAAGACAGAAATGTCATCAATGCAAAGCCCTGGCTGCATTTATCAGGCACAGCACCGAACTAACTCAACAGAGTGGATGATGGAAGAATAGATGCCGAGCTACTGATTAAGCAGTGTTTGAGTAGTGCTGGACTCCATTTCCCATGAGTCTTCTGGGTAATTGTTTAGCGGTTCTTTGCCAGTGGAGCGCAGCCTTGGTTATGATTCTTAGTTCTCTGCAGCCAGGTTTTATTTTTCTGCCTAAAAGTACAGTGGCATGAGCATTTTTGAAGCTGGAGCAACTGCGGGAAGATGAGCAGACTCCGGGACTTCCTGTGTCACACCAATATTCCTCCCCTGGAACCTTGGAGAGCACAGCAGTATAGAAAACCCATGTGCTGCGGTCTGACATCACTCAAATGAAGAAAAAAATGGGCAGCGGAGAGAGAGCAAATACTGCTTCAAAGTGTCAAATCTAATATAGTATAAGTAAATATGTATTCATTCATATACACCTTTATAATACGTACTTCTGTCTTTAGATCTCTCTCTACTTGCATTATACACTCTATAAGATACAATCTATAAATAATACTGTGTGATCGAATATGTTTGGATAGCAGCATCATTTGAAAAGGGTCACTTGCATTGTAGCCACAATGCACAGCATCTGTCTGTTGCCTCTCCATTGTCACCATTGACACTGTACCCAAAACAACTGCAATACTGTGATTTATTTGGCTAAAAAAAAGAAAGCTAAAATAAAATCTGGATCACCCTTTATCCAAGCATGTGCCTGTTCCCTGGGTTTGCTTAAATAATAAAACTCTCCATCACCCCCCCCCACCCAACCATCTCAGGGAGCCATCTCTTATGAATCTGCAGGTCAAGTGTTAATTTTTCATTTAAAATGGACTGTTCCAATTTAAGATTTGCGGGGGTGATTGGAACGCGAGAAGTGGCTGCTTAATTGTCTGGTTTGGCATTTTCAGAGAAGGGGGTAAACAGGAGGCCTTAGATTTCACCCCCTCCGGTCACCTGCACTAATGTGGAAGACAACAAATGATTGGTACAAATATTACACCTTTCACACAAATCATATAGGTATACTGAATTCATAGGATATTCACCATGTGCCAAGAAAGAAAGAAAGAAAGAATAAGCAGATGATAACTAAAAACTGAGCTGCGTGCTACAATTGTGCCCCAAAAGCCGTGAAATTGGTGCCAGATAATAAAAACAGGTGCTTTCCTTTTTTCAAGTCCAAACACCAAGACTGTGAGCGTACTGCAAGAAATGGTTTCCATCAAGGTGACAAGTCAGCGTCATTTTCTCTCCAGACAAAAAACGGGCGAGAAGCAAAGACACTTATTTTCCTAAATAGCCGACGCATCAATAAATATAACCCTTTTTCGTTGGAGAAATATTCTCTGAGGAGATTATAGCAAAGGTAGAAAATGAGCGGGTAGCATCCAAATGTGGCTGATCAAAAAAAATTCCTTTATTCCAAAGTGACTGGTCTGTATTACACGGGTATCACAAAAAAAGGCTCTCCGGCCACCCCTCTATCCTCCTCTGTCCCAGCCCGGGCGGGGTTCGCTCGCTTACTGCGGGAGCTCGCACAGAACCATTGTGCTTATTCAGGACCTGCACTGTTATTTCAAAATGGCAGCTGCTTCAGAATGCTCTCGTCACCGAACTCCAACGCAAAGCACGGTGGGAAAATAATCGCAGACCTGACGGAGAACCCGAGAAAAAATTCAAAACCCAAAAAATAAAATGGAAAGGATGACAGCAGAAGGCCTGGATTCCCTCTCTTATCTTTCCATCAGCACCTTTAGTGCTCTCTCTATGTTCATCCGGTGTCCCACACGGGTTACTCCTAGGTCTATCAAGTCTTCCTTCTGGAGGTTGGGCAGGTGGGCACCCTCAATCTCGTTGTCCATGAAGGCGTCCTTGTGCTCGGCCAAGTTGAGGCTCTCCAGCCAGTCTGCTACATCGTGCTTAGTCCACAGGAGGACTGGCTTGGAGGCGAAGGGCTTGTTGGAGACAGCCTGGATGAGGGTCAGCGGGGAAGGCGAGCGGCTTCGCCCGGAGCCCAGGCTGAAGAGCTCACCGCCTAGTGGCGGCGTAGGCAGCCCGAACACGTCCGTCAGCGTGGGGGAGGAGGCGGGTGCTGAAGACGGGAGCGAGGAGGCCCGGCCAGGGCCAGAGTCCGGTGGGGATGACATGGGGCTGGTTGCCCGGTGCTGGGGAGGCATACTGTCTGGCTGACGGCCGGCAGGGTGGGGGCTCGGTCGAGTAGCAAAGGTGACCATGGTGTTCCGCTGAGTGAGTGAGGGTGGGGGCGTGCCCTCCGGACCTCTGCAGAGAGAGAGCAGCGAGGAAAGAGAGAGACAAAGAGAGAGGAAGAGGGGGAGGACAGAAACAGAGAGGGAGGGAGGGAGGGAAGGGGAGAGTTATTGAGAGAGTGAGAAAGGGAGAGAGACAGTGAGAGCGAGAGGGAGAGGAAGAGGAGGAGGAGAGAGACAGAGAGAGGGAGGGAGAAAGAAAGAAAAATTTAATTTGTTGTGCATCAATATTATTGATATACTGCAGTTGGTGCTGTAAATGTAGCTGTTTTACTTATGTAAAAACCTGATTTGACAATGAAAATCAATATGACAGAGGGAGGGAGAGACAGAGGGAGAGAGGAAGTGAGAGTGTGATTGTGACTTAAAGAACTGCAGAGGACCTCTTTCTCCAAAGAGCTCTTCTGTTTTAATGAAAAGCAACAAGTTCCTGTCAAATTCGACATCATTGCGCAGACATTTTGACAGCCTCTAAGTGCATTAAAATCTTGCACAGCCCTCAAATAATATGCACGTTTGTGATGCTAGAAACTAGAGAAATGCTGAATTCAGGTTTGAGAATACAGGCCCTGCCTTAAACGGGGCAAACTGTGACATTATCAACACTTGTTAAAGGCAGAACCTTTCAGCAACTCTGCAGCGAAACAGAGGCCGGGCCCCTGGCCTGACTAATCCAAGAGCTCCTATGCGCTAAAGCGCTTTATTCTTCATTACTCGACAGACTTACTTGAAAGATTACTGGGCCTCAAAAATCAAGAAGACAAGATGCAGGAATTCTCGACAGCTCTGGTGCCGGAGTGGAGAAGGCAAACCCGAGCCTGTGTCACTCTCCCATCAAGCCAGTCAGGGGAGAGAACGCTGTGGATTTGACAGTTTGACAGCGCTACACCAAGCTTGTTATACTGCAGGACCCTGACAAAGTGGACTGGCAACTGCCACCTTGGTATCGATCTCCAAGCCCCGCCCCCATCACAGAGGCCAGCAGAGGGATCTGCTAGCAGATAAGATCGCTGGTGTGTGCCGTGCCGCTGACAGTGGTAGTAACAGTAATGGTAAGCAACCCTGCTCTCGGGATATACTGTCCTGGGGTGCGTTTCCCAAAATCGTAGTTGCTAACTAAGTTAGCAACTTACATAGTTTGCGCATTCACAGTCAATGGTTCCAACTATGTTAGTTAGCATCTGTGATTTCAAGAAACGCACCCCTGTGCATTTTCACTCCAACCCTGACAAAGCACAACTCATTCAAAAGTGAGAACAGGGCAGCCTACCCCTGTTCCTGGATATCTGCTGTATTGTAGGTTTTCACTGGAATGCTAGCAAAGCTCATAGCTCACCTTATTCAACAGCTAGACCTAGGCTGCCCAATCCTGCTCCTGGAGATCTACCATCCTACAGGTTTTCACTTCAACCCTAACAAAGCACACCTCACTCAACAGCTAGAGCAGCAGCTTCACAATCTTCAAACAGTTTATCGTAGGCTTTTTGATTGAAGGCCTTGGCAGGCTTTTTCAGGAATTGATAAATGCACTTTAATTTGCTTTACCCTTGCTAAAATGTCCTGTTGCCAAAGAGAGGACTGTCAATTCACAGAACCGATATAATTTACTCTCCTTGCCTGAGAGGAGAGACTTTCTCCGTAAACAGTCTAAAAACATCAGATCTTGTTGAAAGGTGGCTCAAGAATTTTTTTGTTTGTGCTGTTGGCAGTACGTGGCTGGTGGCTTTCACAAGGCGGGTTGATAAAGGTTGTGACGTATATACAAGCAAGCAGTTCCCTAAGGTTGAACAGGTCCACATTTTTTAAGAGAAGTTATTTTTAACAACCACAAGAGGGCGTAGTTATTCTCCTGCAATGTGCATTTTTTTCCTGATTCGTCAAGATGTAGTAGAGTAGAGATTTATATAGGGTGCAGCACATTGCACCGTGCGGGTCTTAACTAAAGGCCATACATTGAGATGAGCCTCTTATTTCAGCTCTAGTTTCAGATGATGTAAAGTCTGATTTCTTGAACAAGTTGGCATTTAAATGTGTTACATAATTCTTATTTTAAACAAATACAATATTTATGTGCTCAATAACAAGGGTTGTGTTGCAACAGAATCTAAAGTTCTCATTACGGAATCTTCATAGCACATTCATTTAAAAAAAAAAAAAACCAAACAAAAAAATACCATTAATCCTTTTCAATTTTCCTTCAAGCACAAAGAAATACGAATCCGGCTGCAGTAGTTTCCATGGTTTCTCTCTGTCTCCTAAGTCCCTCCTCCTTACATGTACTCTCACCACCTTCTGGAATGAGTTATGACTACAGGCCACATATGGTGTGGGCCCTACCAGTTGGGAGGTTATTAGTACAGGGCCCCATATGGTGTGGGGCCTATCTTTGGGGCAGTTATGACTACAGGGTCACAAGTGGCATGGGGCATACCAGTTGGGCCATTATAATTACAGGGCCACATAAGGTGAGGGCCCTGCCACTTGGGCAGTCATTACTATGGGGCCACATATGGTGTGGGGCCCACCAGTTGGGTAGTTATTACGACCAGGCCACATATGGAGTGGGCCCAACCAGTCGGCCAGTTATTACTACCGGGCCACATACTGTGTAATGCCTACCTGTAGGGCAGTAATTACTACAGGGCAACATGATGTGAGGCTTCTCTTTAGGGTAGTTATTACAGGGCCTCATATGGCATAAGGCCTATCTGTGAGCAGGTTTTATCCGGCTCTACCCCAATACCCCAGTGACCTGTTCCTCCTCAGACTGCTCCACTCTCTGGCCTGCGAGACACTCCTGGAAGCTTGTTCCCCTAATTAATGAATACCAATGTAATTACCCATGTAATTATACTCAAGTCCAACACAATACGTCTCCAGTCTATTAGAAATCATGACATGCCCTGTTATCCTGCGCTCTTGGACGTGAGTGAATGCATGCAAATGGCGGCCAGCAGGTGATTTACGGCAAACCCCACATCAAAGCACAGGGCTGGGGGTGTGGCCAGTCTCCCTGCGATTTGAAAGGTTTCACTCCAATGCATGGTCTTAATTACTGCTGAGGGTCACCGTGGAGATTTCATCAACAGACAGGGGGGGACATATTGACCCAGGCGTTGAAGCCGTGATTAATGTACTATAGGCTGCTGCTCCGACACGGGCGAAGATGGAGGAGGATTGACAGTTCCAGTTACTTCCTGTCAAGTGCTGGCTCAGGAAAAAAAAACCCAGAAAAGCAACAGGAACAGGATCGGGTCCAAGGCGGGCTAAGCTTGGTGCAATCATCTCTAAGCTCCGCTGAACAGCCCCTGGAGAAGATCTAATCCCATCTGACTCCTGTCTGAACCGTGTACAGCAGATCCGCCCCTCCAATATTCAAAGGAGAAATGATGATTCAACAGATACCGGGACGAGCAACTCTACTGACCGGCTGTGGGCTCAAGTCTCATTTCCTCTGATGCTCCTGCTCATCTCAAGGTGATTTATCGCCCCATAAAACATGTCATTGAAGGAAATTAAAGTGCCCACACGCAGCTCTGTGGACAAATATGTACAACCGCTGTCACCGTCGCTAAAATGATCCATAAAAGCGAAATATCTGAAGGTTGTAGAATACAGACAGATGTGCATTAGATACACGCATTTGTTTAAACCTCGCCAATGGCCATCACACCTTGACTGTATGAGTATCTTCCACAGGTTAAGCTGCAATGGCTGGTTCACTCTGACTGTAAGGATGATGATAACAGGCAGAAGGTGCTGCAGCCTCCATGATATGTGTGTACTTCCTTTAACAAAGGAAGCGTGACATTTATACACGCAGATGCACAGCTGAAGAGCAGGCTGGGCGTTTATGACATTTTCCAGGTAGGGGAAAATGGACATCACAGTCGCCAAGCACAACGCGAACAGCGCAGGTGTAATGCGCAAACCAATTTCAGCTGAGAGAAACTCCACAAATTCCACCAACCGTTGGTCAGCATCAGCATTCATGTGTGCGCGCATTTCCTCAAACCAATCTCGCACCTCATTTTCACACACTCTCTACTGACAGGCACACTTCACTGCAGTGTGCCTCTCTCAAACCTAGTCTTCTGCTGGAATTGGCATTATGCCATCATTGCATGGGGTTCCTTACGTCCTATCGCTGTATTATTTTTATTATTAATATAGTAGTAGTAGTAGTGGTTTTGGAATTTCCCCCTTTTTTCACACTAAAATATTTCTCCCCTTTGTTTACATCATATTAAAAGCACGTAGTGAGAAAATGCCTAAAGTTTTGCCCTCCCTTCTGTTCCAAACTGGGCCTGTGCATTTCAAAAAGGTGTGGAAACAAGTACTTGGCCAAAAAACTATTCTAACAACAACGAAATATTTGGTGTCTCAAATCTTAAATGAAGAAATGAATATTTCCTTTCTCTGACAAAATATATGAAGGCAAAAAATCTATTATATCCAGAGTAGTAAGATAAAGCATGCTAAGGGTCAAGAAACAGAAGATGTGCACATTTTTTCCCATCACTTCTAAAACATGCTTTCAAGTTAAAAATAATGTTTACAAGTAGTTCTTGATTAGATTGGGAACAGTTTCAAGCTGTAAAAGAGACTCTTTGGGAGCTCAAACCCAACACTCAGACCTCCTGCGTCGTCTCTGCTGCAGAAATCCCACTCACCTGCCACCTCACCAGACACCACTCGCAGCCCGGCTCAGCTCACAGGTACAGTTCTCCTGAGGGTTCAAGTATCCCTACTGTTTAGTATTGAGGATCAGTGCCTTTGTCTGAATTCCAAATGGCTCACAGGAAACCTGGTCTCTTCAGGAATGGAATCAACACCACAAGGACAGCAAAATCAAGCCCTAGCCATGTTAGGCTGGTGTCAGTGGGGTGGGGGTGTGTACTGTTTGGGGTAGCACAGGCCATAGACCCTCTTTTCTCTAAATTTTGCACCTCCATCACTCAAGTCTGGAATGTCCGATCAACGAAGTATGTACAAACATGCTCGTTCACAACTCATGGAGCCATCTCAGGGAGAGCGCAGATAGCTCGCAGTTTTCCTCAAAAATGCCGCTGCTTCTTTTTACTCGCAGTTTCGAACCTTGCATGCAAAGAACAAGGGCAGAGGAGCAGAACATGTGCTTGCTCAGGGTGTAACCCATGAGCGCCCAGACTGCCAGCAGGAAGCGCTTGAGCAACAAACTATTTTAACGCAGCAAATAACGCTAACCCAAGCCGGCTGTATCCCTCCCATATTTCTGAGCAGCGTAAAACCAATTATGATTGCTCTCAGGAGGCTGCTGGCTACAGTCGGCACTGGAACATCCAGATCGTTCTGACGCCGTAGTGGTCACTCCGAGTGAGCCGACCCAGCAGGCCACAGACCCTCAGCTCAGAGAACCTACTGAAGAAGTAAATCAATGCAAACATACTTTTTAGTAGATAACTGATATCGTTGCTCATATCTAGGTGGTGGAAATTGATTCTGGTGCAAATCTGGACATTTCATTATTGTCAGGATAGTATAAAAAGGTGAAAAATTTTTTCAGGTCACAGAGGAGTTTTTTTTTTCCTTTTTTTTCAAATTTGGCATCTCCAATCCCACCCGAATCTGGAATGCCAAATTCGAGAACTATGTACAAGTCTTGCTCGTATGCGATGCCTTGTTGCCAGCTCAGGAGAGAGAGACAGTTTGCGGCTCTCCTCCGAAGCACCCGCCTGTAAGCCCCTGCATCTTTACACTCATTGGTCGACACTTTCGCAAGTTCAGAACGAGGGCGGAGGATACCCGAACATGAGCAAGCTTAGAATCTCACTGACGAGCGCCCAGCTGGCCAGCAGGAGGCACTTGAGCAATGAACAAGGCAACAGTTTTTGAAGTGCACCTATTATGGTTTTTCATTATTTTAATGTTGTAGCGTGAATCATATCGTTTTTATGCGCATTTAAAAGGTCTGTGTCGGAAAACAACTCAAAGTCACCTCCAGAGGAAGCGCTCTCTGCCGCAAAACTCAATGCTCCTGAGCTGACTGAAACACCCCAATTGTTCTGACCATTTTTTTCATCAATTTGTGTTGTCACTGTTTGAATTTTCGCACCAAGCAGATACTTTGGCACGCCCTTGACTCAAGTGTGTTTTGCCCACAAGGCTTAACCCAGGAGTGTCCAATCTTATCCGTAATAGGGCTGGTTTGGGTGCAGGTTTTTGTCCTAGCCAGCAGTGCTACAACACCTGATTCCACTAATTAACTAATCAGGGGTTTCAATCAAGACCTTGGTTCGGTAGAATCAGGTGTGTTAGTGTTGAGCTCTAACAAAAACCAGCACTCACACCGGCCCTTTCTGGGTAAGATTGGACACCCCTGGCTTAACCAGTATTAGTCTCCAAAGCGGAAATTCATTTATGGTAAGGGGCGAGACAAGGGGCGCAAACGGTGGACCAATCACAAGTGAGTGATCAAGTTGACCAATCATAGCACACTGGGGTTTTCGGGAGGGCGGGGGCAGTTCAATGTTTCAATGGATCGTTTCACGGACAAGTACTGCAGAATTGGCAAGCATGAGAAAACTCAAGTGTTTGTTTAACGATGACGCATTTAAACCTTTTTGCGTAGAGCTCAAGAATACAAAAAAGATCAGTGAAAAGTCACATAATAGGTGCACTTTAATACCCCTTCCCGGCAGTTCTTCCCAATTTGCATCCCTGCAGCATTTTAGCCAATCATGCACTGGCCTGAAAAAGCTGTCAACCATTGCCGGTTGGTATGACCGGGGATCGAACCCGCGCCGTGGTAGTCACTACTGCTCTGCAAAAGTGAGCTAACCCGGCAGCTCAGAGGACTTTCTGTTAAAAAAAGCTCAAACTGCCCTTTTCCTATCGTCACTCAAACTGTAAATCTGACCGCACATTTACATCTTTCACTGCACGCTGAATCCAAAATCTTGCATGTTGCAGCGAGGGGCATTTGAACAGTCTTTGATGAGAGAGAGAGAGAGAGAGAGAGAGAGAGAGGGAGAGCATTATAAAAAAGAGACCTAAAAAGTATGGAACAGGTGGTCAGGTGGACACAAAACAGAGAGGTGTGTGGGTGGCACACATTTACTCAACCAAACCTCTACCCCTCCCCCTATTCTGGCATTTTTTAACAGCAAGTCATGCCGAGGCCTTTCTGACACGCCCGTTTATCTACCCTTTAACATTATTTTATCAGCCTGATGTTTCCTACCTGCTCAAAACATAATGTTGACTAACATTGTTTTCAACTTTATAACATGTTTCAGATGTGCTGGACAAAAAAAAATATTACGTGAAACTTATGTTGACCTCTAAAAGCCACTTCCAAAAGGGAACAAGGGTTAACCGGCTGTTAGCGACAGGAGACGTCTTCGCTGTGAATAGTTCATCAGTGACTCGTACACAGTGACAGGGCAGATGTTTGGGTCTTTTATCTCATAAACCTACATGGCCATTGTTACATACAGCCAAGCTCTCCAGCACTACAACACCACAATATTAGAATAATGCTGACCACATCATTAACAATGTACCAATACCAGCTAACGCCATGGAAACGTACATACACGCGCACAAACACGCACGCACACACAGGGGCACACGCATGCACCCATGCACACACACACACACACACACACACACACACGGCACAGGCCCTCACATTTAGGCAAACGCATGCACAAATATGCACACACACTCGCTCGCTCCCACTCTCACACACACACTCACATACACACAAAAACGCAAACACATATACACATGTACGCACACACACTCACAAATGCAGGCACACACACATACATGCACTAACACATACATATGTGCACACACACACACACACACACACACACACACACACACCCTCACACACACGCACACGCCACACACACACACACACACACACACACACACACACACACACACACAGGTCAAAATTAAGCAGGCCTTTTTGTCCCCGTGTGATTTAAATGCTAAATCTACACAGAATCCACAATCAACACAGCAATCAGATCAAGTACTGCAAGCCATTTATGCGTACAGTATGAAAATATAGCACAGTCATTGAAGCAGCAATAAAACTGTCGGTGCAAAATGACAAATAAGCACAATAAAGCTGAGATGGTTTCTGCAATTTCCCTTATAATTGATGATTGATTCACTCACTAAAGACTTCCGTTTCACTGAATTATCACCATCCCACGTATTGCCAGTTGTTATTTATTTAGTAGTATGCCAGAGCTTCGCATTTCAGTTTTAAAAGTCAATATGGTAGCCTTGCAAAGTAACTATTCATGCTACTACCACAGATTAAATTATATATGACTATAATGCAGTAATATTAGAATACAGACATCGGATTTGTGACCTAAAGCTTCAGCGGAGTTGGGCTATGCAGCAACACAATGATCGGAAGCACACAAGCAAGTCCAGCTCTGAACAAGTCAACAGAAACAAAATGGAGGATTTGGAGTGGCCTAGTCAAAGTTCTGACTTGAATCCAATTGCAATGCTGTGGCATGACCTTAAATGGGCAGTTCATGCTTGAAACCATCTAATGTGGCTGAGTAAAAACAATTCTCCATAGAAGAGTGGACCAAAATTCATTCACAGCAATGTGAAAGATTCATTGCAGGTTATCACAAACAATTGACTGCTGCTGTTGCCGCCAAGGGCGGCATAACCGGTGATCAGATTTAGGGGAGGAAATTAATTTTTCACATGGATGATATAGGTTTTGAATAACTCTTTACTAAGAACAAATGAAAAAAAAAATTTAAAAGCTGCGTTTTGCGGTCCACTAGTTTTGTAAAATCACTCATAAAAATTGAAGAAATCGCAAAATAAAGAAAAAAAAGTCGTAGGAGCTTTTTTTCATGATATATTGAAATAATATTACCCACTTTTCCCAGCTATGATAGTCCTCCTTGAAATCAATCCATATCTGAAATAGTCTCAAGAAATGGAGCATGGCATTAGTTCAGGCTGGCCACGGAGCCATGTCTAGCTCACAAAGCCTGCCTTCTTTAGTGATGGTACAGATCGCAAGCCACACCCACATCAGCTGACAGCTCAGCTGATTCCCTCCAAGGCACTCAATTGGCAAATCTCAAAGAAGGTGCCTCATTTAAAGATGCCTTGCCTGCCTACAATTGCTGCTTACTGCTGCTTCATTTGCAAACCACCTCCATCCCCAGCTCCTCCTTTACATGCGTGTCTGACTTATTCAATGACTTATGTTGTCACTGATAGCTGCTCTGTTCCGTGACCTATGGGGCTTTTTTTGATGCTCTCTCTGTCAGTGGCATTTTACGCATATGTATGGAAGGGCAGGGAAGTTTTTTGGCTCTCCCTGCCTATTGGCTTTTCATGCATGTGCATGGAAGGGCAGGGAGGTCCCAGAACAGAGCAATACACCCAAATACAAATACTGCAAATATCACTGCTGTAAATGACAATAAAATACTTAATATTTTGACTAAGTGGTCCAAACTGAACAACATTATGCTGTGAGCTTCGAAAGGCTGGTTTTTGTGATGATTTCATCATCCCCTGTATATGTTTATGATAAGGATACAATTGACCTAATTCATAATTGTACTTAAAACAATTTATGAAACCATTTCGAGACGATAGCAATCTGAGCTAGCAGCACCCTCCCACACACGCACAAACACACGCAGAGGCATGCATACTCATGCGCGCACAAGCCCACACAGGCACACACACTCTAGGGTTTGAGAAACAGACCAGGTTTGTGGGGTACGCTGCAAGAGCCACAGATATGCACTGCTCTCCTCATGAAATGGGCCTGCAGCCAATCCCCAGCTGTAGATGCACACCAAACACAATCATCACTATCCAAACCCATTTTACACATGCATGCAAGAACACATACAGGAATGCCGGTGCATGCGTTCACACAAAAACACGCACACACACACACACACACACACACACTCTCATGCACACAGACTAGCATGCTCGCTCATTTGGGCAAACACACACACACACACAGGCATGCACATATGGGCGCACTCATGTGCCACCGCATGCACACACACATGCACATACACACACGCACAAACAGACTAGTGTGCTCGCTCATGCGGGCACACAAACTCACAGAGACAAGAGCACTTGCTCACACTCACACACACACACACACACACACACTAGTGTGCTCGCTCATATGGGCAAACACACACACAGGCATGCACACATGGGCATACTCATGTGCCACCGCATGCACACTCACACACGCACACACACAGACTAGCGTGCTTGCTCATGTGGGCACACATACACGCAGAGGCCTGCGCGCATGGACATACAAATGTGCCACTGAAAGCAGGCGTGGAGACACACAGAGACAAGAGCACTCGCTCACGCTCACACACACAAACACAGACCTCTGGTCCAGCGCACACACTCTATTATATAACTGGCTCTCCTGGTGAAGAGGCCGGCACGTGACTCCACTGAATTGGGATATGATAGCAGCAGTGATAAGGGCTGCCCCCCCAGCCCAGAGCCCTGTGGTTCAGCCTCTGTTAATCGGACTGACATTATCCATCCAAGTCCGCAAGGCTGCTCTCATCACCGGGTTGCTAGGCAACGCTTTCGTTCATGGGCAGAACGCAAACTAATCTGTGAACAAAAAAAAAAGCCCTCTATTGTAAAGTCTTTATTTCACAGTGGTGGAGAGAAGCGATTAAAGAAGAGATTAAGCATTCCTCGTGACCCTGACCCTCCGAGAACAGGAAACGACCCTGCACTCCTGCTGAGACACAGCCAGGCAACCGTACAGCTAACAAACCGCTAACCCTGTGCAGAAAAGGCATTGCGGACAGTTCGTTTTTCTACCAGTCGGTGTTCCAGAATTCACTTGTGTGTTATTGATATTCTAGAATGTTCTCATCAGAGTCACAGTTCTAATCATTGTGACATCGCACCTTCTATAGTAAAGGGTCCAATCAAGAGCTGTTCTGATCAGTCTAAACACTGCAAAAAATAAAAATCAACAGTGCATGGCTGTTACTTTCTATACTGACTGAAACAAGGGTAATTAGTGATAAATGACTCCTGTTTTCTTCTACTGTTTTCAGTCAGGGGCAGACCGTTTTCTGCAAAACGCATGTGAGCTGTAAATAATTGAACATCCTCTTTCATGTTACATAAGACGGACAAATGAAAAAAACACAAGCAGTCGCAGTTCACTTCGGATGGAATCTAGACATCGCATGAATAAATAAATAATGCATTTTTGAAAACTACATGCTTACCCCTCCCTTTTTTACTGACACAAAATCATGTCTGTGGACCTGAAAAAAAAAAATTGAGCCCGAAACGCTTCAAAAGACTGCTCCCGATTTTGTCTGCCTCAGATACAGGAAAACCAGCCAAAAGCAAAAACAGCAATGCTTTATCATCGCTGGCCTCCTCCAGGATCAGATAAATCCATAGCAAGGACCAAGAATTTCTCAAAACCCACGAGACTCATCTGAAAGGCAACTAGTCGCAGCTTTCTCAGTGTATGCGTCGGTCACCCTCCCCAGCAGGATCGGACATATTAGCCAAAATCTCCTATCATGTTCATAAATACTGACGGGCTTCCTTTGATGGCTGTGCTGTGGAAATTAATGCATGAGCACAAATCTCAAGGCATTGGAGCTAAGCGCAGCCTCTGCTATCCACAACTATACTGCAGCATATATGATCTAATGTAATCCCTTTCAGAGCACCATTAGAACAGAACTGTTACAGGTATTTAACAGGCCCGGAATAAAACCACAATGCTATAGAATCTGCGTGTTCCCAGCACAACCCAGCTGCGTACACCAGGCCATTCCTTTGGTTGCTCTTAGCAACGGGTCCGCTCGCTCACTGCTCATGGCAACATTTGATCTGTGGATGAACCTCACAGCAGCAGTAATCCTCAAAGGTGTGGAGGGGGAGAGAGAGACAGAGAGAGAGAGAGAGAAAGAGGCACAGGGAGGGAGAGATAGAGGGACAGGGAGGGAGAGATAGAGGGACAGAGAGGGAGAGACAGAGGGACAGGGAGGGAGAGATAGAGGGACGGAGAGGGAGAGACAGAGGGACAGAGAGGGAGAGACAGAGGGACAGGGAGGGAGAGATAGAGGGACAGAGAGAGAGAGACAGAGGGACAGGGAGGGAGAGATAGAGGGAGGGACAGGGAGGGAGAGATAGAGAGAGAGACAGAGGGACAGGGAGGGAGAGATAGAGGGACAGAGAGGGAGAGATAGAGAGAGAGACAGAGGGACAGGAAGGGAGAGATAGAGGGACAGAGAGGGAGAGATAGAAGGACAGACAGAGGGACAGGGAGGGAGAGATAGCGGGAGAGACAGAGAGACAGAGAGGGAGAGACAGAGGGAGAGATAGAGGGAGAGACAGAGAGACAGGGAGGGAGAAATAGAGGGAGAGAGAGAGGAAAAGACAAAGAAAGAGCAGGAGAGAGAGAGGAGGAGAAATGGTGAGAGAGAGAAAGAGAGAGAGAGATTATCATCATTTTAGGAATAGTTGTTGTTCTAGTCTGTACCCTCTCATTACTTCTTTCTTTTTTTGAAGTGTTTACAATGTAAAATGTTTATCTATTGATTTTGTATGCTTTGGCAAAACCAAATGTGATTTTGTCACGCCAATAAACCAATTTGAATTTGAGGCGGGGGGTGGGAGGGGGCATTTGACTGTTGTCTGAAACACGGCCTATAGCACAGACGCACACACACACACACACACACACACACACACGCATACACACACAAACACACACACGGCCGTGTACACTGCTCTGTATCTGCAGTCCCTTTACAGGACCGAGGGTGTGATTCACTCAACTCCCACTCAGTGCTGAAGCAGAAACAGAGGTCATAAACAAGCAGCCGTGCTGTGTCCCAGTATACACACACACACACACACACACACTCACACACACGGTGTCCAAGTATATACACACACACACACACACACACACTCTGTGTCCCAGTATACACACACACACACACACACACTCTGTGTCCCAGTATACACACACACACACACACACACACACACACACACAGCACAGACACACACACAAACACTCACTCCCAGTATAAACACATACGCACCACACAAACACTGTCCCAATAGACTCACATTCCTAATACACAGCAGAAACATGCAAACTACCCAAATGTGATCACACATACACACAGAGTCCTAATGCAGACACACAGGACACACACACACCAACTACACATACACACAGCACAGACCCACACAGAATTTGCAAACAATATTTTCCAGTAAATATCAAATTAATTTAAGCTGCTCCTCTTAGAGGGAAAGGACAACCTGCAGATTGTTTTTACTAGCGGCCATTAATCACACCCATTCATTTAAGCGAATGATTTAATGCCAGAAAAGGACAGTATGACGTCTCCCCTTAAGTAAGTCTGTCTCTGTATTAGTATAAATCATAGGCCACTTACTAAGGCAAAACGGAAAGGACATTATGACGCATTTCACTGCTTGAATTACTCATGAAGTGTAGTGCATCAAGACCTGCAGAATACAAACGAAGATTCAATGCCATATTCTCCATGAGAGGAACATCAGGGGCCTGTTAGAGTCACTTCCAGTGGACACTTTACAGGTGGGAAAGACAGGTCCCAAGCAGAGACCAGAGAAAATAACCCGTCTGCAGATAAAATGTCACCAAAGACATCAGATATGTGCACTCCAAACCCACATATTCTCAGACAGCAGGCGCTGTAGATTCAGGATCTGCTTGAGGACCGAGATGTGTTTGGTAGTTCGATGAGGACACACCTACAGTACGATACCAAAACCTTATCAAGCTTAATAAATTCAAGTTACTGTTTCTGCTTAAATTTAGTAATATAAGCTATGGTTGCAAGATTTCTACTAACATGACAATTGATAGAGAGTTCCCTGTGCCGGCTTACTAATCAAACAAAAAACAGCGTCATTTACAAAATCAGTACTTAATGATTCCAAATTACAGCCATTATTTTTAATAAGCTTTGTGTTTTGAGTTCTATAGTTTGTTTGGAGTAAGCAAACGTGTGACCTGCTATGAAGAATTTGGCAGTGAAAGTCTGTTTTGTGAAAATACGCTGAAGATATTTAATAATATTAATATAATAATAATAATAATAATATGGATATATTATGGGTATATATGTATATATGTGGATTTTTAATAATATCTATACATATTTTTATATTTGCATTTCATTATATGTAGCTCTCTTTCTCAAAACGATTAATGGTACAGTTGAATAATTGCTAATGTAAATTATTTAAAAGGGTCATTCCATGTCAGATCATCAAATGGGTCTCGCCACCACCTTCTCAATTTTGCTAATTTTTTGTATGCAGCTGTATAAATATATATCACTGATAAATCCGAAATTTCAGCTCATTCGGACCAAAAATTAATTTTTGGTGAATTATTTTCTAAGGGTACTGTTCGTCAGTTTTTTTGGCAATGACTTAACTTTAACATGACTTAACTTTTTTATTATTACACCTATAGCTTTAAAACTTTGCATCTAAGCTAATGTTGTACTGCTTAATCAGAAAATGCAGTCTAATTTACTTTATCTTTCTTGGTTGTGGAGCTATGAGAACACCAAAAGTGCCTTTTTTTCAGGCAGTTCCATGTTTAGGTGCCCAAAGCACCCCTAATATAAACCCATAAGCTCTCTGGCATTTTTTCCATTCATTTGTGTCTGCTGATATATATAAATCAGGCTGAATTTGCCATGAATTCATCACCAACTGCAGTCAGTACCTTGCCAAATGTGAAAAAAAGCTAAAATGCCACCTGTTCAAACCCTCGTATCTCCAGGGGCACACCTTGGATTTTTTTCTATTTTTTTTTTACTGATTCCTCTATTATAGTAGAAAGACCACTCCAAAAATTGTTGATGTGTTTTGACCAATATAAATTTTGCAGGTGTCTGAACAGGGGTGGGGTAATCTCAAGAATCGCTTGGCATTTTCAGCACGGCGGCGGCCCCGGAACTAAACCACAGTATCTCCCGACTATCGTCGTTGGGGAGATACAATAACACCAAGAAATGTCTCAGGATCCAGTCGTGGCGACAAAATTTGCAGGGGATCCATTTGCACTCGACCTGGAGCGAATGCCAAAGTGCAGGACTACTCAGGTTAGATGGAAAACCATACAGAGTAAACTCTATAATGGCAGTTTTTAATTTGAGTCCATGGTCAAGACTGGTGGAGAGGTCCAGGTTATACTTGCAGCACTTACCCAGCTTACTCTATCCTGCTTAGAGAAACTGGCCCACCACAGAGTTTGGGTCCTGTGTTTTCAGACTGGCATCTTCTATGCTGTAGGTACTTCTGCACACCTCACTGACTGCTCATACAGGCAGTGAGTTTCAGCCAAATATTCCCAGCAAGCCGCTCACGCAGAAGTGCAATGTAAGGTTACGTCAGCATCCAGCAGACAGCCGTTTCAAATGTACGTAAGCACGAAGAGGCTGTTAGAATCTACCCCGCCAGCGGAACGCCCACCTTACCACATGGTGCATGCTCTGTTCATGTCATGGTATAAATCTGGCTCCTGTAAATTTTCCTCAGTACCTGATAATGAGTTGGGACGAGCGAACTGCAGTTACTGGGCTCAGAGTGTCAATACAGTGGCAATCCTGCATGCATATACACACCGCATCCGTACCGAGCACCAACTCCTATTAAAAGCACACTACACAGGATTTATGCCATGAAAATATTACAAAACAAGCATGTAAGACGCATTTCTACAATACACTAGCAATTTCTCTCTATGTGCAGCTTTGATAAATTTGTGTGCATTTACCTGTAATTGCGACTTTACCCCCGGGTTCCGCACTGGCAAAGCAATACAAAAAGCTAACAGGGCTACTTCTAAAATCTGAGTCAGCCTCAAAATGACCTTTTCTTGCTAAAAAGAGCCAAGGAAAAAGTGATATCAAGATGGAAACACAAAAATGGGTAAACCAATTTGAAATATAAAAACAGGAATGAGCTGGATTGGTTAAAGGAGACACCAATTTGATTATAAACAGAAACATAGCACAGCTAAAACTTTGTAAACAATAAAAAATAAAAAATTAATACTGCTGGTACCACTGACCTATCCACTGCGAGTGTGGGGCCAGTTATATCCAATATGTCATCAGGACAAAATAATCCATAGTTCTGAATCAAACATTTCCCCAAACAGATGTTTGGCAACTACAGCATGGTTAAATTAGCCCTATTTCAACTACCAGCATTGATATAGAACTAATGTTACCATCTGTCCATCTGTCTGCAGTCTACAGTGGCCAGTTAGTGAATTAGTCACATTATGTCTGATTCAAAAGATGAGACCACGCAAAGAGCCAACATGGATCAGTTTTTGAAGGGCCACGGATGATGGCCATTATTTTAGCTGCCGGTGGTTGGAGTCGCCCATAACATTTGCCGAAAGACAGAAATGAAATGGCCCGTGCTGGGTCTGCCGGGCCACATTTACTAGGAATACAGTTGCAGTGGGCAGCTTGTGGCAAAGTGAACGAATGCATGAATGAATGAATGAATGAATGAATGACTAAATGAATGAAGGAATGAACACAGCATTCATACAGCACTTTTCTTTAGGGGACTGAAAGTGCAGTGGCTACGGTGGGACACAAAAGGTTGGTGGTTCAATACTGATCGTGGCAGCAATAAGATCATGTTGGCCCTTGAGTGAGGCCCTTAACCTCACAATTGCTCTGGGGAAACTGGCCCTCGCTCAGTCAAATCAATTGCAATTGGATTTGGACAAAATAAGCATAAACTAAATGTGATTTTTTTTTAAATGCTGAAAAACTAAGATACTGTACATTAAAAAAGTACCACTCGCAAACAGCTTACACCGCAGGCCTAAATCTCATCGGCATTCAAGCAAAGTACTATCCTCTTGTACTTAAATGTTGCCCTAATTGCTGATTGCAATATGCTGGACTTTCTCAAAACACCTCGCTCAACTTTTCCCTGAGCTAATCAAATTCAATAGGCAACACCTGACTCTGTGGGCGACGAGCAATTTGAATCAATTGGTTCCTTAATGCGCAGCAATCCACTCGATTCAACTTTCTTCTGGAGATAAAGCTAATGGCTCCCCACCGTTTCACATATTAGCATCGGGTCCCCTGTCGTCACTCCGCTCCGCCGGTGACTGTGTTTCAGCCTCATCTTGCATTATTTCAGGCCGCAAGACTCATTTTTCTCCATTTCCATAAATCAACATTCGCTAATGAACTGTACATTAATGTCAGCATCACATTCAGCCGCACCGCTGTACCTTTAGTCATACTCAAATGATGCGTTTACAGGAAATGACCCTTCCTTATTCTTCATTACCACTTCTTTGGAGTCTGGCGGTATTAATGTATTCAGTATGATGTTAGAATATCAGCCAATATGCAAATTCAGCCACCGAGAGAAACTTGGCATGCACAAGCTTGTCTGAACAAAATCAATCATTCTGCAACCAGTGAAACGGCACTTTCCTGAAAAATCAAATTGGCATATCATGAAAAACTACCTCAACCTACCCAGAAAACTGTATAAAAATTAACACATCCTACTCATAAAATATCAGTGGTTCACTGCAGCAGTTTCTTAAAAGCACCTCAGCTCTCAGGGGCCTTCCACACATCATTGGGATAACTCCCATAAAAATGTTCATCAGGACGGGCCGAATTGTGACCATGGCTTCTGCTACATGAGGTACACATACATCCTGTTCGTTTAGCCGGTGGAATTAAAGATTAAACGAATGGCGGCAAACGTACGCAGGCATTATTTTCATACACCACTGCTTCTGCCCAGCGATCTTCCCCTCAGCCTTTACTCACACTCATGCACAGTAAGCCCTCAGACAATCACACCTTCTCTAATCATCATATAATGAAGGTCACTGGCAAAAGGCTACAAAGGAATTGCAATGTTTGACCTAACTACTGATTGACATTACACAAAACACTGGGGAATTGACTCCAAGTAGCAGAAGAGGAAATATAAGATGCGATTTGTAAGCATGGACAGTCATACACCATAAAAAGGGCCATGATTATTAAAAAGTTATAATGAAATGAGTGTAAATATGTGAATTAATTTAAAGGTGCACTATGCAAGTTTATTTTCTGCGCGATTATATTTCTGTCTCAATTCGCCGACATCTCCCCATGATCCGCTAGCTGCCTGCCCCTGAATTCACTGTAAAAAAAACCTGGGCTCTGAAGACCGCACAGGTGTCACAAACTGCAAATAAACAGAAGGGGCACAGGCTGAGTCCAATACCATAACAAACCGTCCCGGCCAATCACCGACAAGAGTTGACAGTTACGGAAGCATGGGAGGGAGGGAACTATGGGAGGGAGGGGCGGGCTACCTCTGTTTTGTTTGAATTCGAATGGCAACAGAAGTGATGTCAACAACCTTGCATAGTGCACCTTTAAGCTGACCATCTCTACTATAGCCTAACCTTTTTTTTCGATTTCAAATCAAGTGTTCTAGAGTACAGAGACAGAAAGCAAAAATTGCGTCACTGCCTGAAAACTTACAAAACCCATTGTACACATTCTACTGGACACTGTAACTTCCTGTTTTTAGTCATTGCACAAAAAGCAGGACTTGTTGTAAGACTGCATCTGCTGTAGGTTACAGGGAAGGCCTCGAGTGCAAAACTCATTGGGATTGTGCAGCCAGAGAGGGATTACCTTCCTCCAAAGTTGTTCCTGGACCCTGTGGGCGAATCCAGAGGTTCCCCTGGCTTCGGCGGCCGGTCTCTGTTCATTTGCAGCAGAAAGGAGTTGAGTTCGCTAATGACAGTGGCCTTGGGGTCTGGAGTGGGAGGGCTCTTGAGCTCCGGTGGGTCTCCCCAGAGCTTTGAGGTCCTTTGCGTGGGGGTTTTGGGGGGGTCTGTCAGAGAGGTGCCAGGGGGGGGGCGGGGCAGGGGGAGGCAGGCCCGTGGCCTCGGGGTTCTCCTCAACGAGGGCGTCCTTGTAAAGTGCATTGCTTTTGTTAATGATGGGCTTCACTTTTGGTTTGGGCGGGACTGGGGGCCGGTCCACCAGAAATGCTTGCCCATCTGCATAGACAGTGCACGTGTCCAGGGCGTCCCCGCCCTCAGAGGACAGAGTGGAAATGCTGGACACGGTGGAGACAGTGCTGGTTGTCTCCAGGGGAGGTTCGCCTCCGCTGCTCTCAATGCCCGAGTCGGTGATGGGCTCTGGGCCGTCGGGGGGCGGCGGTGGCGGGTAAGTCGGAGGCATGCAGTTCGAGAGGCCCACTTGCTTTTTGACCTCGGCCATTAGCGCGTGCGGGTTGTTGAGGACTCCCAGGGAGGTGGCTCCAGCCTCACTCTTCCTCTGCTTCAGCAGTTCAGCAATGGCCCCCGCCTGGTCCTCAGGGATGTCGATGCTGTTGGCAAACTCCAGTGGAGGAGGCAGTGGCTCCGAAAACACAAACTCCTCATCGATGTCAACAGAGGCCAGGGGCGGCGGGGGTATGCGAAAGGGCAGTTTGACCGGCTCGTCCACCGAGCTGATCGTAATGATGGTCTTACCATGGGGACCCATAGGTTGGGGGTTTGGTGGTTCAATGTGGTCAGGTGGGGCTGGCTGGTCGGGGTCCCTCAGCTCCATCGGACCGCTATCCACACCGTCAGGTCCATCACCCTCCTTCTGCCTCCCCTCCTCTAACTTAGCCCCATCCACCGTGTGGACCATTAGGAGCCCAGCAGATTTCTGCAGCGAGGTGTCCACGATGTCTATCAGCATGTTCTTCTTCTCCTCCACCTTTAGGTCTTCCTTGGGCGGCTCCGTCTCGTACTTGGCCTCCGTCATCTGCCGCCGGAGAGCACTGCGGCCTGGCCGGCCCATGGTGGCAGTGACCGAGAAGGTGGGCTCCACGTTGGGCCGTAGCTTTGTATCGATGAAGAGGGGCTTGAGGTCAGACTTGAGGGGCTCGCTCTTGGATGGAGCAGGCTGGGTCTGCTCTTTCATGGCGCGGTCGCGGGCAGCCAACGCGAGAGCCAGGGGAGAGTTGGGGTCGAGGGCCTTCCCCGTCACTGGATGCAGGTACCCTCCCCCGTTGGTGCGGTAGGTGTTTGTGACCGGCAGGCTTACGGGGCTGTCCAGGTTCGGGCTGTTCCCCGTTCGTGTGCTCAGGGGCTCCCTAACCAGCGTCGGCTCAGGGGAATTGAAGTCGGTCACGTTGCCCCCACCGCTGCCACCACCCTGGGGGGCAACAAGTGGGGCGGGAGCCGCCATGAGCCCGCAAAGGCGCTCATCGTTGCCGAACATGCCCTCATCGATGGACTTGGAATGGCGAAGGCGGGGCGCCGGGGTGGGCCCCACGTCCTCGTCTCCCAGGTCGGTGGAGAGGAAGGCGGGTGAGTTGCGACGGGCCTCTAGCCTCTTCTCACGGTCGCGTACAGCACCGGCAATCGCTGCTGCAAAGGGGTTGCTTACACTCAGGCCGTCCTCGGGCCGCAGCTGGCCTGGCTGGTCCGGGGTGCTAGTCTCGATCTCCATGCTGCTGCCCTGACTGCTCTTCCCACTGCTGCTGGTAGATGGCTCCTTGACGATGATGGTCGGGATGGGGATGGAGCAGGTCTTCTCGGGGCTGTCCTCCACGTTAGGCTGCTTTACCAGCATGCCCTTCCTCCGTGCCGGCTTGGCAGGCACATACAGCCCTTTGTTACCCTGTTTCCCCACCTCTGAGTATGGGTTCTCAGGCACCTGGGCTCGGCGGGTGCCTCGGAAGTTCTGCTGTTGGGCTGGTGGGTTCTGGTCGAAGGACTCTTCCGCATCATAGTGCTCGGACTCCTGGCGGAAATACCCGCCTTTGTCTCTGCGGTTGGTGCCCATGTTGGGATCCCCTCGGTTAGAGGCTGGGCCTTTGGTGGCGGCGGAGTTCTGGTTGAAGCCCGGCCGCAAGGTACCGTAGGTCCGTGCTGTTGGCGACTTGGGAGTGTTGTAAGGAGGAGACGGCGGGGAGATTGCTGGCGGTGGCGGAATGTCCTCCGACGTGTCCGGCATGGAAAGGCTTCGGGTAAATTTCAGCAATGGAGGAGTGAGGAACTGCTTCTCTTCTTCTGTTATTCCTGTGGGCAAAAGGTGGTACTATTACATTTACACCCACATTTACTGATCTGATTAACAAGCTATGATCATCTCATCATAGGAACAGACTCAGTCTTTACAAATGCTCAGGGCCACTTTTCACTAGAGGATGAGATGGGACAATAAAAGTGGGACTTTTAAATATGGGACCAAGAGCAAACGCAGACAATGTGAACACAAAAATCTCCCGATTAAGACTTGTACCTGTTTACTAAATCAGTTTTAATCTTCCTTTCTTTAGAATTCAGGTTGTAACAAGTGTGTCAAATTTGAATTGTGTCACTGTAGCTCTTTGTTTTGGTCTAGTGCGGCAACACTGCAACCTATTCAATAATGAAATAATTATGGTCTTCAATCAGGGCCTTGATTGGCAGAAACAGGTGTCTTAGCGCAAGGCTAAAGCAAAAATCTGCACCCACAACATCTTGTGGTATATCACCGCTCAGGACTTTAAGATAAAAACGACTCAACGACTAAGAGAATGTGGAGACGTGCTCATCTGAGATCTCATTCCAAAATCATGGTCATTAAGGAGTTTGTCCTCTTTGCTACAACAGTCTCCGCTGTTCTGGTATGGTGCTCCACTAAATGTTAGAACATTGCTGCTGGGATTTGCATCCAGTCCGGAAAGAAGAGCATCAGTGAGGTCAGGCAATGATGTTGAGTGATTAGCCCTGGCTCAACGTCAGCTTTCTTGTTGATGCCAGTAGTGTGGATGGGGTTGAGGTCAGGACCATGTGCAGGGCAGTAAAGTCCTTTTACAGCAATTTTGGCAAACCCTCTATGGACCACACTCAAAGCATTGACAAGGTGAAACAGGAGAGGGCATAACCCAGACCGCTAGAGGCTCAGCATCATCTACAGTGTCACTCTATGCTGTAGAAACAAGATTTTCTGTAAAATGGAACTAGAGGCCCAGCACAAGCAATGACAGACAGCCTTAGACCAAGGAGTATCCACATAATTTCAGTCGCGTCGCGTACATGCTTATCCAAACATATTTCATCCTGACAGCACCATTCGAGATACTCCACTGAACCACACTACTTAAGAAGATAGAGAATTGTAAATGACAGCAACAAAACTGCAGCCCAGAGCTCTCAACCCAAAGAAAAGGGAGTTTCTCAGCGTTGAACACTGCCGGGTGATGTTTTCTTGGAAACTATTTAAAGAAAACAATATAAGGACAGAACAGGCAGCAGAAGGCCGGTAAGGAGAGAGAATAATAGGTAATCTCATGAAGATGTCTCATATAGGAACTTCATATACAGTAGTTATCATCAATGCCAAAATCCAGGACCATAGACTCATGGAAGAGCTAAACTCACTTACAATGATTAAACTGTAGGGCTCCCCAATTGGCATAAAAGCTTTCAGTGCAAGTTAGTACTCACACAGTTCAAAGACACATCTGCTGTAAGAAGCTGTAGCATTGAATTATCATTTCCAGCCACACATAAGAAATACTGCACAGTAGCTCTGCATCATTATGAAAAATACTTTAAGAATCCAAGGCAATATTAACCAAAATTCTGAATCGAGAGACAAATAATGTTGGTGATGGTATATCACGTTAACATTTACTACTGCTGGTGATTAATATCAAACTAATAATAATCTCAGGTGATTAATATCACATTAACATTACCTATTGCAGGTGATTCATATCGCATAAACATTAGCTATCGCAAGTAATTAAAATCGCATTAATATTACCGATCTCATGTGATTAATATCACATTAACATTACCTAATGCGGGTGATTAATATCACATTGACAGTACCCATCACTAATATTACCCATCTCAGGTGATTAACATCACATTCACATTAAAATTACCTTTCAAATGTGATTAATATCACATTCACATTACTTATTGCTGGTGATTAATATCACATTAACATTACCTATCACAAGTGATTAATATCACATAAACATTACACATTGCAGGTGATTGATATCACATTAACATTACCAATTGCAAGTGATTAATATCACATTAACATTTACTATCGCAGGTGATTAATATCAAACTAATAGTACCGAATGCAGGTGACTAATATCACATTAACATTGCCTATTGCAGGTGATTAATATCACATTAACATTGCCTATCGCAAGTGATTAATACCTTATCAACATTACCCATCGCAGGTGATTCATATCATTTAAACATAATCTATCACAGGTGATTAATTTCATGCAAACATTACCTATTGCAGGTGACTAAAATCACATAAACATTAACTATCGCAGGTGATTAATTTCACATTAACATTACCCATTGCAGGTGACTAATATCACATAAACATTACCCATCGCAGGTGATTCATATCAGTTAAACATTACCTATCACAGGTAACAAATCTCACGTAAACATTTCCTATTGCAGGTGATTAATATCACTTTAACATTACCTATCGCAGGTGATTAATATCACTTTAACATTACCTATTGACTTCTGTCTCCTCATGGTGCCCTTTGGCACTCCTAAGTAACCCCCTCGGCCACCGTCTGGCGCTGTGGGTGGCACCACGGCCACGCTCTGGCGGTCATACAGGGACTGGGGAGAGAAGAGAAGATCAGATTTATTGAGCCAGCATGACAAAAACATTTTATTTATTTACGATATATATAAGCAGGCGGCCTGACTGGGATAAGGTCCTGATTAAGCAGGGCCCTGCATTCATAAAACATCAAACGCACACATAATGTAAAGAAAAAGATAAAATGACAATTATTAAGCAAACTTGGCATCATAAGTAGGAGCTAAATAATTAAATAACAATCAATTAAATTAAGCGTTACCGTATATGACCAAATAACCGCCCACGTGCAAATACGCGCCTGTGTGCAAAAAGCCGCCAGGGGTCCGACCTCATTTTGCGTATTAAACGCCGGTTCAATTAAACGCCCGGGCGATTATTTGCACTATTGTATATAAACGTCTGTGTTACCCCGTGTTGCGGTAACACAGACGCTAAAACAAGCTTCGGTTTGTCTTTATATGTATATCTGATGTCAATAAAGATGTGGGGGGAAAAAATAGCAGATGGTCTTTGGCACAGAGATACAAAAAAACTATCCTGTGTATGTATAAATGTCCAATGAGACGCATGAAAACAGTAAACATGGGTGTCGACAATTATTATTTTTTTGGGTGGGGGACTTGTTTTCCATGTTCTTTTTTATCTTTTCGTACTTAAGAAAGGACACAAATAAGGAATTGTAAATCAAAAATATTTATGCTCTATTATTTGGCAAAGCAAAGAAATAAGCTCTACGATTGCCTTACCCTTAATATAATCGCTCAGTTACCTACGTTTTCGTTTCGTTCAAAGAAAAAGCGTTCGCATTCAGCTGTGCCTGCGAGTCTGACTCAGGTCTATACCTGGAAGAAACTAGTCTTATATGCATATATGAATTTATGCTTTGTGTATTAAGATCAAAACAACTTCATTCTGAAGTGTTCATACCTACTTGCTGTCTTCATTTAGTCCGTCTTTGCCCTGACACAATGGATAACAGGATGATATTGCATGTTGCCCCAACTGGGATCAATGAAGTCTCAAAACTAAAGTATGTAAATGAAACCGCGCCAGTTTCAGTTTCCGCGAATACACTGTTAATAGTAAACGAATAAACTGAAGCCTTTTTTGCCAGGTAATTTAACTGGCACATTTTAGCCAGTTATTTTAACTGTAATTTTATAATAAGTTTACCACGGAGTTCAGTGCATGTTCAGTGTAAACCACGGTTAAATGCGCACAGGACTCCACTCACAGTTAAAATGACAAGGAGACAATGCGTTAATTTAACAATTAAATTCAGTCAGTTTATAACTGTGCAGGAAAGGCGAGCTGGCTGGGTGCAGGTCGGTGAAAAAATAAATAATGGCCTGTTGCAAATACCCGCCTGGTTCTTATAAACGCCTGGGGTCCAAGTCAATTTTGCGAAATAAACGCCCGGGCTACTAAATGGTCATAAACAGTATTCTCCTGATATCCTCCTGATACTTTATTAAAGCCCCCGTCACACTTATTCAAAATCAGCAAGAATCAAGCAGAACCGGCCGGAATGAAGAATTCGTACAACATTCCGGCGGAAATTTCAAATTGACCAAAATTCTTAGAGCTTTGAAAGAATTCCGTTCGAATACTTAGAATGCGCTTCGAACACGCCTCAAATGAGCTCTCGAATGCAGCTTGAATGTAGTTGGAACACAGTAGGAATATTTAGAATGCTGTCAGAATGCAGTCAGAATATTTAGAATACACTTCGAATGCCGTGCAAGTGCGGTTCAATTGCTGCCTGAACACCACCTGAAGTGTGGTTGGAAGGTGCCTCGAATGCTGTACGAATTCAACTCGAATGCTGTCAGAACGTTCCCGGAATGACCGCAGAACATGGTTGGAACGTCCAAGATTTCAAACAGAATGCAGCTTGAATACTCAGAATGTACTTAGAATGTAACACGAGTGTTCCATATGCGTTGATTGAGTAATTGCTGACTACAGCAGGGGAATGTAAATATGCCACTAAAACTGACGTCGAATGCGTGAGAGTAAACAGGTATGCGTTATCAATGAAAACTGGCCACACCTGATAATGTTGAGAGTTTTTGGAGTTTCTGTAACGGTAATTTAAATGAATGATTGAAAACAGGTCATAACCAATCATTATTTTTAAGCCAGTTCACCAGCCGCCACTGATTCCAGCGGCAATCGAAAGATTCCAACGGCATTCGAAGCACATTCCAGCTGAATTGTTTTAATATCGAAATAGATTCCTGCAGCAATCGAAATGCATTTGAGGTGCATTCTTGCTCATTAGAGGCGCATTCTGGCAGGATTTGACGTGGCTTGCCGTTTCGATTCTCCCTCAAATGCGATCAGAATGTTTTGAATGCTGTTGAATGCCGTAAGAATATTTATAATGCAGTCAGAGCGCAGTTAGAACACACTTCGAATGCCGTTCAATATTTCTCCACTTCGAATGCACCTGGAAAGTTTTGAGCGTTAGCAAAACATTCGGAACGGCCACAAGAACGGGCCCGAATATTTGGAATGTACTCAAAATGCAGTCAGAATTTTTAAAACGCACTTTGAATATCCAGGAAGATACGAAGAATTTTCATTCCGACGGCATTCCGGCTCATTCCGCCTCTAGTGTGACTAGGGTTTAATGTCTTCAAGTGTCCAGATCAAATTAGTTTCCACAGTTTAAGGTAAAGTTTGAGCCGGTTCAAGGTATTTTGAACATTACAATGTTACGCTGTCATGCCCAAGTCTGCTTTGGCCTTTGAAACAATTATAATCTACCACTAGTTTCAGCAGCAACCCTTCCCACCCAAACATCCGTCCTACATGATGACACGCTGACACAGAGCTATTTATTGCTTTGGCTCACAGCTCCTTCACTGGAACTGTTTTATTCTTCTTATGGGACTCAGAGCCCAATTTTCCCCATCAGATGCAACACATGCAAGGACTATTGCAACCTCGTCCACGATCTTCAAATGGGAGTTTTTCTTCCGCATAAAATTAAACACATACATGCGTCCTGCAATAGCCTCAAGCGGCCAAGATGAACGGAGCAGCAATCCACCGACAGAGGTTGGTCAACTTCAGTATCAACCTATCATGGCGCGGGTTCGAGCCCCGGTCGTACCAACCAGTAGTGGTCGGCAGCTTTTTCAGGGTAGCGCACAATTGGCCATTTCGCTACAGGGATGCAAATTGGGAAGGGTCTGCCGGGAAGGGTAATATAAGTTGCTTTGTTCGTTGCTTAAGCGCCTCCTGTTGGCAGACGGGCGCTCGTCAGGAAGATTCTAAGCTTGTTCATGTTCGGGTATCCTCCGTCCTCGTTCTGAACTTGCGAGGATTCAACCAATGAGTGCATAAGAAGCAGTGGCTGATAGGCGCGTGCTTCGGAGGAGAGCCGCGAACTGTCTTCACTCTCCTGATAACAGGGGGTCGCGTGTACTTAGTTCCCCAATTTGGACATTCCAGATTTGGGTGGGATTGAGATGCAAAATGTCTTCAGTATCAGCACTCCTGAATTGGCAACACGTGATTGACTCTTTCCTTTAGTTTTGCTAAGGTGCTCACCTTTATTAAAGCATGGGTTATTTGCATTATTCGTCACATTAAAGAAAGTTCTTAAGCGCATCGATGCCATTTAAAAAAATGCCATGAAGAGGGTCGTCAAAGGAACAGTGGCCGTGTTTGTAATCGCATACTTGTTTACTACATACTGCATAGTACGGGAGTATATACTGGACATGAAATGCAATTCTTTGTTGTAGTATACAGTGTATCAGCCAGTACATGACAATATCCATGTGGTGTACCACACGAGTAAAACTTATTACGTTATCTGGGTCTCGTTGGGACATTGTCATTGATTGCGTAGCATTGCGGAATAAAGCACACTGCAAAGACAAATATGGCTGTGCAATGTGAAATCTGGCCACTGTATATAGTATATAGTATATGGGCGATTTTCAGCCAAGTGTGCAAGTAACATGAAAAACACTTTTGAAAAATCAAATCCATTTTTCCCCGGTAATTTGGCCTGATTTCGTTTTCTCAGTGAATTTCTAAGGATTCTACAAAGCTGCAATGCAAGAACTATCTTTAATTATGAGAAAATGCATTTTTAAATTTTTCATGTTGTCTTTCTTGTTACCATGTTTTTTGTCAAAATAATATTAATATTTAAATTTTAACCAAGTTTTTGAGGTAAAATGGTTTCAGATGCATTTTACTTTGTTTCTAAAGTGTTTTACAAAAAGATTTAAGGGAAAAGGCCTAATATCTGCAGAGTAACAAAAAAAGACCTATAACATAAACACTGTATTCTGCAGATGCAAGGGAATCAGTTCCATACGACAGAGTTACGTAATTTCAAATGTGATTACTTAAACTGGCCAGAAATCCAAGAATTTAATCACATAGAAGCTATTAAAAAAGAACAGTTTCACTTTTTTCGGAATAACTACGCAGTAAGTCCAAGTTCTTCTCAAATATTTTATGCCTTTTTTGGTCATTATGAGGAATGATCTTATAATAATATTGGGGCAAGCATCACATCATCAATCAAACAAAATGTCAAATATGTTCCCAAAGCCATTTTGGGTTTGGCTGCTAGAAACTGGACGAAACTGGTGGTCTACTTAGACTAGCTAGTATACAGAGGGGTGAAAAAATTTGGGTACCCCTGGTTTAAATGTCTGTTACAATTAATCTCCAAGTGATTGAAAGCAAATCTGAATACTAAATGATACAAAGTTAAACGTGACACCTTTCTGCAAATTAAAAAGCAAGGTTTCTTTTTATTTTAATTTTTCTGAATTTAAATAATAAGAAAGGAAAAAAGGGCCCTGTGCAAAAGTTTGGGAACCCTTTTGGATTATTCTTTGTTACCTTTTAAGAAAATGATTACTAAGGCCCAGACCCAGGTGATTTACTCGTTAGGGCTTCAATGAGTCAGCTGAAAATAATTCCAGGGTTGAACTATATATTCTGAAGTAACTCCATGCCTTCTAAAGTATCCGACTGATGTGGCTGTTGTGTCTGGTGTTAAAAACCATGTGTTCCTCTAAACAGTTGTCCAAAGATGTCAAAATCAAGATAATTCACTTCCACCAACAAGGAGAGGGCTAAAAAAAAATGGGTTTCAATCTACCCACTTCTACTGTCAGAAACATCGTATGAAAATGGAAAATAAATGGAACAATTGAAGTCAAGGCAATATCTGGAAGACTAAGAAAAATTTCAGATAGAATGGCCCGAGATCTGGTGAGAAAAGCTCAGAACCCACACATCACTGCAAAAGAGCTGCAAAGAAGAGTAGCAGACACAGGTCTAGTTGTTCACAGGACAAAAGTACAGCGTACCTTAAACAACAAAGATCTACATGGCAGAGTTGCCAGAAAGAAGCCTTTCCTACGACCTCAAGACAAAATTAAGCATCTGAAGTATGCAAAAGAGGACCTTGAGAAACCTCAAGCCTATTGGAACAATGTGTTTTGGACTGACAAAACCAAAATTGAACACTTTGGCCACAACCAAAGAAGGTATGTTTGGAGAAAAAAGGGTGAAGCGTTTGTAGAGAAGAACACGTTGCCAACTGATTACCATGGAGGTGGATCCATTATGCTTTGGGGTTGTGTAGCAGCTGGGGGCACAGGCAATATTGTGCGGGTGGAAGGAAGAATGGATTCCACCAAATATCAAGACATTCTAGAGGCCAATGTTCAAAGCACAGTCCAGAAACTGAAGTTGAAAAGACGTTGGGTATTCCAGCAAGACAATGACCTGAAGCATACCTCAGAATCTACCATGAAGTACCTCCAGGAAAGACGGATGAAGGTTTTGGAATGGCCATCACAGTCCCCAGACTTGAATATTATTGAAAATCTGTGGAGAGACCTCAAAATGCTGTGCTTACAAGAAGGCCGAAGAATATTTCTTAGCTAGAGGTGTTCTGTTAGAAAGAATGGGAAAAAATTCCAAAGACAAGAATTGAAAGACTCTGAGCTGGCTACAGGAAGTGTTTGCAAGCTGTTATAGCTGCCCGGGGAGGAGTTACAAAGTACTAGCTGACAGGGTTGCCAAACTTTTGCGCAAGGCCTTTTTCCTTGTTTTATTATTTTGAAGGTGTAAAATGTTCAAAATAAAAATTATTCTTGCTTTAAAATGTGATGAAATATGTCATGTTTAACTTTGTAGCATTTAGCGTTCAGGTTTGCTTTCAGTCACTTGGAGATTAATTGTAAGAGACATTCAAACCAGGGGTGCCCAAATTTTTGCACCCCACTGCAGTAGGCCTAGGCCTTGGCCTTGCTTCATCAAGATTTCATCAAAATTATAAGTCTGTGAACTGGATTTTTTTTTTTTTTTTTTTTTTTTTTTTTAAATTGTGGCATCATACCTGTCCTTTGCGTTACCAATTTGTCTTTTTTGTAAATCAATGATGGTAACAGTAAAGACAAACTATGGTAACAAGAAAGACACATCCAGATGTTTTTCAGGGTACTGTGGGCACTTGTCCACACACAAAGATGCCTTAATTATGGAAAACTGAAGCAGTTACACTATTACAGGTCACTCTTTCAGTTTCTATCTGGAATCATGCATTATTTTGTGGTAACAAGAAAGACGTGCAATTTGTGAGACACACAATTTGGAAAAACTTGCAGAACTGTCTCTTCCTCCCACAGCTTCTTCAAATTCTAAAATGCAGCCAAAATAGATTCCTTACATCCTGGTATTTAAAAAAAAACCATGGTAGTGACACCTATTGGAGACAACGTTAATTATTGTCCTCAGATGTGATGGTGGTAACAAGAAAGACAGTGACTGAACCAAGTTTGCGACATGGCTTTATTGACTAATATCTCTAGAGGAAAACTAGGAAATGGGGAGACAAATCTGTTTTAGAGACCTAAAATACAAAGAAACCTGAGAAGTTTTGTAAGTGATAAGATTTCTCAAGGGAAAAGAGAAAAAAATCAACTTGAGTAAAAGTGACCCCACTTGAGACAGGTAACAAAATGGACATTTTGCCCATAAAAATCCTGCTATTTTTTGTTTTTTCCCCTCAAACATGACCAAACAATTTTTTTTAAACTAGAAAAAAGTGTTCTGCAACATACTAAATTGCTTCCTAGGTGTTTATTTTGAATTAAATAGGTTAAATGCGATAAGACATTTTTTACCCCTAAATTGCACACTTGGCTGAAAATCGCCCATATCATTTGAGTATCTTTGACGGACTGCTAGATTTTATTGTGGTCACACAGAAGATACTAGTCGTGTATGCAGTCCCTGACTAGTAAATAGTAGTTGATTCCAAACATGAACATTCCATAAATCTGACTCCACTCCTGCGTCATACATAAAGTTCAGCTTCTCGCTGCATTTCTCCTACTAGTATTCCCCGTGACACGTGCTACCAAAATTCTATTCCAGGAAAAAAAAGAATTAAAAAGAGAGTGAATTAAAAATTAACATATGAAGCCAGGGCCATGACTATTTTGACAACAATAAAGAAGGAATTTTGATCTCTTGGATCAGAGATGAGCCACAGTATGTATTCCAGACTCAAGCAACACAAATGTACACAATCTGTATGCTACAAATTCATGCTCCAAATGGAGTGGGTAGACTCAAATAAAATCCAACAAGCAGATAACTTATGAGTCTCACCTTAGGTTGCAAACTCACATCTTTTGAGTAGTTTTATGCCGTTATACACAACAGCGGTAGGCTGTGAGAAATAGCAAATACGCTCCACAGTTAGGTCACATTATTATCAATGCCAAACCTATGCCTGCAAGTAGCGAAGAACACTAATTTTGCATTGATGAGACAATAATACATGAGAAAATCATTGATACATTACATATATTAGTACTTGTAATTACATCGCATTTAATTTCATTTCACCACAATAGGCATAGCTGCTTTCTTTTGGGCACTCCCTACTGGTGGAATCCGAAACACCTTGCGCTTTAGTCAAGTTACAAGCAGAAAGCCTTATGTTTCAGGAAAATGCCAGCTACCGCCTTGTGCCACCTCATTTAAAGCAATTCTTACCTTTCTGGCATGTCTCACAGAGCTTAGTAAAAATTTGAACATGAACAACTCTGCCTTCCTCCAAAGTCCCACCCTCTTCCCCCTGCCTGACCTCAGATGCTCCCCTTCTCCCCTGACGCGTGCGGTGAGGAAGTGAGCAGCACGAGTGAAACGGGTCAATGGAGTCAGATTCAGAGGCACCGGTTAGTGAAAACTAACCAACAGTAAATACATAATAAGTATTATGCTAAATGTTAAAATACAATAAAATGCTCTCATAACGTTTAGTTACCTTTGTAGTCTGATGAACTACCATTAACGTCATTATCATAGTTATAGCATTTCAGTGCCTGTTTGTTTACAGTCAAATGCATAGTTTTTTCGGCAGAATTCATACATATTTTCTTGCAAAACTGCTGTCATAACGTCTGTCTGCCAGAGAGGCGCGCGACTCCCAAGCGGTGACAGGGGCAGGCAACTGGAAGGGACGCGGCGACGGATGACAGCCAGGAAGCTCGGCAAATCATTTTATTCGGACCGAATAAAATTATTGGTCAGACTTTTATGAGAAATATATGAGAATTGAATATTGATGAGTTTCAACACCTGGTGGATTTCCTTTACATTTTAGTGTGCCATACGCTTATTAGGAGCATTTTAAGATTACAAAAGGAAAGTGTAAAAATGCCAGAAAGGTAAGAATTGCTTTAAATGACACTCCCACTGGCACCATATAATTTACATGAAACCCCACCCCAAACCACGCCTTCAAGATTCAACTCTCTGCCCAGCTGCGTGTGGCCCTGGCAGGAAATTACCAATTAATGCTTGCACTCGGAGGACAATCGGAAGAGACCTGACAATCTGTCTCTGAGCATTTTGTCAGACAAAGCGCATGCAGGAAAATTGGGCCCTAAAAGTCTATTTTTTCCCTCAAGTAGAAGACCTCTGGTTTTAGTTGCATAGCCTGAGAAACTAAATTTCTTAACTCATTAGCAAATCTTGAAATGAGTTGGCCTTATTTTGTTTAAACTTACTGAAAATAAGAATAGTCATACAAGATACATAATATACATGAAGGACTGAAATACTTGTAGAGACAACTTTTATTATTTTGGCAGTGTTGCAAGGGTCATCAAAACTAATCAGTAAATTAAAGCAAATATGCCAAGTCCAGTAGGAGGAGCTTTTCAAGGACTGGAGAGAAAGGGCATTCAAAGGCAGGAGGACCGGTCTGCTCTGCGAGACGACACCAGCTCAACCCAGAGGCAAGCGAGGACACGGACTGCACGGGTAATCACCCCATTTATCACATACCCAGCCAAAACAGAGAGCACAGACTGCTGCGGCCGCGTCACACTGGAACAATCATCTCTAAATAGGCTGCATCCTCAAAGAACTTGTCCAGGCAGACGGTCTCAATGACCGACCATGTTTCATTAGTGTCACTCTTCAAATATAAAGGGGAGAGGACAAAAACATAGGGCGTACTCACGTTCATTTCCGGGCTTGCGGGCGTGGCAAAACACCTACTGGACGGGCGCGGCTTGATGGTGGCCACCCTCATGTCTACAGTGACATTGTCCCGCGTTTGTCTCAGTGAGGGCGTGACCTCCTCTGTTTTGTCTGCAAACAGAGAGCAAGCGTAATAAAGACTGTAGACTGGCCGTATATGCTCAAACTGTCAGCTGCCCAGGACAAGGAGCCACACATTCAAAATGCAGGATGAATCGCAAACCGAATCCAAACGCAAGGCGCCGTGCAAGCTTTCTAACAGCTATCCTGCCCCGTTAGCCACATGCTAGCATTTCCAAAGCCACCATGCACTGAGCAATTACTTAGAGTGACTTGAAATATAATCCTCTTCTTCAGCCTCTCAATGTCTGAAGGCTGATCATCTACACAGAAACGAAAGAGAGGGAAGTTCAGCAAATTGTCCGGCATCGTTCTGTGGCATTTCCTCACTCCAGCTGCTGCCTCATTGACCTTGGACAGCCAACAGAGAGAAGACAGCCCTGCATACCTTCGACTTAGAGAAATACTAAGAATTCAATCAGGACACTTGCATCAGATTTAATCATTTATTACGGGACAATATGCATTTGAGTTTGGCGGTGACTCCGCTTGAGTGATGCTCTGGAACAACCTGAGCAAGCATGACACAGACAGTCGCTGAGAACACAAACCCCCAAGCAGAGCCTGAAATTCTTTACGTTTAAATTAATAAACACTATATCAACAAAAATCTGCTTACAATAAACAATGTTTTTTATAAAGAAGGAGGCTGGGGAGGTGGAGGAGATGAGATGAGATTTTTAGTAGGCCAGAGCAGGAGCAGTGTAGAGGGCATGGAGCCAGAGAAACAAATGAACCCTTCACCTTGGTTACAAAAGCTCGCCAACAGGGTGGGAGATGCTGAAGTCAAGAATGACAGGACAGAAAGGGGCTTGTGACTAGCCTGACTTCTGTGCCTGACTGGACTAACACAAAAGCTCCATTTCAGTCAGGACACTTACATCAGATTTAATCATTTATTATAGAATGATATGCATTTGAGTTTGGCAATGACTTTGCTCAAGTGATGCTCTGGAACAATCTAAGCAAGTGTGACACAGACAGCCCCAGAGATCACAAATCCCAAAACTTGTACTACCAAAGGGAGCAGATGAGCAGAGTCTCCTCCTAATAGAGTCAAGGTTTGAATGGAACTGAATGGAATAATGTGTAGCAGCCAGTGTGTCGCATTTCCTTTGAATTCATGCAACCTTACATGACCTTCTCTGCTGGGTGCAGGCAGATCAGCTTGGCATGCTGAATGCAGACAGAGGAACATTTTGGCAAGACTCTCTTAAAATGGTTTGATACAAAGGATACATGCTTTGTAAGGTATGAAACTATATATTGGCGACAGGCATGCTGCATTTCTTTTGAATTCATGCAACCTTACATGACCTTCTCTGCTGGGTGCAGGGAGATCAGCTTGGCATGCTGAATGCAGACAGGAGAACATTTGGCAACACTCTCTAAAAATGGCTCAATACAAAGGATGCTTGTTACTTAAGGAATGAAACTATACATGGCGACATGCATGTTGCATTTCCTTTGAATTCATGCACACGCAACAGACCTTCTCCTCTGGGTGCAGGGAGATCAGCAGTCATGCTGAATGCTGACAGAGGAACATCTAGCAAGACACTCTTAAAGTGGCTTGATACAAAGGGAATAGACTTCATGAGATATTAAACTGCGTGGCGACAATTGTGTCACATTTCCTTGGACTTCACATAACCATGCGTGACCTTCTCCTCCAGGTGCAGGGAGATCAGCAGGCATAATGAATGCAAACAGAAAAGATCTGGCAAGGCACTCATAAAGTGGCTTGATACAAGGGGAATATAATAAGTGAGGCATGAGACTGTGTGGCAACAAACATGACACATTTCCTTCTGAATTCACATGAGCATGCATGACCTTCCCATTTGAATGCAGGGAGATCAGCAAGTGTGCTAAATAAAAACAACAAAAAATTTAGTAAGATACTGTTAAAATTGCTTGATACAAGGGAATATGCTGCATGAAATATGAGACTATGCATGGTGACATGCACTTAACATTTCCTTTGAATTCGCGCAAGCATGCGAGACTTTCTCATCTGAATGCAGGGAGATCAGCAGGAGTGCTGAATGCAGACATAGAATCATCCGGCGAGGCATTATTTGCGTGATTTCATACAAAAGAAATATATAACATAAGTTATGAAACCGTGTGGCGACCAGCATGTGACATTTCCTTTTCATTAATGCAACCATGCAAAACCTGCAAATCTGAATGCAGAAGATCAGCAGGCATGAAGAATGTAAACATATGAACATTAGGTGAGACACTGTTCAGGTGAGTTGATGCAAAGGATATATTCCTCGTGTGCTTGCGAGTTACCCAGAACTGAGCAAAAATGCATGTAACTCAAGATAAAGAGAGTGCAGCATGAACACCCCTAAACAAATCCACACTGGTGGGGCCCAATGATTTATGGGCCCCTTGGAGCCAGAGGTGACATGCTCTCATATTTATGACATTAGCTTAACCAAAGCGACTCATGTTACGGCTTGAGGGTTGAAGATAATTTCAAAGCAGGCAGAGGTTAGCTGCCTCAAATGAAGCATACGGATGATGGAGCAGATGACTGCAGAGGCAGTGAAAAATAGATGAGATGCAGATTTTTAGTCGGCCAGGATATGAGTGGTGTAGAGGCACAGAGCCAGTGAAATGAACGAATGCTGCTTAGGTTACAAAAGCTCGCCAAGTGGGTGGCGATGCAGAGGTCAAGAATGATTGAACAGAGAGGGGCTTGTGACTAGCCTGACTTCCATGCCTGACTGAACTAATGCTAAAGCTCCATTTATACAATTACTGAGAACTGCAGATTGCCTGTCCAGACTTGAGATAGATTGGAGGGCACATAGCGCCAAAACTCATGACTCATACAGTGTTTTTTTTTAATACAGTATATATGTAAAGCAAAACCAGTATTTAGAAATGGCTCATTTAGGATGGTGCTGTTCCTTTGTATACATGCGCACATGCACAGGTACCTATTCACATACACCCACACTAACCCCCCTCTTACCACACCCAATACAGGGTGTCTCTGTGCAGAATCATTTACACACTAATCCCAAACCTATTCTAGCACTACATAACCGATTGCATGTCGGCAGGGCTACACGAATATCTCCTCCTCACACCCAGAAGCGGAGCTCAGCTCCCGTGCATTTCCATGACTACCGTACCCCCCCGCCTCCTTCCCAATCTGCCGCAGCTGCCTTTTTGCAGAATCACAAATTTCCCATGCAATATTGATGGCGGGGGTCCCCTGGGTGAACTCTAAAAATGTATACGTTTTATGCGTGGTCCCAGCATGCAACGGTGCTCCTCCCTTTTGAAATGAATATATATACAGCCCTCTGATTTGACGAGTGGCAGCAGCATCTCTGAGAATGCGGCTAGGCTCTGCTTTCCAGGTGGAATGTTTCTATATTAGACAAATGCAGAGCTCATTGCCATGGTAACGTCTCAGTGAGTCAAAGCCTTTCTCGAAGTGGGTCCAGATACTGTATGGGCCTGAAATGGAGCAAAGCGTCTCCTCGCTGGAGAAAATGTATGAAAGAAGGATGCCTCCTGTTTATTTCACTCGGCCATTTTTTCTGAAAACTGAGACCTTTTTTTTTTGATAACCAGCCTAGGTTTTACCTGGCCTGAGATATTAAAGAAGTATGTGATTCTGTTGTCCTTTTCTATATTTACCAAAATGATTAATGTAAATTTTCTCTTAATTTACTTCAAGATTCAGGCCTTTGCTTTGATTAGCTAACAATTCCAACCGATCAGGACATGCAACTCAAACTAACCACAATGTCACATTTTTAAGGTAAAAATCAACATAGGAAAATCAGGCTAAATAATCAATCAATGGCTGGCCAAGATCTTGGCAACCATAATGCCTCCTCAATACTGAGATATAATTCTGTGCTGCCAACCTTACTTGTACACAGCCACTTGCTAGATTTTAGCTAGTAAATCATTATTGCATCTTAATTTTGCATGCATGACAGATCAGAGGAGCTGTTATGCTCCTTTTACCATTGACTGCAGACCAAAAAGAATACGAATCCTCTAAATGCTAGCCTGGAATCCATCCGTATCAAGCTTTGGTCACTCCCAACGGTCACTTGCTTGTACGTCTGGCCTCACTCGGTAGGCCAGCGTTTGACTTTCAAATATTCGCACAAAATCCATGCGAGATCTGTGATTGGCTCACAGTCACAAGGGTGCCCCCCTCCCCCCTTTAGAAAGACTTAAAAATAAATAAAAATACCACAGTTCTGCATTCAACGGAAGTCCCGCCTCCTGGCTCGTGTTTATACAGTATTCATCTGAGTGGCAGCAGAGTCTCTGGGCAATGAACAAGCCGAGAGGGGACTTCCGTTGAATCTTGCGAGCTTACTTGTGGTATTTTATTATTTTTAGCGAAAAATAACCGCGTTTCCAGAGCTCTGAGGATACGAGTGGACAAAGCAGACTTGGATTATGCTGGACGATGCGTTGGACGATGGTTTGAAAGTTTGTCAACGAACGTTTTGTGGAGTTTCCCATTGCTACTGGCCTGGGTGACCCCATTTGCTTCCAGCAAAAAAGGATTTTGGATAATTTTTCAAAACTCTCCAGTGGCCATAAAGTTGCGCCAGGTGAAGAACAACTTTGCCCGTTCAAGACATCTAATGGTGAGTAATTGATATACAAATTATAGTTTTTGGGTGGAGTATCACTTTAATCTAGCTGATGCAATCATGCCCTTCGATCTATAGCTAATGCCAATTACAGTGAAATACGTTATGTAATTTGAGTATTATTTAATTTAGCCTTTATTATACCAGGGAATCCCACTGAAATAAACAAAATGCAGATATGGCCAAACATTATCCTGTTCAAAACCTAACAACCACTCCAAGAGTAAACGCAAGCAAGCCACAATCTAATTTTTAAGCTCATGTCAAATAACATTCACGAATGCCGTTGCCGGCCAGCTAACTCATATTTGATTGGTGGTTCTCGCCAAGAGCAGAAAACATGAATATTCATATATTCACTTAATTAGTGACGTAAGGGCTAAACACTGGCTATACGACTGAGGCCAGACTGATAAGTCAGTGACCGTCGGGAGCGACCAGCACTTTATCAGTATGGATTCCAGGCTATCTAAATGCAGAACAAAAACAAGACTGAAACAGACCCTTCAGGTACGCCACTTAGACTTATACCTAGGTAATGGGACAAACGCGACTAAAACCTAAAATCTCAATACATGAAAAACATTATAAAAGAACCAAATGACCAAACTGGGGTAAACCATGACCACAGCTACAGATTTAGCGATTTATTTCAATCTAATACCCTGTAATACCACAAAATGTACAACACTATACCACAGACAAACAATTAAAAAACTTAACGATGTGTTAAAACAAATAAAGTAGGCAATTAAATGGTTTTATGCTTTCAAGTGAACTCTAGAGTTTGGGGTGGTCTTATAATAAAGACTTCGTATGAAAGTTAAATAAAACATGCTTAATACACTTACCACTCTTTTTTTTCCTCAGTGTGGCTTGGGGGTAAAAAAAGAAAACTGTTTGTATCCCCGGGGTGAGAATATACAGCAATACTTTATCCTAGGGAAACTACACTGCAGACTCAATCTGAAATGTACAGCCATGCTAATGGGGAAACCCTAACTGGAAAAAAGACAACTCAAAAATCCAACCAAACCAAACAATAATTACTGGATTGTTTCTTAACCTGAAAACAGTGCTGCTGTAGCCACACGCTTGAGGAAGTACACAGCAGAATTATTTTGTCCTGGGCTTAAGTGTATACTTCACTGATTCTTTTGTGAGGAAGACTGTGTTAGACCACCATTCCTTCAAACTCAGCGTGTCAGTATGATTGCTAACAGAGTCAAAAAAAAAAAAGAATCAGTTTTATTTAATACAAGATTTTAAAAAAGAAATTTTCCAAACTACTACAGTGCACATGCGTCAGAGAACAATTGGTAAATTCATGCACCGGTAATGACTCCCACACAAGTGAACAAAAGAGAATATAACATGGTAATGGATCAGATGGATGCTTACACAAAAAAAAGTGTGTGTTTTTTTCTTAAGTCATAAAAAACAATGTGATTTATGAAAATGAAATATCTGAGCAGGGTCTTTGAATGCACAGAAATTAAGTGCTAAATGCAGGATATCACAATGCGCATGTTACAAAAGTGAACATAATCACGAAACGAGAGGTTGAGCAGATGAAACTAAAATATTACTGTATAAAAGGCCAGGCCATCACACATATAAGGCAAACAGTGAGAATGCCAGCTTATTATGAGGCAAAGCAATGTTTCTGACATGATGGAATCTGCCATAGGCCTGAATAACCATGAAGACGGCACATCATAGATGAAATTCAGAGGAAGACTAGTTCGAAGTTTGGGGTTGAGTCGGTTCAAAAGAGATCCCTTTCAATTAGAGACATGACGTGAGGTCGATATGTACAGTGTTCTGGGAGCTGCAGGTAAATAGGGTGAACGCTGCTTCCAATCAGCGCTTAATCTGATTCAGCATGATTCGTTCCGCCAGTTAACATCCTGTTTCAACAGCAGTTCATAACAAGAGGGAGAAGGCCGCACTATTAAGAAGGCTGAATTAATAAACACCATCACTCATACCAGGCTCATAGCTAGCGAAAAGCTGGCGTCAACAATTACCATCAAGTTGCAACTTTGGGTGCCTCATGCTTCAAAAGTCAAGATAATTACAAAAATACGCATAAACAAGTTGAAATTGGGACAATGCAGCAAACCAAACAGACTAATCTAAATTATAAAAACAGTAACTTAGAAAAACTAAGTATTAGTATTATTTTCTTGGAAATCAACCCAATTTATTTGGTCACTGGTTAAAGCATTGATAACATAAGCCATGATAGTGGGCCAATCTATTTCCTACACATATCAATAATTTATTATTAACCCAATAACTGAAGGTCATAGGCACAGGAGTCGCAAGACGTGTGTATCACTCATTCAAAGTCATGTAATGTAAACACTTAATCAGGTACCCGTTGCATAATTGCAATTTGGGTATCTTCAGATGTGTGAGTTCACTGAACAGGAATATAATGGATTTAGCTGCAGTGATGAATGAATCCTTCTGCATGAAATTATGAAGAAACACAGGCAAATAGATGACATATAGCCATTCTGATTGGCTTTCAACAAACATATCATGCTAATCTGCTGAATTCCTGAGTGAATGATCTATTAACTGAGATAAACAGAATCTGTTCCAAAATTTAGAGATGAAACAGACAGATATGTCTCAATGCTACCATCTCTTACCTTTATCCACTGTAATGGCAGATTAAAGAACAAAAAAAAAATGAAAGTAAAACTTTAAAACCAAACTACCACAGAACATGAAGATCAATGATGCATCCTGATGGCAAAATTATTAAGATTGCAGAATACTGCTTTAAACCTGAAAATTCAGCTTTATTTAAAAATTGGATCTATGTACATAATCAGACTGGATCCATTAACAAAGCCATTACTTATTTTACTAATTTAGCCATTTCCTCTCAGTTTGGATTTAAACAGCCCAGGTGAATTCACCCCACCCTCACTGGGCATCACTGTGTGCCATCCTTTGGGGGTGCGGCCACAGTGGGCACTGGCCCTCAGTTCTACAGCAGAACATGGAGGTTAAACCCCCACAAGAGAATGCTGTCCCATCCCATAATGCAACACAAGCACACTGTGCTCAATTGTGCCGAATGTACATTAGTGTAGAGCGATGATTATATACTTCACAAAATGAAGATAAATCAGAAACCAAGTACTATTCAAGTATTTATTTCATGTAATATTGGATAATATACAGTAGATGAAAAAAATAAAACCGATAACAATATATAGTCAAAACAAAGATAATAATGTCTTTTTGACAGAAAAAGTCAGTAATAGTGTGGCCACCCTTTGCTTTGATTACAGCATTTAATCTTTCAGCCATAGTTGGCATGTTTTTTCATTTCCTTATTCACTAAACCATTCCATGTGGTTTGAAGTTCATTCCAAGGAGATTCTTTCAATGTTCCAACAGATTTGCTCAATCAAATCAAGGTCTGGACTTTGAGCAGGCCAAGTCACAATTTCTATGTCACCAGGTGTTTCTATCTACTGAGATAATTCTGGCACAACTTAGAAGTGTGTTTAGGGTCATCATCTTTTTGAAAATAAAATCCCCAACCAATCAGTTTCTTTCCAGATGGCGATGCGTCCCTCACAAGGATGCAGTGAAACTTTTTTTGATCCATGATTCTGCCGATTTTTATGAGATCACCGGCTTCTTAAGAGCAGACTGAACCCAAAACCATAATATTACTACCTCCATGTTTTACTGAAGGGGTTAAACAGTCATCTCAGAAATGTTCCCCAACTCTACGGCACACATAAGTTCTGCGTTTGGGTAAGAAAATTTTGAATTTTGATTCATCACTCCAAAGACTTGTTCCCAGTCCATTGGTGCCCAATCCTTGAATTTCTCAGCAAACTCGTTTTTTTTGATGTTGCTAGCTCTTGGCTGCAACACAACCAATCAGACCATGTTCACACAGGCGTCCGGAAATAGTAGATTTTGATACTTTCATCTCTTCACTTCTGGCGCTATTAATATCATATCAGACTTGTCGTGAAGTCAACCGCAATGTTTTTATTTTGTCATACGCAGATAACGAACATCAGAGACACTTAACTTCCGTTTGCACCTCTATTGCCACTAGTTTTCAGCGAACCGGTCTCTTTGAAATGCTTGATGGTGTTTCTCACTGTGCCATAGCAGCATTTAATGTCTTCATCTTCAGCATCACGTAAGGCCACAATGTGGCAACGAACAATCTCAGACAGCTCCTCCCATCGTGCCATTGTGTTTAACACTGTGACACTGCTCAAAGTTCATGTCACCTTATTTACTGGAATAATTGACCACCAGAGGTCATTTTGCTGAATAATGTCCCCGCAAACCAGTTTAAACAATTTTTTTAGCATCAATAATCATGGAATTAGCCTTCAAACATGCATTCAGGCTATGCAAAAGTCGAAAAAATTACATTTGCGACACCTTTCTATTTTTATAAAATATTGTTACCTCCGCCAACGAAGTTGGGGCGGAGGATATGTTTTCGCCCGTGTTTGTTTGTTTGTCTGTCTGTTTGTCTGTTTGTGAACAACATAACACAAAAAGTAATGCACGGATTTGTCTGAAATTTTGTGGGTGGATTGCTATTACATCAAGGATGGACCCTATTGATTTTCACCGCAATCAGTGAAACAATATGGCCGCCACGGCAGCCATCTTGATATCCTATCAAACGCGATAACTCAACTTTGCTTCCACTCATGCACATTTGGATTGTGCTGCCTTGGCCGAGGTTTGCACTCTACGAGTGCCTCTAGTTTTCAGTGTTTTTGTTCATTATCCATATTTTTACCTCAATCTACTTGTGGGAATGATTTTCTTTTTTGTTCTCATTGCCTGCAATAGTACTTCTCAATACATTTTCACCAAAATGATAGAGAACTAATATATGAGGACCCCTCTGAGACCAAAGGGGTGGTGTACAATCATCACTGCACACTACTGTATCCAAACTGTTGCATGGCGTGCAGCTACAGATCTGCATTAACAGTCTCACCCTTCTCACAACACGCATCCATGCTCCTCTGAAACAAAAACGGCACTCACCCAATTCCTCCAGCTCAGATGTCATGGATTTTGAGCGCATGGACAGTGCTGTGGTGGGAGCCCTCTTCGGAGGTGGGGGTGCTACAATAACAAGAGAAGAAGATTCACTAACAACTTTCTGATAGAAGTCAGTTGAAGCTCAGCTGTCTATTTTACTTGACAAAACAAGGCTTTGCATGTAATGTCAGCCATATTGGGAAAGTAAGCAGAGTCATTTGAGGCTATAATCTATACAAGCAATGTAGGATCCCACAGCAGCTGTTAAGCACCTGTTTGAGCATCACAGCAGCTGCGGCCATAAATTTTGAAATCAATTTACATACATCCTACCAAACATAATTTCAGACTGGGTGAAATGATCAAGACATGTTCAGCAGGGAAAGTGCTGGAATTAAATGCTGATTTCATTAGGACAGTGCAATAAGGCTTACAAGATTCAACCAGTCTGACACCAACAGTACCCTCCACAATTATTGGTGCCTTTAAGCAAAAATGAGCAAAAAAGTCTTTTGTTTATCCTCATGATCTTAAATGCAAAATATTCACAAAAATCAAACCTTTAATTGAAGGAACATAATTGAAAGAAACATTAAATTCTTATCATGAAACAAATATTTTTTTCAAAAATGAGAACCACAATTATTGGCAACCCTTTATGTAAAATTTTGTTCAGCCTCTCAGTCTTTCTCTATGATGCATGATGAGGCTGGTGAACACATGACATGGGATCGGAGACCTGTCTTCCATACAGAAGCTCTCCAGATCCTCCAGACTCTCAGGTCAAGGCTTGCAGACTCTCCTCTGTAAATCATCCCACAGATTTACTGTGGGGTTCAGCTCGGGGGACAGAGATGGCCATGGCAAAAAACCAATATAGGTCTGCAAACTATTTTTGAGATGATTTTGAGCCGTGCTTCAAATCATTGTCCTGTTGGAGGTTCCAACCACAGCCCATCTTAAGCTTCCAGGTAGAGGCTCTCAGATTTCATGAAATATCTACTGGTACGTGATGGAGTTCATGATACCAGGTATCCTAAGAAGATGCCCGGGACCATAAGAAGTAAACCAGCCCCGCAACATCAAACACCCTCCACCATACTTCAGAATGAGTATGGGGTGCTTTTCTGTATGGCTATTTTTCTGTCTACACCACACTCACTTTTGATGTTTGTTGCCAAAAAGACATATTTTGGCCTCATCTGAAAATATACTTTGGTCCCATTGAAAGTCCCAGTAATGTTTGGCAAAGCGTGCATGCTTTAGTTTGTTGTTGGGATAACAGCAGAGGCTTTTTTCTGGCAACCCTCATGTGGTCCATGTGCACATATGTCCTCTTCCAGGCCAATTCTAAACATCTCTTGTTGCTATAAAATTCTTAATTATTGCCCTGATAGTGAAAATATGAATTTCCAGCAGTTTAGAGATTTTCAAATATCGATTTCCTGATTTGCACTGCTCAACAACTTTTCATGGCACATCATTGAGTTCTTGAGTCTCTCTCACACTGATGAATGACTGAGGGAATCTGGCCTGGGGCACCTCATATTTATAAAACGGTGAAACAGGAAGTCATAGTTGACCATTCAAGAGTTCCAAATGGAACAGGTGAACTCAAAAATGTAAAATATGACTAGAAATATACTTAAGTTCGATTTCAATCACAGGATTTAATAGGGGATGCCAATTTTTTGTGGCACACGTTTTTGAGTAAAATATTTATTTAATGTAAACACTCTTTTTTCTATCAATTTTGAGTGAAGGACTAAGAAGTTAAACAGCACAGACAGTTTTATAGCCTGTTTTGCTCATATTCCCGAAAGGTGCCAATTATTTTCGAGGGCACTAAGACAGAAGGTATCATCCGATGAAATATTTGTTAAATATTAATTCAGTGTTACAGTAAAGCCACATTTTTTCAAAGCAAAAAAATGCATCAGGATCACTATTGTTTGTTTTACAAAAGTAAATACAGTAGCCTTTTTTCCTCCAATTTCGAACAGACGCAAAACATGAAACTTCTGAGGGTCATATCAATAACCAGTCAGTGATCATATTAAAACTAATTAATCTCTGATTGTATTAAGGCTCATATTTCATATTTTTCTATTTTGGAGCAAGTAAAAACTGGACCCCATTTTTCACATTTACGAAAGTAGAGCTCTGATGTATACTCATGAGGGAAGTACGCAATGCATTTACTGTGCATTAAATAATGCTTTTGAATTTACTCTGAAGCAAGAAAGCTTCAAGAGAATGAAAGCTACTGTCACAGCACAGCTCTAGTTGAGAGGTTTGACTTTTAGAAATGAAAATGAAAAATACATTTAAAAAAAGAGGTTTAAATAAATATGATTGTGAAACTTCTTGTTCCTGATGTTAAGAGCTCATCAAATGCATAACATCTCTGTTACACATACTTCACTGTGCATTGTCTAAAACCAGCGGCGTGCGGTCACATGTTCCCAGGGGCTTCAGTAACCCCACCCTTTACCTGTCCTCAAGCTGTTCTCGTTCAAGTTCGCCTGATTAACAATCAAACAATTTACTGACTGAATGACAAAGACCAATCCTTGATCCTTAATAAGAAATAATAATGAAAAAAATGAATGCCTATTACCAACATTTATACAATTGATACAACATTGTTAGGATGGAAACATAAATGCTAAAAATCCAAAACTTTCACTGACTTCGCAAAATTTATTTTTGCCATCACTCAGCTGTGCATTGTACCCAACAACGCCCTTTAGCCGTGACTACATTTAGACTACAGAGCAGAGTCTCAGGGCTCATTGCTTAATGAGCCTCGCAAACTAATTTACGAAAATCTGTGCTGTTTCATGAGCTAAACGAGCACAGAAATTATACAGACATTGATGTTTAACGTAGTCATTTATGTGCGAAAGAAAACGCCTTATAATTTTGTGGTGTAATATTCAACAATGCTATCAAAAATAAATTAGACTGTTGTCGGTTCTACCAATTAGTCTAAGCAACTGTTGCTAATTGGGAAGAGTAAACCGCGAGAGGTTTTGGTTCTTAAGCAGTGAATGGTGAGGTTACCGCTGGCCTTTGTTCCTGCTGACAGGCCGCCACTGTCTAAAACAGCAAAATGTAAACATAAATTAAACACAAGCACATTTTTGTCTATGCCCGAGCTCACACATGTTGGCCTGTGTGCGGCGGCGACAGGTGAACTTCTTCAGGGAAGCTTAAAGGAGACCTCACCTCGGCAAAGTATATTTCAGCAGAAAGTAGAGTTCTTTAAATGTCTAAAACGCATAATTTTATTAATTGTAATTAGGTCATAATCCAGTGTGACGCATTTGAAAACCAACGGGGCTTCAAATTGGCTTCAATATCAGGGGGTAGACATTTTTACTTGTGGAATCTAATTTTATCCAATCAAATGCCTTCATGAAAGGAATGAGTATAACTGATGTCACAAGTACCATGGCAGAGTCTAGTGAACTGGCATTTGATTGGGTAAAATTAGATTCCCCAAGTAAAAATGTCTGCCTGCTGATATTGAAGCCAATTTGAAGACCCGCTGGTTTTCAAATGCGTCGCACTGGATTATTACCAAATTAAAATATGCTTTTAGACACTGCAAGAATTCTACTTTCCACTGAATTATACTTTGCTGAGGTGAGGTCTCCTTTAAGACTATGAGGCCTTAGTTATGCAGCCCGGATAAGAGAGGCCGTGCCCAGACACAAGCCAGCGAAACACACACAAGGACTCAGCAGCCTTGAAGTGTGTCCAACTGAACCACCATCGGCCGAAGAGCGGAACAGTCATCTGGCAGCAGACGAGCGTTCCCTGTGCCAGCAGGGCCGGACGGCGATACCAATGTCATCATCAGGAGCCGGAGACTGCCCGTCCCATCCTGGCGCTGTGTTGAGGGCTCCCTTTCGGAGATGACGGCGTGAACATGGGGCAGCCCCGCGTGCAAACCCTGGGTCTGTCCGCCAGCCAGTGGGCTGCAGGCCAGCCGCCGTACTGTCATTAATTCTGACCCTGCCAAATGGCTAAAGCTAAGCACATGTGGAGGGCAGACCTCCTGGCAATACTGAGTTTCTGCTGAAGGTGGCGCTGGTGGGCCAATAGGATGTAGTCTGCACTCTGATCAAGCCCAGCACAGGAGTAGGAACACAGTGCAACAGGAGATGTTATCCTGCCAATGAGATGGATTTCTGAGATCCTGACTCTCTGTGGTCATTAAAGATCCCATGAAACTCATTACAAAGCGCAGGGGGGTTCCCCGGTGTACCAGCTAAATTACCAATCAGGCTCTTTCAGCTTACCACCTAATGTTCCCCTCAATCAATTGACTACAGAGTGATTCCCTTCCTCCCAATGTTATCTGATATTTGGTGAATGTTCTAACTCAAAATGGCAGCCATGCATCAGGTTGGTGCTCTGGATTGATGATGGTAGTGGCAGGTTTCCCTTTCATAGTGTAAAGCACTTTGAGTAGCCATAATTCGTGAGAAAAACGCAGCATAAATGATCTATTTATGTGCCATTTATTCTTCAGAAATGACTTGCAGCATATAATTGCGGGCATTAATTTAAGGCTTTAGAGATGTTGATCATATTACCATATATCCGGTCAGGCACCTCAGATGTACAAACCCCAATCCAATGAAGTTGGGACGTTGTGTAAAACGTGAATAAAAACAGAATACAATGATTTGACAATCCTTTTCGACCAATATTCAATTGAATACACTACAAAGACAAGATTTTTAATGCTCAAACTGATAAACTTAATTGTTTTTTTGGAAATATTCACTCATTTTGAATTTGATGCCTGCAACATGTTCCAACAAACCTGGGATAGGGGCAACAAAAGACAGGGAAAGTTGACGAATACTCAAAAAAACACCTGCTTGGAACATTCCACAGGAGAACAGGTTAATTGGAAACAGGTGTCATGATTAGGTATAAAAGGAGCATCCTCGAAAGGTTCAGTCGTTCACAAGCATGGATGGGGCGAGGTTCACCATTTTGTAAACAAATGCGTGAGCAAACAGTCCAACAGTTTAACAACAACGTTTCTCAACGTGAAATTGCAAGGAATTTACAGTCCATAATATCATCAAAAGATTCAGAGAATCCGGAGAAATCTCAACATGTGAGCGGCAGGGCCGAAAACCAACATTGAATGCCCGTGACCGTCGGTCCCTAAGGCGGCACTGCTTTAGAAACCAACATCATTATGTAAAGGATATTACCATGTGGGCTCAGGAACACTTTGGAAAACCATTGTCAGTTAACATACTTTGTCGCTACATCTACAAGTGCAAGTTAAAACTCTACCATGCAAAGCAAAAGCCATATATCAACAACACCCAGAATGGCTACTGGCTTCTCTGGGCCTGAGGTCATCTGAGATGGACCGACGCAAAGAGGAAAAGTGTGCTGTGGTCTGCTGAGTCCACATTTCAAATTGTTTTTGGAAATCATGGACGTTCTGTCCTCCGGGCTAAAGAGGAAAAGGACCATCCAGATTGTTATCAGCGCGAAGTTCAAAGGCCAGCATCTGTGATGGTATGAGGATGTGTTAGCGTCCATGGCATGGGTAACTTGCACATCTGTGAAGGCACCATTAATGCTGAAAGGTGCATACAGGTTTTGGAGCAACATACAGCACCCTCAATAATTACTGGCACCCCTGGTTAAGATGTGTTAAAAGCCTTAAAATAAATTCAATTTTAATTGCAGAAGCATACTCTCACACTGAAAATTGTAGAAAAATGTAACCTTCAACTCAAGTGAATTTTAAGGGAAAAAAAAAATCCCTGACTAAGAAATAATTATTTTTCATAAAATCACCTGTTCCACAATTATTGGCACCCATACCAATTCCTAGGAAATAAATGTAATTGAAGTATTTCTGTCATTTCTACAGTAGTTTACAAAGTTGATCAGAGTATCTAGGAACATTTAATTAGTAATTCATCACTTCCTGTTTCCCTGGGGTACAAATATGACGTGACACAGAGGCCATTTCTCTTATCCACTCTTCAACATGGGAAAGACAAAGGAACACACCATTCAAGTAAGGCAGATGTGTGTCGACCTTCACAAGTCAGGCAATGGCTACAAGAAAATAGCCACTCGCCTGCACCTGCCCATATCTACTGTCAGAGGAATCATTAAGAAGTTTAAAACAACTGGAACAGTGGTAAACAAGCCTGGATGAGGACGCAAGGTTATTTTGCCACCACGCACAGTGAGGAGGATGGTTAGAGAAATAAAAAGTTCTCCAAAGCTCACTGTTAAAGAATTGCAACAAATGGTAGCATCTTGGGGTCACAAAGTCTCCAAAACAACCATCAGGCGCTATCTACATGCCAACAAGCTGTTTGGGAGGCATGCACGGAAAAAACCTTTTCTCACTCACAAGCATAAACGCAAACGTCTGGAGTTCGCTAAGCGGTACTGGGACTTCAACTGGGACCGTGTGCTTTGGTCAGATGAGACCAAGATAGAGCTTTTTGGCAACAAACACTCTAAGTGGGTCTGGCGGAACACAAAAGATGAGTATGCAGAAAAGCACCTCATGCCCACTGTGAAGTATGGGGGAGGATCGGTGATGCTGTGGGCCTGTTTCTCTTCCAGAGGCCCTGGGAACCTTGTTAGGGTGCATGGCATCATGAACGCTTTGAAATACCAGGACATTTTAAATCAAAATCTGGTGGCCTCTGCCCGAAAGCTGAAGATGGGTCGTCACTGGGTCTTTCAGCAAGATAATGACCCTAAACATGTGGCCAAATCTACACAGAAATGGTTCACCAGACACAGAATCAAGCTCCTCCCATGGCCATCTCAGTCCCCAGACCTCAACCCCATTGAAAACCAGTGGAGTGAGCTGAGGAGGAGAGTGCAGAGGAGAGGACTCAGGTTGCTGGATGATTTAGAGAGATTGTGCAAAGAGGAATGGTCGAAGATCCCTCTTTCTGTATTCTCCCATCTTGTGAAACATTATAGGAGAAGATTAGGCGCTGTTTTGTTGGCAAAAGGGGGTTGTACAAAATATTAACATCAGGGGTGCTAATAATTGTGGCACACATGATTTGATGTAAAAGAATTATTTCTTAATGTGGGATTTTTTTCCCACTGAATAAATGCACTTGAATTAAAGGTTGGATTTTCATCTTTTTTTCATTGTGGTCCTATATTATTTAGAAAAAAACTGAATTTATTAGAAGCTAAAGAACACATCTTAACCAGGGGTGCCAATAATTACGGAGGGCGCTGTATGCTGCCATCCAAGCGACGTCTTTTTCAGGGACGTCCCTGCTTATTTCAGCAAGACAATGCCAAGCCACATTCTCCACCTGTTACAACCGCGCGGCTTTGTAGTAAAAGAGTGTGGGTAATAGACTGGCCTGCCTGCAGTCCAGACCTGTCTCCCATTGCAAATGTGTGGTGCATTATGAAGCACAAAATACGACAACGGAGACCCCGGACTGTTGAGCAACTGAAGTCGTACACCAAGTAAGAATGGGAAGGAATTCCACCTACAAAGCTTCTACAATTAGTGTCCTCAGTTCCCCAACGCTTATTGAGTGTTGTTAAAAGGAAAGGCGATGTAACACAGTGGTAAACATGCCCCTGTCCCAGCTTTTTTGGAACGTGTTGCAGGCATCAAATTCAAAATGAGTGAATATTTCCAAAAGAACATAAACTTTATCTGTTTGAACATTAAATAGCCTGTCTTTGTAGTGATCTCAATTGAATATAGGTTGAAAAGGATTGGAAAATCATTGCATTCTGTTTTGTCACGTTTTACACAACATCCCAACTTCATTGGAATTGGGGTTTGTAGAAAGAACATACAGTGCCATTTTTTCACCTTGTCAGTGAACAGCTGAACGGCTACTCATCAAGCTGATCAAGTTAATGTGAACAGTTGTTCATACAAGCATGGACACTAAATTTGAACATTGGGGTTCTCATACACAGTGCTTTTGAACACTGATCTTCAACAATGACATCATTATACTGTATATGGAGGTTCAGAATACTATTTTGAACATCAGGGTGCTGATATACAAAAGGGCTTCACAACACTGGACCTGAACACTGTGGTTCAGATATAGGGCTTTAGAACACTGGACTTGAAGACTGCAGTTCTGATATAGGGCTTTAGAACACTGGACTTGAAGACTGCAGTTCTGATATAGGGCTTTAGAACACTGGACTTGAAAACTGCAGTTCTGATATAGGGCTTTAGAACACTGAATTAGCACACTGCGGTTCTCATATAGGAGTTTACCTTTTTTGCGAGCTGTGTCCTCTGGGTCCAGGTTTCTGCTGACTGTCACCACCTTGATGACGAGTTGGTTGCCTCCTTGTCGAATCATGTTCACCACCTGCCGATGGCCTACCTTCACTACATTGTCCTGGTTGACCTGCAGAGTCAGGCAGAGGACAGGGGTGAGGCAAGCAGGCACCAAACTCAACACCTAACAAACCACCTCTGTACAGTGGATCACCAACATCAGGTAAATATCATCAACCTCAGGTAAATATCATCAACATTGAGTAAATACCATTAACATCAGGTAAATATCATCAACATCTGGTAAATATCAAGCACAAATCATCAACATCGGGTAAATATCATAAACATTGGGAAAATATCATCAACATCAGGTAAATATCATCAAAATCGAGTAAATACCATCAACATCAGGTAAATATCATCAACATTGGGTAAATATTATAAACATTGGGAAAATATCATGAACATCAGGTAAATATCATCAAAATCGGGTAAATACCATCAACATCAGGTAAATATCATCAACATCGGGTAAATACCATCAGCATAAATAAATACCTGCTCTAAACATGGAATACAGCTAATTAAGACAAATCAACGGCTTGTTAAAATCCTAAGATTGCAACTGTGGTTGGAACAAACACCAGCATACACAGTGGGGCGCCAGGACTGAGTTTGAGAGCCACTGGTTTAATATCATCAAGAGATCATGAACATCGGGTGAATATCATCAACTCAACTTTTGTTTTTATTCCACTTTAGCTTGCAAATTAAACAGGTCAGAATAATTACATCAGATACTGCAGGTCAAGTTACATTAACACTAGAGACTTTATAAATTTCAATTGAAATAAATCATGAAAAGAAATCATAAAAAATTACCCCTGGCAGGGACTCTATCCAAAAGCAGGTCAGTATTAAAATTAGCACGGACATGGGTATGAAAAACACCTTTATTATTCATGAAATAGCTTCTGATGCACTTTCAGAATCAACAAGTGGCTTGGCGAATCAGCACCAAATTTTTTTAGGTCATGAAGGTCATACTGAACCAAAAGGCAAAAGCCAAAAAAAAAAAAAAAAAAAAAAAAAAAATCAAAATCGCGCACACGTAGGCGAGGGCAGTGAGCTGACCCAAAGCTTGCACTGATGGGGGAGGGATTTGGGGGGGGGGGGGCCAGGAAACCCCAAGCACAGTTCCCAGTGTGTCAGGCTGAATACAGAGTAATAGTCAACCACATGACCTCTAAGGCCAGGCTGCATCGATAAGCACTGCAGCGTCATGCTGCCAGAGGAATGTGCTGAGGGCCCAGCCATCAGGTGACAGCGCTGTGTGTGTATTACCCATCTTCAGCTGGTGCTCCAATACCAGCAGAGCACAATGCAGCACCAGCAACAGCAGCAAGTACAACACTGACAACAACAGTATACTCAGGGCTGAATCCACACCTGCAATCAAGTCCACTTTGCTTCTTGATCGTTTAAATTGTTTAAATGAAATAAGATCATTTGAAAAGTCTTTATGCAATTCCACTGCTTCCAGTGATCTTATTTCATTTAAACAATTTAAACAATCATGAAACACACGCATCGCTTCCAACCCCTGAGTAAACAAAAGCGTGAGAAGTCCTGAGTCATAATTGGTTTCCAATTACTAGTGGTGAAATCCACCGTAAGGCACGTGAAACTGATAAACCTCCATGCACAAGGACTTCAATTCCGTGCAAGAATTCTCTTACACATGCGTTGATTGAATAATTGCTGACTACAGCAGGGGAACGTAAATATACCACTAAAGTTGAGAGTTGACAGGTATAAGTTATTAATGAAAACTGGCCACACCTGATAATGTTGAGAGTTTTCTGAGTTTCTGTGATGGTAATTTAAATGAATGATTGAAAACAGGTCGTGACCAATCATTATTTTCAAAGGATGGGTTTGAACCTCCCCTATCGCCAGTTCACCAGTCGCCACTGACTTACAGTACACATGAAACACACTCAGCCGAAGCAGGACTAAATTCAGCCATTACCGTTTTCACTGAGATGTGTAAACATGTGACTAAAAGCCTGGACAGAGTTAATTGGCTTCTGTGCAAGAGCTGGAGTTGGAGTCAGATCAGGGCCCTGACTGGCGTCCTTACAGAATGCCTTAAGAATTACGACCCTAATAGTAGTAGAATCCGTTTTAATTTGACTTTTATATCACGAACGAGTCAATCTGACACAAAGCTGTTCACTGGGTTCCAACAGAGCTTAAAGAGCAGGAAACCAACCCAGCCATTTCCTTCTTTCCGTGGTTCCATGCGCAGTTAGCTATTTGCTCTTGCCAGAACGCATGTCCAGCTCTACATTAAATAAAAATGGAGGTTCTATTGGTCCATCAGCGCCTCCACACTGTGTTTGTGTATTAAAATTAAAAAGCAGTTTCCCGCAGATGAATCAGAAAATGGTGTACGACTCGCTTTTATTGAGGAGTTACTTTATAATTGCCATCTTTACGGCCCTCAGACTGGCCCTTGCAGGGAGAGCAATTAATGTGAGACATCAATAGTGCTGTATTGTTTATAAACACAACAAGGAGCATTTCAGCCCCCTCTTTACCGTGTGCTGCAAGAGACCCATTAACACCAGCTCCAGAATACCACCCAACCAAGAGCCGTCAACAGGGAACCAGACTTAGTTCCGTTGTGTATTAATGGGAAAATAAGATGCTTCAGGAGCGAGACTCATGGGAAACTAACTTATTGCCAGTGTGCTTAGGTGGACAATCCAGATTCAGAAAATAAAAGTCCTCCCCAGTATTTGGTTCAAACCACATGGATTTGTTCATCAGAACAACCCTCCAGCCAGGAGGTAAGAGTATTTGATGAAACCAGCATTCAGAGCTCTTGGGTGGATTTAAAACATGGCTGGACTTTTACTTTCCGACATCCAGAATGACCATCTCTGCACACTGGAAGCAAGAACAAAATGGTAACCTGAATTAAGTTAACATGTTTTTGGGCTGTAGCCCTTGAAAACGCACTGTGTGTGAAGAACGTGGTAGCCTCTGCACCGACACACACACACACACACACACACACACACACACGCAGGCACACAGACACACACACGCTGTCTGGATTACTGCAGTTCCATGATTACACAGCCTGTCACACAACTACGTAGAGGCAGGTTCTTCAATAAGATATCCTCACAATAACAGCACAGATATGTCCCTTTAACTTCTAACCTGAACACTTGCTCCACCTACACATCCATAACCATTATCTACTACCACTAATGCTATGCAATACATAACAGGACAGAACAAACACACGCTTAAGACAAACACAAATAAAGCAATTTCAAAACTGGATTATCAAACTAACCACCAAAACAGCACAAAAAAGCATTCCCCAGCTCAAAACATTCTTGAACACTTCCTCATCATTCCTAATCATTAGATGCACAACAAGAGGTAGAAACCTCTATCTACACACTGCAGAGAGGAGAGAGAGAGAGAGAGAGAGAGAGAGAGAGAGAGAGAGAGACGAAAAGAGAGAAAGATATGTGAGAATGATTAGAGCTACTGTGAGCCTCATGTTGCAGGAAAGGTTACATGAATAAGCCTTGGTAACCTAGGAAACAGCCCGGGAAGCTGATGTCAGCGTAGCACCGCATGACTGTGTGGAAACGAAAAAAGGCGATGGCTGGCTCTGGAGTCTACAGCACTGTACGTGCAAATGAGAGAGAGAGAGAGAGAGAGAGAGAGAGAGAGAGAGAGAGAGAGAGAAAGGATGACAGCAAAAATAGAGTCAACACAGGGAAAACCATGGATATTTTTCTATGGGAAAATTGAGTGAAGAGCAGGATGAAGCTGCATTCGTCTTGAGTTCGACATAATGCAACATGTTTATCTCCCGCATAGCTGCACACTGCTTACCATCCTTAGCGTACGCGGTCTTCTCCGAGAGCATGTTGGCACAGTTAGCGCCCAAGACTCTGTGTCAGTGAGAATAGCATCAGAGGCTAATCAGCAAGGCTTAGCTAGAGACTGCCACACCAGCTGTTTCCGGCACTGAGCAAACAGCTCCATCGCCGGCTGCCATGGTGATACTCGACTCAAGAAGGGGAACAGGCTGGGTACTATTTCAGGTATCAAGCCACACAAAGACTAATTTTTCGCACGCTGTTGTTCTACCACAGTGGTTCTCAACCCAGCTCCCGAATTGTATGAGTGACCATGTGGGCGGTCCTAAGATTCTGACCATTAATTCTTCCAACAAACTACAATAAATATTTGCTCAAAACCATGTCCAACTCTCAGTGCTGTGGCAGGTACACTGAATTACAAAATCTCTTTGAGATGGTACACCGTGACACAGTGGCCAGTTTGTAGAAAGCATTACGGTAGTAAATGTTGAATAACGTAATTACATAACCACAGCCCACAGCTAGCTAGTAAGCTCAAGATATGAAATTCCAGCCTGCCAGCAACACAGATGGCAACCTGGCTTTAGCAAGCTAGCTGATGAACCGCAAAGTCTTGCTAAAAGCTGCTACTAGAATACAGCTCCAGTGAAATAGCAAAATGCAAATTGCAATCATACCTGCAAATTGACACATAACTTTACAGTATAGCCATACAAAATCTATAATTTGTCTCGATGATTTTAAAACAGCGGATGTGATTCATGTTCTGAATTAGCTGTAGCGACACGCAACCAGTGTCATATTTAAACGGAGGTCTGAACTGCCCAATGTCCGCTGCAATACACAAAAGCAAGTTGTGCTCCGGGAAGATGAATCCTGGCAGCAGAGAGGACGAACATGGCAGGGGAAAGCCCAGCGAAACCTCTGAAGCAGGTGCTGAAGACGATAAACCACCAACTCAAACACTGTAAATCAAAGAGCAAAGCCCTACCGCTACCAATCAGATTAGAAAGAGCGTATTCCGTAAAAATGAATTCAGTGTTCCAGATGTGCTCTCAGATACGAGGCGTCTGGAATTCGAGATTACACAGAAAGCGATTTTCGCTCAGGCGTCTCACGAAACTGCCGGGCCTGAGCAAGTTTATTTTTCACATGAATTTCATTTGACCTCCTTCATACGGTAGAGTATCACGGAGGTGAATACGGAGAGATTCGTACAAACCTTTTCTGGAATTGGAGAGTTTGCAATGCGGACATAACACTTATCTCCACCAAGGAGGTTATGTTTTTCGTTTGGTTGGTTTATTTGCTTGTCTGTTAGTCAGCAGGATTGCAGAAATCTACTGGCCTGATTTTCATGAAACTTGGTGGAAAGGTGTAGCATGGGCCAATGAAGAAATTTGAGCAGAGCATTAAATTCTGGAGCAGATCTGAATCACAAGGCAGATTGACAATTTATTTATCACCTTTGTTAACATTGCAAGAGAGTGAGTGCATTTGGCCTTGGCAGAATAAATGCCATACATCTTAAAATCCAATAGATGGTAGTAAAGTGTAATGCGACTAAACTTAACCAACTGCACAAATAAGAAGGTTGCCCTTGAAGATTTGCATATCACAGAGGAGTGGGTAACTGGCCTTGGTGGAGGTAAGCACTCTCCAAGTGCCACTCACATTGAATGATTAATTCACGCCACAGCTTGTTGCCATTAATGGTTTAACAGCTCATTTTTAAGCTAACCATGAGTGAAAACACAATCATTACCTTCCTATGCCAGTTTCTCCAAAGACAAAGCACAATGAGGTGCAGCATTAAAAATAGTGAGTCCATAAATGACAAATATGCGGCAAACAAACGCAACGGTCTTGTTTTATCTGGAATGAAAAGTAGCGGACTGCCAACAGAGAGGGAAGATCAATGTTAAGCGCACTTGATCAGTAACTCGTGAAATTTATGTTGAGCTGAATGATCTGCAATAAGATTTTACTTTTAAATCTATCTAGATTAAATCAATGCTCACCACAGTGAAACAAGTACAGCAGAGGTTGGTGATATTTTTGCCCCGTGTCAAGCTGTACATGTGGGGTTTGAGGGCTTGTAAGATCCAAACGATAAGAACTGTACAAAATGAGCTTATAGTAGACATCGAAATGAAGTTATATTTAAACTGCGGAGAATGAGTCATACCCTTACCTCTCTATAGCATTGGTATGCTGCTAAGGCAAGGTTTATTCGATAAAAGACAGTACAGACAGATAATATCCTGAACGATGCACAGCGCAAGAGGACATCTCCAAAAAAAGAATAGGTTATAATACCATGAGCTCAAATTGAATTAACACACTGTATGCTGAAAGTTTCCAATTTTTACATCGTGCTCTGTTTGTTAAGGTGGGTAGATGTGTGTGCAACCTATACCTACAGTGAAATGAACATATAAAAACTCATGCAGGGATTGATAGAGTACAGTGTACAGCTATTTGTGAGTTCCTGATCAGCAGAAAAGAAAAAAATGGGGAATTCAATGACATTAAAGGAAAAAAGAGGTCAAATGAAACACTCCTTTTTTATGTTAATCTCTGGGACCATTTCTACAGCAGAGACACTGAAGGGCCTACATTTATCACTCTGATGAGTTTCCTCTGTATTGTGAATGCAGAACCCTACATAGTATAGGACCATATTATGCAGACACATATTTCAACTATTCATCTTTCAAAGCTTTAGAAATTAAAAAAAGGAAAGAAATCACAAAACTCAACTCTTCAGAAGGTTCATTTAATTTAACTATCACTCACCAAAAGGTCCTCTGGATATCATTAAGCACAAGGTCAAAAATAAGGAGGGCCAGTATGTGTGTACATGAGCAAGGCAACTTAGAAGACACACTGTACACATAACACACACTGTACACACGCACACAACACACACCGTACACACTCACACATCACACACATTGTATGCACTCACGCAGCACACACTGTACATACTTGCACAACAAACGCTGCACACACACAACACACACATGATACACAAAGGACACACGCAATGTATGTAATCATGCACTGCACACACAGTACACACTCATACAACACAACCACACACTGTATGCACTCACAAAACACAGTGTACACACTCACATGACACAAACTGTACGCATGCACACGACACACACACACTGTACACACACAGCACACATGCTGTACACACTCATAACACACAAACATTGTACACACAACATACACACTCTAAACACAACAAACATACTGTACACAGTCACAAGACACAAACAGTGTACGCACTCACAAAACACACACGCACACATTCAAACAACACACGCACAGTAGACACTCACATGACACACACACTGCATACACTCATGTACACAGTGTACACACTCGCACAAGACGCACACTGTATGCTCTCACACCCCAGCCCAGTTGGAAAAGCTGAAACACTGATTTGCTGAGGAAATTGTCCTATGTGCATTTGTTTTACGACATCTTGTGGGATTCACACAAAGACCAGACCCTCACAAAACACAAATTCTACTGCACAGACTAATCTCAACCAGTCATTTTCACTGCTGGGTAATTTGATTTGTCGTTGTGGGAACAGGCTTGATGACTAGTACGGACAGTCTGTACAGAGGAATCAAATTAAAAGGAGGAAGTGACTAAAGCAGTGACTGGTGTCAGTTAATTTCACAGGAACCAACTTGTACCAGCTGGTTTGGGTCACTGCTTCCCCACCCTTCAGGAAATACGGGCCTCCGTAGTAGAATACGGCAAATTATTTACCATGAAAAAAACATACACACAATTCACTACTGATGTTATCTGTAATAATCATACCGTAAGGTCAGAATCAGTGGTTCTCTATCGTATAATATATGGGCCACAGTCCCAAACAAAACTCTATGAAGTTGAATTTTTTCCCCAAAAAGAGTGATGTCTGAAAGGTGATACTAACACCTTACAGAGCTCTAAATTTTGACCACGGACATTTTTATAGTTTGTATACCTTACTGCATGTGCATACCACATAACTTCAAAGAGGTAAAAAAAAAAAATAAAACCTTTCTGTCGGTAGTTTCCTGGACAGAGATACCAGCATACGTACATATTCTAACATTCGGTCTGGGTTTTGCAACCATTGTCTTGGCGAGACAGACTGCAAGTCCAAGCTTTGATCCCAAGCCTCCTATACAGTAAAATATTCAACTCTTGCTGAGTCTATTTTAGTCCACCCTCGCCATGGCTCTAAAAGTTGATGAACTGTGAACATCTTACCAAGTGAAAACTGTCCAAAAATTATCTTCATTATTACCAACGTAGGGCCTCGGGATTAGAAAAACAATCTTCACACTTTCTAATCCTCGCCAAAATGCAACTCTGCAAATCATGCAGAAAATATTCAATGATAGATAAACGAAAGTAAGTGGATTATATTAGTCCTCAGTAATCAACTAAACCGAATTACAACAGTCTCTGTGGAATACGGTGTCTGTTTAAAAGAATATAAAGCGATAACAATAATAATATCAGCCCCGTTTCAGCGAAAGCACCACTCTTGTAATTAATGTTCGGACAGAATCTACCTTCCAGATATAACGGCTCTGGTGATCGGCTTAGCGGTAATACTGTTCTTCAAACACCACTCGGACAAACGGCGTGATGCCGGATCATTCACTAGACGACATGACCCTGCTACACATATCCTAGACCTCATTACAAGCTGGAAGAATTAATGACCTGAGGTCAGGGGATGTGGGGGTTACAAGTAGGCAGAGAACAGGCTAAAATGGCTGACCGTCCGTGAGAATGGCACCAGTTCAGGTTTAAAGCCCATTAAACTGGAGGGCACATGTGGCCACATTGGCCAGAACTCCAGGGGACCGTCTGAATGAAACGAGGCAGTGGATCCATCCCCTGTCACTGGATTTCCACTGCAGCAGAGTGGAATATCTCTGTATGGACAGCAGCAGGCAGCTAAAAGCTGTTTTATTCTCCCTTTACGCACAAAAATAAATATGTCCATTCCAAATGATGGAACCGTCAGGGGTTGGGAAGGACAGCAAGGCCCATGGGCCAATGGCCCGTGTCATGGAAGATCAATGGGCCATTTTCAAAATGTATGGGCCATTACCAAAATTTAGTGCGCCAATAATTTTAACCATAATAGACCTTTAATCAAAATGTATACTGCATATACACATACATATACATACATTTTGCTTTGTGTGTTTAACACTAAAAACATACTGATGCATAAATTTGCTTTTAATGTTTAGCATTACAATTGCTTAAAACAAAAAGAATCGATACTTAATACTAAGACAAGATTATGTACTCAAATACACAAGAGGGAAATCGGCCGTTGCTTTTTCAATCGTTCAGTAAAACTACTGGCTTTGGCATTAGTCTACTGATGCACTGGAAAGTAGTTCTAAGTTTATGGTTTTTGACTTTACCAATGCCCACACAGTTCACCACCATCTTGTAGCGACACTGGCTGCAGCTCTACATTGATGAGTGTGAAAATTATTTATTTGACACTGAAGGAATCATGGCTAGAGGATGAGCCTGGTATCAAAATGTAGATCAAAATGAGATATTTCATATGCCATAACTTGATTAGATCATCAACCTATTCCACATAGTGATACAACCCCGTGAAGTTTTCCTAACACGCATTTTTTAACACGCTCTGGTGAATTTCGAGAAAACACATGACAAATCCATGGTTCCAATACTTGTTTTTACTACACTATATCATAGTTACTAAATTGGTGCAGTGTTGCCATTGAAACTTCTACTGTTCTCCTGATATTGAAGCTTGAAGTTGATTACAGAACAAATCTCGTTGAAGAAAATACAGATTTTGGCTTAAGACTGTGACACCTAGAATGGGCATACAATTGATTTCATTTCAGTTTTTAATAGTGCTCTGATATGTCTTTCAGTTCTGAAAATTTAATTTAGCTATCTCTAATAAAGATGAAGTTATGAGGGATCAAAAATGCCGGGAAAAAATGATGCGAGTTAGAAGCATGATATTTCGACCTACTCCGGTGTACTCTTAGAGCCTGTAACTCAAAAAATATTCACAAGATCAAAGTAATATTTGGCAAGTATTCATTAAATATACTGAAGTTATTGTACTACAACAATCTGCTGATTCCGAGGAGGTCAGGTTGTAGGCACTTGTAGATTTCATATATTATTTATAACAAAGAAATTACTAAAGAAACAAATAGAATACAGCAAATTCACACATTATGCCTCAAATCGCAAGTTAATTGAGTGAACATAAATGGCTCTCTATTGTAAAAACGTATCCTAAGCGGCCACCTACCGTTTTAAAGCGTTGTCACATTACTAAACTATTAAATTGTGCTAAAAATGCCATACATGTCTGGAGAATGTTCTGTGACGTGAAGTTTTACTTGGTGTAATCGCATTATACAAATAAATGATGGCCTTCATGCAAAAGATACAAGTTTTATTTGGTTAATTGGCTCTAAATTTCTCTAATGGATTTGACCAGTCAGACTGGCTTCAGTGACGAGCATCTGTCACTGCTCTCTTTCGGAGGTAGATACCGGCAGGCTTCAACCCCAAGTTCGTGTTAAGGCAGTGGCTATTTTTACGATGTTTGTTAACTTTAAGTTGCATTTGGACTGCTCGATGTGGCGATGCACTAATAAATACAGTTCCAAATTAAGTAGCCTATAAATAACTCTGTTCGCATTACTATAGCTAACATATAACAACCCAGTCTTTATGTCCACCGAACAAGCACATAAAACACGTAACTATGCGGAAAGAATATTCAGTAGGTTCGCTGATTCACCGTTCTGAAGTGTAGCCTGTGCGATTTTCATTGTTGAACTGGGTAAGCGAAACTGTGGAGTGGAGTTTTTTTTTTTCCCCGAAGAAATTTAGTGCTGTATAATAGAAAAAAATTAAGATTTAATTGGCATATGGGCGCATTCTAGGCCCGCTCAGTGGCTTTGTAATGCGCCATATTTTGATTTAATGCGCCATTTGCACATGGCGCGTGGCCTTCCTAACCACTGAACCATTACTGCACACATACTTCCAGACGTCCTATCCGCTGGCATGGATGTCGAGTAAAACATACACTAGAGAGCAGCTCAGAGTCTAAAGTTTCCGGCAATAACAAACATGGCGACAGTGGGGTAGGTTGTAACAATGTACTTGCAAAGAAAGAGGCTAAAGCAGAGGCAGCATACGGTGGCCTCTGAAATACTGCAAATACGTTGTCACAGGAGGATGGACAGGAGAATTCCTCTCTTTAATATTGCCAATAAGAGAAAATGATGATAAATGTCATTTCCAATTGCTTGAACTATTGGCAACACTGCCCCCACAATTTTTGGTGGGACTTCTCGATTTCATACATATCCATGAGCTTTCTGAAAATGCGCAGAAATACAGACGAAATGGTGGAATACGGACGGAAGGCTCAGTTCATATCCGAATACGCATTTATCACTGAGCATAAGGCCTGTTTCACTCTAACCTGGGACAAAGTGTGACATGAGTGCCAAAATTATAAACTGTGTGTATCTTACTTTTTTTTTAATGGTTTTAGAGCACCATGCAAATATACCTCATGAATCTACAGAAATTTACCCTAGATTTTTATCTTTACCGTGATCAAATAGGTTCTTTGTCGATATGGCATGGTAATATTTTGCCAATAAATCCTGAAGAATATGAGTCTCATGTTTTATTATAATGATAAATAAGCACCGTAACAGTTTCAAAACATGCAGTCATTTACATGACTGAGACAAACTTTTGTTAGTATTTTGAAGATTTGCGAAGGTAAATGAAGCGGTTAAAATTGATTTGGAACGCGAGTATTTGTTTTTATTTTTAATTTGTACACAAAATCTTAAAATATATGACCAAAACTTGTTTTGCATATCTGCCATAGTCTTACTTTCTAAAAAGGTACAAGGCCAATGTCACTGAAATAGACGATTACTGAATTTTAGGGCATGATAATGGGGCTGAATGTTTTACGTTCAATGCATTACTTACAGGACATGTGTCCCAAACACAAATTACTTGCTTAAATTTTCAAACTATGCATTCTATCAAATACTTTTATCTCACCAAACTTACTATAACGTTGTAAAGTGCCACTTTAGAACTATATTAGAATAATTTCTTATTGATAAGTCACAAACTTTTTTAATGTGCGATAATCAAATCATTATGAAAATGTTGTTCCAATTTCTGATTTTGAACAATGTAATGGAGTGAAATTAGGAAAGCTTGTTTGCTTCCGATATAAAAACGAATGTATAAAATCCAGTTAGAAAATATATACAACAGGCATGTTGAAAGTATCATCCTTCAGCTCTGTACCATATTCCATTAATTACGAGACATGACCTACTGATCCATAATTAGCGTACATAATTAGCGTACACAGCAAGTTCACTGTAACTTTCAGCTTGTAGGAAGACATTTTTAAATCGAGCAGCAGCAATGGTCAGAAATAAAGATATGAAGCGTACAGTCAGTACAGCACATGCACCTGAAAGCAGACGGGTAAAAGCGATTATAAGCACCATCACCAGTGTTGGGCAAACTAGATGACTTAATTATCGTTCAGGATGACGTGAAGCGGAAAGAAATAGGTTAGCATACATTTTGTCCCGTAAGTAACAATTCGTACACGAGGTATACTGAATATAATTTGTAAGTAGATTATGTTATAAAACACAAAAAAGGTCGATTTTAGATTCATCTTCACTTTCTACACTACAGGCCAAAAGTTTGGGGCCACCCTCAGATTTTTAAAAAAGACAATGACCCCAAACATTCTTCAAAGCCTTGCCAGAACTACAGTCATTCAAAAGAGGAGCAGAATGTCTTAAATTGAGTGAACCCAAGCTTTACCCCTTAAGTACTTCTAAACACTAAAAACATAAAAATTGTGTTAACTGAAAAAAGCTCAGAATGGAATTTGATTTTAATCAAATTTAATAAGTTTGTTACCGTGAAAACCGTACATTATTTGCGAAAAATGTGAAATCTTGTGGCAACAATATCTCAGAAACTATACCATATTTTCCTGTAATTCTTTTTTTGTTTTGAAGCTAATATCACCAGCTATACAATGACACACTCATTCTGGGTATTTTCATGAGAAAATATTTGAAAAATTATTTGGTCATAGAATTTTAGAAATGGGTGGCAGAACCTGCCTGGCAGATGGATCATAAATACACCATGTATCTACCTACCCAAAAATGGCTATGCCATTGTATAGAACATAACAAACTGATGCTATGGTGAAAATTTCAGAGCAATACCTTGAAAAATGTGGATTTTATGCCCGCCACAAGCCTGATAAACTATGAAATTTTGCGTCTCGAGAAAATCGCGTTTTTGTCATGAAAGCAGAATGCACTGGAGGCATTCACATGATAAAAATCCATTTAAAAGATAGTTTTTTGGTCTTAAAATCACCTTTTATGAATGTTTTGAAAGATTTTTAACAAAATGAAAAAAAAATTTTTTTCAAGTCTGAACCTAGTCTTGACCCCATAAGAAACATAATCTGGCCACCATAGTCTCCAAACCTTTCTCCTATTGAACTGGCTGGGATGGACTTGATAGGCAGGTCCAGTGCTCCAACCCAAGCAAGGAAAAACAGTCGTTTGAACACTTGAAATCTGCATTGGAATCACTGCCAGCAGCATACTTCAAGAAACTGTTGCATTGCATGCTAAGAGTTTGTGACGCAGTGATAAAGGCTAAGGGTGGCTATTTCGATGAATCTAAAGTCTGAGCAAAGTCTCACAAAAATGTCTTGTTCAGCCTGAATCCTCGCTGGAAACATGACTGAATGACATATTGAAACTGTCTTGGCCCCGTAAATCACAATAAACTGAAATGAAATGCAGAACACGGGGTTTTGATTAGATTTTTTTTTTAATCTGAGGGTGGCCCCAAACTTTTTGCCTGTAGTGTATGTGCTTGTAGCTTATTTCATGAGTTTGGAAGACAGTGCTCCAGAAAACTGACATCATTTTGTCAATTGCATTTCATGGCTAGGTAAATTCATGATTTTCACTAAATTTTTGTGACTAGCTCCAATAAATATCACACTATATTAATATATTGAGTTAGTCACTGTTTTAACAAACTAAACTGACACTTGCAATGTGTTAATTAAACTATAATCTATGTTATCACAAGAATCATTACTTGCGGGACTTTACTTACAAGACAGCACACATTTACAAACATATATTTTCAAGGAGAAAAAAATCAGCTCAGAAGAGTAAAGAAGCATGCCCCGATACAGTAGGAAGATAAGTACCAGAATGCATTAGATTCAACTTTGGCATATCCTTATCAAGCAGAATACGAAATACATTGAGTGCCATTGCTTACGTCCCCAAATGGGACATGGATTCTGATTTCATGTTAGGCAAAGTATATTGGGATGTTAACGCCTGACATACTTCATTTAGGATATTTTTGCGCCTCCTTGTAGGTGGTGCCACAGAGTTAGAACACATTTGAAGGAATATAGGTGAATATTCTGGTTTGCACAGGACTTCTATGACATGGTCTGATGGGACACGCCAAAATTACAAATCGTTCAGAGGTATCTTTTGATCAAAATTAATTCGAATGCTATCACAGACATATTCATGGAAGTCAAAGACATTAGTGGGGTGCAACCAATTGCAAACAAGACAAGTGGGGCTTTCAAATGTTTATTTTCTACTAGTAAGTATATAAATTACAACGATAGGTGTACTCTTTGTCACAAAATACACCAGTGATTTCATGGTTTTCAGTAATTTCATTTCACTTTAAAATCATGGACTTTGAAGATATCTGGACAAAATTTTCTGTTCCTGCCTGGGCCAATGTAGGCCATTCAGAGGTTTAGCATTAGGTACCTAATACTAAGACATTACATATTTTTATGTCATTACTGATATATCATGTTGTTGTCCCAGGTTAGAGTGAAACAGGCCATAAAGGAGCCTTAAACCAAATTTAAGGACACGGGATGGAGTGACCCATCAGCAGAAGGGCATTGATGAAAAGTGCTCCACACTGCAGTGGGGTGTGATGAACGGGAAAATGGGAAGCCCTCCAAGTGATGGCAAACTGTCGCTCCAGCACTGGCCTGGAATTAATCAACGTTTGTCCTTATCCAGATTCTAAATGTAATACAACTGCCAGTTTTCATCTTCATCAACAAAGTTTGTGGCATTTGGAAAGTAACTTGGAAAATTTCTCTAGAGAACTAAAGCAAAGCCCTGCATTTATGTAAAAGTCAAACTTGAGAATAAACACAAGCCAACAGCTCAAGAAGTGCCAGCAACACTAAAATCCAAAAAAAAAGGGCCACAGGCACTGTATTTCATCTGGTTAATAAATCTCCGGAGACCAGAATTAAAACTTTTACGTGTTTCTTATTTCCTCTCAGGCACATCGATCAATATTTGTTACATATTAATGTCATCTTATTACCCCAAACTATAGAATAATACTGGGATCATTACTTACCAGTCACTCTTAAAATTTTTTTTCAATTGTATTATTATTCTCTGGTTCAAATCCGGATCTTCAGTGAATATTTAAACTTGAAATTCATTTGCAAATAAGAAAAAATTGCAATTAATCCTGTGAACTAATCGAATGATTATTTCAATCAACTAGAAAAGGCGAAATTTTCTGAAGAAAATTTGTGTGCTTGCTTCAGCGAGAAAAGTTGAAGAGGTTGGCTTATATAATGAAGGTGCTTGGAAACTGAGAGGCAAAGGAAATTGCTCTAAGAAATGTAGAAAAACTGCTGAAATGTAAACACAAGACTTTAAAGCTGAAAGTAATTGTTTAAGGAATTGTGACTTTTCAGCTGCATCATGACCGAGTCTACTCTTCTTCAACCCAGCTGTAAAAAAAAAAAAAAAAAAAAAAAAAAGGTCAATTGGGGTCAATGAGGTTGACGCGTTTCTCTCAATGGCTCTGTGCATATCTACATCAACACGGCGCATGCTGAGAAATTATCTTTATAGCGGAGCAAACATGGCAGGCCACATTGGCAGACTGCCGCAGCTGTTGTTGCTAATAGCTCATTGTCAGTGTCTGCCCCAGTCCCGAACTATACAACGCTGACCTGGCCAAGTAGTGAAATGCTACTATTCGCCGCTCTCTGTTCATTTCTGTGTGCTGTGTGTTCACAAGCTAAATAGCTAATAATAGCAAGCTGCAAGATATCGTTAACACACAATGTAATATTATTCACGGCTCCCTTTTTATTTCTGTGCTATTATTAGCTAGTAAGCTAGCGAACACACAGTGCACAGAACGTGTTCGAAACAGGTCGAACTTGAGCGTTGAAATTGCCATCACTGCAGATGACATAATCAATAGCTAGCTAACGTTAACTATTAAACTACTCAGAGAGTATGGAAAAGTGACGTCTGCTGGCTTAGCAAGGATGGCAGTTACGGTCATTTTGATACCAATATTTTGCTTGTTTTAGATATGAGCGTAAATATATTTAGCTAGTGCGAAACGTTCCTTGTACATACTGGAATAGGAGCTCGAGCAATTGTTTTCTGCTTTGCAATTTTTTACTGTAACGTGTTCTCATGGACCCACCCTGCAAAAAGACCGGTCTTTGCTGCCCTAAATGTGCTCTCTTGAAGCTGGTTTGAGTGACTGTACAAACGGCGAGACCGAAAAGTGTTTCACTGAGTTTGACGCAGAAGAATGAGATTTGTCTAACACTCGTATCAATCTTAATCCAAATAATGATAATGCTGAGGCCAGGAAAAAGTCCAGCAGAGGGCAGAATTGAACCGCAATACCGCTATGCCACAATTTTGCTGAGCCATTTGAGTTAATGGTTAAAGCATTTGGTCCAACGGAGATTTTAGCTAAGGCATCTTTTACATACTACTGCCTCTACCTCAAAGACAGTAAGTTCAATCTACGAAATGGAGGTACCATACTGAAGAGGAGAGTCTGCTGAGCAAAATATGTCAAAATTGTGTGTGTAGTGCCAAAAATGTGGGAACGCGAGCCAGTTATAAAACCGTGTCTTTCAGCTTCCCAACCGGAATTGTCTTGTCTGATTTAATATAGGAGTTAATGGAGTTTTGGTTAGTGCTCCCATCGCTTTTAGGCTCATACAGCTAAAACCGTCTGTCCGATATCTTGCATAGTTACATTTTCGTGACCAGCACAACTTTTACTACAATTTGGATATAAAAATATTTATGTGGAGTGAAAACTGTGGGAGTTAGAGCAAGTTTGAGAGAAGACTTCTTTACGATTTTACAGCTGTTCGCCACTCTACAGTGACATCACCACACTAAGTTCCCAGTATGTATTGTAACAGGAATCATTTTAAAAAATTATAATTAAAAAATTATAGAAGTTACGAAAAATTTGAACAGTGAAAAAATTATACAAGCTTAACTTAACATTTTACAGTTTGAATGACATTTCTAGATAAAAGTATGACAGAGTAAAAAAAATAGCAGAAAATAGCTGAATCAGCACAAAAATGGCTTGATTTAATAGGACCCCAAAAAATGACATTTAAAATGAAATATCTCAAAACCTAAAAAGGAAATCAAAAATCTGTACAGATGCAATGTAATTCAGAACTAGCTGAATTTTTTAAAGTTTGAACGGAATCAATAGCTTTAACGGTGTAGGAGGAGTTAGTCGGCTAAATTTAGGCGGAAGAAAAAATAAGAGAATAGAGTTTGCTGCTTCACTGCAATGCGTGCGTTTCACGATCATTTAAACTGTCGAATGAAATAAGATCATTGGAAGCAATGGAATTGTATAAAGATGTTTCAAATGATCTTATTTCATTTAAACTATTTAAACAATAATGAAACACAAGCATTGCTGCCAAACCCTGAGTTATAAAAGCGTGAGAAGTCCGGAGGCATGACGCAGGTGAAACTGATAAACCTCCATGTACAAGGACTTCAATTCCACGCGAGAATCACTTACATACGCGTTGATTGAATAATTGCTGACTACAGCAGGGGAACGTAAATATACCACTAAAACTCACGTGGAATGCGTGAGAGTTCACAGGAGTGCGTTATTAATAAAAACTGACCGCACCTGGAAATGCTGAGAGTTTTCCGAGCTTTTGTAATGGTAATTTAAATGAATGATTGAAAACAGGTCGTGACCAATCATTATTTTCAAGGGATGGGTTTGAGCCTCCCCTATCGCCAGTTCACCAGCCGCCACTGGTATGGACTATAATTGTTACATAATAAGAACCCATAGATGGCAGAATTCGATCAGCTCAATTGCTGCATAATAAGAGGTAATTCAAAATGCCTGAAGTACAGCAGAAATAGGCATTTTAAAGATGCCTGCCAGGCAGCCATATTTGAAATCGGTTCAGAATGCCTTGAACTAACTTTAGTGTGCTCATAGATAGGAACATGCATCTAAAGTTTAAAGTTGATCCGGTTGACAGTTTTGGAGAGGATGTTCACAGACAACCGACAAACGACAACAGACAAGCGTCAACGATGGACAAGCAGGCCATGACATAAGCCCACTGGACCTTCCGTCCAGATGAGCTAATAAAAAGGCATAAAATGATATGACAGAACAATGTGAATTGCTTTTAATATGCCACAATACAACCACATATCCTTAAAGCGTAAGGACTGATACGCATTCATGTGCATAAATTCTAAGCCTAGTGAAGATTGTGCTTTACAATATCTTTTAATGCAGCAGAATAAAAAAAACACAATACATTTATCATTTAGCGGTAAAATATTAGTTGAGTAAGGATAATTAGCCCAGATTGGCATCATTTATGTTGTAGTTCCATTTTGCAGATCGTACTGCCAGCTTACATGATTAATTAAGATTACTATCAAGTAACGGAGACAGCAGATATGCACTATCAATTCTACTGCACTCAGCAGAGAAGGGATGGCTTTTGCTCTCTGCCTTGTTTTTTGTTCATTCTTCTTTCAACAGGGCATAAATGGATTATTTAAAAGACAGATGTGCACTACCCTGTGTTACATAACACACATACTTACTGTACATATTTATCATAAATATTACACCGTATTAAAACGGTAAGGGCAATCATCGGTGCGTCCTGTAGTGTGGTTAGTGACATTTCCCCTGTGTGACTGATAGCAAAAGATCAAATGTGAGGCATGCTTAGTACTCATCTAGCGTGCTTCCTCATTATTTAACCCTCCCGCGCCCGAATAAAGAAATGTCCTTATCATGCTAATTAACTCATCAAACGAAATACGGATTTTTCCATGTGTTTCGATTGCCTTGAGGTCCTCAATCATATCCAGATAGGGCTGGTGTGGATGCAGGCTTTCATTCTAACTAAAGAGTTAAATAATGAATTCTACTAATCAAGGTCTCCAGCAAAGTGTCAAATTCAAATGGATAATAATAATAAATGCATCCAACCTGTGCTGAAATGTATAAGCAACATTTAATTTCACCGTTTCATTCCATGAAATGCAATGATTAACTCATATTTTAATAAAAACTTTGAGCATACCTGATATCTGGTCTTAATTAACTTGGACAGAGCAGTCATGTTTGTTTTGCAAAAGCTGGCAGTCAAAGGGTTAATGAGCCCTACTACTGGCAAAATCTGAGCACATCTTTCTAATGCAGCATACCCCCATTCACCATATAGAGCTCAGCCTGGAACTGTCAGTCACACAACACATACCGCACTCAATTTAAACGAGTCAGACAGTCAGAATGTACATATTGCACTCAGTTTCAGCAAGGTCTACCAGTCACTTAGTCAGTCAGTCAGTCAGTCAGAGTGTACAAACTGAACTCAATTTCAGCAAAATACACCAGTCAGTCAGTCAGTCAGTCAGTCAGAAAGGGACACTGCCTCTCACACGGCACCACAAAATCTAAATTTAAAAACAAAGCACTCAAAATGACAGCATAGAATACAACATCATTTGGACAGAGGGTAATAAAATGACCATTGAAGGAAGAATCATACTCAACACTACGATATAACACAACCCAATCCTCATTTTGAACACTTCAACTTCCCTTGGGCTTGGAAAAAAGCATTCGAGATGCACAACTTCAGTTTTCAGGTGGCGCCATGTGGTACAAATCGAACCCAGAATCTGCATACTTGGCCAACAACATCCAATTCCAAGACATCCACAAAGTTTCAGAGATGAAGCAACATAGCCAGCTCTTGATTTGTGCAGATTACACTGTTCTCCAAATAGTTCTCTAGCTCTCCACTAGCTCAACAAATTAGCTCAAAGGGGACATTAGATGTTGAAAAGTAACTGTGGAAAAAATACTGACCTTATGTTACCTGCAATTATACCACTGCGTTACATCCGAAAACTGGGTCTGCATGACCTATATAGGGGCCAACCCTAGCGGAACAAACATCTCTCGGCGAGGAATAGGGAATAAGCCTCAAAAACAGAGCCCCATTTGGCCGCTTGAAACAGATTATCAACATCCAAACAATTTTGTGCACTTAGTTTCACTGACGCTCTGAAGCAGACGTCACTAGCCCTGTTCCTGGAGATCCGCTATGCTGTAGGTTTTCGCTCCAACGCTAACAAAGCACACCTCATTCAACAACAAGAGCAGGTCCAACCCTGTTCCTGGAGATCAACCACACTACAGGTCCCATCTCTAACCCCAACAATGCACACTTCATTCAACAGCTACAGCAAGGCTGCCCAACCGTGTTCCTCGAGATCTGTCATTCTGTAGATTTTCACTCTAACCCTAACAAAGCACTCCTCATTCAACAGCTAGAGCAGGGCTGCCCAACCATATTCAAGGAGATAAACCATCCTGTAGGTTTTCACTCCAATCCAGAAAAAGCAAACCTCATTCAACAGCTCGAGATAAAATTGAGCTGCAAATTAGTTGAGCTGGGTGTGCCAAATTGAGGTTGGATTGAAAACCTCCCGGATAGTGAACCTCCAGGAACAGGGCAGTTAACCACTGCTGTTTACCATTCCCATCAATGGTGCAGCTGAGCTCATATTCTCACACTCCAGACATAATAATAAGCCGCCGCCAAAGCACTGAGACAGTAACACACTCACCTCCCTTCCGCCAGACGACAGGCCAAAGAAGAAACACTGCCATCACTACCTGAAGGACATTTCACAGGAGACCTCTCCTCTGACTCAGTACTTTGGAAGATGAATTATTCAACTAGCTCACCCTGTGAAGCACTATAATGACGCAAAGCTTTGGTGTGTTTGTGCCCCAATAGTATATTAAACATCACCGAACAGTGGGCGAACTGTGACTGGGCAGAAGCTGCCTCAGAATTGTGAAAACCTGAGAGGACGAGCATTTGAAGCATATGGTACTTACAGAAAAAAAGGACAAAAAAAGGCCCGCAAACTCTAGCTTTGAAAGCAATCTCCCAAAAACTACACACTCAGAGGCTTCACTCAACAAACACGCCCTACAGAATCAATCAACAGCTAGCCTGCCATTGGTTTTGTACATGCAGTGTGACGACTATTGAAAGGCCTCAATATGACGTACATCAAGATCTGTGATGGTACAAGCAGTGATTTAGAGAACTCTAATTTCAGCATGGCTCATTCCATATGGATAATAGTCTTGTCCAGGGGTCTCAAACTGGTCTGTAAAAGGGCCAAGGGGCTGCAGGTTTTCATTCCAGCCCAGCAGATGCACACTTGGTACAATTAATCAACTGTGCAGGCTGAGATCAGTTGATTAAATTAGTTGTATCAGGTGTGCTTCTGCTGAGTTGGATTGAAATCCTGCAGCCTCTTCTCCCCTTAACAGACCAATCTGAGACCCCTCTTCTAGTCTGTACTTGATCCTGAGGGCAGGAACATCCATAGGGAGTGAACAATGAGGAGATTAAAACCCCTTAAAGCTGCACCACTGATGAAATACCTACTAACCTCACTGAAAGTGCGTGCATGCAAGAGTGCGCGCGTGTGTGTGTGTGTTAAGCACGATGTAGCCTTTGAACCTGTCGGCGAGTCTGTAGTAGAATGCCTGCAGAAGCCCCAGACAAAATGGATTCATTTTTGGCTGTGACTCACCCAAAATTACTGTGCCTTAAAACGAGAAAGGCTGCATGGGTATGATCCAGACATATTTAAAGCACAAAGCAGCAGTGATTGTGTCAGTAAAAATCATTACGTTCTTTCTGTGTCATCAACTACAAGGGAGAGGACGGTCCAGGGAGGCGAGACAATAAAGCCATTCTAGGACAGCGCGTTTAAATTAAGAGCGAGATTAAGACAGCGAGAGAGGGCGAGACAAATAGGGCCGCGGGATCGGCCGTCCTGACGCCTCTTCGGCGGAGATGGACGTGACGGTTTTATGTAATCCTCTCCCTCCACGCTCTCTCGTATGGCTTCGCTCTGCTTTACGCAACTCTGCTCAGTCAAGCCGGCCACCCTTTCAGTTACCCAGCAAAAACTCCCAACAGTGTCCATTTTACAACCAAATAAGCCTTTTAAAAACAAATGGAGGACAAGCCCTGCAGCATCCTCTGAGAATCATTTCCGCTGTCATTTCTAACACTTCATTTCCTGCCCAGCCCCCGATTTTAAAACTTGCTTTGATTTACTGAAGGCGCTATGAGAGCAACTAATGGCGCGTGCAAATTTACCGCTCGCTGCGGCCACTGAGGCATTACGAATCGCACCTGTGGACTTTGAATGGCAGGAAATACAGTTCGGAGAAGGCGGCGATGACAAACGAACCGTTTATTGCCGGAAACGCTCGTTGCATTTGCTGCATCGACCGTCGGGAACGCAAGCGTGTTCTCGTGAGCATCAGCGCGATGCTGCGTAATGCTCACTAGGGTCTCGCTCTCAGTGACAGAGAAATTAGGAGCGGAGAATAGGAGAACAGGTTGTCTGCTCTCCTGATCTAAACCTGCGTCATCAGAGCCGAGACAGAGGCAGTCTCGAATTTCAGGAGCCCTCGTCTAACGACGGGCAGGTGGAGCGGGCCTGCCAATCACAACACGGTGGAAAGGAATGTATCCCAGCTGTCCACACACAGGAACACACTCATTTTACACCAGGACTGCTCAACCCTTTTCATGGAGATCTACCATTCAGTAAGTATTCACTCCAACCCTAACAAAGTACACCACATTCAACTGCTAGAAATCTTGTTTGGCAGCTAACTAGTGGAACCAAGCCCCAAATTAGGGTTGAAATGGAAAGCAACAAGATAGTAGATTTCCAAGAACAGGGCAGGGCTGTCTTACATGACACTGGGTGCAGGGTTATTTAATCTTATCCAGAATTAGCATAAATGGGCACAGGTTTATGTTTTTGTGATGTTCATTCATTCAGTCGGGTGTGTTAGCGCAAGGCTAACTTTCTAAATACACTTGTGCCAGCACTTTCTTAACTAGACAGCTCGGCCGTCCGTGACTGCATGGATGCAGACCTCAAGTGCCCGCTTGTGATATCTCATAGACTCTGACCTCTAGAACATTCACAAGCCATACATTGAAACGGGCAGATTTTCACTATGAAATTGTGCTTTATTTGGCCAATTCTGTTGCCAAGGCTACCAAAATCGATTGGTGTGGGTGTGATACTTTAACCATTCATAACCATAACCATAAACTATGCCAACAGCAAATATCAAAGCAATCAGTTGAAATTTATGGCCTGTACAGAATCCACAAGAAAATCTCAATGGACACGGCAGCAGTGGAGACGACTGCCCTACTTCGTCCAGGGGCCACAATAAAACTGGACATCTTTGCATCACAGACTCGTTTATTAAATAAGCACATCTCAAAATTAACAATGCATTCAATTTTTATTAGGTATTTACATCCCAAAGACCTGAAAGAGTTTAGCTGCACTTCAATCACTACCAAGGTTTGGCACAAGGCAAGGTGGACCTGTCATTTTTATTTTAACCTGACTGCTCGCCATGCACTGAAGTTGGGAGGGAAGACATTAAACAGCCAACAAATTCATGAGGTGATTGAGCAGCAGAATCCAACATTATTTGTCAGATTTTTGCACAGGACACCTGAGAACCAGCTTTTGTAATGAAAAGAACACAGCCAGTCAGAACGTCAACTGACTATCTGAGTCAATGAGCCGATAGACAGTGTCTACAACAGCACAGAGGCCTCCTGCAACACATTAGCCAACTGCTTTGCTAAAGGCAATGAGGAACGCATCCTTTCTGATGCAATGCACCTTTCAGAAACAGCCTCTGGATAAATCAAGCTGTAAGGTAGATATATTGCAAGAAACAAACGACAACCCCTGCTAGTCACTTGTAATTCACCACATTCATCATACCGTAGTGTGGTACGTGATATTAAACACCGTGTGAAACCACAAGAATGTGTTTGCTTTTCTGCTCGAGAAATAATTTGCCCTGACCGCCTTGTATTGAGGTTTCATTCACCTAATTCTCTACAGCATCATCATTGCTCTCCAGAGGAAACTACCACGCCTGCAAGCTAGGTCAAGCTGAAGCCACAATCAACCGCAAACCTACCACTGAAAGCAGCTGTACAGTTTCCCCAGAAAAAGACAGAATCAGAGGCAAGTGCTGACATGGGGATTAGATCTTAGCTGGCTGAGGCTTATCTAATACACATCAGACTGCAATGCAATGCTGTTAGTGAGACTGTTGTGAGTGAGAAGACCACATCGGCTCCTTCATGCAGGATATGCTTCAGGGCATATCAAAAGCATTTCCAGTGACCTCTGGTAGCCCGTATTCTCAACTGAAGGCCAGTTTGTGCTTACTTTCATCAAGACATTTACACAAATTACACCAGTATTGATATGCACTGATTTTGTACACTTTGCCTCACTGGTAATTGTTCCAATCGCATAATGGCATAGGCACTCTTGGATGTTGACTAACTTCAATGTGCCAATTCTTGATCTGCCAAGTCCTGATGCATCATAGAGTCATTTCTTGACGTCACCCGTCGCAATGCCTGTCAAGACACTCGGTCTTTCCTCCTGGTGGTACGACGATTCAATACTGGTTTATCACAACAGTAAGCTGACATGATACTATGCGTCTTTCGATATATTTTCCATAAAGACAGACATACTGTGAGATGAAGTCTTCAAAACCCAATATATCATTGAGAGATTTACAGTAGATGCAAGTTAAGAGCAGTACCTTAAACACAAAACAACCGCGAATAGATGTACGACTGAACCGCAGTTTCATTCACAGTAGATCCACCCCGTTCAACTGGAATCACAGTGCAACTGCCTCTTTGTCCTTTAGTCCTTCAACTTCCATTTAAAAAATACATATTCTGCTGCTCTTTTCCAACTATGGATTTGGAAAAGAGTAGCTGAATAAGTGTAGTCATGACAACAGGCATTTTCTTCCTAGTTCACACACCACAGGAAAGTTAATTTTGATGGTGATTGAGCTAGCCAAACTGTGATTATAATACAATAATAATTTATCATTACTTGGTATTATTACACATTATTTGGCCTTTAAAGAAGTGAGAGTCATGTACAGATACTGGCTGAATCCGACCCCGTCTTGCATCTATCCTAATAAAGATGAGCTGTGGATTAAATTGAATCATTCATTAACTGCTCCATCAGGGTAGTCGCTCACCAGAAACACACGATTAAACACTCATTTGCTCTTTTGACAATGAGTAACAACATCCTTCGAAATGGGACGATATTTAAAATGTCACAGCTGTGCACTGTAGTATTGAGCAGACCAATAAATGAAAACACAACCTTCACTGCAGAAACATTTTTACGTTAACAGCAAAGGTACCAAGGTTTCTAAAAAAGATACACCATTCAAAGCCCAGTGCAAATTCAGTTCAGTGGGCCAACTCACATGTACATAGTAACTGTTCAGCATCCAGACTCTGGTGTTGGTATACCCAGTGATCTACTAGGCAATCTACTGCGACCTACTGAGATTGAGAAGATGAGAGTACGGAGATTTCCCCCCATCTTAAAAAAAAAAAAAAACTTAAATATTCAAAGCTTACAGGTGGATGCTGGGGTGACAGTGAGATATTTACTAGCAGCAGGCAAAAGTGATGCAGCACCAGGAAATGTTACCAGCAGCAGCAGAGATTGACGCAGCACAGCAGCAGGCAAAAGCATTTTCTCTAGTGGAAAGCTACCACTGATGCTGGTTCATTCTGTCCAGGCCAGTACAGTTGGCGACCACAGCTCTGAAATAATCTGGGCTTAAATCAGAACTCTGACTGGCTAATGATCCGTCAACATGCCTGTAATTCTGCTGCATATGGAGCTAGATTTCCAAGCCCTGGAATTCTAATCTGTAATTAAAAAGTGTGTGTATGTGTGTGTGTGTGTGTGTGTGTGTGTGTGTGTGAGTGTGTGTGTGTGTTTGTGTGTGTTGAGTGGACACTTACACACTGATTGCCTTCAGACATGGACTACAGTAATCTTAACAGCAGAAACAAGCCAGCACATCTCAACAGTGAGCGAGCATTAAATGTAAAGGAACAGTTCACTTACAGTTTTCTTTTTTCATTATTTCAATTTGGCCCAGTTTTTGCACTTCAGTGTTATGCTGAGAGATAACCCCTTAAGCACAAGTTTTTCAATTAAGATTTTCCTGAAGTAGGTGCAAAGTCAGAAAAAGCTCTTTGTTCATATTGTAGGCCAATGTAACGTACGTATTCTGTATCTGCTGCTTGCAGTGTTTCACAGAGGCTGCATCAGGCTTACACTGGGAAAAATATTCAAATCCAGGACGCCATGTTTTTTTATGGCCACAGCATTACATCAAATGGGATTTACCTCGATCTTGTTCATATTTTATACACATTTCCCTGTAATTCAGCAGGACATATTTCGGAATGTTAAAACGCTTGGGATCTCCATTTAAATTTTCATAGGCCTTAAGTTCCACAGGTTTGAATACAGCAGCTGCATTTGACAAACTCACATATAATGGTCCAAAGGTTTATGAGGTTGAAAAGAAGCCATTTTATTATTATCCTGACATTATATCATCCCTTCATATTAAATCATCATTCCCTCAGAAGGTACAGGGAAAACGGTAAGTGGACTAAAGGAATCAGTTGTTCTTCCCCACTGAGCCGTCGGTGAAAGCCCATATTCTCAAGCTTCTGTTTCTCAGCACAATCACCCTGACTGCAAATTACCTCAGGAGTAGCCCTTCCCGGTACCAAAAATTAAACATACAGTGAGTACAAAGTTTGTGGGACTTTACCCCTTCAGGGAGGTTCAAGCCGTACCAATTGTAGTCTGACTCCATCAAGACTGAGATTAAGCACAATGGTGACAGAGGAGGCCGGCCAATCATATGCTTCTTTAATCACATCGGGCCAAGAAGTCATGTCACATCTTTTAAAATGTTTAACAAGATAGTCTCCATCTATCAAAGCCAGAGCATTGCCTGAAATGCATATGATGAATTCTAGGCATTACTGTACAGTACTACAAATTATTACTGCGCTTTAAACACATATTGATTACCTGGCAAACATACCGGACTATCAATAATCATGGCAGGTTTCTTTTCTCCTTGGGAGTTCCGGTGAAAATAATGGACTCCATTAAACTTCGGAGAAAACATTATAAGAAACAGACTGAGGGAGAAGATGACAGCTTGAACACCCACTGACGGCAAACAGCTGAAGAGATAAAACGCTCCATATCCCTGTGAAACGAACGGCCATCGCTGCTCTTACTTGGCTGCACATCAGTCTGCTCAGTAACAGGGAGAGATGCAGGGAAAGCATTTATACATGCAGTGCTGTTTGAATATCATAGCATATACAATACTGAGAACAGAAACTTAAGAGGTATAAAATCTGTATAGTCATAGCCCAAGATTACAGTGAGTGGCATAAAACTTGAAATGTTGCTCATTGTCCATTTAAAAGCAAAAATACAACTGCTGGCACAACTAATACTACTACTACTATTGTTATTATTACTAGAGCTACCATTACTACTACTACTACTTATAATAATAATAACTGTGCTTGGCTATAATAGTCTTTCAATGTGCAAGGAGCAGAGGCACAGGCTGCTGGGGACTGGTAGACCTGAACTATGCAGAGCAGGTCTGTCTGTGACATAAGAAACAGCAGGATTTTGAAACGGCATGTTTCAAATAGCAAAGTGGAGAAGGGGGGTCTGGCGGCTAAAGAAAGGGTCCTGAAAATCACCTTCCATCAGAAGGTTAAGCATAGTGCAGACCGCTGTACAGATAGCATGAATTTTATTTTCCTCCATAATATGAGACCTGCATATTAAAATGGTAGCTCCCAGCATTGTCTATCTACACCCTCTGCACTCATGGCATAGGGGGCCAACAGCTCTGTTCACCAGCCAATCAATGCAAAGCTCATTGTCAGAGAGGGTAAGCCTCTGTAAAATAAGAACACAACCTGTTTTTCAGAGGGGCGAAAAAAACAGGCAGCAAATGCCAAGGAATCAGGGATTTTGGGAAGAGTTTTTGCCAAAAGCTTTGTAAGCTACCATTTGGAAATCCAAGAATACCTTCAAAAAATGGCACAATGTGCGACCAATAAAACAACAAGGTAAATGGTCTCGATAATTTTGCCCACCACTGTCTGAAATGTATTGAGACTGAAAGGGATCACTTCCTCTGGGGCAAAGTTGAATCTAACCATTGATAATGACATCATCACTGAATCTGACCATTGATAATGACCTCACCTCCAATGGAAATGGGAAATACGAGCAGTATACAAATATAGACCTTAAATCTGCTTTTATTTCAGTCACAGATTGTGTGGGGTTCACTTTATCAACATAATTATTATTCCAAAATAAGACAAATTTGTTCTTTGTATCACATTGCACTGCATGGTAATTAACTCAATCCATTTTTCATAAATACATCCTCCATTAAAAGAGTCTGAAGTGTTTATTCCCTCAACAGTGAATTCAAACAGCTGGAGGAGCTGAGTATTCCCACATGGGAACTACATAACAACTCCATCTTACTTTTCTCTCAGTGAACAGATTTTTCTACTTCTAGAGAAGCAGGATTATTGGGTTATCTGGTCAAATCAGCTCAATAAAACCCCAAACGGCTCTTCTTAACTCAAGTCCGTGCTCCAGATTCAGCAAAGTTCTGGGTCTTATGTAGTTACCCAGCAAACCCACAGATCTGAGACGTCCTGTCACGGTGTGTGGGGTCATTGCACACACCTGTCCTCCTCAAGGTTGATTCTCAACATCTCCTGTTGCTCTAAACTTCTTACTTACTGCCCTGATAATGGAAATGGGTATTTTCAACTGTTTAGAGATATTCTTATATCAATTTCCTGATTTGCGCAGACCAAAAGTGTTTAATTGCACATCATTGCATTCTTGGGTGGGTCTATCCCATAGTGATGAATGACCAAGGGAATTTGGCCTGTGTCACCTCATAATCACACCCCAGTGAAACAGGAAGCCATAGTTGACCGCTCAAGAGTTCCTAATCAAACAGGTCCATCCATCCATCCATTATCTATACTGATTCATCCTCACTAGGGTCTCAGGGGAGCTGGAGCCTATCCCATCTGACCATGGGCAAAAAGCAGGGACAAACCCTGGACAGCAGGGTGCACACACCATTCAGACACCATTCACTCACACACTCATACCAACGGGCAATCTAGAGTATCCAACTAGCCTGACATGCATGTCTTTGGACTGTGGGAGGAAACTGGAGTACCTGGAGGAAAGTCACATGAATACTGGGAGAACATGCAAACTCCACATGGAAAGGCCCCAGGCCAGATTCAAACCCACAACCTTTTCACTGTGAGGCAACAGCAGTCACATTATACATGACCGAAAATACAGCAACTTCAATGAAATTTTAACCATTTGATTTTCTAGGGGTGCCAATATTAGTGTCACGCGTTTTGGAGAAATATATTCAATGTAAACAATTTTTTCCTTTCAATGATTTGACTTTAATGAAAAGGTTAGATTTTTCTGTTGAGCGAGAGACCAATAGGATGAACAGCAATAACAGTCAGGAGGATTCTGATTCTGGATGATTCCGGGCTTTAGTGAGTGAAGTAATACAGCAGACTGTGAGACGGGCCCATGATCTACAGGCAGCAGAATTCACCCCGGCTGCTGTAGAACCGCGGGGGGGAACCCCGGCTTCCACGGAGACTCGGAAATGGGAGAGCCGCTCACTATTCTTATCGCCAAAGGAGGGGGAAGCGCGGCCTTTTGTCAGCGGCGGGCTAATTATTCAGCCCTGCGAGGACTGGAAGCACTGAGAGAGCACACTCCATCTCTCCTTTATTATTCTTCATCATTCCCTGGAATTTAGGGGGAGGAATGGTCTCCAAAACTAGCCTGCAGTAAGGCAGCACACAAAGGTGGACAAAGGAAAACTGTCTGTCCGCTCTTCTGTCCGTGTGTCTGAGTCTATTTTCTCCGCAGAAGGGCGGCCAATCAATATGAAACTGCGCACAGGCATTGAGCACTGCCACAGGCAGGGACTAACAAAGCCGATTTTCCCATTTTCACAAAATGTACGCCGTATGTATCGGGTTTGTGAGCAAGTCTGTGTGGAAATGAGGCGCGAAGAGCTCTGGGTGTGGAGAAGTTCTGGTGAAGTATGAAAAATGATGGCTCCACAGGCGTCACATTGGGGAAATAAATGAGCAAAGTATCCCTGCTTTCACCTCTCACAAGGCCTCAGTGGAAACCAACCTGACCAGTGTAACACAGTGGTGTTTCAGTGGTCAGAACTACTACATGCTACTACAAGGAATACTCTGTCTGTCCTCCCTTCCTTCTGACTGGATCCATTTTTCTCCTCAATCGGTGGCCCAATCAGTCTGCAACTGCACATGGGCATTGAGCATTAGCACAGGCAGGGACTGTGACAAAGTTTGATTTTCCATTTTTCCCAAATTCAAGCCATTTATGAGCAAATCTAAAATTTTTACAAGCATTTTTGGCAAGTCTGCGCCACTGAGGTGCACACATCCCTGGCAGTCAGCATGTAGTCCGCGTGCCACGGCTGAGGACGAGTTTAAAAAAAAAAAAAAGGATTTCACTGGTGTTTACTTGCACACGCCATCTTATCACTTACAGATCAGCATTATGTGGCTTTTCTAAGGTATACCCAGAAACGTTCTCTGCAATCAGCACTCACATGTACAAAAATATACTTATTTTGTTTTAATCCAAGACGAATCGTGTACCACAGGTTTACGCTACACTGAAATTCAGTGACTGAAGCATCAGAGAGTACCTGACCCTGCAGTACCTGTCAGTACTAAACCCAAATTCTAAACAGAAAAACATGGCTTTCTTTCACTACCTTACACTTCAGTAAGTCTTCAGTTTCAGTATGCATTTATTTGTGTTTTTTTTCCATGCCTCTTTTGGTCTCTCTCTACCTATCAATTCGGCCAAGTTTCTATGCCTCAGTGCTCCACCAACCGAAAGATGCCCAGTGTAAATCAGAACACAGAGATTTACCAACCAATCAAAAGCCCCGCTGCCTTTTACCACTGCACCAACTGGTCAACAACTAGCATTCCTAGCCTGCATGTTTAACCACAACTGGCGCCATTTGAGTTAGTCCTTGACTTGCGACCCTCAGACAGGCTTAGCGCCAGGAAGAACCCCAGGCCGCAAAGTACATTCTAAGTGTCAGTGATGAATTTTTCCTGCAGTTCACATTAATTCTAGCTGCTAACTGCGCTCTTCATCGACACTAAGCCAAGTGATCCACTACCATAACAAAATAAACACGTACTGGAAAGTAACAGCAAGCATAAAGATATTAATCACCCACTGAATTCCCCAGACCTCATAAAGGTGGTTACTAGGGATTGGGGATGATTTAGTGGTTTCAAGGCAATTCAGTTCAGGGAAGGAACCATAAATTACGGATCCCAAAAACCTCTACGCGGAATTGTGAAATAATTCATTCAATTTGAAGCAATCTCCTGAATGGCCAGAGATTAAATGGAGCGGAACTGGGCTCATTAATAAGGTCGTTACTCATTAGAGTAGCTTCCGATTTCTTTGAAATGTAAAACTCTGGAGACCCAGGATGAAACGCTCAGGAGAGTCATTTCTTGTGGTTTGTGTGGCTTTCTCCCCCATTAGTTAGCAAAAAAAAAAAAGTGGCTTTCTCCCCCATTAGTTAGCAAAAAAAAAAAAAAATTCACTTAATAAAGAAAAACTTGGCACAATTTATCTTTTCACAGACCATCGAAATAAGTAAACTACTCATGACCAACAGGAGATACAGTTGTCCTCCTTCTTGAGTCTGACGGCGCTTGGTTAGAAAGAACACAGAGGCCAAGAAAACTACTGAAACTGGGCCAAATAAAGTGGAATATTATGAACCCTTAGAGCACTAAATAAAAGTAGTGTTGTTCAATGATGTAAGATATCAAAATTAAAGCTGCTGAAAACCTACAATGTGGTGACTTGTTTAAATGTTGCAACTTCAAACAAGTTGCCACATGATAGGTTTTCAGCAGCACAAGATAATTTAATTTATAATTTTTTGAAAATTTTTTTCAGCGCTCTAAGGGTTAAAATGACTGCCATTCACTTAATGCTACATTAGTATCATTAAAGCACCAAAACTAAGGCAGAGAATTCCAAAAAAAAGGCCCCTAAATGTCCCATTTAATGATTATTTGCAATGCATCTGGGATTGAATGCTCATTTCAAACACTTATTTGGAACATCCACATATGTGAAAAGAAGCACCATTAATGCTGAAACAGGTACATACCAGGTTTTGGATATAAAAGCAGCTTCCATCAAATGCTCCAGTCATTTCAAAAACAAGGATGGGGCCTTCACCATAGATGCTTAAATATTTGAGGACCAGTATTCAACCAAGATTTTATTAGCAGCGTTCAACCAAGATTTTATTAGCAGCGAGCAAGAAAGCTGCCATAAGAAGCTAAAGTAATGAATACACCCCCAAAACAAGATCAGTTTCTTGAAATTGTCCAACAGATGTTCATTTATGGAAAAGCTGACACATCGTTTGAGATCCAAGGAAAACATTTTTCACAGAAACTGGATATAAATGGAACACTTATGAGTCGTGGAACTGCACAAATTAATAACTAATTGTAATCAGAATGTGCTGTTAATAACTGACAATTGTTTGTTCAATGTTTGCTTTTCGTTGTATATTCGTATATAAAAGTTTAAAGAAACACAATGGTAGAGAATGGTAAAGGTGCAACACTTGGTTCAGAAATGACAGGTGGATATTTTTATGTGATGAGGTATTCAATCCATAATCTAATCCAGGGGTGCCATCCCTTACGTTAAAGTAGTATTGCAAACTTTCTTATCAAGCATAATACACTGTATATTGGGACCTTAGAATTACAGGGTTCTAACTAACATTTATAGGGTTTTGAGGAATTAGCTTGCAAAGTTTGGCCGCTTAGTGTAGACTTAGGGAACTGTAACTTTGTAATTCTAAGCTGATCCCAATTTAACAAATGAACTGAATATCCATACTTAATCATAAGATATAACTTTTTATTACCAATTATGTGCAATAGTTAACTCAATTTTGACCAAAATGTCAGTTAGAACCCTGTAATTCTAAGGTTGGGATATGTATCAGAGATAATACATTCGGGGCACTAAGGGAGATCTCTTTCATGACTGCATCTTAATTATCAAGTTTTAACATTGTAATATCCATGAACTCACTCACTGTAGTGATTACCCGAATTTCAAAAGGGAGAATTTTTGCAATTCTAATATCAAAAATTGTTGTAAATAATTAACTGTTGCCAGGTGTTACCTCAGGGCAGCGCAGCTGATTCATATCCCTTACTGGACATAAGCAAGGTACATTTATCCATTATCATTTTTATTGAAATCTATGTGAATCTACAGAGAAAAAAACTTGCAGACACCTTTTCTTTTAACCATATCAAAATGAAAAATTCATAAACATAAACATTGATAGTGTATACGGATGACAAAAATGCGTATAAACTCTTTTCATCTCTGACAACATACTTTCACACCCTATTATACCCCTTATGAAGAAAGACCATAGTGTTTCTGGACGTGCACTTGCTTCTCTCATGCCGCTACGTGCACGTTACATGTGCACATACTTTATCTGAATGACCAACCCCTCTCTTCCCGGCTACATGACACATTTAGAGAGGCTGAATGTAATTAATTAACTTGAACGTGACTTGAATACTTAGATCGAAAATATTGAACGAACTGTGTTTGATTAATGCAGGGTAAAATTTCAACGAAATGAGCAGGCATTGTGCTAGGAAGAGCTAGGTTAATGTTGCCAACTTGCCTTGCCGCATAATGTGCAGTTGTTAAGGTTATCTAGACGGGCTCCCTAGCCAGCAGCAATGCATAATTTTCCGCACAAGATGCGTACCTACCATTATATTCCGACAAGTGATTCTAAAGTGATCAAAACTGCTTTTTTCACAAGCTATTTAAAAAAAACAAGTCCAGGTCAGTTAACGAAGTTGTAGTTGACTATCTAGCCAGCTTGTTAACATCTTGCCTTTATGTTATTGACCTTAACCATAACATTAGCTAATGGCATGTAGCTAACGTGAGTTAAACATCGAAATACAGAAGACCACAAGAATAGTTGTACTTAGTGTAATTCAGTGTAATTTCCAAAAGAAATGAGCATATTTTACCTCAAACTTAACACTGTCTGTTCCAACATTTCGTACAAGAAAAAAAAAAACGTACTCTGCTGCTGTTGTTCACACTATCAGGGTTGAGAACACACGCGCCCCACATTACAGCACGCTCTCAGAGGCACGTCAGGTTCTGAAATCTTATTGGCTTTTTATACAAGTGCAGTGATAACCTTCATCACAGCTGGATCGAGTTATTTCATGCTGCTGAAAATAAATTTTTACCTCGTCATGTATAACCAAAAAATTACCGCAGGTTTTCCGGTGTTCTTTGCTAATTCTGTTTTATGTGTTTGGTCTTTCATCTTGAAAAGTAGTATGGCCAAGCAATACTGCATTGAAATGTACTATTGCTGAGGCAATGCAGGCAATACTGGCGGCAGCGGCCATGATCTAATCTGTTTTCATACTACATTTAGTGTAGTCCATTATTATTTGGACAGTGGGACACAATAAAAAGGGCCATGCTCCCTATACGATTACCAGTATATGGATGTAAATTCCCACTACATTACATCTGACAGTCACCATTTCAACCTAGTTGTTTCCAGTCCCATTTGCCAGAGTACAGAGAAAAAAAATACAAAAAAACAGGATTGCAGTCAAAGTATTTATGGATTCTGTGCACTTGCATTCCCATTGTGTGTTCACAAATGCAAATACTGTTTAACCTAAACACATACAGTAGTAGTATTCCTGACACAGGGCACTCGTACATAAATATCCCGTCGGCCTTCTGTTTGTGTATGTTTGATAATCTGTTTATTTGACAACATTTCCCCAGTGCGGCCTCTCTCAGACTATCGCCTGACACTGCGTTAAATCGACTGACCTGCGAAGCGCCTGGCAGAGAGGGAGTACCGTATTACAGCCGAGGCACGGGAGGGTAAGGGAGAAGGCTGCGCTCCAAAACCTGCTGCTCTATATACAGCCACTCGAATGCAGCCCCACAGACGGGTTTAAGACCTGGAGCCCGCATGGCTTGATTATAATACTGTCACGACCAAAGCAACTGACAGCTGATTAGTCAAAGCAGGAACCAATCCCCTCCTTGAGCCATTCAGGGTTATGAAACTTGCTCAAGGGGCCAACAGCTGCCCTGGGGTGCGTTTCCCAAAAGCGTAGTTAGTTCGTCCATTCACAGTCAATGAGGCTAACTATGTAAGTCAGCATCTGTGATTTCGGGAAATGCACCCCTGGTCTTATTGTGGCTTCAACTGGGGTCAAGCATCATAACCATTACACTGCTGGCTGCCCCCCCGTTAACACAGTCTGAACTGCGAATGCACTCTCATCCCCGGCGGTGACAGTAACCTCTACACGTCTCGCCGAAACGTGACCAGCGTCCCGCCCCATCGCGGTGCCCACGCCACTCATCTGAACACGTGTTCAGATTTAATCACCCAGCTCGACGGTGCGCTGTACGAGCCGGAACAGCCCACTTGCTTTCATTGCAGCGAGCGAAGACAATGCTCTGCTGGTTGCTAGGTGACCGTTGCTCGGTGCTACAACTACAGGAACAGTGCAGCGCAGTAAAAAAAAAAAAAAAAAAAAAAAAGGTGGTCGTACTCGACTCTTAAGGGATGCTCATGCTGGAATCTGGTCACACCAAGTACCATAAACCACAGTATATAATGTGCTCTTTGTTTGTATTAGCATTAAAATGGATACCAAGTGGGAATACAATATCTACCATTAATCTCTGACCAATATAAAGATATGAAGACAATTGTGAAGATTAAATAATTACTGAGCGGGCAAATTATTCATCTATAAATAAGTAATAACACACATGCATTTGATTTTTTTCTCAATACATTAAAATCAATGCTAGGTTATCAACAGCATGAGAAACTGGATTTTTCTGTGATGGTTCTAGATCACCAGAGGCCATTTCCAGAGCCGTGGGCAAGCTTCATCTCTGAGCGAGGTGTGATACAGGGAGCTTTTGCCATGGAAAGTATGATCGACGTATCACAGCATTCCTGATACATTCATACAACATTGTAATGCGCCACCACCCTGCACTATGTTCAACTAAATCAGAAAAAATTAAACTTTTCCATTTCCCTGGATTGCATTGTATTACACCCAACTATAGCAACGGCTACCTGTTAGTGATGAGACAATACTCCGCACAGTGAAGAAATCCACAGTAATATAGAGTAAACGGCACACCCCACAGAATCTGACACAGTAACAAAGCAAAGCCATTTTCCCAAGTAGTTAATAATATGCACCGAGTTACCAAGCTACATGTGGCATGAAGCAAACCTGTTCCACGCCCAGATCTTCCGTCCGTATGCAAATCCAATCCCAAGCACTGCTGAGTCCCGTTTCAGCACGTCCGTGATAAACACCAGACCCAAGGCCAGGTACGATACCAGGCCCAAACTAACACATGAGCTTCCATCAATATTTAACTCAAATCTGATCCTTTCTGAGACTTCAGCCTGCAGACTCAAGTGAGAATTCTGGGCCCTCTTTCCTCCAGATTTCATTCTCGACTCTTCCTGCGCAGAGAACGCAGATGAAACGGTGTCCGGGGTGCACTCTCTAACGATTAGGGAGGTCTGGCCCTACAATCAGGGGCCAACTCTAATGACGCTGGGCTGCTGGCCCTCATTCCGACTAACGCTCTCCCAAGGGCCCCGACAGTGTCGTAACACCAGGGATGTCAGAGTGGTCATTAACGAGAGGCTAATCTTTTAAATAAACCAACATGCCAAAGGCACGAAGGGAATTGAAGCGATTCATCTCTACTAATGATTCTGATGCATTCAGGAGAAAAAAAAAAACAGGGAGAACAAGTGAAGGTAATGTCTGAGGCCTTGAGCCGTTCCTGTTAAGGTGTTCTCTCCTCCTGAGAAGTGGAGATGCTGGATTCTACAGGCTGATCTGAGATCAGTGGAGAGTCAGTGTGGCTCTGCAAAAGCCAGAAGAGCACTGAAGGACAAGTGGAGTGAAGAATTAATGCACGAGGAGAGAAAGAGAGGGAGGGAAGGAGAGAGGGCAATGTAGAGAAACACATGAATCTGTACAGCACATCGTCTCCCTCTCTTTCTCTCTCACACACACAGACACACACACACCCACACAAACACACACTCATGCAAGAGCATTCACGGGTATGTGCGTACGCGAAACTGTGCACACTCAGTGGCCTGAGGAGCGACTGCATCTGATTGGTTACACTGCCCCTGAGCCCAGCACAGGCAGTCGTTACGTAAGAGCGCAAGGCTTTTCTTTTTTCTCCCAGCTCCTGGTGCATTGTGGGAAGGACAGGGCCCGGTTCATCCTCCTGCCCTGGTGCTTGCTGCAGAAACCGAGGGGACGCCGATTCACTAGAACGCCAGCGAACGAATCACATAGTATTTAATCGCCTCTGTGTACCAAAGACAGTGAAAGAGGGAGGCAATGTTACTGTTATCTTTTCACAAGAAGATGTATTTTGTGTTTGCAATAGGTGCATGAATTTAGGTTTCCATGTCAATGCAGCACAACATGAACTCAATTGGAGTGAGAGGGCGGGAGAGAGAGAGAGGGAGAGAGAGAGAGAGAGGAGAGAGAGGGAGGGAGAGAGAGCGCAAGAGATTGAGGGCAGCTTGGGTTGTGCAGTCAGGATCTGGTGAAGAGCCCTCTAGGCAGATGTAAAGACTGCAGAAGCAGTGACAGAGCAGTATTTTCATGTAGGGGCCCAATGTTACAGGGGGCCACATAGATTAGGGGCCACACTGAGAAAACACAAGGCTGCAAAGGAGGTTTCTGCTCAGTGCTGGTGAAGCAAACACAGGCAATTCCTTTCAGACATCATGAGGCCACAAATAGTTTTACATGGGAATAAAAATGTAATTCTCCCTCGATTGGACAGTCTCTCTCTCTCTCTGACTCGCTCTCCTATTTTCATATATAGACATATATGCCCTCTCTCAAGCATTAACACACAAATATTTCTACTCTGACTCGCTCATGCATGCCCATGTATTCCCCCCTCCCTCTGCTGTTCATTATATGTAGACTTATTAGCATTTTTTTCGAGGGTGCCAAAAGGTCTGCTACCTGACCACATGCCCCACCCGCAAGCAAAGGACTGTAAATTCTGGAACAAATCTCTCCCCAGACACAGGCCCCTATCAGGCTGCTGCTTATTTTCACACTGAACCTGCAGAACACATACAGAGCAGTGGCCGAGGAGACCAAATCACACGTATTTGCAGAGACCAAGCCACAGGCTAACAGAGGCCACCGGAGAAAATGAACTCCACTTTCCATGCCAACAAAATCTCCTCTCCTAATTCCCAGGAAAATAAAAACAGCCCCAGTGCGGCTGATGGCTGCAGTTCACACAGGCACTAGCTGAGATCAATCAGACCTCAGTCTTATTTAACCCTCTATTAACCAAGTACCTTTCCAACAGTGTAAAAATCATTTCCCTAGGCAAATATGTTGATTATGGGCCAATATTTGGAAAAATGGGAAAAAAAAAAAAATTCGACCCTTTGGCCCACCTTTCCAAAATGTAGCAGATCTGCTACATTGGGTAATAATGCGAATGGAAAAATTAAAGTGACGGACCATTCAAGTTATTCTCAAATGTTTATTTGGCAATAAGAAACAAAACCAGCAGGGTGTCCAGGCTGTTAACCCTTTCACTTTATGTAGCAGAGATGCTACGGTGGTTAATAGAGGGTTAATTTTTAGGCGATGTCCAGAGAAGGCCGACGCCTATAGCAATGCTCTGGACAAAAGCAATTTTAGCAAGTAAGATTGCAGGGATAGAGCCAGTTGAGTTTTGCAGCTTGTAGACTGTTCAGTGGGAAATGTAGAAATTAATAGTGAAAAATAACAGCTACCAATATGACACAAAACTCAGACTCCATTACAGCTGGAGTCAAACACACAGTTTGTAATGAAATTAAAGCAGAAGAAGTACAAATGAAAGTTTCTCTACAGACATCTCAAAATCTGAGAACCTAATAATGAGGCTGCAGACACCTGTCTGCGATTCTGCCCCCAGAGACCAGGCTACAGGCACCAAAAGTCACCTTCAGGCTAAAGCCTCTCATTACCGATGGGTCTGGCCATTTCCAGTAACAGCCACACAGCAGAATTAAGGCATGACCTCTCCTCGTGAGGTAAAGTTATGAGTCCGGCAGGTTAATGTGATTTGGGAGGCGCGCCCGGACCCCATGCGCTCGCAGTGTTTCTCGGGAAACCGGCCGGCCGAAGCCTGTCTGGCGGCGGGCCTGGTAAGGCCCCCCAATCTGATTTATGCGGCTTGTTAAAGCGGCGGCGCCCTTCTCTCGCGCTACGCTTCGAGGCTCTGGCCCAAAATCCGTCAGCGTAATCCATCACCGCCGCCCGTTCATCCGAGCGCCCGTAACAAACACCTCTATTGGCTTGCTGCTGCCAGCCACTTCCACATAACCAGCGAAACGCCTCAGTGACCGTCTCTGCTGGTGGTTACGGACTTTGATGGCTTAGCCTGCCGAAGACATGGAAACGTGGAACAAAACTACACGTTACAACATGCACTGACGTGATGGAACAGTATCTCAACCCATGATGCAATTGTGGCCTGGGATCTGGAAGAAGAGTTGGGGATGGGGGTGCAGATATGCTGTCATCTATCAGTCAGTCCTGCCACAAACGCAAACAGCAAGCACCATCGCCCAGCACAGGGAGCAATCCACCCGTCATGAACCCAAACAGTTCATTTAACCCCCATCCCACCCCCAGCCAATCAAGATCAATACCCAACTCATTTTAATTGATTTACAGAGAAAGAGCTAGCAGGACGGTTGATCCAAGCAAAATTAGCCCCAGTTATCAATCCTGAGTAAAGCGTACCATGCAGTATAGAGAAGCACACCTCATAGGCTCAGGTGTACTGTACAGGATATGCACACCAGATACAGCCATACTTACTGAATAGTGTACAGTAAGCAGGAGCACATTTCATAGGCCCTGGTGTACTGTATTTGATAAATTGATCTGTTGGGGCCATACTTGCTGAGCAGTATACAATAAGCAGAAGCACATCTAATGTGGCAATGTTGTACTGTATAAGAGATTTATGTCTGATAGGCCATACTTTCTGAACAGTATACAGAAGGGACAAGCGCATTTCACAGGCCCTAGTGTACTACATAGGATATGTACATTGGAAAGGGCCACACCTACCAGTAAGTAAACATCATTTGAGAAGCACATCTGATATGGCAGCAATTAATGCGCTGTAGTATGAGAAAACCACATCTGAGATGACCCTGTTCCAGTATAGCAGGAGCACATTATACAGGGACCAACAGTAGGAGAACAAAACATTGGAAACACTTCTGATAAATATCTTTAAATCTGAAGACTCTAAACCACAATGAGACAGCAATCTACACACATCATTTTTATTACTGTGGATGCTTCTTAGCAGAATGAGTCCACTTCAAACAGGACTAACCAGCAGCATTTTGCCAGGTAACTTTCCCCAGCAAGACAGGGATGCCAGCAGAGCTCCAAAGGGGTGGAATGGTGCTCAATTAATGGCAGGTGCAAACAGTGCCAAGAAAACAGTCAAACATGATGACCACACGTCCCCAACACCAAAAAACAGTAACAGCAAAAAGAGAAAAACAGTAATGGCTGCAAGTCAAAGCTTTCCTTCAGATAGGAAGGAAGGACAGTTGGTTTTTGCCACGGAACTATACTGGCGTTAAATGGAAAAAGCTGGTAAGTCACATTTCAGACATTTTGAGAAAAATGCGGAAAACATCCAACCACGTCAATAAGGCCACGCCTTTTGCTATTTACTTGCTTGGTGTTTTTTTTTTTGGAAACCTGAGCATTGTTTCTATTCAGTTTCAGTGTGAAAATGATGCGGAAGAAGCCAGTTAAGTCCAAAGTAAGGCCAAAATCATTTTCCTCAAAACTGTGACTTACTAGCTTTTTCCATTAAATGCTAGTATAGCTCTAAAAATCAACACAGAATTGAATCAGTCAATATCTGAACCGGTCTCAAAAAAGAAAACCAGTGCGTCAACAGCCTCACAAAGCTGAGAGATATGGCAGTGTTTCTGATGTATTAAAATGCAGTAAACCGTATTGAGGGAGCCTATCTGAGAATACCCAGCGGTAAATAAACATATCATAAACACGCCATACTTCACCTGGCAGCCTAACCGCTGGAATACTGAGAGGGTGGGGGGGATGGATGGGGCTACAGAGCTCCCTGTGTCATTACATCATAAGCGTGCATGCCCTAAATTCACAAGCTGCGATCAGCTGCTCCAGAAGGCAAGCTAGCTGCTGAGCAGTCGTGTACAGGAGAGGGGGTGTATAGTACATCCAATTCAGGACACGTGCAATGTTAATCAGCATCCCCGCATCGTCCTCCCTTTTCCCCCCCAACCACGCGCACATTCCAAGTCCCTTACATTAGCGGCGTAAACACGCCGGACCGCTACATGAAACTTTAATGTCAAGGCGAGCGGGCGTCTTAAATTATGCATGCAAATCTATTTGCCCGACCGACGCGAGAGAGAAGGTGAAGCCGTGACAGTGAGCGCGTAACCGATTACGCGCCAATCTGTGCTCAGGTGGATGGCGCGCGCTTTGATTGCTGCAAGTTCACTTTTGACACTTGGCTAGGAAATATTAACGCTGTTTAAAACAGCAAATATGCGATTATAACGTCTTTATCTGAACATTCAAATGCAAATGTAACCGTCTTTACCGGTTATTGTTAGGCACGGAGTTCATGAACACTGACACCGGTTCCAAAAAACCAACACTTGTAACGCTTAATTACATATAGAGTGCGTTTTGTACAAATTTGCGAAGGGACACGATTTTGCCATTTTTGGCTCTTTATTCTTGTGAATTAGATATAAAATAAATACAGGAAGTTTAAGAAGAGACTGTCAGCTTTGTGTGCATGCACCTCCATATTGTGTGAAACGCATGGCAACTGCTTCTATTTACATTCAGATTTACTGTACAAATATTCAGCTTCAACATAGATCCCCTGAATTCCTCTGGAACATTCAGTCCAGACCGGCATTCTGAGGGAAATATGTTAATATTTAGAATTTCAAAACTCTGTCCAACACGTGTGCAAAGCTTTGATGCATTTACAAAACCGAAGCCTTGCATTCAAATTATATGCATAGTTTTTAAATATATAAAAAATTACACATGCATTGTCAGCAAATTCCTGACATTCCTCCACAAGAGCACTGCTAATCCAAAAAAATAAAGCATGGATGCACTGTGATACAAATGAAGCCAAAAAAAAAAAAAAAAAAAAAAACACTGATTGTGTGCTGAATTACCCAGCTCGTGCCATGTACCATGACTTGGAAGTACACACTTATAAGTGCATACATTGCGCTCCAGAGGAGGAACTGTAAATTAATGCATTCTTAGTTACAGATGAAACACTCAGCACCTTCATGCCTTGTAGACCACGAGCAGATTTAGAGAGACAGACGATATGACAATAGATTCACTGTTATTACACAGAGAGACACATTTTTTTATCTCGTAATTTCTTACCCCATTGACCAAGTGCACCAGTAAAATCAAAATCTGCCCTAGTGTAGTTAAGGATACATTTTCTGGTCATTACTGGTTACATAGCAAGATACACAGAGCCAACGTCTCTGTAGCCTTTTGCCTTCTTTCCCCACCTTAATCATCAAGACAATCCTCTAAACATTGCACATGAAAACTTGAGCCAGGTACCCAAATATAATCAATGTATTGGTGCACACACTTCATGTTTGATTTAAAGAGGTTCATGGTCCTGTATCACAGCCAATCCAATAAACAAGCATCATTACCCGCTAACAGGATGGAACACAGCCACCTCAGCCAATACCCATTATTGCTTCTTGTGCATCTAGATTCTTCCCTGTTGTTTAATCGGATTACGGAGCTCATACTCAGTAAATATACCTTATTGCTCCAACATTTTTCGGGCCTCACCAGAACACACAGTGCTTATAAAATTGTATCGCCCACAACTTTTTTCTTTCATTTGTTAGAAGAGGAATGATTTATTCTCTTGTTGACGCAGTTTAACTGGTGTATACAGCAATTAGATGAGGAATCTCAGCATATTTCTAAGAGTAGTATCATATCAATCACACTAAATGACAAAGAGTCAAGCTAAAAATGATTAAGCAGCAACAATGGTAATTCACAAATATTAAGCTATTCTTCCACAGAAAAAAAAACAGAAAAACACATAAATGAAATGCTCCTGTATGTTCTGTCAACCTGAATGCGAGTGTTACTCCAGATTAAGGGCATAATCTGCAGGCAAATTTGCAAACCTCGACGTGCCCATCAGTGTGAGCTAATGTGAGCATTCCAGAGCAGACCAATGACCTCAAAAGCCCCCAAGCAAACTTCTATCTGTTCTGCCGCAGTTCTCATGAGAGAATCAAGCAAAACACCTTCCCAATCAGGAGGGGAAAAAAATAATAAAACAAATCTGGGATGCCAAAGCAGTCCTTTACATCGACTGCACTAATGGGTGCATACAATCTGCAATTTCTTTCAGAACATTCTCTCGCCTTCTTTCACGATAAACAGGCACAAAATGCAAATTGTAATGTGCACAGTCCAAGATTCAGTGGTTTTATAATTACAAGTGGTTTTATAATCAGCCCTTTTCAAGTGAATCAAAATGTTATTTAAAAAAAAGGAGTTGCAAGCTCAGGCTTTGGAAAAAAAAAAAATCGCTATTCTGGAATCAGATAATGCCCAGCTTTCAGAAAAAGGTTCCCAAAGCAGCACTTGCAATAATCACACAAACTTATGACCTAACAGAGTGGCAGAACAGGAAATGCACGGACAGGTAGTGAAGCCCTCGCCTTACCTCAATGAGGAAGTCTCCAGTCCTCAGCCCGGCCTGCCAGGCCACGCCCCCCTCGTCCACAGACTCCAGGTACTGCAGCGCCGGGAAAGCAGGGGTGGGCGTAAACTCCTCGATAGGCGTGTCAGCTTTGGGGGCGGAAAACGAAGCCGGATAGAAAAAGGAAGTGATTAACGCTGGCATGCAGGCCCATACGCTGAATGCTCCCAAGAACGAGACAAAACCTTAACGAAATGGGAGCAAAACTTTGGGTGCAGGGCTTGATTTACAGACACCTTATAACACGCGCAAAACCTTACAGCACATGTGCAACCAATAACAGGGCTGATGATTGGCCAGGCATTTCGTTTTTGCACCAATCACGGACCATGTCACTGGTTTCGCATGAGCGAAAAGGTTTTGCACATGCCAAAGGTCTCAGAAAATCTGGCCCCCGAAGCGCTAAGAATTCGGCTTCCAAAGAACTGATAAGTGATACGTGAAGGTTTGCAGGAAGGAGGAGAGGCGAGGTGGGGAATTTTATGAATGGGCACAGAACAGATTCAGGCTTCAAAATGGCTCCCCATCTGAGAGGCTGCAGTAAATTTCTTCACCAATAAAAATGATGACGTGCGAATTGATCTATTGATTTTGAGCTAAGGAAATGTGGCCCCTTCTGCAGGCTCCTGTTTATTTACATTCTAACTGCCCACAGCCGCTACTCTCATCACAGGCTGTCAGGATGATATGACGATAACCCTAAACCATTCATCCCCATCCTAAATGAAAACCACTACCACCGCCACCCAGAACCACACTATTCTGATTCTTTCCTTGCGACTTCAAGAAAACCAGAAACCAGTGGTGACAAATGACACTTCCAATAAATCAACTCTGTTACTCGCTGGCTATTGAAACAAGGGGACCACTAGGCCCTGTGGCAAGACAGGCTTTTTGAAGACACTAGAAAAGTGGGCCAGTCTAGAATATTCTGTTTGCTTTCCTAATTTGGTCCTGTTGCATCCAGTTCAACCCAAGGAGGGGTCTCTGAACCACATAAAATGCAAAATCCACAATGACAGCATCTCTTCTTCATATTCATGGCATCTGGAACGTGAAAAAACTATATGGATCCAATGAGACATAGCTACAAAATGCATCTCAGGGTATAGATTAAGGCATGAATGAGATCTAAACAAACGCAACCGTTTTCTTCAGATTCTATTTATAAATCCAAATGACACAGCATTCGTGGGAAGCAAGAACGTTAATCAATGAGATGAACAATAATCATACACTTATACAGCAACATACTGTTATGTTTTAAATATTGATAGAAAAAAGCAAACATGAATGCGATATGAACGCAAGAGGGGAAAGGGTGGAGACGGTTTAGTTCAAAATATTTTCTAATTACCATCAACCATCTCACTGGCATTAGCATACCAGAGAAGGCGTCTCGTATAACTACTCAGATTCGTTAAAAAATTGAACAATACATTTTATATTCGCAATTTCGCAATTGGCAGGGTGGGGTGGCTCCAAAGCACGAAAAAATAAAAACAAATAAAAGCAGAAGCAGAGGATTCAATCAGTCGCATGCATCATTTCACTTTCAATAAACGCAAAGAAACATGCAGTCAGTGGGAGTGCAGGGGGGCTTCGCACAGGACACAGCAGGGGGAGATCGCAGCAGGGAAAGGCTTGGCTCCTTACCTTTGGCCCCGCGCAGGACAAACCCAAATCCTTCATTATCTTTCTTCTGCAGAACCACAGTCTTCTCGTCAACAACGCAGTCACTGTGGAGAAAATTCCGCGCATAGCGCCCGTTATTGCACCCCATCATCCGCATCATGGCCACAGCTGCTCGTCCCGAGTGGAGGTTCATCTTGATAGGCGCCGGCCAGCCCGGGGAATTAATCATTTATTCAAATTAACAGTGTATCAACGCCGCCAGCCCGGCGACCACTTCCCACGAAAAACACCACCACCACCTCTGCAGCTGAAGACGGTGCTGTCACCCGGGGAACGGCATACGGAGGCCTCATCCGGCGATACTGTGTGACGTTGGAAAGCATAACCGACTAAATAAATGATGAAATCAACGGGGAGAAACAGGGTAGCAAAACAGGATCCCGACAAAACGCTCGCACAGCTCAGACAGGAGCGAAGGCAGCATCAGAGCGGAGGCTGGGAGGCCGAGCGTGAGCCACTGAATGACCGCGAGTTCCCCTCATCAGAAGACTGGAAGCGGGAGATTGAGAGGCGCAGTCTGCCTGGATTTGAATGGCATTTTCATTAATTTAATCCTCTGCGATTGAGAAGGATACGTATTACTCGAGCAGACCACGGGCAGAGTCAGATGAAAAAAGCGAATCCTTTAATTATGATGCTCTCGTCGTCGTCGTTGCTCCAGTGTTGATTATTTTTGCCAGGAATGCAGTCGGTGGGGTAATATTTTTTAATTATTTTTAATCCATCGCCCCCGTCCTCCGCCTTCAGTAAGATTCACATCGTTGGTGAGGAAAAAAATTGTGTCAAAGAGCAGACGCTTGTTTTTCATAGACAAAAATCTCTAGCGCTCTCCCGTTCTCTCTCCGGTAGGCGACCTGCTCAGTTCTGCATGCTGCTTGCAGCCCATATGATCGTTTTGACAGCCCACTCAGCTAATAGCGAGCATCTTGTCTCAGCGTCAGCAGCTACGCTATCCCCCTGCGATGCGCGTTTACATAACTCAATTTACAGTGAAACCCGCACAAAACAATCAACCAGAGAATAAACAAGTCAGAACATAAAAATGAATTGAAGATGCACTTTGCGGAATTGAAGGGGACCACGCACTACGCAAAAACTCCACAGGAAAACCCCAAAACAAATTGCAAATATCTTCAGGTAGGCTACAGTGATGCCTAGCATGAACCATCGGTTGTACGCTTACTTATAATAAGAACACCTCAATGCAACCTACGGTACGAAATCCTCTTGATTGAAAAGAGAAACGTTTCTATCCAGACACCACAGCCGGCGAGCTCCGCGCTGTCATGACATAAGTAGTGTTTACCTCTGTCAGAATGCTACCATTTCCATAGTTCAAAAAAGTATGTTTTGAGTCACAGTAGATATAACACGGCGGCGACAACCCACAATAGCAGTATTGCACGTAACCTTAATCGGAAATTCCTTCTTTGAACAAAATATGCAGCAACAGTTCCAACGAATGCACTACAGCATAAATAACGGTATTTCATCCTTGTTGATACTTATAGAATTCCTGTACAAAATAAAAATGCGTGACGAATCTATGTTAAATATGAATTGGTTTTAGGTATTCGCGCATTTAATGCAGTGGAGTAGCGAGACTGCGGTTTAAGAATTTCATGGCACGCTGATGCACACTTCCACATCACTAAGCACTTTCGCCGCAATGTGATAAGGCTTTCGTATTCGAATTAACACAGGGACAGCTGCGTTCACTGTATTCGCGCTTGCGGCCACTGTTAGAATTATACAATAGTAATGTCATGGAGTAGAACATTTTGAACGGGAAAACTTCATAAGCCATCTTGTCGAGATTAATGCGTCTAGTTTCTCAATGCTTACATTTTCGAATAGCAATATCTTCCAACATGACACCGGTATCCTACCTCGCAAGCCACACAGAGTGACCGCAAGCGCAAGGAGGTAATAACTGCAATTCATCACATCTTCCTTTCGACCATCACCATAGATATTTAAGGAATCTTTTCACTGTGATTGTATTGACGAGGTTTGCTAACTAGCTCGAATGCTTGGAAGGTTGGCTGCTCATAATAAATTTAAGGGGTGCCTTCTGCTGATGAATATTATCATACATTTTTTAAAGTGCTAGCAGTTATGAAACTGAACCAGAATGGCACATTTCCATGCTACTGTTTACTGCTTTTAGCAACATTAAATGGAGAAGAATGATATCTTCCAGGCGTGTGGTGCACATTGCTCTTCTAGTCTGAAGCATTCATGGATTTTTAGCAGCTCCAAAAAACTTCAGGAGCCATGGAATGACCATTTTAAGACAATGCATTCTGTTGACATTATGAATTCACCTGCAAATGTCATAACGAGGAGTTTTTTTTCTTCCTAATTTTAATATTTGTAATCAAGCTCATGGACTAAGATGTGAAATCATTGAATTAATTTGCAATGCAATACAATTTAAGAATGAAATCATGGTGGTATAGGCATTGAACTGAAAGATGCTTTAAATCAAGTTATCGTATGAGTTATATCTAAAATGAACCATAGTTGCAAAAAGGCTGACTTAATGCAATACCGAGAGAATATCTACTGAAGTTCCATAACTATCTTTGGGGAGTTGATTGATTGATTGTTAATTGTTTAACAACACTTTAAGCAAATTTTCAGCTATCTCAAGTCAACATACAATTCATACATAACAGTGGGCAATTCACAGTCCCCAATTAGCCAAGCATACATGTCTTTAGACTATGGGAAGAAACTGGAGTACCCTGAGGAAATCCACATGAATACAGGGAGAACATGCAAACTCCACACAGAAAGACCCTTAGCCAGATTTGAACCTGCAACCTCTTTGCTGTGAGGCAACAGCACTACCCACTTCGCTATCGTGCTGCCCCATCTTTGAGTTCAGCTTTGATGGAATCCATGTACACAGAAATGCATGCTGAGTCAGTGGTATCCATTCATCTCTGTTGATTGGGCGGCATTGGTGGAGTGCAGTTTCTATCATTGGGCAGAAAAGCTCACCAGTCAGCCAGATGATAACAGAATGGGATGGAGAGTGTATCAGAGTTTACCCAGCATAATTAACACCCTGCCTCTCCATCTCGGTCATGCTGAACCAGCCCCTCTGTTACGCTAATGATATTTATCTGATGTTGGAGATACATGGGTACAGCAGCTTTGCTTGGCTGAAGATGATTGGGCTGTAGGCACCACCTTGCTACAGGGCATATAAAGGATTTCCAGGGAATGTCCTGCAGGGGTATAAGTCCGGAATGAATGGGGCGCTCCGGTGGCTCATCGGTCTACGCGCGTGTACCATAAAGGCTGTGTCCTTCCTGCAGCGACCTGGGTTCGATTCCAGCTCAGGTCATTTGCTGCATGTCCTCCCCCCATTCTTCTCCCCACCCTTCCTGTCTCTCCATAACTGTCAAATAAAGGAAAAATTCCCAAAAAAAAAATCTTTAAAAAAAAAAAAAATCCGAATGAATGTCTTGCTGTAAAAATTCACTGCGAAAGGATTTTTTTTTTTTCAAACATCCAGCAAGATTAATATCCTCTTCTACACCATCAGAAGCCCTTTATGTTCACTGTGAGCTCAGCTTGACCGAAGTGTCATCCCACTACAGTCCATTTAATAATGTGGCGGAAATCATCTTATCACAGTAAAGAGTGACCCAGACAGGCCTTTTCATAACTGTGCTGTGACCTCATGATACAGAGAGTTTGTAAATGTTGAACTGCGTACACTCCGTCACTCTCCTGATAGCGAAAAATAACAATTCATTTTCACCATTTACCGCACCCTGATTCAGAATATTGCACAACTTACATTTTTATATACAAAATCATTTTAAGTAGGAGGATATCTTTGGCTGAAGCAGTTTGGATTAAGTAAAACGGTCAGGGTAGGCGGTAACAGCTGATGCCCCAGAAAGGAACCACTCCCCTCGTTATTCACTTTTGACTATTCAGGGGTACATTTCCCAAAAGCTTAGTAGCTAACATACATAGTTTGAACCAGAGTCATGTAGTGAGAAGAAAGTTGCTAACTTGAGCTTTTCGGAACCGGACCTAGTCCATTTTCCCCACCACAGGGCACAATATACTGCCTGTACTATATTCCAATGAGAACTCAACGGGAGACACAATCAAAGATTTTTTTTTTCAGGATGCTAAATGACAAGCAAACCTGATTTTCCATTTTTTTGCAGCAGAATATTTGGGTTACTTTCCTTCCCTGGTCATTCAGGTCTATTAGCGATTTATAATAATCCAACTGGCCAGGTCGTTCACTTTGTAGTGCATCGATACTTCTGTCTATTTACTTGGGCTGACTGAGTAATGTTTAACTCAGAGTATGTTTTTCCAACTGTTCTAGAGCTCAGTCTGTGAGAGGAGTAGTCTTCTCATGTTTTGTGGACATTCTGTCAGTGTTCAAGTACTCAACTGGTTTGAGTTACCGATGGCGATCGCTACAACAGGATTTGAATGTTCTGCTAAGAACACTCCAGTCGCATATTTGCGATCGTACTCCTTGAAAGGGTTCATGGCTTAAGCACGGCTCAATCCCCCTCAGGAGATAAACTCATCCAAATGGCTTCCCTGCCCGTGGCCGTTATTTTAGAGAAGTTTTTTGTTATTCACAGGGACGTCCATGATGGCCCCTCCCCCCAGACTCCGAGTGACGAGGACGTTGGCGAATGGGGGGCCAGCACCAGAGGTAGGCGGAGTTGGCACCACGCCAGGCTGGGTGCTCGCTATCCATACCCATAAGATCGGACACAGTGCGGAGCTGACGGATATAAAATGGCCGGCTGTGCCACAGGACATACATTAGCTTAAATCAAAGGTAACCTCAGAGCACTGATTAGAGCTGCAGCTTTCATATGAGCCAATGCAATCAGTAATCACACTTACGCAAGGCCTCAGACTGGCAATTTCAGTTAGCCCAGTGATGATAAGATGATACATCAAAGGTCAATCTTTTTCTCCCTCTCTCCCTCCCAAAGTAAAGGTAAACATAAGCAAAGATATAGTCAGGTCATCTACTAATGAAGAAATGCCCGAAGGGTGCACTACAAAGCATTTTCAACATTAGCCAAGCTTTATTTGGGTGAGCTGGCTCAACAAACCCTAAAGTTGCAATCAGATATGCTAATTTACCATGGCAGGTCAAAATAGAGTTACCTTCTTGACGCTGAAAACCGTAGCTGTGGGCTTAACATATCTTGATATCCCACAAATCTCGCTTCCTAATACACCCCTCTGATATACTGGTACAATAGAGCAGAAATAACTAATATCTGAGGTGCTTTGTCAGATGTCAGCCTTGGTCTTTTATGTATCTACCGCGTGGCAAATGAATTATGGGAGGTGGAGTTCTTTTTTCCAAGATAGCAGTGAGTGGAACTTAAAGAATGAGGACCCTTTATTTACCATGATGTCGGCATTAGTTTCTTATGTGACTTTCTTCAGAGTGAATTGAAATCAGTGAATGATTCTATAATCCATTGAGGGAAAAAGGTATTATATACAGCGAATACCCCTCAGCAAAGTTCCAGGATAAAATGAATGCCCATTGATCACTCTGCTGCTGATGTTGCCAAGTCTCTTTTGAAAAAGATATTTTGAATTCAGCAGGACAAACCTGGCTTCAGTTACACCCCCTCCCTAACTCCCCCACCACTGAAAGCTCCACAAGATCAATAACAGAAAAATCACATATATAGTAGACGTTTCCAAAACTCCCAAGCAGCAAAGCCAGAAATATTTACAGAGCAGAGTGTGCACAGTGCAGCAGTTGTTTTGGGGGTTTAAAACTTTGAATTCAGACTCGGGACCCCCCCGCCCACCCAGACTCACTTCTTCGGGGAAGCGTCTTTCCAAAAACACCTGAGCGCTAAGCGTGTTCTTCAATCATGACAAAGGTTCAGGATCTATTGCTACCACAGCTGTTGGTAGAGATGCCAGAGAGCACTGGAATGCTAACCCCAACTTTTACCAATCCTAAACCATAGTCATAACTGAGGGGCGTGGATATAGCAGAGGTGTGTATAAGTAATTAGAGTATGTTTAAAATTCACATTTTGAAATAATTTCTGAATCTTTATGTTGTTATTGTGGTCCCAATTTGAACAGGGGTCTTCTGAAGTACCCGCCCCCCCACAGAATCCATAGACCTCCCACCCCCCCATAAAAGAAAAGTAAAAACACCCTAAAAAGTAAAAACACTCCCTTAATCTCCCAGAAACTCTTTACATAGCAGCAAACAGCAGCAATACAGGGCAGTCACTTCCTGTTTACTTAGCTCAGCCCAACTCCTCAGGGCTGCAGTGCTCCTGTGCTTGTTTAGAGTGAAGAGGTTCTCATCTTGCCTAAAGAGGCACCCCGTCTGCAGGCAAACCGCAGCTGCTGCTGCTCTCCGGTGGGTAATTTATTTGCTTGGCCACACAACTTGGCACCAAGCATCAAGACCTCGGCGAGGGAGCCGGACACAATCGCCGTGGCAATCAACACCTTGAAGCACTGGCTGGGTGACAAACGGCTGGAGCTCACTGGTCCGGAAAAGCGTGCCAAAATCAAAGGGATTTTTGGGCCCCGCGCTCAATTTCGCGACGGCTGCACAACAGGGACAAAGAGACGTCTTACGGATGAAGCCGCTCGTCAACTCGCGATGAAATTGGTCCGCTCGACGCTGCTTTTTTTGTAATTCCTTTTTGATTAAAGGTCCTGTCCTCCAATCCAAGGAGAGGTTATTGCAGGATGCCTAAGCTGAAGGTGATGCATCAGTCGCAGGTCCTCAAAATACATCCTTCAAGATAAAATACAATGATGTCTCTTCTCTCGAGTCCTCGATGTGTGGGATACAGTGTTTGGAATTCTAGAACAGTTCCAGCCCTTTTCGGGTTTATGAATGCCACATGTCCTGGTACCTTTCACACTCCAGGGAATAAGAGGACATTTTGGATTGTGTGCGTCCATTAACAGGTGGTGCTTTTCATATCACTAACCAAACACACCATACTGGCATAAAGCAGAATTTCTCAACTCTGCTCCTGGAGTGCCTCTGCCCTGCACATTTTAGACGTCTCTCTGATTTAACACACCTGATTCAGGCGGAGCAGCGTATTAGTGAAGCACTCCATGAGCTGAGCTAAGTGTGTCAGAACAGAGAGACGTGTAAAACGTGCAGGGCAGAGGTACTCCAGGAGCAGGGCTGGGGAACACTGTTATTGAGCACTGGAACAGTAAGCTAGCACATAGCTGCAGCTATCATCATATCAAAAGATAAAATGCATAAACACTCCTGCCATTTTGTAATCTTATTGTGACTTTGAAACCATTCTTGAAACTGCTTTTACGCAGCACCCACTGACACATTCGTAACACAAGGTTACGCACGGTGAGGCCTTACCTTGATGCATCGAAGCTGTCGTAAGACCCGACAGTGTAGTGTCTGAAGAGTTTCCTCCTGTCCGATCTGTCTGCTCTGGTTTCTGCGGAGACAAGCGGAGTCAATAATCAATTACTGACCGCAACCTGCTCATCAATCATCTCGACCAATCTAACCGAGTGAAACATAAGATCGATCCGGTGTTTTCCGCGGTCAAATCCCGCCGGAATGGCGCTAATTTGCGGGATCTCTGCACCGCCGCAAAGTGTCAATTACGAACTCCCACAGCGGTAAGCTCTCGGGTTTCCCTTTCACAGGTTCACAGTCATCCATTGCTGTTGTGAAACCAGGTTAAGGAGCAAGGCAATGGCAGCAACCAAGTTCTCTTGAAAAGGCAACCTCTCACCTCTCCTCTTCACTTTTTCTTGACCTCACTTGAAAACATCACTCAGGTGAAGGGAACGCTGCAGGAAGATTTTAAAGGTACCTCGGGTTATGTTCAAGAAAAGTCGGATGTCCTTTCATTCAACACGGCATGAGCTCGACCTCAGAGATAGCCCTCGCAATTCATCAGAAAACCTCAGGATGTGAATGACATATGCAGTCACAACAGCTCCGTCTTTTCTTTCCTCCAAGTTTGGTCCTGTGTTTCCTTGCCAGAATGTAGCAGCTATGGAGCTAATTACCTCCTTTCCCTTATGAAATGGACAATTCCGACGCTCCTTGTCTTGGCTACGAGCCAAACTATTTCTGGTTCATGTCCCTTAGCGAAGAAGGTTCCTTGCTCTTTAAAGAAATCGGATGCACCCTGTGCCTAAGCCTTACTATAGTTGTCCACCTATTATCCAGCATTCCTATGTATGCGGCTCCAATTCCAATCTTCTGGTCTGTCTCACCCGATATCTTTCCTATCTAATGTCACCATCGTCTCCAGTCCTCTTTCCCCTTCAGAAACCTCCGGGGACTCGATGGATCTTCGATAAAACTGAGAAAGAGACGTTTCCCTTGCCCTGAATCTCGTCTCTCGGGGTTTCTACTCGTCCTACATACAATTCTGTCTGACCCCATTTCATTCCGTCAGATGTTCACCTCAGTCGACTTTGTCTCTTCATCCCAATATACCATTACACTTCAATTTCTCAGGCATAGTCTTTGGTAGTTGATTTTTAGCGCCACCCAAATCTGTTCTGAATCATAATCCTTCAATGTGCTTTAGGATGTAGCTCAGATGTGCTTCACGGGCTGCCAACACATTTAATAAACCCTGGCGGCTCATCGTATCCAGAGTCGAATCGCTCATTCTACTCCACACACTCGCAGGTCCTGGGGTACTATGGTGAAGGGGGGCACGCATATAGGGCAGATTATTTAAATCACAACACAACCACAGCAGCGCCATCTTTCTATATAGATACAGTGGTCTGTAGGGACTAAATAGCACACAGCTAACAGTGCTGAGTCACTGAGTCAACAGACCTCTGGACACCACTGTATTTTCTGTAAAAGTACACAGTGCTAACGTAGGAAACGCACAGGAAAGGTGCTTCAGAGAAACCTCCTTTTAAGGAGACCAGGGCACTTGACACCCACACAAATACAGAGCGGAGAGCTGCCGCGATTGATATTCAAGTGCGGCTAGGAAGAATAAAACAAGAAAGGAGGAACAAAATGCAGCATTAGAAATAAAAATACCTGGTAATGCCACCGGTGAAAGCAGAGTACAGGGAGAAAGGGTGACCTAATCAGAGCACTGGATAGGGAGGAGTACCAGTGAGAAGACCAGATTCCTCCTTTTCACAGCCATTACACTTCATTCCTGGCGCTGTTAACCCTTTAAAGAGCACATTTCTTCTTTTTTTCAAACGGTCAGCGTTCTAGAATGCCGCTACATTACCAGTACCAGTGACTGTGACATCAGCAGAAGAATCTTCTGTTAAAATCACATTCTCATCACAAACTTCTGACCTTAGATCGCAAAAAGGATTAAGTCTGGTCAATTTTGAATGTTACTCATATGCCCCATTTGAAGCTTGCTAGAGGAAAAGCCCAACCTCTGCACCATCCCCTACACACCCACACCCACACCCACACACACACACACACACATCGCAAGAGTGATGCGACAGTTTCACTGTATAAGTGGTGATATCCAGCACAGCACACACACTGATAAATTCCCCTGCCCTGTCACCGCGTGCTGAGAGCTCGGGCACAGGAGAAAGGCTCGGGGCCACACGAGCAGTGGGACGATTACTGCCACCGCTAGAGCACAGAGGCGCCTGTGCAGGTGGGCTAGCGTTTCGTGGGTGACGGTACAGTATATGGATCTAGCTATAGAAAAATAACTGGAGCCTTTCACCCGTCGTAAAGAGAGAGCTAAGAACAGGGCCTGGGGTCACGCGCTTACCGTCACACAAGCGGACGAGGCTGCGACCAAACGCCTCATTAAACACGGGCTCCTGCGAGGTCAACTGAGCCTGCCTGAGGGGTCAAATCCAACCCATCAGTAAGAAGCTTCTCTGGGGAAAAGCCAAAGAGCTCAACCACACCGCCAGCTGTTAAAGTCGCACTGCGGGCCCAACGGCCATTACAACCCGAGAAATTCCTTTTGCAATTCTGAAGAGGTCAGGGGGCAACAAGACTCTTGGGAGCCAGATACCATGAAACACTGACCTAGTTCTAGTACATAGTCCATGCAGGCGATCAATGCTCTTCGAACACTTCATAAATAAACGGACTCCATTAAAGCATTCCTTGAATGTTATGGCACATACCTTTACCAGCTTATTGGAACTACATATGCACACAGCCATATAGTAACGCCTCTCAACAACGGACACTGATCACAACCAAACAAGGTCGCCCATGCTTCACTTCTCTTCTCCTGAGGTAGTACACTTATTTGCCTGGATGGGTTTACAGCATCATTACCTTGAGGTAAATTTCCTCTCTTTAGCCTGAAGAGCCACATCAGTGCCTGTGGTAGCCGTTAAACCAGTAGAGCGCGCACAGAGCCTTTCTATGGACAGTAAAACCAAGGTAAAAGTCAACGCAAAGCGCTGATCGCTATGCCATACCTATGCCTACCACACCTTCCTGCACCCTCAAAGTTGATCTTTTGTCCCTGCAGACAACTGACCGTAATTGCCCTCGACCTTTGACCCAGTGACTTCCAAAACCTAATCATTACAGCCACCCTCTGAGAGGAGTAAACATGTCTGGATTTCATGAAAACCCCCCTGCTCCTTCAGCTATATTGCACAAACAAGTTATTAGTGACGGATGGTGCGATGGACGCTGGCACGGACAGACAACCAGAAATCAGTATGCGTCTCACCAACCGTGTGTGGCATAAAAATAGCCCACTTGACATGCAGAAAGCCCATTGTACAGCCACCTACCACAGAACACTAAAAAACTCTAGTACTACTCCACCAGCTTTGAGTTACAGATTAAATTAGAATGCTTATTCAAATTAACACAAAAATTCTGCAGGCGGCATCCAGGAAACAGATTATTCACACTGGACGCCCGGGGGTCAGTAAAATTTTAGCAGCACCAGAACGTGCTAACGTGCTAATCGTAAGCCGCCATCAGTCACATACCCTGTCTGTCTTGCCAGCATTTGCAATTAAATTTGTGTAAGACATGAGAGGAGATGCATGGCACATAACATAGCTGCCATCACCTCTGAAGAGTGCTGATCAGAGCCAGAGACTCACTCACACAGAGACTCACACGAACGCTGCCATTCTACAGGCAGCAACGCGAGCAGGGACAGAGACATAAGACACATCTGACGCCAAGCAGGAGCAGTAGCACAGCACACAGAAATCACTTACAAACACTAACATTATTTTAGTATGAATATACCAACACAAACTAACACTACAATACAGTAACATTATCGACCATTAAAACATTATACACTGTGGAGATGCTGTAGCACAGTGGTTAAGTGTGCTTGATTTGGGATCAAAAGGTCTTGCGTTTGAGTCTTTGCCGTGGCTTTCGCGGTGTCATCTTGGATGAAATATTTCAATCCCACAATGCCTCATTCCACCCAGGTATATACTTGGGTTCCGGCAAATTGTCAAGAAAACCTAACTAAGAGCTGGGGGGGGACCTGCGATGGACAAGCATCCCATCCAGGGGGAGTAGCAATACTTCTAGTCATTTCATACTACTGAAACTGGGGTTAAGAACTAGCCTGATGAGCCACTTGCGCTCGGAACGGACTTAACACTACACACTAAGAACAGACACCGTTATCAAACACTATACCCAAAAAGTATACAATATCATACATTAATCATATACTATTATTATTCACTACCATTATGCCCTAGCAGAACATAATACTATCAGACACTGTTATACCCTGAGAATATTTATTACTATCACACTCTAATATAATAGACTATTATCATACAATAACAGCACACCAAAAAAAATATACACTATCAGTGTACACTAAAATTAGAACCTAACAGTCTACCCTACTATCATACTCTCACAATATACCCTACTATTAAATACTATTATCATACTCTAACATTATACCCTAACTATCAAATGCTGAAATTATACCCTAATACAATGCACTACAACCACACGCAAATATTATGCAATAACTGACCACCATTAAACATTAAAAACATAACCAATTATCATACACTAACAATATACAAAAACAGCATACACCACTGTCATACAAACATGCATTAATAGTACACACCATTATCATACATTAACATTATACATTTAACAGTATACACCATTCTCATACAATACATTTATTCCCCAACAGTATACACTGTTATCACAGGCTAACCTCATACACTAACAATATCCACTAGGGGCGCAACGGATCAAAAAACTCACGGCTCGGATCGTATCACGGATTTGAGTCACGGGTCGGATCACTTTTCGGATCAACGAAAAAAAAAAGACAAGACAAATATAACTTTGTCCTCCATTTATTTTATAAAACACTTCTGCTCATTAAATAAAAAATAAAAACTTAAATTATATAAAGACAAATTAAAGTGCAATTTAAGGCATGATACCTTCTTTTTTTAAACATGGAACATGAATGAAAAACAACTTAAAGTGCACTAAGCCATGATACTTCATGATACCTTCTGTTTAAAAATGGAGTGATTTAGAAACTAGCCTATGTCCACATCATCAAAAAAGAAGAAAAGAAAGAAAGCAAAGCATACCTCTGCTTATAATTTTAAATTATTTTTCAAAAAGATAAGGATGTCTACATTGTCTGGGGAGAGTGTACACCTTTTTGCAGTCACCCCTGCAGTAGAGAATACCCTCTCGCTAGGCACTGAAGTGCCAGGCACAGCGAGATAGCATCTTGCCATCTTGGCAATGTGGGGGTATTTACACTCATTGCTTTTCCACCATGTCAGTGGACCACCATCCACTGGAATGCCGCATTTATAAACTTAAATAGCCATTGAACAGCACATATTTGCATGAATTCGATTCAACCTTTTTTTTCCCAGCAGTGCAACCTAATTTATTTTAAGATTGCACTTCATCAAAATGTTTCCAAAAGAATAGGCTACTTTTGCGGTGAAGCGCAGCTGCACTCTATGCCACAAAGGGATAATAATGTAGGCTTTTAAATTAGCTACTAACGCTCTTGCGTCAAAGCGTTGGTAATTGAATGATTTAGTAAATTGGCTTTTAGAGCATTGTGAAAGTTCACCTCACGGTATGCATTTAAAGTCAATTCAAATGCAAGCTATGCATCAAACTTTTTATGGGGTCAAAATCAAAATCATTTATGGGGTCTTTATAGTCCGGCTTCTGGGAAAGTTGTACGGAGGCTACAATATGAGATTGTATAAACAACAATTATCCAGTTGATCATAAACAAAATATTAACCTTGTCTAAACATCTTCAGCAGCATTTGCTACTTAATATTCTACTAGAATGTAGAATTTCAAAAAATTCTGTTAATTGCCGTTTATGCGATCTCATTGTAGCCCTCCACTGACGCAAAGCTTTATGTTTTAATCATCAATGGTAATTGGTAAAGTATCTTGTCAGTAGCCTACGTGCTCTGTTATTTAATTCAACTAACTGTCCCATTCTAAATTAGAAACAGGTTGAGGGTTAACCTGCATTATGGTAATGTTACTGGCTGTAGATAGTTTTATTTTTACGAAAGCAAACTTAACACTCAGACCTCAGTTGGCAAAACTGCATTTAATAGAAAATTTTCTTAGGCGTATCAAGCAGGACACAGACAGAAAAAATGTATATGCCATTTTGTGAGCGACATGAATTCAGAAGCTTCTAAAGACGTTGCCATTTTATGTCACAATTAACGTGGATGGGGAAATGCTTGATAATTGTGATGAACAATGCAAGATGAGGGGAGCGGGACAGTAATTCAACCGACTGATTCTTGCATCTGAACGAATTAACACCAAGTTGCTAATTGGGAAACGTAAATGGGAACAGGTTTTGCGAAGGTATGGTGAAAGCAGGGCTAGGTAATCCTCCGATGGCAAGTCCAGGGTGCAAGAGTTTAAAAATCAGCTAAAACGCTATGATGAGAGATGGAGTTTGGACAAGGTTTTTTTTTTTGTAATTCTTTAGATTATTAGCATTCTTTCAATTTAACATTGTAGCGCAGTTACGTCTGTCAGCTCTTCTCTATCACTTCAGAATCATTATTGGCAACAGGCTAAATTGCTTGATTGTCATTTGGAGCATATTATACAGGAGCAGATTTAGGGTTGGCCAGTTGAGCCTTAAAAGGTGATGGATGCTGCCCAACCTCGCCGACAATTAGAGGAGTTCTAATCTGAATTATCTTCCCGGAAGCACTTCAAATGATTGTCGTTTATTTCAGACCGCTTGTATGTTTCAAGAAGAAATGGGACGCAACTGTGTACACACACCCCATAGCGGCAAGTTGTCTCATTTCGCTTTACGATCATCGCAATTCGATAACGTCACACCCCCAGCACAACCTTTTTTTTCCATCAACCAATCTGCGGATCATGTGCGTACCGAACCGTGAAGAGGGATCCGTACGGATTACAGATCAACGATGATCCGTTGCACCACTAATATCCACTATTATCATACACTGACAAACACTATACATCATACACTAACATTATACCCTAACTGTACCCGCACATATTGCATATGAACATGACACAATAACATGGTAACATTATACATTGACAGCATACGCCAGTGGTCTCCAGCCCTGTTCCTAAAGAGCTACCATGCAGTAAGATGTTAAAGTACGCACCATCATCATTCAGTAACATTAAACCCTAACAGTATTCCCTATTATCATGCACTAACAGTGTATCCAAACAGTATGCACAATTTTTACACCTTAACATTAAACAAGAAATACAATAACATTATACCCAAACATTATACGTTATTATCATAAACTAACATTATATCCTAAAAGTAAATGCAATTCTCATACCCTAACATACCCTAATAATACTATTATCATGAACTAGGATTACACAATAATAGACACTAACATTGACAATATACAGCATACACCTAGTATACACTGTTATCATACACTAGCATTATACAAAAACATAGGCTCTGTCTCATTTGCAAGGAGGCTTCCTTTCACCTCCGTACCTAGTTAGGACCCCTCTTTATTCAGAACCATTCGATAAAAAGGTTACATGAAAAGAAACACTCTAACTAGGAAGCATCACATGACTGGCACAGTTTATATTGCAGCGCGGTGTCAGCCGTTTCCATGGGAAACGTTAACGTTAGCTTTCTGTCAGTCCAGTTCTTGTAGCTTCAACGCTTCGAAAACACTGGCGCAAGTTTTTAATTCAACGTCATTTCCCACAAAAGAGCCAATATTCGAAATCTACGCAGTCAATTTCTCGCTTAAAAAATGATCTGAAGCGAATTTTGAGATGAAACAATATGTGAACTTGATCAAATACCCACTGTTGCCGTCCTTCGTCTGTGATCAATACAGCGAATCCCCAGCTTGTTGCAAGGCATTTTGGGATTTCCTTCGCTGTGAAGGAACCACTTGATGTTTCTTTAAAATTTCGCTGCAATGAGGTATATGTTTCCTATGCTTCCAACTGAGATGAGACAGTCCTAAGCGGCTATATTTCCTAAAAATGCCACCTACTTAGGATGCTTCCTTGCAAATAGACAGAGCCACACACTGACATTGAACACATACAGTATACACCACTATCATACACTATTATCATAAACTAGTATTACACAATATACACTAACATTGAACATATACAGTATACACCAGTATCATCCACTATTATCACACAATAACGTTACACAATAACAAACACTAACATTGAACATAAACACTGAACATATTCTGTATACACTAATGTCATACACAATTATAATACACTAGCATAATACAATAACATACACTAACATTGAACAGAGACAGTATAAACCAATTCATGAACTATTATCATACACTAGCATTACACAATAACATATGCTAACATTGAACAAATACAGTATACACCAATATCATAAACAATTTTCATATACTAGAATTACACGATAACATACACTAACTACAGTATATATCAATATCATGCACTATTATCATACACTAGCATTACACAATACCGTTTACTAACATTGAACACATACAGTATACACCAATATCATAAACAATTTTCATATACTAGAATTACAAAACAACATACATTAACAGAGAAAACATATAGTATTTATCAATATCATACACTATTATCATACACTAGCATTCCACAATAGCATACACAAACATTGAACACATACATTATACACCAATATCATTCACTATTATCATACACAAGCATTACACAATAGCATACACTAACATTGAACATAAACATTATACACCAAAATCATACACCATTATCATAAACTAGCATTACACAATAACATACACTAACATTGAACACGTACAGTATACACCAATATTCACCATTATCATACACAAGCATTACACAATAGCATACACTAACACTGAACATAAACATTATACACCAAAATATACACCACTATCATAAACTAGCATTACACAATAACATACACAAACATTGAACACATACATTAGACACCAATATCATTCACTATTATCACACACAAGCATTACACAATAGCATACACTAACATTGAACATAAACATCATACACCAAAATCATACACCACTATCATAAACTAGCATTACACAATAACATACATTAACATTGAACACGTACAGTATACACCAATAACACACACTATCATACACTAGCCTTACAGAATAACATGCACTAGTATTATAAAATAGCATACACCAAAATTGAAAACATACAGTATACACTAATATCATACACAATTAGCATACACTAGCATTACACAATAAGATAGACTAACACGCTCAGGCTCCCGCTACAGCCCCTAATACCTCCTCACCATCTGTTTGGCACAGCCCCCAGCCCCACCCTCCTTCCCATCACCGCTCTCCCAGCGCTGTACCTCCAAAGTGAACTTTCTTCCTGGACCTCGGAGCCTCTTCCGTTTGCTCCAGCTTGCTACTCTCCACACAGTTCACTGCGTTTTCGCAGACAGACGGGGGCTCCATTTCTGCCGAGGCGAAAAGATTGCCGCCTCCCCCACCACCACCACCCTGCCTCCTCCACCCCTCAAACTGCTACGCCAGCTGATGAAACGCCGCCAGAAAGTTTTGCGCGAACCAAGACCGGAGAGTTAGCGTCCATCGCGAGTGGCGCTGAAGCCGAGCGTGTGGACCGGGCTGTGCAAAATCCTGCTCGAGCTCTCTCCTTAGCGCCGTGCACAGAAAGAGAGAGAGAGAGACAGAGAGAGAGAGGAAAAAGTGTAAAAAGAGGGAGAAAAAAATCTCATATCATGCCAAGGCCCACTCCATAGCAACCGGGTTGTACAGTGTAGAGAATGTTTCCATGGAAATGCATCAATCAGGAAGGTCCATGAGTGTTGCGCTGAAAGGTTTCTGAGCGAGCGGAACGATTACGCATGCCAGGATCGACCAACCGGGGAGCGAGAAAATGTCATCTTACAGCTCATGACCAACGCACCGCTAATTCTTAGGGCTTGGCTATTTTAGGAGGCTTGGCATGTTTTTCATGAAGGACATCGACGCTCATTCTTATGGCTTCCTCTCATGTGCAGCCTTGTCTTCATTCGAAGGACTGCAAAATTATTTTAAGGCTCAAAAACAGCAGGGAGAACTGAGCAAAGAATAGGGCTGAAAACATGTTTTAATGGCAGTATTTGGTTTAGTATAGAGAGACAGTTACGAGATGTTGGTTAAGAAAATCAAGAGCCACTGCAATCATTAGAAAATACTCAATACCTTGCACAAGGGATTTCAGTCAAACATCACGACCTGGACGAGTCTTTTCATCGTTTTGATTCCCTTACTCACATTTTACAGTGAAGTAACTTCTTCGCACTGCATGAGGAGACTGTCTGTCAGTGCTGTGTGTGTGCATGTGTGAGAACAGGTACGGAAATATGATGCATGCCCTACGGCCCCTGCGTGTTTCTGTGTTCGTGTGTGTGTGTGTGTGTGTGTGTGTGTGGATGGTCTAGTTAGAAATCAGCGCTCTAAGGAAGGGATGAGTGTGTGAGTAATCTAGGAAATTCACAGAAGCAGGGAAGCAAATTACATAGCGAAGAGTGTGTGTGTGCACGTATACATGTTTGAGAGAGAGACTGGTGGACGGGAGATGAAGTGTAAGAGGTGAAGTGTCTCGAAATGAACCAGCAGGGAGAGAGTGAAAGAGTGTGTGTGTTTGAGAGATAGACACAGTGAGAGAGTGAGTAGAGCGCTTCCAGCAGAGAGAGAGAGAGAGAGAGAGAGAGAGAGAGTGTTCAGCACAGCCTCTCTCCTCCTACACACTCCCTCATAGCAGGCTCTCGTCCACATTTCTCAACTCCCCACCCCTCCACCCCTCCCCGCTTCCAAGAACGTCTCCCAAATCCCAGAACGTGCATGTGCTTCCACGACACACACACACACACACACACACACACACACACACACTCTCTCTCTCTCTCTCTCTCTCTCTGTCTCTCTCTCTCCCTGCTGGTTCATTTGAAAACACTTCACTTCTTACACTTCATCTACCTCTTGCCTGTCTCTCTCAAACAAGTACGAGCACACACATGCAAGCGCACACAGAAACATACACGCGCATGCGCACACACACACGCACACACACACACACATGCGAACACACTGCACGTACACAAACACACACAAATACACGCACGCATACATGCACACATCACACCGCTGCTAACACAGAGAAGAGAGCACAGTCTATGAAATCTGGAGTGTGTGTACTTGTGTATGTGTGTCAGTGCATAAGAACAGGCGTGAGAACAGCAGACAGTGCTAATTGGAGGACTGGTCTGGAGAGTCTGCCCACAGACCAGCGAGGAGATGTAGCGGAGCAGGGGTCATGTGACACACACAGAGGGGCCAGTGCTCCACAGGGGCCCTGCTCTGGGCCCCAACACCTCACTCCCTGCGGCCACAATTCTGCCCCCTCTTTTTTCTGGACAAAAAACCCTGTCATTTCCACAGCATTTATAGTAATTGATAGCATCAGTCTTTAAACTATCAGTGATTTCGTTTACAAAGTGGTTTCATGCCTACAGTCACCAACATCGTAAACATAAAGGAAAGACATTTGGACTTAGTTTTTCATGAGATGGTCTCTTTGAGCCGTCGTATTCACATGTCTGTCTCCATGTTTAATTAAATGGTGATCATAAGTGATAATCTTTTACCGAGCCACGTCAAGGACAATTTCCTGTCTTGATTTGACAGACACTTATTTATTGATTGACAATGATTGATTGATTGATTGATTGATTGATTGATTGATTGATTAAGGAACACTTTAAGCTGCATTCAGGCCAGCCTCGGGCGCCTATGAAGCCAGGAGGGATGGGAAATTCAGCGAAAACACACACATGCACCCACTCACAAACACACGCTCACTGCTACCGTAAAAACACACACATGCACCCACTCACAAACACACGCTCACTGCTACCGTAAAAACACACGCATGCACCCACTACAAACACACGCTCACTGCTGCCATAAAAACACACATATGCACCCACTCACAAACACACGCTCACTGCTACCGTAAAAACACACACATGCACCCACTCACAAACACACGCTCACTGCTACCGTAAAAACACACGCATGCACCCACTCACAAACACACGCTCACTGCTACCGTAAAAACACACACGCACCCACTCACAAACTCACGCTCACTGCTACCGTAAAAACACACACATGCACCCACTCACAAACACACGCTCACTGCTACCGTAAAAACACACACATGCAAACATTCACAAACACACGCTCACTGCTACCGTAAAAACACATGCATGTACACACTCACAAACACATGCTCACTGCTACCGTAAAAACACACACACATACACTCATAAACAGACAATCGTTGCGTCCCTTAAAACCGAGTCATAATTCAGCAAATTTGGAGCGGCCGTCTGCAACCCTTGTAATTTAATTCAGCCGCTGATGGATTAGCCATTTGCCGAGGCGCATCGATTAGCCGCGCGCTTTATCGAGGGAAGGGACGGAGAGACCCCAAACTGTGGAGAACATCGCCATAGCATACCCTCCCTCCGACCCACCGCCAGCTCTGCTGCGGCTCACTGACTCACTACCACGCACAGCCGGCCAACCAAATGCACCGCTCATCCCTGGGAACACGCCCCCCCCTCCGCCTGGTCAGGCCAGCGGGAACACAAACCGCGCCACTACACGGGCAGGTGGTCAACAAAATTTCCCAGCCACTCTGGACTTTCATTTTTTCACGGCAGCTGAATGTTTGTGTTGCTGATATAAATTAAGGGGTAGATGAATCATTCTCTTTCGCTGGAATTTTACGCCAATCAGATTGAACATAACTGGAATTTTTCCCTCACTTAGTTATGAAAAATAATCTGCTGACCCGTTGAGCGTTACGCCAGATGAGCCCAGTCTCATCCTGACGTGTCATATATTGACGATACCTGACCAAGCGTCGATATACGAGGCAAAAAGTCGCTTTTAGCGTACTTTATTGACGCCAGTTTAAAACAAACCCAGCCCCCTAACCCCTACCCCCTAACCCTTAACCCGAACCCTAACCCTAACCCTCAAATAATGACGCCAAAAGCTTCCTTCTGCCTCGTACGCTTGGTCAGGTAGCGTCAATATATGACGAGTCCGGATGAGAATGTGTTGGCCTGACGGAAGCAGGCATAACTTTCACAGGCAAAAAACACTCAAAATGCCTGCAATCTCTCACAGCAAAATCCAGAGAATAGGAAAAGAAATGATTTTCAAGTATCAAATGCAATCTGGTAAGCCCTCTTTGAATTGTGATATAACACTGGGATGAGCTGCCTTTAATCCTACAGCTACATTGCGTACCCAGTGTTACTGATGCATCGAAGCAGACAGCGAGAGTGCCTGTTGTTCCTAATCGTTTTTCATATTCATTGAACACGTTCTGCGCTCAACATGCGATGATTTCTGATTCATTTCTCAGACTTCCTCTGTTTCGCTTGTCTCTCTCCGCTCCTCCTCTAACACTCAAATTTGCAAAGCTAAAGAGGCGGCACTTAGCAGAGCCGAGTAGGCCTGTTTAACAAGCGCTGTATTATACAAACAGATTAAAGCCATTTCTACAGACAAGCATGCAGCATGATAATACTCCAATCTACTTTTGCTAGAGAAGCCTTAATTAAATCCCCACTTTCAGACACCTGTTACAACAGACGTGACTAATCACTGTCAGATAAGAAACACAATTCTCACCCCAGACAGCAGAGCTCTCGATGGTCATGGAAATTTAATCGGCAAGAAGGCCGTGACATCATCAGAACCTATTATGTCATAGTTCTCGGTCCGCTGAGAAGGGACACTGCCAACCTCAATTCCAACTCACATCCTGATTAGCATTCATTTGGCTGACTTAGTCATAAAGGGAATTCTTCAGAAGTGCTAGCGTCACGCTACTCATTCAGTGTCAAGTCATTCACACAGGAGCAATTAAATTTAATCCATTTCCTTGAGAGCGGGAGAATATTCTAGCACTCGCTCCTATCATCTTTTGAGCCCACTAGAGTTCTCAGGACCTCAGCATCTCACTCCACTCCAAACCTGATCAGATCTCCGCGTCCTTCTGCGATGGAGCTGCACTTGACATCAAATAGTACAAGAAGAGGAATAAAGATCTTGTGCTGGTGAAACAGCGTGCCACAGCATGATAGCACAGCACTACAGAGAAATGATTTTCTGAATGCCATGGTCTTGCGGAACATCGTTTAACCCTTTGATTGGGAGATTCTCAGTATTACTACTGTGATTAACGGTAGTGATTGTTACATCATCATCCGCGCAGTTCTTCGTTTGTCGTAGTTCTCATTAATATTCAGTGTAGAACACTGTTAATCGCATATTTCTGCCCTTTCATCTCAAATGGCAACAGTGTTCATCAATCATATTACCTTAAAGCCTTTCCGTTTTTACAACCTTTTCATTCCAATGGATTCAAGGGTTTCTGGTAAAACGTTCAAGAATGACTTGTCACTGTGCGCAGCAAATGCATTCAGCTACACCATACAGACAAAAGTATTGGGACACCTGGCCATTACATCTGCAGGAACTTTCTAAATCCATAGGCATTAATTCAGAGTTGGTCCCTCCCGTGCAGCTATAACAGCATCCACTCTTCTGAGAAGGCTTTCCACAAGATTTTTGAGTGATTCTGCACGAATTTTTGCCTATTCATCCAGAAGAGCATGTCTGAGGTCAGGCAATCGTATCAAATGAGGCCTAGCTCACAATCTCCATTCTAGTTCATCCCAAAGGTGTTTGAAGGGATTGAGGATTAGGGCTCTGTGCAGGCCAGTCAAGATCTTCCACACCAAACCTTGTCTTTATGGACCCTCCTTTGTGCATTGGGGCACAGTCATGCTGGAACAGAGAAGGCCCTTCCCCAAACTGTTCCCACAAAGTTGGAAGCATAGAATTGTCCAAAATGTCTTGGTGTGCTGAAGTATTAAGATTTCGCTATACTGGAACTAAGGGGCCAATCCCAACCCCTGAAAAACAACCCCATACCATAATCCTTCCTCCACCAAACTTTACAGGTGGCACAATGCAGTCAGGCAGGTAATGTTATCCTGGCATCTGCCAAACCCAGACTCGTCTATCAGACCTCCAGACAGAGAACAGTGATTCCTCTCTCCACAGAACACTTTTCCACAGCTCCAGAGTCCAGTGGCGGCTTGCTTTACGCAACTCCATCCAACACTTGCCATTGTGCTTGGTGATGTGAGGCTTGCATGCAGCTGCTTGGGCATGGAAACCCGTTCCATGCAGCTCCTGGCGCACAGTTTTTGTGCTGATGGCAAAGGAAGATAGGGACTCTGTATGTGAGTCAACCAGGTGTTTGCGATTTTTACGCACTATGCACCTCAGCACTCGGTGACTCCGCTCTATGACCTCTCGTGGTCTGCCGCTATGTGGCTGGATAGCTATTATTCCTAAACACTTCCACTTTTCAATAGCTCCACTTACAGTTGACCATAGAATATCTAGTATGGTAAGAAATTTCACAAACTGGCTTCTTGCGAAGCTGGCATCCCATGACAGTACCACACTTGAATTCACTGAGCTCTCAGGAACGACCCGTTCCTTCTCAAATGTTTGTAAATGCATACTGCATAGCTAGATGCTTGGGTTTATACACCTGTGGCAATGGGTCTGAATTAAACAACTGAGTTCAGAGATTAAGAGGTGTGTCCCAATACAGTTGTCCATACAGTGTATCATGGTCACGGTACCCTAATAGCACTAAATACAATCAGAGCACAGGAGCTAAGGTCAGTCCATATTAGAGTCCAGCTTAGACCAGCCCAGCTGTCCAAACCGTATAGGGTTTGCTCAAAGTCTCAAAGCTCTGGAGGTGATGTGACACAAGTGAACAGCATTTAGGTGCTCTACAGCATGTTTGTGCTGACTATAACAGCACCGCGACAGGGCAGCACCCAAAGCTGGCCCAGCCAGAGGCCAGAGAAAAGCCCGAGGGGGAGGAGAGTCACAGAGAGAGAAGCGATGGGGCCGACACGGCCAGAACTTGATTTCATTTCGACCCGAGGAACGGCTCAAATGAGCGCAGGCCAGCACAGGAGGCACTGCTTTCGAGACAAGTGCAGAGACACGCACAGAGCTTGCAGTGAGAACCTGCAGCCTCGCTCAACAGAGCAACACAATACTCGGGATTAAGTCATCGGCCCTGACTCCAGTTTACAGGCAGACAATGGGGACAAGATGGGCTTCTGTAGAGTCACGCGTTGGAACGATGCCTCCAAAATGGCTCTGCTGAGAATGGCATTTGTCGGTTTTTTTAATACTTTCGGGGCCTTTCCGCCTGAGAAGGCCGGATATGTGCACACAGACAGAGAGAGGCAGCGAGAGACTACTTTCACTTCTCTGGCCCCGCTCCCGGCCCGGGGTAAAGCCCGGCTCCCAGAGGACCCCGATACGCTCCAGCTATGGAGCAGAGCTCCTGTCAACACACTGAAACAAAGGCCCTCCGAACGCCCCATCGGGGCTGTCTCTGTGTGCTGTGGGCTAGAGCTCAGAACACAAAGGCCTCATCGCTGTTCCATTTGCATACTGACATTTGAAGACCAGAGCAAACTGCCCTGCATCAGTGTCAGTCTCACACAATGGGTGCTACCCTTGAGATATTTCATTTTCTGAAGCCAGATCAAGACAATGAGGGGTTCAATCAAGCCGGCCCATCGTACCGCTGTGCACAACATGCCTGAAATAAACAGGATATAATACAAGATAAATATTCATCCATCTGCTGTGAATACTGTATCCTGGAATGAAAAAAGCTTCACTCGTTAAAAATTCTGCTTGATTGAACATTGTCTTCCAGCTAATGCTTTGCCATTTTCTTCCAACTTTGAAACTGTATTTAAGGAGAAGGAGAAGAAGAGGAAGAAGGAGAAGAAGAAGAAGAAGAAGAGGAAGAAGGAGGAGGAGGAGAAGAAGGAGAAGGAAGAGGAGGAGGAGGAGAAGAAGGAGAAGAAGAAGAAGAAGAAGAAGAAGAGGAGGAGGAGGAGGAGAGGAGGAGGAGGAGAAGAAGAAGAAGAAGAAGAAGAAGAAGGAGGAGGAGGAGGAGGAGAAGGAGAAGAAGGAGAATCAGAAGAAGATATTTGCATAACCCGTTTTTACACACCAAAACATGCCTACTGTACAGAGTGAGAGACTACTGACACAGTTAACAATGAAGCTACTATTGATAGTGGTGAGGACTTACAACTCGACTCTTATTGGATAGCACAAATACCTACATAGAGGAGCTGCTGATATCATAGTATCCACACTTCCTGTGGTGAGGTATGCATTTCCTGTTGTATGGAGGATTTCTCCAAAGGGGAGCTGAGGATGTCAGCAGGACTTGGGCAGAACTTTGTTCCTCTCTAGGGTGGAGTACCTACATGCGACCCGGATACAAGGGCAAAACCACAGGACAGACTACAGAGCATGCTTGATTAAACCAGCTTGCCGTCTCTGCAGAAATGTCATCAAGCGCCACGGATTCTCCAGCCAATAACTTTCACATCATTCTGTCTGCGACCTGCGTGCTCTCCATTGCTATATTTATTCTGCATCTTCACATGATTTGGTTAAAACCTGCTTAAGGCGTCCCAGTTCACTTCCTCCCAAATGGCCGCTGCCGTACAGACCAGCGAGATGAGCGGTAAAGTGGAACACTTTATAGAACATTAAAAACAGCTACAAAGCTAAAAAAGGAGAGATAATAAGGAAACACACTTTAATAACACAGGGAGAGAACAGGGTGCCTTAAGGACAAGTCAGGAGGTGCAGATTTGGCGGCGGTTTTGGTCAGCGAGTGAGCAATTGGCGGAAGTGAGTGCGTGCGCGGGAGTGCGTGTGAGCAGGGTGGGCGGAAGTGTGACCGCCGAGGGACAGTAGCGACCTGGCGTTACCGCGGCAACCCCGCCGAGCGGAGATCAGGACATTTTTGAGCCTCTGTCCACCACAGCAAAATTATGGCGCGCTATTAAATTAAACAAACAGCATCAGCGGTAGGAAATAATATCTGTAATCTTATTGTGAGGATGTAGCTTCCCTTTGGTACCAGCGGCTGAGACAGCAACACAGACCCTGAAATGATGATAAATGTCCAGGTGCCCGATGCTCCCAAGTTAAATTTATGAGTATTAATTACATTTCAGCTGCTGACGAAGCTTTGTTCACCAATTCTTAACTTAATCACCGCCCTTAACGTCTTGTTCATAAAGAGGTATCTTTGCTCTAGCTGAGCAAGACTCAATGGACAAATTCAGCCTTTATTTTTGAAAATTCTTTGTTCACAGCCTCTCCTTGCGCTAGTTTATTAACACTTAGAGCGCTAAATGTAGCTATTGCTGCTCAGTGATGTCAGATATCAAATCAAAGCTGTTGAAAACCTGTCATGCGGCAAATAATTTGAAAGAGCTTCCGCAGGGGAGCTCATTTAAACAAGTCGCAATATGATAGGTTTTCAAAAGCACAAGATAATTAAATTTATATTTTTAAAAAATGTATTCCAGCGCTCTAAGGGTTAAATCATATCGTTTGGAGAGGGGAGGGAGTTTGGTTCACATGCTATGGCTTCAAGTGACGATCAAACTCGACCCGAACCGTGTGAATATACAAGCGTCTTTGGCTCTAATGTGTACAACATGGCAGGAAAAAATAACTGCCCACCATGGCTTCAAAAAGCTCTTCGCCCGCCAATGAAATGTCACCTTAGTGATGTAACGGTCACTTTGTCCTTTTTACTACAGCCTAAGGCATAACGGGTCTACCTTATTCCCATTTCATCCTACTTTTTAGTACTTTTTTTCCCCCCATCTAATTTTTTTTTTTTTTTTTTTTCTTGTTTCATTCAATTTCCCAGCTTTATTATATGGTGTTTTTGTCCTTCTTGCACAGGGAGGTATGTTGGGCTGACAATAGTTGCATGAAAAGCACAATAAAAATGCATTTTATCATAACTATTATTACTTTGTGAAGTCGAAAACCAGGCCTTGACCCATAATCTCAATCATCGTGATGACCAGAATATGAATTGCTTCCTTACATTACATAACATTACTTTATATTACAGTACTGACATTTTGCATATGATCTTATCTGGAGTGATGTTCAACACTGAGTACATTTATTGGGACCAAAGCCCTTTAGGGAAGTAACAATCTAAGAGCCAGCGGAAGGTAACCTAAAGAACAAAACGAAACATTAAACTTTATAGTGCTGAAGCAAATTAAAAAAAAATATTAATTCAGTCATCTTGTGCTGTTGAAAACCTATCATGTGGCAACTTGTTAAAAAGAGCTCCCCTGCAGGAGCTCTTTTAAAGAAGTCGCCACATGATAGGTTTTCAACAGCTTTGATTTTGCTATCTTACATCATTGAGGAACAATAGCTGCATTTAAATCTCAAAGGGTTAACACAATCCATGCAGATTGAGCACTAAGCAAGTAAAACTAGAGTCAGCTTGAGAACTTCATCGCAGCTGCTAAATGAGGTCATGAAGAGAGGCTGAGCCGAGTTTAGCCGAGAGGTGAGTTTATAGACGGCGCTTGAAGGTGATGAGAGTCTCTGCTGTACAGACCTCAGCAGGGAGATCATTCCTCCCCGTCGGAGTCAGAAAAGACAGCAGACGTGACCAGGAAGTGCAGGTATGCGCTAAGGACCGTGCTGTGAGAATGTAACCCAGGCCAGGCAGCAGGGCCTCCACTGTCCTGCTGGGGTGATGTAGATGATTCATGTGCCGTCTGAAGGAGACCAGCCACCTCCCAGAGAAGGCCCCCCCGTCCTCTAGACCATGCAAGGCCCCTTACTGGACAGCACCAGAGCGTGAAGACACAAAATAGGTTGAATATGTGAGATAGATCCACCCCCACAGGGAAGTGATTTCACGGGGGGGGGTCAGAGGAGGAAATGGGGGTCCAATCACCTCTCTTCTCACCTCCTATCCAAGCTCTGAGCTCCGCCCACCAGGGACACATTGAAAAGAATCTTTCATTTCAATTTTATTTGTATAGTGCTTTTCACAGAAGGATTTTCACAGTTAAAATGGGCATTGCCCTGCTTGATCCCCAAAAAAACAAATGGGATTTTAAAAAAACTCTAAGAAGAGGAAAAACTTGTCATACAGCAGTGAGAAAAACCCCCAATGAGAGGAAATCTCAGGAGGAACCCGGCTATGGTGGGGGAGCCCATTGAAGTATGATTAGAAGCAGTAGCGTCTGTAGCTCCAGGATGTGGCCAGGCGTGGGGTCGGGGTGGAACCGGATCAGAACCACCGCAGCCAGCACCCACACGGTGAGGGACAGGGGTTGATTGGGCCATAGATTGAGGGGAAGAGGGGGTAAAGGATCCCCAGAGAAAGACAAAATGGAGGAGTTTAGGCACTGTATAAATCAACAGCACCCTGAAACAAGGAAAGGAGGAGAAGATGGGGGTAATCAGAGAACCAGGAATTCAGGAAAAGGAATGCGCTTAGAAGCGGTGGCAGTCACAGCTGTGACAAATACGTGGGGAATGGTGAATCCAAAGCACAGCAGATTATACGTCTTCCATTGTGAAAAGATTAATCCACACGAGTTTCCTTGCTCAAGACATCTTTCAGAAATTCCTTCCTCCTCTGACCGGACTCTTTGCGGACGTATAGGATTCTCAGGATAGGAACCTCCTGAATGATGGCAGCTGTTAGTCCACTTCCAAGTTGAGAGAAGGAAAAGAAGGAGGGAGAAATAACCCGTCTCGATGAGCCGAAGGTCTCTCAGGTGCGCTCACAGGCTTATTGGTATATTACACACTCACTGAGAAAGGTACCACACTGAAAACAGCCTGTCATACACAGAGCACAAAAAATACATCACAATGCTGTTGGTCGCAATGCAAAACACCTCCATGTCACAGCAAAACTAGAATCGCTGTAATGTCACCCGAATCTGATCTGCTGGGATGTTTTCAACTGGAAAATAAATTGGTACTCGACAACGTTCCGCTGTAAATAAAAGTGCTGTAAAGACAAGTTGTTAGCGCATTGACTTAAGCAAGCGTAGCAGCACACAGCACCCATTCTGAAACAGCAAAACAGCCAGCGCCTGCCAGGCCTCTCCTCCAGCACTTACCGAGAGGGCCATAAATATTTGGACAGTTACACAATGGCCTCAAATTTCTACAAAGTTCACACATCATGGACGTTTGCACAATCAAATCAAAACTGAAAGCCTAAACATTCATTTCACTGTGGGTATGCCAACATTGCACAAATTGTGTAGCCCTTTAAAATTTTGTCACCGCCAAATCCTTCTCAGACCTCCCAATCTATGCCAGAGAGGCCAACAGCCTACAGACACTGTAGAGTCTGCCAGTTTTTATGGTTATTCAGCACGGTATTGATCAAAGTATTTGACTGCACAGTAAACGCACCTCACCTGGTTTTTGGCACTAAAAAGGTTGGTGAAAACAGAAACCAACACACTGTGCAACTATCCAGGACCTGGGGCGCATCGAAATTTTCCAGAGACCATGGCACTTCCCTTGAAAACGAGCATGACCTGGAAATAGTCTAGCTGGCAGCCATGACAAGGAGCGTCCGAATGGTCTACTTCATGAAGGAAAGAAGGCAATTTGCGCCTTCATTGCTTTCTTCCAGCAAGGAAACACAGGACCAACCATGGAAGGAAAGACAGATTGAACACGGACCACAAACCTTTGCAGCTGTAGCGACTGCTTATGTCATTCTTGTCACAAAGCTTTCTAATAAATTGTGAATGCCATCTTTGCCATTGAGTTTATGACATATTGCAGGATTGGACATCCAATTTTTCTTACGCGTATACCAAGGGACTTATAAAATCTCCTTGTAACTTTCACTTGACCTGTATGACGTGTTCTAGTGAAGTCAAAGAACAGTGCCAAGAAAAAGGCCACCTATTTAAAACAACTCAAAATTGGCCACCGCTGGTCTAAGCTCTAATTGTCTGCTGGACTGTGGCTCAGTACCTAAGCACACTTCCAGGGGGAGCCACTCCCTCTCCCTGCAGGATCTCACACTTACGCGGCCTGTCCTCGTTCGGTTTGGAGGGGATCTCTTCCACGCAGTCTGCAGGGAACCAGCCCACATGCCCACGAGAGCTACCTTCCCAGAATCCCCCCTCTCCGATGCTCAGAACTGGAAGAGAAGAGATGGAGCGGGAGAGAGGGAGAAAGACAGGAGGGAGGGAGAGAAAGAGAGACAATGTGAAATCTTTTAAATCCATTTCAAAGTTTGATGATGTCCTTTTCTCTCGTGATCAGTACAGTGCACAGTATTCCTTCACCAATCACTACAGCCTACATTAGGTCTGGGCTCCGCCTCTCTCTTCCAAAACAGTCCAGCCAAATTCCGCCATTTTCACCTCACAGCCCACCAATTGCAATGCAGAAATTGAAGAGCCTGTGCTAAAAGTACTCAAGTCTCATTTTCACACACCATGCAGTAAGGATGGGAAAATGTCTTATGTATACAAAAGTCCACTGCCTCGATTTTCTCAAAAAATGGACATTTTGTGATTTACATACTTTTAGCACTAGGGTTTTTAATTTCTTTACAGCACAATCCCAATTATCACAAAGTAGTACTTTCGGTCAAAAAAAAACACCCATAGGGTGTTTCACAAAATCTTCAGAAAAAAAGTCAAGTCGCATACATTTTTTCCTGATTTTATTTCATTTTGTCAGCACAATGTCCCTTACAGTCTAACAATAGACAGGCATTTAGAAGAGTATTCAGCACTGGGGAGGGTCCAGTCTCCCCTACAGAGAGCACAAATCTCCCATGCAGAACTCAGAGATAACTGGGGCTTCGCTCGTGGCCAGGAGGCATAATCTGTGGCCCCATCTCTCCGCCATCTGGTGAGCAAGATCGCACAGACCTAGAGGTGTCAGAGAGGAGCTCAGCTGACTCACGAGCCGCGAGCAGCGTCGTTTACGCAGCGGGAGAGCTCTACCGCGTGCGGCCGATGCGCTACAAGCAGGGCCCATCCGCTTAATCCATAAACCTCGCCCTATGCGGTTAATGCGCCACACTGCGAGTCCATAGCGTGCTTCCAGTATTAAATGTGTTTAATCACCCATAATTGAATGGTTAAAGATTTTCTGATGTGTGCTCTGTAGAACAAGAGCTCACAATCACTCTGCACAACAGCGCATGTTTGTATGAAGCGGGCACTGCACAGCAAGCCTGATAGGCATTCAGTATGCATTGCAAAATGGGATGCTTAATTATTCATTCTGCACCGGACAATAGGACGCTTAAGTCTTTAAAGTGCACTTTACATTAGGTACTATTATGGATTACACTTCAAAATCACGGATTAACACTTCAAGTGCCATAATTCCGTACCTCCATGCAGAAATAAATTATCTTTACCTCATGACGGGGTAGCCTATTTTGCGAGCTAACCATCTATCGCCTGAAGTTACTGATACATTAGCATTAAACAGGACTTTTTAGGACCACTTAGCTGTTCTGACACTCTGATATTGGCAAAGTGTGTCAGCTAGCTCCTGAGAGAGTTCATAATAGCACATTAAAAATAGCAAATAAGCGATATCAGTCAACTGTTTGCAGTATCGTTCTGCAAATGAATGAAAATTGATATAAGAAATATTTGAAATATTTAGCATGGACAGCGCGACTAAACGTAAAAGCATTTAATAAGGACAGTGCAAGAAAAAACACTCAGTATCGACTGCACAACAGGACATATAATATGGACAATGCAACATAATACACTCAGTATGGACTATACCGCAGGGATATATAGGAATTTAGAGTGGACTTCGTAAAACTACGCACTTTGTATGGACAATACAACAGGTATGAGCATTTAATATGGCCAATGCAGCATAATACACTTGATCTGGACTGCACAACAGGATACAGGCATTTAGTATGGACTTAAGGCAAGGCAACAGGTGTGGTCATTTAGCACAAACTTTGCAACATGATACACTTAATACTGACAGCACAAGTGAACAAAGAAGTGTTTAGTATGGACACTGCAATGCATTTACTATGGACTGGACAATGGCATGTAGGCATTTATAATGGACATTGCTGCATAGTACTCTGAATACAAGAGACCATAAAGTGCGCACCATAATTCACTGGACAGGGACACATTTTTTATTTTGGTTTTGTATTCCAGTACTAGTCTGAAAGGACACGATGACAATGAGGTTGAAGCGCAGACTGTCATCCCGAATTTGAGGATTTTTTCCTGGACAGCACCTTTTTACCCCATTTTAAGGAGCATCAAAAAATACTGGACAGTTTAACAGAACGTAGAATAAAGTAATCATATTTAACCATTAGCCAGATATCCTTTGAGTGCAGGGACTGCTTGTAGTCTGTGACACATAGACATCCCCAGATACAGAGTATCGTTCCTTTCGCAGTATTTCTGCCTTCAGTCTCATCTTCAGCATGTAAAGTGCTGCTCAACTGGATTCAGAGCTAGTTATCGACTCAGCCAACAAAAGCAAAACAAAAGAAAATGTTTCGCTGTCCAATTAAATATATTGGCATTTATTATAGACTTTCAACATAACACATTTAATAAGGAATGCAAAAGAGGACATCGAGGCGGTTTGTATGGAGTAAGCAACAATATGCACCAAGTATGGACTGCACAACACAGTACATAAAGACATTTAGTATGGACTTACCATACTACAATTAATTTTGACAGTACAACACAGGACATAGACATTTAACATGGACCAAGCAACATAATGCACTTAGTGTGGACTGCACAAACAAGGACATAGAGGCATTCAGTATGAACACAATAATTTTCACTGCATCACCCTTGACATACAGGTGTTTGGTATGGACCCAGCAACATAAAACTCATAGTATGGACTGCACAGTGCAGGAGATGATGGCATTTAGTATGGACAGTGCATCATAATACACTTGCCACGGGTGGCACCAGGCAGAACACATCCATCAGTATCGCAGGCGGCCTTCAGAAGCAGGAAGCAGCAGGTTGCTGGGCTCGGACGCACAGGCCAGGGGGACTCACCTTTGACCCTGTCATTCTTGTACAGGGTGATCTCTCCTTCGCCCTGGGGCTGGTAGGATCGCACCACCACGAAGTGCCTCCCCGGGACGGCACTGTACAGCTTGCGTTTGGGCCCCGGCAGGTCCTCACGGTTGGCATTGGGACTGCAGGAGGAACAGAGCACAGCCTTGTTTAGAGTTAGTCAGGAAATACACAAAAATGGAAGTAAGCGAGTTTTTCATGATTACCCTCTTTGTGATCATACTTAATGAGAGAAAGGCCTTTTTAGTCTTTGAAGGAACCCTACTGAAGTTCTGTAAATCTCCCAGTATACATGATTGTGTTGTAAATGGAATGGCTATATCAACCCTTGGAGCGCTGAAATAATTTTTAAAAAAATGTAAATTATCTTGTGCTGTTGAAAACCTATCATGCGGCGACTTGTTAAAAAGAGCTCCCCTGTGGCACAAGTCGCCACATGATAGGTTTTCAACAGTCTTGAGTTCCATATCTTACGTCATTGAGCAACAATTGCTGCTTTTAGCGCTTTAAGGATTAATGCAGTTCATTACTTCCTTAGGTATGCCAAACCCGAACTCTTAAATTTTAAAGCAGTCCCAGAGTATATGAAGCAGTCTTCACTCAGCAGCACCACACCATAAGCATTTACGGCCATCCGTTATTCTCATTTTGTACAGCTGTGATAGTGTAATAGACTCTATTTGGTATTTTTACAATACGGCCAGCTGGGGGCGCTGTTCTCCCGTGCTGTGATCTGTGGCTTTATTACTGACGATTCCATATTTTGTAAGTAACTTGTGTTCAGTTGATTAGACCAAACAGGGGACCAATATCCCCAGGGGGCTGTGGGGTTAAGGGCCCAGTTCAGCAGGCTAACAGATGGACTGATATTACGGGGGATGCCAAAATGCTTGAACCAACGCTCACAACCACTTCCCAGCCAACCATCGCAGCCACTAGCCTATAAAGCTCCGGACATCACGTGACTCCATTTAATTACGCCTCCATTTAGGCAGGAAAGCCTACGCGAAAATGAATGGCGCTAGCGCCAATTTCAAGCCATCAGAGTTCACTGTTCACTAGATCAAAAGAAATTGAGCTATATAATTCAAAACTTAATAGGTTAAACATTATTGACCCTTGTAATGCCTCAGGTGCACTTTTCACAAGTACTGAGTCAGCCGGATCAGACAATGTTCCAGACCTGCACTGCCCTACAAAGGATAAGTGCAGTAACTACAAAACAATTTAAGATGTTAAAAATGGCTTCAGAATTAGTTTGCTGTCCCAACAAAGGAGTAGCTGGCACATCTATGGTAGATAATGTGGTAGATAAACCAATCAATTACCTGATCAACTTTCCCCTGTCCTACTCCAGAGTCTCTCAAAGCATACAAGAGCTTGGAGGGATACAAGTGGACGTAATCTGGCCTGGTGATGAATAGGGCCCGCGTCCACAGGAAACCTTTTTTGCGCTGGCACCGTCTATTTTTAATACAAATACTATGAAGTTCAGCACTGACAGCGCTCAACGTCCTCGGTGCACAAAACTCAATCAGCACAGAATTTTTCCTGCGGCACTTTCGCATGGAAATAGTTAAGCTTTCTTAACATCGCCGGGCTCATCAATCACTTCTCTCTCACCGACAAATCAAAATCGAAAATTGGGAGGGACTTACAATATCAGCAGCAGTTGGAGAAACTTTTGCTGCTGCCACAGTCGTGTTTCTAATCAATTAGCCAGCAATAGTTACGATTTGCTTACTGTTCCCCATTTAGGGACACTAGGTTTGCTGACAAGATCGTCAGTATTAATGTTTCTGCACCTGTAGAGCCCAACTCTGTAATTGCTTTGGTTCTCATTTATTTTTATCTGGGTAGCTACGTTTCTCAAAGCATCATTGCGGAGCTACATAAGCAACTTGGCTTCACAGTTTGAACCATAATGGATTTATTCGCTTCCATTCCACTTTTGGGAAATGAACATTCATTACTTGCTACAATTATTCGCAATTTATTTTCTTTTAATTAGAAAATCATCGCATTCACAACAATGCACAGCGGAAACGCTGAGGGAGTTTTTGTAACTTTTAGCAAAGATCAGCGCTAGAGAGCAGCGCTCTGCTGTGATCGTGGGCGCTTCCAGCTCTGATAGCACTGCCTGAGGACACAGGTCTTGAGTGTCTCTTCATCACAGCCACGTAGGCATCAGCAACAGAGCAGAATAATGCAACCAGCTATTCACTGTGCTTCACGTGAATGTTAACCAGCTTGTGTCATCACCACATTATCACAGTTTAAATGAATGCCTATTTGGCATCACCTCATACATAAAATTATTCATTTTTCATGAATATAGTCGGCAAGGTTTGCCGCTTGCCGTACACCTGCCAGTCTTTTTAACCGTGCACTCACCTGCCAATATGGCCATTTTTGATTGTTACATGCAACACCTGAGACAGGGCGGGAGTGTGTGTGTGTGTGTGTGTGTGGGAATGGAGGTAGCATGGGGATTGTGGTCAAGATCAATATTGGACCAGGGTATTTGCGGTTACGATCACTATCTGAACCATTCCTGGACCACATGGTGACAGAAAAGCCCCAGTAAAAAAAAAACAGAACCCGGAGGTGGGGGGTGTTTGCGACCGTGATGCTAATTCATTACAAATGAACAGCAGTTATATAACAGGACATTATTCAGTATGGCAGGACCGCACTGTTCCTGCACAGTGAAAACACAACCTGGGACACCAGAAAGTTAAGATGAAACCAGGAATCTGGCTGCTCTGGGGAAGAGGGTGAGATTCGGAGGAGGTGTGTAAAGTTGCATTTCAGACATGGATGGAGGGAAACTGAGACATTAAAACAAAACAAAATAAACATTTGATGCAAATGAAGTCATTAGCTTATCATTTCCAACTGCTAAAGATAATGACAGAACCCTGATGTCAATCATAACAGTCTTTGCAGATTAAGTGGCTGTCTGACTGAAAATAATTCCACAGAATGCAGGGACAGAGCTCCCCCTAATGGTCATTAGAGGTTATGCACAGCCACAATTCCTCATTTGCATGTTATAACATGCAGTACCAGGGCTGTCAAATCTGATAAAATATGGGCTGGAGTAGGCGTAGTTATTTTGCATCCGGTCAGCACCATGACAGCTGATTCAATTAAGTAATTAAGGTCATCATTCAAGTGCTTGATAAATGTTATCAGCACTGAACCAAAATGCTCTGAACTAAAATTAAATCCTGCATCCACACTGGCCCTTTTCGGATAAAACTGAAGGCCCCTGCTCTTTAAATGACTGTTGACAGAGGACAAAAGTTCCGGGTTAAAGTAATTTTGTGCCAGACAAAGCAACTGGAGTCAGATACACAAATTAAGCGTGGATGGTGTTCCTTGGTACCTATTCTTCAGACACGTCACATGTAGCTGAGTCCTATGCACTCAAACCAATCACTTCCAAGTCATGGAATTAAGCTCCTACAACCAAAACAGCCCACAGCAGGCCCAAAGCACCACACAGTTACTAGGTGTTATGCTGGGATCATATGGTGGATGATCCACAGTAAAATGGACATTCTTGAAGAGTTAAGGGAGAAAAAAAAAATCAGGACATCGAAGTACTACAAAGAAACGGCCCGTTGCTATGGTGATATCTCTCCATGATTGTTCAGTCCATTTTCATCATGGAAATGGAAAAAGATGAGTGTTCTTGGTGGAGCTCTTCAATAGATTGGCAAAGAACAATTTCTTTTATCCATTTTGTGTTGATGTGTCATGTCGAGCAATTCAAGCAAAGTTAGACACTCTGCCCTCCGTAACATCCAGACATGAGAGCTTACTGTCATTTATCGCCGAATATTTCCACCAACAAGGACTTCAGGGTGATGTTGTGCAAAAGTTCAGGCAATGTGACCAGTACGGTCTTTAAGAGGGAAGTAATGTGAAGGAAAATGTTTGTGAATGTCAGGCGTGCATAAATAAGCTAATCAGCAGTTGGTAACACCGTAGCTGGAAAGTTAAGACCAGCTATTCATACAATGCAAATGTACTTCCAGACTTTCCAGCACAGACATGATAGTGATGGGAAAAAAATAACAGGATGTGTCATCAATGCAACTTCCCCTTCATTGTGCCCTGCCACATAGGACATAGGACTGTAGAGCAGAGGTCAGAGAGCAGAGTTCATCAGCCCTGGTCCTGCAGATCTGCCATCGGTTTTCATTGTAACCTTCATCTGGCACATCTGACTTAACTAATAAGCAGCTAAACTGGATCTCTAGCTTTTGTGTGAGGTAAAGCTTGCCAGGGAAACCCCAGGATATAAATCTCCACGAGCAGGGTCAGTGCCCTCTGCTGTAGAGTACACCGCAGGATTCATCCACTCACTGTCCTCCAGGTTCCAGATCTGCAGGTTTTCCACCCTCCCTTTACTTGGAAGTCAGGTGTAAACACAGTCTGGCCAATCAGAAGCACTCACTGTTCAGTTTATCGGCAAATTACAAGGGCAAAAAAAAAAAAAAAAAAACCAGGGCTGGATTTGATGTCCAGATTTGGCAATCCCTGGTATTGGGGTATGCACTGAGCAAGGGTCGCTCCAAGAGGCTGAAAGCTCTATAAATGACTCACAGATCTTGTGCATGTTGCTGCTCGTATGTAATATGTAATGCAGGCCATTCAGGGAGCAGCAAAGAGGAGAGGAAGGGCCGATCAAATAAATAATGAAGCGCATGGACCGTTAAGCCCCTGCTCCCGATACGACACTGCCCTATCCGGCTATCAGAGTGCAGTGCTGCACGGTCCGCAGCAGTATCAAACCCGGACTGTGTCTAAATCATAATCGCCCTCTCTCTGCACAGTCAACACTAGCGACTGCCGTGGTGAGAGCCAGCAAACGCGACAGAGGACTATCCAGAGTCTACAGACTGATGGACAGTAAAAAGGCATCTTACCACACCGACAACTAATGCACAAAAGAGTGCTGCATCATTTTATTCTTTTACCAAAACTGTGGGCTGTTGTATTTAGGAAAAAGAACAGAGAGAGGGCAGCCTGGAACCTAACTGGCAGAATGAGCTCAATGCTAGCGACACTGGCTGCGACAGTGCTATGAATAACACTGCGATGTGACTATTTTTAATCCGGAGAGTTGGAGGTACAGCAGATAACACGGAATAATCACCTCCGCGCTCCGATAGCAGCACCCCTAAACAAGTCCGCCGGCACATTCTCACTGCATTCAGGTCATGATGTACGATTCACAGGGTGCATCATTATTTAAACCCAAGAACAAAAATGATCTAACTCCATATTTGTCTTCTTTTTAAGTTCTAATCTTAACCCTTAGCACACGATCAATGATCTAAGATATCAAAATCAGATGCTGTTGATAATCTATCATGTGGAAACTTGTTTAAAAGAGCTCCCGCAGGAAGCTAAATTACTTAAGGACATTCAAAAAATGACATTAACCTCAGTCGCTGTAATCCACGTGATGGTGATAAGCCTGAATGAGGGAAAGAATGGAGTGAGATAGAGTGAAAGATGTTGTCATTCTCAGTGACGTGCCGTCGGAGGTAAGTTAGGGGAGGCAGAATCCTCACCGTTAAACAAACGATAACCCCCTATTACTTTGCTTGATTAGCAATCAGAGGATTGATTACGTAATGTGCTAAGACAAATCGGCAGAGTCACGGGCCAATTTCAGTTTCCACGGAATTATTGCCCAGTGCATCAAACTTGAAATGCTCACGACACAGCAAATTTGCTCATATTTGCTTACAGAAAGCTAGCGCAATGCCATTAACAAATATTAAAACCTTTCTTATGCCACGTTCAATGCTTGGGCAATATGTTTACGATAATGTTTTCCCCCTTACATATGCACTTTTTAATGCCATTCAAAAAACAGGGAGTTAATTTCAGTCTTCTGTCATAATACAATAAACAGAAGGTTAAAACGATACAGGGAATTACGGAGAGAGTTGAGATTTTTTCTGATTAATTATTAAGATTTCCATCCTTGCAGTCTCGAATCAAAGCATATACATTAATTAATCTTTTTGTCACTATTACCTCTTAATCATTACAGGCTACATATAGGCTAGGTCTTAATTGTTCGGTAAAATAAGTAAAACTGACAATCAGGCATAGTACGTGGAAACAGGTTGTCAAAATCCAGCGATAGAAGGTGAAGTCACTGCCTCCCCTGATAGCACGTCCCTAGTCTCTCTCCATCTGCACCCTCTGAGTCAGCATCCTCATCGCCGGCGATCTTACTGGCCTCAGTGACAGGAGCCGCAACCAAGCTGTTAGCCAATCAGGAAATAAACGCATCGCACAGACCGCCAGAATTTGGCGAGTGACACTTTTTGCTTTTTCCCGCTTCACCATGTTATATTTGAAACCAGCGGGCATGCAGTTTCAGGAGAGACTGCTGGCTTTTTGTGTATGTTTACATGTATACTTTGTGCAACTCACAGGAATTTTTGACATTTATATATATTGTCAAAGTCCAAATACTAATGGACTGAGCTGTAAGCGCTAAAGTTCAGTTTTAACACATCCATTAAGCAGTTGTGGCTCATTAATAACAGTAATAATAATGATAGAAACATGTACCCGATGTACAGAGTGTCTGACTAGCTAACCGTATGACGATGGCCATAGCAACCGATTCAGTAACTAGGGACACTGTCCCATTTTTACCGCGCTTCCCTGTGCCATTTATAATAGATTTGCGTCGGAGCATCACTGGCCCGATGCAACTGGCTAAAATGGTGGCCAATTAAAGCCCCACGCTGTGGAGCGGAGCGTGATTTCACTGGAGACGTGTGTGCGCTGCACGGTAGCCTGGACTGACGATGGGGTTAGCCTGTTTTGACATTGAGGGTCCGCAGGGTTGGGAAATGAGGGCTGCCCTTCACTGCGTCTGTTTTTTATTTTTTTCTTTTGTTTTGTTTTTCTACAGTAACTAACTGTTCCCATGACTATGGAGACACAACCACTGAGCCACGCTGGACTGATCCCAGAGATTCACTTATACACACATACAAACAAACCCCTCCACACCACCCACACACACACACACACACACACACACACACACACGCTCTCTAACACGTGTACACATGCATGAACAAACACACAAACTAACGCAAATTTTCACGCTCAAACCACACACAAACTCAGATAACCACAGGCATGGACACACACACTCAAACACACACACACACGCACACTCAGGCACATGCTCTAACAGACTGGTACACAGTGTAATCCAGTCCAATCACAAGACCACAGACTCATGATGACCCCTGACCCTTGATCTCTCTGCTAAAGTCAGATTTAATCCCGACAGTAGACACAGAGCTGCAGACTCAATCAGCAGTGTTTACAGGTTTAAACCAGCCACTGCCACAGAGCACGCACTCCTACTGACCACATGCTGGCACTGACTGACAGCTACAGACACACAGCAGCCTGCCAGCCTAAAGCAGCTATGCACACTGTACAGTACTCAGCAGGGACAACACATTTAACCATTGTACACACACACACACACGCACACTTGCACAGTGATCTGCAAGCATAAAGCAACTTTGCTCACTGTACAGTACATCACAGGTTCACATTTCACGTTTGTACACACGCACATATATAAAGACACACACACACACACACATACACACAGTACATGCGCACCCATACACACACACACGCGCGCGCGCACGCGCTCACATTACATGCAAACGCACACATTATATGCGCGCGCACACACACACACACACATCACATACAGACACACATACACACACACACACGCACTGCATGCACACACAAACACACACACACACACACACACACACACACTACATGCACACTCACGCACAGGCACCGGATGTGGAAAGTTTAAGGCAGTGTTCCCCAGCCCCCCTCCCCAGGGAGCACCAGATACAGGTGTTTGTTGTGTTCCTCCTTAAACACACCTCATGCAGCTGATCATGGGCTTGTACACATAACACACACCTGGATCCGACTGCTGTGCTCTAGGGAGAGGCCAGGGAATCACTGCTCTAAGGGTCGGAGAGAGGAAGTCTCACCATATTAATCTTCCCCCTGAACTCAGCCAGCCTGATGACACACATCAGTTCCACCTCTGGACTCAAGAACTGAGCCAATCAGCAAATCCAGGGGGTTCTGGACAAAATACAGGGCTGGACTTACACTTCTTGAAGCTGGATTTTCTACCTCAAGAATGTATATACTCGCAAACACAAACACACTCATTCTTTCCCAATCCCCACACACTCCAGCATAGGTATGTGAGCGGAGCGGACAGCGGTGCGGCAGGGAGTTGGGGGGGGGTCTCGGATCTCCGGCTGCTTTCCAGGACTCGGCCGAGTCATTAAAGTCATCAGGATTATGTAACGAGATCCCAAGGAGAGCAGGAGATTACGGGCGGAGCGTACGGCACAGCGCGTCCCGTCGATACGAGCCCTGCTGCTGTTGCACCTCGCACGCACGCGGCGAACTGCAGCCGCACATCCCGAAACCTCACAGCTGCGATGAGAACTCCAGCTAAGGCCTGTTAACAATAATCCAAGCATTTCTGACACTTCTAGCTGGTCGCACCTACTCTGTTTATGGGCTAAGATAGTTTAGCTGGTACAGTAAGCTGGTGTTCAAGATGGTGGACCAGCTGACTGTACATGCTGGCCAGCAGAAACAGCGCAAACCGTTTCAGCTGGAATTTTCAGCAGGAAGGAGAGGACAGGGGGTAACAGGGCTCAGATAAACTCCGACAGGAGAGAGAAGAGCACACGTGAAAACCTGCGAACTTCATCTCGCCACGCCAGAAGAGGGAGGGAGCTGATTTGTCGGAACTATTTTTTTCTGCCGGTAAACAGTCACTGTACAGATTTATCAGGTACAAATGACGATGTGTGATAATTGCCCACAAACTATCACTAAAAGAAAAGGAATTCACTAATTTGTATTGCCATCATTCCACACTGGCAAAGGCAAGGCCATTTAGTCTGCTTCGTAGAAGATGTGTTTGTAATTAACAGGCCGAGTGCTGCTTTATCAGCACAAAGCCAAAAGAGTTTAATACACCGTGTCATGGCAAATCCGTGAGTAATTTTACTTCTCCAAACCACAGGACCAGCACTAAAACACGCTACGTCACAGCCAAACAGTCCACATATCCTGTTACACCGCATGTGTACAACAGACCTGGGTCAATCATGCGGTGAAGTTTTAGGGCTCTATCTTTCACACTGCCTTACCCGTTGCCACTACCCGCAACCCGTGAATTACGCATTTAGCAGCTTCCACTATCCCTAAACGATATCTTGCGGCCACACTACCCGCTATGCATTATGCTGAATCCTTTATTTGCGCCTGGAGGTGTGCCCGTGGGCGTGTTTATGCGCTTTCCCTACAATTGCTATCTTGACCACACACGTTAGGGAAAGCGCATAGCGGGTCCTAAAACCACCCGCTACCCGGATTTGGGCTTTCACAAGAGCGCTATGCACTAGCACTCAGCAACGGAAATTTTTTTTTCCAGCAAGAGCGGCATTTCAGAACTCTTTTGCGAATGAAGGTAATTTCCGCGACAAATATGTACACCTGTTTTTGCAGCACAGTCACGCAACTTGCTGTAAAAAAATAGACAGCTGTCCGATTGGAAAATGTGAACGGACGAAACCACGTACTTGTCCCCAGAATTACCTTCATTCGCTGAAGAGTTCTGAATGCCACTCTCGCTTGGGGAAAAAAAGTTGCGTCGCTGAGTGCCAGTGCATATACGTAATTTTATTTTTCTAAAATGGGATTTTGTTCTATGCTTCATTTCAGACGGAGAGGGGAGTTGGAAGTGCATGGCGAAAACGCATTTTTTTTTTTTTCTTTTTTTTTTTAAGTTTCCATCACAGAAGGGGTAAGCTTGATTTTTTTTTTTTTTTTTTACTACATACCAAACATTAAACAATATGTCAATGTCAAATAATAATAATAATAATAATAATAATAATACAATTCATGATTAACTTAACAAAAACAGATCCTCCCCTGACTGGATTTGACCTCATGCACGGGCAATTTAACTTCGTCAACGGAGAAACGTGGCGACCTTCCTCTCTCCATCACGGATTTCGGTTTGAGGATTTGGGATAGTGCAGCCTGCTCCGAAAAGCAGTGGCACCTGGTACACTGATTGGTTTAACTGGCGTAACGCCCAAACCACGCCTATGCATAATATAACGGGTAGCGCTGGTGTCTTAGGGATATAGGCAGGTGTGCAAGATAGCAACTTTCGCGGGGGACCGCCTCTTTCGCAATGCTAAATCCCCAAATAACGGGTTTAGGGACTCTGGCGTAAGATAGGGCCCTTAGACTCAAATGCTTGTCTGCGCTCCACTGATCGTGCCTGGTGCCACTGAGCAGACTGCGAGAACCAGAAGGCTGGTTTAGCACTTTGTGAGAGAATTTCGTTTGGTTCCACAATACCAGAGATCAGTAAAGCAGAGAAAAGCATTTGAATTTAATGCAAAGGAAAGGGTTTCCACTTTTATATAAATGCACGATGGCGAAGGGAAAACACTTCACACGGTGCTAGAGCGGATCTGCATGTAATTACGAACCCAAACCACCACACACACATGCTGGACCTGGGCTCAAACGATTTTTGCTTCCAATGTAAATGCTTTTCTATGTCTTTCTGATCTCGCTTGGTGTGTTGGAGTCGCTCGGAGACGCTCCAGTGTAGGGTTTACCCTTCGTGGGATTATTAACCCCCCACGAAGTGGAGTGTGGGATATTGCAATGGAGCTCGTCCGTTCATCCACCTGAAAAAAGTGAGGACAAGTTTTCTCTGAAACAACTTTAAGTAAATAAATAAAATTTTGTGTGTGTGCGCGCGCACATGTGTGTGTGCTCCTAGTTATGGCCTCGATTGAGTTTGAAAACAAGATTCAACAGAGTTGAGGGATATTGATGACAATGTCGACATGTTTAATTAGTTCCAACACACTAGATAAGATCAGTAAGGCATGAAAAATCTGAACCCAAATGCAGTATTGTAATTGAGCCAGGTCAGCAGTGTATTGAGTAACCAAAACTGTACAACCAGAGCACACTCATGCTGTGCTCGGGCTCTTACCTGACGTGCCGCAGGGCTGGCTGCCTCCGCACGTCGTCTCCGAGCCGGTTGAGGGAGGGGGATCGACTGCGGGGGGCGCGGGAGCCCCGGCCCATGGTCTTCACTGTGCCATTGGGGTTGTTCTGCATCTGCTGGAGCCTGCGGGGGGAGAGGCTGCAGTGGGATGGGACGGCTGACGCCGACACTGTGGGGCCCGGGGCCCAGTCCGGCCCGGCGTTAGCGTTCAGGTTGTTGTCGCTGTTGGAGCGCAGCAGCAGCCGCGGGGGGGCGAGTGTGCTCAGGGGGGGGCACCCCGACGCCGGCCCGAGTACACCGGGGCCTCTCGAAAAGGCACTGCGCCGGGGAGAGGGGGAGAGAGGGAGAGAGAGAGAGGGAGAGGGGAGAGAGAGGGAGAGTGTGGGGAGAGAGAGAGAGGGTGTGAGGGGGAGAGAGAGGGAAAGAGAGAGAGACAGAGAGAGAGGGTGTGAGGGGGAGAGCGAGAGGGAGAGAAAGAGACAGAGATGTAAATCAGATTTTACATTCATTATGACAGTCCTCATGTGGATATGCAGCTTCTGTCACAATACAGTCCATAGACATTTAGACAGTGATGTGTTTCTTCCCTCGGCTGAGTAACAAATCTAAAGGAATTGAGGAGGGTAGGGTGCTGACTTTCAGTGTTAAATCTGGGGTGTTTACAGTAAGCATATGTCAGGTGATCATCTCAGGAACTCCAGCTGCTGCTCTTACAGACAGACACTGTCCGAACGGAGCAGTGAAGTCAGATTGTACCCCGTAACCTGGGACAGAGCCCCTAAGAGAGGAATGAACATAGTTTTATTTGCACCTATTACAAGTTTTCTTCAAAACATGTCACATGGTATTAACTCAAAATCTCTCTGAAAAAACAGCAGGAAAAAAAAAAAAGATGAAGTACTGTACCAAGTTCTTCGAGAGCGTTTACAGTGCCGGAGTTAACCCATAGTGACGGAACAAGGTCACTGTATCATGTGAATAATCACCAGCTCAGCTCTGTACTTTCGTTAGCATTGGGTGTGTGTCCACACAAGAGCACAGGCCCAACGAGGAATTTCGGACAGAGGACAGATATAAAAGGCTACGTCAAATAAAAAATAAGACAAATGTTATTTTGCTTTTATTTTAGGAGAGACAGGTATGCAGTAAATCTTTGCATGACCTTGGCTTGCATCATGACCCAGACAAAAATAGCCAATAATGAGAGGAAAAAACTTCATAAAGGTCGAATGCCTATGCGCAGCATCTGCACACACTGCAAGTCAAGGAATTTATCTTCGTAAACAGTGTTAAAGAGAAGTGTTTAGTTTATGATACAGTGAAAGGTATTCTAAAGCTTGGCTCACAGGTTTAGCCACAAACAGGCTAAACATTTGGTGAAAGACAGCTGGGGCCGGTCACACTTCATTAGAGCGGGATCTGTGTTTCAGAGCGCGCACGTGCTCACTGGGTCAAACGCTCGCCCGAACCTCATGAAATCTTCCAACATAATCAGCGCCAGGAGAGCACATCTCTACTGTGCACTGATTATAAAGCCCAGTCATAAATAACCAGAACATTTTTACTCCCCTCTACACGCTCTACAGCACTCCAGCACTATCAAGAGCGTCTCTAGAGAAAAATGAAGAACAGTCCGGAGTGCAAACTGTATCGCTCACAAAAATCAATAGGCCTGTTTAATCTCCAGGTAAGTGGACTGAAATTGATAAAGTCCCGACCCCACAGATTAATGGTACGGCAGCTTATAGCCTTTCGAATATACACAAGAACTACACAAGCACAGCGCTTTCCAGTCATCCGGGATGATTTTCAGCTCATTGTGTTTTTAATTACTGTGGAATCACTCTATCGCTGCAAATATACCCCGTAAGAAATATTAAGTCAAAGCCCAGTCAGGAGAAATGTGCATTTGAGAGCCAATCACTGAAAGATACACCTAAGCCAATGGCCAATCAGAGCAGCATAAACATCTGCATTCAGTCTGAAGAGGCAGAACGTTCCCAAAGACTGTTGCCTTAGTGTTGGATATTGTCTTTATATGTTGTCTGAATTCAGGAAAAAGTTAACTAGCATTTATTGGCAGATATTACTGAATAGCCAAGCCTACTCAGATGCATATATAAATTACATTTAGTACATAAATGTCCATGCAACTGATAATTGCAGTTTGATTGTCTATTAGTGGGCAATTTGTGATGACCTTGTGGTAAATCACCTTTAGGACTCACAAGCATCGAATAAAGGGATAGATAATGAGGAAGGATTTCAAATGCAGATGGGAATTTCGAATATAAGGATCTCTATACAGACACAGTCTATAATGATAATTCTGTAAAAATGAATCTTACATAAACCTATTCATTAGTGAAAGACAGGGTGCAGCATAAGTAAAGCAGGCCTTCTGCTCACATACTTCCTTCTAAATTCCTGTTATTTTAGGTATATTCTGCACTGAACTTGAGATATATGCTCACACAATCTAACACATGCTTAATTAGTTTCAATTAACTCGTTGAGACTGACAGTTTGGCATTGAGCTTTTGGTTACACAACTGCGTTAGGTCACAGCGAAGAATGCACAGAACCGTCTGTTTTTGCTGTAAAGTCAAGCAATTTGATCTAATGGAAAAGCACTTAAACCTCAACTGGAACCATCAATGTACTGTTAATGATATTATACCATTAATGTACTTTTAATGAAGCCTTGTATTGGTGGATTTGATTCATTAAGACGCGTTCAGATCATTGCCAGCCAATGAGGCAGGCTTCGCGCCAGCAAGGTGACCGCGGTCACAGCGTTCTCTGGCGACTTAGCGGCTCGGTCACATGACTGTGCTTTGACAGTATCATTGGCACTGTTCTACAGCACATTAGCGGTGTTGGTTGACTGCTGAGAACAAGAGAAGCACCTGACATCACACGTTTCAGAGGGTGAACATCTCCCAATCCGCCTGTTCCTGAAATAAAGCAGAAACTGTACAAGCCAGCATTATGCCCAGGCATTAGATCTGAGAGAATTTTCTCCACCATGAAAGAAGTCAGATATAATTTCATTGGTCGGCCAAAATCAAGATTAGTGTATTTTTTTTTCTTTTTTTTTTTGTTGTTGTTGATCACAATGATGTCAGATCTGCCCTGCACACAGGCAATTTTATCTCTCTTGTACTTCAAATGCCAGAGGCGCTAACAGCTGACGAGCTAATGTTCAGACAGTGTTTCTCCTCATTAGACTCAGTAATACAGAGAGTTTGCATACAGTAAGGTGTGGGAGTTACAAGCCTTCTCAGAAGTCATTGTCCGAAGCCTGTATTTTATGTGTGTGCAAGTGTGTATGTCTCAATTGGCTGTGTTTATGTGCATGAGCATGTGTGGTTGGGGGAGAAGGGTTGCGTGTATTTGTGCGTGTGTGTGTGTGTGTGTGTGTGTGTTTGTGTGTTTGCGCACCTCTACAGGCTGTGTATATGTGCAAGTATGATTGGGGGAGAAGGTGTGTGTGTGTGTGTGTTTTTGTGTGCATCTCTACAGGCTGTGTTTATTAGCATGTGTGCCGGGGCATTTTGGCAGTGTTGTCGCACACCTGTGTACCAAATGCACAAAGCAGAAAAAAATACATGACATAGATATACAGACAAACACACATCCTTATACTTATATCCTTCTAAGGACATAACATTGACTACCATTCATTCTTTGAGTGTCTCTACAGCCTCTCCCTAATCTTAACAATAAGCAACACATGCCTAACCCAAACCTATCCCCAATTCGAACCTTACCCCTAATCTTAACTAATAAGTCACAACTTGCATTTGTCTTTGTGAAGACAGGTGAAAATGTCCTCACTTCCCACTAATGTCCCCACACTGAAGGAGGAAATGTTCTCTAGTCCTCACCGTGCAGTAAGCACACTCACACAGGCACACACACAGCTAGCAAAATTCACTTGATCTAAAGCAGCTAACCAATAGCACCTCGCAGCCAGCAGGAGAGCTCACACTGTTTGCTTCTCAAGGAAGAGGGGAAAGTAGGCGTGGCTAACCAAAGGGGGAGGGGTCCTGAGTGACAGCGGGGATTAAATTAAGCAGAGCTCCTACGAGGCCCCACCCCCTCGCCCTCTCCCTTTCCAGGCACCTAGAGCTCCTTCGCTCCTGAGACACAGCCTTGATCCTGACCACAGCCCAGAGCCCAGCACACAATGCAGGAGGGTAACTACAGGGCTCCTCATAGGACAACAGCTCCACCGAGAGCCCTTCAGCTTCATAATTGGTTCAATCGGCCATTATGTGGCGCCTGATCTGTCCCAGGGTGTAAATATCCTTTACCATTGGGCAGTAAAATAAAGTCATACTCATGTAATCTATGTAGCACTAAGATGCAATCAAGGCAATCCATGTTATAAATCTATTTACCACTATGCAAGACACAGAGATTAGATGGAACACAGCATGGCGTCTGAAAGAAACGGTCTTTATTATTTCAATTCAATAATTCCCTTTCATCCATTTAAGAGCAATATGCACCATAAATAGCAATAGAAAACATCAAAATTTTAGTGAGTGAGATATTGTGCACTGAGCATTTCATTCCCTGCCAACAACTGATGCGACCCTACCGCTTCAATTGCCTGGGTATAACAGGGTGAGAAGACACAGAAATGGTAAACTAAACCATAGACTCATATAGTTCATTTTCCTCCCAGATACAACAATAGACCTATCATCAAATAACTGTCCTGAAGATGATGATTGAATCAAAATTCAGAAATATCTAGATCTACTGCATTAATAACAATCAAAGACCTGCAAAAATCAATTATGCTTGATGAAGAAAATCATTCAGAAAAAAAAAACATTCAAGGACACTTTCGCAAAACAGACAAAGTGAGAATGTTTCATTCAGAGAAAAGATGTTTTCAGTACTACTAGACACAACATAGTTCTACTGGCAGTTTTAACTGCAGAATGCAAGCACCCTCCTTACTTGGGGGAAAAAAGCTATAATATCACTATAAATCTTAAACAATAATAGCAATGTGAATATCGACCCTACAGAATTATGTAATCCGAATAAAGGTCAAAGAATAGTTGTTTCTCCTACCGTCTTTTTTTAAGGCATTCAGTAACGACTTCATGTTATCCTGTTCACCACTTTTTCACTCCAGTTCTCTCATTCTACTGCGCGAAGTCGCCGCGAGACGGGAGAAAAATAGAACTGCAGCGGCAAAGCCCGGGAAAAGTCTTCGGGACAGCCGGGTTGCAGAGAGGTGTAACAGCAGAGAGGTTCGCGGAGCAGCGCACGGTAAAAAGGCGATGCTGGCTGGGCTCTGAGAAACCGGCACCAGGACGACAAAACCCTCCCCACATGATTCCGTCTGTCAGCTGGGAAGAGGGCCGGGGCCGCGCAGAGCGCACCGCGAGCTCACGAGCTTCGCGTCGCTCTTCACACTTGCAGTCATGTGAGCGCTCGCGCCGCTGCAACACTGTGCTCCATCCAAAAATGCAGCGCCGTGCCGTTCGGATACGCTTTGGAGCAGTACGGGCTCCAGCTGGAACGATAGTAACTTGCACTTGTCCCACGTGTTTAGCACCGACATAAATAAACACGAGTGTACTGCTTTTCGTTTCTCCCTCTATCGAAGCAGACCTGAACTAACACAATTACTGTTATTAGGAGGGAGCCAAATCCCTCTCTCTATACGAAACAATACATTATATCGCCATGCGAATTTAAGAAAATTCAAATTAATTTCACACATGTGCGTTACATATTCCTCAGAGAGATGAGCATAATTAGATATAAAATGCATAATTGAGCCTCTGTGGGAATTAATTTATTTAAGAACGTCTTGGAGGTTTTAACCCTTGCTGGCTAAAAAAACAGCTGTACTGGCAACAAACCCGGTGTTGCTAGGCAACCCACGAGAGGATGTCTAAATCTGTCAGAGCCAGTAGCTTTGTTGAAAGGCTTCAAAGCAATCTTCCGCTAGTTATGGCGTAACGTGGGGGTGTTCTGCACCTTACTACCACTACAGCTTAGATGAGAAGAAAGTTGAATTCAGGAAAATGAATGGTTGCGTTCTGGTGGCAGTAGGAACATTATAAATTGAAAAGGGAGCAATATTTTGATAATATGTGACTTGCACAGAAAGCCCTATATATTACTGTTTTGTGCGTTGACAAAGCTTTTAATCAAAGAGTAGTGTGGCATAAATTCCCATGCATAAAGCAGAGAGGTTTCATAAAAATATAATTAACCCTCCCATTATGTTCTGGGTCAATTTGGCTTCAATGTGCCTAAAAACATGGTTCACGTACTTTTTTCAGCTAGATTTTTCCCCTAACTTTACGGGTAAAACGTGAATTTAACGAAAAAAAAAAAAATATATATATATAAAATGTTATGTACTCATCTTGTGAGCATCGGTATTGTTTGGGTCATTTTGACCCCAGGATCAATTATTACATAAAACCGTTTTAATCTCATTTTTGTAGTGTTGCCTAAGACTGTGGGCATATTCAAATTAACTTCTCATTCATTTCAGGTTTGGTCTTATTCATTTTGCTATAATCATGTAAAATCATTGCTTGATGGATGAAGGGAGGATAGGGGAGTTGTGTTTTATTTACTTGGCCATTAAAATGGTCAGTAGAGAGGCATAAATGAGCTAAGAGAAGATTGGGTAACACTTCCAGTTACAAACATCTTAGTTGTACATTGCAGGGATCAAACTGACCTCAAACCAAAAATGGTTTCTTAATATGAACATAGTAGGAGGGTTAAAATGCATTGAATACAATTCAAAATCCATCTAAAAATGTGAGAGAAAAAGGCACCCTTTTTCATCCATCATTTCCACTAAAAGAAGTTCCCCTTAACAGAATTGGATACAGTATGGACCAGGTGAGTTTTAAAAGCACCAGAGTAATACCTGAATATAATACGCACAGACCCACTATTTTCTCTCACCTTTTACAGATTCATTTTCAATATTAGCGAGCTAACAGTGCAAGCCAGGGACAGGAGAAGCCAAAATCAATATATGCATAGAGAAGAGTGCAGCCGGAGGAGTGAGCCAGGCATCCAGTCTCGCTCCACTGTGGGCACACAGTTATTCAGGTGTTCATCTTATCATAAAATCACACTGTTATACTGTAATTAGCTGGATGGCCTAAGATTTAATGTAAAACCAGGAGATCAACTCAATCCAAATAATAATAAATATATAAGGAAACTGAGGTAACAACTAGAACAAGGTAAACCGACGCTCACGGTTCCCCACCTGCCCAATATATATTTATGTAAAGAAATCTCAGCACATGCAGGGAACTCACTACCTAGAGGTGAGGTCACCAACCCTGTTGCTGGAGCTCTACTATCCTGTAGGTTTTCACTCCAACCCAATTTAGCCCACCCGATTCCACCAATTAGCAGCTCCACATGATCGCACCTCATTCAAATTAAGGGTTAAGGTGAAAACCTACTGAACAGTGCATCTCCCAGAATAGGGTTGGGCAGCCCTGCATGAGCTGTTGAATGAGGTGAGGTTTATTAGGGTTATAGTGAGAACATACAGGATGGTAGATCTCCAGGAAGAGGGTGAGTGACCTTTGCCCCGAAGTTTCCCATCAGAGTACCATCTCTTAATGGGGCAGAGATCATTCGGAGATTCTGGTATTTGCTTCTTGTGTATGACAGGTCAGTGATTATTGCTCTACTTATTTACGATATAAATGCAATTTCACTTGCATTACTGCCAAGATGAGGTCAGGCCGTAGTTTATTGAAAGACTGTTTTATGGCATCGAACCAACAAAGAGAGGAGATAGTGTTTTGTGAAGCATATAAGAGAGTTTGGAACCGTTCAGTGGTCTTATTATGGAAAGCATACGTTGAGTAACTGCACAACAGGCACTCAATCAGAACATCCATCCATTATCTGAACGGCTTCCCCCTCACTAGTGTCGTGGGGGAGCTGGAGCCTATCCCAGCTGACTACGGACAAGAGCCAGGAACACACCCTGGACAGCTCACCAATCCATCGCAGGGCGCACACACCATTCACTCACACACTCATACCAACAGGCAGTCTTTGGACTGTGGGAGGAAACCGGAGTACCTGGAGGAAACCCACACATGCACGGAGAGAACATGCAAACTCCACATAGACAGAGAGATCCCAGGCCAGATTCAAACCCACAACCTTCTTGCTGCTAGGCAACAGCACAACCCAGTGTATCGCCGTGACACCCTCAATCAGAACATTTTAACCCCATCTCACTGGCTCCGTTGTTTCATCATGGAAAAAAAGTCTTGGGTCATTTTTGATGAGGGCCCATAAATTCCTATGACCCATGCAACAATTTTAATTTTTTTTCAGACAGACCCTACAGCGCAGACCATATGGCAGCTGGCGTTAATCCCTTAAATGGTCTCAGTGGATTGAAAGGCCACCATATTTCTCCCTGCATAGAGATTCTCATCTCTTTCCCCCTCTGTGAATAGAATGTCAAAAAATACATAAAACATCCTGGGTAAGACTTTTTTTTCATTATAAGATGAAGGACAGAAAGCATGGTACAATAGTCTTGGTGCTGATGGACTGATATCTTCACAAGACCTAACAGAAACTGTATAGGTACGTTTCCACAAGCACATAACCTACATTTAATGAATTCTTATTAAAAAATTACTGTTGTTTCAACTCACATAAACTCTCATGAAAGTAATGGCCTGGGTACTGTTTTAAATTACTTGCTGGAAATATGTCCATTCTAACTCTGTCAATACCCCTCATGTTATCATGTCAATCCTGCAATCTCTGGGAAATTGCATTCTACAGTGGTTTCTGCAAGAGAAGAATCAGTGTAAATGAGCTGACATGAAGAAAAAGGCTTTAAGATTCACATCACAACTGAACACTCAGTCCATCTCTTTTTCTCCTCATAAAGAAAAGAGGCTAAACTCTCTCTTCTCTCTCTCCTTCCCTACCTCCCTTCAACCTCCCTCTCTCTCCATCTCTCCATCTCCATCCTTCCATCCCCCTCTCTCCATTACCCCTGCCCTACCTTTATCCATCTCTCTGTGTATCTCTCCCTCTCTCTCAAATTCAAATTTCAATTCCATTACTGGAATACCTGAAATCCGTGTAAAATACTGCAAGCGCACAACTTTGCCTGCCTCTCTCCTGCACACACACACACACACACACACACACACGCACACAGAACTGTGACATTTTCAAACTCAATACACAACAGTAATCAGTTCATCTCAGCAAGCCCAGTCTTCTAAACAAGGCTCATTAGCACACACCTTTGCTGAAGGTAACTATAATAGGTGTAAACAGCTGCTGAATACAAGCCAAGAATACAGCTCTCAGAAACTCATACCGCATCTTCGCTCCATAAATAAAAAGGATTCAAGACCTGCACCAAGTCACCTTTTTTTTCTACAGCAGACACAAACTGTACCTGTGGGTGTCAATTACTACCCTTTCCCCAATACGCTCTCTTAGTTCTCGTTCGATATTTGCGGCTCCTGTTGCACGTCGATGAGGAATGGGGCAACGCTGCCCCCAACAATCCTCTAATCTACACAAAAGGCGAACCTCGGCAAAGTCTTTCCAAATTAAAAAGGCCCCATTAAACGGCCCTCCGAGGACTGTGCACCGCTGGGTGTTTCTGCATACGCATTAAATACGCGTTAGAAGAAACAGTAGTTTCCGTTGATACACGCCCGAAGCTGAACATCGAGTTCTGCCCTGACCGTCCGGAAAATCTACGGCCAATCATCTGGCAGCGGTGGAAATTTAAGAGTCAGAAAACATACACAAATCTCCCAACGCCCTCCATCAGAACATTTTGACTCCTGTCGCCATAACTATAAAAATGATATGTTGCACAGCAAATAACTGAAGCTTTTTATATTAAAGATGGAGAGAAATATAATTAAAGTGCCCAGAATATGGAATGAGTGCAACTTTATAGCCCAGAAACAAATGTGACGGCCGTACAGGTAGACTGAGCCATGCTAAATCAGTCATTTTACATTTTCTGTTTTCTCAGTGGGTTTCTCAGTATCCGCTGTGTCATACCCTCCACATCAGGCCCAATATAACTTTATCTGGAGGAGCCGCTGTCACACAGATGCTGAAATACAAAATCTGACAATAAACCAGGCCAGAATCCCACATACAGTTATGTACACTTTCTGCACATTACATTTCATTTACTTGACTTGTGCTGTAAACAGACTCTGGCTTTTTTTTTTTTCTTCATCCTTTGATTTTGAGATTTTTCATGAAACGCCACATGAAGACGTGCGTGAAAGGCCCCCTTTTCTGTCCATTTAAGTGATAAGACCGTAGTTCTGTATTTGATATCTCGTCGGTCATCCTGGCCTAGAATTATTAATTAGTCATATGTTTTCTGACAAATCAACAGTCATCATCATCCCCACCATGCAGATGATGGGGATCTAGGAATGACAGTTGTCCAGTCTGACAGTCTGTCCGTCCGTCATGCTTCTGTTCCGGGCCACAGTGTTCCTCCACCAGATATCAGCCATTCTCCTCTTTTCCTCAGCCAGAACCTCTAAACCGTTCAATATTTCTCAACAAAATTTAATAAATGCGTACATCTTATTACCTCCGCCCAACGAAGTTTGAGGAGGTTATGTGATCATTACCGTTTGTCTGTTGGTTGGTTTGTTGGTTTGTTTGTAAGCAGGATTACGCAAAAAGTTATGGATGGATTTTCCTCAAATTTGGTGGAATGATTAAGTATTGTTCTAGGAAGAGGTGACTTGATTTTGGGAGGTCAAGGTCAAAGGTCAAGGTCAAGGGCATGCAAAAGGTCTAAAACACATTAAACTCATATTTGCGCAAAGACTACAGGACTGCATAAACACAGGGGTTGCTTGCTAATACTGGCAAAAATAACACTGACTGCATTGGTGGAGGTACTTGTGCTCTCTGAGCGCAGCTCTAGTTGCGTGGATGTGCCTTTTCATACATCTGTTTGTCCTTCTGTCCATCAATCCATACCTCCTTCATGTTTTGTTTCCAGTCCAGACATCAGCCATCCTGTGGTGAGGTATCTGAGTATTTCATGCTTGTTATGTAAACGAACTCTGCTTTTAAGAATAAAAGCAAGCATACAGATTATTAACCCTTAGAGCACTAAATGCAGCTATCGTTGCTCAAAAATGTAAATATCAAAGTCAAAGCTGTTGAAAACGTATCATGTGGTTACTTGTTTAAAAGTGCTCCCCTGCAGCTCAAGACAATTTAATTTATATTTTTAAAAAATTTATTTCAGCGGTCCAAGGGTTGAGCAATTGCACGTCACACTTCATTAAGATCGCTGAACAGCTTCCATAGTGACGCTAAAATCTGACTGACTTGAGCAGATACCTCATCATACCTACTGTCTGATGCATTACGTTAATCGTTTAAGTGTTCCTTCCGACACATTAATGACGACTGAATCATCTTCAGGCTCCGCTCAATACGAACTGCCCTTGATCCAAGAAAGTCTGTGTCGATCCAAGTTCTTCCTGGACGGCAGCCACTGAAGGTCAATTGCCTGAAACAAGGGACTAGTGTTCCATATAATTTTATGAGGATAATGCGCAGCTTACGTGGGGTGTACATTCTAATGAAGACCTGTCACTCTTCCTAAAGAGCCTTCACTCGCCCGGGAGACCGAATGAATTTAAATACAGCTATTTGATCCTCAGATTGTTGTTTTCCTACATTCGGCGGAAGACTCCCTCTCATTAACATACTGTGTATACATTCAAGTGTATTCCCTGGCAACAAAGTCCCCTCAAATCACCCTCTCAGATACGAGAGAAATACTGAAACAATGAAAATGAAGGGAATTATCCCCAGTGGAATGGATATGTAAAACAGAGATGAAGCTAACTGAGCAGGTAAGCAGTGGTAAAAATTTAGGAATATCAGAGAACAATCACGATTTCAAATGGGGTTTCATGGTGTTCGGTGATCTATATCATACACGATCAAGTCTTTCTGTCTTACAAACCTTTCATAAAAAGGCATGCATTTGGTTTGGTTCTACTGATTTCTTTTTTTTGCTGTGGGATTATATTGGCATTGGGATTAATATAAATGCCCTGGTTGGGGCACAGCTGTCTGTAGACACCCCGCCGTGGCAGTTACTGGGGTAAGAATGGCATGCTAGGTGTCAGTATGCCCATCTGGGCCCATCGACAGCAGGCGCCGCCCCGGGGAGAAACAATCGCCATCAGCTGCGATGCTGCCCTGCTTGATTAAGAGCAGCAGGGAACAGCCTGGTGCTATGCACTGATAATCCCAGGACATCTCCCCCAGAACAGCCAAATGTGTGAGCTTTGCAGCTTTATGTTCTGCACGCGTATGCTACAGTCCTGACAGAACTGTGACCATATGATAGCTATGGGCAGGGATGCCTTAAGGGGGTGAGATAGAGTGTGTGTGCGTGTGTGTGTGTGTGTGTGTTTATGTGTGAGAGAGAAAGAGACAGCAAGAGAGAGAAAGTATGTGGGAGAGAGAGAGATAGAGTGAGAGTGAAAAAGTGTGTGTGAATGTGTGTGTGTGAGAGAGATAGAGCGAGAGTGAAAAAGTGTGTGTGTGTGTGTGTGTGTGTGTGCTCGTGCGGGGGGGGGGGGTGGATAATTCAAAAGGCACTGATTGACAGGTATAGCTGTTGGAGCTTTCAGAAAATATTCACATGATACAATTTTGATAAACAGTCATCAGCAATGTGGAAATTATGACCAAGCAGGTACAGGCAGCAGCTTTAAGAGTGTAATAAGAGCAAAAAACTGCATCCCTTTACAATAATACAGTCTTTAAATTCAGAGAAGATAACACTTATCTCATTTCATGATATTACAATGTCTAAAATCCACCACGATATCAATATAATATCAATATATTGCCCAACTCCAGAACACAATCATTTTTGAGGTGCTGGGGCCAAGTTTGTGATGTATCATGAGACCCTGAAACCACAGGTTGTACCCCAGTCTCAGGGGCCCATGTTTTACAACAGCTCTGAAGTGTCCGAGAGTCCCAAACAACAGCAACATCTGAGAGATATCAAAGGCAATCTCATGGAAAAATTCAGCTCTGTAGGACAATCAAATAATGTTCAGGACCAATGTAAGAGAGCATATCAGAGTTTTACATAAACACCCCAGCCCCCCAGTATGACCAGTCACAACTACAGACCCACCCTGTCACACCAACATCCTCTTATTAACTGGGGAATAGTGTCTGACGAGAAATGAGGCAGGTGTTACCATGGCAACTGAAACCCTCCTTTCCTGGGTGATGTTACGGCCAATTATGGAGGCTAATTATAATGTGCTGCTTATTTTTTTGTCGTCAAGGTTTTGTAAAATATCTCTCTTAACTTCAAAAATATCTCCAGGTGTTTGTACTGAAAACGCCACTTTTTCAGACACCCATAACCCCCTCACATTTTCGCCTAGGAAATTAACAAAAACACTTATACACTTGCATTAAAAACTCTGAAAATACTCTGCTCAGTGGGCAGCTTTCTTTTCAGTTTACCCATAAAACCAGCCATAATAATGGATAAAAACCGCACCAAACCCCCTCACAGGAATGGGCGGATCCTTTACTGAAAGGCCACCCTCCTCCCACGGATTTTCCCCAGCCGTCTAAAACCAGTCATCAGGATCAGTCCCCCATAGCAACCCAGGAAACGTCAAAGGGAGCATCGTTTCGCATACTCGACTAAAGACAAGCCATTTTCTGGTCTTTGCAAAACTCTCGAAAAAGGCTGGAAAAGACCACAAAACATGTGGCATTGCGGGGTCATGCCACACTACAGTTTACAAGAAATTACAAGCCCGCTGATTGACAAGACTCAGAAATGGACAATAATTACCGCTATGTTTTCATGCTCGTGATTCAGAGAAATATTTACGTTGGTGAATGTTCTGACAAAGAGGTATTTAGCAGTTAATATAAACTAATACCTTCTCAGGCTCATGAATGCTTATTTACCGTGAAAAGGAAACTACTCTCAGTACTAACAAGTTTGAAATCCGTCAATAATCAGCATGCCTGTAGAACCCACTGGAAGCTCTATGAACAACTATAGGCCCATTACTTTGACATCTGCCATCATGAAGATATTTGAGCATCTACTGCAGTGGCAACAAACCGTAGTCCATGAGCTCTTCCATCCTGTAGGTTTTCACTTCAATCGTAAGAAAAGCGCACCTTACTCAACAGCCAGAGATCAGCAAACGGCTGCAAATGACTAAAGTCCGTTGTGCTAAATTAGGGTTGGACTATCTCCAGGAACAGGGTTGGTTACCACTGATCTGGTATGTAAACATTTCCCCTATCTTAAGTGACTGTAGACCTCCTCCAGGCTGTCTATCAGTCTGAAGGGCTAAACTGTGAGTAGGCGAATCAATGCATATGCACTGTATCCCTAAGCACCTACAGGTTCCCACGGACTCACACGCCGGTTCTGGCTGCCGATTACAGCGCTGCTTTTATCCAACCTGGACCACTAAGTTGTACTGCTGACCCCTGCAGTTCAAGGGTCATCCATACGGGTTCTCTGGGTTCCCAGTCTTCTGCCCTTCTGTAATCACTCTGCACCAATGACAAAACCTCAGGCTCCAATTTTTAAGTTTGCTGAGAACGCAAAACAGGACGCAAAACTCATCAACAAAGACTACAGCCGACACCAATCCGCTCATCAGTCGACTGATGTCAGTTTTGCAACCAGAATCTGCATTTCTGAAACGGTAGTACTGGCTGTGGACGTTTGCAGTTCGCAAAGAAGAGCTACGGGTCTAAGACTGGTCATTACTGGTCAGGAGTTGGAGCTTGTGGCCATTTTTATATGCCTGGGAATGCCATCTCCTTCTGTAAACGTTAGGACTACGCCATCACCATAATTAAGAGAGCACACGGGCAGTCCTTCAGAAGAAAGCCTACAAGGTTCCGACAGTGTGGAGGCAGGACCCATTGGCCACCAACAGCAGCAACAGAACACTGTCCTTTACTGTAATGGTATGGAACATAAACCTTACTGCTCAGGTGGACAGAGGCAGTGAAACGGGATTTTATTGCCCAGAAGCTCAGAGCTGCTTACAGGACCATAGGTGTTGACCTGTTAGTTGAGTCATCCATGGCACTCAGTATCAGCGGAAAGAACTGAAAATATTTCAGTGACCTCACAAACCCAGCAAACCTCCTGGATCTACTCCACTCTTAGATTTACGATGGCAAAATTCAGTACTGACCTCTTCAGAAACAGCACTTACTCACCGGCAAAACATACAAACACTCTCGGGGACACCATGCCATTGGACAGTGCAATAATCCCAACACTTCACTTCAAGCATAGAAAACACCAGCACTTAAGAGGAGAAAAAACATACAATTAATATTCACATGCGCCCAGTGCTTTATGACTGTGTATAATTTTAATAACTTTTCATCAGCCGTAATGGTGCGTCTCTGCATGTATGTTCGATACACGTTTGCATTTACAATCCCGTGCTCAAGATACAGGGGGAGGGGCCGTTCCATGGAACAGGGATGTCTCTGTATAATTTATGTTCCATGGACGCACAGAGATAAACCACAAGCGACTGCCGAGTTGATGCGGTGATAAAATATTTAATTGGATCAAATTGAATTGAATACGCATGTAATATCTGAATTACAGTTTGGAGTTTCGAGTCGGTAATCTAATGGCAACAATCCTAGCACTGAGCATGATCAGTGGAGGGTCCCCTTTCTGACAGAAGATGACAGAGGATAAATAATTACACCAGTGATGGTGATGGTAATGATACGGCGACAGTGATCTCTGGACAGAGCATACATGTATGTGTGTGTGTGTGTGTGTGTGTGTCTGTGCATGTATGCAAACTGTGCATGCCTGCGATGTAGATTCTTCCTACGATAGTCATTATCTATGTAGGTCAGGTCCGGAGAGTGCTGCTAGCACGAGACAGCGGCCCTGATATCCGGGGAGGTGGAAGCGTGTGAGGCAGAAGAGCACGTGCGGAGGCTGAATTGTGTGTGTGTGTGTGTGTGTGTGTGTATGAGGGGGCTGCTGAGGTACAGAGGGAGGGGGAGGCATTAATACTGTATGTTATGGGGTGTGTCACATACAGGAGAGTAACTGTGTGTGGGAGGTGAGGGGGCTGCTCAGGTACAGGGTGTGTGTGTTTATGTAGGAGAGTGGTCAGGTACAGTGTGCTTAGTGTGCATGTGTGGGTGTGTGTGCGTGTGTGTGTGTGGGAGGGGGTGAAGTGCAGGGTGTGTGGCGTTTATGTGTGTGGGCAGTTAGGCACAGGGTGTGAGGTGTAGATGTGTGAGGAGGGGTGAAGTGCATGCAGGGTGTGTGTAGTGTGAGGGGGGATGGTGCGGAATGTGTGCTGTATATGTTTGTAACGGAGGTAAGGTCCAGGGTGTGTGGTGTATATGTGTGTGTGGAGGGGTGAGGTACAGGGTGTGTGGTGTATATGTGTGTGTGGAGGGGTGAGGTACAGGGTGTGTGGTGTATATGTGTGTGTGGAGGGGTGAGGTGTAGGGTGTGTGGTGTGTATGTGTGTGTGTGGAGGGGGGTGAGGTACAGGGTGTGTGGGTGTATATGGGTGTGTGTGGAGGGGTGAGGTGTAGGGTGTGTGGTGTATATGTGTGTGTGGAGGGGGTGAGATAAAGGGTGTGTGGTGTATATGTGTGTGGGGGGGGTTGAGATAAAGGGTGTGTGGTGTATATGTGTGTGTGGAGGGGTGAGGTACAGGGTGTGTGGTGTATATGTGTGTGTGGAGGGGTGGGTGTAGGGGTGTGTGGTGTATATGTGTGTGTGGGAGGGGTGGGGTACAGGGTGTGTGGTGTATAAGTGTGTGTGGAGGGGTGAGGTACAGGGTGTGTGGTGTATATGTGTGTGTGGAGGGGTTGAGGTACAGGGTGTGTGTTGTATATGTGTGTGTGGAGGGGGGTGAGGTACAGGGTGTGTGGTGTATATGTGTGTGTGGAGGGGTGAGGTGTAGGGTGTGTGGTGTATATGTGTGTGTGGAGGGGGGTGAGGTATAGGGTGTGTGGTGTATATGTGTGTGTGGGAGGGGTGAGGTGTAGGGTGTGTGGTGTATATGCGTGTGTGGAGGGGTGAGGTACAGGGTGTGTGGTGTATATGTGTGTCTGGAGGGGTGAGGTGTAGGGTGTGTGGTGTATATGTGTGTGTGGGGGGGGTGAGGTACAGGGTGTGTGGTGTATATGCGTGTGTGGAGGGGGTGAGGTGTAGGGTGTGTGGTGTATATGTGTGTGTGGAGGGGGGTGAGATAAAGGGTGTGTGGTGTATATGTGTGTGTGGAGGGTTGAGATAAAGGGTGTGTGGTGTATATGTGTGTGTGGAGGGGTGAGGTACAGGGCGTGTGGTGTATATGTGTGTGTGGAGGGGGTGAGGTGTAGGGTGTGTGGTGTATATGTGTGTGTGGAGGGGTGAGGTACAGGGTGTGTGGTGTATAAGTGTGTGTGGAGGGGTGAGGTACAGGGTGTGTGGTGTATATGTGTGTGTGGAGGGGTTGAGGTACAGGGTGTGTGTTGTATATGTGTGTGTGTGGAGGGGTGAGGTACAGGGGTGTGTGGTGTATATGTGTGTGTGGAGGGGTGAGGTGTAGGGTGTGTGGTGTATATGTGTGTGTGGGAGGGGTGAGGTGTAGGGTGTGTGGTGTGTATGTGTGTGTGTGGGAGGGGTGAGGGTGTAGGGTGTGTGGTGTATAAGTGTGTGTGGAGGGGTGAGGTACAGGGTGTGTGGTGTATATGTGTGTGTGGGGGGGGGGGGGAGGGGTGTGGGGTGTGTGGTGTATATGTGTGTGGGGGTGGAGGGGGTGAGGTACAGGGTGTGTGGTGTATATGTGTGTGTGGAGGGGGTGAGGTACAGGGTGTGTGGTGTATATGTGTGTGTGGGGGGGGGTGAGGTGTAGGGTGTGTGGTGTATATGTGTGTGTGGGGGTGTGTGTGTGGAGGGGGGAGGTACAGGGTGTGTGGTGTATGTGTGTGGGAGGGGTGAGGTGTAGGGTGTGTGTATATGTGGTGTGTGGAGGGGGTGTGGGTGTGTGGTATATGTGTGTGTGTGGAGGGGTTGAGATAAAGGGTGTGTGGTGTATATGTGTGTGTGTGGAGGGGTGAGGTACAGGGTGTGTGGTGTATATGTGTGTGTGGAAGGGGTGAGGTGTAGGGGTGTGGTGTGTGTGGGTAGGTATGGGTGTGTGGATAAGGTGTGTGGAGGGTGGGGTGTAGGGTGTGTGTGTATATGTGTGTGTGTGGGGTGAGGTGGGGTGTGTGTGGTGTGTGTGTGTGGGGGGGTGAGGTACAGGGTGTGTGGTGTATATGTGTGTGTGGAGGGGTGAGGGTGTAGGGTGTGTGGTGTATATGTGTGTGTGGAGGGGGTGAGGTACAGGGTGTGTGGTGTATATGTGTGTGTGGAGGGGTGAGGTGTAGGGTGTGTGGTGTATGTGTGTGTGTGTGGAGGGGTGAGGTGTACAGGGTGTGTGGTGTATATGTGTGTGTGTGAGGGGTGAGGGTGTGTGGTGTGTATGTGTGTGTGTGGAGGGGGGTGAGGTACAGGGTGTGTGGTGTATATGTGTGTGTGGAGGGGTGTGAGGTACAGGGTGTGTGGTGTAAATGTGTGTGTGGAGGGGTGAGGTACAGGGTGTGTGGTGTATATGTGTGTGTGGAGGGGTGAGGTACAGGGTGTGTGGTGTAGGGGGTGAGGTACAGGGGTGTGGTGTGTGTGTGGAGGGGGGGTGAGGTACAGGGTGTGTGGTGTATATGTGTGTGTGGAGGGGGTGTGGGTGTGGTGTGGAGGGGTGAGGTGTAGGGTGTGTGTGTGGAGGGGTGTGGGGTACAGGGTGTGTGGTGTATATGTGTGTGTGGAGGGGAGGTACAGGGGTGTGTGGTGTATATGTGTGTGTGGGGGGTGAGGTACAGGGTGTGTGGTGTATAAGTGTGTGTGGAGGGGTGAGGTACAGGGTGTGTGGTGTATATGTGTGTGTGGAGGGGTGAGGTACAGGGTGTGTGGTGTATATGTGTGTGTGGAGGGGTGAGGTGTAGGGTGTGTGGTGTATATGTGTGTGTGGAGGGGTGAGGTACAGGGTGTGTGGTGTATAAGTGTGTGTGTGGAGGGGTGAGGTACAGGGTGTGTGGTGTATAAGTGTGTGTGGAGGGGGTGAGGTACAGGGTGTGTGGTGTATATGTGTGTGTGGAGGGGGTGAGGTACAGGGTGTGTGGTGTATATGTGTGTGTGGAGGGGTGAGGTACAGGGTGTGTGGTGTATAAGTGTGTGTGGAGGGGGTGAGGTACAGGGTGTGTGGTGTATATGTGTGTGTGGGGGGGGGTGAGGTACAGGGTGTGTGGTGTATATGTGTGTGGGGGGGGGTGGGGTACAGGGTGTGTGGTGTATAAGTGTGTGTGGAGGGGGGTGAGGTGGGGTGTGTGGTGTATATGTGTGTGTGGAGGGGTGAGGTACACAGTGTGTGGTGTATATGTGTGTGGGAGTGTGCGGTTCAGGATGTGTGGTGTATATATGTGGGGGGGGGTTAGGGTGTGTGGGTATATAAGGGGTGACATGCACAGCTGTGTCATATGTGTGTGGAGGGGTGGGGTACACAGCAGTGGTGTATATGTGTGTGGAGGGTGACAACAGGCAAAGATACAAAGGTAAAAGAGATGTGTGGTAGCAGGGATATGATGTGTGGTAGCAGGGATATGATGTGTGGTAGCAGAGATAGGATGTGTGGTAGCAGGGATATGATGTATGGTAGCAGGGATAGGATGTGTGGTAGCAGGGATAGGATATGTGTGGTAGCAGAGATAGGATGTGTGGTAGCAGAGATAGGATGTGTGGTAGCAGGGATAGGATGTGTGGTAGCAGGGATATGATGTGTGGTAGCAGGGATAGGGATATGTGGTGGTAGCAGGATATGGATGTTGGTAGCAGGGATATGATGTTGGTAGCAGGGATATGATGTGTGGTAGCAGGGATATGATGTATGGTAGCAGGGATATGATGTATGGTAGCAGGGATATGATGTGTGGTAGCAGGATAGGATGTGTGGTAGCAGAGATAGGATGTGTGGTAGCAGGGATAGGATATGTGGTAGCAGAGATAGGATGTGTGGTAGCAGGGATAGGATGTGTGGTAGCAGGGATAGGATATGTGGTAGCAGAGATAGGATGTGTGGTAGCAGGGATAGGATGTGTGGTAGCAGAGATAGGATGTGTGGTAGCAGGGATAGGATATGTGGTAGCAGGATAGGATGTGTGGTAGCAGGGATAGTATGTGTGGTAGCAGGGATAGGATATGTGGTAGCAGGCTACCATGATTTTAAGTGCATTTCTTCTTAAAAATGGGTCCCATCAGGAAGGCAGCCATTTCAAGGCAGTTATTCAACCCATTTTTCTGAGAATGTAAATCAGGTAAAAGCTTTCATGCATCTGTCTAAAAGAAATCCTCGTCCACATATCCGAGCACAAGCTGGCATGTTGAGCATCTTTAAAACTGTCTTTGATGGAGAACACTGGTTCTGGCTTTAGCTTCCCGCATTGTTGTTTGAGAGCCCCCCTGGGGGGGTTAGCCGGAACCATCCGTGCCTAATCTGCCATTTTGTATATTGATTTAAAGGCATTTTAAGTACCAAGACAAAACGCGGCACTTGACTACTGATAAATATGGAGGATTCAGGTGAGAACAATGGTGAAACACTGAGATGACACACTTGAATGAAGGCACAAAAGAGGCTTCCAAATTACATTCATAATTAATGGCGTCAATAAATCACTGTGTCATAATTCATGTGGAACAGCTTGCATGCCTTGTGTTCCCATTTTCCTTCCAAAGCATAATGTATATGAACAGACGAATACAGTGTCACACAATAATTCCCCTTATGCCGCCATTACTGAAACGCATCTGCCTCGACGCCACGCATTTTGCAAATATTATGGAGTGACGGCATCTTTGATTACAGATTATAACTCTCCTCTTCTCCCTGACAATTATGAATGATGTTCTGGCATCAAACTAAATGCAAGACAGAATGAACAGACAACCCAGGAGATGAGTTAATTAGAAGCATTTCTTGTTTCTTAGGGTTTTAAAGGAAGGCTCGCTCGGTAAAGGCACCGCTTGTGGATCGAATCCGGCCGGGTCAGTGTTGACTGTGGCCAGCAACACATAACTGGCTTCGTGCTGCTCAGGGTTTGGGAGGTCCATCTTTCGTTTGGGTTAGCATAGTCTGATGCCAAAGTGCCTCCTACTGGTCATTCTGATCCCCATCAGTTGCATATATGAGCATGCTTGTACATGGTTCGTTGACTGAACATTTCAGATTCTGGTGGCAATGGAGATGGCAAAATTCATTTAAAATAAATCAACTGAATAAATAAGAACATGACAGGTCACCTGTGCATGGCATTTTCTGCCCATACATAATGCTAATAAGCATCCTATAAATACCTCACATATTAAACACTGTGCGTAAATTTCCAGTCCACAACTCCTGCCCATTTCTGCATGGGCTTGTAGAGTGAGTGGAAGCTTGTCTCAATGTGGTGTGTTATTGTTACACAGTATAAGAGGAACTGTATTGTACTGAATAAAAAACATAAAATCGCAGTCAGCTGTATCATCTATGGGAATGCTCCTGAGTTTTCCCAAGGGAAAATTCCCCAAGTGCAAACAAGTGAGCAAAGCACTTCAGAGTTGAGTTTGAAGGAGTCTCGAGCATATATCTGAGATCCTGGAGAGCTGGGCATTCAAAATGCAGGTCACTTAAACCAACCTGTCTGTAATCTGTAGCCATGATAGCACAATGACCTGCCAGTCAAAAAAAAGAAAAAAAAAACAGTTATATTTTTTGGATCCACTATGAGTCTCCGGAGAGAAAGGGATAATGATGCCATTAACCGAGAATGATGTTATTCACGCCTTTTTTCAGTCTTCCCTTAAATAATTGCAGGTCAGGTCCTCAGAGCACAGATGGTCTGGTCCCCATCATGTCACCAGTGGGTCCCCCAACTTGTGCTAAGTGCTAACTCCGACACACGAACACATCAGACCATACAGAATCACAGAACTACAGAGGTCTTCTTCCGTGGTTATGAGAACGTGCACTGACCTTTTTCCGTGGAGGAGCAGGCGCAACCCATGGCCGTAAATCCACTCGGAAATAAGTCCCATCACAGAACGGGGAGATACCGGAAGCGCAAAAACGAAACAAAATGGTGTTGTTATCGGGGATCGCGCGGCCTAAGACGTATGTGCATGCGGTCAACGGCGCCCCCGGAAAGGCCAGCTCTCACTCCCGCATCGGCCCACAGTACCGCCGGTCCCCTGCCCACACCGTCCATACTGGTCGTCGCTTGAGCAGATGTTCGGTAATCTCGCGTCACATTTCACTCTCCGTGGGACAGCTGTGCGGCCGGAAACAATCGCAGAATCACAGATTATATTTTCCTCTTTTTTTCATTTATTCGCCTGCTGACGGTAATCTGTCATATTTAACCCGCCACTGTGTGAAAGAGTTTAATAAGGGTTTAGAACGACAGCTGAAAAATTAATAAATGAAGGCGAACTGGTCTAAAGATTTCTTGCTGATGTTTTATTGTGGACTTCTCTCTTTAAATTTAATCTTTGAGGGTTACACTACGGGGGAACCGTTTTTTTTTTTTTTTCTCGCAGATACACACACATTAATCCGTGCTGGCTTGGGTCCAGTCGCAAAGGCCAAACAGAGGAAAATCCAAATCCCATCAAGGCCTTCCTGGCGTCACAAGCAGCCAACCACTAACTCTCCAGGGACAGGGCTTCACTGGTTATCCCAATTAGCACACAGTCATCAATCAAGCACCATTCATCTGCCTATAGTGACCATATAAACCCTTAACTCTGTGACAGCTTTAACGGTGTGAGACACAAATAGATTGGACTGTTCTGGACTGAGCATTCAATGCATGGTATATGAATCCCTATTTGTGACTGAAAGCAAAAGAGTTATACAGTACTGGCTCAGAATTGTACAAAAGCGCCCAAATAAAGCCCATTCTTCAAAAGGGTTAAGGTTAGAACGATTTGAAATTCAAGTGTTCAAATTCAAATTCAAATGTGTTCCTAGGCAATGATACCTACTGGACTTGGCAAAGCATGTACAAAGCCAGGAAAAAGAAAGCAATAATTCACTTACCTATGTCAGTCTCTTTGTGGTTCTTAATTAACTCTGCCAGTTCAAAGTTCCCTGCTATAATGGCCACCTAGAAAGAAAAAAGAGCGATGGCTTATTTGAGGAGTATTAGAATATGAGTAAGACTGGATATGATGCGCAGTGAAGGTTATATAAATCTACGAGAGAGGTCATCTCACTGGCCTGTGGAATGCAAAATATGAGGGATTCAATATGGAAGCAGGAAAAATTGCAGCGCCTATAATGCTAAGGGAAAATCCAATATCAGCATTAGCCAGCGCTAAAAACTGGTATGATGTCATGCTAATTATGTCTACAAATACAAATGGAATATTCAAGTGGCCCATTCCGTTCTACATAAAGGAGGAAGTTGAAGTGGGTTTGCAGGCTTCAGTGGCTGGGCTTGCACGCCTGTGTGCCTCTGCACTCGTGTTGCAGGCCAGCTGACGTGTGCGTACGCAAACGAATTAAGGCGCCTGCATGAATACAAACAGAAAATGTGCAACTGTATGTATGTGTCTGAGTGTGAGAGAGATGGTGCAGTTTATTTCACACCGTGATGGCTGCTGTGAGATCAGGGCTATGACCAGCTGCTGCCAGTTAACCGACTCACAGCGTAATTAGATTTCATCTGAGCCCAACACGAGTGTATAATGCCCAAGCACAGACAGTCAGATTCAGCAGAACATTTCTCTCTCTCTCTCTCTCTCTCACACACACAAACAAGAATGTGGGCATCCAGAATATATACAAGCCCATTTTGCACCACCTGGTTGAGGGCCATATACACTCAGACTTTTTGCAAGTGCTAAACCTTTAAGCTCATACAAAAACCAGTAACATTGCCAAAGATTGCAGCAAAACAAATATCCTGACCAATCACTGGCCAGGTTATTGGTTTTGCAAAAGCAAATAAAACTTTGCACGTGCAATAAGTCATTGTGAATCTGACAATAAGAATGCATTTGTTTAGGATGCCTTTGCACTGATATGTTTATTTTATTATGGCCTTTCAAAAAGTAACAGTATTTACACGACAGTAAGTAAATTTTAGACTGATTTTGAACTATTTTTCATATGAAATCCTGTAAGTCACCACAATAAGTCATTTCAGTTCATTGTATTCAGTTCATCTTACCCTGACATTCATTTCAGTGATGTCTGTAAAGTCTGCTGTCTAATAGCTGGATTTTGCATGATTGCATCATTCCAAAGGAGAATAGAATTATTAATAAGCACCAAATCAGAGGAAATGGAGGACTCCAACAGAAGTGAACAAACAAACTGTATTTCATGAAAACAAACAAGCATCAAACAAGATGAAGATGGACTGAGGGAGTATAAGGATAAAAAATATCAGGAGTCATCACAGAATACATTAGACCAGGATGACGCCAGTCTGGAAATAATGCAAATGAATATCTGCAGAATTTATGGATGATAGCTGACTGCAAATTAAAAACTGAGGGCAACCTTATCTTTTAATTTATTTCTTTTTTGTTTATGGAAGCATAGTTGGTCAAATTTTCAGTCATGTTATATCTTTTTTTTTTATTAGCCATAATTTTTTAATAGTTCCGATAGAAACACACAGAATGCACGAAAACAAACGTAATTATAACGTATAAAAACCCATTTTCTTGTCCTACTTCCTTGTACCAATACATTACACCCAGTTTTGGTCATCACTATGATGATTACTTTTCTCTTTAGTCATATCACTATAATATGAATTTAACCTCTATAATTCTTTAAATCGTGTTGTTTATTTTGCTTTATTATTATTTTTTTTTTTTGCATATGTTTTGGCTAACCATCCACCTCTACATAGTCTGAATTAGGACAATAATATTGGTGTATGAGCACATATTGGTATGTTTATGTATGTATGAGTGTATATGCACTATGTGTTATCACTGGTATGTTTGTGGTGTCTCAAGGTTGTGATATGTATTGCTATATAAATAAATTTTAAAAAATAATAATAAAAAAATGCATTACACGTGTTAGTTAGTCTTGAAGGCTGTAGTCCCATATATGTCCACAAGGGGGCAGAAGAGAATTGTCTCAATTCCATAACGCCAGTATTTTGGGTTATCCAATAAAGCCAACACGTGGTTAGACAACGTCAATGTAGACAAATAATTTCAATTGTAAAATATATTGTTTATGCAATGTTCTTATTTTACTTATTCATTCATTTATTTATTTTGACTCTGGGTGAATTAGGAACACTGAAAAGCTGACCAGCAGCCAGAACTATTGTTCGAATCGTAGCCCACAATAATGTTAGGGTCTCCAGAAAATAACTATTAGCCACTGTAAGCTGCATGCAAATGAGAGAGGAGAGCGGTTGTCTGCTGCGATGCTGATTACTTGAGCTTTGACGTTGAATTAGTAGCCAGATATAACTTCAGCAGGGGCTAACGTAGCCAGCTTGCGTCTCCTCACCAAGTCAGCGGAAGTGATAAAAATAGGCAGCGAAGCAGGGAAATGGTGCTTGCGTGCTGTTGGGAGAAGTTTGCCCTGAAGGCTTTCTGTGAGAGAGACTTTATGCAAGAAAGCCTTTAGGAAGTCAGGTGACGTATCACAGTCCCTCTCACCAGCAGTTGAAATGAATTAACGGGTTAAGAATGGAACACCATTAGGAAACTAGGTTTGAATCCCATGTACCAGTATTTGCTCAATTTCCTTTGGACTTAGTTGAAATTGTTTTCAGTTTTATTGATCATTTTCATTGTTTGTCGCAATTTGGTTAACTTCAGGCAATAAATCTTCTTGATTAGTTACTTCTTTAGGTTTAGGGACCAAAACCATGTTAGGTTTAGGAAAAGATCATGGTTTGTGTTCAAATACACTCTTTCACAGTGTCAACCACGTCTTCAAACAGAGAACTCCCAGGGCTGGCTTCTCCCTGGTACATTTTGCGCTCAAACCAGCAGGCCAACCAGTAACAGCAAGCAGCCAAAGAGCAAGATAATTTTCCTCACAGAAGTTAACAGAGAATTTCAACTGACACCCCAGTAAAGCAGCAAAGATAAAAAGATGGATGTGTAAAGATAAAAAACCAACACCTTAAAGAGATTCACAGCATGCACTGCCAACTCTGTCCCCGCCAGGAGAGAGTACCAGAACAGTACCCTTTCGCGGGCCTTATTCTTGTGAAGGAACATTTAATATTTTAAAATCTAAAATGCAGCGGCGCTGTGCAGAATCACAGCTTGCAGCTGACAAGCCTCAAATTAATCACCTTTATAAAAAGTTCTTGTCGTAGGGCAGGACTGTCGGCATCTGCCAGATATGGCCCTGTCTTACAATTCGATGTTGAACAGACATTGCGGGTCCTTCCATGTGAAATTGCCACAGCTCCCCAGGACATGGCCCGTTCAGATTGAACGGGGATTTATGAATGGGGGCGTGTCTGCAAGTATCACTCACATTTTGTTGTTTGCGCTTTACTAAGATGCAGTAAAATGGAATGGTTTTGTGATGTGCTCATTTTGACAATCATAAAGAAAGATTTCAAAAAGTATCATCAAAGCGGATTTGAATATAAACGGTTTTCTTCATTCGGAGTGTTTGACTTAAAAAAAGAGACAAAAATTTGAGAAAATTAAGAGACCATGCCCTGAGGCATTCTGAAGAGTTCTGATAATCTCACTCGGGAAAACTCTTGCAGCTTTTTATTGATTGATGGCGAGTTTTCAGGCGGCTGTGTTGGCTTGTTTCACTGTTGGAGAGCTCGGAGGAATGATACCGCTATTATGTAACAAATGCCTGCCTGACACTTGCACGATTTTTAGTCCTGCAATGCCCTGCAAAATGGCGAGCCATTTTAGTGGCACGAAGCATGTCAAAGTGTTTGCACCATGTCGTGCCACCTGTCACCCTTAAGATCAGAACAGTTCATGAAATGCGTGACACCCCAGTGTCACGCATGGGCACGCCATGAAACCATTGTCACGCCATGTTTGCGCCAAAGTTAAGCACTGTTCACGCATAATTTACCAAAGTGGCACGCATTGTCACTCATTTCAGTAGAGTTTACGCTATGTTCCGACACCCACTGAAACAACAAGGTTGTGCATGTGTGAAGTCCTCATGCCAACTTTGTAGTCATGACTTCGCATGACAATGCGTGAACTATGTGCAAACTTCTAGTGACCATCAGCTAAAATGCAGAATGGCACGCCTTCTCACCCAATATTTACGCCTAGTTTGCTCATAGTTTACAAACTGTTCATGCAAGTGGCATGAAAATTTGGTTTTGACACCCTGGTAAAATTTTGGAACATTTTTAAATTCCCATCGAGGCCTGGCACGCATTTTTCTCCTATCCCGCATCCCCCACGCACAGTCACAAGTTCTTCCCTCATTGGCACGCCAAATCACGTGCCATGGCGTGAACCATTTGACGTTCAAGGTCAGGGTGGCAAAAGCTGGCGTCCAATCAGTCCAATGCAAAGCATCTGCGTTCACAACTGCCCCAGGGCTCAGTCAGTGTTAACAACATGCGTTCCAACTGAAGTGTGTATAGTCAGCTGTAGAAATGGTTATCATGATGGAGGGGGCTTTGAAGTAGTGTATGAACTCAGTGACCAGTTGTTGGGGGGGCCTTGAGGAGGTTCCTATTGACCATTATTGAGCGTTAAAAATCAAAAATGATTTTGAAAAGGGGAGATGAATGTATGTGTAGCTGCAGCAGTGGCGGCTGGTGAACTGGCGATAGGGGAGGCTCAAAAAATTCCTTAAAATGAATGATTGGTCACGACCTGTTTTCAATCATTCATTTAAATTACCATTACAGAAACTCTGATAACTCTCAACATTATCAGATGTGGCCAGTTTTCATTTATAACGCATACCGATTACAACTCAGGACTCCTCACGCTTTTCTTTATTCAGGGACTGGAAGCAATGCATGTGTTTCATGATCGTTTAAATGAAATAAGATCATTTGAAACGTCTTTATGCAATTCCATTGCTTCCAACCCCTCCAGTGCACAAGGACTTCAATTCCGTGCGAGAATCTCTTACATACGCGTTGATTGAATAATTGCTGACTACGTAAATATGCCAACTAAACTCACACCGAATGCGTGAGAGTTGACAGGTATGCGTTATAAATGAAAACTGGCCACACCTGATAATTTTGAGAGTTTTCGGAGTTTCTGTAATGGTAATTTAAATGAATGATTGAAAACAGGTCGTGACCAATCATTAATTTTAAGGGACTGTTTTAAGCCTCCCCTATCGCCAGTTCACCAGCCGCCACTGAGCTGCAGTCAGATATTGGGCGGATACTTGTTTTATGGGACTGATACCACATCCATGGAGTAGGACAAACCTCAACAGAATGGAAACAGGAAGCAAATGCATTAGCAAATTCTTTGTCTTCAGTTAACAGAACTGATCTCAAAATCACATTCGTTCACCATGAGGAGGGCTCTCTCATTGTGGAAACTTAAAGAAACTGGGGTCTCGGCAGGAAGTTATGTTGACTGCAGTTGGCAACACTGGCAAAGCAATAGCTGTACAAATAGCAGCAATAAATACAGTAAACAGGCAAAGTCCAATTCATAAGGTCTTGTCTTTCAGGTTATGGGAAGTGACAGCTGAGCCTAACAGGCAAGCGTCACCGCAGAATTACTGAAATAGGAGTTGAGCAATGGATTTCAGGTTTAAGTAAAAGTTTAAACAAAGCTTATACAATTTGAGTTCCAATTCAGGTCATCAAAAAAAAAATGCTAAACAAATGACTCCTTCTGCAATGAGGGTTGTTTTTGGAAGCCTATTTCAATGCTAGTGTTTGCGTCTTGGCACAGAGAGGGATTGCTATGGCAACTCTCAGTAGTTTCTGGCTCAGGGAATGGGCAGTGCCTACAGCGATTGCTCATAAAAGAGATGGATTTTCAATTAAGACTGAAGAAAATCATTGAAGGTGCTCAAGCAATTAAGAAACAACTGCACTACAGGGAAGCAATCTATTTGAGCTCTTAAATGTTTGTACGCGGACATCATTATCAAGTGTAAGCAGAACGGTTTGAATGGGTATCTAACAGTTTTACCGTTGGTTTGTTTACTATGACTACATAATATTTTTCTGCAATCCTTCATTTTCAAAACACAGATGAGCAAATCTTAGTCCTTAAATCTCTTAAAAGATTTTTATCTTTTTTCATAGCTAAGCGCATCTGTAAAGCTGGGGTGCGGTTCACCCATTGTGATTGTTGTTCAACTCCAATAAGCATCCTTCACAGTATCAGCAATAGAGCTCAAAGAAACTTGCTGAAAATATATTAGCATGTTAGCAATAATGGTAAGCCATATTATTTGCACTCAAAAAGCTGCTGCTGTAGACACCTGTATCAGCGAAATGGAGAATCACAGTCCATCTGATTGGTCCAAGGTGTTCAAGGGTCTTATCCCTTTATACCAACGCCCCTCTCCTTTTGTGAGCTATGACCTACCAAAGAGAGGGCTAACTTTTCTTTAACCACTTTTGTCACAAGTATACAGTGCCGAGGAACAGTATTTTACCCCTTCCCAATTTCTTCTATTTTTGCATATTTGTTTCAATTAAATGTTTCAGATCATCAAACTAATTTTAATGTCAGAGAGATAACTCCAGTAAACACAAAATCCAATAAGAATGTGAGAGGGAAAAAATGGCATCTATGGCAGAGCTGTGAAGACCACTGTTGACTAAAAAGAGTAAAAATGCTTGCGTCACAGTTGCCAAAAAAAAAAAAAAAAAAAAACTTAATGACCCCCATGACTTTTGAGATAATAATCTGAGGACTGATGAGTCAAATGTGGAACTTTTTGGAAGAAATGGGTCCCATTACGCCTGGCAAAAAGCTGACACAGCATTCCATAATAAGAACAGACATATGAACAGTCAAACACAGTGGTGGAAGTGTGATGACCTGGGGCTGCTCTGCTGCTTCAGGACAAAGGCAACTTCCCATAAGTGATGGAGCCATGAACCCTGCTCTCTACCAGAAAATCCTGAAGGAGCATGTCTAGCAATCAGTGTGTGACCTAAAGCTCAGGTACAGTGGGGTTATGCAGCAGGACAACAATCTGAAGCACACAAGCAAGTCCACCTCTGAATGCCTGAAAAGACACAAAATGAAAGTTTAGAATGGCCAAGCCAAAGTCCTGACTTGAATTCAATGGAGACGCTGCTGTGTGACCTTAAACAAGCAGTTCATGCCCAATCTCCCGCAAATGGGGCTGAATTATACCAATTCTGCAAAGACAAGTGGGCAAAATATCCTCCACAAAGATTGAAAAAGACTCATTGCTAGTCATCACTAACATTTGACTACAGTTGTTGCTGCCTAGGGTGGCACAACCAGTTATTAGGTTTGGGGGGCAACTATTTTTTCACACGAGTGATAAAGGTTTTGAAAAACTCTTTACCTTCAATAAATAAAAATGATCATTCAAAAGCTGCATACTGTGTTTACTCACATTGTCTTGGAATAAGAATGAGAATAAGTTGGATGGCATGAAACATTGAAATATGCCAAATAAGCAAAACTAGTAGAAATAAAGGAGGAGCAAATACTTTTTTCACAGCACAGTAATTGAGATGTCTCTTGAAAGATGTGCAATAGGACATTGATCTCCAGCAGTCAGAATTACTGGGGGTATTACTCAAATTGATTTTTAACTCTGGAAAAGTTTTTGCAAATATTTTTGCCAATTTTTTTTTCAATGGAATTGCCCAATCACTTCTAGAAAGTACAGTTTTGGAGATCCAAATTCCTCGGTCGTCCTCATCGCAGTCATTTCTCATCAAAAGTTCCCCAACTCCCAGAAGAAACAATGTAAGATACTATTCATGCCAAAATATTTGAATCGTAAAAAACCTATGCAATCAGAATGTTGAGTCTTCATACTTTCGAACTCAAATTATATACACTACAGGCCAAAAGTTTGGAAGCAAGATCAAATTTGTACAAAAAGAGATCACAGTTTCATTGGCATACTTTGCAACAAAATAAACATGATTATTATATAAAGAGTCACTTATCAGAATACATTTTTACTCAAATTATCAGGCCCATATTACTAGGCCCATGGTCCTATTGCCCGCTGGATTGCCGTTGGCATCTGGTGGGCTGTAAACCATGACATAAAGTGAATAATGCAAACTGTGATTTGTTTTTTACTTTTTCACTGAAGTTGTGACTCTTGCAAATCTTCTCAACCCCAAAACTAAGCCCCTCCTTTCTTTTGTTAACATTTATTCAGCAATGGTCCGGTAACATCAATGTATACAGTACCTAAAGGTAAATGAGGAAAATGGTGCATACCAATGAAAGAAAAATCTAATCATGCAGTAAATACATCCCAAAATCCATAGATTTCATACTGGTTTTTATGAAAGGCATTGTGAACTTGTAGTTGCTTCCAAATTTTTGACCTGTAGGCCTTGCCTCCAAACTTCTGGCCTGTAGTGTAATTTTCCAATGCCAAGCAATATTTGACTGTATGAAAACAAACTTATGCCTAGTAGCCTGCCAGTGGTCTGGTTGAGGATAGGAATTTTATGAGGTAATGACTGTTTTTCCCATATTTGAGCACGGTAAGATCTTTTTTAACCCTTTAAGGCCTAATGCAAAAATCCCAGCAGAGAATCATGCTGCCATGTTTACCATAGTAACCTGTATTTGGGCTGAAGCACAGCTTCTCAGCTTTCAGGAATAGTTGGAATTTTTTTCTATTGCGCAAAACTTACAGTAATTATGGTACTTTCAAAATTACACGCATATCTGTGTCGGCAACGACACGTTCTTAAAATGCGCACATGCTGTCCCGGTTTAAATGGGTTAAACAGCCATCACAGGTTCCTGTGCAGGGGAAGAAGCTTCCCATCCCAGGTGCAGCAATGCAGCAGGCGAGTCCTTATCACTAAATCTGGGCCAACTGTGCGATTCAGATGCACATACCTTTCTGTGCTCGGCTGACCTTGCAGCAGATTCAACAAAAGTCTGCTTCGTACCCAGAGAGAAACTGCAGCCATGATTAACCCCTGACACACCTGGCACCAGCTTAATACAATCTCATGCACCTCTCCATCATTTCAACAGTGATCCAAACACACCAACTTTTCAGCCAGACATCAGTTCAAAGACAACCGCTCTGATAAATACACTTTCTAAACGTGTGTCAAGTGCTATTTCCACACAGTCCTTCCAGAAGAGTCCTGTATCATGCCGAACTGAGACACAGTCCTACTAAGGTCATGCAGAAAGTGTGTCAGTTTCACCACATTTTTTTCCTGCAACATAATTTATAACACAGTATTTTACTATCATGCATATGAGGGGAAAATGTTCGGATGCAAGAAAAGAGAAAATGGGAAAAAAAAGTCACTTTGAGAGGTGCCCGATAACGCAATAGAAACAAAATGGCTCTATCACCAGATTTTCTGGAACCCTAATTTCACAACTCTCTCCATCTTGGAGGTCTAAAGTTTATTTTGTGGCAACCGGAGAAACAGCATGTCTGAGGAGTTAGTGATAACCCCCAGCCAAAACCCTCCATAAATAAACTATGTATTTGATCCAGAAGTGTCTCTTGTGGCAGTCATCACACAGTGGTCTGGACTGCGCTGCAGGAAAACGTCCAGAGATGGCAGAATAATTTACATGCCCATCGGGGCGAGGCCTGCCTTTTGGTTTTATGAATTTACCTCCCCTCAGTTCTGTATTTACAGCCCAGATATGGGTTCACACACATTCTTTAGTTACAGTACGGTCGGGTGCCAGCAAAGGCAGTGTGCATTAATGTATAATGCATAAGCATTCATGTGTGTGAAGGGGGGTGGATGGGGGAAGGGAATCACGGTAAACGACAGAATAGATTCCATCTATTTTATTTATTTATTTTTCTCATGAGAAATGCACACCTGCACATATAAGTACGCAGAAAGGGACTAAATTACTGAGCAGAGCTTTAGCAAATCAGCAAACAGAGCACAGCACACATTTATAGAGGGACGCAGATAAATAATTGAGATTATCAGGGAAGCTCCAGTGCACGGTGAATGTGTAGATTACATAAGAGATCCTCCTACATGATAGACCCGCGCAGCCATGATCAGACAAACACAACGCAATGAGATTAGGACAGTAATCTATCCTGATACCTACACATAGTCCTGAGACACGGCCCTGACAGGGTGCGTGTTATAACACCAGGCACCAGATGTAACAGGGGTGTTAGCACCTATTTACTCTATAAACAAGCAAACATTAGGGCATTTTATAAGAAAGCTGAGTGCTGACACGTGGAGACAACACTACCTGTCTGATTTCAAACACACTGCTCTTACATTAAACACACACACGACTGTACATGGAATACAAGCATGAACACATACACACACACACTTATACATTCACCAACTCGCAAGCATATACAGTGTGGTGCTTACGCGTATACTGTAGGCAGAGTTATTAATGGAACAACACATAAAAAATACATCCACTCAGAATCACATGCACTTACCAGCAGACAGGCATGTACACAGAGAGAGGCAGCTACTTATATAGTATATTCATATATTCATCCATAACTGCACACTATTACACAAACAGTACAAAAGCATGTGTGTATCCAAACATTCATGCAGAGAGAGAACCTGCACTCTAAAATACATTTGCTCTGAACATACGTTCAAATTCATGCACTTAAACAAACACACACACACACTCCCTAAAGGTATTCAAACACAAAATACAGCTATAATCAAAGACAAACGCACACAAACTCTTCAAAAGCAATTGATCGTACTAAAACACTCAAAAACTCCAATAAATACATTCAACAAACACCACATTTTGGAGCTTATGAAATACAGAAAAACATGGCTGAATGTATCGCAGTATGCAATCGAATTTGATCGCGTGGGCCTCAACACTTCGAGCTCCAGGATCTTCACACCTGAGATTAAGCCCAGCAGTACTGGAGGTGGGGTGGGCCACAGCAGAAATGCTGCTCAAAGTTACCTCTATATGACATCTCTCTCACCCATCTCTCAAAGAAATTATTCACCTGCTTTTTTAAACTGTTTGCCACTTCACACAACACATCCAGATACTGTATTTATTATCAGACAGTATCAAATAGAAAATGGTGTTAGTTGGTTGGAACTGAGATCAGCTATACAAAATTATAACTGTCCCTTGTCAATATAAACTTAAGTTCCCTTCTAAAATTGTTCAAAAACAGGCTTTTTTGTGGGCGAACAGACTTCAATTGAGTTGGAACCTTTTATTTTAAATCTACTGATCAACTTTGAATAAATATGATGATTTAATCAACTTTAAACAAATCATACCCCACCCCCCAACAAAAATGACCCTTTAAGCAGTATTTAATGTGAGCTGAAAGTGAAGATGGATGTTTCAGAGTTTTTGAGAGTTACCCTCTACTAGTTTGTTCCTTGAATTGGACTTGCCTGGTGTGTAGTTTAAAATCCTCCAGTGTACATAAAGGTCCACTTTTACAGTGAAAAACAACATGGACCCAAGGTCGAGGTACCTGAATAAATCAATTCCAGCAATAGCCTCAGGCACAAACAAATATAATGGAGGGATCTCTATGAGTCATTGCATTAAAGCTACACATAACATTTGCATGGCCTTCAGAAACCAAGTTACCGAAGCCTGTAACAAAGGGAAACGCGGGTAGCCAAGCCAAATAGGCCATTACTGCAAAGGTTAGGGCACACCAGAGAAAAGCATTTTGCTTTTTGATCAGGTCTTTAAAAGTCAAAACTATGAAATGTATATTCTAGGCAGGCATTCACTTTTATTTTTGGACTGCATCTCCCAGAATGCATCATCAGAATCCTCCACGGTGAGCTAATAGGTCACAATGGTCTAGTTTTTTTGCAATTTTGTAATTGGTATGAAAGAGATGACATACAGCCAAAGCATCCAAACAACAATTAACTGGAGTGGAGGTACTGTAGCGCTCAAGTGGCCATTGAGTGAGAAGGACTGCCTTACATAAATGCCAGTGATATCTGGGACTCTCACTATGTGACTCATGACCATGCTCTGCTTCAGTAAAAAGTGTTGCTTTATAGTCATTTGTACCTCCAGGTTCTCAAAATATTCATGCTGTTACACAAAGAGGATTGATTCTCTTCTTAAAAAACGGACATCCATCATTGCCAACCAAGAATAATTAATGGAAAAAGGAGCAATCGGTGATGACAGATCACAAGCCAACCAAGTTCCCCGGTGTGTTTTATGTTAGTTTGAAGCTCTAAGATCTCACAGCTCAAAGCAAGCAAGCATGACAAGAAATACAAAGATCCACAAGCACGCTACTGCGGAAAGAGTCACAGCTCCAGAGCCGAGTCCCATTCAAACCACAATATTCTGCACGGTGTTGCAGAGGGACTGATTCTGCCATTGCAATGTTATCAGAAGTGTGGAACGTTCTGCCCAGTTTGGGCTCACAGTCATGTCACACATATCACCGCTGCCCGTTCACAGGCCCGGCTACAGCCGGGTTGGGTGTCCAGTTTTAGGCAGAATGGGCGGGAGAGAGGAAAGAGGAGATGTGCAAACGTACCTGAAATGGAGTTTGGCAGTTGAAGTTCTTCACCTCCTTGTCGGCTCCACGGACGAGAAGGACCCTGGCGCAGTTATCCTGACAGGAGAGGAAGAAAACAGCAGAAGCGGTTAACAGGTTTCCTGTGTACCGGTGAGCACCCCCACTCCCCCCACACGCCCACACCCCCACACCCAAATCCCCATCAAGGACGAGGGGTGGAGGAGGACCAGAATTCGGCAAGGCGGATCGGAGGGCGAGCGGCTCTTTTTTGGGAGCAGCGGCCCCGCAGCGGCCCCCAGGGATCAGCGGGACTTACGGGTTAGAGAGGGTCTCCATCGGGGGGCCCGGAGGCTGGAGAGAGAGCAGAGCAGGAGGGACAGGCGAGGACGAACGACGACGCTCCGCACAGCAAGCGAGGAGGAATCTTCTGCTCCGTCGAGTCGATGGAGCCCACTTCCAATCGCTGGATTTAGCTGCCCACCCACGGAAAGCGCGGCTGAGCTCACACGCGCGAACACACGCTTTCTCCAGCGCACACACACCGCGCCACACAGTCTCCTGGCAGTACCGCACACATCCTCATTTAGCTCTGAACCGCCTGCCCGGCAAGAAACTAGCAACTTTTCAAGCAGCCATCGCAGTTTGGCGAACTGATTTTTTTTACGATCGCTGAACTTAACAAACTGCATTTGTACAAGTAAACATGTACAAGTAAAACCCTTGGATTTAGCTGCAAATGAAGGTACAGGGAAGCGCTGCTTGATTTCTGGCCTGACTCTGCCTCATTAGCATGCTAACAGGGAGAGAGGATTCATAGCATCACTAAAAAATGATATTTCAGAACAAATCCTTTATCACGCGATGTGCAACATTTACAGAGAGGCCCATTAGTCTGGGGTCAGCGGCACAGTTTTAAGGGCCGTTACTCCTCCATATGGAGGTAAATACGCTTCAAGTGCAGACTGTCAGTTTCAGTGCTTACATCTGTATTAAATGAACCGTGCAGAGCTACAGCTCTTTAAGACTAGATCACCGTCCAATTACATTACAAGCTAATGCAGTTAGTCAGTCATTATTTTTTCACTTCAGACATAAGATTACTGGTTTTATTATGAACATTTTTTCTAATGCAGAGCAGAGGCATATTTTTTATTTTTTCTGACTGGTATCCCTCACTATTGGCCAGTTCACGGCTCTTTCTATTATGCAGTTGAAGAATGTGAGTGAGTATTTTTGGCCCGTGGGGCATTTCAAATGAGCTGCTGTTTTCTGACAGGGAGGTCCATCAGCCCAGCTACTCTTCTTCTATGGATTGGAGACTGTGGCTAAGGTCAGCCACCATCACAGGCACAAAAATCAATCTTAACAGCAAACAATACGTCCTAATGTTATCCTGCACAACATGCTGCAGGCACAGTATGACACTGTGCACCCTCCAGCTTCTTATAACACAAACATTCGCAAAATTGATGGGAATTTTCTCGGAGATATTGATAAGTATTGCATGTCCTTCTTGCCGACTTGTAATGACATCCTACAGCATTCAGACAATAATGACAATGCAGATCGCTGACTCCGCAGGTAACTTTTATATCCGGCCACAGAGGAATATGGTGCCAGTGCATTTGCAGTCGGTTGGTAGCTGAAGGGTGGCATGCTGGTGCAGTGGATAGCACTACTGTCTCACAGTGAGAGGGTTTTTGGTTTGAATTGACAAAGTTTGCATGTTAGTGTGGGTGTGCGTGTTAGCTTAATACAGTCCCCATGGATTAAATGGGTTGAATTTCCCTGAATGCATTCCAGCCTCTGGCTCATTGCATGCTGGGATAGGTTCCAGCCTCCACCAACAAACCTGACCAGTGATAAGCAAGTTAGACAATGGTCGAATGGAAGTATGATTTGCTGAATTACAATATAACTGAATTCCACATTAAAGGCACCATTTCACAATGTGCACTACAGACCTCTCCCTTTGAGTGAATGACCTCTCCAGTTACACACTGTGAGGAGTTACAGCAGTGTGTGGAATGCTGTTACAGGGTAATATCACAGACTGTATAAAAAGATGGACACAGCACCTGGGTCTGAAAAGTGAAGCCAATGCGTAAACCTCTTAAAATTGCATTCTGTTTAATGGCAGATGGCGAAGTCGGTGGTTGCAGGAAGAAGTCCAATGATATAGAAGTCTATAAGAAAATAATCCAACTTTCCCACCTGATTTATTATTTCAATAATAATTTCCCACATTATCTTATGGTATCTATCGCAAGTTTTAAGTCTCCTTTGATATATCATGATGTTCATCATTGTAAATTATGGTCCCAAATAGACTAGAATAAAGGATAAAGCCAGATACGGAGGGCCGTGGCTATCCTCTGGCCCTCGTCAGATACGGTCAGATCCACCCATAGATCCACCCCTTGCTCCTCCCTGGAGCCTCAATTCACGCTCTCGTCCAATAGGAATCACATCCGGTTTCAAAATGACAAAATGGCACTGTTCAAATTGCCAAAATCAAGGCTTCCTAAATAGTATGCTGAAACCGATGGGTGACGTCACGGTTGCTTCGTCCATCTTTTTATACAGTCTACGGTTAATATGTGGATAAATAGGACCTGAGTGCATATGCCCAAGCTGTACTGCCCCCTATAGGCTGGAGGGTAGGTGAGCACAAAGGAGACATGACCAGAGGTCTACTGGGGATACAGATTATACAAAGGTGGTAGGCTGTAGCCCAATGGTTAAGGCGTTCCCTGAAACCCAGAGGGTCAAGCCCCGGTGGAACCACAGTAAGTTCTGTGCAGCTGATGGGCCCTTGAGCAAGGCCCTTACAGGCCCCCTATCATGTCACCAGGCAGTGGCGGGCGGTGGACGGAAAACTGGTGGGGCGGAAAACATCCCTTGAAACGGATGAGATTAGTGACCCGATTTCAATCATTGTTCTGGGTCAACATGTTAGTTTCCCTTATAGTGAAATGTTTAGGCGAGTGAATAATAAATTCGATAAAATGTTTAATTCACATGCCTCAATAGGCAACTCTTCACGAAAAAAACCACTGTGGATTTTCCTCGTTAAATTTTGTCACACCCTAAGCAAGTCGTCAAACCTGTGCGTAATGATTGTTTAATTGAAAAAGATTGAAATGTGCTCTTTTTTGCGTCCAACTGGTGTGTTTGATTTCTCGTCTTAGCGAAGACAATTAGCTACACCTGAGAGGGGAGAGTTCAAGTGTCTTTTACTAGGGAAATTGACTGAAAACAGATCAAGACTAATAAGCAGTTTAAAGACATGTTTATCGTCCTCCTTGTTCTCTGTCCACCGCCCGCCACTGTCACCAGGTGCACAGCCGATTTAGCCATTAAAAACCATTTCAAAATCTGCTTATTTATGACATCATCATATGGGGAAGTGACTTCTAGAGGCAAGAAGGACTGATCAACCTCAGCCAACCAGTTAAGCAGTTCCTTCATTATTCCGGGTGATTCCTCCCCTTGTGATGTCACAACCGAAAGATGTGAAATGGCACGTTTTAGCCAATTAGCTGCGCACCTGGTGACATGACACATGATAGGGGATCTGTAACCGCTCACTGTTCCAGGGGGATTGGCCCTGGTTGAGTCAAATTGACCAAAACTTGATTTGGATGAAACATTAGTAAATAAGGACAAAGCCAAAAACATGAAGGAGGATATACTGTATATATAAATGCATTAAACAAGAACAAGAGCATAAAAGGAAGGTATGTAGGAGTAATTGTGGTCGATTTCCACAATATCATCTCTGGATTCAGCAGCACTGACTACATCAAACCAAGAGAAGCAACATCTTACAAATTAAACTGTTAATTCACAAGTGTGATTCTCATACTTCTAACAGCAACAAGACAGAGGGTAGTCAAGAAACTTTGACAGCATTTTCTTTAGTCATTCTAAAATATATCAATTAATATTTATCTTATTGCCTCACACCTTTCTCTTCTTCCAAATCCTGTTTATTGTTCCTCCAGTGGAGATACTCTAAACTCATATTGTCATTTCCTGTCATAATAAGTGGAACCCATTATGAAATGAATATTACTGCAGCCTGCATATGCCCCAGGCCTACTATAAAGGATTTAGCAACAGGGCCGCATTTACCATTTCAAACCATAACCAGTGATGGCATGCTGACCGTTTCATATCCAAAACCCACCTCCTTTTTCAAATGTTCTAGCCCAGCCCGGTAAGACGCGACCGTAAAATTTTATGAGCACAGCACATTCAAGCTTTAATAGATCTTACTGCATCAATAGCCCCGTTCTGCCATTATCATCCTCGGACACATAATGTGTATGAGCATTAGCGTTTAGCACGATTGGTATAAACAAAACGGAGTGAGTGTGCTCCAAATCAAAGCCCCTATTCACCCAGACAGACACTCCAGCTGCTCCCTGCTCATGAAGTTAATTCCTGTAGAATGTGTTTGCTGGTTCAACGCAACTTCACCGCGGCAGACGGCACGAAAATACGCAGTAAAGAATAATGCTAATAATCGGTTTTTAGCTATTAAGATCCAGGGCCAGGGCCTCTCTGTTCCTCTGCCTAATGGTTATCCTGTTTTTAGCAACCATGGAAATTAAGACACCAGGACCACAGACCAGGAACAGAACCAAACATCAATCCTTTCAGAGCCTTCAGTGAGAATTGGATGGCAGATCTTCATAGAGAAACCTTCATGGTTCTAAACCTCCTGTCACCACGCCAAATGCAGTTCCCACCATGGAAAAATAAATAAATAAATAAAAGACCACAGACCGTGGTAGCACTTTGACATTTAGAACAGAATTTTTTTTTTTAATAATTTTTTTTTTTTTGATTTTTCCTTTATTTGATGGTTATACAGATCTTCATAGAGAAGGAAGGTTCATGAGAAGAATGGGGGAACCTCCAAACTGACCTGAGCCGCATTCGACCCAGGTCGATTCAGGAATGCAGTTCACAGCCTTTAAAAAATAAATAAATAAATAAAAATTTGTATCGTTTGGCTCAGCCCATCGCTAATTTTTTTAAACCCAATTTTTTTTTTTGGGAAGGACACTCCCTGTTAATTTAACGTGATATCGAATTTCTGCCACAGCGCTGTAAAGAACAGCCAGCTATTGAATGACAACAGGTACAGTTGTTTAAGCAGGTGTTGGTTCGAGTTACATAAAAAGCCACAGAACCGAGAATAGCGACACTGCGCCTCTTCTAACCAAATGCCAGTCAAATGATTCACATTCAGCCTCTGCATCACCCCATTAGCTAAATGATCTCTTCCTGCTCTCGGCTGCATTACGGGCGTACAGCGTATGACTGGGCTTAAAGTCATGATCTACAGCCTCATTAGCAGAATTCAGGAGGATAGCGTGTCTGACATAATAACACGGTCACAGACAACCCCGTTACTGACGCTAACTTTATCATTCAGCAGGTGCAGATTACATAAGGAATACAGGAAATGCGTAGCGGGTTAGAAAGGTGAATATCTAAGGAAGCCATCGAAGGAAGCCTTGTGTAGGAGGTTATGTGAACACTTCAGCTGTTTGTGAAAACACAGAGGTCAATGGCAACTAATTTCAGCAGGACATATGTAAAATACCACTAATGTACCCAAGTAATCAGAATGCTGGTATAACAGAGGCCCTGTTTACAGCTGGTTTCGATACGCGTCCCTGTGGTCTGGATACAAGTGGACAGCCACTAACACCTGTTTCTTCTATGCATCATAATACTGTTTTAGCTGACCACACGTTCATTATTATTGCAGCCTACATTTTAGACGATGCATTTTCCTGTGAAGTCCTTGTCAAGGATGTATCAGGAGGCATTCACGTTCTTACACAAATTATGAAAGGCTAAATGCATCCCACCTCAGCTAGTGTTTTGAGCGAGCAGATCACAATGTGTCTTTGTGGTTGTGTACACTTTTATTTAGTGCTGTCCACTTGTGATCTGATTGCATAAGATAAATTAAAAAAAAAAAAAAGTTTAAAACAGGGCCAGAGTTTGATTCTGAATTTGCAGGGAATTGTATGCAAGCTAACAACCTGGCAGGCAGTGGCAGTTGCTGAGAATGTCCGCATTCGGGCCTTAAGCAGCAGTCATACCATGCCGGATGGGCATTAACGAGCGTCTGACGGATAGAAACTTTGCAAAAGAAAATTATCCAGTGGTGAAAGTCGTCTCCGTTGCTGCTCAAGGCTCAAAATGCACAAACTTCCTGCCGGATTGAACCGACCTCGCCTGACAAGGAACGCATTCGCCGAACGAGAAACAGACAAGAAACACATGCGAACGAAGACAAGTGGATTAGAAATTTTGGTCTCCGTCGGACGTCCCTTAAGGCTATCCGACAAGGTGTGACTGCTGCTATATGCTTCCATTGCGTTAGGTGACTGTTTGTTTCGCTACTTTTGCATTTCGCTGCTGTACCTCTGCTACTGCACACGGTACTTTCGCTACTATGTCCAAGTCCAAGTAAGCCCCTCTGCACCATGCACGCTTGCCATGGCCATAGCTGAAAGGGGTGTTCATATTGAGTACAACAACAATAATGATAACGCAATATTTATAGTGGTAAATATTTTAAGTCCACGCAACAACTATAGTGACAACAACATGATCGGTAATATAATTACAAGTCACTTCAAGAGCCATTTTGAATGATAAATAAAACGCTGATAGCCAATCAAAGTCCATCCAAATTTTCAGGGCATCACAATGAAGATGGTGGATGAAATAGCTGACAGTCTGTCCACAGAACGGTATCTTTTATCAGTGTGTACACACACAGCCTTTTCACTGTACTTTTCTTTATACTTGTAGTTCTTGTTATGGCAATAGCCTGCATTGGCTTAACCTGTCAGGAGCTGATCAAACATGGCCACCAGCTACCACAGAGCAATTGCACTGACCAAGTAAGTCACGAACACATATTGGAGGGCGGGGGCGGGCGGGAGAACGCAGAGCCATTAACGGGGGGGGGGGGGTCTCCCATCGATCCACAACAGCTTTGAATAGAAAAATTCTCAAATACCAGAACTAAGGGAACACAAGCCCTTGCGCTGCACTGTCAGACATCAAAGAGAAAACAGCGAGCAGCAGGGTTGTGCTGTCAAAGCACTCCCATCAAACGCCCATGCCGTACGGCAGCTCGTGGCGATGACAGCAGAGTCTTCATTAATTCAGAGTCAGGGCTCAAACACGGAACCGCTGCCCCGGTCCTGACTGTGTACCGCAAATGTGTGTGTACACAACACACTAAACACAGAGGAAAGTCCGCTCGCTTCTAAATGCCCCCATAAAGAATTCCATTTAGTAGGGCCACATGTCCATAAACAAGACATTATTTTGAAGATCCTTGTGTAAAGAAAACTTATCTTATTTTTTTATTTTTCATGTAGCCCTATTAATGTGTTTTCTTCTTGAACACACCGCACAGCGTGCAGACATCATCGCATCCTGTGATTCATCACAAATCCCCCGCCTGCCGAGAGGTTTTCGTACACACACAAACAGCGCCTGATTAAAATCCACAGCTTACCTGTTCCACTGCTGTCAGGAATCTAATATAACAGCATTGAACAGTAATACTACATCAGTTTCTCTTAACCCTTAAACAGAAGATGGAAGTAATCTGTGCTCACAGACAGGGTCTCACGTCACATATATTCTTTAACTTCATAACAGAAGGAGCAATAACACATGTGACAGAACAAGACAGATCTTGCCATCTGTGATACCTCATGAGAATATATAGCAGTCTATCACACTGCTCAGTGTATTATCTTGGGCCTTTTAAAAAGCCCTGCTGTGCTGTTGAGTGGTGTAAGTCTTGGTCAGAAACTGAGCAATGCGCAGGACAGCATCATTTTAGTGTGAAAATAGGTGGGCGAAGGACAATGTCTTGACTCACATTGAAGCAAGAGCTTCTAGGTAGTTTTTTCACAGTCAACACTTAGCGGCCACTTAAAAGTGTCTTTCCTTTAAATGGTCATGAAGATTTTTTTTTACCTATAGTTCAGTTTCACAAAGCAGGATTACTCAGTTAGCTGGATCAATACAGAGTAGAACTTGGTGCCTTTCCAAATGTGGACGTTGGATCGAAGTAAAAAAAAAAGCAGCGGTCTCAAATATAAACAGTGCTTAGAGACAGAAGTGATGCAACCCAAATTTAATCGCAGATTTCAGATTTATGAAAACAAACTTGAAATTGTCAAACACACAATACTAATTAGATTTCTCACATAAGAAAAATTACATGTTAATTCTAATTTTAATTCTAAGCAAATTTAAATTGCATGCAGTTTTACCCTTGATTTTATAAGTTAGGATGTTTTTTTTTACCATATGCAGTTCCTCTTTTTTTGAGCGCAAGTAATTTTCCAGTTTGAAATCCACACAAATTTCCACAAATTATATCCCTGTGCAGACTTTTACTTAGAGTAATTACTGCATCATCTTCCTTCATGGCAAACCCACCAGTCATAGCGGAGCGTCAACCCCAAATCTACTCGCTACAGCAGCTAAGTGATAAAACTTTGGCGTGCTGTCAGGAGGAATGAGCAGGTGATGGTGAGGTTGTGCATGTGGGGCGGGGGGGGGGGGGGTGGGCACAAACCTGGTTGTAGAGTGCACAGATGTGCAGCGCAGTATTCCCTGAGGCATTCTGGGCCATCATGTCCGCCCCGTAGAACAGCAGGTGCTCCAAGTGCTGGACGTGTCCATTCCGACAGGCCTGGAAGGCACCAAAGAGCAGTGGCCAGGGGTCAGCCCAGCCAGGAGGGGGCACACTTACTTTTCTACAGTCAGTGAGACTTCATCTTTGCCAGTACTCCAGCCACAGAGCTATAAATAACAATAAAGCGAACACCAGTCCCTTTCTCACATGATTTCTGGCCGCCATCTTACTAGAGGAAACGTCTGGTTTTTGGTACTGCTTGATTCATTTTGGACCCCAGATATTTTTCGGTCTCCTCACACACAAAAACATTTTCAGTTTCACTCTTCTTTGGTCAGATATGCCAATTCAAGAATTAAACTGAAGCACCAGATCCTATATTGTCATTTCAAGTGATTTAATGTGCATCATAATTTCTCATAGCACACAATGGATGTAGCTACTCGTGAAAGACAGCTGCCGGAGCGGAGTGCACCAGCATGGCGTGAAAAAAAGCCCTTATTAACTCTCAGAATGCTCATAGCTATGTCAGACTTTGTTAACGCCGAGTGCACCAGACAGAGCCTGGTCGTAGCTGCGCCTGGTCTTATGTGGCTTGTGCAGGTAAATACACACGGAGCAAAGGTTGTTCCAAAGCAATACCCATTATTCAGAGCGCACTCCAACTTCATTTGAACAAGCTAGCAAACAAGTTATGAAGCCAGCCTATGCATAACGCCAACCAAAAAAGGAAAAATGATTTTACTGATGGGTTAATAGGAAAACATACAGAAATGTGATCAGAGAATAGAAACACTCTCTCAACTAAATTAAACAACGTCAACACAGAGAAAAACTAATCACCTGTACAATCATTTCTGCCCAATACTTGCTGTAGCTGAGGGGAAAACTCATTGATTAATTCAAATAGGGCTTGCTCACCAAAGAGAAACCTCTCAAGCAGCTTACTGTCTGAATGAAATGGTGTGTCCACTCTCTTGTTATTTATAGCTTTGTGGCGTACAATTCCTTGACCAAGATGGTGGCTGCAACGATGCAATTCTGCTTCGTTCAGCCAATGACACTGTCCTCTCTGGTGTAATTTATAGCTCTGTGACTCCAGCACATTGCATTTGAAAACAATGAATATCGGGAGAATGAGGTATCCATCGTTTTTCAGACCCAGGTTACATGAAACCACACCCACTTCTGTATGGTGAAAACCGTTGCAGGTGCAATTACTGTGCTGCCAACTGTTTGTCAGGGTTACTGCAAAAAGCATCTGACTCAACCCCTGACCTTCACTATCCAGTTTTGATACTTAATTTATTGCAGAAGTGAAACGTTTTAGAATTTTTGACAATACAGAGATCCCTTCTCACCACGACCCTCAAATTCTTGCGTCGAGGCTTTCGGCACAGGGAAGTGGGCGTGGTTTCATCTGAACTGGGTAGGAAAAACCATGCAGGCAGTGAATAAGTACAAACTGAAAGCTGTAATCAGTAAACATTTGTGTCCGTATCATTTGAAACAGGTTGTAATGAAAGCCCTTTTATTCCAACGTGCATGGCACACTTAGTAATGTGCATTCCAACACCACTATTTGGTTCATCTTGTGCATGGTATCGGTTCATTTCGTATGGATTTACTTCTTTCAGGAAACTTTTACAAGAATGAGATTGTGTTGTGTTATTACCTGAAGTAGAGCATTCGATTCTTTTTCTTGATACCAGGAATCACATAAGAAATAAGAGCTGCTAATGCCTGTCTTTAAGAAGCCATCAAAACATGCATCAAATGATTTTTAATTTCACCAAAATAAAAGTCAGTCAATGAAGTACATAAAGAATATGCCAGCAACTTCATACTGACAACTCAAACGTATAAGCTCTAGAATGCAGTTGGTCTGTGATGAAAGTATTTTGTTTTACATTATCCTTTTTGATTTCATAAAAATACTAAAATGTTTTAAATTGGCCTGCATAAAATTAAAACATGACAACTTGTGTTTAATTAAAGGAGAGCTCAAACACTCTCAGTCATGATTTGCTTCATGAAAAAGCCCAAGATACATGGGAGTCCAGTGCATAACACACAAGCATTGTAACCAAGCAACATAGCCGAAACCCCTGTGGATTTGCATTTGTTTAATAAGCACAACATTCAAATCCTTGGCTTTCAAAATTAAACAACTACAGTGATTGTGTGCTAATTACACAGAAATGAAATACAGCACACATAATTTGAAAGAATGCGTAATTTAGAATACATTAACTAAAATTACGACCACAGGGAGCTACTTTTATTAGCATGTTAGGGAATGGCCCGATGAAATAATAAATGCACTTATCTACAATCACTCTCGCCCCATCACACTGCTTCACACCAACTGTAGCCACTAATGACTGTATTAGTACCACTTGGGAAATAAAGGCATCAGTGCAGGAATATATCTGGTTCTAAGATCAATTGGGCACATCAATAGACAAGGGGAACATCAAGCCATGGTCGATCAAATAAATTCCAATTTAGTCAAATACATATTTCATTGAACTTGGATACCGTTCCCAACCGCGCAGTTGAAGAGGCAGTTGCACTTCCAAACTCATCCACTAGATGTCAGGGATACTTTCTCTTTGAAGAGAATGAAAAATGTGCGCAAATTTTTTATAAATGAGTTGAGTCAATCCAATAATAAAACAAATGAAACATAAGCGAGAGCAATGCTAAAATTTGACATACTGAAACAACAATTGAGTTTAACAGAGACAGAATGCCTGACAGTAGGCCAAATTGCAAATCAAAAACAAACAGTCACACAAAAACACATTTCTCAGAGTGGAATAGCAAAATAGCAAGAGCCAATCATTCCAGCTTCCGCCTACACTGCAGGGCTGTGCTTCCCATCATGTCGATTTGGAGAAAGCTACGCTGGGCTCTCAGAAAACACAGGGAGACAGTCATCACCCCTGGCCTCACAGGTCTCTTGACAGGGCACAGAAAACGAGAGGCGGCCATTTTCAACATAACAGAGCAGGGGACAGCTATTACAATGGGCCCAGTCCCATCCAATCCAGCTGATATCCATCAGGGACAAAAACAGAACAGAAAATTGCAGTCGGGCAAGGGTGGGATTCTCTTTCCTTTATTGGACAGTAAAAGAGTCCCAGCCCCTCAGATAAGACCCCGAATCACTTCCTCTTCAGCTCAGGCCTTAGCGATACAAGCAAGATAAGACCTTTTAAAATGAACAAACATTGCCTGGACAGCCTGTGGCACCTCAGGACATTGTTTTTATAGGACTGCAGAACATAGAAAGCACCGGACAAGAGAGCGCGAGAGAGAGGGTTCAACGCCGCCAAGCATTTCTGCAAGGTTTCCCTCATTTTAAATAAAGCGGATGTGATTACGGAATACAGTTTGAGGGGATTCAGTAATGCCTCGCTAGACTTAAACGCTGAGAAACACGCATCGGTGTTTAGCAGAGGTATTTCCGTGCTAGCTCAGAGCTAATGAAGGGCATTGCCCCCTAAAGGACTCCAATTAAGGAGAAACCACTCACAAATGAACACGGTGGCGGATTCTCCCCACAAGCCCCATTTATCACACTCCGCAGAAATTTCATTATAAATGTGAGTGTACGCAAAAATCAATAATACTGTGCAAGCGTATTAAAGCTATGAAAACCACTTGGTCCTGAAAGATACCGTTCTCCAGTGTATTCTGTGAAAGGGCCAATGCAGCCGAGTTATACATAAAACAGCAGAGCACAATGAATATGTAAAACTTGATTTGCTTATTCCGTTTCATTGTCTTGTACCGTAGAATCAGCCAACTCCATCTTTACTTTGTGGTCGTTCATATGTGCCTTTATGATGTAATACTCAGAACAATATACTCTTTCAGTACACCTTCTAATGGTAAATTTGGGTACACATCTGTCAATTATTCACATCAATTTTAAATTGACAATATGAAAAATTCAACCCAGATGTTACTAGAAGTCTCCCATCTCTTAATGAAACCAACTGATACAGCTGTGCTTCGAGCTTTAAGGAATTAATTTTATATGATACTATTGAAGAAACGAATAAGTCCCGCACACAGTCCTCTACGCTTGCAATACTTTATTGAATTCACACAACGTTTCGGTCGTAGACCTTCGTCAGGTAGTAAGAAAAAAGGCAGGGCTGTCATACATATAAGTTTTGAGGTCACCGTGGACCAATCAAAACACCAAACAAGCATGACATCATAACAAATCACAGTCACACCCTCATTAACCAACAGTCACATGATAAATAACCAATTGTCTCCCGATGAATATCAGTTTCCGCATTGCCGCTCGCAATAATTTATTGAATCGGCAACACACGTAATTATTTGCACAATTAAAACTTCTGAAAAAGTACCTGTAGAAAAATGGGGCTAAACATACCAAAACAACATATACAAAAGTTAAAAATTAACGATATTGGACGAAGATTCCAAAGTCTTCCAGGCTTACTTTTTACCTATAAAGGAGAAGACAACAAGTAAAGATGTTTACAGGCAATGTATGCTCCAACACATTCTAAGGTAAATACAGGCTCTTCCAAGAAAAGTACAATGAAAATAAAGAAATATGTATAAGATGACAAAATCTATAAATAAAATCAACAAGCACATTGGGATTTATAACATTACATTAAGAAGCAATTCATCATTTAGACCCTTCGGGGAAAGTGTCAGTAGCGTGAAAATCCAGAACGCTTCCCTCCTCTTTAACAACAAATCAAGATCTCCACCTCTGGGTGGAGGATTCAATTTTTCAATGCCAAAAACCTTAGAGTTGAAATGTCGTGCTTCATGCCATTAAAATGAACGGCTGCAGGGTGGTAGCGATCATTTCGTATGGCGATCTTGTGTTCACTAATGCGCCTGAGTTTTCTCGTCGTCTTACCCACGAGACTAGTCCATGGACAACGTGAAGTACACAACATGAGTCAACTTGCGTAATCACACTCTTGATAGAAAACATTTTACTAGTGTGGGGGTGACTGAAGCTGTTAGTTTTATAAGTATTATTACATTGTGTGCAACTTCCATAACGGTAATTGCTGTTGGGAAGGGGACTTAACAACCTCTGTTGGCTAAGATGTAGGTTGTATGTGCCCAATTAGCATGGACCAAATGATGAATTGCTCCCTCAAGTTCCTTACCCCGCTTGTTGTTTTATTTAAATTTTGAGGGACCATATTTCTGTGGTTTCATTGTACATTTTAGCCTGTTTTAGAATAAAAGTAAACACCTTTTTTACTTTTTGTAATAGGTAAAAAAGTAAGCCTAGAAGACTTTGGAATCTTCGTCCAATATCGTTAATTTTTAACTTTTGTATATGTTGTTTTGGTATGTTTAGCCCCATTTTTCTACAGGTACTTTTTCATAAGTTTTAATTGTGCAAATAATTACGTGTGTTGCCGATTCAATAAATTATTGTGAGCGGAAATGCGGAAACTGATATTCATCGGGAGACAATTGGTTATTTATCATGTGACTGTTGGTTAATGAGGGTGTGACTGTGATTTGTGATGATGTCATGCTTGTTTGGTGTTTCGATTGGTCCACGGTGACCTCAAAATTTATATGTATGACAGCCCTGCCTTTTTTCTTACTACCTGACGAAGGTCTATGACCGAAACGTTGTGTGAATTCAATAAAGTATTGCAAGCGTAGAGGACTGTGTGCGGGACTTATTCGTTTCTTCCATTTGGCTGACCTTCAGTCATCTCCTACGCACCTATCCACCTACAGGTGTGCATTCGTATTATTTTATATGATGCTATTGAACCAAATGATACAGCTGTGTTCTGTGCATGATGTTATTGAATCAAATGATACAGCAGTGTTTTGTGCTTTAAGGAACTAATTTAATATGGTTTTATTGAAGAGTAAAGAAAAGAGTACACATATGTTGTCTTTTAATATAAATTTCATAATTACCTCCGCTAAGGAGATTATGTTTTTGCTTTTGTTTGTTGGTTGTCGAAATTGACAACCATGTCACTTTGTTCCATTAGTCGTCTGTCTGTTTGTCTGTTTATTAGCAGGATATCTCAAAAACGGCTGCATAGAGGATGTTACAGTGGCACAAGAGGAACAAGTGATTAAATTTGGCATATCTAGGCCAACATACAGCTGAGATATAGGCCAAAGTACAAATCCAGCTATGCTGGCGGAGATTTGAAGTCTTTCCAATGGACCGGATTTCCAATCGGCGTGCTTTTGGGTTTTGCTGCCACCTGGCGGTAGAATGCAACAATACCCTACATCAGCCGACGAAAATAACTAACGCACAGAGTTGCCTTGGCGTGGCGGAGGTATGCGCTCTACCGAGTGCCCTTAAGCAATATTATATTATCCAGTTGTCCTAGGCCACACATTTAAAGTTCTGAGGCAAAGATCAAAGTACTACTTAACTGTTCACCACATTAGGAAATTCACCCTAGTCTCAAGTCAGACACCAGACGATTTCGAAAACAGTCCCGCCAGGTGGGAGTCATTTATTCACCCCGCCCGTAATGAATGTTGCGGAAGGGTGTATGTGGTTGTCGCGTTTATTTATTTGTGTGTCTGTTTGCACTCTACAGGCCACAATTCTGGACGGATTCACTTCAAATTTGGCAAGGACAATCCTTTAGTGGAAGGGAAGAAATGATTAGATTTTCGTGAAGATCGGGCGGGGTGATGTGGCCTACCAGACACACCCTCTAGTTTATTAATTTGTTTGTCTGTTAGCAGGATATCTCAAAAACGGTTGCATAGATTTTAACCAAACTTTGCAGGATGTTAAAGTAGCACAAGAGGAAAAAGTGGTTAAATTTAGGCATATCTAGGCCAAAGTACAGCTGAGATATAGGCCAAAGTTCAAATCCAGCTTTGCTGGCAGAGGTATGGGCTCTCGCGAGTCAAGCTCTAGTTATACTTGTGCTGCCAGAACTATGGACAAAGGAGGAAAGCCCAGGCAGTGTTACTTTAGAAAAAAAAACATCTGCCCCTCCAATTTGTTCTAATTACCAGGATCTGCTCATTTGCATTATTCAAAAGGAAGTATATTTGTATAGAGGTCAAGCTCAGATTTTTACTTTCTGAGCCAGAGATGTTTGTTTCCCCTCAACCTTTGCACATACAGATACCAAAAATTGCTGTTGCTGCACAGACAGAAAGAAATTGGTTTGATTCCGGCCGTTCTGCGTGGAGTTTGCATTTTGTCCTCGTGTTCTCGTGAGTTTTTTCCGCGTACTTCTGTTTCCTTCTGCTTCCTAAAGACCTGCATGCCAGGCTAACTGGAGACTCTAAATGGTTATGAGTGCGTGAGTGAATGGAGTGTGATTGCTGCAGTGGATTGGTTGACTGTACAGGGTGTGTCCCCTCCCTTTTGCTGGGATAGGCTGCAGCCCCCATGACTCTGAAGAGGAATTAGCTAGTTAGATAATGAATAGTTGGATGGATGATCGATCCAATAAGCGGATGTGGAACTAGTTAATTCTTTCCTTGGATTGAGTGCTGCATCTCAAAGGGCAAAGTTCACTGAGATTACATGAACAAAAGGCCAATATTCATGTCTGATCGGTCAGAATGTCGGTTTACAGGATCCATTTGCTATCGTAATAACCTTCTCACACCTGTTTGAAATAACCCTGTGTTTCAAAAGCCCTCGAGTTAGACTCAGCCCTGGACTCACAAATTTAGTTTCACACCTCAGTCCTTGGCCCAGCATCTGCAATTGCAGTTTAGCCCAGCTCCTTTCACAACACCAGGTGTAAAAACAAAAGATTTGCACGCGGGAAATTGCAGTGCTAGGCTATGCTTAACCGCAGCAAAAGCCTAGTGTGAGGCAGCCGAAACTGTGCCTCAGGTGTCTGAAACCCACAGTGCATCTGTGCACGTCACAGTGACCGTGGGGTGAGCGGAGTGGGGCTCACCTGGTGGATCTCGTGCCAGCCGTTCTCGTCCTGACTGCTGACACTGGCCTGCTCGTGCAGCAGCAGCTCGCAGCAGTACGGATCTCCCCCGACCATGGCGGTGTGATACAGCGCTGTTAGGCCCCGGCTGTCCTTGTAGTCCGGAGAGGCTCCCAGCTCCAGCAGCGTCTGCAAGAGGCCCCCGTCACTCAGGCATACAGCAGGTCTACTGCGGCTAACCGAGGGGTCTGGCCAACCAGAGCCATGGCTGCCATTGTGCATGAACACATCTGAAAATATGGCTTTAACTTTGAAATCTCAGAACCACAATTGAAGACCAGTGGGCAAGAAATATCTAAGTCACTAAATGACACTTTTGCGATTTTAGGGGTCAAAGTTTTCAAAACATGTTGCATATATATATACACAACCCCAATTCCGAAATAGTTGGGACAAAGTGTAAATTGTGAATAAAATCAAAACGCAATGACTTTCAAACCACACCAGCCAGTATTTTATTCACAATAGAACAGAGATAACATAGCAAATGTTGAAACTGAGAAATTTTACAACTTTATCCACAAAATGAGCTCATTTCAAATTTGATGGCTGCTACAGGTCTCAAAAAAGTTGGGACAGGGGCCTGTTTACCATGGTGTAGCATCCTCTTCTTTTTAACACAGAGTGGAGGCGTCTGGGCATTGAGGAGACAAGTTTCTTGAGTTTAGCCATTGGAATTTGATCCCACTCTTGTTTAATACAGGCTTCCAGCTGCTGTTTTCCTTTGACGGACTTTTCGTTTAATTATGCACCAAATGTTCTCAATCAGTGAAAAATCAGGACTGCAGGCAAACCAGTTCAGCACACAAACTCTTCTACTACGAAGCCATGCTGTTGTAATAGCTGCAGTATGTGGTTTTGCATTGTCCTGCTGAAATACACAAGGCCTTCCCTGGAATAGATGTCATCTGGAGGGGAGCATATGTTGTTCTAAAACCTTTATATACCTTTCAGCATTCAAGGTGCTATTTAAAAGATGCAAGTGTCCCACACCATATGCACTAATGCATCCCCATACCATCAGAGATGCTGGCTTTTGACCTAAAAGCTGATAACAGGAGGGGTGGTCTTTCTCCTCTTTCGCCCGGAGGACATGACTCCCATGATTTCCAACAAGAATGTCAAATTTGGACTCATCTGACCACAGGACACTTTGCCACTTTGCTACAGTCCATTTTAAATGAGCCTTGGCCCTCAGAACACGGCATCGCTTCTGGATCATGCTCAACAATAGCTTCCTTTTTGCATGATAGAGTTTTAGCTGGCATCTGTGGATGGCACGGCGGACTGTGTTTACTGACAGTGGTTTCTTGAAGTATTTTTGGTCCCATTTAGTAATGTCAATGACAGAATCATGTCGGTGAGTGATGCAGTGGCGTCTGAGGGCCCGAAGATCACGGGCATCCAGTAAAGGTCTTCGGCTTTGTCCCTTACGCACAGAGATTTTTCCAGTTTCTCTGAATCTTTTGATGATGTTATGCACTGTCGATGATGAGACCTTCAAAGCCTTTGCAATTTGACATTGAGGAACATTGTTTTTAAAGTATTCCACAATTTTTTTATGCAAGCCTTCACAGGTTGGAGGTCCTCTGGCCATCTTTACTTCTGAGAGACTCAGCCTCTCTAAGACATCCCTTTTATAGCCAATCATGTTACACACCTGAGGGCAGTTAACTTAATTACTTGCTAAATGTTCTTTCAGCTGATTCTCTTATATATTAATTGCTTTTTCAGCCCTTTTTTTGCCAGTGTCCCAACTTTTTTGAGACCTGTTGCAGCCAGAAAATTTGAAATAAGCTCATTTAGTGGATAAAAATGTAAAATGTCTCAGTTTCAACATTTGAAATGTTATCTATGTACTATTGTAAATAACATATTGGCTCAAGTGATCTGAAAAGTCATCACATTTTGATTTCATTTACAATTTACACTTCGTCCCAACTATTTCAGAATTGGGGTTGTATATATATATATATATATATATATATATATAAATCTGCAATATATATATATAGGTCTTCAAAAGCATCTGTCATTCCAATTAATGTTAATGCTAATCCAGTTTCAGGGAGTAAAATTCTACTCCTGTATTTCGCTCTGATCACCACAATTTCCTGCCAACACAATCCTCCAGTCAGGGTGGAGAACAGAAGAGTGAAATCGGCCGGCAGAGACCGAGGCTTGAACAAACACGGCAGGGCTTTGACTTCTTGACCCAAGGATTACCCTCCTAAGCTCAATATTCTCTCAGTTTGCAGGCCTTATCTCCTCTGAGTCAAGGAAATCACACCTTCAGGTAATGATGAAAGGAATATTCAACACCGAGCTCACAGGCAGCTTTTCATTTCCATCACTTTAAGACTACTTAAACCTCAATCAATGAGGCGCCCAATCATGGGCCACAGGGGGCGGAGAGTGCTTGCACCAGCGAATCACTCACACTGATTTGGCCAGTTGGCTCCCTCTAAATCAATAGTTCTCAACGCCAGTGCTGAGGCTGCCCTGTGTATTTTGGTTTTTGTTCCAACCACAACAATTAAACCTGAGAGTTTAACCCATTTTGAATCAGTTTATGTTCAGTTACAGCAAATTGTTTTGAATGAACTCTGAGCACCTATGCTCATCCACTTGTTTTGGAGTTCACTGATTTTCTCAGGGTCTAATTTGATCCGTTTGAAAATTTTGTTATCTGAAATTGCTTGCAATATAGATATAGAAACACAATATGATAAAGGGTCTTTTATTCTTCACGGCACACAGAATTATTCTGTCAAAATGTGGCTTAAGATGGTAAATAACTATTTTAAATATTAAATGCACATAACTTGAACAAATTAAGAATAGGCAAACAGTACCGTCAGGGCCACTTGGTTCTTGGCCCTGGCTGCCTTGTGCAGGGCAGTGAGCCCGTCTTTCGCCCGGAAATCGAGGTGCGCCCCCCCATTCTTCAGGGCTTTGATGATGTCCTCCACGTTATCCAGATGGGCAGCGAAGGTTAGTGGGGTTTCTGTGAGTAGGAGGGACAGAGAAAAAAAACCCTCAAAATTCGCTCAGGCTCGAAAATTCAGTGACCGAGAGTAAAATTCCTTCCCCAGTAGCCTGCTCCGATGAACTGGAATCACCCATTCTTCCAATAAGCGAAATCTAATCAGTCAAATCAGCTACAAGGCTGGAGGCTACACCTAACAGATACAACTTTTACTGACTGAGGCCCGGACTTTCCCGTCATAATTCCTGAAGCTTTACCATTACTTGCACAACTCAAAAAGGGATATCTCCAGAAATGTCTCATCCCAATATCGCATACAATTACAAATGTGCTGACATGTAAACCCAAAATCCCAAGAAAAAAGAAAACAAAAGAAAAGAAACATAGAAGCTGAATAAAACCAATGCAATTTTCTCTCTGACAGTGTCTGAGTCTGACAGTGGAATCGCAATAGAAGCCTAACACAAGCAGATAGTAGGAACCCAAAAACAGGTAGCGTAGAGCAGGCAGAGTGGCCGTTTGTGTTATGGGGGGCAGGGCTTGAACTGAACAGTGTAAGTGGTGTTGGCAGAGCAGCAGGAAATCGAAACCACAGCATTAGCTCATTTAGAGCCGGTCTCTGTCGATCCCAGCGAGTGGAGGAGGCCCTGTCGAAACAGTGCCAGAGGCATTCACCGCGGAGAAAACTCGCTCTCCGCAATCCTGCCTCCTTCACCCAGCCTGCCAGCCAATCACAAACCTGAATCTACTGTGTGCTATCACAGAGGCATCAATTAGCTGCAAAAAACCAGCTCTTACGCTGTAGCTTCATTAGCAGCCTTCAACATTTACCACAGATGTACCAATGTCTTTCAAATAGACTTTGAAAGCAAGTTTAATTTGTTTTGCTTGTTTTTTTTTTTTTTTTTTTGTTGGTCTTAACAAACCCAATTAAGCGAGATTGATGACATTTGCACAAATGAATACCAATAGTTGCCTGTGTTAAGAAAAGTAAAACCTGTGGAAAAGTACATTTTCAGGACAAATGTTTTCGGACTGTATGGTTGGAGCAACAAACTGGATACGTTCACACCCATAAATCATTAACTTTCATGCCAAAGGTAATGAAGTATGATATGATCGGTCATTACGTATTTTTATTCTCAGGAGGTGAATAAAAACAAAATATGAATACTTTTTCAGAAATACCAAATGATCGATTTTTTAAAAGCAGCCTTCCATATGCCACTAAATATAACAAGTTTCTCATTTTTAATATTAAAAACTGCAGGAAATAAAGACCTCTCCAATGGTATTGGGACAGCCATTACCCTTGTTTTTGATATTCACTGAAGACAAATGAGTTTGTGATCAAAAGATGTAAATGAGATGACAGATCTGAGTTTCAACTTTTAATTCCTGGTATTTTCATCCGGATATCTCAAACATTTCACCTTTCGAATTGCATCATCTAATTTTTAGGTAAGGAAAAGCATCAGAATATGTGCTGGATGTTAGGTGATTTTGTTTCCCAGATGAGTCCTGTTAAAAAATAAATTCTTCTGATGGCCTGATGAGATGATGATTAACCTCCATCAGAGTGATAGAAAGGCCAAAATTTGAAGAAGGGATCTGCTTATGATGCAAAACATATAAACTCATCAGTAAAGGACGGTAGAGGAAGTGTCATGGTTTGGGCTTCCATAGCTGATCCTGGAGTGAGATCACTAATCTTTATTACCTCCGCCCAACGAAGTTTGAGGAGGTTATGTGTTCATTACCGTTTGTCTGTTGGTCGGTTTGTTGGTTTGTTTGTGAGCAGGATAACGCAAAAAGTTATGGATGAATTTTCCTCAAATTTGGTGGAATGATTAAGTATTGTTCAAGGAAGAGGTGATTTGATTTTGGGAGCTCAAGGTCAAAGGTCAAGGTCAAGGGCATGCAAAAGGTCAAAAACACATTAAAAACATATTTGCGCGAAGACTACAGGACTGCATAAACACAGGGGTTGCTAGCTAATACTGGCAAAAATAACATTGAGTACATTGGCGGAGGTACTTGCGCTCTCTGAGCGCAGCTCTAGTTGAGGATGTAACTCATGATGGAAGGAGCAGGATGAATTCAGAAGTCTACCAAAACATTCTGTTTGCCAGCTTATGGAGCAATATAGCCATACTAATTGAGAGGAACTTCACCATGCAAGTAAACAATGACCCATAACACACTGACAATACAACAAGGCACTTCATGAGGTAAAAAAGTGAAAGGTTAAAGACAGGTCAAGTCTACCACCAAAACAACTGAACATGTATTTCACTGCCTTGAGAGGAGATTAAAGGGGAAAGACCCCCTAAAAACAAACAACAACTGAAGGAAGCTGCTGTGAAGGCCTGGACAAGCTTCACAGAAGAAAGTAACAGTCTGGAAATGTCAGCGGGTCGCAAGTTTGACATAGTTACTGCAAGCAGATAATATGCAACCAAATCTTAAGAGTTTTTTACTTTCATTTACTCAAGTACTCTCTGCTCCAGTACTTGCTCACTGATAAATTGGGTGCTCTGATGTCAAAGGTGCTATGCTCAATGTAGTTTGACACATCTCGGTGTAAACACCAGGAAATAAAAGCTGAAATTCAGAGCTCTTGTCTCATATTCATCTTTTGATCTCAACTCCAAATGTATTCAGTGTATTACCAGAACAAAGGAATTGGCCTTGTTGTACCAGTACTTTTGAAAGAAGTCCCACAAGGACTATGGATAGAGAAAATTGAAAGATGGATAAATTTGATATCAGCAGCTAATCCGCATTCCCTTCAATTAACGCAGCTAGATTTCATTACATGACATAATTAAGGCCACGAAACACACATGCCTGCATTTTAAATAACTACTTAACGGTTATCTTTTGCTAATTACACTCATTAAGAAGGCGGAGAAGAGAGGATGAGGTGCATCTGCAGAAAAAAAAAAATTTCAGACCATCTCTTCTCTACATGATGCCACCTTCAGCCAAAATTAGATGCAATTATCATCGCAGTCCTCTCTCGTATGAGCTGAAGAATGGAAAGGAATCAGACACTGCCCACACCAGACACAGGTACATTCTGCAGAGCAGGGATTTCTGCAGCTGACAGCTAGAACCACAGCTTGGTCAAATACCAGCGTAACTGCATTAAAATCGAGCTGTCAGGAGCCATGCAAAGACATTTACACTCAGTATGAGAAAAAAATGAATCCATTTTAAACTCTCTCCTCTTTCACACATGTACAGTGCAGGCAGAGTGAGGTGCTAGCAGGGAAGGTAAGGCAGCTGTGTTCTGTTCAATCTCTCAGTACTGCCTTATCATATACTGCCTTATCATATACAGGTGTTGCCTTTTACACAGCATACAGTGCCTTGAAAAGGTATTTTCCCCCCTCCTGATTTAATACTTTTTTGCATATTTTTCACACTTAAATGTTTCAGATCATCAAACAAATTTTAATATAAGAAAAAGATAACCCGAGTAAATACAAAATGCAGTTTTTAAATGATGATTTCATTTATTAAGGGGAAAAAGCTATCCAAACCTACCTGGCCCAATGTGAAAAAGTAATTGCCCCCCCCCCCCTTGTTAAATCATGAATTAATTGTGATTAACCACATTTTTTGAGTCTAGTTTCACTAGCCACACCCAGGCCGGATTACTGCCAGACCTGTTGAATCAAGAAATCACTTCAATAGAACCTGTCTGACAAAGTGAAGTAGGCTAAAAGATCTCAAAAAGCAACATGTCATGCCGTGAACTTAAGAAATTCAAGAACAGATGAGAAACAAAGAAATTGATATCTATCAGTCTGGAAAGGGTTGCAAAGCCATTTATAAGACTTTGGGACTACGGTGAATCACGGTGAGAGCTATTATCCACAAATGGAGAAAACTTGGAACAGTGGTGAAACTTCCCAGGAGTGGCCGGCCTACCAAAATTACTCCAAGAGCGCATCAACTACTCATCCAGGAGGTCACAAAAAAACCCATAACAACATCTGAAGAACTGCAGGCCTCACTTGCCTTAAAGTCAGTGTTCATGATTCAACAATAAGATAGAGACTGGGCAAAAAATGGCATCCATGGGAGAGTTCCAAGGCGAAAACCACTGCTGACCAAAAAGAACACGAAGGCTTGTCTCACATTTGCCAAAATACTTCTTGATGATCCCCAAGACTTTTGGGAAAATATTCTGTGGAATGACGAGACATAAGTTGAACTTTTTGGAAGGTGTGCATCCCATTTCATCAGGCGTAAAACTAACACAGCATTTCATAAAAAGAACATCATACCAAAAGTCAAACATGGTGGTGGTAGTGTGATGGTTTGGGGCTGCTTTGCTGCTTCAGGACCTGGACGACTTGTCATAATTGATGGAACTATGAATTTTGCTCTCTACCGGAAAATCCTGAAGGAGAATGTCCAACCCTCAGATTGTGATCTCGAGCTCAATCGCACTTGGGTTATGCAGCAGGACAATGATTTAAAACACACCAGCAAGTCCACCTCTGAATGGCTTAAAAAAAAACAAAATGAAGATTTTGGAGTAGCCTTGTCAAAGTCCGGGCTTAAATCCTATTGAGATGCAGTGGCATGACCTTAAACAGGCCGTTCATGCTCAAAAGCCCTCCAATGTGGCTGAATTAAAATACTTCTGCAAAGAAGAGTGGGCTAAAATTCTTCCACAGTGATGTGTAAGACTCATTGCCAGTTATTGCAGACGTTTGATTGCAGTTGTTTTTGCCGAGGGTGGCACAACCAGTTATTAGGATTTAGGGGGCAATTACTTTTTCACATAGGGCCAGGTAGGTTTAGATAGCTTTTTTCCCTTAATAAAAGAACTCATCATTTAAAAACTGCATTTTGTATTTACTTAGGTTGTCGTTGTCTAATACTAAAATTAGTTTGATGATCTGAAACATTTAAGCGTGAAAAATATGCAAAAAAAAGAAGAAATCAGGAAGGGGGCAAATGCTTTTTCACGGCACTGTATCTCTATATTATTCTGAAAGGCGAGTGAAATATATCCGGATCGAGTCGAGAGAAACGAAGGTTTCTGAAAACATGTTGTGTACGGTAACAAAATTAATACTTCGTCTTGTGTCCGATTTCATTTTGTACGATCAAACGAATGAATGCAGCCAATTCAATTAAAAAAATTCATTTAAAATGTATTGAATGCAAAAAGAAGGCATGCCAAGTAAACAAAAACCAAATGTGAACACTTCAGGAAATGGCCGATGTAATAAAAAAGAGAGATTGATTAGGTGGAGAGCCCTTGGCAGATATGAATGTGGCAGCTGTGCATGATGCGTATGGAGATTTCTGTTCAGTCAATGTGACTGCGAGAGGCAGTAGGGTGGGGTGCAGGGGGGTGATGAGACGGAGGGTTTGGACTCTCGGAGATTGTTTGTTTTGCTGCTACATCTTGGTAATAGACGCACACAAGTCATTCACAGAAATCAAGCAGTTTCTTGTCTCCACACGCGATGGGGGACTGGCTGCAGGCTAAATAGTGAATATTGAATGTAGCAGCAGAACGGAGCAGCGGTAATGAGTGTAGCGCTGGTGCGGAGCAGCAGCTTCTGTGCGGGATTGGTGTGAGGAAATGGAGTGAATATAATGGAAAATACGCCACTGCCATACGTTGCGCACGAGCCTTTCAATTTCAACTGAGAGATTTCACAGCCCTCTGATGTGATACTCGCATTGTTAGTTCTAACAGAATTTACATGGCAATGCTGCATACCAAATTGCAAACTGCATCTGTGAATAGAGCTAATTAACTGGATGGCCAGCAGAACAGTAAAACACGCTATGAGACGAGGAGTTTGTGTGTTATTGTCCATGTTCATGAGTTCATGCATGCTACAGGATTAAATGAACATTGAAATGAAGATTTAAATGATACAGAAAACCCTTTCAACCATAACATCAACTTGGTAAACTAGCATTCTCTATATATTGGTAAATGTTCCGAGCATTTTTTACAGAGGAAAAATCCATTCAAATGAATTGCCTGAAAAAATGTTTAAATTTTTATAAATATAAATTGCACTGGTATATAATTTTGAGTGAACTAAATCAATGTTATTGGTGCCCCACTGCCCCCCTGCAAAAAAACAGTGCAGCACCCCAACATTTATCTATGTTTGTCTTTGCATATAATTGATTAAAATGAGATCTACAGCAGTTTAACGCTTTCCCTCGAAAGACCCACTTCCACCACGTCACAGGACAGCGTTACCATGGTTACTTGTCAGGTCAGGCAACTGCCCTATATTTTTAATGCTCAACTACTCAGGATCTAAAATATATGAACCTATGACGACTTGAAAGGAGCACTGTTACAGTAAAGAATGAATAGTAAACTTGAAAAAAATTGGCCAGTTTTTTCCAAGTTCATCACTGATGGAAATGGCCAGATTAATGTTATATTGCTATTAATATAATGTTAGGTTTGTGGTTAATCCAAGGTTCACGTCAAAATTTAGGCTAAGCCTAATCTTATTTAAGGCACTAAGATGGACCCCACAGGGGAAGCAAAGTAGGGGCAGGCCAAAAAAAACTTTGGCGGAGATTTGTTAAAGCAGAGTTGAAGGAAGCAGGAATGAGTTGGGAAGCAGCAAGCAAAATGGCGCAAAACTGGCAAAAATGGAGGACCCTTATGAAGGCCCCATGTGCCACCTAGGGCACCAATGGGTCTTGAATGAGTGAATCTATTTAAACCATTTTTCCAAAAAAACTAAAAAGTAAACTATCAATGACCGCATACGTCATTCTGATTGGCGTGGAAAGGAAAAATTTTGTACAATAATTAAAAAGGCTTGCAAGTGCATACAGTTTGTTACTTTTAATGTCTCAAAATAGAAATGGTAGTTAAAGCAGAAGCCTTAAATAGCACTTAAAGTTCGGCAAAAAATGTTTCAATGGGTGAGGATGGTAATGGTTCAAACTCGCGTGCCGGTGCAGTAATTGGAAAGGGGATTATAAAAGCAGGTCTGCTGTGTTTTCACGGCAGTGCGCAGTCATATGACACTGCAGTGGGTGATCGTGACCACATGGGGTCGCGGTGAACATACCACCGGTGTCCGGGTCCTGGTAATTGGGGTCCAGCCCTTTTTCCAGCAGCTTGGAGACCTTGTCTGTCTGACGGTGCTGAATGTGGTCCATGAACTTCCTCAAGTTGGCCTAGAAAAATGAGCATGAGAGCAGGGGAACCGAGAGGTGAGAAAAGGAGAGAGGAAGAGAGAGAGAGAGAGAGAGAGAGAGAGAGGGAGGAGTGAGGGACAAAATGAAGAGTCTAAAGGCAGTTTTATTCTTGTAAGACATGTCGACAGATGTCTAAAGTTTTGGACGGCACAGATGCATTTATGCTCAAACAAAGTGTCAGGCGAAGTCTGCAGTGCAAGCTGTTGTCTCCACTGTAATTACATAATTACTGTGACCAACAATAGTCACAAATATTCAACAAGCACCAGACACTGTCGGACAACACTTTTTTCTCTCTCATGGACATCATTACGGTCCTTGGCCGTGGTCGACAGACACATGTCTGTCAAGTGTAAAACAGGCCTAAAGCCCAGCTCGCTCCCCGCTGTCCCTCCCACAGCCCAGATCTCCGTTCCAGGGACAAATGTTCCACCGCCTTTTCCAGGCCAGACAAAAATAGATAGGGGGCAGCTCCCCTGACAGCGCCGGAGGAGGAGGAGGGATGTCGGACAGAACAATGGCGCCTCAGGCCCCGATACGCCTCCCCTCCGACTGACGGAGCCGCACGCCAGATCGCTCGCCCCGATAACAACGCAGGCTTGCCCGGTGATGCCAGAGCTGCCAAGCTGACTCGCAGGGAAGACGAGCTCAAAGGGCGGGGAGAACCCCCGCGTCGCACGTCTTTCCCGCCCAAAATGTCACCCAACACAGATAAAGAACAGCAAGGCCAGTCTCTCTCATGTCTTATCTTTCCACGATAGAGCTTTCTTACGGAGCACAAGCTTTGTGCTGGCGGCAGATTTGCGCGACATTTCATAGCGGCGGGCGGTTACTCGCCACATGAACCCAGCTCCGTGATGGATGAATTTGACACAGAGGAGATTTGTTTAGACAGTCCACAGGGTCTGAAATTAATACTTTAACCACCACCCGCTGTGGCAGGTTGATGAAAATGTTCACCTCCTTCGCAAAATGTCTCCCTCCCTACCACTTCTGAAAACCTAGGCTGAAAACATTACAACTAGAAACACAAACCCTTCTAATCTCACTGTATTACACTAGCATCATTTGGTGATTTAAGCCATTATGTGCCAGTCACACACAGATACAGTAGTTAAGCATTATCTCTAAACTAGAGACAGATCTCCATCAAAATTAGAGCTGCCCCTCTCTGTCCTGCCCCGTATCACCTTTCCCTTGAAAAGCTCATTCACTGATGCCACAGATGGTGTGTAATTTTTCTCATTCTAACTTGCCTTCATATGTACAGTAACTGTAGAAATTCAACTATTTCATGTTTCCATCTCTATGTTTCATGTTTCTTTTTCTATGTTTGTTTTCTCTATGTTCAACATGTTTCTGCAGTTTTTATGGTGCTGGCACCATTTTAATCACTCCCAGTTTCAAAAGTTTGGTCTTACACCCCAAATTCCATAATTCAAGTCAAAAGGAGGTTATTTAAAGGTCCTATATAATGTCACCAGATGCACAGCCAATTAGTCATAACAAGCCATTACAAAATATTTTTCTTTCTAATATCATACAGTGAAGTGACTGCCCAGGGACAAGAGGGACTGACCAACTTCAGCCAACCAGTTATTCAGTTTTTTCATTATTCTGGGTGCTGCTCCTCCTTGTGATGTCACAAAGGACAGATTTCAAAATGGTTCATAATGGCCAATTGGTTGTACACCTGGTGACTTAATAAGAAACCTTTAGTAGCAGCAAATCAAGCACTTTGTGATTCTTTAATGGCTAACAAGCAGTGGTGTATTTGAATAAGGAAACCGCCAAGACGACAACCAGTGTGGTCTATCGTGGTCATTTAGGACAATTATATTTGAAATACACATTTTAGAAGCACGCTTTTAGTCATATTTGTCATGTTCTATGGACGTTTCTTTCGTTTAGAAATCATGGTTCCAGCTAGAAAGCTAACAATCAAATTTTAAGCGCATGCCTGTGTGTCATACCTGACATTACCCATTTAGAACAGCATTTTGCAGGATAAACAAACAAATGAAAACACATCTAACCAACACTGCAACAAGACTGCCATTACAAGAACTTGGCAAATATGTTTTTTTTTTAATGCAAATAACGAACTGGCCCTTTTAATTTTTTTAATACCAGAAAAAAAAGACTAACCACCCCAACCAACAATTTACTTGCATTTGGTGAATGACAGGAGTTCATTTCCGACGGCAGTCAGAAAATGAAAGCGCTGATGACTCCGGACTCACTGGAAAGCGCTGATAGCTATTTCTTACAGGATGGGGAGCATTTTTGGCTCAAAGCGTTCTTTGACCTATATGGATCCAACCCTCGATTAATGCAATTTCAACGATTAAGACAAGGAAAATGGCATCATTAATGGTGAAGTCAAAGGGCCTGATTGCAGATCGTTGCGTTCAAGGCTGGGGCAGGTGCAGACCGGCTCCTCAATAATTCACACAGTAATTCAAGTCTGGGCCGGCAGCTGGATATGAATCGATTAGAGACGACGAGGCAGATTTGGGACCTGGTTATTTCACGCCGTGTTATTTGACTCTTCAGGAAATTAGCTGACAGTGACAGACACCTGTAAATCTGAAATTACTCTAGCATTTTCTTTGCACAATGATGAAGGAGTCGTGCCATCACAAATACATGCTGTGACCCCGCTCTGGCAGGACCCAAAGTGGGCATCAGGAAAGTGTAGGGTTGCCCAGAAATGAGCCTGTTGCTGGCCAGACTATGTTAGCATATGCATTTGAGGGGTTACCTGGAAGTTGAGGCTTTAAATGAATAATTTGGGTTTGTTGCAAAAAGTTTATGAGCATCATTGAAGTCAGTTCTCCCCAACTCCCGGTGTTCCTGATCAACACTCCCAGGAGATCAACCACCCTGAAGGATTTCACTCCAATTCTGGTAAAACACCCCTTACCCAGCAGATACAGACCCTGTTCTGGAGTTCATTGATGAAGTCAGGTGTTCTAGATTAATGCTGTAGAAAAACCTACAGGATGGTAAACCTGCAATTCACTTTCACTCTGTTAGTATGGAAAGTCTTTGAGTAAAGTGGCCTGAATCGTATTGTACGTTTCCTCCTTTTCAGTAAAACAGACAAAACAACCAGCTCAGTTAAAAAAAAATAGACAAGGGAGGCAAAACAGGAAATAATGCAGCTGAGATGGAGAGACCAAGGCCAGGGACTGACTTCAACCTAGAAATGTCAGCCAGAGTTCGGCAGATTTTGTTTTCAGATGCAGGACAAAGCTTTCTCTCAAAGGCTACGATAAAGACGCAAGAATAATCTTCTTCATTCCATGCAACAGGCCCCAGACTCAAGAGCAAAAGTCATAGATCATAGTTCCACTCTGTTAGCCACACTGATTAATGATATATGTACATGAATATTATATCAAATTGCACTGCCTAGCAAAAAAGGAGAAAAAAAAATTACTCTAGTATTTGTGTGCCTCAAGCTTTGATTGTGAAAAGCATTTGTCGTGGCATTGTTTAGACAATCTTATGACATGTCATAACTTTTATTTCTGTCCAGAGTCGCATTCATTTTTTTTTTTTTACCAAGATCTTGTATTGACAATGAGAGAGTCAAACCACTTTGTTAAGTCTTCTCCAGTGCATCCTAAAGACTTTAAATGGGGTTAATAATGTGTCAGACAGGTCTTCACCCAGTATCAGTGACTTCAGCAATCTGCTACATTGTTTCTTTTGCTGGATGCAGGCAAGTAATTTGCCCCTTCTGAAATACAGTAACTTTTTTCAACAAACATCGGATACATGTTCCAACATGGTTGCTTAAGAAATGATAAACTACATACAGCATCAGTCAGAGTTTAAGGAATTTTTGCCAGCTGAAACATTAATGACCACAAAAATAATTCAATCGCAGCCTTGTCAGTATTTGCTTATTTAAATCAAAATGGCAAACTTTTTTTTGGTCAGGCAGCATCAAACATACTTATATAGCAACATTACGCTTTGTCTGAGGTTCTCAAAAAGCACAGAGTAGAGGATGGTTGGATGCAGAGAGGAAACATGAAATTTATGTTGTATACTATATTTGACAAAAATGTTTATCCAAAGCGACGTACAATCAGCGCATAGAGTGAAGACAGCAGTGCGACAGATTAGACAGGGCATGATTCATATAGAGCATCAACTTGTTCAGTTATGAACAAAGTAAACTACACAGCAGGGGTGGATAAAAAAATTGATAGCGTAATATTGCAATATTTTGCGTGGCGGTTTTCCATCGATTGTGAGACCTCAAGCATTTAAAGTGTTTTTCACCCATTTCAGCCAAGCCCAAGCCAAAGCCATAACATACATTGTAGAAAACAAGGCAAATTCACAGAGAAGTAACAACCACAGGAATCCGTGCCTCGTTTGAAAAAATTTCAAGGACAAAGTCTATCGGTACGGAATTGGGGGAAGGGCAGCATGATTTGCCTGTTTCAAAGCTTAAGCCCTGATGTGATGCTAACGAGGTTCGCCAGATCGGCAAATGGAAAGCCATGATTACAACACAAAAGAAAACAATACAGAGCAAAACAAGATAAGCTTGGCTGTTGCAAGTTTGCCTTCAGCACACTTCCGCATCTCTTGAAACATGAATATTTCCAGAGGTACCGGTATTCTATCAAATTTAATTGAATACATGGAAATACAATCTGGTTTACCAAGAGGAAGTGTGCAAGCGTATCAACCCAACGAAATACATTCAATTTACAAATCACTCAACAGCTTTCACAAACTGTAATTTATCTAATCAAAAATACAGTGTGAGCAGTTTTGCTTTGATTAAATTAAATGGAGACGGTCAGATGGTGTAATAATGACGTGGCTAGTATTCATGAGGCTAGTGTTCTTACCTGTTTTGTTCCCACATTTTCTCTGAATAGTTATGTGCAATCAGTCAAGGCGACAGCTCTCCCACAAAATCACTTACACAAGATAAGTCAATCAAATTCTCAGCACTGCCCTCTGAAATTACCGTGCTGCGCCTGGTGGAATACATTGGTCCAGCCGGATGATTTCATAATAATGTAAACAGTCCAGCAAATTAATAAGGCCTTTTTAGCAAACCAACCTTTGTGTGCAGTTTGGCAATTTGTTTCTCATCAATGTTCTGTTGCTTGTATATCCTGCTCTTGTAACGAAACTGCAAGAGGAAAACAAAGAATGACACTTTTTTTACCTCTTTTTCAGGATTTATGAGTACCACATGATGCAAACACATTCAGTAACATTATTTTGGACAGCAGAAAAGAAATATGAAACACACATACAGTGAGCACAATAATTCATTGAACACTGGCATATTTTTTAATTTGGTTCCGTACTCTCACATTTTAGGTTTGAAAGCATACAATGACAATGAGCTCAAAGTGCAGACAGACAGTTTTAATTTGAGGGTGCTTTCCTTGATATTGAATAAACCGTTTAGGAACGATTGCATGTTTAATACATAATGCCCACCTCCCTATTTTCAGGTACATAAAAAATACCAGACAGGGTATTATCATCATCATTATCATCATCATCATCATCGTCATCATACTATGAAGCAAGGAGTTTCTCTGCTTGTGTGTATGTATGTGTGTCCTTTGCATATCTCGAGAGCCATTCATCCGATCGACTTCAAACTAGGTGGGCGTATTGCTGAGGACCCAAGGAAGTGCACCTTAGAGTTTGAAGTTGTTTGGCTCATCAGTTCTCGAGAAATTAGAAAAAAGCTTCAAGCACCAATATTGCTCGAGCAGCAATTGAATGAGCCCTGAACTATTCATCATCACACTATAAAACAAGGAATCTCTATCTGTGTGTGCATGGGTGTGTGTGTCCCTCACATATGTCCACAGCCGTTCACTTGATCAACTTCAAACTAGGTGGATGTATCACTGAGGACCCAAGGAGATGCACTTTAGAGTTTGAAGTTGTTAGGCTGTTCTCGAGAAATCAAGAATGCTGCAAGGACCAATACTGCTCAAGCACCTATTAGGCTGGCACTGCACTAGTCATCATCATACTAAAAAGCAAAGAATCTCTGTGTGTGCAGGAGTGTTCTTTGCACATCTCAACAGCCGCTCATTGTATTGACTTCAAACTTGGTGAGTGTACTGCTGCGGATCCAAGGAGGTGCAGTTTAAAGTTTGAAGTTGCTTGGCTCAGAAGTTCTCGAGAAATAGAGGATGTTGCAAGTTCCAATATCCCTCAAGCAGCAATTGAATGAGCATGGCACTATACCATGCAAACATGAAGTGAATGGGCAATGAGCTAGCAATGTAGAATAGTAATTATGAAAAGCAAATAATTACTCTTCAATGTAGAAAAGTAATTATTTACCCAATTTAGTCGTACATCCATTGCATATAAAGACTGCTTGAAGTTTGTGATATGTAGACATCCCTAAATGCTGAGAATCTTCCCTAGTGATGTCAGGTATCCCGCTTCACTTCCTGCTTGTTTTTGGGAATGTTCGATTTCAGTCTCCTCTTCAGGTTGTAAAATGCATGTTCAAACACATTTAGATCAGGTCAGCGACTCGGCCAGCATCATCACTGTATATAGACAACAGATTGATATATTTCTCTGACAAAATAATACAGTAACTGTAACTATCCCCATTACGTTTGTATAATGCTAGGACGTGACTAAAAATTAGAACCCTTCCAAATTGAAAATAAACAAGTAGATGGTAGAATTTGAAAATCTTTAATTAGAGAATTCAGTGCTCTGCACATCAATTGTTGACATTCTTTTGTTGATCGGGGGTAGTGTTAAAAATATATAGATTTGGCTTTCTGCTCCTCTTGTATTGGGCCCCCTTTTGGGGGGGAGGGTAGTATTTGAAAGATTTGAGATTTGAGTAGCAGGAGTACCTCACCTCCAGTGTTGGGACCCCTTTGCTGATTGGTTGTGGGTAGTCTCTCAGCATTCGTTCCTCGTCCAAAAACTTGCCGTCCCTCCCGTTGCCGGCGGGCTGGAACAGTCCGTAGTTCAGGACGTCTTTTAGGCTCTGGTTCAGTGTGCACAGGATCCGTTGCTTGGCAACCCATATGGTGGCATCGGGGTTGAACCTCATGCATTTCTGTTGCCAACAGAGAAAAGGTTAAAAGCTTACTCTTCTGGCAGGAAGATGTTCCCAGAAGAAGAGCTCACACAACAGCTAACACGCTTGCCATTTCCTTTGTCAGAGAGGGATTTAGTCATTATATTGTGTGCCGGATGGGGGCTAATGCATGCTTGTAAATGCTGAATTATAGTTTTTAAGCTCCACATTGTGCTCGGGTGCACAGACTAATAAAAAAATATCCTTCAGGGCTCGTTGCAGAGGCCAGCGGTCTTTTGCAGGCTGGGTAATTTTTAGCCATTTATGAGGGAAAGTTAGCCATTTTAAATCAACATTCCCTTTGTATCATGTCAACATCCCCTTAGTTAAAGATGCATTTTACTGCATGATCCCAGAATGCCACAAGTCTGTGAAGTTGCACACGGGTTCCACAATCATCCCATGTGATGGAAATTTTCCCATCACACCCCACTGATTAGCTTCACTGAAAATATATGCAATACATCCGTTCCTATTATCAATTAACAGGCCATTGACATGATTCACAATGTTGATTAAGATGTGCATGTGAGATGGTAATTGGCCATTCCGCTGAGACTGCATCACATACGCATCACATTCCGCAGTTTACAATCCCCAATCAGTGCAATGATAAGCAAAAATCGACCCATATTTATGTGCTGGTTATAAAAGGATTTATGAACACCAACAGATTTATGAGTTGTTTATGCAGTTCCAGTGTAAGTAATGAAGCCTGTATACATTGGTCTTCTCTTACGGCCCAGAGGATATACCGGCTTTACAACTGTGTTCATCAGTGAAGGCTTCTTTCCTCTTACTACGAACACGTTTGAGAAACACAGCTGTGGATTCTGCCAGCACGACTGATAAACACAACAGAGACCAAATTCAATTAATATATTAAACCATTACTTTCTGCAAAAATTGAAATGAAAGAAACAAAAACAAAAAAGGATACAAATTTATAAATCATTTAACTCAGAGGAATTCAACATTGTACAAATTGTACATGCAACAATTAATTAAGTGAATTACATTTAATTTCTTGCTGGACCGACCTGGCAATTTATTAATTAACTGTGAGATCTTGTGTTTGTTCCTATGGGCCTATTTTATGGGTCTCTCCAGTCACATTGGTTAAGTCTAATTTGGAACATCATGTTACTTCTTTCAGCAGCCCCTGTGAATACAAAAAAATGTATAGCTCTTATTAGGAAATATACATGTAGACTGCTCTAGGGTTTTGGCCACCCAGTTGATATTGAGAGGAAGCAACTAATGAATTCAACAAAAATCTTGCCAGATGCATCACAGAGTACATAAGCAAGGAACGTAAGCTAGCTGTATTTTTTTTTTTTTTCCGATTCTATGGTTTGTGTTGGACAGCAAAATGTACTGCAGCAGTAGGGAAGATTAGATTGGCTTCGTTGACTCCTGTGGGGAAATTTGTCCCCTGCATTTGACCCGCCCTAGTTACTTAAGAGCACTGGGCATCCACAGTGCAGCACTGGGAGACCAACTCCAAGTCTACAGCCAGAGCCTTGGTCAGGGGCACAGGTAGGAGTGTTCCAATACAGCATGTTTTTCAGGCCAGGGTAAACCAGAGTGCCCAGAGGAAACTCACTCAAACACTGGGAGAAGATGTAAACTCGACACAGACTCAAACCTGAAACCTCCTCATTGTGAAGCCGCAGCATTAACCACACTGCACTATGCCGCCAATAATCCCTGCCACAGGGGGGTGCTGTTGTAATCTCCTCCCTAATAGGGACTCTGTATTCTAGCGGGCAGGACGCCGGAGTGTTGAAACACAAGGCAGGTTTGAACAGGCCGTGACCAGCATTCCCACCCCAGACATCACCCGCAATCTTCACACCTCCCGTCATGGCGCAGGGATGGATTTCTGTCTTCACTCCATCTCTGACAGTTGGGACCCCAGGGGAACAGAGAGCCTGGTCAAACAGACCCTCAGGTAGGCATGCTTTCGCACACAGACCAGCAGGGACCTGTGACTTTAAAACCATCCCTCCACACAGGGAAGAGACCAAGAGATGCCTGGGTCAGTTTGTCTTAAATGTCTCCCTTTCTTCAAACTGCATGACCTAACTAATGTTCACAAGTTCCTGTACCCCATTAACTCGTCCACAAAGAGTTGAAGGGCAGCCATATTCTGCTGCTGGGGTGAGCACCTCCCTCACTGGTTTGCCTGTCCCAGTTAGTAAATGAGACGGAAACTGAGTGATGGGCAGTTAGATTTTTTCTGTTTCTGTTTTTGAGGGCTTCATTGGGGGGTTCATTTCATGTGACCAGATAACAAACCCAACTAATTAGCTAGACTAAAAATTCAGAACCATCTTTAACCTTTAACTGCCTGCTCCCTTTTGGTCAAGCACAGTTTGAGTCGCTGTATTAAATTGAGAGATGTGTTGAACTGATGAAGGTGGTTATTGGTGAAGGCCTGATGAAGCCTTCACCAATAATCATTTGCAGTCTGTGTTGAAAAAAAATCTGATCTGTTAAGTTCAACGCATCTTTCAATTACGACCCCAATTCCGAAATAGTTGGGACGAAATGTAAATTGTGAATGAAATCAAAATGCAATGACTTTCAGATCACATGAGCCAATATGTTATTCACAATAGAACATAAATAACATTCCAAATGTCGAACTGAGACATTTTACGTTTTTATCCGCTAAATGAGCTTATTTCAAATTTTCTGGCTGCAACATGTCTCAAAAAAGTTGGGACACAGGCAAAAAAGGGCTGAATAAGCAATTAATATATAAGAGAATCAGTTGAAAGAACATTTAGCAAGTAAGTAAGTTAACTGGCATCAGGTGTGTAACATGATTGGTTATAAAAGGGATGTATTAGAGAGGCTGAGTCTCTCAGAAGTAAAGATGGCCAGAGGCTCTCCAACCTGTGAAGGCTTGCATTAAAAAATTGTGGAATACTTTAAAAACAATGTTCCTCAACGTCAAATTGCAAAGGCTTTGAAGGTTTCATCATCGGCAGCGCATAACATCATCAAAAGATTCAGAGAAACTGGAAAAATCTCTGTGCGTAAGGGAAAAAGCCGAAGACCTTTACTGGATGCCCGTGATCTTCGGGCCCTCAGACGCCACTACATCACTCACCGGCATGATTCTGTCATTGACATTACTAAATGGGCCCAGGAATACTTCAAGAAACCACTGTCTGTAAACACAGTCTGCCTTGCCATCCACAGATGCCGCCTAAAACTCTATCATGCAAAAAGGAAGCCATTGTTGAGCATGGTCCAGAAGCGCCGCCGTGTTCTGTGGGCCAAGGCTCATTTAAAATGGACTGTAGCAAAGTGGCAAAGTGTCCTGTGGTCAGACGAGTCCAAATTTGACATTCATGTCGGAAATCATGGGCGTCGTGTCCTCCGGGCGAAAGAGGAGAAAGACCACCCCTCCTGTTATCAGCATGCAGTTCAAAAGCCAGCATCTCTGATGGTATGGGGATGCATAGTGCATAGTGCAAAGCACCATGAATGTTGAAAGGTATATAAAGGTTTTAGAGCAACATATGCTCCCCTCCAGATGACATCTATTCCAGGGAAGGCCTTGTGTATTTCAGCAGGACAATGCAAAACCACATACTGCAGCTATTACAACAGCATGGCTTCATAGTAGAAGAGTCCATGTGCTGAACTGGCCTGCCTGCAGTCCTGATCTTTCACCGATTGAGAACATTTGGCACATAATTAAACGAAAAGTCCGTCAAAGGAGACCCAAAACTCTCCAGCAGCTGGAAGCCTGTATTAAACAAGAATGGGATCATCAAATTCCAATGGCTAAACTCAAGACACTTGTCTCCTCAATGCCCAGACGCCTCCACTCTGTGTTAAAAAGAAGAGGGGATGCTACACCATGGTAAACAGGCCCCTGTCCCAACTTTTTTGAGACCTGTAGCAGCCATCAAATTTGAAATGAGCTCATTTTGTGGATAAAATTGTAAAATTTCTTAGTTTCAACAATTGCTATGTTATCTCTGTTCTGTTGTGAATACAATACTGGCTGGTGTGATTTGAAAGTCATTGCGTTTTGATTTTATTCACAATTTACACTTTGTCCCAACTATTTCGGAATTGGGGTTGTAGAAATAGTGACTCAAATTGTGCTCTGCCAAAAGGTTGAGCAGGCAGTTAAAGGGTTAAAGTCCAGGTAAAGCAAAAAAAACCAGTAAGTGTTCTGACTTCGGCACACCACACAGAAATGTGTTATTCGGCACCTAGCCAAAGTTTACTGATTAGGAAATTTGCTAAGTACATGTAATTATGAGACAAATTAGCAAAAAAGTAAGCCTTAGTCTCAGCTCTGAAACACTGTGGGCGCGTCTGCTAAAGCCACCAAAACCACGCCCAATCACAAAAAGCCTCCCTCAGCTCCGTCTAAAGTACACCACAACCATACAAATGATGCTTCATCTAACAATTTATTGGAATGCTAATGTACAGCCATTACCTATTTGAGCCACCAAAGCCGAAATCTAGTTTGAAGTAAGAGGATACTGACCAACTCGAAAGTCGAGCTCAATCCCTTTAGCCTGCAATGCAATCATAGTATTCTTCCATTTATGCAAGTAAGCCGTACTGACTAACAATCAAGCCAAATAAAGTCAGGCTATCGATGAATAACATTGCTTTAATTAATTTTGGACCACTCCCAAAGTGGAGGAGAGTGTTAGGTGGGACTGCGGATAGGAGATCATGGCGAATGTGATGTCATATGGACTTGGTCTGTGATTGTGCGAACGTTGGGCGTCCCCAGGTGGCGAGACTCAGAATGGGGCTCGCGTCTCTCGTCGGAGTCCGTGTAGGCTCCTAAGCCCCCCAGGGTCCCAGGTGGTGGCTGTTTTTTGCTTCCTTTTGGACAGGGGAAGGGTGGGAGGGACGTAGAAACGAGACAAGCGGGGATTGTGGGAATGTAGGCGGTATATATAGACGTAAGGACGAATAGGAAGGCGCATTGGGAGTGGCCCTGTTCATTAACCTACGTTATCGGGAACTCCCTAAAACAGAACATATTTTGTCTCATTAGCAGATAGTTCTGTTAGTACAGTGTTTCTCACAAAATCATGCTGTTTGTGGTGGTAGCTGACCAGGGTGTTGGGAGATTGAGCCAAAGAAAAAGATTTAAAAAAAAAAAGATTGAGTTTTTTGACTGAGGGTTTTTCAAATTTCCACATTCAGGGAGGATGCATTTTCAGGACACTGAAGGTGGCAAAGCTGACTCACTAGCTAGAAAACTGAATATTGGTAACTTAGCAAGGTACTTAGCTAAATACAGAACATGTGGTTGTAGCTACTTAGTGATCGAGTTGATAACCACTGACGTAATGCGCTCTAGATATTATGTTGTGTTAGGGTGGGATTATGTCAAGAATGGCTTCAGTGCGTCATCAAGCCATGTTTTAGCCCCACCCAAAAAAAAATCAGGAAAATAAAATTGGTGAAAAACTGTTTAACGGTCTAACTCCACAATTCAGTTCCATATTAGCTTGCAGTCTTTTCGCATGTTTTCAGCAACTATTTTATAGCCTGCATAATCTGTCAAGAAGCAAATCACTGATTTCACTTTACTCTGACTTTAAGGACCGGGAATCTGATAGTCTTGGTTGATGTGATTGCGCTTAATCCCATTTCTCTGAAGATGCTGATAGCTTCTAATAATAAAAATAATAATAAATTATATTTCTAATGCACTTTTCATCAAAAAGATCTCAGAGTACTACAAAGTTAAAAGCAAAGTAAAAAAAAAAAAAACACACAGTGTAAAGCAAAATTAGTGTCACATATGTTAGTATCAGCAGTCAGGCCTTTCTGAATTGATTTCTACATGTATACATCATTTTTATTTATCATGATCACATTTTAAACTGGCTGTTTTATACCCACCCATTTTTACTGTGTGGATAGTTGCATTTGTCTGGCTGTAATGTTGGTTTTATTGTTATAACATTGTTTATGCTGCCCTCTTGGCCAGATCACTCTTGGAAAAGAGATTTTTAATCTCAATGAGTCTTTAACCCAATTAAATAAAGGATATAATAAAAAGCGTATTCCTCTGTTCTTGTGGCAATAAAACAAACTACCTCAGCAATGCTTTCATTCAGGAGTGGTGTCACATTACAACCTTCCGCTGGCTCAGAGTATTACACTCAACACCCACTGAAATCCCTACAGTCATTTTTTGCGAGTTATCTTGTAAAGGAAAAGGCAGAATACATAAAACAAGGAAAAGACTGAGGTGGAATCTGCATATGAAAAGCTTTTACTCTGGGGTATGCAAAACATTTGAGAACAGGTGCTTGCATATTTTATGTGAAATGTAACAAAAAATTTATGAAAGAAGAAATGTTGCTATTTATATTGATATAGAATATATATTTTATATAAAATAATACTGATGTCCATTTTCAAATTGTCTGTAGGCTTCATGCATATACAGACGGGTGACAGATTAATGGAAAAATCAACATAAATAATCTTAATAAGGTGTTGGGCCTCTACAAGCTGCCAGATCAGCTTCAGTACATTTTAGTTTAGAGTCTACAAATGTAAAACCTAACTGGAAGGATGGAGTACTTTTCTTTCAAGAGGTACTTCAGCGTTTGGTGTTTTGATGCTGTTGACAGAGAACACTGTCTGAGATGTAGTTTCAGAAGTTCCCACATGAATTCAGCTGGTTTGAGTTCTGGTGACAGTAAAGGTGGCCGGTGGCCTATGCTTGGGATCAATTTCATGCTCATAAAACCATTTAGTGACCCCTTGTGCCCTTTTGTCATCCCTGAAGAGACCTCTCCCATCATCGTGGGAATGCTTCATGATAGGATATGAAGGTGATCACACAGAGTAACTCTACATTGATTTGCAGTGACCTGACTGCCTGTAAGGCGACACGCAGACCCAAACCATGCCAGTAATTTGAACTGAAGAATCTGCATTCATGTTTCTCCCACATTTATTCAGGTTTCTCATTCAATTTGTCACCTGTACGTACAGACAGAAGAGGCAGTATTTCATCATCAAAATAAAATATCAGGGTTTTTCCTGGCTCAGAATGAGCTGGTGGTGGTACTCGGTCATAGGCTCCTGCACAGACTCAAAATGTTGTTTAGCAGGGGTCAGGGGGTTGTTGATGCTTTTTATTTTGTTGAGCGGGGGGGAGAGATGCTTCTCATTTTGGTTTTTATTTTGTTTTTATTTTGTTTCAATTTTGTTCAGCAGGAGGGAGATGCTTAATTTTTGCTTTCAATTTTGTTCAGCATGGGATTACATTAATCTTATTTTGTTTAGCAGGAGGGAGGGGCACATGCTTTTTTTTTTTTTTTTTTTGGTCACCATGGGAGCATGACACTGATATTGCGCAAATTCCGCGTTACCCTCTTTTTTCTTTCGCGCACCCAAATCAGAATGCGATACAGAAAATCGCGTTGGGAGCTGGTGGCGGTAAAAAATTAGGCGGTGGCTGCCACCACCAAATTCTCTATTCAGGAAAAACCCTGAATATTTGACTTTAGTCCAACCAGAAACCTTATCATGACTTATTGTGTATTTGAAATACCTCTGTCCAATTTACTAAGATGGCACAGGCCAGAAGCAGGCTAAATTCTATGCCATGTTCAATAGTTTCAACCAGTGATAACTATGCTAGCAAAAGCAGATATAAGACAAAGGAGGTAAGATTCCTTCCCTCATCTTGAGCATCCAAAGCATCCAAGCTCTTCCACATCTCTCTCGATCTCTATCCTTCCCTCTCTCCCTCTCATTCTTGTACACACACCATCTTTCTCTCTCACTCTCTCTCAATCCCTTACACCTTCTATCTCTCTCTCCTTCTCTCTGTTGCACACACACACACACACACACACACACACACAGAGTCACCCTGAACACTCTATTAACCCCATGAGCAGTGGCTGTGGTCACATCCAAGCTTCAAGGTTACCCTCGCACATACAGAGCCATTAACACCAGCTAATGAAAGAGACACATTAGCTCAACACAAGGTCTCTCTGCCCACATAAACAAAACATGAAGCACAATGAAAAGAATTAAACCCATTCTGCAGACTTTAAAAAGTGCTAATCAAGCAAACCCGTCTCATAAAGATGCACTAACTATGGGCATTCAAAGAAATGATATTGCCTTACTTTTTTTTTGATAAAGCTTTGCCAGTGTGATTTGCTACAGTGGTCCTTTCTACCAGACACCTCCATCAATACTCTCTGGACAAACACCGATTAAAACTTAAAACTGTCCTGGTGGGTGGCAACCATTTACCAGCACACCAAACGCATCACAAACCATCAAAACAATCTCTCTCCACCTCTCATCAACTCAGAACAGCCATGAAAAACCTTCACTCTTGCTTTCATTCAAGGAGAGCCCCGCACTCTCCACTGAGCTTAACAAAAGGAAAACAGGACACTAACACAACACAAGCCCAGGCAATCCAATTAAACTCACGATGAAAACAAGTGAATAAACAAAACACACATGCAAAAAAAAAAAAAAACATTGACACATGAAAAACCAGTCCATTTCACAAAGCTGAAGTCAAACAATATAGAATTTTCAATAAATTGCTTTTTCTCCATGATATTTCAGACCTATGAATCACTGCCAGTTGAACAGGCAAAGGAGAAAGAAAAGACTTCAGACAGGCATATTAAATGTTCAGGGTCAGCAGGGACTGTGGGGGGAAGAGTGTGTGTGTGTGTGTGTGTGTGTGTGTGTGTGTGTACATGATTGTGCGTGTTCTTGTACTTGCTAAGCAGTGAGGACTAGAAAACATGTTTTCCCCTAAAGAGTGGGGACATTAAGAAGTGAGGACATTTTCATATGTCCTCACAAGGACAAAGGCAAATTGTGACTTATTAGTTAAGGTTAGGAGTAAGGTTAGAATTAGGGATAGGTTCAGGTTAGGGTAAGGGTTTGGGTTAGGCATGCCTTGCTAATTATTAAGGTTAGGGAAAGGCTGTAGTGACAAAGAATGAATGGTAGTCCATGCAATGTCCTCACAAGGACAGGAGCACAAGGATGTGTGTGAACATATGTGCGCGCGACTGAGTGTGTATGATACTGAGCCTGTGTGTAAGATAGTGCATGTGTGTGAATGCACATATGTTGGTGTGTGTGTATGTGTGTGTGTAAGACAGTGTGTGAGCATGTGAGTGTGCATGTGTGTGTGTATAAGAGCATGTGAGTGTACATGTGTGGGAGTGCACGTGTGCGTGCGTGCGCGTGTGTGTGTGTGGGTGTGAGTGTGCGTGTAAGATAGTGTATGTGTGTGAGTGTGTGTGTGTGTGTGTGTGTGTAAGGTAGTGTGCGCGTTTATGAATGCGCGCATGTGTGTGTGAGTGTGCATGTGGGTGTGTGTGTAAGATGGTTTGCGTGTGTGTGTGTGTGCGCGCGCGTGTATGTAAGATATTGTAGTGTGCGTATGTGAATGCGCGGGTGTGCTTGTGTGTGTGTGGTGGTCTGCACTCACGGTGTGCTGTAGGTCTGGGATGAGCACGCGGATCACCAGTGTGTTGCTTTGGATGTCCTCCATCCTGCTGCGCGGCCGCTCCGCGGTGGCCCTTATGGTCTCGTAGATGGTCTCCTCCTTGGAGCTGTCGGACTCGGATTCCATGGAGTAATCGGAGAAACTCTGAGCCATCTCATCCTCACTGGAGGTCGGGCTCCGGGGCATGTTCAGCGGTCCGGCCACACTCAGCTGCAGGAGGAGCGCACATTTTTATTTTAAAGGGAAAATGTACGACCTAAATATCACTGATCAGGTTACCTTCTTTTATCCCCCACCACCCCCACCCCCGATTTTCACAGTGTCTATTATTATTATTATTATTCATTCATAATAATAATGATAACAAGAAGAAGAAGAGTAACCTGCCTGCGTACCAACCACAATCTCTAATCATTAGGAGTGTACTGTATGTCACAACAAGGGCTCGGAAATACTATGGTCAACCCTTGTCAGTCAGCACGCTTCACTGCTGCAGCCACAGATACATGCAAAAGCTTCAAGATGCAAAGCCGAAGCCATACTGAACATCAACACAGTCTAAAAGCACCGCTGACCACTCTAGCCTTGGCGTCATCCGCGATGCGCAACAGCACAGTGGAAGCGTCTTCAGTGGTCCGATGGAACAACATTTCAAGCGTCCCCCAGACCAAAGACAATAGGACAACCTAAGCTGTTATGAAAGGGTCAGGTCCAAAAGCCAGCATTTGGCATGGTTTGAATTATATCAGTGCACAAGGCATGGGTGACATGCATATGTGAAAGGGCACCACTGATGCAGACAGATATGTATGAATTTTGGATCAACATATTTGGTCATTTAGTTGTCTGTCCCAAGGACATCCCTGCATTTTCCAGCAAAACCACACCACACCACATTCTCAATGGATTACACGTGTATGGCTATGAAAGCACAGTGTGCGGGGGCTGGATTGTCCAGCCTGCAGTCCTGATCTGCCGCTGATTAAGAATGTTCTGAGCATTATAAAGGGATATATAAGGCCCCATACAATTGTGCAATGGAAAACCTACTTAACGGATTTGATGCTCAGTGGATACTCAGTGTACACACACACACACACACACACACACACGAAAAGCCAGGTCTACATATTCTCAAATAGGGAAGCCCCATATGAAGAAGAATTGAGGGAAAAAACCGCAATGAAGTTCTGTACACGCTTAACGTGTACATTCAACTATGCATACACACTCATATCCGTTTTAAACACATTCACATATCCCCACATGCTGACCAAATTCTGAGTGGTTTGTCTTGAAACACTCCTTTCTTGTATTGCCTTGTGTCATTGTGTTGTGTCTTGTATTGTCTTCATCTTCTAAGATCAGCTCCACACCAATTAAATTTTTTAATTCATAAATTAGTTTTATTTTATTTATGTTAACCTCATATTTTTTTTGCCAACATGTCTGCTTGTCTTGCTAGATAATATAAGGATGCCCGTTTTCCCTCCCAATTGTTCTTTTCACAAAATGGAGATCAATAATGTCCTCCTCAAAAGACGGACGTGTATGGTAGACCAGGGAAAAATTTCAGAAGATCTCAGCTGCCAAACAATAGAGAAAAAAAATGAAAACTGACCTTACTCACAGAAAACCAGAAGAAGATTGAGAGGAAATAGTGAATCCATACCTACTCTCTGAATACTATGACTTTTGTGCATGTCTGTTGTTGCCGTGTGCCCTGACATGCTGGCTCTGATTATCGTTTATCGATGACAGGAGAAGATATCAAAAGTAATTTTCCTCAGTCGATGACCAACATAGAGATCAAGAATGTCTGACATTTCTCATTTAATGCCACCATTGAGGATGGGAAAAATTCAGCGAAGAGGCGATGCACCGATACAAATGAGCCCATGGGCTGTCAGTAATATGGTGTCAATGGGTCATTATGTCTTTCCAAAAATCATCTATTGATGTAATTGCTTCCTTCATCTGAGGCCTTTGTTGACAAAGCTTTTTTGAACCAGGCAGTTAGCTTCCTTCTGTGTCTCTTCACAAAAATATCATTCAAGGCTCCATGAAAACAGGAATGAAGATGCGGTATATTTGCACTTTATACTTGCGGGCAGTATTTTCAATTTTTACCTCACTGCACACACACACACTCAACACATGGGCCATTTTCTGACCAAGAGGTCTGATATGAAATGCAAGAAAAAGAACTGAAAAGAGAACAAACTTGGCTCATTCCATTGACCATGACCCCTCCTAAAAAGACAGAACTCCCTACTTTTATTCAAACATGTCCCTCAAACCACTCGAGACTGTCTTCGCTGATGTTTATTCATGTTCAGTCAACAGGCTGACGCTGCATTAGTCTTCCACAGTGGCAGAGGCAGAGGCAGTTTGGTTGTGGGGACTGGTGTGAGACATTTTATACACTTGCTAATGCCTTATTTTAGAGACAGTTACTCACAGTATTTTCAGCAAGGGCATAAAATAAGGGGGATATTGAAATCTTACAATGCCCCCCCCACTCCAATGTGCTGTGATATACGAAAAATCAATGGAAAAAAATAAAACATTCTCGCAGACAGAAGCATTGTAATTGTTCAGCCCCCTCCCCCCAATCATAAACAAGCTGTTACTCCAGTGATTCACAGGATAGATATCGGCGGCAGCTTGTGGTACTACAAAGTAAGTCTTCATGCAAGAGGCAAACACTACTCTGGAAACAAACCATAAAATGCAAATACTGTCATAATAAAACAAGTATCTGGGATTTGCATGGTAAATGCAGTCACGAGTCGCCCGTAAAAAAGCATTCCTGGACACTTCCTGCAGCTGTGCTACTCCTGCGATTCCTGGCTTTAGATGTTATTGTTCCACAAAATGGCCGACTGCACTTTGGGCTGCCCATACTGTATGAACCCATCGTGGTCTCCATGGTTTCCACAGCAGCCGTAGCATATCAGTATTCCCCGGGGAATGCACGGGAATTCCGCCAGAGCTGCGCAGGGACCTCTCCACCACCAGGCTGAAAGCCACGGAGACATTAGGACTGCAGAAAATGCGCTCAGTTGCATGAACCGTGTTTGGCATCAGAGATCTAAGCAGAAGAGATTCCACTACATGCGCCCCTCTGTGTGGAAGATGTCGGGAGTTCCACTCCTCGGTATAAGGAGCGCGGAGAAGATGGGTGTAGGGGCAGCGGTAACGTGACTGTCAGAGCGAAGGGCAGAACATAACCAGAATCCATTGCTCATGGGAGCGCTCTCTTCCTAGTGATAACATGAGGGTTTTTCTCGCTCATTATCTGAGCTGGGTGGATATAAAAGAAAATAACCCCCCACCCCCCACCCACCCACACCAAATGCTAGTTTTCTGGTGTGGGAGGAAAAGTTGGCAGCTCAGCTTGCTGGGAAATATGACCCCCACCCCCATCATTGTAGTAAAGAGGAAGATGGTCTTTCGCTTTGTGACCACGTTGAGTTATGCCAGAGCTAGCCTCCTGAGTGCATCCCAAAATTATCACAGGAAAGATGAATATTTTCTTCTATTCCTCCAGGGTCGAGATTAACCCTCCTTTAGCAATACTTATCCATTTGTAACAGAGCGAGGATAAACATGACCTCACCCCATTTGCATTAAATTAGTTTCTGTGCTCACCTGAGCGGGAGTCGCTCTTATTTAGTGTCAGCGCACGAAAATCTAGCATCGAGAATTAAGTGACAAATAAGACTGGGGGCTCTTGAGTGCAGCTCCTGACCTTGCTGAGGTCAGATGAAAGGGCTCCAGTCGGGTTACAGTAAGGGAGCGCGATAGACAAAGCCATTATACACAGATTCTATAGCGACAGGCTGTTGACATGGTAACAGAGGGATACTGCGCTCATATGAAAACGGGTATGAACAAATCTGTTACTGTAGCACACAATAATCTACACTGCGATCTACATCACAGGCAAACAAAAGCAAGCTTACACAATTAAATTTGAAAAGGTCAGATGTTTAGATGGAATTCTTTCTAATCTCCTTACTGCCACTCATCCTTAGCACAACTACTGATAAGATAAACATTAATTAAATCATATTATTCTGCCAAAAGAAATACACTGTTATTCATATCATACCTGCCATACAGTGGTTCCTCATAAAAAAAAAGGAATGGAATAGCGACTCCAGTAGAAAAATAAATGGATATGATTACAACAATTATCACTACACTCAGGAACTTGAATTTAGTCCAAGACAGCATAAGCTTTTTTAATGACACAATCACACTTAATTGCAATTATATTACATGCATGCCATTATGTATGCAGGCCCCCAACGTCACTCTCCGAAACATTATTGCGGATAACTCCCAGAGGCACTAGAGGATTCCAGACAGTGCTAATTCACTCACTTCATTTCCATGTACAACTCTGCCTCCATCCATTTGTGCATTGAATTTGATTATTTTAAGGACCTTAATGCCCTTGAGTTCATATAAATGAATCCCGATAATCCATTTCATCAAGTTGTTTCAGATGTAAAAATCCCCCTCCACCACTCTCATGGTCCTCTCTGCCTTTGATTTCATTGCCAAAAAATTTTCTTAATTCAGTAGTACCACTGCTTTTGAATATGGGGGTTTCCATATGACAGTGGAGTATTGTGCCATCTTTGGAGTACTCGGCAGATGAAAACCCTTTGCATCATAGACAACTCCTACTTTTTCCAAAGATTACTGTTTGTTTCTGGTTTTATGGGTCGTTTCTTCCTCGTCAATCACTCAGACTCCCCGGCACTACAAGAGAGTTGGGGATAGAACAGTCAAAATTCATCCAAAAACTAGGAGGGCACTCAGTAGAGCACACACTTCTGCCTGCACCATCGTTTTTGACCTTTTCTGGTATGTTGACCTTGACCTTTGACCTTGACCTGAGGCAATTTATTTATCCCTTAGTGATCTCATATACAGTATAACCTTCCCACCAAGTTTCAAAATAATCGGTTTAGAACTTTTTCCATAACCCTACTTATGAACAGAAAGGCAGATAAACAGAATTACAAGCAAGAAAAAGAAACGGGGCCAAAAACATAACCTGTCATCAAACGTCAACGTTCTCAAAAATGCCAATTGTTTTTTAAAATACAACTTGTTATCATTTTGACAATAGACAGAGGAGATTAACCCTTTGAGTGCTGAATAAATTTTCAAGGAATTAAAAATGTAGTTATCCTGAGCTGTTGAAAACCTATCATATGGCAACTTGTTTTGCCACATGACAGGTTTTCAACAGCATCTGATTTTGATATCTTACATCATTGGGTAATTATAGTCACATATAGCGCTGAAAGGGTTAACCAAAATGACCTGCTGGGCTCACTGAGATTTGAACCTGCTATATTTACTTTCCGATATATAGGCCAATTGTCCTCTGCAGAGAAGAGTAGAGCCAGTGTCCTTGAGATAAAATGTAAGGGGTTAACTGTGCATGAAGAAGCCAGCCAGGAAATAAACTGTAATAAAAATGCAAATCCACGTTCGAGAGATCAGAACCAAACCCAGATACAGTATGTTTCGATGAAAAATAATTGTGCGGGTTTGACAGGATGTATCTATGCATACAGGAAATGAGCTCATTACAATTCGAGCGCTTCTGTGGTACGAAGGCCATGAATAGAAGAATGGCTGAAAATCTGAATGTGATTGGCTGGCGTACAGTACAGTGCAAACGCTCCCTTCTGGTCTAATGAAGGCTACACAGTAGCTAAAGGGAGACCCCCCATACATCACTGCCTTTGATAACCTCAGCTTGCTACTTATATCCTGCCAGCAACAAGCTGTTATTTTAAACCAGAAGAAATAACAGGCATGTGTGCTGAAGGATTTAGTAAATCAGGCCTATAGTCAATGCCAGTTTCCTTATGTATAGTTCGCGTGTCGTATACCATTAGTTGGAATATTCTCCACAAGTTAGGGCTAATTAACACGACTGATGTTGCTGGGAGACATCATCTGTAGACCTCGGGAGCGGATTTATGTGTGATGAGGAGCAGGGTGACGATCAGGCCGCTGTCCTTGCCTGATGTCACTCCTGATAAAGCCTGGCACAGAGTTTGGTCCTTAACTAAGTATTGTGCTGTTTTCAAAGACAAGTCGCGTTTCCCATTTATTTACCCACACTGGGAGCTCACCTGTTACTCTGTACTCAGGACGGTCAGGTAATCAGAACTTCAGGTCGCTTCATTCACGACACCACAGTGTACGGGACTGTTTCGGCTCGTCAGGTACCTTCGCGAAGGAGAGGCTGCTCTGCTGCTACAATCACGGCAAAAAGGCCACCAGTGCTGTGCCTCAACCAACATGGAGCTGCGAGCGTCCGCTCTGAGCGTTGAACATCGGAGATGATGGATGAGGAGGGGAATGGCGCGTTCACGGCCGAGAGCTGGGCCCCTCCAGCGGGATGTTGCTTTTGAACCCCACTCCTGCCCCTAGTACCCCCACAAGGTAAAGCACAGCGCCGCTCAGTTTAATAGGTACAGTGGCGGTGCTCGGTTTAATAGGTACAGTGGCGGTGCTCGGTTTGCCAGTGGCAGGATGCAGGCAGAGTAATGACAGATTTACGCCCGCTGATCACCCAACAGCGGCCAGCTGCGCAGGAAAATGGTCACGCGCTGAGGTCCCCACCTGGATAACAGCCATTAGCGTGAGCCTCTGACAGCACCCGCCATTTTCCTGACCCCAGCAAAGTTAGCTATGGAGATGGCGAAGCGTTGGTTTGAAGCCCTGCTGGTTAACTGAGTCATAATTACTTGTGCTGTCAGGGCCTGAAAATCACTCAGCGTTCCTGTTGTGTATGTGTGCTCTACAGGAGCGCCAGGTCTTTCTCTCCAGCTTTTCTGTTTTTATCTGGACCGGCATCCTATATCTGCAGATTTCTGTGGATGAGTGAGTGATTGAGTGAGTCAGTTAGTGAGCGAGTGAGTGCGAGTGAGTCACTGATGAAGCTACACCATTGGTCGGCCAGCCAAGTGCACCTTTGCTATTGGCCGTTGCTCATTTCCCACAATTTTGCACAGTCCAGCTGTATTCTAGGTTTTGACCTAGTCCTGTTCCATTTCAATTTTTCAATTTACTAAAAGGCCAAAGTGCTGCAGCTGGTTGCCAAGGGCTCTTTTTGACTTCGAGGTTGAAAAAGGAACAACCTTGGGGAAAAAAATACAGTCGAACCTAAACAAAGAGCTCTTAAATCGATTGCGGCTCAATTGGATGGGATGAAGTGGGAGTCGCGGATGGAAAGATTCGCTCAGCAGGGGAATAAGCACTGATCGATGCGCTCGCCAGATAAAGCCGAAAAAAAGCATCTCAGACATACTTAATGCACAACAGCTGTTCAGAGTCACAGCCTTAATGGCCAGCAAATAGCAAAAAGAACAGAAAATAGCAAAGACAAATGAGATATACCATTCAGGCTAACTCTGTTCCTTCAGTTCAGGGATTGGGGGGGGATCAATACTGATCAACAAATCCTTCAGAGAGTGTATAAAATCCACTTCATGTCTCTATCCTCAGTTCTACAAGAGGATTTTTACACCTTTGTATAAATAATGAATTTTAAAAAGGCTACAGTATTTACAGCAGGCAGCTCCTATATTTAAAAACACGTGAGCGCAAAAGCTGATACGACAAAGTACCCAGGCCATGTGCATGCAGAAGAGCTTCAGGCTTTACCCAATGGAAGTGAAGCCACCTCAACTCAAAAAATTAATTAGTCCTGAATGAGCCTCGCAGTAACTATGCCGTTGAAAGGGTCATTTCTGACAGATAATCTGTCTAGAACAAAGGTAAATATTGAAATTAGCTGCAAAAAAAACTATTTTTATAAAATCAAAACACTGGATCACATACGGAAGTGGCGATTCTGTGAATTTGCAGCGGTGAAATAAAAAATGTGCTAATGTGTCACCGACACTGCCCTTCTCCCAGTGCAATCGCGGCCTGACATGCCGAGCACGTATCTCTGCACCTCCTCTGTTCACTTCCACGCTTTCAGATCTGAATCATTGCAAAGAAAATGAGATAACATGGCAGTTTGATTGGAACACAAAAGCAATTAACCAGAGAGCGATTTGGCACTGATTAGAGCATCAGCAGAACCTGCAGAGGAGCCCTGAGACAGAGGCTTGTATGAGTCTGTAACAGTGGTGGAACTGCACAGTCAGGAGCATCACCTCTTACTTTGTTTTTCTGCCCCCGCCTCGAATGAGCAGGGGGCATTATGTCAACGCTCCTTCCGTCTGTCCGTCCAGGCGTCCGTCCAGGCGTCTGGCCGTAAACTTCTCGTTTCCACGCAATAACTAAAGAACGCCTCGTCCGATCCATCTCATTTCTAGGTGGTGTATGGGGGGTGGGTAGAGGATGGTTCCTTGCGAAAACCAGCGCCGTGCGAATATCCAGTATGGCCGCCACGGTAGCCATCTTGATTTCAGTTTCCACGCAATAACTAAAGAACGTCTCATCCGATCCATCTCGTTTCTTGGTGGTGTACGGGGGGTGGGTAGAGGAAGGTTCCTTTCAAAAACCAGCGCCGTGCGATATCCAATATGGCCACCAGGGCAGCCATCTTCATTTCAGTTTCCACGCAATAACTAAAGAACGCCTCGTCCGATCCATCTCATTTCTTGGTGGTGTATGTGGGGTGGGTAGAGGAAGGTTCCTTTCGAAAACCAGCGCTGTGCGATATCCAATATGGCCGCTAAGGCAGCCATCTTGATTTCAATTTCCACGCAATAACTAATGAACTCCTCATCTTCATTCGTAAACCAGTTTTCTTTTAACATGTTTAACTTTCAGTATAATTCACTCTCACTATTCACCTTGCTAAACTAGCAACCTATTCAATCTTAACCCCAATTAAACATACAGGCGGGGGCATATGCCACGCTCCACGTTGCTCTTGTTATTCTCATATTAGAGGCAGCAATTCTGACAACGTACAGGCCAATTTCTGGCATAATCCCACAGTACTGGCCAGAGTTCCCACAACCTGTAAAATCACACCTCGTGCATCATTAGATTGCCATATAAATAAATACTTCAATGTTCAATTTTATTTTATCTAAGATTTATTTGGGCAGAGGGCCCAACTGAGACCAGTCTCTTCTTTTGAGCAGGAGAGTATAAACGAATAAAATACACCATGTTAATAAGAAATTATATAATTGTCATGATTAAGGCAAAACTATTACTTAAAGCAAGAGCAGTTTTCTTGATAATACGATTTGATCAATGTTTTAAAATTTCCAAAAGGAACCAATTCAATCAATTTCATCTCACAGCCAATTCCAGAGACATTATAATAAAATACAGCCTTACCCAGCTCTGTTCTAACACAAGGAATATTAAGACATAAGTCGTGTGACCACGTCCCATGGCAACCGACTCACCATGTAAGTAGAGTAGCAAGATTTGATGGGATTTTTAATAAAACACATTTATAAACAAAAATCAGACCAAAAGCTTACCAGCCTAGAAAGGAAGCAACATCAATTTCGGAGTGAATCTGGCTGGTAGTTTCACAGAAGAAGAATTTTAAAGTTTTCTTGCGTTCTTGCGTTGCGTCCTCCCAATGGCTCATGACCAATCAGACGGTGAGCTAAAAACAATAGTAGGCGAGTCTTGTCTAAATTTGAGAGACTCCTTTAAGGCACAACAGTGGGACTAGAGGACAAGGCCTGAGATAAACGTTAGAGTAGAGTGGCAAACAGAAAATAAATAAAGATTTTAGAACAGTGGATGCATTTCTGTAAATTACATCACCATAATCAAGCATCCGGAGTATCACTGAACGCACGGCCTTATTCCAGTTTTCAAAATCAAAGCAATTTGAATGAAAGTTATTCAACCAACTCAAGCCAAATCATTATTACAGAAGACAGACTTTGCTGCACTGACCCATAGCCCCTTGTACACATGGTGGAGCGCAGTGGATCTTTTCCCCAAACCAAGATCGTCTTTTACTAAGGTAAAGGAACGGTTTAAATTGGGAGGACATCAGAATAACCTCTGCTAAGAGGAGAGCACTCAGCCTTCGCTAAGGTGGTAAGAGGGGGATCTTTCTTAGAACACAAGGTGTGATACCCCAATATCCACGTCCAACAAGGTTATAGATAAGAGGGGGTGACAGCATGTAATACACTGGGCAACTGGGGCAGTAAAACAAGATTGAAAAGCTTTCTACACTCAGACAACCCCTCTCTTAACACAAGTGAGCCACAGCACAGAGACAGCTTTTTGCACCCTCATCTGTGATGTAGCCCAAGGTGCATAGCTGGACAGATTTAAATGGAATGCCTGTCCAGCCAGCTGGTGTTTTTGAGTACTGCGGGTTTTTGTACAAGCATTTATTTGTTTATATGTTAGCAGCTTCACAGGGTCATTAAGAAAACAGAGTCCAATGAATCTGGTTGAAATGAACGATTTCAGGATAACTAACAGATACCTAAATTCAATGAGAAGTGAGGTCCGTAGTGCTTGAAAAAAAAAAATATGCTTTTCTTCTTGATTTGGCCCCAGACTTGACTAGTTTAGACCCGCAATCAAAAAAAATTATTTTGTGTTGAAAGCATGTTATAAGAGATTTAACTAAATAAAGTTTCTTTACAATTAGGTTTCACCATGTATGAACAATCATACCTTCATAGCGCTCCCATTTCAGGGCACCACAGTATTTGGGTCAAATTTGTGTCAAAGATATCCCAGAGGATTCTCTCTCTAGTCTTCAGAGATGTTAGCAAGTCAGTGGACCACAGTTGTACCACAGAAGGTTGAGGGATGGCCGTAATCACCATTGAGGACACCGAGGTCCAGACCTTGGTTAGTGGTCCCTAAATTTTCGTTTTTTTCCCCCACCTATTTTTCCCCTCACTGTGCCCGTTTATTCAGCAAATCGTGTGTGTGCGTGAGAGTGAGACAGAGAGAGCTCCCGCATCTTCATAGTGCAGTGTAGGCTATCACCGTGCGTTTTAAATATCACGGCTTGCGCTGCCTATGCGCAACAGCGCAGGTTGAGGTAAACAGATGAACTCATTCGCGAGTCTTGCGAGAGAGAGTTCAGTTGTATCATTGTTGTGAAGGGAGACCATATGCTAGCCTAAGACTGACCCAAAATACGCAAAACACTGAGGCAGACAAAACTGGCGGGGGGTGCTGCATGATACTCCCGTTTTCAAAGGTGCATAGTAACGAAGTACATAAGTAGTTTTTTTTTAGGATTTGAACTTTACTTAAGATTTTTTTTAAACCGGGACTTTTACTTTTACTCTACTACATTTAAAAGATAAAAAGTATACTTTCACTTCTGCACTTTGATACTGGCAATTTAGTTACTCGTTTCAAATTAACCCTTTCAAGCCTGACGTGTCGTCGCCGACACAGATATGCGCGTAATTTTGAAATTCCGTAATTACTGTAAGTTTTGCGCAGTTCAAAAAATTCCAACTGTTCCTGAAAACTGAGAAGCTGTGCTTCAGCCCACATACAGGTTACTATGGTAAACACGGCAGCATGATTCTCTGCTGGGATTTTTGCATTAGGCCTTAAAGGGTTAAAATATGAATTTAATTAATCATTTACGGATTATCTGGATTTGGCGTGTTCGACAAGAACAACGGTGCTCGGCAGGGCATCTTTGTGCAGATGTGTCCGCCAGTGGACGTGGAGCTGCAAATTTATGCACGCAGTTACAATATTCTATCACTAGATGGCACACCAGGATCAGTTATTGGATATTCACAAGCAAGCAGAGCTCGAATACGGTTTAGGATATGGACGAGTTCACTCCAATCCCTGTTTTTCAGGAGTTGTCTGAATAAAACTCCTCAGCTAAGCCTGATGTGCAAACTGCTCAATATACTTGCCCATAGTATCTATCAAGCAGTTCAAAATAAAAAAAATTCTCTCTTGCAACAGAAATAATTGTTGTCCTCTGCAGCAGGCACTTCAGCTACAGTGAGCCAATGGTATCCGAATCAGTAGTTAAAAAAATCAGTAGTTAAGAAAAGTTTTCTGAAGCAAAAATTCGACATGTTATTGATACTACGTAATTCTACTATTAATTAGTCAATTATAGTGGTTTTTAAACTGTCAGTAAACTCAAAATCAGAAGAAGAAGTATATTAAGGAGAGACTGCCTGTTTGTTTTTTGAATACTGTATCTTTCATTCATCTGAAAATTGATTAAAGAGCACAAGGAGAGAACAAACAGTGGTTGCTTTGCTTCTTTCTATGCATACTATGAATAATACTTTGTACTTGTACTTGCACTTTTGATACTTAAGTAAATTTTTTCACAAAATACTTTTGGTACTTAAGTACATTTCATGTGAGCTACTTTATGACATTTGCTCAAGTAATTTTCTTAAGGGTGACTTCATCTTTTACCAAAATAACTTTCAGTTATGGTACTTCTACTTAATATTTTTTTCCAGTACTTTATACACCTCTGCCCATTTCACACTGTAAGTGAATGAATAATGCAGGTTTCAGAACGTTGTTGTAGCAGGAGTGTTTTTTTCCCATTGGTTGTTGCCCTAAATCTTGCCCAGATACGATAGTGCTATTATCTCATTGGCTATTGTGTAGCCCCTTTCCTTTTTTTGATTGGCTGGCAGGTGGCAAGCTGCCACCAACAACTCAGGGGAGACGTGTTTGATTCCTGCCGGTGTCCACAGTTGTAGCGGTGTTGCTGCGCATGCAGCAGGGGCCGCGCTAGCCGCTCGCTACGTTCGCCAATGCGAACAAAATAACATTGTGGCGAAGAAATTTTGCGGTGAATAAGCCACGCTGGCGAAGGGCGCAGTCACTGAACAGATGCGGACAGTGCATTGGATGGCGCAGGAAAATATCAAAAAGCAGAAATTCAGAAGTGCAATCAAACTGCAGTGCAGCAATGTTAAGTTAAGCGGTGTCAGTGCCAAATTTCTGATAGTTTATTCCCCTAAACCAAAATTGTCCCTCCTCAACTTACAGTACCAGTCAAAAGTTTGGACACACTTTGCTAATGTCACAGCACTGTTTTTACAGTAATTTAAACAGCTGAACTTCTCTACTGTACATACTCACAAATGGAATCTTGTCAAAGGTTAACAGTAAGAAATGAAAAGAGAATAATTTACTTGTTTAAATAGTGTCAAAAATTTTGGAATTCTCAAAGAAGCCATATTTTGCAAAGTAAACTGACAAATAAGCTCCTTCTATTTTCCAACAGCCGAAATCAAAGTCAAGCGGTTTTGACTTTTGGCAAAAAAAGGTTGATGAAAAGCACACCTCAAGTGCAGCACATCTTTAGGAAGTTAGACAGTCGTGCAGCAGCAAATTCACTATATGACTGCCCTTGTTAAAAAAAATGTGAGAATGCTCTGCAATTACACTGCCCGTCAAAAAAAAAAAAAAAAAAAAAAAAAGTCGCACGCTCAAATATTTAGTTGGAACCCCTGTAGCTTTGATTACAGCGCAAATTCATCTTGTCATTGTTTTGACAACATTTATTTTTGATCAGAAATGCCATAATTTTTGGCTTGAGATCTTGTCTTCTTGACAAAATGGTTGAACCACTCGGTGGTCTTTCTTGAGCACATCCCAATAACTTTCAATGTGTTTAAGGTCAGGACTTTGTGGTGGCAAACTTGTCTGTGAAAAGGATTCCTCATACTTGTTTTTCTCATTCATTGTTTTCTTTGCCAAATAAAGGCCAATAACTTGCCCCTTCTGAAATACTGTAAAATCTTTTCAACCATCAAGAGATGCGTCTTCCGACGTGATTTTTTAAGAAATGAGTAGCAACGCGCTTCATCAGTCAGGGTTAATATTATTATTGCCTGCTGAAACATATTAACAACCTCAGTAATGATCCAATCATAGAATTTGTTCATTTATTTCCAAACGATGACTTTTTTTTGGACGGGCAGTGTATGACAACAAATGGTGATTAGTTCGATGGATTTAAGAATTAGAATTTTTTTTTTTGCAAAATAAAGACTGCTTATTTTTTATTTAACATGTATTGTAAGAAAAATATGGGTGTGACCAAACTTTCGACTGAAATGTCTGCGTTTTTAATCCAAAGTTTTACTATGCATGTGGCTAAAATTTTTTTAATGTGGCTAAAGAAATTTGAGCCAAGTTAGCCACGGTGGCTATAAAAAATTTTCTCCTAGTGCAGCCCTGATATAGACCTACTGTTGGAATTATTTTCGTTAATCTTTTTTCTATTTTTGCGTGAGAAATACAATGTGTGGCGTAAGTACGTGACATCCGACTGAAATGAGTGAAAATCACGTTCATTGCGTGAGACTTGAAAGTCCTGAGGAGGTTAGGTGAGAAATGAAAAGGTTATGCAACACATCAGTCTGTTGCTACAGTCCAACTGTTACCATTCAATGTGTTCCTAAAGAGGTTATTGGAAATAAATGTCTAATTAGCAACAAAACAATGTAGTGGTTGGAGTTTGGGGGGGGGGGGGGAGGGGGGGCGACTGTTGGGGTTGGGGTAAGAGCGCATCATTGGACCTTGGTATTTCAAAAATCCTGGTTACGGCCCTGGGTTGAGGAAGTCATTATGAGTCTGAGGAAAAAAAAAAAAAAATAACCGGCCGAAGACTTTGCCCAGAACTAAGCCAACAAAATATCTACATAGACAGCACTGCCAGTTACAAGGTATACTTGGAGACTAAAACACGATAACCAGGATACAATTTGTGAACCTGTTGAACTCTATCCTGTATGTGGGGTCTTCAAATGCAGCTGCTTTATTCAAACCTTTGAAACTTAGGCCGATTTTATATTCTATTTCGAGATCCCTAATTTTTTCAACTGAATTACAGGGAAACTTGTACAGAATGATGTGCAAGATCTAGATATTTTCTATTCAATGTAATGCAGTGGCCAAAAAAAAAAAAAACAATGGCCTCTTGGTTTTGAATAGTTCTCTCAATATAAGTGCGATGTAGCTTCAGTGAAGCGCTGCAACCAGCAGATGCAGAGTATGTATGTGACACTGTCCTAAAATAAGGAAAAAAAAAATTTTTTCTAACTTTGAACCCAGGTATGGGGAAATTCATGCCAAAATCAGAGTTTAAGGGGTTAAACCCCTCCTCAGGGTTTAGCGTGTGTTGTTTGGCTGTCACAGTTTCCTGCTCCCCACTTGTCACTAAAGATTTAACTGCCGATGGCAACGTCAAAATGAATTTTGAAGTGCACACAATTGGTTTATCGGCTCCACTTCAACAAAATTACTCCAAACTCATTGCAGTTAATTTTGATGCTGCTTGCGCGGCAGTTTTTTGCATATACACAGGCATCACGAACTGAAAAAATTGGACAGTGGAAAGATCTTTCACATTTAGGTGACACGGCAGGGGGCACCACGAGTGACCCCTATCGCAAGCTCTCAAGGCAACTAACGAAACAGCAGATTTCAAACACAACAGAAAAAAAACTTCACAAAAGCAAACACAAAAACACCTCATAATCACTAGCTCTGCTTGCCTCCAGATTTTAGCCCTCCTTTGGGAGAGGTAACTACTAAAGGCAGCCAAGTTTCAAATCAAAGAAAGAAAAATAATCAACAAAGCACATAAAAAGAGTATGCACATGATCCTACACAAGGGACCTCAAACAATACCGAGTAATTTTGTCTTTAAGGATTTTGTTACCCTCACTGGAACACAGAATAATTGATTGAGATCATATTGGCCAGTGGTTACACATTACTTCACTGTTTGACTGGATGAACCCGTTTGCTGTGAGAGAGAAGAGGGAAGAACGCTGTTCTAAAGTAATTCTCAGCCCTCACCCCAGGGACCACCGGACAGATCCAGGCAATTCATGAGTTAGGTTGGGTGAGGTTAAGGTAAAACAAATCAAATACCTGGATCTGGCAGGCAGTCTCTGTGGAGAGGGTCAGGAAGCACTGCTGTTTTTACAATAAACTTATAAGCATAGCCGAGCTTGACACCAGAAGAAAGGGAATGGGGCGGTGAAGCTGTGTGCTATTAAAGCCAGCTGCAGGGTCATAACAAGCGAGTGAAAGACCTAGGGGTGAAGAACTTGTCCAGGAAAGGAGAGAGAGACGAAGGCACCAGGAGCAGAGGAAGCTTGGGCTCATTTTTTTGGCTTGAGAATGAGGATCATCTTCATTACTCTAATTTAGATAATGCTTTTACCCAAACGGACTTACTGTTGATCAGATAATACAGGAGCAATCCCCCATCAGCAATGTGTAGTTTGTGAAGGGCCCAATGAGTACAGATATCACATTGTGGCTTAAACCAGTAGCGTTCTGAATCCCAGTCAAACCCTCTAGACACCAGGCTAACGGGTGATCCCATGTTGCATACAACCCCAGATCAAAATAAGGTGCATGTGCACAGTGATACTCAGGTAGATATCATTATTGAGGCTACATGGGTCAAAGATCTGTTCTTCTTCTCCTAAAACAGTGAGCCGCGACAAAACCACCTGAAGTGCAGTGTTATATCACAAGGCCTAGGGGTGTTATTGTAGTGTAATGCGCACCGTGTGACCCAGAATGGATGGATCAGGGTGGGGATAAATGTCAGGACTGCCCACCATCGTTTAACAGCACCAGCCCGCAAACACAAAGATATCAGTTATCTGGGACACACTGTGCATTGGCAGGTCTTTGAACTGGCACGCCATGAACCCCAAGCTAAAATAAGCACCAATGAATATTCATCACTCATTTATAGGAAATAAGGCTATTCGCTAATAGCACCTTTCCTTAGCGATCTCTGGTGCCATGGAGCTGTTGAGCAGCAGGCTTGTGTCTGTGTCTCCCGCTCCCACAGGTAATGTGGAAGTGAATAATTCAGCCAGGTCTTGGGTCTCTAACCTCTTAAGATTGCCGTCAGGTCAAACATCCTCAGAGAAACTCGCATTGCCTGGCAACAAAACTGTGGGAGGACGTCATCGAATTCAGAGAAGCGTTAGCACCAGAACAGTCCTTATAGTGAAGCAGTTTCTGTAAACCAGACCAGTGACCTTAAAATACAGAAAACTGTCGAACCCAGAATGAGTCATTACACTTGGAGCGTTCAACAACAGTCCACACCAGAAGGTGAAGAATAGGGTTCTTCTTGGTCAGGGCACACTGTAAAACCTAACAGTATATCTTACTAGTTAAATTAAGTTAACAGTAATTAAAAACAGCAGAAATTTGAAATGACTTAAATGTTGAAAGTATTTTGAACTCATTAGAGACTGGTTGTGAGAATAACTTACACAAATAGAGTCTACATTTTTGTTTCATCCATATTTGAGTAGGAAATAATTGATTGCAATGAGTTGAGTCAGGTTGGTTGAAGCACGGCTTCAGCCAACGCAAACGTCCGCCATTGTATGAACCAATCAAATTGCCTATTTTGCCAGAGCTTTCGACAGCGAAAAATATTCCAACATGGCGACCGTTTTGACCGTTAGATGTTAATGTGTGTAGTTCGACTTTTTAAGATTAGATTTGACTTATGATACGAGAAACCACTGTTGTGTAGTCCATAAATACTGTTGTTAACATAAAAAGTTTGCGGGAAGTGAGTTGTACGATGAGTGTAATAGCTCGCTGACAGCCAGCATGTTAGCGTAGTGATTCACGGTATTATCCCTACGCAAAAACGCCTGGATGTAGCGTCTTCGGTATAATATCTTGCCACGTCCGACACCCATTTATTTCCAATGCATTGTTAAGATCACGTCAACGTTTAGCGTCAACTAACCGCGATATGGTTAGGCACGCACCGTCATTGTGCGTGTAAGTCTCTCATCCAGGGGTATTTCTGAAGGTTTTCCGCTTATTTTCGTTCCACAAACAAATGGCAGTTTCACAGTAACGACCCATGGCCTTAATGACTACAGTTCAGTCACTGTTGTGCTCTGCAGAGACCGGAAGCAACTGGGTCATCGAACTATCCCATAATGCATCTGAAACGGGGCACGAATGTATTTTTTGCTTATTGACGAGACCCTCAATTGGTTATTCAGCTGTCAATCTCAAGAGTTGCTAAAGGTTTTGCCCTGATTGGAGCCTGGTCGTGCGGTGAAGAAGAGTCCCTCCCAACCTAACCCTAACCCTAACCTAAATACAGAAATGTGTCATCACTGTGTTATATAACAACAACATGTGCTAAAAATGAATGAGTCCTTTTCATCTGTGAGTGCAGGCACGCATTCGACTTCAGTTGCAGTGCGTTCAATGGTACAAAGATGCCAATTTTCTGACGTAAATATAATGAAAGCATTGACTGAAAAGATCACTGTTTCATCATTAAACTCTGCTCAAATGGAAGAGTAAGACTTACAAACTTCATTTTCGTCAATCTTGAGTAATTCTTACTTTTATAAAGATAATTCAAACAAATGAGTAAAAAGAAATATTTCACTTCAGTTTAAATTTGGTGAATGTAATAAGTATAGTTTACTTCACTCCTTTAAGTTAGCACAACACAAAATATGCTTGTACTTATTACTCAGTTAAATGACTTATCCACACTTAATTAAATGAGTTACCAAACTCAAATGATTCAAGGCAATCGGTTTACTCAAATAGTATGAGGTAATTTAGCTTCCCAGGTTTTACAGTGCAGCGTTGAGTGAGCTAAATATCGAATACTCCACAAAATCAAGACAAAAAATAGAAGATCAGGGGAAAAACTTAGCCTTCAATTCACATAAATTTTTATGCACATACTTTCCCCAGAATATAGTGTGTTTTTCACAAAAGCTGCTCAAGTGATTTAAGCAAACTCAGGCCATCTGTATACTAGAAGGTGACACTAGGGCTGCACGATAAATCGATTTTAAATTGAAATCAAACTATTTCACTTTGACGATGTTAAAAAGGGGGAAATCGCCAAATTGATTTTCTTCTCATGTCTCCGGCAGTGGCGTAGCCAGAACTGAAAATCGGGCGTGCCAGGAACATCCCTTTACAACTTCTATTAGTCCTGACTTGTTCGCAATCATCTTTCCTAATGAACAATACATTCACTCCGAAAACAATCCACACTATCAAGTGTTGCCAGTTCTCCTCGTGAAGGTAAGATGACAATCATTCATTTGGACGCGGTTGAACAATTATTGCTCCTGGATTGTTCTCAATCATTTTCCTTATTTAAAACATTTTACAATTATAACAATACACTAATGGCAATTATAGACGCAGCATTTTTCTTAATGCGATCCAAGTGTGACAAAATAATAGGCTAAACTCAGTTCAGAAAAATAATTTACTCGAGTCGCCGCGCTTTTACTTAAACTGCTCTGGATCTTCCGACTACATTTTTTTGGCACATCAGGCGATCAAACATGCTCTTCATGATCACTTACATTGTTGGAATTAAATCAAAGACGAAGATGAGAAACACCTGTGCGCAATTTTGAGTATGGCTGATTGAAAGGCAAAAAAAAAAAAAAAAAGCCGTCCAAACTAATGATTTCCATCTTTCACGAGGAGAACTAGCAACACCTGATAGAGAGGAGTGTTTTTGCAGTGAATGCATAGTTCATTAGGAAAGATGATTGCGAACAAGTCAGGCTAATAGAAGTTGTAAAGGGATGTTCCTGGCACACCTCATTTTCAGTTCTGGCTACGCCACTGGTCTCCGGGCTGCGTGTCGATTTTCTTTTGCCTCGGTACGGTCGGGATGGGTGAATGAAGGCACTCAGGCAGTGGAATGCACTTTACCCCGTTTTATTCTCTGGACTGGACAAAATCTACAAACAGAAAAGTTTGATGTGCAGAGCGATCTGTGCATGCTTCATCATCTTATGTGATATGAAATAAAAATATATTTTAAACCGTCGGCATTCATAACGCGAAACAGCAAATATTTGTGCATAGAATCCATTATCTCATGATGGCTTGCTCTCTGTGTCATCGTTTCCTGTGGAAGGCAGCAGTAGTGGCGGCAGGTAATTTTTTTTGACTGTCCGTCAAAATCACTAACGCACAAATCATGTGACTCGTGTTAGTGTAAACGCAGCATTAACTTGATAGAAATTAATTGCTATGTGTATGTCATGGTTTGTTAGGTGTGCGTGTTGTTTGGACCATTCTTTGCAGCTCTCGTCCCAGGACGATATCGAATTCCTGGGCCATCAAATTCTTTACCCAGCTGGTTGATTGAGCTGGGGCGGTGCTTCCCCAGAATCTATATAAGCAGGATGTCCAGCACGCCTCCTTCGCTAGAGTGTCTGTGTTTAGCTTCGCACTACAGCCGAAAGTATCTGTAGCCTGGAGTGATTCTGGGAGTTTGCCTCACGCAACCCTCCTAATCTACAGAAAGGGGCGGAGGAGGGGTTGGAGTGGGATCCTCAATTTGACAGGCGGCAGCCAGAGGAGGATTGCTATTCGGAGGATTTCTCTGACTCGGAATCTGACTTAGAGGGGGCAGGTTCCGAACAGGTTGAAAATTTGGTGGCTGCTCTGAACTTTTATCTGCCTCCTAATGTTCCTGACGATTATGCTGATCTTGCGGAGGTTTTTAGCAAGCAACGGGCCTCGACTTTACCTCCTCATCACACGTTTGATTGCGAGATCAATCTCCACCCGAGTACCACTCCCCCCAGGGGTTCATTATACTCGCTGTCAGGGCCTGAGCGGAAGGCTATGCGGGAATATTTTCAGGAGGCTCTGGCTAATGGATTTATTCAGCCCTCCACGTCTCCTGCTGGACCGGGGTTCTTTTCTGTGGGAAAAAAGATGGCGGCCTGAGACCTTGTGTTGATTACAGGGGCTTGAATAATATCACTATTAAAAACCGATACCCACTTCCGTTGATGAACTCCGCGTTTGAACGGCTGCAGGAGGCGTCGTTTTTACCAAGCTAGACCTCCGGAATGCTTATAACCTGGTTCGGATCCGTGAGGGGGACAAGTGGAAAACGGCGTTTAATACGCATGATGGGTAATATGAATATTTGGTTATGCCGTTTGGATTGGTTAATGCCCCCCCTGTGTTCCAGGCACTCGTTAATGACGTCCTCCGAGAGATGTTGGAGAGATTTGTCTTTGTCTACCTTGACGACATTCTGATTTTCTCCTCAACTCTCTCGGAGCATAAACAACACATCAGACAAGTGCTCGAGGCCCATCTCAAAGCCAAGCTTTTTGTCAAGGCTGAGAAATGCGTTTTTCATGCCAAGACAGTTTCATTTCTTGGCTTCATAATTTCAGAAGGGTCGGTCCGCATGGATCCTGACAAAGTGTCAGCGGTCAGGGATTGGCCTGCCCCTCAAAACATTAAGGAAGTGCAACAGTTTTTGGGGTTTGCTAATTTGTATAGGTTTATCCGTAATTTTAGCGCGGTAGCTGCCCCCATTATCGCGGTCACTAAGAAGAATACTTCCTCGTCGTTTGCTTGGTCTTCGGCAGCAGAGGCTGCTTTTCAGGAGTTAAAGAAACGATTTAGCTCAGAACCCATTCTCGCTTTGCCCGACCCCTCCTTCCCATTTGTTGTGGAGATGGATGCGTCGGAATTCGGGGTAGGTGCCATTTTGTCCCAGGCGCCCCCTTCGGGACAATAAGTTGCACCCACGCGCCTACTTCGCCCGGTCGTTGTCGGCAGCCGAACGGAATTACAGCATTGGTGACCGGGAGTTGTTGGCCGTCAAGTTGGCGTTAGAAGAGTGGCGCCATTGGTTGGAGGGGGCTGAACAGCTGTTTGTGGTTTGGACGGATCATAAAAATCTCCAATACATCCAACAGACTAAACGACGTAATTCTCGGCAGGCGCGGTGGTCGTTGTTTTTCAACCGCTTTAACTTTACGTTAACCTATCGCCCAGGGTCTAAAAACATCAAGCCCGACGCTTTGTTCACGACCGGTCGGTCGTGACCCTATTCCTGAGCCGGTTATCTCGGCAGCTCAGATTGTGGCTCCCATTCAGTGGGACGTCAAATCTGTTGTGCGGGAGGCGTTGAAAAATGATCCCGGTCCTGGTGGGGAGCCGCCTGGCTGTTTATTTGTTCCTTTAGCAGTGCAGTCCCAAGTTCTCCAGTGGGGGCACTCTTCCCTTCTGGCTGGTCACCAGGGGGTTTATCGGACCAAGCAGTTCTTGGCCTGACATTTTTGGTGGCCCAGCATGATGGAGGACATCCGTGAGTTTGTAGCGGTGTGCTGTATTTGCGCTAGAAACAAGACTTCCCACCTCCCCCCCTCTGGTCTGCTGCGGCCGTTGCCCATCCCTAAGCACCCGTGGAGCCATATTGCTCTTGATTTTATTACGGGGCTGCCTGTTTCGGAAGGCAACACGGTCATCCTGGTCGTGTTGACCATTTTTCTAAGGTCGCCCACTTTATTGCGCTGCCCAAGCTGCCTTTGGCACGAGAGACTGCCCTTCTTGTTGTGGACCATGTTTTCCGGCTGCATGGCATCCCTCAAGATGTGGTTTCTGACCGGAGCCCTCAATTTACGGCCAAATTCTGGCGTGCTTTTTGCAACCAGTTGGGGGCCACCGTGAGCCTTTCCTGGGTTTCCACCCAGAGACTAATGGGCAGACTGAACGAACCAACCAGTCTTTGGAGAATACTCTTCGATGTTTGGCGGCTGACAACCCATCCTCGTGGAGTCGATTTTTAGCATGGGCCGAATACTCCCACAATTCACTGGGTAACTCCTCCACAGGTCTTTCTCCGTTTGAGGGTCAGTTGGGTTACCAGCCTCCACTGTTTCCTGAGACTGACAGGGATTCAGAGGTTCCTTAGGTTAATTACTTTGTTCGGCATTGTCGGTCAGTTTGGGCCAGGGTCCGTTCCTCCTTGTTGCGCTCTGGATGGAAACAAAAGACCGCCGCAGATAGAAGGCGCCGTTCAGCCCCATCTTATCGGGTTGGCGAAAGGGTCTGGCTTTCCATGTGGGACCTGCCCTTAAAAGTGGAGTCACGGAAATTGGCTCCCCGCTTTATTGGTCCTTTTAAGATTGTGTGAAGGATCAATCCGGTCACTGTCCGGTTGAAGCTCCTTAGATCCTTACGGATCCACCCCTCTTTTCATGTCTCCAGGCTCAAACCGGTTAGCACCTGCGTCCTGGCTCCAGTCGACAAACCCCCGCCGCGGATGATTGAGGGGGGGCCAGTTTACACCGTGCGTTGTATTTTAGCCGAGAGGCGAGTGGGTCGTGGAGCTCAGTTTTTAGTAGATTGGGAGGGTTATGGTCCTGAGGAGCGGTGCTGGGTCCCTTCTCGGGATATCCTGGATCCTACCCCTATTTCTGAATTCCGTGCATGGGGCTCTCTGGGAACTTCTGGGGCTGTTCCTTGGGGGGGGGTTACCTGTCATCGTTTGTTAGGTGTGCGTGTTGTTTGGACCTTTCTTTGCAGCTCTCGTCCCAGGACGATATCGAATTCCTGGGCCATCGAATTCTTTACCCAGCTGGTTGATTGAGCTGGGGCGGCGCTTCCCCAGAATCTATAGCAGGATGTCCGGCACGCCTTCTTCGCTAGAGTGTCTGTGTTTAGCTTCGCACTATAGCCGAAGGTATCTGTAGTCAGGTTTTGTATGACTTCCTATCTTCTTATTGTTGGAGTTTCTTCTCCCTTTTTCTATCTGGCTTCGCTTCCGTGATTCGGACTATTATACGTCCTTTGGAAGCGCGAGTACTTGCGTTTGGTCTATATTATTCTCTGTGTTTGTACTGTGTTCGTGCTACTCTCTTTCCCTCTGTCGTTGCGCTTAGCCTCCGTATACTACCGGCAATTACAGTGTAGTAACTTCTTAGAAATAGGAAGCGAGTTGAGAGAGGTTAAATAAACGTGCTAGTTATTTCTGACTGACGGAATCAATGAAATGCATTCGTCTGGTGGACTATGAAAATGAGGAGCCGATGGAGATTCATCCGAAGACGACGGCACAGTTTTGTTATCCACTCTGACAGCGCAGTTCCTCGGAGCGCGAGGCCTGCACTACCGCAGCCCCGTTTCCCTGTGCTTGCGCTGTGTCCACCTGGTTGAAGGCATTACACGCCTCTGAGAATGACTGAGGAAATCTGGTGTCCGTCGTAAATTACCCAATAGGATAATGTACTATTTTATTTAGCTAGTGAATAAATAATCCAGCGATTTTTCTTACAATCGCAACTGCAATGGTAGGATTTTAATAAGCTGTTCTCTTCCACTCCTGAGTTGTCATCGGAGGGATATTGGCACTGCTCTCACCTCACCTGAAAGCGCATTTTATCTCCAAACCCGATCAAATTTAGGTTTCCTAACCTACTAAGAGTTAATTTGTTCATCGAGAATCAATCCGTATCCATTTCCCCCTCAGTTTGTTTTATATTTCATTGCTATATTTATCTTGCATTTTCCTATCCACATTTATGGTGACATAAAACGTCAGTGTCGGGGCGCCCCGGTGGCTTATCAGTCTAAGTGCGCGTACCATAAAGGCTGTGTCCTTCCCGCAGCGACCTGGGTTAGAGTCCGGCTCGGGTCATTTGCTGCATGTCTTCCCCCATTCTTCTCCCCAACCTTCCTATCTCTCTACACTGTATAACTATCGAAAAAAGGGAAAATTCCCAAAAAAAATAATAATTAAAAAAAATAAAACGTCAGTGTCTTACGAAGCTTCCGAATTCCTGCATCTCACAAAAAGGAATATATTTATTTCTGCGTCCGATCAGCTTGATACGCCTAAGAAAACGTTTCTAATGAATAAAATACTTGTGAAAATGTTTTCCCTCACCTGAAAATGGTGCTAGAAGGTAAATAACAGCAGAAAACACACCATTCATTCCATCAAACAATAACGCGCAAGCAGTCGCATCCTAGGCGCAAAAGTCACTTAAAAAAAAAAAAAAACCGGGTAAATAACTATATTTTCTTTACCAAATTAACTTTGTTCAGTAGTTCAGCTTTTATTTTATAAAGCAGTCAGAAAATAAATGATTCAAGAAGTTTATATTTTGACATTAATGTGGCAATGTATTACACTTTAGCTGATTTTGACTCAATTATTCAGTAGGCATGCAAATAACAATGAGTGTTTGTGTTTTTACCTCAGGAATACATTTTTTCAAGCTCTATTTCACAAAATGTGAAAGTTTTGCACTTTGTTCATTAATCTTTGTTATAGATTATAGAAAAGCCTTTTATTTTTAAAGTGAAGTTTGGTTAAAGACAGTTACGATTGTCACTTTATCCCCAAGGGGGTTCTTAAGTTTTCACTTCATCACCAAATAATGGAACCTCCTCTTTGTTTACAAGGAACCTGTTTATTTTCATTGGAGAAAGTGAAGTTTTCACTATTAATCCCAAGGGATTGATCTTTGTTTGGTCAAGGTCGAATTTGCACTTCATTCCCAATAGGGAAATCTGTTTACTTTTTTCTAAAATAAAAACAAAATCTTTGAAATAATTTATTCTGTTGTCTTTTGCAATTTTCGAAAAATTGAAATCGAAATCGAAAATCGAGATTCCAGAGAAAAAAAATCGGGATTTTATTTTTGGCTAAAATCGCGCAGCCCTAGGTGACTCAGTATAAAAATATTCATAATATTTGTAAGAAGTCATACTGAATTTCACCAGCACCAAAATGAACCATTTCAAATACACTGAAATCTACTTAGTTGTTTTCTTTCCTTAATGCAGGCCAATAATTTGCCCCCCGTCAAATACAGTGACATCCATTTTTCACAACCATGGATACGTGTTACGTGATGTGTGCTCAAAAAATGAGAGCTACATACTGCATCAGTCAGTATTAAAAGCAATGTTGCCAACTGACACATATTATTCACTGCATCAATCATAGGATCTTAAGTATTTGAGCATTTAAATCCAAACTGCAACTTTTTCCTGGCCAGGGAGTGAATGCGAGTTCATATGGATATAATTCAAACAGAGGTCATTCCTAAAGACCAATAAAAACTAATAAGCAACCATTTCCTGTGTCAGAAATGACAAATATCACACTTTTTTTAGCTGATAATCGCAAAGACCACAATTATAGGCAACATCCATTTCCAGTATAGACAGGAAGTTGACATTTAAGAACTCGGCCCACAAATGACATGAAACAGGCACTTTGATCCACCTGCAAGTAACAAAGGCCAATGAAAGCTTCCATGAGTCAGAGAGCGATTGGGTATTCCTATTCCAATGTGAAAATGGCACTGCACTGCAATTATGGAGTGAGTCACACCATCAGGGACTAAGCCCTTCGCTCAGAGCCAGTCACCTACCTCTAAAAAGCGCAATCCAGGGGAGCATAGCAGCATTTAAGAACTTCAAAAAAATTTTACACACTCCTCAGGAGAAAAGGAAGAACCAACAGTAATGGAGAGAGAGCAAAATAATCAAGGGACAGACTCCACCATTAAAAACAGAGGATAATGATCTTCCTCTGACTGACAGTTTACTTTTTGTCCTTTGCTGGCATCTAAAAGAGAATAGCCCTATTTCAAGAGATTCACATTAGCGTCAATATTTTTTTTTCTTCCTGATAGAATGTTTGTTTTAGTGATTAATGTACAAGGCTCACAACTTCTCATTTGGCCTTCAAAATTGGCACGGCCATTGTGCCGCGTCGTAAGGAAAATGCCATGTTGAATTAGTATGACCCTTTTAGTGCCCAGGTTGCAATCAATATTGGCTTGAAAACTGGCTTTTAATTGAATCCCCAGCATTTTTCACATTCTGGCAAAACATTTTTGTTATCTTGCCAAGTAGCATTTGTGCAGCAACCCTCTCATTCTGTGTTCTAAGAAGTGCATCAGCCAAATGATGTTATCATAAATTTTGAGTCTAATTTTAGAACAAAATGTAGTTGAATTCAGGCCAGGATATAATGCTTCTCCTTCGCTCACTTCCTGTTTACAGTGAAGACAAGCCCCCCTCTCTTCAGCAAGGTAAAGAACAGGAGCGTCTGCAATATTCTTGCAGTATGTTTAATCTGACCGCATCTTCCAGGGTCATTCCAATTTTCTGAAAATGATCCAACTCAGACATGAAGCGCAGTTATTGTTAAAATTTGAATGTAGCCAATTATTCTGAATCGCATTTTACTATAGAGATGATTTGGTCATGACAAATGTATGGAAGCCATTGTGTCAGAGTAAATGAACAGATTTCAACAAATTAATAATTGAATGTCATATGCAGTAAATCAATAAAACCACATTTATTTTGTGCAACAGGATTTATAATCAGGTTGACTGACAGCCCTTCAAAGAGGCTGTCGTCGCCTTTTCCTGTTTAGTCTGCATGAGAACAATTTTTAAATTGTTAAAAGCCAAAAAAAAAAAAAAAAAAAAAAAATTAAAAAAGAACATAGTGGCTAACCCCTTTTTAGATCATTCTGGGAAATGAAGATAAAATGTGGTATAATGAAGAGCCATATAATTTCATAATTGCCATCATAGCATGGATCACGGACCACAGAGAACAGTGGTGGGGCTGTTTTTTTCCCTGCATTAAGTGGTATTACACATGATGGAAAAAACCTCTCATCTCTTTTTAAAACACTTGTATTGGGTAACAGCCGTGCAATCAGAAAAGGCTTTTTCCCCTGCAGTTCCTGATCTTACTCTCATTAACTGCTGTGCTTCAATCAACATGAAGCATTTTCTGTCAAACGCATATCAGCTAAAGGGAAACTCCACAACTTTGGAGAAGGAGGGAGCAATATATCGCACTATACCAACACCACACTAAAGTACACACAATCACATAGGAGTTACCAAGTCGTATAATCCGATGAGCCGAAACGTTATGACCACATCCCTGATATGCAATTAGTCGTCAACATGCTTCCAGAACAGCTGTCAAATTGACTTCCACATGAATTCCCGGCCCCTGGGTTTCCCAGCAGAACATTTCCAAAAGCATCACACTCCCTCCACCAGCTTGTCTTATTCCCGTAGTCCATCCTGGTTCCATCTCTTCCCCAGATAAATGGTGCGCACGTACCCAGCCGAAGCACATGCTGTGTACAAAAATGGGACTCATCAAACCAGGTGGCCTTCTTCACCTGCTCCAAGGTCCAGTTCTGATGTTCGAGCCCTCGTTGTAGGTGCTTCCAACCGAAAACTGGGGTTAGAATGAGCAGTTTGACTTTACCAAGCCCCATATGCAGCAGGGAGTGATGCGCTATGTGTTGCAACACATTTCTTCCGTAACCATCTTTAAAGGAGCCCTTCTGTCTTGTCGTCTGGTCATCTGGCTGTAATGAATTTGCCCTTGTTTGGCCCTTTGCCTCCAGCCTTATTTCTCCCCCATCCAACATATCAAACTACAAGAATCAACTGTTCACTTATCATCCATGGTTCTTTCACAAACCTTGATATGTGCTGTTATGAGAAAATCATAATAGTCTTAATGTTTTGGCTCAACTGTGTGCACGCGAGTGTATGTGTGTGTGCATACATAACCAGACAACTGTTTGATATGTACTGTGTATACAAAAGTTAGTTCCGACCGAGTAATTTGATTGGATGAGAGGCATTCCAAGAGTGCTGATGATGATAGAGTACAAAATCACTGGGACATATAACAGTAAAATCACTCTGCTCACAGGTGTTTTAATAACCGTTAATTACAGTAACTGCCGACCACAAACTTTGCGCTACATTTTTAGCATCAGTCAAGTCCCAATCCATTTGTGGAACTATTTGCGCTGGCGAAGCCACATAACTGATGAAATAAACAAAGAAAAGATAATCTGTTGTCGTTTATTGCTGTGAACTAATAAAAGGCATTTGAAGAACTGTTGTATAAACACAATATCACACTCGAGGTCATGATGTTGTTCCTGAATATCATCACGGCTGTGATGTCTTCGGCACTCGGCCAGCAGCTTTGTACCTACGACCGCATCACCGTCTTGATGACATTCAGCAACAATATCACTCCCTCTCATGTGGAATTGCTGAATTGTATCTCCCCGACGACAATAGTCGGAAGGTACTATGGTTTAGCTCCGGGGCCGCCGCCGCAGAGATTTTCTCTTCCGGGCTCTGGAGGCCACAATTATTGTAGGAATTTCTCCAAATTTCACACAGGCGAAGATACTGATTGGGCAATGCTCAAGACCGATTTTCGCAAAATTTCCGACGTCCAATATGGCTGCTGGCGGCCATTTTGTCCGAAATTTGGGTATCGGGGAGATACGCGACTCGGTCCCTGTGGCGACCAAGTTATCTAGTTATTAGCACGTCTTGTATCTGTCACAACCCAAATTGGCAGTTAGATCTGTAACGCAGAGGTCACATTAGAAAGCTTTTGATCCTGTTACTCAATAGATTGCTTAAATCAGTAGACACCATTCCACGAATAAGACACACTTTTTAGTCAGGCACCACAACAACCAGAAACACAATGAGATACAAACGACACAAACACCAGAAATTGCGCTGTTGTCCATAAACTGCCTTTAGCAACGACCAGGAACTAAATAGTGAAGAGGGGCTCAGTGCATTCTACAGGCAGTTTAAATCACGAAGCTCATTCATCATTGATATTTACAGAAACTTATGTTGTTCATAAATACCCAAAAGTGGTAGCAATGCCCAGGGGCGGTGGTGCGATTCATTATATCACCTCTCTTTTTCAGACAAACTCCTTCTGCCTCATTTAATAAAATCTATCTAGGGCTTCACTTCATCCATCGGCCTTCTGACAAGGGCACAGACTCAAAGAGGTGCTCAATAAAGAGCCGGAGTAGCGTTTCGCCCCGATGTGCTGGGGAAGCATCGCCATTTATCACCGCTGTCAGCCGCACTTTCCATAAATCTTTCAAACCAGCCGCAATTTATAAGAAGGAACTAGAACAAAAAGGGGGAAAAAAACGGGGGTCAGCAGTCATCTCCTCCTTGTTCGGATGAACCATGCTAATGCATAATGAGCCACACTTAAGACATGGCAGAAACTGAGAATTTTCATATAGCGCCCAGTGGAGGAAATCAGCACTCTAGCATTCAGTGAAATGGCTGTAAATGCACACTTCACGATCCCACACTGGTCAAATGCTTTTAACAGTAGCTTATAAACTCATCCTAAGTTCACCAAATCCAGTGACAGCTGACCGGATAAAACCACAAAGCTTTGGGCATGACTCATGAAACAGCCCCGATGGAGCCTTTGTCTTCGTGATGAAGCTATGCAATGAGAACTACTTTTGCATGCACAGAGGTTTGACACGATAAGCAGCAAACAATCAGTCAATCAAACTTCTATACCGCATTTTCAAGAAAGGCCTACAAAAATTATGCCTTTCAGAGAGTCAAAAAAATACATGGAGCAATGCTTTGGACAGAAATAATGTCTCTTCCCAGACTCTGGCAAGTCGATGATTGACAGTCTGATGTTGTTAGCTGGAGCCTGAGGACATAATTGCAGTGTCTTTGATGAGGCTCCAAACAGTCTTTTACTCCTGCATCCGGCTTGGCTGCATCATGAAGGCACTTCGGCTTATCAGCTCTTAGTGGGGTTTTGTGGGGGGTGGGTAAGGGCCCGTGATCATTTACTGTGTCCGGTCCTTCTATTCAGCCACTCACTCCTGGAAGGAAGGACTGTGATGGTGTTGTTCGCAGAAGAAGTCCATCCCAGTGGGGTTCCCGTAATCAGTGAACATTCAGTAATCGCGATGAGTGCCCCAGCTTCCAGATGCTACTCACTTTTATCATTCGTTGATATTTCCAGCAATCCATGCATTAGTTCCGAGGTAAAACCTAGCGTGCATATATATTTGAGGGGGAGATTATAATGCAGCCACCTTGGGAAAACAGGCAGTGACATATACATATATATTTATGGATGTTCCTGGTGCCTAAAGCACTGGGACAAGGGAGCTATTTATAGATTCTGTTCATGACATAGAACTTTAGTGATAGGATGAAGAGGGACACTGTATTCCTTTCTTTTACATTTCTATCTCACAATTTTGTCAATATTAAGGAACAAAAAAAGTACGCAAAAGAACACAATGATGAGAATTGTCCATTCACCTCATCTTGACTCGCCGGCAACTGACAAAGAAGATAATGTCCAACACGACTTCAAATTGGGACTTCAGTAACTCTCTAATCCATGACTTAGCAGGAGGTCACAGACATCACTCCAAGCAGTATTTCGGGGGCATCAGTATAAGTGGTGGCCAGAAGTCTACACCTAAACTAATTCAGCATCTATTGATTCATAGTCTTAAATTAAATAAAAAAGTTACCTTTTTGTACTATTTTTTCAATATATTAAAATATGCGCAATTTGTTCATCGAAATGTTGTTCTCCATATCATGTAATGGCATTATGGACATTGCATACGTTAAGATGTCAAGAATTCCTCCAAAAAGCTTACTGAAGTTCTGGGATTGCAATATGCAACAAAAACCTGCTCACACAGGGAGGCACCAGGACTCATTTTGGGAATAACTGAAATATAGAAAGTATATATAATTGTAATGCCTTCATTACAATTAGTCAACCAGTGGAGGATGGACTAACTAATCATAGCCCTGGTTACACCTGAGATTTATTCCAACAGGGCATTTTACCTCACCTGTTTGAAGATTTTTCTCCCCAGTTTTTCCCCAATTTGCTATTTTGGGGATTTAGGCAGAGCATGGCCTTCATTCGCCCTGTAAAGCGTCCTTGTAACAGTCCTTCTGCGAAAAGCACCATACAAATAAAACTGAATTGAAAACAGACGCATATGCCAGTCAATATTGCACAGTGAGAGAGAAAAAAAAAACATTGAATTCCCATAAAATCATCTAAAATGGCCTCTTGAAAGGCTGCAGCTCAATTACTGCACCATTAGAGAAACCCACTCTACAGGCCGGACTGAGGTTGAAAATAATCATTGGCAAATTAGGCTGCCCCACTTTTCTCTGCAATCAGGCACACTCACCAGGCCTCAGTCCACCCTTCTGCATCAGAATCCACTCATTTTGTTCATTTCCTGCCCAGCATGTGTTCTGCTTTATTCAGCTCCCCCCGGAGGTGCGCTCCTGAATGTGCAGACCAGGAGATCACCGCCATGCTCAAACCTAACAACAGCTCAGAACGCTGAGAAACTGCCTGCCATACGAGCGTAGCGGTGACACTGACAACAATGTGAGTGAAATACACTCACGTCCTTCCTCTTGAAAATGTTTCAAACCGCCGGGAGATGATTTACTGGTACGGGCAACGTCGTCAGTGTCATCAGCGCCACAGCTCATTCGGTGCAGCCGGCGTGTCTGTTGGTTCAATTTGATAGCAGAAAGAGGAAACTCGTCTTGGTCCTTCATACAGACGACACACAACAGAAATCGATTTGTTTGCTCTGTTACTTGGGACACTACTGATGATGTCCTCCAGTAGAGTGGGGAAATGAGGTACACGGTTATTACACTGTAGGTATTAATATTCCCATAAAATCAGGCTGAAATCGATCGCCATGAGTTGTGGACGCAATCCTGCCCAAATTCATTTACGATTATTCCATGGCTTTGGTGAATACTCATTCGCAGTTAGCTGAAGGACATTCTAAGGACGTGCGTTATTTCCCTATAACTGCACACCTAAGACCAAACTTTGTGACCTTTTGATATTTTGTATAAATTGGTTGCATTTGTAACACAAAATGACAAAAATTAAATTTTGCCAGGAATTCAAAATTGCAAAAAATCAAAATTGAAAAGGTAGAAATGCACACAGACAACATGTTTGAGTTCTTCAATATAATTATTTACATCCTAGGGAAAAATGGGGAATATGAGAGCTGGGAGAAAACAAAATGTGATAATTTTCGTACTGGAGCTATGACACTGTGCAAGCTGTAACTGCAGCTCTTGATTAGCAAAGGAACAAAATAGAAGTAAGGACCATACATCCAGACATAGCAACGGCAGCTTCAGCTGTATCTACGCAATGCAAGTTAATAGTGGCAGAGGGTATATAAAAACATTTTTGGACGAATACACAAAAATCACAGTGCATCTTTACATACGCACGTGTGGTAACCGTGGTATGAGCACAATATAGAACTTCATGCTGGTGACCTCAGTGGTTAACAGGTTAATGTATTACGCCACTTAGGTGTGTATTTTTTGTACAATAAATGGCAAGTTATGATATATAAGGGCCAGGTCAAGCGGTGACGGAGTTACAAAATTGGTGTATCTTGTATCATAGCTCCAAAACTAAGTAAGATAGAGTTACAATTTAAATGGCTTTGTGTAGGTCTTCCCTAGCACTTCAAACAACAAAATAGCTAATTTTGTTCATTTGATTTATTTTGGGTGAAAACGGCAAAAAACTACTCGGTAACAGAGTTACAAATTTGTAATCATAGGCTACCTCACAACTAGAATGGGCAACAAGGGATGGATTTCTCTTCCTTGATTTTGTTAACTTAAGTTCATACGACCCAACACACACTATGTTAAAAAAGTCACACACATTTTCAAAGCAGGCGTTTCAATATTTTACATGGCTGCATCTGCGCCACCAGATGAAACCATTTTATAAAGCCTGAACTGATGTACCATATGTATCCAATCAGACATCACCTTCTCACACTGATCTTGTCAACAGTAATTACAAAATCAAACAGTGGTGGTAACGCAGCAGCGATAAGCAAACAGTGGCCACTAGGACCAGATGTTTAATAACTGTCTGACTCTGAGGAGTCTCGTCATGACGATAGCACTTGTAATCCTGCAGCACCATTGCCTGCTGTTTCGGTTTTGGCAAATGGGACAGTTGTCCTGTGGGGATGATACCTACAAGGTCACAGGCTCGCTGATTGGAGGAGGGCTCCAGTGGGGTACATTTTTAAACCTCCTCAACTCTTGGCCAATCAGACATCTGCATCTACAGCTCCAAAAGATTAGTAGTCCTGTCGCTCTCCAACGCAACAACACAGCTTGCAAGCATGAAGAATCCACAAACATCAGAGGAAGCTGCTTTTCAGTATTTCACCCCAAAGTGGAGGAAATTTGCTGGCAATGTGGCTAAAGTGAGGGGCTTATAAGTGTAGATAAGGATTTATAAACAATGGGGATCACAAGAGACTTATACAGCCACAGCCATTCAAGAACTGAACTTTTATTCAAGTAAAACTCATTGTTAGGGAAAGAAACATAATTAACCCCTAAAGCCCTGAGCCTATTTTTCGAAAATGGCAAGCCCAAAATGAATTGAGTATATCTCTGCAACTATTTGATCCATTTGAATAATCTTGGTATCATAATAAAGGGAAAACCATTTGGGATTTCTGCCACGGTGTAAAAATCAGTGTCACCGAGTCAGAGTAAATGAAGATGGAACACAGTATAAATCAGAGACTTCATTTTGCACCAAACAAAGTTTTACTTCCATCCCTTGTAAACTTAATCAGTTACAGTCTGAAACCTCTAAAAATTTACAGCACAGAATCTCACCATTATCTGTCCCAAAGTTTATTCTAATCAAGTAAATCAGAACAAAATTAGAGAGGAATGTCTAGGTGGCTTCTCCAAATTGGCAATTCAGGTGCCTTGTGTGCCAAATCAGATTTCTCAGATATTAAACTGTAAAACTCATCTAATTTCACTTATATGTCACTACAGGCATATATTCCACCAAAATACAACCAGTTTTTAATTTTTAGAATTTATAATTTTATTTATTATTATTTCTGCCAGTCCTATAGCCTATACAATTTCCCATTCAAAGACAAAAAATACAAAGAAAATTAAGTTTGGCTCCACTGGAGCAGATTTGTTTTTTTAAAAAAGCAAATTAATAAGATTATGAATACAAAAAGGGTTAAAAAATGGGGAAAAAAAGTCAAAAGAATAAAAACCCCAGCAATTATTTATACAAGCAAAATGCTACTATTGTCTTACTAAAAGCACACCTGCCCTGAGACTCGAACCTTGAATGCCTGAGTTGCAGCCCTACACCCTAACCCTAAAAAACAAGTCACTCACTTTGTTTGTACTGTTGTGCCCTCAGTATTCACGCATTTCTGTCACAAAACGACTTTGAAAAGGACGGTTGAATATTTAGCGGATAATTATACCGAAAATACCACAAACAAACCTGTTAAGCGTTTATATTGTCACGCTATTTAAGTACATTCGAATGGCCCATGGACTCGGGTTGACGCACTGGGAACGCAAGGCTCTAGCTCAGGCTAGCTTTGTGCGATAAAGGCGCTTTAGGGTTCGTTGGAAACGTCAGAAGCCATAGAATCAAATGGCTACCGGCAAAGTCTTTCTGACAGCATCACATGCCGATCACAGAGAGGAAAATACATTGCAAGCAAGCTGAATGCTGAGGAGCTGAGATCTTTGAAGCAATGCTCGAGAAGAAAAACATGCTTTGAGACTCGCAGATCTAGTTTCATTATAACACGGACACTTTGAGCTAACAATAGCAAGCGTGGATTTACCCTCAAACAGTTTTTTTTTATTACAAAATATCAAAGGTAAAAAGTTTCTTTGCTCATCTCTGTAGACTGCAAAGTGTATGCCTGCTGTTCTTTGAGTGTGGTGTCGGTTTAAAATGACAAGGCTCATATCGTTGGATTCTGTGGACTTTCCTCTTTCATTTGAGGTATCGTTTGTGTGCATAGCACAAATTCAGGAGAAATTCTCACGATTCAGCGCTGATATGATTTAATCCTATGTTTTGCTACATGCTTATTTACTTGCTTGGTGCTTGAATTGTGTTCGGTTGAGGTAAAAATGGTCTACATGAGGTTTTTGCCAAGTTTCTTTGCAAAATGTGGATATGCCGCATGACAATGTTGCGATTTGGAAACATGCTGTATTTTTATGCATAACCACTGCCCCCTGGTACCGGGGCATAGGGCTTAAGGGGTTAATAATAATAGATGTACAGATTGCATTTACTCAGATGAATATAATGAAAAGCAGAGCAGCTAGCAACAGTTGTAAAATTTATTTTCCAATTACCCAACAAATAATATTGTGAGATTGGCCCACCTGATCCCAAACACAGGTACTGCATGGTATAAAGTTTCTGGCTCGAAGAGGAGTCTTTTTTAAATGCTGGTCATTTTCTAGTTAGAATACATGCATCCCCTATGTCGTTTGGAGAACTACTGAGTCATTTAGGAGTGACAGTTTGGAGTGAAAATCGGCCATCATATGATAAAAGAGTAAAACTGGATTTCAAACAAAGTGCATTTCAAGTTCAGTCAGCCAACTGATGGGTAAATAGTTAGTTGCAGTACTGACAAATAAATACAATGATTTTGCATCTCGGCTTTGATCTTGACTCGCACCAAGCCTACTGTGCTAAAGGGGAAATGAGAGCAAGGAGTGTTGGGATATCCCCCCTCAAGGGGAAAATCTGAGCCCACAGGGGGAGTGGAGGTGGGATGTTAAATAGCAGTAAGCAGAAGTGATGCAGCAGCAATGTTAATCGCAGCAGCAGAGAGTGATGCAGCACTGCAGCAGGCAAAGGCATTTTTGCAACAGAGGCAAAGCAGGAGAGCAGCTTAAATAGCTTGCCTTACTGATTGGTAAGACTATGGCACATTTCCATGGTCATTTCTATTGTAATAAGGACACAACTCAAGTTGTCTGCCTCTATCAGCTCCCCAGGCTACAATACATTTAGAGCCATTAACTGCACAATCTGTAAAATGCAACTGTTCTAAGCTGCAATTACAATTAGCCCACAAGGCACCAGAATTCTCTGAATAGTGGTACCCAACATGCATTTTGTATTAAATTTGTTTATTATACGGAACTTGTTGACTGTATATAGTCGTATTCAGGCTCTACTCTGTATACGTGATAGCATTCGGCAAACAGGACTCAGAAAACTGACACGCAGGCTTTCAGGTATTCCTAAATTGTAGACCAAATCCTTTTTGCTACTCAGATTTTATCAAATCATTACAATGAGCAATTTGAATGACATCTCCGCAATTAATAATACTCAAGTAACTCATAACCTTATTTCATAATTCCCTCAGACAGCCTGCCATATGCATGGATAATACCCTGTTGTTTTCTGATGCAGTCTTGCACTCCCACTAATGAAATAATATGCTTGATTAAATGCAAGGTTTGTTCATCACTGACCTTATAATTACGTTAAGTTCACGTTTTATTCACAACTCATTTATTAATATTAATGATAACTATGACAGAGAACTGTTCAGAAATACTTAATCTGCCAGTCTACTGCACTTGATATAAGCCGCACCACATGCAATTATTTACAAACCAGGATGCAAAAAAAGAAAGTTTCATTCATTCATATATATATAATGGAGTCTGAATTATGCAACTGCCCTAGTTTTCATACTACTGGGACCATATCCATGTATGTTTTGAATATTTATAAAAATCTAGGCTAAAAAGAGAAGGGGAAAAACAACCAGCTCTGATGTCCTGAGAGCTCGAAGTACAAATATATCTTCGCTTAGAACAAACAAGACCTTGAAAAGCACCAATGTGACATACTTCTGACTGTGCCCAAATATTGAAAAACCCATCAAGGTATAATCTTTAGCCTAGTGTGGGAATTAACCCCTAGAGTGCTGGAATAAATTTAAAAAATACATAAATTAAATTTTTTTTGTGCTGTTGAAAACCTATCATGTGGTGACTTGTTTAAAAGAGCACAAATAATGGAATTTATATATTTTTTGCATTTCTTTCAGTGCTCTAAGCGTTAATTCCGACACTGGGCTGAAGATTACCATGATGAGTTTTTAAATATTTGAGCACAGAAAGAAGTTATGTGGGAGCTCTGTTAAACAAATCGGCACATGATAGGATTTCAACAGCTTTGATTTTGTTATCTTACATCATTGAGCAACAATAGCTGCACTCAGCGCTCTGAGGGTTAATAATCTATGTTCTCTTGAAATCGTTATTTATTCATACATCTCCCAGAGGCCACGCAACTCTGGCCTCTTAAAATAGCCACTGAATAACAAAAACAAGTCATGCAGGACCAGTTAAAAGGCTCCACAGTTTAATTGTTTGTTTTCCAAAGCAGAGCATGACACGGAGGTTGTGGAACACGGGCAGTTTAGGAAAAATGAATCCGGGCTGGCAGTACTCCCGCGATGCAATTACTGCGGTTACGGCAACAACACAGAGAGCTCTACACCGAGAGCGGCTTCAACTACGGAAGACAAGAGCTGTGACAGAACAAACAACGAACAGGTGAAAATCTGCGCTGAAGTCAGGGGGCTGGAGGCGGGACTTGTCGGAATGTCGTAATTGCCAGGTCAATTAAATTTGCATGTGCTCTGGAGACTGTAGGGCCCGCTGGTGGAATAATAAAGTGGGAGCATATGGAATCAAAACCAGTGCACTCCCAGCCTCTTTCAACTCTTCCGCAAGCTTTACAGTGCTACATGTTTCATTTAGACTCTTCCCTCCCCGTGCTGCACACGTACAGCATACAGTAATGATCAGATATTGAATACAGAGTGAGTTGCTTGAGTTGGTGGGGTGGTGAGCAGGATTTTCACCTCAATAGAAAACAGGCAAACTAAGGCGTTGGCACGATCCACTTCCAACGGTGTCTGCTCGCTCATCTGCTGAATCTGTCTTAGTCTGCCGGTGTGTTACTATTAAAAGTGTTTGCGACATATCCGGCTGTGACTCATTTTTCTTTGTGGGCTGTAATCTGATATGTATGTGGTAATAGAACAAGAGTTTCAACTGGGTCAGTGAGCATAAATGCTGGGTGGTTTGTGTTTAGAATTGTTAGGTAGCTGTCGTTGTTAACAAGAGCAGACTGAAACCTGCTGTTGTGGGGTTAGCACTGGCTAGCATTTTAGTAACTTGAGGTTAAGCCAGTGGTTCTCAAACTCGGTCCTTTGGCAAACAATAAAGTCACATCTGTTTTGTTTCATGTTCATTTTATTAAGTTCAGGCAAATTATTTTGAAAGAATTCAAAACACCTGTGGTCAGCAACCCAATTTGGAGCTTACTGATCATCTCAAAGTTTAATTTCATCTGTTTAGGAATGTTTTTTTACCTGAAAATCCTCACAAATACGGAAAAATAAGCATAACATGTTTGAGGGTTTCTATTCTTCATGGCACAGTGGATATGTCCATAAAAAAGCAGCTAAAGGTGGTAAATAACTGCACTAAACATGGAATGCAGCTAATTAAGACAAATCGACACCTTGTTAAAAATCTAAGATTGCAGGGCGCCCCAGTGGCTCACCGGTCTAAGTGCGTGTACCATAAAGGCTGTGTCCTTTCCGCAGCGACCTGGGTTCAAATCCGGCTTGGGTCATTTGCTGCATGTCTTCCCCCATTCTTCTCCCCAACTTTCCTGTCTCTCTACACTGTATAACTATTGAATAAAGGGAAAATTCCCAAAAAAAATCTAAGATTGCAGTTGTGGTTGTAAAAAAAAAACCAGCATACACAGTGGGGCACCAGGAACGAGTTTGAGAACCACTGGGTTAAGCTAACCATCTTTGTTGCAGCTAGCAGCAAAATGGCAGCATATAAAGGTCAAGGATTGTGGCACACATTTCACTACTGGGATTACCATGAATGCAGCTTTCACAATATTTATTTATCCATCTGTTTGTATGCTTATATAGTTATATATTTATTTATTTATTTATTTATTCTCAAACAAATGTGGCATCTCCAATCCAACCTGCACCTGGAATGCCCAATCAGTAAACTACATGGTCGAGTCATATTATCATGAGCACCTCCTACTTTTGATGTCAGCAGAGCATAGCCAATGAAAATAAGGCACGTTTTGTGAGCTGGCTTGGTAGATATATAAGGTGTGCTGCAGGTACTATGCAAACATATCACTCGTTGCTGTCACGTATCACGTACACCCATACATGCTGATTGTCTTCCCTGGGGCGAATGGGCTTTTCCAGCAAGACAATGCGACGTGTCACACGCCTAGAAATGTCCAACAGTGGTTGGAAGAGCATGACCAAGATTTCCAAGTACTTCCCTGGCCTCCTAACTCCATAACTTGAACCCAATCGAGCATCTGTGGGACCATCTCGATCGTCATGTGCGCTCTATGGATCCTCCACAACGCACCAGCAGCTGTCAGATGCATGTGTGGCTCCAGATACCTGTGACAACCTTCCAGCACCTTACTGAGACACTCCCAACCCATCTAGCTGCTGTCTGTGCTTCACACAGCGGTTACTCTGGATATTAGCTGGTGTTCATAATGTGACTCGCCCGTGTATGTATGAGCATGCTCGAACATGATTCATACTACGATCATTAGAAAGCATAACAGTCAGCCGCCAGTTCCTTACTCTCGCAGTTTCAAACCTTGCATACACAGACCAAGGGCAGAGGAAACCCAAAATGCCTGCTCAGAACGCAACAGACAAGCAGCCGAATGACCAACTGGAGGCACTTAAGCAACGAACTATGCAAACCTAAACCAACTGTATCCCTCCCCTTTTCTGAGCAGGGCAAAGCCAATTATGCGCTGCTCACACAAGGTTGCTGGCTGCAGTCGGCAATGCCACAGCGCAGGATTTGATCTGATGCCATGTTGGTCAGTCTGCACTGTGAAACGGTGCCTTTACTGAGTCAGCCAACTAGCAGCCTTTCACAATATTTTTAAAAGACATGCAATCCAAATCAGTGCAACGTAAAGCCACTGAAATGCATCTGGATGCATCAAGTTATTCTGTTAATGCACAAGCTTCATCCGTCATGGCGGGGGGGTGTTGGTTTAGTTGAGAAGGTGCAGGCGAAGTGGGTTTTGTTTGTAAACTCAGGGGCAAAGCGAGGAGAGAAACCTGCACACTTTTCCTTCAATTACCTTCCACAAAACACTCCTCAAGGCCTTTTTCACAAGCCCCTCAAGGAATGTCAGGAGCAGCACATCATAGACCCATGGGGCCCAATGTTAAACGTCCACTAAACGCCCCTACTTAGCGTCCCAGCTAAAGGTCTGTGGATGCGTGAGTGAGTGTGTACGTGAATGAATGACTGAGTCAGAAGATGAGTGAGTGAGAGGGTGAGTGAGTGACTGAGTGCAATTTGCAATGCATAGACCACGGTGGCAGTTTGTATGTCATGCAAAAAAATGATTTTAAAATCATTGGTTCTACTGTACAAAAGCAATTGCAAGAAGAGCCACAAATATTTCCAGCAGGCTATTTTTGTGCACATGAACCCCTGCTTTCCTTTAAGGCATGTACCACGAATGAAATTAAGGTAAAACTTAATGTAACGTGAAGCGTTGATTGCTATGCCGTTGCCTGCCATATCTTCACATGCCAAGAAGTTGATCTTCGGTCCCTGCATACAGCTGACCTTGAGTGACCCTTGACCGTCACCCGGTGCTCTCCAAACCCTAATCAGTTCAGCTAACCACTGCGGGGAGATACAGCCTCAGATTTGGTGAAAATTCGTCAGCTCTTTCAATAGAAATCAAACACACAAGATATGTGTGACAGACTGACGATGTGACGGATGGACAGCTGACTGGAAAACGGTGCAGCTGGAAATGTGAAGATAATAGCTGGAAAACAAAGTATCCGATGGAAAATCTTTGATATCAGTGGTAATCAGTCAGCCACAAATACCTGAAAACTAATATTTACAGAACGCGATGCATTAAAAAATTTACTGAAACCTTCACTAAAAATTTTAAATGACAAGATAACGTTCTTTCAACGTCAAAAACTGCAACATATGAGAAGCCCACTAAAGCTTAATTTTGGGTGCGCATCAGTCACTGCACACAGGACATTGATAGAAAATATTTTTAAAAAATGGGAAATGCAGAATAGTTCAATGCAGATCAAATGCGTTCATGAACCTTGATTGGAACAGCTCTTATGAGACAGACGTTACAGCAGATAAACTGCCGTCTGATTGCAAATGGCCAGGGACACAAACCCGGGAGGAGCAGCATCCAAATAATGCCATTTCAGTGTTAGGCCTGGAGGGAAAGAAATCACATTCAAGAACAAAACAATCAGCGCCTAAAATGGCCTTTACACATGACCATTTGCAAAGCTTTTTTTTTTTCCAAAAAATATCACTTTATTTCAGCCCATGAATCATTGTTGTGAACAGTTGGTTGGCAACTGTAGCGTCTGTTCATAATAAATGTGCTGAAGACGGGTTCAGCAGTTACATCCTTCAAAAAACTTTTGAATGGATGGATTTCCTGCGGGTGCAGGCAGCCTGAACAAAATTAAGAGATTCAATCAAGCATAAAACATAGAGCAAAAAGCTCAAATATCACTCATAGACATCTTATCAGGTCCATGTTTCTGCAGAGCATCTAGACCAGGAGATTACAGATTCCTCAGGTCTGATTTAAGAGCAATGCTAAAGTCTCAGGGCCCGAGCCTCGTGGCCTACAAAAGTGACGAGCAACGGCTCACGAAAATCTGGAGTACAGCAGCCCTGCTAAGCAGCAGGAACAAGTTCAAAGGAAAACTAACTTGTTTGTACAACAAATAAGAGTTTCAGATGATCTGGGACGCTATCCATGATATGCTATGTGACTTATTAAGTATTTTCCTGCTGAGCATACAATATGTGCACAATGCACAAGGAAATACTGAGAGACTGCAGTTTACCTCAGGGAATAATGGAAACATGACATGAATACTGTACGAAATTTTCTGCAGGAAAATCATCCACTGGAAAAAAAGAAAAGCGATGGTTTCACTTCTGGTTCATTAAGCGGCCTGCCGTCACTGGACTAAGCCTTATGATGAATGTAAGCAGGCAGAAACAGAGGCAATTCCCCAAATTCTTAGCGTAATCCGTTTTTGGGCTTTCACAAAATCCTTTTCATGATGCAAGTGTGCCTAGTCTGAGATGAGTCCTCATCCCCCGGGAGGAAATGATGCAAGATGCGGAATATGAGTGAACCTAATCCGGGAGCGCTTCTCGAGTGCGCCAGGACGACACGGAGCGCCAGAGAGCTGGGAGGAAGCCCGCCAAAGAGGTGCACCACCAGTCTGCAACACAACTGGGGATTCACAGAAGAATACTGCTCATTAACATGCAGGAACAAAATTCAGAGGATGTCTGTACATGATCATTTCTTCATTAGATTCTGAGCTCTAAGACTGGAGCTCCATACTTATGAGTCCTGAAGACACAAAGGATCTTACATTTAGCTCCGTAAACATTTTCGACCCTAAGGGAAACATATTCTATCTGCTGGTTGCAGCACTTCACTGAAGCTTCATCACACTTATATTGAGAGAAATATTCAAACCCAGGATGCCATGTTTTTATGACTAATTCCTTTTTGTTGTACAATCAACTCTAACCAATGAGGACCCGCCCGGATGGCATCACGAAAAACGTGAAAAATAGTCACGTGATGCGGATGTCGGGCAAGCATTGGGCATCTGCCATAGAGAACCATTGAAAACGAGACGCACTAAACTGCTTGTTATTCGTTTTTTCTCCATGGAATGAAGCGGAAATGTGTACTCAGAGGTAGTTTAAAAATAGAATTACTCCTCCCGAGGCATATATCGATGAATATTAACTGCTTACACTAAATGAATGGGCGAATGACGAGTCGGTAAATTTAGTCACACTCCTCCCTTTCTCCCCCGTCCTGGGCTGCGATTTACGCCTTGGTAACCTGGGTAACCTGCTGCCTTCTGACACTTAAGTAGATCCACCAGCAGCGATAGGTGTACAAAGCTCCTTTAGTAGTCTTCTCAAGCTTTGTTCCCTTGCCTAGCATTATTCTTGAACATCAACATATTTTACATACACTGCGAGGTTTGAAATAAGCGGTATCGCATCACATTTGCGATCTAAAAATGCTTACTTTCGAACCAAAATTAACAATACCGGACAAATGAATCGCAGCCGCTGCGAAAGAAAATCCTAACAACATAGGTGGAATAACTTCACATTCTAGCATAGAATCATACAACTAGTGTATTATCAAGTAGGTTAACGAACTGTTACCAAGCTAGCTTGCCGTTACAAACCTGTCACAGGGGTTACAAATTAATGTATGAATACGAAGTCTCCCCCGTTATCCTGCCGTGATTCGAGCATTGAATACTTTGCTTTTGCATTTCTGTAGCTGGCTAAGCGTAAACGAAAAAAGGGTTGTTATTGTCGCGGTTTGTGTTATCTGGACTGCCCCTCATCTGTGTTTCCCCGTTAGCTGTCGATGGTGAAGTGAATTTTTTCAGAGCCATTGTTGCTATTGCCCAATCTGCTCTGCCAAGCCAGGAATGCGTTTCTCGACAGAACAGGTGCGAATTTACATAGTTGGAGACACTGACTGTGAATAGACGAACTACGTAAGTTGCTAGCGTAGTTAAAAAACTATGCTTTTGGGAAACGCACCCCAGGTCCCCATTGTCAACACAAGTTAGATCTAAAATAAAAGTTGATAAAATCGCCTAAAAACCTATTTTTTCTAACTCGGCACATTGCCTCCTGTTGTTCGCTTGCCCGACTACCGGGTTCGGAGAATGACGTTCACCTTAAGTACAGGCTATTTTTAGATATCGGGCGGGTCCCCATTAGTGGCCATGTATGATTTCATCATCAGTCCAACTTAACGACCTCAGAGATCTGGAACACACCAGACATAAGGACACTGGAGGTGGAGATGACGAATGACCAATCTGATTTTACAGTAAGTCACAAAAAACTATTACCAGCAATGCAAAACGAAGCTTAGAAATAAATATGCAAGTTTCAAAATTATATTGCTTCAGGAATCCAGAGTAAGCGTTTTTTTTTTTTTTTTTTTTTTGGCTACACCAGCCCCCATATTGAGGTTGATTGTGTTTCATTTTTTCTCCCTGAAACTCATGAGCACAATGCAGACTTGGCTCACTTTCATTTTCTTAGCCTTTAATTTTTTATTATCCACCAAATGGTCGGAGTCAGTGACCAGGTGTCCACACTGCCACCATTCATGGTCATGAATTGATCAGTAAATTTTGCAAAAATGCAAACTGGGGACTTCTACACTGCATTGAATGCACTGCCATTGCTCATATACAGTAAGTGACATATCTGAGAATAATAACCAGCGAGTCAATTTCAGGATTGTGATTGCGGCTGAATCAACAGACAGCACACAAACATACGCGGGTCCCCCAGACTGAGCCAGAGAACCACTGTAATACAGGCAAGCATGACTTGCATGGCCATCTTCCTTCATAACGAGATTCATCTTCACCCATCATGAACTCTACAATTCGTGATTCTCCCTTCCAGGTCAGAAGTAAGCTGACTGGACAGATGATCAGCAGGAGGAACGAGACATGGGGATTCTGGCTCCTTTTTGAACGTCGAACATCAAAGGTTGATTCACCCATATGGTACTGGTCGGTTTTGCTGTGGGAACAATTAAAGGAGCTCCCCAGCGGCCGCCATTCAGGCTCCTCTCCAGCTCTGCCTCAGCGACCTTTGACGCTTGGCACAAACGTGGGATGGTGATGTCCCCACTGGCTTCATTACTTCACCACTGACATTCTGTCACTTGATTGTTGAGGGGGTGGATGGGATTAGTGAGCTTTTGAACCAGAATTATGTCAAGAACAACCGCAGTAGAGAGGTTCAGTACACATAAATTTCACTATTCCAGCCATTTTTGGAAATCTCAAGGATTCCAGTGACTATGCAGTACATGCAGATATAGTGGATAATTCTAAAAAAAAAAAAAAAAAAAACTCATTGAACCCCTACTCCAAGCAGGCAACATCTCGAAAATATATTGGTTTCATCCACCTCCAATTCTCAGTGAATAAGAAGCATTCTAACACCTTATAAATCCGTTTATAACTCTTAGACGCAGCCTGCAGATGTGCGCATTCACAAGTTGTCTTACACGTGGCATTTAACTCACTGTAAAACTAAGCTTTACTATTCACCAAAAATAAAATGTCATAGCAACACAGAGGCCTCACAAATACAAAAAAGAGATATGAGACTTTCTTAATCTCAGTTTTAAAAGAATCACATGTTGAACTGGAAGTCGGGGGTCAAAAAGGTGTACTGTACTTCGAACAAAGTCAATGGCAGAGTGCATTGCTCCTCCTCGTCCAAGTCTGGAAACAATCTCTCGCAGACAAACTACCACAGGCAGCAGACTACCATAGACCTTATGTATCATTACACTGCATCATTCACTTGCAAGGAAACATGTCAATTTTCCCAATTGCTCTTCTTCTCTGGTTTAACAATAGCCCCATCAAGCTGCACATCTCTTTAACAAAGTGTTGACGACTGCATCACTCAGTATTGTTCAGCACTCTGAGAAAATGCACTTTGAAAACTAAAAAATAAAAATCAGGAAACTTTCAAAGGACTCTTACTGATGCAAATGCTCTGCGGCCACATTTGTGGGTCTGATGAAACGGCCTGCGAGGTGAATTGCTCCTCTAAATCGTTTTTCGTTTCTGCGTGACGACCCGGCCTCTGGTCTAGTTTTGAATCTGGGCCGTGCATGGGCCAAGCATGGCAGGCGGCCTCTCAGGGCCCAGATGGCCGTGCGGAGTTCGGAGAGAGCTCATTAAGCGCATCACAAAGACCACGCCATGTACGGCTGGTGGCCTGCCGGGGCAGCTGACAGGATGTCAGATTGATTGGACGTCCAAGATCAGAGGAACAGAAATTTAAGGACTAGTATGTAAGTATGGAAGGAAAGCGTACAAGCTTACACGTTACTTATTTACGGCTCAGGACCTCACCATGTGAGACCAGTACAGAGTGCATTTAATTCAGGCCACCCGTGTCTCGTCCAGGGAGGGCAACGGACCACCACCACGCACTCTCAGTCACTCGGATTTTCTGTTCTGGATCTTTGTCTGGTTCATTAGTGCTGGGCAACTTCAAAACCACACGACACAGCATCAGAAAACAGGGCAGTACCCAGCGGACCAACTTCTCCTAATTCAACCGAACGGAGGGTTTTAAATGGAACATCCGAGCCCTACTTTTGCAGACAATTTTGCATCTCATCAGCTGAAAAGAAAGTGGCATTTGATGTCAACCGCTCGGCAGAGACTGATGAGTCAATCCTGGTTTGAGCATCATCACTCGTCAGGAGAGGCTTCTTACGCCACTACAGCTTGAAAAAAAAAAAACACATTTTTAAGGCTCTCCGTTTAACTGAAATTAAGGTGCAGTGACTGGAGATGTGCACTTCAAATTCACCAGATCATCCTGTTTCCCACTCAGTCAAGTATATTGATTCTGCAGTGACTGTCTAAATGCGTCTTTCGATTATGGAGATCAGCCCTCTCCACTTAAACAGTCTCCTTTCACTTCTTCTTCTCTTCTTTAACTCTATAATGAGGTAATCTAAAATCACCTAAAGTATGATCTAGTTCTGGGTTTAAGAACCGCACCAATTTCTCCTCTCGAGAAATTTTTCCAATGACGTGGATGGGATCGAAAAACATCTCACTGCTCAGATGAATGCACAATCAGTTCTTTAAGGCTGCCTAAAAGAAGACGTTTGATTTTAGAATTATAGGGAGGAAGCCAACATTTCACAGGCTACCGCTATCCCAACGACTTTCATAAGACACATGAAACATTAAACTGTACATGCCAAGATCCATCAATGAATTGGTTCCATTTTTTTTTTTTTATCTCCAAAGAACAACAAATATCCTGCAGTTGGTGATGTCAAAATGTATCTGTACCATACATCTTCATTCAGTGGGCACATTGATTGTTCAGTTTTAGTGATACTGCTCAATACATGTGCAGAACATGTTGGGGTGTACCAAAGAGCAGCTGGCTCACGATGTTGTGCAGATGAGAACCTATTTCCCAAGTGTCTAAAATCCCTACAGACAGGGTATGCAGTTGCGCTTTGATTACAGATTCTTGTGACTGATCTGTAGGTGACAGCCTAACAGGGATGATGGGTTGTTTGGAGAAGAGATGTCATGTGATTCCCATTTGTACATCACACATCCCTCATGATCAAAGGAGGCCCACCGCCTGTGGCATCACCAGCTGTGGGCCTACGGCTGACTATAATATGCCTGAGCAAAACAGCCCACGAGATGCGCTGCTGACAAACTGACACAGGCAGTGCCCACAAATATCACCCAAAGGCCTGCTGAAGATGAGCACAGAGGACTGAACAACATTGTCAATGCAGGAAGCAATCTATATTTGCTTCTACTTGTAATTGTGTGACAAACATGGAAATTACACAATTTCACACCAGTGAATTGCTCAATGAAAAGCCCTCCTTTTCCTACTGACAAGATGAGTCAAAATTATTCTCACCTTTTATTAAGTTCAAGCAGTATGCAAAAAATACGGTAAAATGCTGCATATTAATATGTTAAAAACCGAGAGATTTACATTTACACAAGCATGTATTTTTTTTCAACAAAGTGTTTATGAACTGTATTTAAGTCAGTCACAGTTCGGTTTCCCTGGGGCATTAAAATTAGGTCACAAACATAAACTCCACAGGCTGGACTCACAGACGTGGGCTGCATCCAAATTCGCTAAAGGGCCTTGATAATGGACATGAAGCGGAAGTAGTTTGGCTGGCAGCCATAACAAGGAGCATCTGAATTGTCTATTTTAAGAAAAGAGGTGCCTTCGCTGTCTACTTCCAGTGAGAAAACACTGAACCAACCTTGGGAGACAGGAACTACTGACTATGGACAACAATCCTTTGCAGCTGTGGTGACTGGATGTGCCTCATTCATGTATTTTTCCAGCTGGATCAGTAGTGTCATTTTGATCAGCAGTGTCCTAAAGGAAAGGACGATCAATTTTTCTCAAATAGGCTTCAAGGTTCCTTCAAAGTCACTCAGCAACTTTCCCTTGACACACGTGAAGTTTTCTAGTGAGGTCAAGGAAAAGTGTAGAGGAAAAGGTTGCTTGTTTATGAAAATGCAGATGCACCCATGGACAAGGCTTATCCTCGACTAAATTCAGTTTTTTATGGAGACTCCCCATTAAAAATTAAATTTAGTCTGGGTTTAAGCTTAACCTTTGTCTGTGAAACTGGCCTGGCATGTCTGCCCACACAGTAACAGCGAATTAGTCTCAGAAGAAACAAAACAACTTAACCACCGACTATTTCCACATCAAGGATGGAAAAGATTTTCTTTACTGAATCTCATCAAATGAAATATGAAACCCGAGGTATTCCTTCAATATCCCAAGAAATGGTCGAAAAACCATAATTTGTTTTCAACATCAGATGACTTGGCAATGAATGCTCCACAGTAGCTGCAAGGGAAATTCAGAGGGGGATCTTGCATTCCTCTCAATGAAGACAGCACGACCGACTCATGAAGTATGCAACAGGTGCACTAGCATACACAGCTGTTGTGGTCTGGGGTGTCTGGTTCACAAAACTGAAGCCAAGTCATTCAATTCACTCATTTTTAGGCATCATGGCATTGACACAAGGCACCTATTACACACACCACTGTGTGAAAAATGTAGAATAAGAAATACAATTAATGACTGGGCCCACCATGCTCAATAAAATAAAACAAAATTATTTTAAGAAATACCATAAAAATTTCATTTAATGTTGGTTTTATTATTCTGAACAGTTCAAGCTATCAAAACAGTGAATAATAATTATGACCAATAATTATGAATAATTGCAAGCAAAATTGAGGCCAAAGAAATCTACAGCTTGGTAGTTAGACAAGAAGGTGACAGTCTGAGACTGAATAATTCATGTGTGAACAGAATATAGCCCAATTCATTTTACCCCGGGAAAAATACAGCAAAGATGTCGACTCTCCGTCTCAGAGCACAACGACTCTCCTGAAATCGCATCACTCTCATTCAGGTCTACAGGTCTTTTACTGTAGGACAACATTCATAAGGAAAAACACATCTTTATTTTGAAACTCATCTACTACTACTCGGTTCATGCCCCTGCGAAACTGTTCGCCATGGTAGATTGGTTGATAATAAAAATAAAATAGGCTGCAAAGCCAGACTATCTCGCAAAGCAGCGATGCGACAAATATAAACATTACCAAAAGCCCTCGTCTGGAAGTAATGCTCACAACAGACACCATCTCACAAAGGCAAATATTAATTTGAACACAGATGGGGGTTTAACTGCTTCAGTAACATTTGGATTTTCGGAGAGAACATGACGTCGGAGGTGCCCTTTATTTGATGGCAGGTTGACAGTCTTATGAAGTCGTGTTTCAGCACAATCCAGATGGGTCCTTTTCTCCTTCTACAGCAATGGTCACAGACTCCATTTCTCTGGGGGGCTACCGTCTTGGTGTTTTCACTGTCGCCTGTAATCTGGCACACCTATCTCGTTAATTAGCACGAGGATCCCATGTTTGAGTGATGTGAGCTTTGCGAGGGTGGGAGAGAAAACCAAAGCCTCATTTCCGGTTCAGTTCCTTAACACAAGACAATGATTATTTTTGAGTTTCTATTGTCAAAAGTTGGTACAAAAGAACTACTGATACATCTCATTTTTTCATACCCCTCTGATCCAGTAAAAACCCCATCGATATTTCTGTACTGTCATCTAGGGTTAAGGTACCAGTCCAAATAGGTTACATATTGGTTCTAAGTGTACTATGTGGAAAGTGTTTGGTGGAAACCTGCCTCAACGTGATGGTAGATGTCCAGGAATAACTATGTTCTACTGCATGCATGGCCCTGCAGAGCGGGACCAAATCCATGCAGGGGGAAACGACACCAGGAAGCCCCTGGGTGATGGGTGATAGATGTTACCAATGCCCAGGACTTCTCTGTACTAACCAGCCACCTGCGAAGATTTGTGATCGTGTGCTTGGAAGAGGAGTATGAGCTGGTGTAGACTCTCCAAAGCTGACAGTGGAGTGTCTAGTTAAGTAATCATTGCTGATGCGCATGTGATTGGTTAATCCACAGTGGGGGAGAAAGTGGGGGATTGTGGGGGGTGCATACAGCAGCACTTCAGTATGAATTAAATGAGGCAGCCTCCATTGGAGCAGAGAGGATATGACAGTCACAAACAATATCACTCTAATAAACGTTCATATCTCATTTACATCTCATTCAGCTCATAATCAAATCAATCATTTCCTTTTCTGTTTTTCAGACGAGTGACTTTTCTTCTTTTTTGGTCATGCTAATGTGCGTTTTTTTTTTTTACTCAGAATCAAAATGTTTCTCTCAGATACTTGACATTTTCCCCCATGATTTAATTGAATTTCCGACATTTACTGCTGCCTGGAAACAATACACAGTCTGCACATAGACCATGTATACTGTAGTTAAAAGACTGACGGGCGTGACAGGAACTTCACCACTGAACAACAGCTATTTCTTGTATTTCTTAATTAATGCGGAACAAACCACTTTTACAGTTTATAATATTAATGAACACGCAAATTAATGAGCAGAAAATCAATTTCGTTGCATTTTTCAGGGGCTTGACAGTATCATTAAATAATCTGCCACCACAAACAGCACAATGTAAATCTACTGAGAAATTAAACAGTGAAATACAGTTTTATTCTCTCTCAAAGGCAAAGGTAAAATAAGCCATTCCACTGGAAATGAGATTCTGCACTTAAGAAGTCTACACTTGAAGGCGTTTTTGATCAATGCGCCATTGAGCTCATGGGGGATTTATTCTTATGTAAAATCACTATAAATGGGTCATTGCGAGCAAATGTTATTTTTCCTACATCAAGACCAGGTAGCTCATTGATGTGAGGAGCAAAATATTAAAATGGATCAGTTGCAATATTAAAGAAAAGTAAAAATACTGAGTCTGTCTTGGAATAGAATGTTCCCTTAATAGATGCATAGTTCCAAAGAACTCAAGTATTCTGCAAAATATTAAAAATGTCAAGAGCACATTTTATAATTTTAAATACCGTTTGTGGAACGGGTATATGCTCGAAGTTGATTCACAGCAGCTCCAATGGCAGCTGCTCAACAGATAACAAGGGGAGCGTAAAATCATCCTTAGAACTGATGATTAGTTTTGACACGTTTTTCAATCACTTTCCTTGTTTTAATGGCATGTCGACTCTGTGAAATTTAACTCTCTCTCAAGCGTAGCCAGTTCTCTTTGTTTAAAGAACAGTTAAAGGAACAGTGAAAATGAAATTCTGTCACCTCCATGCCTGTTGAAACATGGGTGAAGTTTCTTCATCCATATGAAAAACTTGGATTATACCAGCAAAACACCACAGCAGCCTTCTCCAGACCAACTGTGGTCAATGGGGACTTGGTCGTGAGCGTTCTTTAGAGACTAAAACACAGCCAAAAGGCCATGAAATTAGTCTGTACAGCTCAAGCAGCATATTCAAAGTCTCCTGAGGCTGAACAATTACACTGTGACAAGAAATGACCTCTATTGCACCATTATCAAGCGTCAATATTTTAAAAAGTTCATGATTACATGCACCTGCCCTAGCGTCACTCATTCACTCCCTGCCTGATGAGAACTCCTAGGCACTTCCGTATTTATCCAGCTATGCTTAAAAGGGGAACTCAAGGATAATGCATAATGCTGTTTTATACAAACATAATTAAATAAATGTTGTATAATACAAAAATGTGGAATTTTTGTTTTCAAAGACTAGATAAATGAGGTTTTATTCCCCCTAATTAGCTGTCGTCTGCTACAACGGTCGCGTGATACTGACGAAACGTCGCCCTTCGCCCAGAGGTATGTACTGTTATTGTGTTGGATAGTGGGATTGTCCCAGTCCATTATTTGATGACAAATGATCGTTCAATATGGCCCATTGGCTAGTTGCACAAGATGGTGTTGAGTACTTTCTGAAATACGCAAGGTTGCTTCAATATTAACGGTTTGCTTCTGTTACTTATCAGACTATATCAGATGCTGAGCAGATGACAGGTATATGATCCTGGAAATGTGATTTTAGCTATCGCCGGAATTCCCAGGATTTGGCTTAATTAACTGTGAATGATGTTCGCAAGATTTGTCTCGATTACCCGTGACTGATGTTTGTTCGTTGGCACTCTTAATGAGACATGAGCTGATCCACTGAGAAACGAGAGGGCCAATAACTAGCATCACATTTCCAGCCGTTCTCACTGCTGAGTGATGAACTGGCTTTAAGCGACAGACAACAAATGTGAAAATATCTGGTAATTAATGTGTAAATATTCCATAACGTTGAAATGCCGTTTCATAAATCTAACATGCCATCGATGCATATTTTAATATTGCCGATACTTCGTTTACCTTCCCACTTGGTGTCAGTTGCACTCTCACGACCATCACTTCTGTAGCTATGGTTAGCTGAGCACATCTAAGAAAACCAAAATGATGTAGCAGTTCTATCTAGGTAGTTGCATCAGAAAATGTCAAACTAAATTCAATATGAAACCGAAACAGAAAATCTGGACCTGAATATCAGCGATAGCTAAAATCACATTTCTGGGATGCTACACCTGTCATCTTCTCAGCATCTGATATAGACTGATAAGTAACAGAAGCTAACCGTTAATAGTGAAGCAACCCTGCGTATTACAGAAAGTACTCAACACCATCTTATGCAACTAGCCAATGGGCCATATTGAATGATCTTTTGTCATAAAATAATGGACTGGAACAATCACCCTATCCAACACAATAACAGCGCATACCTCTCGGCGAAGGGCGACGTTTCGTCATTATCATGCGAACGTTATAGCAGACGACAGCTAATTAGGGGGAATAAAACCTCATTTATCTAGCATTTGAAAACAAAAAATCCACATTTTTGTATTTTACAACATTTATTTACTAATTATGTTTGTATAAAACAGCATTATGTATTATCCTTGAGTTCCCCTTTAAGCGTACGTCACAGACACGGAAATAAGGCAAGGCTAAGTACTGTTGTTCATCTTCTGTATCAAAATCCTTGTACATCTTTTTCTTAGTTTCTTATCTTGGTGAATACAGAAGTGCCAGGGAGTTCACCTTATGCATTAATATAGGCAAGTGAGTGAGGGTAGGGTGGTGCACGAAATCGTGAACTTTTTTGAAACATAATAGCTACGGAAAAAAATTTATGCTAAATAATGGTGAAATACTGGGCTTTTCCAGTCTCAGTGTGATGGTTTGGCATTGGGAGACGTGGAAATGCTGCATAAGCTGCGTGGAATAGTTTCATTGCTTTTTTGGATATTTTTGGACTCTAAAGAACACTAATGACCAAGTATGAAAGGCAAATTGCAGAAGGGGCAAAAACTAATCCTTAGCGCTTCTTTCAGTGCTGTAGCAGAAAAAGGAAAGTCAAAGAGGAGGTTAAGTGCATAAAGAATAAATATGGATCGCTGCTATATGATAACAAGGATATTGCGGATAGCTTAAGCAGTTTTTTTGTTGAGAATTTTACCTCGGAGTGGGTTTTATTCAGCCAGAGAGCATGTCCAACGCTCAAGATTATTTTGCGGAAATTGACGTGAGGCATAATGAAGTATTAGACAAGTTTAAAGGCAGATAAGGCGGCGGGTCCTGATGGCTTATATCCTAGAGTGCTCAAGGAAGTTAGTGAGATCATCTTTAAACCGCTCTCCGCTATCTTCAGAAGGTCTTTAGAAACTGGAGAAATGCCAAATGATTGGAAGCAGGGCAATATAATACCAATATATAAGAAAGGGGACCGTACTGAGCCAGGAAATTACAGGCCAGTCAGTTTAACTTGCATTGCATGTAAAATACTGGAATCTATCATAAAAGATGAGCTGAAATTATTTCTTGAACGTAATAATATCTTGAGGGATAGCTAACATGGTTTCCGTAAGGGAAGGTCATGCCTGACAAACCTCCTGGAATTTTTTGAAGAGGCCACCAAGACTAATGATCAGAGCAGGGCTTATGACATCATATACTTGGATTTTCAGAAAGCATTTGATAAAGTACCGCATAAGAGACTAATTTTTAAGATGAACTCCATTGGAGTTACAGGAGGTATTCTGGAGTGGATTCAAAACTGGTTACAGGACAAAACACAAAGAGTGGTGGTCAGTGGAATCTCATCTCAGCTAGGTATGGTGGGGACTGGCGTCCCTCAGGGATCGGTGTTGGGACCCCTGCTGTTCCTCATCGACAACCCCAATTCCGAAATAGTTGGGACAAAGTATAAATTGTGAATAAACTCAAAATGCAATGACTTTCAGATCACATGAGCCAATATGTTATTTACAATAGAACATAGATAACATTTCAAATGTTGAAACTGAGACATTTTACATTTTTGTCCACAAAATGAGCTTATTTCAAATTTTCTGGCTGCAACTGGTCTCAAAAAAGTTGGGACATAGGCAAAAGAGGGCTGAAAAAGCAATTAATACATAAGAGAATCAGCTGAAAGAACATTTAGCAAGTAATTAAGTTAACTGGCATCAGGTGTGTAACATTGGCTATAAAAGGGATGTCTTAGAGAGGCTGAGTCTCTCAGAAGTAAAGATGGCCAGAGGCTCTCCTACCTGTGAAGGCTTGCGTAAGATAATTGAGGAATACTTTAAAAACAATGTTCCTCAACATCAAAATGCAAAGGCTTTGAAGGTCTCATCATCGACAGTGCATAACATCATCAAAAGATTCAGAGAAACTGGAAAAATCTCTGTGCGTAAGGGACAAGGCCGAAGACCCTGGATGCCCGTGATCTTCCGGCCCTCAGACACCACTGCATCACTCACCGGCATGATTCTGTCATTGGCATTACTAAATGAGCCCAGGAATACTTCAAGAAACCACTGTCTGTAAACACAGTTCGCCGTGCCATCCACAGATGCCACCTAAAACTCTATCATGCAAAAAGGAAGCCATTGTTGAGCATGATCCAGAAGCGCCGCTGTGTTCTGTGGGCCAAGGCTCATTTAAAATGGACTGTAGCAAAGTGGCAAAGTGTCCTGTGGTCAGACGAGTCCAAATTTGACATTCTTGTTGGAAATCATGGGCGTCGTGTCCTCCGGGCTAAAGAGGAGAAAGACCACCCCTCCTGTTACAAGCGTTCAGTTCAAAAGCCAGGATCTCTGATGGTATGGGGATGCATTAGTGCATATGGTGTGGGACACTCGCATGTTTTAAAAAGCACCATGAATGCTGAAAGGTATATAAAGGTTTTAGAGCAACATATGCTCCCCTCCAGATGACATCTATTCCAGGGAAGGCCTTGTGTATTTCAGCAGGACAATGCAAAACCACATACTGCAGCTATTACAACAGCATGGCTTTGTAGTAGAAGAGTCCGTGTGCTGAATTGGCCTGCCTGCAGTCCTGATCTTTCACCGATTGAGAACATTTGGCGCATAATTAAACGAAAAGTCCGTCAAAGGAGACCCAAAACTCTCCAGCAGCTGGAAGCCTGTATTAAACAAGAGTGGGATCAAATTCCAATGGCTAAACTCAAGAAAGTTGTCTCCTCAATGCCCAGACGCCTCCACTCTGTGTTAAAAAGAGGGGATGCTACACCATGGTAAGCAGGCCCCTGTCCCAACTTTTTTGAGACCTGTAGCAGCCATCAAATTTGAAATGAGCTCATTTTGTGCATAAAATTGTAAAATTTCTCACTTTCTACATTTGCTATGTTATTTCTGTTCTGTTGTGAATAAAATACTAGCTGGTGTGATTTGAAAGTCATTGCGTTTTGATTTTATTCACAATTTACACTTTGTCCCAACTATTTCGGAATTGGGGTTGTACATTAATGACCTTGATAGAAATATTGAGAGCAAATTAGTTAAATTTGTGGATGATACTACAAAACCCAAAACCAGTGAAGTTGGCACGTTGTGTAAATTGTAAATAAAAACAGAATACAATGATTTGCAAATCCTTTTCAACCTATATTCAATTGAATACACTGCAAAGACAAGTTACTTAATGTTCGAACAGGTAAACTTTGTAATTTTTTGCAAATATTAGCTCATTTGGAATTTGATGCCTGCAACATGTTTCAAAAAAGCTGGCACAAGTGGCAAAAAAGACTGAGAGAGTTGAGGAATGCTTATCAAACACTTATTTGGAACATCCCACAGGTGAACGGGCTAATTGGGAACAGGTGGGTGCCATGATTGGGTATAAAAGCAGCTTCCCTGAAATGCTCAGTCATTCACAAACAAGGATGGGGCGAGGGTCACCACTTAGTGAACAAATGCGTGAGCTGATTGTCGAACAGTTTAAAAACAACATTCCTCAACGAGCTATTGCAAGAAATTTAGGGATTTCATCATCTACGGTCCGTAATATCGTCAAAAGGCTCAGAGAATCTGGAGAAATCACTGCACGTAAGCGACAAGGCCGAAAACCAACATTGAATGCCCGTGACCTTCGATCCCTCAGGCGGTACTGCATCAAAAACCGACATCAGTGTGTAAAGGACATCACCACATGGGCTCAGGAACACTTCAGAAAACCACTGTCAGTAACTACAGTTCGTCGCTACATCTGCAAGTGCAAGTTAAAACTCTACAATGCAAAGCGAAAGCCATTTATCAACAGCACCCAGAAACGCCGCCGGCTTCGCTGGGCCCAAGCTCATCTAAGATGGACTGATGCAAAGTGGAAAAGTGTTCTGTGGTCTGACGAGTCCACATTTCAAATTGTTTATGGAAACTGTGGACGTCGTGTCCTCCGGACCAAAGAGGAAAAGAACCATCCGGACTGTTATAGGCGCAAAGTTCAAAAGCCAGCATCTGTGATGGTATGGGGGTGTATTAGTGCCCAAGGCATGGGCAACTTACACATATGTGAAGGCACCATTAATGCTGAAAGGTACATACAGGTTTTGGAGCAACATATGTTGCCATCCAAGCAACGTTTTTTCATGGACGCCCTGCTTATTTCAGCAAGACAATGCCAAGCCACATTCTGCACGTGTTACAACAGCATGGCTCCGTAGTAAAAGAGTGCGGGTACTAGACTGGCCTGCCTGTAGTCCAGACCTGTCTCCCATTGAAAATGTGTGGCGCATTATGAAGCGTAAAAATACGACAACGGAGACCCCGGACTGTTGAACAACTTAAGCTGTACATCAAGCAAGAATGGGAAAGAGTTCCACCTGAAAAGCTTCAAAATTGGTCTCCTCAGTTCCCAAACGTTTACTGAGTGTCGTTAAAAGGAAAGGTGATGTAACACAGTGGTAAAAAGGCCCCTGTGCCAACTTTTTTGCAATGTGTTGCTGCCTTTAAATTCTAAGTTAATGATTATTTGCAAAAAAAAAAAAATAAAGTTTCTCAGCTTGAACATTAAACATCTTGTCTTTGCAGTGTATTCAATTGAATATAAGTTGAAAAGGATTTGCAAATCATTGTATTCTGTTTTTATCTACGATTTACATAACGTGCCAACTTCACTGGTTTTGGTTTTGTAAATTGGGAGGTTTGGCAAATAGTTTACACTCTACTAAAGTGATTCAGGAGGATTTGGATAGAATCCAGAATTGGGCGGAAATGTGGCAAATGAAATTTAATTTAGCAAAATGTAAAGTTATACATGTAGGTAATAAAAACATTAGACGGGATTACTTCATGGGAGGTTTAAAACTGGAATGTGCTCCACATGAAAAAGATATGGGAGTGATTGTTGACCAAACCCTCACAGGTTCTAGTCATAGTGCCATAGCAGTTAAAAAAGCCAATCGGATGCTGGGATACATTGCCAAAAGTATTGAGTACAAATCCAAGGAAGTGATACTTCTCTTGTACAACACATTCGTCAGACCACATCTGGAGTATTGTGTACAGTTCTGGGGACCATACTTTAAGAAAGACATAAAGGCTCTAGAAAAAGTTCAGAGAAGACCAACTAAGCTGATTCCAAGTATAAAAGATGAAAGCTATGAGAACAGGCTGAAGATCCTTAATCTCTTTAGTCTTAGGAAAAGGAGACTCAGGGGTGATCTGATTGAGGTCTTTAAATATGTTAAAAGGATTAACAAAGTGAATTATCTAGGATTCCTTCGGCCAAGTTCTGTTAGTAGAACTCGGGGTCACAAATGGAAGTTGACCAAGGGTAAATTTAGCACTGATATTAGGAAATATTTTTTCACCCAAAGAGTAATTTCAATGTGGAACAGCTTGCCTGACCATATTGTTGAGGCAGAAACCTTGGGAATTTTCGAGAGCAGGCTTGACTTAAAGCTAGATACCATTGAGTCACTGAGTATCTGAAGTGATATATTCACAATAGTTAAAAGAAACTGACAAGCCTAGTTGGGCTGAACGGCCTGTTCTCGCCACTCATGTTATGTTATGTTATGTTAAGTCTCTGCTGACTTCAATTTTTCAAGAGAAGGCTGCTACGAATTTGTGCTGGTTTTCTCTAAATGTGTTGCATGGATTAAACCTCACCCCTGTTTCAACAGGGAGGGAGGTGGGTAGATAATGACAGCATTTTAATTTTTGGGTGAGCTGTTTGTGAGATCACGCCTCCAAGCCTCCAGCTCGCCGGTCTACTAGGACCCTGCAGCAGCCCAGCTCATCAGCGCTCCACATTCCTTTCAATTATTCAATCACCACTCCACGCCCGTTTTCACTCTCAGGCTGATTCAGCAGCCTTATGTCATTCGTGTAGTCTGGTAACCTTATGCCTGTTAGACTCGTTGTCTGTTTAGGCTTATTTCTCACGTATATCTTTATCTAATTCTATTGTGCACTACTTGCACTATTATATTTAAGGAACCTCGATTCCACTTTGTTTTAAACCTACTGTGTTAAGTCTTATTCTAGACTTGTAGGTAGTTCATAGGAATCTCTGTTCCTTTTCTTGTTTTTCTGAAACGTTAAGTGTTGTACTGACGTGCAGCCTCTAATAAACATTCATGTATTATATCCTGTGCCTGGGTCCAGTCCTCGACTTCCTGTCCTTTGGACGAACCGTTGCACTTTTCCTTTAAGGCAAGATGAGAAATGAAACTCTTCATTTAGACGCAAAATTGTGCGCATTTCAGGCCCTGTCCACTAGTACACAGGTATTTCTTAAAATGTAGAATTTGGTCACACTTTAGATGAAGTGTTGCTCATAAAGGCTTTATACAGCATGTATAATGCCTTCATAAATGAGACATAATGTCTTCATAAATGATACAGAAGCAAATGCCATGCTTTGTAAAGGGTAAAATAACACATCCTTATTCAGCATGTGATGCCATATGTGACGACAATGTCACTTAGCTGACAATGTCACCCTTTGTAGCATTTGCCATTAGCTAAGTGACATTGTCAGTTATATCACATCTGGCATCACATGCTGAATAAGGATGTGTTATGTCACCCTTTACAAAGCATGACATTTGCTTATGTGTGATTTATGAGGACATTATGTCTCATTTATGAAGGTATTATACAGTGCGTATCATAAAAAAGGTAATCCAACTTCAGCGGGTTACTATCCCGCGTTTATATCGTTTCACCATTTCTCTGCAATTTGCCAAGGAAGAGCATGTCCTTAGCTCTTCATGGATATCACTGACTGCAACATTACTGTTGCGCATGACTGATTAATTGACCTATGAAAAAGGCAGATTCAAATTTCATTTTTCCAAGTTTTCTTTATCGATGGAAGTCAGAAAAAGAGAGTCCATGAATATCAGTGGAAGTCAATACACTGCCAATATGTACTGACACCTTCAACATGTCCATCTCCCCTTTCGACGCAAAGCTGACAGCGATGGAGCATGTCCTCAACTGCACGTCTCACTATAGCTGGATCATTTCGCAAAGCCTGCACTTCATTTTGAATGCGCTCTTGCAGTTCGTCAAGATCTCTGGGAGGAGTCACAAACACACAAACAGCATTTTCAGTCACTGAAAGCAGACCTTTCGGCCTCCCAGTGTGAAGATTTATGGAAACTCCATTCTCGCAGTTTACGTGCGGAGAAGGAAAACTGAATTCTTGGCCTCTGACATCACAGTGTGGCTCGTGAGTTTCAGGGTTTGTGATTGGCCTACAAAGTCTTACATTAAATTATACCATCGCCGCCTGTTGATTTGACTTGCTTTTGATAGTGCTTTAATTGCGTTTCAGCATATTTGTGTGGATGGAGGTTTTTTGAAAAAGCAAAGCAGAAACCCCAATTTTTAAAAATGCACGTGTGGGTGAGGACTAGACCTTAATCTTTGTTTTTTTTTTTTTTTAAAGCGCATGTTTAATAGCCTGCTTTGCAAGAGGTGCCAATTAAAAGTTAACGTGGAAGATGCAGAGGAGTTTTTTTTTTTGCATACCCTGCTTTGGCACGTAAATTAAACTTTTTTATTGAATTTATGATTTAATAGCCTTGACACTGCATAAGTTGAGTGTTTACTTGCCAATGACCTATCTCTATCATCGGAAAACAGGATTGAGAAAAGTTTGAAAATCATCACTTTAAATGGCTGTTTTGCACCCCTTTGGTTTTCTGTTCAGCTGCCGCCACTGAACAGCCCACCAATTGAACTTTTCCCAGTCGAAAAGCATGAATGTAAAAAGACATAAACATATAATATGTACTCTCCTGTGAATAGTGCAGTGCCACTAGCCCAGTTTGTGCGAATCCCTGTGTGAGCGATGAAATTAGGATAACGGACGACGGGGGAAAGTGGATTACGCCGTCTACAGCAAAGACTCTAATCCAATGAACCATCGCTCAAATGATGTTTGCTTTGACCGATGGGGCTCGGTCATGCTTGTGCTACTTGATGGATGAATATATCGGCAGTTTCAGTTAGGCAAGAGAACTTGTGGGCAAGGACTCATCGATTTCCTGCTTGTCCTTCTCAAATTAATGTATTTTCAGCTGAATTCTGGCCTGAAACTGACCAAAAATATCTTTCACCAAAGGAAAAAAAGTGTACAGCAAAGCCCATGTGTTTACAAAGACCTAGAAATTGACCCAGATTCACACACATTTATATTATACTGCATGTGTAGACTTTGTACAGGCGTGCACCTACACAAACACACACGCACTTATCCTTTATAAAAATCTTCGTTATGAAAATCTGTGTCACGAGACAATGCTACTAGGTGCAAGAACGACAACAATTAAGGTTGTTCAAAACTGTGAAATAGCTGGAGTTACTGCTGATAGTCGCATCTGCCTGGGCTTCAATGCTAATTAGCCTATTAGAAATGGAGAATTCGAATGGAAACCAATGTCAAAAGGCAAAACTTTACCAATAGCTGTGACTTAAGCTATTGATCTTCTTTCAGAGCAATCATCTCATGAGACCACATTTCAACTTCCCGTTTTGAGAAGCAATGAAGCAACAATGCTAGGAAACCACTGGCTCAACAGTGTCACTTACCACTCTAATGATTTGAATATATCAGCCTAATCACAATTCTGTATGCGAAGAAAAGATCAAGCGTGTGATGTGAACCACATAATATCTTTTGTTCCATCCCTCTGTTCTGTGTTCAGATCAATAGCCAGATCTTAATTCAGAGTACATGGATTTTACATAGAAGTAGGCCATGCTCCTGTTCAGTCTCAGCGTTTCTAATATTAATAATTATTTCCTCCTTCCACTGTTATTACGCTTCTAATTACCACTATATTTAGCAGATGAAATGTTGCAACTGTGCCATTTTATGGGAGATCTGGGAGCCCTCTTTTAGGTAGGACCTATCCTCCGCTACAGAGCGTAACCAATGCAAACAAGATGCCTCAGCCCATGTACAGCATCACTGGAGATCAGTATTGGCAGGGAATATAATTTATTGCCAAAGATTGAATACAATAAGTCACCAGGTCGAAGGCCAGGTAAATTAGCTATGATAATTTAACAAGGCTGAGGCCCATGTCCCGTTCAGCCTTAGCTACTGAATCTGAACCAAAATAGCAATTATTGAACCTAGTCTGTATCTAAATATGCTCTGTGTTACTCAGTCTATGCAGCTGAGACCTTTAGAGGCAGAGGTAAGTCTTTTTCATTAAAACAACTACTCCATAACGATAATATCAATCTATAATTGCTCTTGCTTGGAGGCAAGCTTTCTTTCAACAAGATTTCATTCAGCTAGGTCTGTATTTTACCTGTTCCAGGGAAATTCATGCACATTTATCCCACTTTTGTTCATTCTCTCTAATTCTGCTTTGCTCAATGTTTGTTTCTAGCTTCATTTGAACTTTTGCCAACAGAAAAATAGTACATTATTGTTCCAAATATAAGACAATCCTGGATATAAGACGACCCCCCTTTCTCAAGACAAATTTTTGGAAAAATCAGGGTTTTGATGACAAAATCTTGTTTTAATCACAAAAGAATAATAAAACAATTTTTAGACAAAAAATGTATTTGATAATACTGATAAAACATTGATAAAAAACAATATAAAGCAAGGCAGGCTGTTGTTTGGCGCCATCTATTGTTGTGAACGTATATTGACTGTAGACTATAAAATACACACAGAGAATCACTGATTTTGACTGTTATAAACCTAGTCCCCGAAAATAAGACGAACCCACTTTTTCGAAGGAGATTTCCGGGGAAAAAGATCATCGTCTTATATTCAGAACAATACGATATGAACAAGAACACTCAGAGAGCGCAGCACCTCCGCCACGCAAAGGCAACTCTGTGCACTAGTTATTTTCGTTGGCTGATGTAGGGTATTGTTGCATTCCACCGCCAGGTGGCAGCAAAACCCAAAAGCACGCCGATTGGAAATCTGGCCCATTGGAAAGACCTCAAATCTCTGCCAGCATAGCTGGATTTGAACTTTGGCCTATATCTCAGCTGTACTGTGGCCTAGATATGCTAAAATTTAATTACTTGTTCCTCTTCTGCTACTCTAACATCCTGCAAAGTTTGGTTAAAATCTATGAGGCCATTTTTGAGATATCCTGCCAACAGACAGACTGACAAACAAACAAACAAACAAACCAACCAATGCCGGTAAAAACATACACCTCCTTGGTGGAGGTGAAAAAACAGTATACCGCAAAAGTCAAAAAGTTCATTGAAAAGGTAGGCAATACATTAGTCAAAATAAATGCAGACCAACTCTTTTAATGACTGTTGGAAAAAAAAACCTCTAAGTTGTGCGCCTAAAGAAGCCCTTAGCCAAAAAAAAAAAAAGTGCATACTGAATGTTTTCATACAACTATACAATTGTTTCAGTAGCATAATGCACTAAGTTACAAAACACGCAGCCCCCGGTCCGTAAGGTTTCCTGGTTTGGGGTGGTCATGCTAAATTGGGCTACTTTTTGGACTTATTTGCAAGAAGACAATTACTTGGCAACAGTCAGGTGAAAAGAAGCAGAGGCATGTAGTGTTTTATGGTAACTGAATTCCTTCACGTTGTAATGAAACATGAATGCAGGATTGGTTATGGTAGTGGTGGCCAATCCTGGTCCTGTAGAGTCACAGTGTAAACTGTTTTTTTTTGTTTGTTTGTTTTTTTGTTTTCACTGCCCAGTGTAGACCCAAGAAACCAGATGATGAGACTTAACTGTGAAATTTACAACTTTACTTAATGATGTGCCAAATAATGACAAAAATCAGCGGACACTGCGGCTCTCCTGAACCCAAGCTGGCCAACCCTTAGCCTATAGAATAAAACAAATAAACCAGCAAGCAGAATTGACTCTAGAATTGCTTGCCTACCTCTGTGACAGGTTAATATACAGTATGTTTTCTTGATTGAGTAGAGACAAACAATTGGTTTGTTTTTTGCTCACATTTGTTGAACCAGACTAGGACAAAATCTGTGCTGACAGATGGTGGCTATGATTTGAGTATTTTTGAAAAAGCTTATTGAGTGAGTGCATAGCCAACAGAAGAAAGAACATTTTATACCAGCTGCTCAATTGTCACAAGATGATTTAGCACACAATGTTACGGGGATAATTGGACATAAACATATACACATTTCATTGAACAATGTCCTGAATATTGGGGGTGGCAGGGTCCCCCAAGGTATTATTTATGCAGTAAAAATCTGACCCTCTGCCCCCTCGCTTGACCCCAGCAATGCCAATGTCTGCCAATTGATTTATTGATGTGCTCAAATTGATTTGTTTTTAATGGTCCAGTATTATGCCGGCTATTTTGGTAGAAACTACACCACATGCATTTACTGAGACCACTCGTGGCTGTCAGCTCAATTAAGAGCCAATCACGAATCCACCAAGATGTAGCATTTTAACTCCACCGTAAAAAATTTCTGTCCATGATAAAGTCATACTACATATTGTCAAGGTAAAGAAAAGGAATTATACTGACAGCAGCTGAGATAGATTCCTGTGCAATTTGATGTCACTGATACTGTAGTTATTGCTAATCAGAATCAGTGAATGCTGTGATAATGACAAACTACCTAGCTTCCAGGAGGCTAGGCTTAATGAAACAAGATGAAAATTATTTTAATGCAAATGCTTCTCTCCAAAGCATAATAACAGGATAAACCCAAACCAAGCAGCAGTATCCACTTGTGACATCCCAAAACTGATACTTGCCACATATAGTATAATATGCATTCGCTCTGACATTAACTGCCCACCACATGGTAAGGAAAGCATAGCGAGTGCGCAGTCATGGGCACGGTGTGGGCCACACGGTCAGATCATGGGGGCTCATCGGATCATGTGTGAATGACTGCTGCAGGTAAGTCAGGAGAGGGCGCTGCAGGTGACAATAAAGGTGTCTGAGAGTGTGACAGAGCCAGACCCTATGGAATTATATTTGTGCCACAATCCTGAGCGAGCAACTGGAAATTTTGAGCGCAGAAAAATATATTGCGCAAGCACACAAATCTTGTTTAGAGAAAAAAAAATTGTGAACAAACAAAACCTTCCGATTGAGCGAACAAAACTATTTTGTGCTCAACAAATATCTTTGCATGTTTGCTATGATCAATATGAACGTGCAATATTAACCCCCTTCCCTCAGTTTCACTCTATGCCCTCTCGCAAACTCATGTTCTGCACGCTGGCAGACCGCAGCATGCTCGCTCAAAGCATGTCTCTCCCTCTCTCTCAGTCTGCCCTCTCTGTCCGTGCTCAACTTCACCTGCGCGCTCGCTCGAGCTGTGCAGAGTGTTACAAATGTGCCACGATTCTGATTGGCTGCTTCAGTCTCAATTAGATGCATTATGCCCAACCACCAAAGAAAAGGGGGAAAAGTAATGACGAAATTCGTCTGCGACTGGTTGAGCCATTTCTGCTCACAACTTCACGACCTGACTTCACAACATCACGAGCTCCATTTGAAGGCAGCATTCGTTTCTGTGGCAGCACTCGCCGCCATCTTGTGTATGTATATCGGGACAGACGTTCATAAGAAAATACAGGAGAACTCGCTGAAATCGTCCTCGTATAAAACGGACACTCGCTCATACCAAACAGCTGATGTCCCGATTTTTTTCCGTAATGTTTTTCCATTAAATAAACATCGAATATACCTGATTTTATATAACGGATTTTCGCTTACATCGGATAAAATGTCCAGTCCTGTCACAATGCATTTCCATTCAAAACCACTCGTGTAGGCTATACCAGGCAAGCTGGTTTGCACCATGCACATACGCAGTCGCAACAGAGTGAGCAACGAAATGAAGTTCGGCTTTCCTACACGGTTATAAACTGCCTGAATTTAACCGTTAAATTAACGCATTGTCTCCTTGTCATTTTAACTGTAAGGAGTCCTGCACGCATTGAACCGTGGTTTACACTGCGCACTGAACTCTGCGGTAAACTTATTGTAAAATTACAGTTAAAATAACTGGCAAAAAGGTGCCAGTTAAATTACCTGGCAAAAAAGGCTTCAGTTTATTCGTCTATTATTAAAAGTGTATTTGCGAAACTGAAACTGGCGCGGTTTCATTTACATACTTTAGTTTTGAGACTTCTACATTGATCCCAGTTGGGGCAACACGCAATATCATCCTGTTATCCATTGTGTCTGGGCAAAGACGGATTAAATGAAGACAACAAGTAGGTATGAACACTTCAGAATGAAGTTGTTCCGATCGTAATACACAAAGCATACATATAAATTCATATATGCATATAACGACCAGTTTCTTCCAGGTATAGACCTGGGTCAGACTCACAGGCGCAGCTGAATGCGAACGCTTTTTCTTTAAACGAAACGAACGTTAACTGAGCGATAATATAAAGGGTAAGGCAATCGTAGAGCTTATTCTTTAGCTTTGCCAAATAATGGAGGATAAATATTGTTGTTCAATTACAATTCCTTATTCGTGTTCTTTTTAAGTATGAAAAGATAAAAAAAAGAACACGGAAATCAAGTCTCTCCCCAGAAAAAAATAAATAAACATTTTTCGACACCCATGTTTAGCCTACTGTGTACATGTGCCTCACTGGACATTTATACATACACAAGATGGCGGAGCTATTCTGCCGTGAGCGCTTTGGTCCAGCCAGTGACGTTTCCATTCTAGTGTTTTTATATCTCTGTGGGCTCAACGTTCAACTGATAAACCTGAGAGAACATCGTTGCTACGGCAATAAGGACGCCAAAGCATCGTTTTTCCTGGCAGTCTATACGCAAATATTACATTATTAATTTGTATCTGAACGTCACTCGGAGGAACAAGAGACAAAACGATAAAGATGACGATAGTCTACACTGTTCCTTCTTGTCCAGTAGGTTAGGATAATGTTATGCAAACTACATTGTACAGGCCAGCGCTCTCGCTAACGTGAGCTCCTCCAAAGTAGGGTTGCTAACGCAACTACAGAACCCGCAAGCATGGGAATTAAGGGATTACATGGAAAGGCATAACTGCAAAATTGTAGTCCGGATACAATTTATGAAAATGTCATCGAACACGTCACAACTCGTGAACTCGAAGCTTTCAGGAAAGTTCGACATACGACGTCGTGAATACCACATGAAGGCAGCGTTCATATGGACATTTCTCGTGAACACGGTAAACACGACCCCATTTGAAGGCACTGGAAGACTTTGTCCACTCTAGTGGTTTTATATCTCTGTGGGCAGCACTATTATCCAGTCGCAGACGAATTTCGTCATTACCTTTCCCCCCTTTTCTTTGGTGGTTGGGCATAATGCATCTAATTGGATACCGAAGCAGCCAATCAGAATCGTGGCACATTTGTAACACTCTGCACAGCTCGAGCGAGCGCGCAGGTGAAGTTGAGCACGCACAGGGAGGGCAGTCTGAGAGAGAGGGAGAAACATGCTTTGAGCGAGCATGCTGCGGTCTGCCAGCATGCAGAACATGAGTTTGCGAGAGGGCATAGAGTGAAACTGAGTGAGAGGGGTTAATATTGCACGTTCATTTTGATCATAGCAAACATGCAAAGATATTTGTTGAGCACAGAATAGTTTTGTTCGCTCAATCCGAAGGTTTTGTTTGCTCATAAAAAAATTTTTTTCTCTCTAAACAAGATTTGTGTGCTTGTGGAATATATTTTTCTGCGCTCAAAATTTCCAATTGCTCGCTCAGGATTGTGGCACAAATATAATTCCATACAGACCCTGCTCTCCGAGACGTCACTCAACTAAGAACAATGTCTGCGATTGGACCCTCATGAGCTGGTCGTCTACACTGCACTGACAGCCAGGGGTGCGTTTCCCGAAGTCACAGATGCTAACTTACATAGTTGTACCAATTGGCTGTGAATGGACGAACTACGCAAGTAGCCAACTTACTTAGCAACTACGCTTTTGAGAGACACACCCCAGAGCGAGAGAAATGCGCTGATGATTAAAAATCAAAGCCAATGTAAATGTTTTAGAACCACTGCCCCAGGAAATGCGGACATAATTTTATCGACCTACATATTTTTCTGTCACATAGCGCGATTCAAAAAAAAAAAAAAAGCCCCACAAATCTAATCTTGTATACAACTAGAGCATTGATATTTCCAATATTATAAGTACAGCGTAAATATTAAAGCACTACTGGATCAATATCCAATAAGTGTAATACTCAAATAATGATTAGAAAAAGCTGTCCCACTGCTCTTTGACCCCAGATTAGGGAAAGTAGTGGAGACAGCCTCGTACTGGAGGAATTGGTACATCTGTCTTTGTGAGGTCCCACACCAGGCAGTGAATTACAGGCCAAGATTCACCCATGAAGATAAAGGAGTTTCCAGAACAACTCCACGCATTGTCTACACTAATAAGCACAGTGTAGGCAAACTAAACCAGAATTATGGATGATCTATAGGAGTCACCCATGTATGGTCTATACCAGAGATACATCCCTGTTTCAAGAGATCTACCATCTAACCGACCTCACGGCTAGAGATCATATTTAATCGGGTCAAGTAAGATGAATTAGGATCGAACTAAAAACCCACAGAATGGTATCACTGCTACAGACCATTTGCCAAGAAGTGCTATACGTATTCCTGGATGGACACAGCTGGCAGATATACCTTTATTTATCCTTCTGCTCACCTTACCGCATTGCACCTCCTCTCTCTCTGTTTCATCCAATAAAGGCACAGAATGTGTGGGTGAACCCAGCTATTACTGTGGAGCTTCATAAATGAATTGTGGAAGTGTCAAAGCACCCTTTGATACATGATGTAAAGAAGCCCACACAGTATATTGCCAGGAAGTTGTATTTAAAGGGTATCTATTAATTCTTCATGAACCCTACAGCTGGTGCAAGAATCACCAGACCACTTTTTTTTTTTTTTTTAAGTAGGCACACATATTGAGCTTTAATTTCCACTTTTTAATTGTCATACTATTCTCACAGATATTTTAGCTTTAGCTCTCATTAAGAAAAAATGTTACACAGTTTACATGATTACAATTGACCCTGACCACCTAAACTCAATCATGTTCTTAAAAGGTGCAGCTACTTGGTCAACCCTTCCTGTATTTTGTTATTGTTTGGTGGAAAGCAGAGCCACTGTACTAAACCAGGCTCTGCAAATGTATGTCCTTGACAGATGCTTGCAGAAAAAGTAAAGATAGATTACAGTGTATAGAGTACAGTGCTGTGAAAAGCATTTGCCTCTTCCTGATTTTCTCTATTTTTGCTTATTTGTCATATTTACATGCTTCAGATAATCCAACCAATTTTAATACAAGACAACATGAGTGAACAGAAATTACCACTTTTAAATGCTCATTTCATATACTGAAGGTAAAAATTATTTAAAACCTATATCACTCATGTGAAAAAAAATATTCCCCAAAATGTAATAACTGGTTGTGCCACCCTTGGAGGCAAACTGCCATCAAATGTTTGCGATAAAAAGCAATGACTCTTCTACATTGCTGTGGCGGAATTTTAGCCCACCTTTTTGCAGAGTTATTCTAGTTCAGCTACAATGTACATTCGAGGGTTTTCGAGCATGATCTGCCTGTTTAAGGTCATGCCACAGCATTCTAATCAGATTCAAGTCAAGGTTTTGGCTAAACCACTGCAAAACCATTATTTTCTTTTGAGCCATTCACTGGTGGATTTGATGATGCGCCTCGGATAATTACCCTGCTGCATAACCCAATGACACTTGAGCCTTAGGTCATTAACTGATGGCCAAACATTCTCCTTCAGGATTTTCTCGAGAGAACAGAATTCGTTGTTTCATCAATTATGGCAAGTCTCTCAAGTTATAAAGCAGAAAACAGCCCCAGACCATCATCCCACCACCATGGTGTTTGACTGCTGGTATGATATCCTAAATGTGAAATGCTGTCTTGGCCTAAAGCCAGATGAAATGGGACTTGTGTCTACCAAAAAGTTCCACATTTGACTCCGTAGTCTTTGGAATATTCTCCCAAAAGTCTTGAAGATCATCAAGATTTTTTTTTTTTTTTTTTTGACAAATGTGAGATGAGCTTGATGTTCTTTGAAGTCAGCAGTGGTTTTCGCCTTGCATCTCTCCCATGGACACCATTTTTGCCAAGTCTCTTATTGTGGATCCATAAATGCAGACCTTAATATGGGCAAGTGAGGCCTGCGGTTCTTTAGATGTTAGTCTATGTTCTTTTGTGACTTTCTGGATTAATTGTTGATGTGCAGGTGGATGAAATCTGGTAGGCCAACCCCTCCTGGGAAGGTTCACCACTGTTCCAAGTTTTCTTTATTTGAAGATGATTGCTCTCAACATGGTTTCCTGGAGTCCCAGAGCCTTAGAAATGCCCATGTAACCCTTTCCAGGCTGATAGATGTTATCAACTTTTTTTCTCATCTGGGTCATTCCTTATAATTTTAACAAGTGGCTCCTGCACTACCCCTTCAGATTCAGCTGAAAGTTTCAGCACAGTAACTACAACATATTTAATGAACCCATGCCAAATTTTTCTTGGATCATGCAAAAAATTTTCGAGTTACTGACTTTTGAAGTACACCGGTGCAAGCCAAAATTTGGGGGCTTCATTTTTTCCGCCATTTTTGAGTCCTCATAACTTTTCATGTGATGTAGATAGATGAACGAAAATTTCAGGGTTGAAAGCCTCATATCAGCTCTGCTGAAAACATCAATTATAATACTACCATGTGCATTTGTGGCCCCACAGCATGAATTCAAACTTTGAAAATTTGTGATTGCAATTTTCTTGGCAGCCAACTTCAAGCATCTATATTTTTGGAAATATGTAAGTTTGATAACAGAGCTATGATCAAATTAATGCCTAGGATACAGAAAAATAAAATAAGCATGATTTTCCTGCATTAAGGATTCATTTTGTAATTGCAGGAAGATCTGAAAACTTGAAAAACCTAATTTTGGGCAAGTTTGGAGGACACATAATGCCATGTGGGATAGCTCATTGGTCATTGAAAGCTAGGTCATTTGAAAGAACTAATTTTTTTCTACACTTTGATAATAAAGTAAACTTCTAGCCATGAATCCTTCTGTGTCGGATGCCAAAAGCAATCCGGCGGGGCACTTACCATGACAATGGTTATGTAGACTTATTGTGCTTCTTGTACATGTACATTGTGGTATTTCTTAATGATGACAAATTGGGGAAACCCAACTTTCAATTCACTTTGGGCATGATTCTGATGATGTCAGCATGAGCTTGGAAGAAAAACTATCATCATATTTGCCATGTTCAAACCTGAACGAATGGATTTACACTTTGCAATTATGGCAATTTCGGAAAGTTTTTATGACACAGAAGGATTCATGGCTAGAAGTTTACTTTATTATCAAAATGTAGATGAAAATTTGTTCTTTCAAATGACCTAGATTTCAATGACCAATGAGCTATCCCACATGGCATTGTGTGTGGTCAAAGATTGACCAAAATTAGGTTTTTCAAGTTTTCAGATCTTCCTGTAATTATAAAACAAATCCTAATGCATGCAGATCATGCTTATTTTTATTGTTCTGTATCCTAGCCATAAATATGATCACAGCTCAGTTATCAAACTTACATATTTCCGAAGATGTTAAAGTCTAAAGTTGGCTGCCAAAGAAAATCGCAATCACAAATTTTCAAAGTTTGACTTCATGTTGCGAGACCACAAATACACATGGCAGTATTATAATTAATGTTTTCGACAGAGCTGATATATGGCTTTCAACCCTGAAATTTTCGTTCATCTACCTACATCACATATAAAATTTTTTGCATGATCCAAAAAAAATTTGGCCTGGGCTCATTAAATATGTTGTAGTTACTGTGCTAAAAATTTCAGCTGATTTGAAAGAGGTCATGCGGGAACTTTTCTCAGAATTTGTTGATTTAATATGGAATGACCCATCTGTTCTCTAATTTTTCTTCATCGTGGCATCAAGTGCTGCTCTTCCCTATTTCACATGACCAGCAAAGTTCTATTTAAATGATGCTAGGATTCAACAGAGCCAACTGTAATCTTGCCGAGGGGTTTCTAGTGAAATTGTACCCAAATGTCAATTAAATGTATTCAATTTGTTGATTTAGTAACAAAGTGGGCAGTGACTTTTTCCACATAGGGCCAGGCAGGGTTGGACTGCCTTCTTCCTTCAATAAATAAAATAATTTAAAAACTGCATTTTGTGTTTATTCAGGTTATCTTTGTCTAATATTAAAATTATTTTTGATGCTCTGAAACATTTAACTGTAAAAAAAAATATGCAAAAATAGAAGAATTGTGAGGGGGCAAATACTTTTTCACACCATTTTAGTCATGTAGAGGAAATATGGTACAGCCAAGAGCAGGAAAGCAGAGAAATGAAAAGTTGGAAGAAAAATGTGCCACTGTTTTGTCTGAGTAAACACCAAACTCAAAACTATGTGTTTGTGCACCAAAACTGAGTACTTCTGAACTCCAACACTACAGCAATGTATCACATTTCATTGTTTGGGTTTCTTGCATGTATATGGATGGATGTTGTGTCTGGTCTGATAACTAACCCAAAAAACTTTTCAGGATCTCTGGAAAGAATGATATATAACTGTAATCACTTGTAAATGATGTAAATCCGCAACATGTTGCTCCAGATGAAAAAAATATATTTAAAGCCAACAAGGTATTTTGTTTTGAGCCTAAATTTACATGCCATTTCTGGCACTGAGATAAAGAAACCAGAATCTAAGCATTTAAAAACTCAAAAGCCCTCATGGCTGATAGTGACCACGGTACTAGATATTCACAGCCGAAGCAACAACATATGATACAACGCACAAAATTAGCAAAATGCTACTTTCTCCTTTTGCTTGTCACAAAAAGAGGCAAGTAATCTCTACATAGTGTGAATCCATCTGTCTTAATACAATTCACAAGAGCTACAGGGTATTTATATCCAAAGTGACTCAGAATAAGCAGCCCATGAACTGTTAACTGCTGTCAGTGAATACCCAGATAACAGTTTGGATGGGTTGGTTTCCAGACAAAATAGTTCTCTCTACAAAAAAAAAAAAAAAAAAAAAGGGACTCACAGTTCATTTTTCACACGGGTAACAAGTGGTCCAAGCAGTTTAAGTGAAGCTGAAGCGATTATTTATTTATTGATTGATTTATGGAGTGATTTACAGCCAGAGATGCAAAAATGCTTTTTTCAGCTTCATCAAAGCAAATGTCATCTTAAAATTCTCCGTCAGCACTCGATAATAGAACATGAATGAAAATATTCATATTGATCCATCATGAAAACCAAGGCATCACAAATCAATGTGTTGTTACGCTTTTCAACAAAAATTGACTTCAGAAGCGTTTCCCAGCAAAACCTGCATAGAAAGAGCTCAGAAACCCATGGACTTCAAAACCACTGGGCCGAACTAAATAGAACTATACACATTTGCTGGCATTGTATTAATCTGTAAAGCTATTGCCTGCAGTAGCTCATGAATATTAATGCAAATTTGGAGGAATGAAATGTCCAAATAATGACTGTAGAACACGGGCAGGATTTGGGGGTTTTTATAATTATATCATTGTTAAACAGGACATCGCCAGTTAAGATAGTCATTTCATGTCCCAGAGGGTTTTTCGTTCTTTTTTTTCTGGTTGCTGTTTTTGTTACAGCAACAGTACAGTACAGAAACTGGGGAAGCCTTGTCCGGAAAGCAAGCGAATAGACAGTCATACCGGTGTTGTGGTTGCGAGTGCTGAGGTAAGTTTACTGCAACAGACGTCACGTCAATTCAGTTCCTCAAAAACTGATCATGAGCAGAACATCTGACCGAATTTCAATTCATTTTCAGAGGAATGTCACCTAAACCGGAGTTTCTCAAACCTCTCGTTCATGCTTTAGATGTCTCCCAGTTCATTCAAATGATCCGCTCATTATCAATAAGCTTTCGGGGGTTGATAACGACCTGATCATTTGAATTACAAATCACAAGGCCATGCATTGTTTTAAAGCTAATCAAAAAACAGACCGTTAATGTTGGGAATATAAACTGTGAGTTCAGTGGTCAACATGTTCCATATGAAACGTTTTCATTCAAGGTAAAGGTTGATTGCAACATGGATGAAAGAACAGGTGATTCACACGTGAAACTCCGCAGGGTGCAAGGCGCAGATGCGGATACAGTTTATGATAAAAAGATCTCACACAGAAAATGTGTGTGTGTGTGTGTGTGTGTGTGTGTGTGTGTATGTCGCCGCGTAGTTCGCTGAATTTTCTTTTTGACTGAGCGCTCTATTGTTTTCATATAGCCACGTGCGTAGTCAAAGTAAAAGTCGGCGCCAGGTACTCGCACCAGTATTTCTCCGAGCGGCATGCCCACTAAACCCTTGAGTAGGCTATTTATTGCCTTTAGTTTGCAACTGATTAACTTCATCAACGCTACATTTTATTTCGCGGGGAATGAGGCGTTTAACACTTGCATCCAGCGCAGAGCGCGGTGGAAGTTTCAGTAATACCCAGTAATATTTCACTCCGTAATAACAATCCAGCATCTCTTACCTTGAATGTTTCAGTGTCCTTCTTATGCAGAAATGTATATGCCGCCAACAACACTCATAGGTTTCGCGTCTCAAAGCCGTGGCTGCAGGCAAAAGAAACTCCACCGACGAAGGCGACAGGAAAAGAAAACGCATTCAGCGGAGCTCCCAGGGACAACTCCTGAGCGTAATACAATACGCTGTAATGACATTGGACGCTGCGCGCACACTGCCCGTCGACAGGGCTGGGAGTCAGGAAAAGACGGGGAAATAGTTATATTATAACGGCGCACCTGACGGCTCGCCTGTGGCAAAAGCTTCTAGTGGGTGGGGCTTCCAACGCATACCTGTTTATCAGCACAGCCTCAGGTGCTGTGTAGCAAAAGCAACACAGTGTATCCCGACGGCGATAAAAGGCGCTAATAAAAAAATAAAAAAAAAATCGATGGCTCATATTTCTCAATATCGTATACTTTGTTTCTGCTTTTCCAAAACCAAAACTGATAGAACATTTAATTATATTCGAAAGATTGTGCACTGTAGCGTTCATTGATTAAACCACTTTTGGTTTTGGACTTGATATGCTCACGATTTCACAAAATAAAATGTTCACAGTGCTAGTTATCAATAATTAATTCACTCTTCAGTTATTTCCTGATAAAAAGTGACAATATAATGAATGGTTCTGTAGAATTCCCCTTTAAATAATAAGAGCCTGCTTAATAATTGATGTTTAAAATCCGTAATATTTAAAAGGACTGCAAGGTAGAGGAGATTCCATTCAGGGGAAAAAAAAAACTCTGGGAAACCAAGTCCCTTGTGTTTGGAATAGGGGTGTGGAGAGGTATTTGGAATAGTGCAGTTTGAATTTTGCCATCTACCCATATGCTGGAACGTTGTGTTGACACTGGCTTCTGATGATGAAGTGGTGGGTAGTGCTAAATAGCCATCGCGGTAGACCTCCATCTGTTCCATTTCCTTGGGGACAGCAAAAGCTTCCAGAATGTTCCACTCCTCGTTCACGTGTTGCACTTGTGAAAAATGTAACCAGAGCAGCATAAAAAAGCTCTGAAAAGTAGGCTACCATAAATGCTATATTTTATCACATCGTCCCAGTTCAGAATACATGATCATGCAAATGCAGCAAGGCTAATCAGAATCGCTAAATCGGCAGGTCTGTAAACTCATCTCCGCAGGATGCTATCATTCCTTCTTTTCGCAATTCAGTCTACATAAGAACGTTGTACTGCGAACACAGGAGCTGAAGGAAGGCACTTGACTTGCAAGCTCAAATCATGAACCCAACCGACCAGCAGGGGCCACTGATGAACAATGAGAATAGTCCCTCAGAGCAGTTCTACATCGAATCTGTGATGCCCCGCGAAAAACGCAACCGTTTGATGCCGTATTAGGAGCTCATCCGCGCCCTGAAACTGAGGCCGTGTTTAGAACCGCACATCCTTTACTATTCGATTGCTGATCATGGCCAAAAGTAACGAGTAGTATACAATATGTGAATTCGTGAGTATTCCAAAAAATACAACCCCAATTCCGAAATAGTTGGGACAAAGTGTAAATTGTGAATAAAATCAAAACGCAATGACTTTCAAATCACACCAGCCAGTATTTTATTCTCAATAGAACGGAGATACCATAGCAAATGTTGACACTGAGAAATTTTACAATTTTATCCACAAAATGAGCTCATTTCAAATTTGATGGCTGTTACAGGTCTCAAAAAAGTAGGAACAGGGGCCTGTTTACCATGGTGTAGCATCCCCTCTTCTTTTTAACACAAAGTGGAGGCATCTGGGCATTGAGGAGACAAGTTTCTTGAGTTTAGCCATTGGAATTTGATCCCACTCTTGTTTAATGCAGGCTTCCAGCTGCTGGAGAGTTTTTGGTATCCTTTTACGGACTTTTCCTTTAATTATGCGCCAAATGTTCTCAATCGGTGAAAGATCAGGACTGCAGGCAGGCCAATTCAGCACATGGACTCCTCTACTTCAAAGCCATGCTGTTGTAATAGCTGCGCTATGTGGTTTTGCATTGTCCTGCGGAAATACACAAGGCCTTTCCTGGAATAGATGTCATCTGGAGGGGAGCATATGTAGCTCTAAAACCTTTATATACCTTTCAGCATTCATGGTGTTTTTTAAAACATGCAAGTGTCCCACACCATATGCACTAATGCATCCCCATACCATCAGAGATGCTGGCTTTTGAACTGAATGCTGATAACAGGAGGGGTGGTCTTTCTCCTCTTTAGCCCGGAGGACACGACGCCCATGATTTCCAACAAGAATGTCAAATTTGGACTCGTCTGACCACAGGACACTTTCCCACTTTGCTACAGTCCATTTTAAATGAGCCTTGGCCCACAGAACGCGGAGGCGCTTCTGGATCATGCTCAACAATGGCTTCCTTTTTGCATGATAGAGTTTTAGGTGGCATCTGTGGATGGCACGGCGGACTGTGTTTTACTGACAGTGGTTTCTTGAAGTATTCCTGGGCCCATTTAGTAATGTCAATGACAGAATCATGCCGGTGAGTGATGCAGTGGTGTCTGAGGGCCCGAAGATCACGGGCATCAAGTAAAGGTCTTCGGCCTTGTCCCTTACGCACAGAGATTTTTCCAGTTTCTCTGAATCTTTTGATGATGTTGTGCACTGTCGATGATGAGACCTTCAAAGCCTTTGCAAATTGATGTTGAGGAACATTGTTTTTAAAGTATTCCACAATTTTTTTACACAAGCTTTCATAGGTTGGAGAGCCTCTGGCCATCTTTACTTCTGAGAGACTCAGCCTCTCTAAGACATCCCTTTTATAGCCAGTCATGTTACACACCTGATGCCAGTTAACTTACTTACTTGCTAAATGTTCTTTCAGTTGATTCTCTTATATATTAATTGCTTTTTCAGCCTTTTTTGCCTATGTCCCAACTTTTTTGAGACCTGTTGCAGCCAGAAAATTTGAAATAAGCTCATTTTGTGATTAAAAATGTAAAAGGTCTCAGTTTCAACATTTGAAATGTTATCTATGTTCTAATGTAAATAACATATCGGCTAATGTGATCTGAAAGTCATTGCATTTTGATTTTATTCACAATTTACACTTTTTCCCAACTATTTTGGAATTGGGGTTGTATGTACTGCAGTATGCTGTATGCTGTAAACAAGCATATGACTCCAAACACAGGCTGTGCCTTCACAAGGCACACAACTCAGCATCCCCACCATGCAACATGTCTCAATTCAATTCAATTTTATCTGTTTATCGCTTTTCACAATTGATATTGACCCAAAGCTCTTTACACAGGACAGGGCCTGAACTCTCTAGGAGCAAATCAAAGGCAAATATAGCTAATATGGTGAATGCCACCCTTCTCTCTTTGTTAAATCAAGTAATCTGCACCATCTCATAATTTATTTCCAGAATGCTGATTGCTAATTAAAACCAGTGCTATCCACAGCCCACATCATTTCCTTTGATCCATGAAGGTTAACTTTGTGGTCATGCTGGCCGCTTCTGCGCGGTCAGTGACTCCACCTAATCCTCGTGATGATGAGTCTGGTTCTGTTCTGGGCTTTTGAAACGAACCGTGTTTTGTTCATGTCTCATCTTCCCGCGAAATCATTTGAGGATGGCAAGCTAAGGGAGAACTTGTGCAAAAAATAAACGGACGCACCATGGCAACAGCCGTTGGTATATGGTGGAATTAATGTTTAGCTTGGCAACGGAGTAATTCTCATTTATCTCACTGCATGGCCATTTATGTAAATTGACGTGCTATCTGAGGCAGGCTCCTTGAGGATTTGTGACAGAATAAATGCACAATTCTGGGCTGATGCTTAATTTTAAGAACATGGTGACTCCCACCGAATCAACAGAAAACATGTAGCTCTAACAGTTTTTGCAGTTGGTCCTACACGTGATGTTATTGTGTTCAGCCAGTTTTTTTCAGCAAAGTTTTGTGTGTTGCTTTGCTTGTATTAAGTGTAATAGATAGACCCCGTCTGTCCCTTTTGTGGGGAGCACTGTGTAGTCCAGAATACTGACACAACATCTCCCTCTTTCAGCTTACGGAAGTAGGTCGCATTGGCTTCAACATATCACACCCATACACTGGTACTTTCTCAAAACACAAGCATATTTTCTCATATCAAATATATTTTTAAACTATCCTAATCTTCTATAGATCTTTGTAAAATGGGAAATGTAATTCTTCATGGAGGCATTTCTGAGATAATACAGCATGAAGTGCCAACTCAGTGTAGAATCCATAAATAACTTTGACACGCTGCTTTGCCCAGAAAGAATCAATCCTTTACGGTTGTGCTCATATGATTATTATCAGGATGGTGTATAATTTGCGTCAGGTGTGCGTGATGGGCACCCATGATTTGTTCAGATTTAGATGCGCGTCACAGATGCTGGCCTCTGCTCTATCCAGTGCACTGTGAAGAGGGGTTCGGGCTAGTCTTCTTCACCATGACAACCAGGGAGAGAGACAGGGAGAACGAGAGAGAGAAAGAGAGAGGGGGGAGAGAGAGCGAGAGAGAGAGAGAGAGAGGGAAGGGAGAGACAGAGAAGCTAGTCATCACTAACTTGCTAATTAAAGCTTGGATCCACTTACTTCACATAGATAAACATCACTGATGTATTCAGAATTATGCACAAGCAACACAGTTTTTTTCATTATGAAAACAAATCCACTCCAAACTCAGCCCATCCCGTCTCATTCCAAATTTTTCTAAATTGTTTTTTTTTTTTTTTTTTTGGGCTTCCTCGAGGCGACAATTCGAGTAAAACGACTTTGCTCTTAAAAAGCACATAAAATACAGATTTGAAAAACATTTCTGGATGACTCTTCTGTTGCAGGAGCAGGAAATCAGTGTGCAAGTGAAAGAGGAGGAGAGCACTCTTGGAAGCACTTATGAAATCAAAAACATCAGCCGCATGCCTCATGAGAACGGCAGGCTTATGACACATGGCTATGGGCATTTAGATGAACACCAGGAAGTATGACCACTGGCTGGTGAGTTTATGGAAGCAAGCTCAGCACACTGCTGTCTCATTCTCTGAATTTACGCAAAAAATAAACGTGCGTAAACACGTGCAAAATGATTTTCAAATATTAAAAGTGCCCGTTACTCCGGTTTCTTCCCACAGCCCAAAGATGCTGTATGGCAAGGCTTATATGTACGCCCTGTGATGGAATAACAGTCTGTCTGGGGTCTATCCCTACCGTTCGCCCATTCCATCTCACCCCCACCCCTAGCCCCCCAACCCCACATGACCATGATCACATTTGCCGCCCAATACTCAATAACTACATCCCCCTCGTACCTCCAATCATCTCTTACCTGCATAATTTCAGACAGGAAAAGGTGACAAATGGAAGATAGGAGGATACTTTCTTTTACGTACTATTTGAGTTGCTCTTTTTTAGCTACTGTGCTCATCCCAGTGATTTCATCTCAACTCAAAAACATGATCCCTGCAATATGATGAAATAGTCAAGCAATGCATCACATTAGTCAAGAAATACCAAAAGCTAATGTTTACATCCATCCGGATAAAAGTGGGTTCTATCCCAAGCAACAGACAGGTCCATAAATACAACATATTTGGATGTTGACTAAGTTATTGTTATTTTGTTTACCACAGCATATTCAAGATGAAATAAAATCATTAATATACTGTCAATGTGCAGACTCTCAGATTTAGTCCTTCCATCCAAACTGAGAGAATTGTTTACCAATTACAGCACTTTTCACATATGCCCCCCCCCCCCTTTAAGGAACGAAAAGCAATTGGACGACGGGTTGGGTGTGCTGTTTGTTTACATGCAGCAAGCACTTATTTGGCTGGACAATCAAATCAAAACCAACAGTGAAATTGCAAAAACGGAAGGAGTTTGGTGCATTTGTAACAACCAACGAAAGAGCCCAGGAGACCATAGATAAAAAAAATATGGTGGATGACAGAACAATTTTCAGAAATCAGTAAGTTTGCCAAAGAAAAAAAAAAACAAATAAATCCAAGAAAGCCTGTTCTGTTCTGGAACAACATCTTTTGGAGAGATGAGAATAAGATTAATTTGTACCAGAATGATTGGAAGAGAAGAGCACGGAGAAGGGAAGGAACTGCTGACGATCTGTAGCATACCCTCTCATCTGTGAAGCGTGGTCATGTGTGGGCAGGTATGGCTGCCAATGGAACTGGTACCCGTGCATTTATTTACTTAGTGGCTATTGACAAAAGCAGAAGGATGAATTTTGAATTGTATGGCATTATATTATCTCTGCAGATTCTGTCAAATATGTCAAAACTCACTACATGGCGCTTCAAAGTGCAGTTGGACAATGACTCAAATCAAACTGGGAAAGCAACCCCTTAAAAAAAAAGAAATAAGTGGAATTTTCAACAATTGATAAGTCAATCACCTAACCAGAATTAAATGGAGTGTGAATTTTATTCACTGAAGGCAAAACTAAAGGCAAAACATCTCAAGAATAATCAGGAAATGAAGACAGCTGCAGTGAGGGCCTGGCAGAGCATCACCAGGGAAGAATCTCGGCGTCTGGTGCTGGCTGAGAGTTCCAGAATTCAGGCAGTCACAGACTGCAAAAGATTTACAACTAAGCTTTAAAAATGACAATTTTATTTATGAGTATGTTAGTTTGCCCAAATACCTCCGAGCCCCTAAAATCGGAGGCGGTGGGGTGCTATGTGTACAATTGTTTGTAATTCCTACATGGTTCACAGATCTTTTTTGGCAGCACCCTTAAATTAAATCTGAAAGTCTGACCTTCAAGCACATCCTGATTAACTTTTACCGACTTCACTGTATGTAATATTAAAGACTTGACTGGAGCCCATTTGTTTGGCAAGGGTAGACAAGGAGTAATGGCTGGGCTATAAAGACTGCTGTCATTCCCAGAATCGGTATCAGTGTGAAGCTATTCAGTAATATAGAGTGCAGTCAGCTTAGCTGATAAAAAAGCAACAGCAAGTGTAAAAGGAGACTTTGGGGTGATTTGATTGAGGCCATTCAGTATGTAAGAGAGTCTGATAGAGCTAACAATGCAGGATCATTTAGGCTAAGATCTGTTTGCAAAACTAGGGGTCATCAATGAAACTTAGCCTAGGATATATTTAGCACAGATATTAGGAAATATTTTTTTCATGCAGTGAGTGGGCACAGCTTGCCTGGCTATGTCGCAAAGTCCAAAACTCTGGGTTTTCAGGTCTAGGCTTGATATAGTGCTGGATACCATCTAGTCCTTAACTATCTGAAGTGTTAGGTTCACTTTAGTGACAGGAAAATGGTGAGCCTGGCTGGGCTAAATGGCCTGTTCTTGAGACTCGTTATGTTATGTTATGTTATGTTATGTTATGTTATGTTATGTTATGTTATGTTATGTTATGTTATGTTATGTTATGTTATGTTATGTTATGTTATGTTATGTTATGTTATGTTATGTTATGTTATGTTATGTTATGTTATGTTATGTTATGTTATGTTATGTTATCAGTGGCACTGGTGAAAACATGGTCATTGAGCCACCAACTCACAGGTGCAGTCAAACAATTATTCAGTATCTTTAGCTACATTTATAAAGAAAAAAAACTGTTGACCTAACACAGAAAGAATGAAAGGTTTCTGAACATAGATGGAAAATGCAAACAATAAAGAACTGCTATAATAGATACACAATGCTGAATGACAGGTAAATTCTGTTAGCCAGCCATCTTTGACAAACGTACGTACTGCATACAATGATTTTGCATAAAATCAATATTGAAGAGCCTAATCCAAACAATGGAAAGCATATTTTTGGTCATGGACAATTCAACAAATTACAGACAATTGCACTGCATGTGTTCGCATTATCACATACATTTTATGATGCTAGACATTTATTGCAAATGACATGCACCGGCCTAGTGGTCACCAACACGTACAAAACAGTGAGCAAACAATATGTCAGGGGATTGAATGAAGCCACATTGTATTCACATTTTATAAGCCTGGTCAATAAAAAATGAGCCCATTTTAGAAAACTAGCCCATTCAAACTGTCAGGATTTGTGACAATCATGAGTACAGGCTTGACATGACACCCTGCTGCACACCCAGCAAATAATCTGAATTTGATATATGGTTTTCTTATTGTTAGTAATTCATTGATCTATGGACTGCAGATCAGGCTCCATTGTTGGGCTTTAAACTGAGGTGGCTGGGAGGTTTATTTGAAATGTATCAGCATTTACCAAATCTTTAATTAGCCCTAACTGTCAGATTTATTTTTTCTAGTGATGGCCTTGAAAAACCAGGTCCTGTCATTTCCAAAATAAAGTTGTATTAGTCAGACTTTGGGTTCTGCCGTATTTTACTGTGCTCATCATTTCCGTACGCTTTGCAACTTGCAGATCATCATCTGCTGAATGTTCACACTGCATTCGGTGCCAGAGGCTTAATTGAAAATTTCGACTGACGTGCTCTTTTCATGGCTTTAACAGGCTCTGCGAAATTAATGAGATCAGAAAATCTTGTTCACAACCAGGAACGCGTGTCAAAAGATTCTCAGAGCGAAAATGTACTTGTGTGAACAGAAATTCCGAGCATCGCGGAAATCTTCTCTTAATTTACTCCAGCATTGTTTCTCAGCAGCAACAGCGCTGCAATATTACCGTGGTAGCGCGTGTCATGAAGACTGTTTCCAACTCAGAGGGTTGTGGCAGTCAGCAAAGCTGTTGTTCTAAGCAGAAACCACTTGAGGCGTCAGGTGTGCATCAGTTCTTGTTTGTCGTGGACACACAGCTGGGAGTCGCACAGCTCACCTATTTAAGTTTCACTCTTTCAGAGGCATGCATCATCACTATCATGTGACAGGAAGAGAATAATGCGGTTTAGAAATATTATATTCAAACGCCTGACTGGAACATTCACATGGGACAGGTCTCATATAGGAAGTAGCTTTCGGCACCAGTTCAGGCAGACACCTCACTCCACCCCTCTGCCATAAAATAAGCATCTCCTGCCATTGCCTGCTGCCGCTGCATCATTTTTGCTTGCTGCTAGTCAACACCCCAATTCCATCAAAGTATCCTCCTGTAGGCTCAATATACTGACACTCCCTGCTCTCACTCAGTAGGCTGCAGGGTATGTCAGGGTAACAGCCTAAACCCCAAACAGTCATTACATCAACTGTTAAAAAAAAAACTATTTTAACTTTTGACGACAGACTGAACCATGGCCTCATAATGATTTTTCAGATAGGCTGTACTTTAACCTTTCCATTCATATGCATATGTCATATTATATGTATTTTTTATGCAAGTTTCAAAAGAAAATTGAGGAAAACACAAAAAAAATGATTGGGGGATAAAAAAATGAGCCATATCATGTACCATTGCCATACTGCTATCCATTTCCTAATATTGCAGACATAGATGTTCCAAAGAATCACAATGAGACAGCACTCCTCTACTTGAGCATTATAATCGCCCCCCATGACTACCGCACTAAAGAAAGGCAGATTGCTTGTTGAGTCAAGCGCAACAGGATTCAGCTCCGATCAACTGTGACCGAGGGAAACTAAATTAGCTGGCCAGCAATTTAGTGTCTGTTTTTCTCCTGGATGTCTTTCTGTGTTTTTTGTCTCTCTTCTTGAACAGCTCCAAGCATCACTTCTTGCAAGCTGACAGCATGGATGGTGACCAGCTGTGATCACCGTTTTGGGCTTTTTGGCTATATGTAAAATGGTGGATATTTTTTAATTCTGAACCTTGAGATTCAGGGCTGTAGTTACTGTGCCATACATAGACGATCTTAAATGAGTCGGTGTGTCATATGAAAGTTATGAAACAATTTGAGTAAATTTATATGTAAGGTTGCGACAAACCCAAAATTTACTCAACAAGTTTCATAACTTTTTTATAACACAACCCAGAGTATAAGATTCTGTTTATCACATAACTGAATAGCATAATTTAACAGAAAAGACAGGTAATTTCCTTTAGTGCCTATCATGTGTTGGCACTGAGCTAATGCCATCGTTCTGCTATCTTAATCAGTCACTGAGTCGCAGACATTAGCGTTTGAACTTGCAACGGTTCGTAAATTCAGTAAACTGAGCAGCTAGCCAACATTTGCTAGCTAACAAACTAATGTTACATTGTGGTAATGTGAAAGTACTACATGCGCGCTAGCTAGTAAGCAATGTAACGTGAACTTAGTTGTGTGAGTGGCACTTGGCTGGCTTGCAACAGTGCTGAGCCGTACTGATTTGACCACTGTTACATGTGGTATTCAGCTCGACTAGATATTAAAGGTGTGATGTAACACGAAGCGATTTTTTTCTCCACGTTCTCAGCCAATTAAATTTTCACAAAAGTGATGATATGTACCTTGGGTAATATCAAAAATATGTATGGCATGAGCTGGACTAAGTACTGCACTTATTAATAAGATACAATACGGGCTAGATTTTTTTGTAAAAGATTTATAAAGTCCCTCAAGCTTTAGGACTGAGAAATTTGGGAAATTTTACAATATAGGACAAGTTGCACAGTGCAGATTCACCAGAGTAGTCGATTGGCCTAACATTCAGCACAATATGAAGTATCAGCATTAGCGGTGTGAGTTTATAAACTAAATCTGTGAGTAAAACATTAAAAAAATAAACAATCTCATTTTGTGATGGCTTTTGAGATTATACTTATAAAGCATGAGCAGCCATTCCAATTTCCAGAATCAAGTGAACCTTTCTGGTCAATAAAATTAATGAGAAATTACCATAATGATTCTGCCCATAGTGTCATTTTTTGAGCAGTAAACCTGGGCAATAAATAGAGAGGCAGCCTTTCAACAGTTACGGTTGTGAATTTGATTCCTTGCATTGTGTGTTTGATTTTACAGATTAGATCCACATTATTTAAAATTTGTTGAATACATAATACCAAATTTCCTAAGGTGTAACAAACCCTCTGGAGTGTTCTTTATGAGTACGTGCATGGTCACCAGTGGATGGAGGTAATTTTTTGAGAAATTATAATTATCAGTCCATCCATTCGTTATCTAAAACACCTCTTCCTCACCAGAGACGCAGACGAGCCAGAGCCTAACCTAGCCAATTATGGGCAAAAGGAGGAAACACTCCCTGAGCCGCTCAGCAATCTATCGCAGGGCTCATACACCATTTACACACACACACATTCAACATTACAATTATGACCACCAAAGTATTTAATAGCAGTTCTGATGCAATGCCGTGAAAGATAATAACAATGATTACCATACGTGTTTTGCAGGAGAAAAATGAGTTTCTGTACCAGTTTACAGTATGTGTGAGTCTTCCCAGTTGTGTCTGTGTGAGTGTGCGTGTGTGTATGCATGTGTATGCTTGCACGCGCCTGTGTGCGTGTGTGTGTGTGTGTGTGTGTGTGTGCGCGCGAGAGAGTGGTTCTTGTTTACCTACCCTTGTGGGGACAAAATGTCCCCATAAGTAATGGAATACCAAATTTCTTCATCCTTATGGGGACTTTTTCAGGTCCCCATGAGGAAATTGACCTATTTTAGGGTTAGGAGTTCAGTTTAGGGTTGGGATAAGGTCAGGGTTAGGTTAAGGTTAGGGTTAGGGTTAGATATGTACTGTTGAGGGTTAAGGTCAGGGAAAGGGGTTAGGGAATGAATGCAAGTCTATGGAATGTCCCCACAAGACATGAAAACCCAACATGTGTGAGTGTGTGCGTGTGTGTATGCGTGTGTGTGTGTGTGTGTGTGTGCGCGCACGCGTGTGTGTGAGCTGCTGCCCGTGGGCGAGGATAGGCTGAAGCATCACCAGGGAATCCACAGAGAGGGGATATGAGCCGCACTGACCCTTGTGTGCTTGAGTCATCCACACCACAATCAGGGAAAAGGGCAGAGCAGAGTATATCGCTCACTGCAAATGTGCTCAGGTGGGTGACATGTCACATGGAGGAGAGAGCAGGGTAATGAGAGGGGAGAGGGGTATATCCTCTCGTACCTCCAACCTCCGGTAGAGTCTCATTTAATCCCCCCGTATATAAAAACAAATCTCAAAAACAGGCCTCAGTCTAACAAACCTTTTAAAGGAGAACTATGGGCGCCTTGGTGGCGCTGACTGTTGGACCCTGTCTGCATGTGGCGGCTAACCTTTGTTGCGTTTCCCCCGTCTCTCTAATTTCCCATTCTTCCTGTCTGTACTGTCCACTCGGATAAAAAGCTGAAAAGCCATACCCAATATTGAATAAGGAAAAGTAATGCCTTGGCCATTCCAAGTGCACATGCACGCACCCGAATACTGGCACGCGCAGGTTCTAATTCTTAAAATTAAGGTTAACACGACACTCCATGCTACATGCTAACCTTGTGATGACATTCAATGGAAGTCAATGCACCAAGCCTAAAGAAGCTAATCAGCACCCTAATTCGTTGTATCTGTTGTCATTAGAAGGCTAACATGTAGCATGGAGTGTCTCTTTAACTCTCATTTTCTCTTCCCAAGCCACAAATACTTACAGATTTAAAATAATATGGAGTTTTGAATTAACTCCAGGTAACATGCATAAGTAGGTTCTGATGCATGTATGAATAGATAAACATCAGAAGAAAGTAAGGCAATCCTTCATATATTACCGGTTGAGTATTTAAAAAGGGGGCGGTGCAGTGGGTATCACTCCCACCTCACAGCAAGAAGGTCGTGGGTTTGAATCTGACCTGGGGCCTTTCTGTGTGGAGTTTGCATGTTCTCTCTGTGTTCATGTGTGTTTCCTCCAGGTACTCCAGTTTCCTCCCACAGTCAAAGACATGCACGTCAGGCTAATTGGAGACTCTAAATTGCCCGTAGGCACGAGTGTGTGAGTGAATGTTGTGTAGTTCCTGTGATGGATTGGCAAGCTGTCCAGGATATGTTCCTGCCTTTCACCCGTAGTTAACTGGGATAGGCTTCAGCTCCCCCCCGACCCTGGTAAGGAAGAAGCGGTTTAAATAATGGATGGATATTTAAAAAGACAATTGACTGACAAATTGAACCCTCAAACATAAAGCCCTGGAACTGAAAAAATACCCTGAACCTGTCCTTTTATTGTTGTATGGTTGGTGTAATTATGAAGTACAATGACTTTGGCGCACTCAAGGGGAACTCTGGTGCTTCCCTCCCAGCCTCCTCGCCGAGCCTCTTGAATAATAGCCTGTGAGACGAAGTCAACACAAGGCAATCTGTTCAAAATTTTATCTGGAGGTGCACATCTGTGTCAGAGAGGAAATCGCCAGGAAAGCCCCGCTGTTGAATTCTGCATAATGCCAGTTCTTGGCTCTGTGACTGATGCAACAGTTGTTTTATTTCATTAGCATGTAAATAACAGTCTGCTACTGTATGCTGGAAAACTGGGTTAATGGAATGGCTCATATGTGATAACGCGGGGATGCATTGGCCCCCTTCCATAAGGAACAAGACAATAAATGGGGTTTTGAGCTGAATTTCCTGTTGTACCATAGTATCTGTCCATCCAGGCAGTATCGCAAAATTAGTTTTTGTCATGCTTGCTCCTGTTCGGCCAAATACACGCAAATTTCTCTGGTCTATTGTTGTGTCCTTTCTAAGCACCAGCAATTTTGCATTTGGAAAAATTCTACAGTGATGTCTCTCTGCAAATCTAATAGTGGTAAACATCCGAAGAGCTGTTTCTCTGCCTGGTTCCAGTAAGAGAGCCTTTATCTGCCGGCTGTGTAGCTGGCTGGTGAGAAGCTGTGGTAACCTGATTGGGGAAGTGTGACGCATTGTAGTTTCAGCATAGGAACTTGAGAGGGATGTACAGTACTAACTCAGGATTGAATCACAGTCTTCAGTGTCACTCGCTGGTTTGGCAACCTGCTAGCATCGTTTGGCATTCACACCTGTCTGTCCCCTAACGCATTCTGACAGTGACCCCAGGGGTCCAGCCACCCTGAGATTAGCACTGTATACTGTATTGAAAGTGTTCTGTTATGCTTTACATAGCATGCTTTCTGATTTAAAATAACATAACATGTTTGATACCTTCTTGTGATTTAACTTTTGAAGCAGTATAAATTAAATGAGTTTGGTTTCATAGAGATCTCCATTCTATTCATCTATTACCTAAAATGCTTCTTCCTCATTAGGGTCATGGGAGCCAATCTCAGCAGACTATGGGTGAAAGGCAGGGACCCTTCCTGGACTGCTCACTGATCCGTCACGGGGACTGGATTCATTCCAACACTCCAGCCAACAGATAACTTAGAGTCTCCAATTAGTCTGATGTGCACGTCTTCAGATTGTGAAAGAAAACTGCAGAACTCCAGAGGAAATCCACGTCAACACGGGGAGTACATGCTAAATCCCCGCAGAGAGGCCCCAGGCTGGATTCGAACCCATGAGCTTCTTGCTTTGAGGCAGCAGTGCTACCCCCCATGGCGTCCCTCTCCATTAAACCATATGTTGTTTAAAATGACTCATGTCTGGCACTACGTTCCCTACACATAGTAAAGTTTCCTGGTGTGCACTGCGCAAAGAGGCAAGGATTTCCTGAAGACTAATGAACTCACAGACCATGGCATGAAAAAACAGGAAGTAAAAAGCCTCTGAAATCCAAAAAGCATCTTTAAAGTCTGACACGTCATTCAGTATTGCAATGGGACTCAACACTGTTGTCTCCACGCGCTCTTTTTGTCCCCTAAGGGGGCTTCTGTTGATTTATCTTCAAAGAAAAATAAAGCACTTTATGTGCTCAAATTAAATGGCTTCATTCTGAATGTGGCTGTGCAATTCATAGTGCAAAAACAAATTTATTTATCAACAAATGACCACAAGATATAGCAAAATATGTCATGGTTCTGAGCGTAGTGGCCAGGTGCTGCCACTTGGGGCTGATTAGAATCATGATTGCTTTTATCTACGGCAGCTGTTTTGGGTTGCTCCTCTATTTAAGCTCTGACTTCCGCACAGTCTTTGCTTCTGTGTCAAACTAGCCTTGCACAGAGCCGGTATAGTATTGAGTGTGCGAACGGTGTTGACAGAATCTTTGTTTAAAAGAAATATTTCTTTTGATTCTGTGTCCGTTTAGAGGAGTCTGGTTTTCTGTTCGTTGTCCCAGTCAGTACTCTATGTTTCTTCCTATTTGATTCCTCTTAAGGTCCTTTTGTTTTTTTTTTCTGGGCTGCGTCCCGACAGAGGATTTCTGAGGGTGGGTTTTTTCACTAGGGTGTCCTAGTGGGGGTTTATTCCCGACTGCGTTCGGGTTTGGGCTTTGTTTTGTTTTCCTTTTTCGAGCTGCGTCTTGCTGTTAAAAAGGACCTTTTTTGCTTATTGTTCCCTCAGTACGCCGAACGTCATCTTCGGATTTCTCCGCATCTTACTTCTGGTCGTTCTATTTCCTGGCCTCATTCGTGAGGTCCTATCAGGTGGATTTTCTCGTAAACTATTATGTTATTTTCTTTCGCCCTCTGCTGCTGTTGCCCCGAAGTTTCCGGGTGCTTTTGAGTTCTTTACTTTTTACCAGAAGTACGTTTTTCTTTTCGCATTTTTTCCTTGAGGGTATTTTCTCTGGAGATATTAGTTCTTACGAGCTACATATTTGAGCTTCCTTGCCCACGTTCGGCGAGTGTTTCGCTCCGCTCTGAGGCGGAGTTTGTTTTGGGTTGATTTATTTTTATGAGCATCGCTATTGGGCAAACTTCCGGGTTTACGTTGCTTGTTAAAAGAATCCCAGAACTAGGATTTTTCGCGTGTGATTATCTTGCCCGTTTCATTTTGAGGCGAAGTTCTTTTCGTTTTGCATTTTCCTATTCGCCCAGCATTTTGGCTGGGGTTGCTTTGATTTATCACTATTTAGTTTTGTTTCGCCTCCTTAGGTATTTTAGCGGCCATCAACCTTTTTGTTGGCTTTATGACACGGTTTCCTCTCGCGTCTGGTTCACCAATACCTCCCCCTCACAAAATATCACTGAAACATTATGGAGAGGCACTATGAATTACATTTTGAACACAGCACTGATAAATCAAAATTACGCAAGTGTATTGTCATTACAAATTATCCATGGTCAATTTAATTACTATTCAGTTCATCATGTTCATAATGTGTCCCAGTTCTGTGCATTTTAGCAGAGATAAGTAAAGTTGCAGAAAAAATGTTCTTAAGTGCAACTTTAGTTTATTGAGTTCACGTAGGATGGACAGTTTAACACCAAATGTAGATTGTAAATTTGTGACTGGTTCATACTGTAAGTAGGCCTGTAGCCTGTACCTAGTGTTTTCAATAAAGTATACTTAAAGCATACTTTTTTGCCTGGGCACAGAAAATTAGTCATAATAATCACTACATCATTAGAGCTCCTAGCTGCAATGGCTTACTATTATACGGGGTTGGCGATGGGAGCAGCTAGTTTCAGCAATAAAAGCGGTCAAACACAGAGAGAAACTGCATTATACCTTTATGATTACTTAAGTCTCACTTCAGTGTGTTAAGGGATGGTTATCTGTCCTTTAAATCCACTCATATGTGATGAATGCAGCCTTTATGTTTCATTTTCCTATAGCCGTCAATGCGACAAATGCCTCACAGTGAGGGTTCCATTATTCACTGGTACTGCAGTCTGAAGCATCCTTCAAGATCCAGGTAATAAAGGAAATATGAAGCTATCAGGATTAAAAAGGTTGTCAATGGGGAGCTCTATGAATGGGAAAATTAGACAAACTGCATTTTTCAGGTGCTCTCAGCCACATACTTAATCACAAGGATTGTTTGAGCCAAGCACTCCACACTCAACCACCAACTGTTCCAGCAATTCAAATGCATCAAGGCTAAAATGGTGTTGCTAAAGATTAATTCTCCATCACAAGAGAAAGTATTTGTCTTAAATTAGGCTGAAAATGGTTTTTCAGAGACACTATTCAGTGACCCAAGCTCACAGTCGCAGTAGATGCAAACTTAAGCGCTTGTCCGCTTGACAACATGTTGCCATAGAAATGGCAGAGAATACAAACGATCCTGGCCTCTGAGGAGGTCTTATGAGGGGACAGATCAGCGGGGAAAACAATGAGTGATTTCGTGGTTGGGCCGCAAGGAAGAAGGCCACAACGTAATTAAAGAAAAAAGTCCAGACAATCTACTGACCTTTCACAAGTTGACATATTGTATGACAAATCTCTGTACCCAAAATACTGCAGCAACCACAGCAATCAAAGTCTGATGAAGAGATAGAGAGGGAAAAAAGCAAAAGGATAAGGGAGATGCTGGTAGGAGCCTCTTATGGGACTTCCTTTGAAGTCAATTTGGAAGTGAGAACAGCATGTGATAGGACAGGACAAGCAAATAAAGAGCAGATTTACTTCCTTTTGGACCAGCAAAGAAATGTGAAATGACACATTGCAGGGGAAAATGTGACATAGAAAAAGAAGGGGAAGGTTTTTATCCGGCCTTGGTCTTTTAGCAGTTACAAAGCAGAGGCATCTCCCTGTCTGACCTGCATTAAACACAGACCTCATTGCAAAGTGGGACATTCCTTTATATAGAACATGGATAAAAATGAGCGCGAGGACAGGCACAGAGAGTACGAGAGATGTACCTTCCACCGAATGCAGAGGAAAATACACCCAGCACTTAAAATTGCTTGGGGAATCCTGTTCTTTTATAAAGGACTCCGCCCCACTAATGACCAACCTATGGGTGACCAACAGACTTATAGGCCAGTCAAATATGCAACTCTGCAACATCTTAATTGCTCCCTTACTGAATAATTCATCTGTCTGTCTGTCAGACTGTCTGTCTAAGCACACATCCGCAGTACTCAGTTGCCATAAACATACTTAAGCAGGGTAACACTGCTACACTGTAGTGCAATACTAAAGATGCGTGGAAGAATTTATGTAACGAAGCTCTAATTACCAATTCTCCTCCCATTGTATACATGAATACACACAACCACACACATGCACAAAGACACTCACCACGCATAAGCATGAACGGATTTCTAGCTTGTTTCCTGAAATACTACATACTGCTTGATATGTGATTAAAACGGAGTTTGTGCAAATCTTTTGCGATCAAAAATATTGCATGTTTGGTAAAAATATGAGCTCTGAGTGTGCAATATAAAATGACATTCATTTAATCTTTCATGGATCAGATTATTGTTCAGCAGACAAACTGCGTGGCTTGGAGTCCATATGAAACAGACAGAGAGTGTTGATGAAATATTTAGTATGGATACCATTTTATGAATGAACCGGGCTTACTCTAGTTCTTTCGAGGTATTTTAAACGAACATAATATAAAAATAACAATAAGATTGCAGCTTAAAAACGCAAATTGCTGCTTATTGCGACCCAACAATTATAACAGGTGTAGTCTTAACATTTTAAAGTTGCAAAGAAAAAAGGTCGTTTTTCTTGATTCCCGCCTTTCGTCTTTTTGTGCCTCCGTTGGAAGAAAGGTAAAACGAAGAAGTCGATTAATCTCTACTCCCTCCCTGACGTGCTTCACCTTCATTCGTCTTTCTTTGCTTCGGCGAACGGAAAGCAGGTCATCGGCAGCTGCAGGACTAAGTTTGGCATCGTACCCTTGAAGTGTGCCTCGCGCAGGCAGGGAGAACACCACGAGCGGTGGCGGCCCCACTGAGACGAGGCAGCGGGTTATAATTGGAGTGGATACTGTACTCAGGTCTACCTTCACCGCGCACCGACTGGCGGGATGTAAGAGCATTCAATTTAGCCGGTAATAACGCTCTTTGTCCCCAAGAATGACTGATCGCTAACGAATGGACCGAAGCCTGTCCATACAATGCACATCAGAATTAAATTTAGAATACTCATTCAAAAATAGGAAAATTCACAGTTACATTCGGAGCATGAAGGGCGCAGAACGTGAAGTGCGCAGTAGGTTGTAAGGCTGCGCCCCCTGTGGAATATTCTGAATGGACTGACATGGATGACAAATGCACCAGTTTGTAGGTTTTCAGAATCTCAGCCTATATTACGCAGTGAAGGTAGAATGACCGAGATTCTATAATTGAGTGAATCCGACAGTGTCTGAGCATCTCAGTTTGAAGAGTTTTCTCTGAAAAAGGCCCTCTTAACCTTCTGAATCCGGAATGGTTGCAAATATTGACAAGTATGACATAATAGTGCATGTAAGCAATTATTGCTATTCATAAAAATCATTTTTCAACAGCATCACCCAAGGCATTTGGGAGCACAGACAGGCATGATTTTAGCCTTCTCAGACCAGCCAGTTAACATTAAATTTAAATGTGAATATTCACCAAAATAGATGCTCAAGGGTAAACCAGCCACTGCATGCACAGGAACAGAAGCAGTTTCCTCTGGTGAAGAGTTTAAAAACTCAATTGCTTTAACAGCAGCATGCTCCAAAAAAGTATTACTACATATTTAATGATGTTTCACCTGGATCACACCAAATCCCCAAAATCATTAGTTTGCATGATGACCATGTGCTAACAATTTCCTTTTATCGATTGGCTTACCTTAAATCTACTCTGTTCCATGACAGGTGCATTAAAAACCCAGGTCATAAGGCATCTAATATGGCTCTCCCTTCCAATTTGGCTTCCGAATGACCATAACAAGAGTGAACAGAAAACAGCCCAGCTTACAAGTGGAGGAACGGAAATGCCTAGGAAATATAGCCGAGACTCGTCTTGCTGTCCTAGATCACGCTGTTCTGTTTTCTCGCCACGTAATGATGTAGGCCACAGCTTGGTGTCCTGAGAGCCACGGTCCCCAATACTTTGGACCAAGTGCAGCAGGAGAGTTTAAGACCCTTACACATGCGGGCCTTGAGAAAAACATCCGATATTGTGTGGGCTTTACGTCCATTTAAACTCATCAATTGTTTTCCAAAAACATGTAACTTCCTGTATGCTAAAAAGTCAGGTGTAAAAAAAAAAAAAAAAACATCCAATGACAATATTATTAGAATGACGTTATTGACTTTTTTCCTTTTGTAAAATATGAATCATTCAAAACTTATAAAGTGTCCCAAACAATGATCGATTATGGAGAGCTGTAGCTGTTTATCACATTATCCAGGGAGCATTTCTTCTACTAATATAATATTGAGCGCCTCTTCAGAGACTGCTCACTCTTTAAAGTGATGAATGTCTCATTTAGTGAATATAGATTTCAATCCAGCTGGCTGTAGAGTATTGTGTAAAGCTTAAGCATGTGCTTGTAGACAAATAAGAACAGCTCACCCTCCCTAATACATATACTCACATCACTTTATACACCTTTCCAAGACAGCCTTATGACATACAGCCCCATCTGTTGACAAAAGCTTGCCTCTGTCCCCTCGCTTTTATGTGTAAGCATTTTAGGCCTCCATTGGTTTGTTCAGCTGAGCAGGTCCAACACTGCAGTTGCGTCGTGATTCCATGCCGCCATCTTGTGGTCTTTCCGGAGTATTACATATTTAATACTATCCCCTCATTTCATTTCTTAGTGTGTACCATCCTCAATTTCTTCCCTGCCTCCTGCCCTCATGTCTTTGTGTTCAAGACAAATGACATATTTCTATTCAGAAAATGGCAGCTGTATGTCTGTATATGCTTCTTTTATTCGCCATGTGTGCCTCCATAAAGAATATACCTGTGCATCCTCCCTCATCTCCACCAGCAAATCTCCTCAGTCTTCGCTCCTCTCTCCTCCAGCTGCATTTAAGGTATAGAGACATCCGACAAAATGGTGCCCTGAGATGAATTTCCGAGTCACAGGCAGGAGAAAGGAGACGACCAGGCCAAAAACAGAGAAATGAGATGAGCTCTATGTCAGCTGAGAGCATTTTTTTCTTCCCTTCTCCCTTCATTCCTCCCATTGTTTTTTTCCCAGCAAAAAAAGATGAGCACATTATGGGACTGGGAGTAAACATGATCTCACCTCATGAACTACAGAAGAGCTGAGCTGATAATGTAAATTGGAGGTGTCCCTCTGAAGTATATCCAAGTTGCTGAACATAGTCGGTGGTATGACCAGAAGTACTCTACCTACGTATTCAGTGCCAACTTGGGCAATATTCTTCTATTGTAACCTCAAATGTCACCTGCCGTCAGCATGCTAAATGTGAAAATACAAGACACATTGCGGGATGCCATGTCAGTCAGATGGTATATGGATTCTGAGGGACAAAGATACTGCACATGCAGAAGAAAATACATTAAGAATTTAGGCTTTGAGGAATTTCTCTGACACTGACTGGTGGAGGCGGGATGACTGACACCCTCCCACCCTTGTTTTCTCCCCAGTTTTTGATTGGTGCTGTAAAACACAGCATCAAACTAGAGGGGCACTCGGAAGAGCGTACACCTCCACCACGCCACTTGTGTGACCGATCGCAGTCAAAATCAATAGGGTCCATCCCTGATGTAATAGCAACCCACCCACAAAATTTCAGAGAATATCGACTCAAAAAGTAATTAACTATCTTGTTCACAAACCGACAGACAAACCAACGCCAGCAAAAACATAACCTCTTTGGCGGAGGTAATGAGGGCGCATATTGGACAGCGACAGGTGCCTGCTATTTGCAGCTGATTAGGACCCCTGACGAGACTGGGTCTGGTCTCCTTGTGCCTGACTGGCTTTCATTCAGGCAAACCCAAAGCAGCCGGCACTTGTGAACCAGCAAAAGTGATTATAATTTTGTATAGTAAATAAATTACAAGCACAGAGAGCACATGGACTGTTACTGGACTGTTATAACTATGTTATAACTGAACTGATATGGTGCTGTGATTGGCCCCAAGCACAAAAGTACTTTTTCAGGCCACACTATGTAAGTTTATTTCTAAAAAATCACCAGTGCAAATTAAGACATTGTACGGCCTCGTGCATTTCATTTGGCACTGACAATGAAAACATGTTGGATAATTAGGAAATTATTAGGTCAGTGGACATTTGGTGATGAAGAGATATCAGAAGGAAATGTAGCTGTGTAATTTCTCACCATGGGTAATTTGGTGCCTACGAGGCAGATGAGAAAAGTGGAGATGAAATTTAAATTTGTAATATCCTTTGGGTTTAATTTTGCAGCCGCTCAGATTTATTGCCCTCATTCATGTTATATACGACTTCATTTTCCTGTCGTGCTCCTCATTTCCTGACTTAACTGGGCAAAATTATCACGCCAAAGCATAATGGTTTTCATCAGGGCTGGTAGATCTTATGATTCGATTTCATGTTTTAATTCCATATTTTTCATTATCATTTATTTGGACAAGACTGCAATTCAGGGTTACCATTGCCATCTTTTTAGCTCGCCTGGTTGGAAGCACTAAGTGAACTGCTGCGATGGTGCAGCGTCCATCATCAATTGTCCATCTGTCTGTCGTCTATCCATCAACTTTTTCTTTAAATGACAACTTCTCAAGTTCTACTTGGCAGATTTGGATCAGAATTGGAACAAATGTTCCTCTCATGGCTCTTATTAAGTGTTATTTTTCAGCATGACTAAAAATCCAACATGGCTGCCCTGGCCTCTGAGTGGCCAACACATTTTTGACTTCTCCAGTTCCACTGGTCAGATTTGGATTCAACTGGGTAAACGTTTGTTTAATGGGCCTGACCAAGTGGTGTAATTTTTATTGGTTTGATACACAATCCAATATGGCCACCTAGGCCTCTGACTGGCCGACGCATTTTCAAATTCTCAAGTTTTACAAGGCAGATCAAAAGTCAATGATTGATGATGCATGTTCAACTTATTCTGCAGTTCCAATGGTCAGATTTTGATCAGACTTGGTGCAGAGGTCTGTCTCATCACCCTGACTAAGTTTTGTTACGCGGGATCCAATCTAGCCACCGCAGCTTCCGATTGATCGAAGCATTTTTGACTTTTTGCCACTTGGTACAAGGCTTGATACCTGGCCTCCTTTTTGGTCTCATTACCTCTCAGGTAAAGTGAGGTTCTAAGATGAACAAAACAGTGTCCCACAACTTCGACAATGACCAGGACACTGAGATGCATTTCACTATCACATCCGCCAAGTTAGTGGACCGCAGGGAAACCAGAGGGCAAAGCAGGCGAGACAGTCAGCAACGTAGCATGTGACAGCAGAGTTCCTGAGGGTGGAGGGTCAGGGCACGGTTACACATATGCAAATGCAGGCTAATGACCATCGCCTGCAGAGGTGACATTCGTACCTTGTGTTGAGTGTGGGTAATGCAGGAAGTGACTACAGCCAGTGACAGCCAAGCGGGGTCATACACTTGTTTGCTACTAGCTGAGGCTGCCATTTTACCAGTAAAAGTTCACCATGGTTGAACGCAGAGCGAAGATACAAATTTGTTTTGCCACAGGATGTGAATGTTTTATTTGCCCCTTTGCCCATATGGAAGTGAATGGAATGGGAGTGAACAAGAGACAAATATGGGGTCTTAACAGGAGGAGGAAGACGGAGTTTAGAAGCCTTTTCTGTGGATGACAGAGGGCCTCGTCAGGGACATTCTTAATATCAGGAGACAGCGCACTGCATTGTATTACAATGGGAGAAACTGAAAAGCTAATGATGGCGGAACGTCAACATAATGCCTGCTGTCGGCCAATCGCACCTTCAGATTTCACATTGCTACTTTCATAGAAAAGCGGCAACTGAATGCTTTATTGAGCTAGGGATTCAATTGTCCGTGAATTAAAAAATCGTTGTTCATACACAAACAGGAACGGCCGCGCCTAAATGATTGACCGAGTAGCAGAGTGATTGCATTATCTTAAATCTAACACATAATGGAAATTACCCTTAAGGCACCAACGGAAATTAACAATGCTAGCACATAATTAAAATTACCATTAAGGTAATAAAGAAAATTTGCATTGCGATAACGATAATATTAGCAGTCAAGCCACATACTAGGTTTTGACTTAGCCAGTCTTCTTTAGCCAGAGGCAATGAAGGAGACACCTTGATAGGAACAAATTGATTGGGTGAATTCAGTTCGGGAAAATAGTGCACCAATTCCAAATTATTTGAATGTTAGCTAACAGTTGCTACCATGCGGATGCTAGCCACGGATCAATTTTAATGCAGGAGACTGGATTCCAAATGTGTGAATTCATGCTGAATTTCCTTAAGAATGTAAAGGGAAAAATCCAAAAAGGAGAGTTAAGAGAAGATGAAGAGTAAAAGCTATGTATCCAGTGTCTTCCCATGTTTATATGTGAGGGAAACGCTTCATAACAGGCCATGCCACTCTTTTTTTAAACTTAGAAAGTAACGTAAGTACCCTTTAATATGTAAGATATACTTTAATAGGTTTATTCGCTACGATTTTTGTCTCGTGTCATTATTTATTCTTTACTTGCTTAACTAGCATAAAGTAGCGTCAACCAACCGAGTCAGGTTTGCAGTCTAACGTTATGTGCATTTGTTAGTTATTCTTAACCCCAAACTGACACAGACTTCGAAATTCGCGGTAGCGAAAGGGCAAGAGGGTGGACCGATCAACCTTAATTTATTAAGATAAAGTGAAGATAAAGTGAGGTTCGGGCAAGGTAGCAAAATAATCGCTATACATATCAATAAATCAATAAATGAATATAAACAGGAAATTTAGTTAAACAAATCGGATAAATTTTACACCTGAAAACACATCAAATTACATTAGGGTCAATGGGTTATGAGGTTTTCTATCCCCCAAAAAGGGCGCGGCCTTAACGTTTGGCGAAGTACCCGGATGTACCGGTCGTCTCTATTACCATCTAACGCGCAACCACCTGCCAAAATGGCTGCTGAAAATACTGACCACAGAAAGCATGCGCTGATGGAAATGCCCACTTTAGGAGACAGGAACTATGACCAAATTTTTACGTTAATCCCCATCTTGTCATTTGGACTCCAGTATCTTTGGTAAGAGAACCATGAGCCATTCCCAACCAACAAAATCCGGTTGGCTACTCCCACCTCCAACTCTGAACACACCCCGCAACTCCGCTCATCCCTCGTTCTGCAAAAAATTGTTTTTCAGAATCAGTAGTACATGAGATACAGGAGTAAAACACGCCACCACCTTAGCATGCAGGCATTTATCTCTGCAGCACATTTTGTAGTCAGCAACCAAATAATGAATGCAGTGTTAGTTTAGCAGTGCTCATGCCAATATAAACCACAGAGTATCCAAAAAAAATCTTGTGATCGCTTTTTACTCCTGCCTGCGTTAACCTCCCTACAAGAGTTCTGCAGTTTTGTCAACAGTGATAAAGCCTGCATCCATGTAGTTACATTTCCCTCGCTGCGACTCACGTTGTCACAGTAGCCAGATCATTTGGATTGACTTTTTATTTCATGAAAAGCATCAACATTTTTGCTGTCATTGTCCTTCTGTTTTTCTACGGACCGATTTCTCTAACTATGTCCGTGGCTCGTGCTCATTCTGCCTCACCCACGTGAAGTAGGGCAACTGGGTCTCATTTTCAGTCGCAGATGGTAACAGCCACAAACTGAGGGGAAAAAAAGGTTCATTATCAGTGTTTCACACTCTCCGGGCCCCAGGAGACAAGGACAGAGCGGTTTAGCCTCCTTCGGCAGGCGTAGGTAGGCCACGCAATTATTTCTGCTGTAGCTCGAACGTGCGTCTGCTTATTGCACCACGGCTAGCGCAATTCTCCCCGTACCGCGCGCATTACTCCTGATTATAGATCGTGCCTGTCCGCAGCCACGCTGGGGAGTGATCCATCTGATCGCCTTCAAAGTGCTTTTGATACGCATCGATTGTCCATATTTGGCATGCCTTTTCTTACAGCAAAGGGTAGAGCAATATCTACAAATCAATGCTGCCGCATTTGGTGACCATATTCATTTTTGTCTCGAAGATGAATGAGTTTAGTTGAGGTTTTTTTTGTTTGCTTATTTCGTTCTCATCTGAAACGCAAGCAGTCTGTGTTGTGAGAAGGAGATTCAGTTTGATAATATCTAATAACAAGCTAATCGTCAGCGTGATAATAGTTAAGGCCGATGATTCATGAGGAGGCGTTAGTGATTTATCTTGATTTCTCAGCTATAATGAAACCAGCACTTACGCCACATGCTACTCCATGAGAACAAGTGCACTGTCATTAAAATGCAGTTTTACAGCATTGCGATCAAGAAAATGAATTTCACAGTCAAAACCATGATATAATATTGACTACTATGGACAAGTTGGTGTTTGAGCAGAAAGCAATTAATTCTTACTAATAAACTTGTGCAAACTGAAGCTTGAGTTTGTCCAATCACACAGTGAAGGTTGTGTGTGTTGGGGAGGCCCTTGCATCCCAACCCACTAAAACCATCACATTCCCGGGCAATGTTAGAGCCCACTGAGAATCCTAGAACAGATAAATGTCGGCCGCTGAAAGCAGTGGCACAATTTGGATTGAACAACAGGACCCTGGGGCCCACCTATGCACAGGATCAGTGTATTTAGACGAGCCAAGAATTGAATCATTGAGTTTCCAAAGGGCCCAGCTCCAATGAATTAGAGATCTGCATATTTTATGACAAAAAGGGGAACCTTCTTGTAATTTCAGCTGAAAGTATCCCAATGACACTCTCTTGTAAAGAAAATAAACTAAAAATAAAAGGGTCATAACATATCGGCATAAAAATAAGACAATTTTTCCCTGTCTTGAAAAAGAGTGTTCCTTGGAGTTGGGCCCTTTGGAAGCTCAGGGATTCAATTTATTTATTAAATCTAAAAACCGTGATTTAACCTCGATGGCTAAGTAGAAACCATTCAGTCACAAATATGTGATTGGAAAGTTCTTTACAAAACATTTAGATGCTGATGCAGCAATCAGTTCTGATGACTGAAAACAACTGAGGTCAGGAATATTAACTTAGCATGTTGAAAAAACATTCTAAAAAAACCTACTCTTGAAACAGGGAGAGCAGTGAACTGTTTTGAATGAAAAACATTCCTTGAGAAATATATTCTTCAAAGGGTTCACTCAACTTTTCAAAGTGGGAATAATGTCCTGGCCGACAAACTCACGGTGCATGCAATGTGTGTAACAGGTGTATACAAAACTGAAGAAAGTGTTTATTCAAATTTGTACCTTAATCTTCATTGTACTGAGGAGAAGAGCTGTGATTTCCTTCTGCAAGTGATAAGCAATCCCTTGGAATATGGCCGTACCGTCCGCCAGATCATTCTAGATGTCTGTGTCACACTTCATGGTACTGTTGTAAGAGGGCTCATGGATACCAGCTGAATCCATACTTGGAAATGACAAGAAAGGAACTCAGTATAATCTGACTAAAATGAGCATTTAAGTATAATTTGTATGTCACACTTATTTCTAAATATTTATGTATTACAATTACATAGACAGATGGTTGGATGAAGACCTGCGTACTTTATCCAGAGAGAAGATTTATTTCTCTATGGGATGCTTTGAAAATTCACCTCATACCAGCCATATACCCCTTTAACTAAATAACAGAAACTGCAAGACGTGATGAAATAAATATTAATTGCACATATGGTAGAGAGTTGTTGGCAGGAATTGTCCAGTAAGTCCCACTACAAGCAGATTTCATTTAGCTAGAATTTTTTTCTGTGTATTCAGTTGTTTTCATAGTTTATTGTTATTGTGCTATGGAACTGAATGTCCACTTTGGTGAAGAATCATTAAAGCCCTGGTTATACTGGGAGCCATGTGTGAAAGACATAGTGCAGCTACACTGCAGATCCTGGCCGGACCTTAACAGCCACACTGGTAACAGTGCAGATCTTCACCAGAGCTCTTAATTACAGCAGAGGACATGCTTTAATACCTGTTTTCGATTTACTTTTTCATCTGAAGGTGAAGAGAGGCCATTAGTATCTTGGAAATCAGGTGAAACAAAATGGCAGCACTGTGGGAGGTCCCCACCCTAGTGTTCTGGATTCATGACTCCTGTCAAGTGGCAATTATTGCAATCAATCCTTTCAGATTAAACTGTATACTTAGAGGACTGTTCAATCCATGCTCAAGTAGCAAATTTTCTGATTAAATTACCATAATTACTTTTATTGTTATCATTATTGATATTCAAGGAAGTATCACTTGTAACAGACATAATCAGTGCTGAGTTCATAATCAAAATGAAGATCCCTGGATAAATACATTATTTGAGATGAAATTCAATTGTTGAGGATGAAAATGAAACCTAATAACTAAAAAAATGAAATAATGAACAGGGGAGTAATGTGTGAATGATCAATATCGGGTCATTCCATGTCAAATGTCCGAATGGCTCCCACTTGACCATCTCAGATTTGGCTGAAAAAAATCCAGCCAGTGCATTCACCTCCTAATAGGAGAAATCCAAAATTTTAACTCTCAACTCCTAATAGTTTTGTCTTAAAAAAATAGTTTTGGAACTAAGTTCCAGTCCTTTTTGAACCGCGATTTCTGAGGAGCAACTTTCACATGGCTATATCTAGAAAAGTATTTCAGCTAGGTCCTTCAAATTTTCAGGGGTGAAAATCTGCTACTCTAATTTGAGGAATATGGACTTCTGAATGTGTCCCTTTAGTTCATCATATATTTCTGGGTGCTTAAAGTTGCTCAAAAATTTTATGCCTCTTATTAACATATCCAAAATTTGTGATGGGATTCTGCTTAATTTTGCTCGAAAATTTCACTCTACGGTCTGCGGTAGCATATTTGAAGGACTGTAAAAAGCCTAATGTCAAAGACAGGGATTTGGTATTGCACATACAGCTTCCCATATTATGTTGTGTATTTTGTATTCTAATTCTGCCCCTCTCTTATGAATAATCTAGAAAATATTAAGGCTTGAAAATGAAAAAAATAAAATTTGTGCTATTTTTAACATTTTATACCAAAAAAATGACAACATCCACCAACATCAAATTGACTGTTTTAGAAAAATTAGATGCCTGTTATTAACATATCCAAAATTTGTGATGGGATTCTGCTTTATTTTCTCAAAATAAATTTTTGAAAATATGGTATTTTTGTGGACACACCATTTAATGGCATCAAAGGCATATTCAAACATTATTTTATAAAATGCACATAGTTAATGATAGAAAGCTTAAACTCAACAAAGTGCTTTATTTCATGAATGTTAACTTACACTTGAATTCTAACCCGTGAACAGTTTTCAGATGTATATTGAAATACTGTGGTCCCAACATCAGTGGAAGATCAAACTTGTTACAAATCATTATTTAAAATTATTGTATCAATGAACATTTACATCCAAGTAGAAAAAATTAACCTGTACTCTTCAATTAGTGATAACCAGTGTTAAAAAGGGTTTTTGACGGTCCTGCAGAATTGCAAATAATGTAACATTTTAAATGACCAGTTGACAGCAGTTAGCACAGATACTTCACAAATTATTTGAACTCTTTCATGAAGTTTTCAGCTACTTTGGTGTCCTGCTCCTTGAGTGCATATCTACATCCAGATGTAGTGCTTGGGACTTCAATCTTGGCAATGATATGTTGCACAGGTACCCAGCATAGGTCTTCCCTCCTGGGCCAGAAAAAAACGTTTTGCTGGGCCGTGTGGATGCATGAACTGTTCAGACAAGTTACAGCTTCTGCATGACCAAACACGTTTCTAAACTTACAGCTTAAAAAATTTTACAATTAATTTTTATTTTATAGGTTGATTTATTAATAAATAAATTAATACAAAGTGTATATATGATAAATCATTTAATCTCTGATCAAATAAAATGGCATTCTTAACACATCCTCTGTAAGATAGCTATATTGTACTTGATAATTAATTATTTTAACATTTCCGAATTCATAACAAACTTGAATTCTTGGCCCTGTTAAGGTTGTAATATTTCAATATCTAAACACTGGATATGGGTTATTCAAGTGTAAGTTACCATTTATGAAATTAAGTACTCGGTTGAGTTTAAGCTTTCTATCATTAACTACGTGGATTTTATAAAAGAAGGTTTGAATATGCCTTTGATGCCATTAAATGCTGTGTGTCCACAAAAATACCATATTTTTAAAAATTTATTTTGAGAAAATTAAGCAGAATCCCATCACAAATTTTGGATATGTTAATAACAGGCATTAAATTTTTGAGTAACTTTAAGCACCCAGAAATATATGATGAACTAAAGGGACACATTCATAAGTCCATATTCCTCAAGTCAGAGTAGCAGATTTTCACCACTGAAAATTTGAAGAACCTAGCTGAAATACTTTTCTAGATATAGCCATGTGAAAGTGGCTCCTCAGAAATCGCTGTTCAAAAAGGGCCGGAACTTAGTTGCAAAACTTTTTTTTATGACAAAACTATTAGGAGTGGAGAGCTAAAATTTTGGATTTATCCTATTAGGAGGTGTATGCACCCCCTGGAATTTTTTCAGCCAAATCTGAGATGGTCAAGTGGGAAGTTTCTCTGAAATTCGAACATTTGACATGGAATGACCCCATATTGTCATGCAAATAAATTAACTGACCACAGAAGGAGCGCTGGGAGAGGGTCCCAGGGAAGCCAAATGTCACGGCCTCGATGGTGATGACCTGTTCGCCAGGCAACACACAGCTCTTCTTCAGGGAGGAAGAGAAGGCAGTGGTGCCCATCTTGTTCTCGAAGTCCAGAGCCACGTAGCTCAGCTTCTCTTTGACGTCTCACTCAATTTCTCTCTTGGCTCAGGGACAGGAAGTGGCAGCGGCATTCATCACGTCATCACACCGGGTCTTCCGGCACACAACACCAGGGCAAAGTGACAAGGCCCGACACTACCTCTAAAACAAAGGCAGTCAAGAAAGTCGAAGGGCATATCCACATACAGATGGATGGACACAGAAAAAAACTTAAATAGTCTTGTGAGAAAATTGGTTGGAAGGTTCTTAACATTTTGAAGACTGGCTGTCATCTCTCCTGTCTCTCCAGGTAACTCTAGACAGCCTCAATGATGCTGAAATCTGGGTTCTGTGGAGGCTATACGAGCTATTACTTGCTTTTACAAAACACAAAAAGTCTCCAACATTTATTTTCTAAAAAAAAGTAATGTTCAACAATCTCAAATGTGTCCTTCACAGCTGACAAATTAATGCACTCACTAAGGCAGCATAGGAAAACACTTAAATATCAAGTGAACTGAAGGGCCAAACTCACCCTTCGAGAGCTGGAGAGCCGGTCTATTTACTGTCGCTCCCAGGACAGAGTCAAGGCTCGGACATATGTGCCGCGTACACCTGCCGGCTGACCATGGCAGACTTGTAGCGGCCTTACATACATGCGCGCGTTCCCATTCATGCTACAATTGGAGAGTCCAGTTGGGCCAGCATTTCACGCATGGGCATTTCCTGATCCACACTCCATTCCACTCCACTTCGATAGGAGACAGCAATGAGCCATATTGTTGTTTTCCAATCGCTATTTAAAAAAGACAGGGTGAAGAAGAAGCAAGGGAATGCCAATGAAAACAGAGATATTTCCATTTTTCATAAGCAGACCTGTTCTTCTCCCCAAAGCATTTGCACAATTTTCCTCCAGGAATTCAACAACATTTGTGTGTCTTCATATTCTTTTAAAGCAGTACTACATAAATGTAATGACAGATCTCCTTCCACAAGCTCTCTCCAAAGCAAGCGTCCATCTCAGTGATCTGAAGCACGTGCGGTCAGCGAGTTTTACATGCATTCCGTGCACACAATTACAAATTTTGTGTCTGTGCACGGTCGTCCGGAGAGAGTCCGCTTTGTCCCTGTTCTGACATGGGTGGATGACAATGCTTACATCACTGGAATGAAGTGGACCCTCGCGGTCACGCATTCTTGGAAAGCATGAATTAGCCTTGAGCCACAGCTTCACCTGGTTTCCGCATTTATACAAGAATCCCCCGGACAATGGCCAGCGACTATATCCAGAACATCAGCCCTTTTCAGGAGATGAGACGGCACCCTCTGACGACCCACCTTTCAATGAACTGAATTTTGTCCATCCAATTGGCCCACATGTCCTGTTGTTCACATTTAATATCAAGGCAGTCATTCATTACATGGTAGCATTCAGGCCCGTTTAATCCATTGGATCAGATGCCATGTGTGGGAAGGACCCTGACAGGCCCCTGCTTCCAGATGCCGGCCAGGGAAATTTCAAATCCCCGGTAAAAGGTGTGGTCAATGTGCCTCCAAGATAAGGGCAGGTGTGTAAATGCAGGAATTCACAAGGCAGAAATTAGTAAAGAATGACAGGCAAGCAATGTAATTGGGAAAACATTATTCAATCAGCAAATCACACAATCAGAACAAAGACACGTGCCTACAAACAAATAAATGAATGACACTTTGTGCATAGCACAAATCCATAGTTGAACAGATTATGACATCACCATAAAAACAGCATGCTTGTTTTTTATTGGTTAACAGTAATACATTAGCCACAACATTCAAGGTGCCTTCTTCACGCAATATCTGTACAGATACCTGGCATATCAGGATAATGGCTGCCTGTTACCCTGTCACAAGCTCATCCTGTCTGGTTCTGGCTGTTAAACTCTGGGGCTCACACTAAAGACCTTGACCAAGAGACCAGCCTACTTAGGGGAGACAAAGATTAATATAGTGGCCAAGCCATTTACAGCCCAGCCCTGATTAGTGCTAAACTTGATATTATCTCATCTGCTGGCTGAGTCAGTGGTATCTCTGGGAAAAAAAAAAAAAAAAAAAACACTTTTGATTGCCGATCCTGAATTCAGACTAGGCCTCCATGACTGCAATTTCAGTGGGTGGAAAAGTTAATGGAGATGCCATGTAGCTCATCTGTATCTCTCTGCTTAGCCCAGAGAAACATCAGGGGCAAACCTCCTGACCTTCCATTGTTAAGTGCGATTAGCCGGATACACCCCAACATCAGTTACGCAATAGAAAGATGGGGATTTGCACCTCCCGCCTGTGGAAGCTGTGTATATTGTGCTGTAATAGTTTTATGCATGTGTCAGCTTTTATTTGTAAAAGGGAGGGACCACTCAGAACAACGAAGGAACTGATAAACCTGTTGGCTGAAGTTGATCAGTACTTATTGCCGCTGAGTGGTTGCTTCCCTTAGTGAAGTCACGAAAGAACAGATTTTGAAATTGCTTGCAATGGCTAATTGGTAGTGCTCCAGGTGCTTTAAGTGCACTGCAAAACAGTCAGCTAAACCAGGAAGAAGATAGGAAATAACCTGGTTTTATTGATAATGCATAAGGGGCAAAGTTCAGAGGTGAAAAATTTAGACTTTGGAAGTAAAACGCCTCCCCAATATCTTGTCCCAAGATACTGTAGCCTGGATTTGATTATTAGAAAAACGCTTCAGCGAGGGAGTTTAAATAATCAGAGAAATCAGCTGACTGTGCTCATGGCTGGAAGTAAAACATGGCTGGACTTCTACTTTCTGACCTCAGGAAAAATGCAATCACTCTACCAACCCCCTATATCCCAAGGGAAATGGGAAAATATTTAAACAATATCCAGAGCATTTATCACTGAAATATTGTTCAATTACATGCCGAGCAGTTCGGTTTTAAGCTCAAGTTTTATAGCATGTTACTGTCCATAGTTTTTCATGACACTTTCGCTTTTATAGCTAGCTATCTTTTATTTTGATGTTTAATTACGTCTATATGATCTCTCACAATGTTTCAACCTTGAACATTCCACCCTATTCTGAGTTATGGCACTGCTTGTAATACAAGCCTGTTTGAGCGCTGAGAAGCTCAAGGTCTGCGGAAAAGCCAATTTGGCCCAAACGCCAGCCTTCGCTCTTCCCTGCACTAACTGAACGCATCATCAGCTCAGCTGTCAAGCTCATAATCCTTCCGCAATCTCGTTAAACAACCAGTGTCTGTCTGCAAGCTCAGGAACCATTCCAACTAATGGCAAATAAAAAAGACGAAGAAATAATATAATATAGTCTGTACTATATATGTGCGAGTTTATAATTAGTACAGATACTTGCTCTGCAACTGCAGTGATGTTACGTGGAAATTAAGAAATGGCCTAAAAAGTTTTTAGCCATGTCTTGCTCAATCACTCATAAAGCACGAAATGCACTTTACATTGAGATCACTTGCTTTGAAGAACTACGTCTTTTACAAAGCAACAGAGTGAACAAGACCTAAAATGGGTCTCTTCCCTAAAAGAATACAAAGATGACAGAATACAAATTTGAGATCTCAAATTACACGTCATGCTTTGTAACAATGTCTTGTATTTATTTGCAGACTTCAATTACTTTTACCAGCCGCAACAGCGTGCACTGGTATTTTATTTTTTTTTGCCTTGTGTGTGTGTGTGTGTGTGTGTGTGTGTGTGTGTAAGTGTGTGTCATCATGGCTAAATATGATCCTGGAGACAACTATTGTCACAGGAAATACTACAGAAGCAGTTTTCAGTACTTTTTTAAATGTATCAGCCAGTGCGCTGATCTTGTCAACGTGATAGCATAAAAATTGTGCGAGATGCAGTCACTAAACTTTACAGGTGTGTAGTTGAGCTCATAATGAAAGCGGAGTTTGAAGGTGGGTGTGGTATGAGCACTGAGCAAAGGCGCCATTAGTGGGGGGGACAGGAAGGGCACCTGGTATGATCCAATTGCAATTTGGTTTCTAGTGTACTGAACCTGTCAATGGTTGGAATAGCCATTTAATACGAATAATCAGGTCAGAGTTCATTGCGTTCTCCATCCACAAATATATTTTTATATGGGCTTTATGAAAATGAGTGAATGAGGCATCTCCATTTTAGTGAACAGTTACAGGTGTCCTCTGCGTATTGGTGTCCTTCTTATCTCCTCAGCGCTCGGACGATGGTAAATCCGGTTGACTTGGTCATAAGTCAATTTGTGGAGTCATAAAAGCTGGCTGATGACGCCTGAGGTAGAATCACTGATGCTAAGCAAAGGATTGTGGGAGTCCACAAATGGAAACTTGGCAGTGGCTCCAGGTTGACAGTGGCTCCAGCATTCATTTCATTCAATTATCCATTCAGCACAGCCGGCAGAGATTTGAACTAGGAAAAAAAATCCATGGAAATCTCTGCTCCAGACACAAACATGAGCAGCTCCAGTCAGAGACAGGGGCAGGCCTCCGATAGTTATTCAGAGGTGGTATTTTGTTCATCCAAGCAGTGAAATCTCAGTTTATTCTCCCAGCAGAAATACTCTACAAGTTGAAAATTTAGTCAGTTTTCAAAAAAAAATGTTGTTCCCTTGGCATGCATTGGTTTGTGTGGCACTGTATGCAGAGGTATGAATTTTGACATTTTTTTTCCCCCCATTACGTTTTTTCAGTCAAAGGATCTTACTCCGTTTCTCAATAAACCATCCACAGGGGCTGATGTCAAGCTTCAGGTGATCCAAAACCCACTTGTCCTTCTGGGCTCCCTCAATGAATTCATCCAGTGAAATAAGTCCTGAAAAGAAATAAAAGGGTTAACTCTCTGTAATCAGCCGAGTAGAATTACCAAATCAAAATCTGTAATTATAACGGCCAACATTAACTAGATAGTGCTGAAGAAGTGCCAGTTTAATTGTTTCTACACCACCTCTGACACTGAGAGCTCTCTAAAACATTCAACATATTCAGACACTCTCTATAAAATGAGGGACATGATGTTTTGCTTTACGTTATGTGAAATGCTGAATGCTCTTTTGATACCCCATTCACACCACATTACATCGCGATTGCGATCGCATTTCTGTTGGTTCGATTTTTATCCAATTGACTATTTTAACATCACCCGCAGGGTTCCACGCTTACCTCCACCAACAAGGTTATGTTTTTGGTTCAGTTTGTTTGTTTTCATGAATATGTACGTTGATCTTCATGTTTGTCTGTCTGTGCTCACTCTAGCATCCACAATTCTTGAGGTCAAGGTTGTTGAAAAGGTCAAACCCATATTATGGCCAATAACTTGCTTCAGAAAAATGATAGAGACGTGGGACAAATGCCAAAACATTCAGTCTTGTCTTCCTTTTTGAGTCTCCACAAGTGTCACTCTATGAGTGCTCTATGAGTGATTTTATTGGTGTTTATCAGCAGAATTACAAAAAAAACCACAGGCCCTATTTTCATGAAATTTTATGGAAGGGTGTTACATGGTTCAAGGAGGAACCAATGAAAGTATAGAGCGGATCCTGACCACAGGCGAATGCACAAATCATTTTTCAGCGCTGTTAACACAGAGATTAAGCATTTGGGTTTTGGTGGAATAAATTCCATACATCTTAAAATCCAGTGGATGGCAGTGAAGTTGAAAAGTGACAAAACATAGCCAATTCAGAAGAGTGGACTATTGGTCTTGGTGTTGGTCAGCGCTCCTTAAGTGCTGGTCTAGTTTATTATGTTTCACAGTGGTTTCAATGCCAGCACTATCAGTGCTGACTTATTGTTAATTTTCCCATTCATTGTTGCATAAATTAAAAAATATCAAAATAATATTAATAATCATGTACCTGTTGAACGTGATAGTCATGGAGGAAAAACTTTAACTGTTCACATGCCTCGGCTCATCTCACACATCCAAAAGAAAATATTCCCCCATATAACATGCAAGTAGACCACTCCACCCTTGATTGATGTTCATATTTAACCGTACTTTGATACTATTTGCGGGCTCAAATTCACCCACAATATCATTAGGATTTTAAACCAATGTGGAGATTAAAGCTTATGCGAAATGCCGAATATTTATTGTTTTCAGCTGAAATCCATACCAGTATAAAGGGGTTGTGTTCCACATTTCCCTCGGTTAGATCAAATATACCGGTGAAAGTGACATTCATTTTTCATAATGAAATGGTGATTTATTTATGTGTAGACACAAAGCATTTCTATGAAGAAATAAAATGAAACACTATTTTCAGTATTAAAATATTTAGGGCTCCATCTTACACCAGGGGCAGCGCGGAGCGAAGCAGGATGCAAGCAACTTTGCTGGTTTGGCAAGACGCAAGATGGCCACTGACAATACTAGGCTACTGATAAAGGCATGGATGTGGTGCGGCTCAAACATTAGGGTTCAGGGGTCACCAGTTAAGCCAATGCCTGCGTGGAATGTACTCACAATTCCTGCACACACCAAACCCTCATGCTTAAAACCCAGCCACAGCCAGCTGACACACAGTATCAAACCAGGCCGCACCTCAACTACAATCTTATTTGTGACCAGCGCAACAGCAAAAATCTGCAGAGGCTCCAACTAGGGTTACCAGAGAGGGGGGAGCTTAACCAATCACTGCCCCTGACTGCCACTCGAGGAAACCAAAATGCTTTACACAGAGGCAGTGCTGGCATGCTTACAAAAATACTTGCACAAGGACTTGCTAGTCATCTGACAGCCTGGCGTTCAAGGACTCCCTTCCCTTTTAATCTCGAGAATTATGAATCAGAGGAAACATCCAGCAATACTCAATAGGACAGCATTGGGCTGATTCTGAATGACATTACGTACAAAACTTGATTCGGCCATGCGTGAAGCAGCCTTATCAGCAACTCACCGTCATTGTTCTTGTCCACAAGTTGAAAAATTTGGTCACATACTTGGTCAGGGGAGAGGCTATCACCTCTCATTTGACCGCAGTGCTCTTTGATCGCGTAAATTGCCTACAAACACCAAGGAATAAACACAAGTCAGTCACAAGAAATTCTGAGATCAACTCACAGTACCCATCCCAGGGCTTCCTGCTTTAAGAGCTGAGAGGAGGCTTATATTTTACGATACAACTTCCACAATTCCGTTCGTGAACATTTCTGTAGATTGTATTCAGTAACATGTCCATGACTTGATGCTAGGTAGGCGTCTTCATGTTGAACTGTTGAGGTCATCCTTGCCTTTACCCTTACCAATCTCTCGTTTGGTCTCTACCTTATAATCAATGTTCTACACAATTTTTTTTGGCAAATCTAAAGTTTGGTAGCTGCCAGATAGCTCACTCGGTAAAGCATCGCGTTGCAAAGCAGAAGTGACTATCATGGCGCGGGCTCGATCCCTGCCTTGTACCAGCCGGCAGCTCTTTTCAGAGTAGTGCGCAATTGGCCAATGCGCTACAGGGATGCAAATTGGGAAGGGTCTGCCGGAATAGCGTATTGTAAATAATAAGTTCGCAGGCACCTCCTGTTGGTCAGACGGGCGCTTGTCAGGAAGATTCTAAGCTCGTTCATGTTCGGGTATCCTCCGCCCTCGTTCTGAGCTTGCGAGGTTTCGACCAATGAGTGTATAAGAAGCTGTGGCGACAGGCGCGTGCTTCGGAGGAGAGCCGCAAGCTGTCTCACTCTCCTGATTTGGCAATAGGAAGCCGCATATGTGAAAAGCCTTGTACATAGTTCCCCAATTGGGCATTCCAGATTCGGGTGGGATTGGAGCATAGACTGTATAAAAAGATGGGCACAGCACTCGGGTCTGAAAACGGAGGCCAATGCAGAAATCTCCAAAATTTGCATTCTATTTAATGGCCAGCAGATGGCGACGTCGGTGGTTGCAGAAAGAAGTTCAATCCTGTAGAAGCCTATGAGAAAATGACCCTACTTTCCCACCTGAATAATCATTTAAATATTGATTTTCCACATTACTTTATTGTATCAATCACAAGTTTCAAGTCTCCTCCGATATATCATGATGTTCATTTTTGTAAATTATGGTCCCGAATAGACTACAATAAAGGATAAAGCCAGTATATGCTTTAGAGGCGTGGCTATCCTCTGGTCCTTGTCTGATACAGTAAGATCCACCCGTAAATCCAGCCCTCGCTTCTCCCCGGATATTCAGTTCATGCTGTTGTCCAATAGGAATCACATCCGGTTTCAAAATGACGCAATTCAAATTGCCAAAATCAAAGCTCCCTCAATGGTATGCTGAAACCAATGGGTGACGTTACGTTTGCTTCGTCCATCTTTTTATACAGTCTATGGATTGGAGATGCCAAATTAATTTTAAAAAAATCTTAAGTTTGGCTAGTGTCTCTGACAGTTTTTTTTTCTAATTTTTAAACTGCATAATGACTTCCTCGACCTTCACTGGTACAATTCTGGTTCTCTTGTGAAAAAAACCACCAATAAAGTAAAAACAGACAAAAGAATCAAGATTAGATATTGAAATCTCTCATACACCTGCACTAAGTAAGCAATTGAATGCACCTGAATAAATACACACAAACTGAAAAATAAATATGGGGTGTATGTAATCCATGCATATCCGCACACCACAGGTGCTGTACTGGATCAGTCCAGGACTTCATTGACCTTAATTATTTCTCGCACTTCGTGTTTCTCCAGCTGTCCGTTCCCATCCTTGTCAAAGACCTTGAAGGACCATCTCAGCTTGTCCTCGAGCTTGCCTCGGAAAACCAGGTGCAGTGCCGCGACATACTCCACAAACTCGATCGCATTGTCCTGGAGATAAAAATCACACTCCATGGTCAGACAGGTAATTGCTCTGCTTAAGCCTTAAAGGATGTCAACCTATCTCTTTATACAATGTTTTGGACAAAATTGTCATAAAATTCTAGTTTGATCTATGCTAACCCACATCTTATTAAAAACTAGAATTGAAATGCTATATTGTATATAGAATTGCTTGGAAACAGGTAAATAGATACTGATTACTGATTTCAACAAATAATAAAATGGAATATGGCAAAAACATTGAACCACAGGGAAATATTTGCTATTGAACAAGAAAAAGTAATATCTATATCCAGCAAGCATAAAAACATAACACTGACATTTCCAGTGCTTAATTTTATTTTTTTTTTATTAAGAGTCAAACCTGGTAAACTTGTAAAATCAGTTAGTAATGCACAAATGAAAATGGCCTCTGAGAATATCATATAAAGAAAGGTATCCAGTATAACACTTAAACCCCATACCTCATTAGTATCAAAGGAATTGAATATGCTCTCCATGTATGCAGATTCTTCCCTCTGTGACTGAGCACTGACTCCAAAAATCTTTCTGAATTCGTGCAAATGCAGATTCCCGCTGGGACATTCCCTCACAAATTTCTTATACAGCCTCTGTATCTCATTCAACTGCACCCCCGATTCTTCATCACTGTGTGACTGCCCCATGCTCTCCTCAGGTGCGCACACTGTCCTTCCTGGCCGAGTCGATGTCACGTTCGACAGTTTCAGATGATAATGTGGTCGGGTGCGACGTCAAAACATATTGCCTTAACCCCATACAGCAGCAAGAGTCAACAAGTGTCCTGCAAGACACTGGGTGGCTGAAGAGCCAAGCCTTGGTACTGGCCGTCATGGGACTGAACAGTATTTTTAGCAAGAATCCTACAATCCAATTTCCTGGTTAATGTTGCTCACTTAATCCAATATGAAGTGTCCAGCTCCTCACACGTGAAGGCTGGCTTATAATATCAGTTGTAAAGGATGGTGTTTTCTTTTTGCTCCAAGACGTCTCAAGGACTTCTGCTTAATATTTTTCAATTAAATTTGCAATTGTGCAATGAAAGAAACAAAGACCAAGCAATTAGGGTTCACATCATTAAATTCATGCGGTCTGAGTTAAATTTAAACCAGTAAAAAAAATCAGTATTGTTTTAAAAAGCCAAGCTAATATTACCCTCATGAAGACATCTAACCTCCCACATAATAGTATTCATTAGTCATCTCAGATCAGTTTGGTGGTATGAATTGAGCCCCTGAGGACAAGAGTGGTCTAACTCAGTTTTTCATAGTTTTGAGATAATCTATGCCGAAGTTTAAGCCCTGGATAAAATTCAGGACACATGTAGGGTTTGCCATCTGTTGTTAACCTGAGAGTTTATGACCATGTTTTTCAACATAACACAACTTTTTTCCGCAAAAGTAATGTTTCAGAGGTTTCTTTCTCTAAATTTTCTGAAAAAGGACCTTTTTATAAGTTAGACTACTCTTGCACTGGCTGTCTTAACAAATGTAACTGACTTAAGACAAGTAAATTAATAACTCAATTTTAATAACTCAATAATAGCTTTAATTTCCGGCATCCAAGGAATTCGAAACACAAAATAACAAGAGAATACAGATCAAAAGTGAAACATTGTATTGCAAACTGCTGACCACTGAGAAAGTCATCCATCAGCTAATCTTGTTCCTCACAGCTGTCTTCGCCGTCATCATCTGGATGAAAGTTTGGGCCATCTTCATCTTCGATCAGACCCAGATAAACTGAGTGGTGGACAGGCGGTACAAGGTTGAGATCATCTTTCAAATCCTTGACTTTTGAAGGGTTCAGAGAGTTAGACCACTGTTGCATGCACGCTTTTTGTCTTAATGGAAGTGAGGATAACTAAAAATCTCTGTATAGTAAGATGCATCACTGTGACATCTAGACCACTTATGCCCTGAATAGATTTTACCTTTAACTTGCCAAATATGGGTCTAACTCAAAAATGGGAAAATTAGAGTTAGACCACTATTACACTCAGTAACTCAATTGTTATTGGGGTAACTGTAAAAGATTATTCACTGAGCCGTTCAGTACGTCTAGCAGAATAAGCCCCTTCGTAATTACCCGCAGGAGCTGCGTGACGTCCCGTGTCAAAGGTCATTTGTACATAGAGCCAACCCGAGCTATATTGAACAGTGTTGGATACCAGATTGAAAAGACAGGTTTCTCGATATGTTGCTCAATTAGTACCTTCTCAATCAATCCATTTTACGCAGAAAAAAGGCCTACACAGGTGCAAAGTGTTTCTTGCACGCAGCTTGCGACAAACAAAGGCAAAGTGCGAATTGTTGTTGTTGAAATTCTATTGGAGTAAAATCGAAAATTCTTATGGACTCCGATAGTGTCTCTCAAATAGACACAAAGTGGAAATAACATTCAATAAAGAATTGGGTGTAATCAAGAGTTATTTTCGTTTTCATTGTTGCTATTAATTGATTTAATCTGTTGGGCTTTTAATTCGTGTTTAAAGAAAACAGCTGACGTTACAGTCCATTCCAGCAGACTACCGTAAGGGATGCTTTGTTTTTCCCATGAAACCGCAATACAGAATAAACCAGGAGAAGTTCACTTGATTCGAACAATGTTCAGTATCTAGCCTATTCTAAATAACAAAATAACTAATCAAAGAAATTACTGAAGAAATAAACTGGAGAAAGCAAATTCACACATGATGTCTCAAATCGCAATTTACAAATTTCAAAGCTGCGTGAATATAAACGCCATTCACTCAACTCGGCCATTCAGCTTTAGATTTTAATGCCCCAGCACTTAAACAATTAAATTGTGCTAAAAATGCCAAACATGCCCAGTGAATGATCCGCAATGTGAAGTTTCATAGCCAATGGTGTAATCCCATTCCGCTAATCAACGAGATGAGCAAAAATGACATGTTTATTGGGTTTGTTGGCTGTAGCTACATAGGGGCCGATATTTTTTTCTTTTGGATTAGGCTAGTCAGGTTGGCTTCGGTAGCAAGAGCATCAGCTAAGGTTCTCGTTGTTGTGGGAGACACCGGCAAAGTTTGCGTTAAACCTGCAAGCTGCAGTAGGACAGCTTGCGATGTAATGGAAATGCACCTATTAATACTGTTTCAAATTAACCAATTTAAATAACTCAGTTTGCTTTTCCAGTAGCAGACAAATACAACGATCTTAATGTTCGCCAACAAATCAATGCTTGTTGGTGTTAAGGAATGCGTCGTAATGCAAACTGACTTAAAGAAAATGCTTCCAACTTAATTGTCTCCTCGCTTAAATTACGATACCTTCACGCTCATGGTAATGAACAGCAAAAGGTGTAATAAAAAAATATTAGATGGCCCTCATTAATTGAATTATCCACATTAATTAAGGACAGCTACAGCCACTCCACCGCTTAAGATGCAAGCATCAAAATGTATACATCTAATCCACTTAATTCTTGAAAACCGTACATTACACTTTACCAGTATGAAATTCCGAACAAATTCTCGCCAATGATAATCTAGGAGGGAGCTAAGCTCATGTGCAGCGTAATTTTCAACCTCGATATTGTTATTCAACATGAGCTCACCATTACATTCGATAGCTGAAATTCGCGTTTATGTACAAATGACCTTTCGTGAAAGTTCAACACAGGGAAATCGCGCGTGCGCAGAATGTAATTACGAAGGGGCTTATGGCATCAAGACCAGTTCCAAACATGCCTTCATTTAGGGCTGGGCAATATATCGATATTATATCGATATTGTGCTGCAAGCTAAAATATCGTCACGGATTTTGGATATCGTAATATTGTGATATGAGATAAGTGTTGACTTTTCTGGTTTTAAAAGCTGCATTACAGTAAAGGGTTACATTTTTCTGCTCTTACTAGACTGTTTTAGCTGTTGCCAGCTCATGCTTGGTCGTTCTATCAACATTTCTAATAAATGGTTTAGTTTACCAAATGGTTTAGTCTGGTAACCGGACTTCGTTACTGACCAGTTTTTTGCCGTTTTCACCCAAAATAAATCAAATGAACAAAATTACCTATTTTGTTGTTTGAAGAACTAGGGAAGGCCTACACAAGCCATTAAAATTGTAACTCTATCTTACTTAGTTTTGGAGCTATGATACAAAATACACCAATTTTGTAACTCCGTTACCGCGTGACCTGGCCCATACATAACTTCGGCTATAAGAAGCTTACATGCCCAGTACCACCTGCATCTGTTATTCGAGAAGGTAGATCAGCATTTCAAACTCGGCCGTGACCTACACCAGTTTGGAGTAAACAAGCAATTCTACGAAATATTAGCATAGAAAATAATTTCAAATACGTGGGGATGATGAGAAATTATTTAAATCACAAGTCAGCTGCAGCACTGCCCGTGGTTACTCGGGAGTAGTCAGTGCGCCTCATACAGAACAGGGCACTCGAGACAAATGAGTGCTGAGGAACCATAAATAGGTGCATACTGATCATTCGGTTGAGTGAACTATAATTTTATCTATAGAGATAACGTTACTTAGCTCGCTAACTACCCATCTTACGAGAAAATAAAAATTTACCGACTGACTGCCACTCGTGGCCCGCTGTGGCTGCTAGTTATCATCAGCTAGCAAGTTAGGAATCCACCATCAGCACAGCTCCTGATTCAGTGACGTTAAAGCAATACAACAAAAAATGACAAAAGAATTGAGATTAGCCAAGTTGATCTTTCTGGCCAGGTGCGAAAAAAAAGCCATGACGAATTCCACTACCGCTAAAAGCCCTAACTGTTATCGCCGATTTTTTTTTTTTTTTTTTCCCCTACAGTCCAACCAGCAAATCAGAATTGTAGATGTCATTATAAGGCACAGAAGACCTCAGATGGGCGAACTAAATAAACGCACTTGCTGAATCCAAAAAGCCCTGAACTAATCAAACAGTAACAGTGGGAAGATGAATGCCATGGTCTGCAGTACACAATACATTAACTGACTTATGGCTACTTTGCATGAGCTAATGACTGGGGGCCCCAATCCACAGTCCTGGCAATGTCAGGCCCCTGGGCTCCTTGGTACTTACAATGTGAGGCTCTCCAGACATAAGAAAGTATGTTTGTGTGTTGGGGTAGGGTAGGTCGCTGGTGGCCATGAGGCTGTGAGGCCAGGGTGGGGGCGTAGGGGGACCTCCGATAGACAGCATTTTGCATGTTTGATTTAAGTTTTTTTTTTTTTTTTTTTTAAATAAATAATCCAAAAATAACATAAAACTCCCCAACAACTGCTAAATTCAGTAGTTTCATCACAGCTTCGGTGCCGCAAATAAAAGTTTTGTCAGTGCGAAATCGCAGTGCTTCAAATGGAGAATGTTTTACCAAGGAGTAATTTGAAATTATGACCAGTAGGTGGCACTATCATCAAGGAAAAGGCTGTCAACTGTGCTCAGAAAATGGTGCTTTCACTGCAACATTGCTTAGCAGGTTTTGCGAGGGTTCTTGTTGGCGGGACTCAACGCTTCAGGCGCATGCAAATATTAATGTCGTGCTGCTTAGATCGTGGGCATAGTTCCATGCTATGTTTTCTTCTTTTCCATTTTAACAAAGGTATTCAAGGCCAAAAGACCAATCTCCCATTTTGGCACGGTTCAAAAATAATAATTAAAAATTTTTAGATATGGTGTCAAAATTTCATCAGCGGTACCTCACCGCTGTCGTATCTCTGTTGGGGATACACTTGAGTCGTGTTATTGGTCTCAGTGTACCTCCCTCTAACCAAACAGGAAACACAGAAGTCTGAGCGTGGAGGGCCCCCAACCAATGGAAAGTGACATCATGGCTATAATAACCACAGTAAAATGCATTAATCCTGTTTCAATTCAGCAAACCACATATGTGGCATACAGAGCAGAGTGACTCAATTCAGAGACAGCGCATGCTGTCTTGCCTGATAACTGCTGTTTAATTGTGCGTGCTGTCTGGTCACTCTCTGAGATGGAACTGACTCAGAGCAGCTTGTAGTCTAGAAGTTACAGAGCTTGGTTGAGCCCCACCCGGTCGACGGTATAATAATATAATACTGTAGCCATAATGAAATTTGTGCAGCTGTTTGTTTCTTACACTCCACATTTCCCTTGAGGGTTAAATAAAGTGTACGTTAAGAGTAGATGATGTCCTGTCCTGACAGAACAGGTTGGGTCGTGTCTTTAACAGTGAAATGCACTTGACTCCCTGTTAATTGGAATTTTGTTTCTTTTCATCAGAAAGGTGTTTTTCCCATTCAGAAGACTCATAATTCCGTGGAATGTGTTTGGGATGAAAACCCTCATGCCGTTTGGTATCAACAAGAAAACATGCATTCACCATGCGTGTCCAAGAAGCGTTCACTGGGCATCAGCTTCTAAATAGAGATGATTCAACAATAACAGCACGAAAACTAATCACGAGGAGAGCAAGAATCAAATGTCAAAGATTCAGTAAATTAGTCGACATGTGCAGGTTTAGTTTTGCAGAGACTATATGGGGTAATGGAAACTGACTAATTATGGAACGGCTGGCTATACTGAATTTGTGTACACGGCAGGGTAGCTGACTTTGTCACTATAGGCCATTGCAGTCCATGTCTATACACTTACACTACATGACCCACAATTACATGAATGCTGACTCATCCACCATCTCATTCAAAAATCATGGGTATGAATATGGGGGTGCACCCCTTCACTGCAATAACAGCCTCAACTCCTCTGGGAAGACTTTTCATCAGATGTTAGAATTTGGCACTGAGGCTTTGCCTCAGTCCATCTGGAAAACCTCTGATTAGGGCAGGCAGTGAGGTTGGGAGATTATACTTGAATCAAACTATGGTTTTCGATGGGGTTGTAGTCATGGGTTTTGTGCTAGCAAGTGTGAGGTTTCAGCACTGACCTCAATGAACTATATATGGGCCTTGCTCTTTGTGTTGGGGCATTATTGTATTGAAACAGGAACAAGCCTCCCTCAGACTGTTGAAAGAGCAGAATTGTTGTGTGCTTTGGGATCCAGATTTTTTTCTTCAGGGGATCGGAGAGGCCCAAGACTGAGGAATGTTCACATACTTTTGTCCATGTGGTGTACTGTATGTGCGCTACAACACAACCAGGATGATGTCCACGCGGCGCATTTGGCCACAGCTATTTATCATCTGCTCTGGGAACGGTCCGATGCGTGAGTTACATGCGAGACTCTGTTTAAATAGAACTACATTTCATGGGCTATTTATACCTACTGCAAATATATAAAGGCTGCCTGCAACCTTAGATCCAGGGTCCCGGCTTAAGACGAGTTGAAAGCATGTGGCCGGGAACCGCGGCTGACATCACTCCGCTATACTGCGAGAGTCTTGGGTTACTTTGCACCGTAAATGTCGACAGCCTTTTGGCTCACATCATACCTTATTCTCAGAGATGAGGAGCGCAGTGACTGGCGAGGGTGAAAGGCTTTGACGCTTCCACTCAGTAAAGCGAGCAGAGTTCTGCAATCAGACCCCTGACCACAACCCTTAAAGCAGCAAGCTGTTGTCAGTCCAAGGATGGAGACGATGTGGGCAAATACGGCCAGTTCAGAAAAGACGCACAAGTGAGGGATTAGAGAAAGGAACTCGACAGGATGTGGGGTGACGGCACGCCACACATAACACCAGGGTCTAGTTACGAATCGATCGAGGTCTTCCAGGGGCATTGGTAGGGACATATGGATGGGGGTGCGATAATGCCCCAAAAACCTAGGTGACGCTTTGGTGGTTAGGGGATCCACTGTTAACTGTGACTTCCAAAAGGTTTGAAAATAGGAGGTGGAAGGTCTTGAAAGATATGAAGAGTTTGTTTACAAAACGCAATATATGCATTTTACTCATTTTGAGTAAATCAGTTTTTTCTGTGTTGGCACCTATTGCATTTTATAGAAAAACACAGACTTCAACTATGAAAAAAATACACCTTATAGTGTCAATTTCTAAAAATCGATTTTTGCACCATGTGTAAGAAGCTCAGGGCAATCGCTCTATGGCATTATCTCAATTTTTGTAGTTTTGGCACTTACTGCGTTTTGGAAAAAAACTCTTCATATGTTTGTTTGCAACATTACGGAAAAAGATATGGTCAGATTTTTATTAAATCTTTACCAGAGGTATGTCTTGGCCCAACTTGGATGTGATTTAATTTTGGGAGTGATTCCAGGACAAATTCTGAATGCAGAAATTTTTTTATTGACTTGTGTGGCAGCACATGATAACGATACTTGTGTGTGTCGCAGACATGTGATGGACTGTTGAGGCTTGGCGGAGGTATCTGCTTTCTAAGTGCTCGTTATGGAATGATGGATTCACTTCTTCCCACAGACCCCCTGTCTAACACACCAGTAACTCAGGTCACAATCAAACTGCTGTTTAGTGGTGTAGTGGCATTTCATGCTAACATATTCATGTTTCTTCATTCCTTTTCTGGCCTGCATAATGAGTGCAGATGACACCAAGGAAGGGAGATGAGGGAAAGAAGGAATGACTGGAGAAATACGCCACTGGAATGAGGTGACTGAGTCTGTTCCACCCAATGACTCAACATTGGAAGCATCTGCAGCTCAAGACTCAGCGGGAAATTTACTCCAGGATTGTGGAAGCTCAATACACGGGGAGGGCATACAGCCACGACCTTGGCCTGAAGTAAAAAAATAGTAAGACTGGCCTCTTACATCACCTGGTGTCAGTAGCGCGATAGAAAGACCAGAGAGCACAGGAATAGCGCCCCCTGGGGCCAGGGGAGGGAAGTGCTGTTAGGCCAATGGATTAGCCACGACATTCCTGTTTCTCAATACACCGTCCCACAGGGTGTGCTGTGAGGCGCCACCAAGGCTCATCAAATGAGCTGTAGATGTGTGACATGTCATTGCCATGGGTGTTCCTCTGAGCGATTTTCTGATTCCAGAAAGGCTCATTAGAGACGCTCTGAGGGGCAAGAGCTTCAAGGAAGAGACAAGAATAGCAGCAGGGGAGAGTGGTGTGAAAAATATGGTGTGGAAGTCTGAACACTTCTGGGTTTGGGTATGGCCTTACAGTTCCACAGAAGAAGAATCCTGGTACTACAAAAACAATTACTAAGTTCACATGTAGGAAATATTCTGGTTTTTGCCCTTATTCCAAAAAAGTTCAAAAGGTTTGTTTCCCCTTTCAACCAAAGATGTGGGCTTTTCTTCTGCATATGAATCTCTACCCCAGCCAGGCAAATAGTTGGCTCGGTGGTTTGTTTAAAACAAACAGGTCTGACTGTAAACAGACAAAAGGCCATGTGTCAGACATTGCGGTAAAAACCTCAATTGAGACGAATATTCCAAATACACTGTATACATGTCCAAAGAATGCTCCTAAAACCTGAATAATTTCGGCATATACCACATTTTTATTGGAAAATTCTATTCAGAATAAGGCGCAACTCAAAATATTCACATGAAATATCCTGTTCGCATGACCTGTTCCAAATTCCAAATATTGCGATATTCAGAATAACAGTGGAAACTTAAGTGTGCGTGGAAATCTAGTCAATGGCATTCCAGATAGTTGTTCCAGTGCCTCCAGCAGTTTGGGGGGGAGGGGGTCTCTCCTGTTTCAGTATGGCAACAACCCCGTGCGTACAGCGAGACCTACATACAGTTTGCCAACATCAGAGTAGATGAACTAGACTGTCCAGCACAGATCCCACAACTCAACAGCATCAAATATCACTGGGATCAACTGGAAAGCTGACTTTGCCCCATCCTCACAGCCCAAAATCTCTCATACTTTTCTTGCCGAGATGGAATCAAATCCCAGCAGCAAGCAAACATCTAGTGAAACACCTGGTGGAAAGCCCTCCCAGATGAGAGGAGGCCATTATGACAGGAACTGAAAATTGATGCACCTAATTTATAAATGAGATCTTGGATCAGCTGGTGTCTACATACCTTTGGCAGAGTACAGTATTATCATCACCAGGGCTGTGCCAGAGGGCTATTTTGAGTGAACAACTCTTAAATAGGTCTCCAGCATAGCGGGTAGAGTGCGACTTGTTGATGGTTCAAAAAAGTGGATGGAGGCTTTGGGGACCTGGAGTGAAGGACAGAAGCATGACTCAACATGTAGGGCTCTCATTCTAGCTCTACATCTCCCCTTTCATCTCTTCTCAAGGGATTGTTTTCATATCTTATTATCAGAGAGATGAGGTCAATAAAATTCTCCACAACGCTGTTGTTGGACAATCTAATCTTCAAAACACTCCTGGCATGAGTCATATCTTACATCGGACTTAAGACCTCAATGGTGGTCATACTGCAGGTTTTCATTCTTCCTTTCTAATCAGGACTGCTTTAAACTTGGGACATTGGTGATTCAACATAATTCAAATCTCTGGGCTAAATCTCTGAAGCTTGTTTCTTGTGCTGACATCGGTCAGTCACGACAAGGCCCAGCAGACTATGCATTTCTCCATTTCCCAGGCTGGTGATTCCTGGATTATGGCATCCATCTGAGAGCCGAAGCGCATTTTATCTTTTCATTCAAATTAATTGGCGGATGATTTTATCACATTGGTTTGCAGAGCGCTGTGGTTTGGCTCTGTGCCGCTCTTAACCCCTCCTCCGTGTCGCTGGCCTAAATTTCCCTATAGCGTGACAATCCTGCTCTGCTCGGCTGAGCTCGAACAAAACTTCCCCGTTTAAAATAAATAAATAAATAAATAAAACATTAATCAGCTGACAACGGTGGCAAAAAAAAAAAAAAAAAAAAAATCAGTCATCGCAACAATTAGAAGGGACACCTGACATCAATTAGAGGAGTCAGCCATCTGTCTGTGGGTGGGAGAGCAGAATTAAGATGTGGATGGTTGCAGGCTCACGTCCCATTTTTGGAGGGGAGCCAGTGTGCCTCTGACAAAGATTCAGCCCTAATTTCTTCAAATGTAAAAGCGATTGTTTCCCTTGAACAAAATTCAATATGCAAAACTTGAGCTGGAAACTCAAAGCAGTTAGAAAGTGAAGGCGCTGCCATGTTCAGCTCCCGCTGAGGCAAATGATATCACTTCTCAGCTGAAGAGCTGTACGAATGAGCACATCTAAGTAACAGGAACAGAGGGTATCTTTACTGACTGGACCTGAATTATCAGCACTTTAAATAACATGAATGTAAGTGCCACTAAAATTCCACATACATGATCAGAGTGGGAACAGGTGCTTGTGCGCGTGAGTGGCAATCAAAACAAAATGGTCAACACCATATTGATGGATATTCATAAACAAATCTTTTCCATTTATTCTTCTTGCAAATAAAATGAATAAAAATGGAGTGAAACATAAACATAATAATGTATAAGAGAGTTTGCCCTCTGTTCTGGTTAGACGCCCCAAAAACAAATGGCACAGACCAGAAAATGGCAGAAAACCCAACCCTCAGGTTCATGGCTCATGGGGAGGAGTATTTAAAGGGACAGCGCACCCCAAAATCAAAATTACATATTTTTTCTCCCATCTGTAGGGCTATTTATCCACCTAGATTTGATATGAATTTCTGAGTTTTGGAGATATCGGCCTGATAAATGTCTGCCTCGTCTCGAATATAATCAGACTAAATTGCACTTGTCTTGTGACGCTCAAAGCACCAAAAAACCACATTTGAAAAAAATCGCAAGCAATGTCTCTGCCCAGAAACCATGATTGGGTTAAACATGCTAATCAACACACCATGTTGTGAGCAGTTAATATTGGAACTATTTTCTTTCTTGCAAACTGTCTATCAAACCATTTTCTTTCCCCTGAACTATACCCGCAACTGCAGACAGGCAGACATCTCAATGACTGATATTGCTAAAACTCGGCAACTGACACCAAACCACCTACACAGCACTACAGGTAAGAGTAAAAATATGTTTTTTTTGGGTTTTTTTTTTTTTTTGGGGGATGAATTTTCCCTTTAAGGTGTGAACACAAGACACATCATTAACAGTGTAAACCAGGTAGCCCGTCACAAGCTAAAACCCTCCTCATACCCCCTCATACCCCATAAATAACTTTTTTGTCCCAATCGTGCAAGATTAACAAGTCTGCAATCCTAAGCAATTCTCAATCCATATTTCCATTCTCCTCATAGCTTTGCTTTGTTAACTTTACATTACATTTGTAAATTATAACCGTCCACCGTCAATACAGCTGATGGTGCTCAATGAGATTTCAGGTCCATCTCAAGTGTGCAAACATACCTTGCGTGATTCACACTGAGGTATTTAAGGTAGAACTACATCTAGAGAAAATGTGATGGATCAAGTACAAAAAAGTCAGGTGCAGGTTGGTAAGTGCTATTTCAAGTTGTATGCTAGTTAACCTGGGGGGGGGGTGACTGAACAGACATTAATGGTTATTTCTGTTATGCACCAGAGTTAGCCAGGGTGGTAAATCTTCATCTGTAGACTTTCAGATCAATGTTATTGCAGGGTGAGGAAAGTAAAATGTCTAGGGCACCCTGAACTAACCACTGCACCACCATCTCACCCAAGCCACAGAACAGGGATTCACTTATTCAGCAATTATTTCAAACTCCTCATTGATAAGTACAACACTGGTGTCCTGGAATGGTGGCAACAAACCAACAGATTAAGACAAGAAAATACAAACTGCCCAACACAATGACCTCTCCCAGTCATTCAACACTATTTCTCACTGTTCCTAAAGGCTGACTTCCACTTGAAATTCAGCAAAAACTTTTAAGCCAACCCTTTTAGGGAAATACCTGAAAGCTTAGCAAGATTCATGCACAGAGGCGAATGCAGAGACATTTCAGATCACTGTAATTCCCTCACGATGGCAGTTAAATTATAACATGAGATTAATGCGAAGATCCATAATTGTTCAATGCTGCGCATACCTGAACCACATGAATCATAAGCTTCAGTTTTATGGGTTTAAGAAAATGTTAATGGCATATTTTTGATAACAAAAAGAACAAGAACTTGTTTCGCAATATGACAGAATCAAGGTTATTATCTTACGATAAGAGCTTTACTCCAATGTAGCCATTAAGTAAAGTTCTATCATGTTTCTCTACTACCCATTTACTCAACCTGCTGATTTCACAAATTAGTTTTTGAAACTGGTTCAAGATTTCTGCTTATTGGCAAATCAAGGGTATTAGAACTTAATAATGGCGAGGACCTATATTCTCTGAACCTGGATTTAGATTTTCTACCATTGAACTGCAGGGGAATCTGTAGTGATATTCACCTGTCCATCACAATAGGACGCAGGTCACCATGGGCTCTTACACTTGATTGGATAGACTAACCTGCTTTGGCAAAGGAGAGTCACAAGACTTGACAGGGGAAAGAGTTACCGACAGCCCCCGTGACACACATTTAAACTGAGTGATTGATTCAGGGCAAGGTGACACACATTTAAACTGTGTGATTGATTAAGGAGAAGGCAACGCACAGGAAAACATGATCTTGTTTACCAGTGAACCACTTCCTGATGCTCAGATTCAACAGTTTTCAAATCATTCAAATTAAGCAAAAAAAAAAAAAAAAAAATCTGCAGAATTCAATAAAACACGCACAAGCGCATGCACACATCTGCGCAACTGTTGGCTCATATTGCTTCCTGATTCAAGTTTTTTTGTTCATTCAGAAATTGAAACTTCTATTACTGCATAATTTCTGATCATAATCCCAGCATAGTGAAAGCGGGATTTATGAACATATAACACTGGACATGGAGATGTCGTAATGTCATAACATCACATGACAGAGAAAAACAACAGACCTGGCTCCATTATGTTGTTGCTTTGCATTCCAAGACTTTCCAATGCTTAACAGTCTTGTGTATTGGCGAAGAGAGTAAATAAGTGCAATCATTGCCTTCTGGGTGTCCACGACCGAACGAGGCAAGATCAATCGAACACAGAATCTGCACTAATAATGAATTTGACCCAGGAATGCATGGCACATAACAATAATTCCCTCCCATCAAAATATACTACACTGAGGTGAAAACATTGCCCTCTTTCAGCAAAGAAAGTCAATCTCCTGCTTCTCCAACAGATAATTTCATGTGATTGTAACGGCAGTTAATTATTCTGGTTACTAAGGCACTCAGTTAAAAAAGTAATGAAACTGTACTTTGTGTTACCACCATTTACAGTTTAGCTTGGCATACAGTTATAGTTAAGGCATCAGCAAAGCAAGGCCATCATTGAATTGCATGAAAAACACTTGGTAGACTATGACCTCTGCAAAATACATTCATAGGCTAAATAACAGAGGTGGCCAACGCTGGTTGGCCTCAGTGCAAGCTGTTTTTTAGTGTTAATCAGCTCGATTGTTCACTTTAAGCAGCCGATTACACACAAAGAGACACTCCCTGCCACATGCTTGCTGTGTAATGGCAATGAATAGAATTCAATATAAAAAGTGCTAATTAGCATTTTAGCCTGTTGTCCATTGACTTCTATTTATTGTCATCAGAAAATTAGCATGTAACATGAAGTATCCCTTTATTTTAGCTCACCAGGTTTCTAAGGTCGAAAGTAGGTGGCAAAAACAAAAACCAGCATGTTCTACAGCTCGATAGCACCAGGGTTGGCCAACCCTACCACAGTAGCGAATACATTGATTTAAAAAACTTTTCGAAAATTTTTGATAATCTTTTTCACAAACTTTTTTAAGCTTAATAAATGACACACATGAATTAACCCAAAGATGTGTATCACGGACACTGAGAGAGACAGTGTTTGAAACGCAGGAATGGAATGCTGGTTTGTTATGGGGTAAAGACAGGGTGGGGCTCAAGCACTCTGTGTGTTTAACGCTGTTTGGCAATCAGGGCGTGTTTGGAAACTCCCACCACAGAAACTCCAGAGGGAATGTGAGCATTCAACACGGCTCAGGCAGGGTCCATTTCTCCTCCAATATGTGGAGCGAGTCCGTGGCATCATCTATTGTGTTTCCTTGGGCTGGCTGAAAGGCCGTTCGGCAAACAAAAGTTCAGTTTCAGGCACTTCCATTTTGTACCATTTGGACACAGATTCTGCACAGCACAGCTGCCAAGTCCGAGTCATCCACTGACCACATTACATGCAGTGACGTAAACAGCTGTGGATTCTTCCACAAAACACTGTGCTTCTCAACTGTTGAAATTGTATGATAGTGTTGCTAATCAGCGGACAAGCAACATGGGTGCTTTTTCTTGAGGGAAAAGTTTTGTCCTTGTTTTCTAACATAAATGTTAAGGCTGAGTCAGATGCAAAATGGGGCCCTCGTGACCTCTACACTGGCGGAGGCACTAGCGAGCAACATCTCACAACAAAACCAGGGAAGCAAGCCCTTGAAAATGATGCCCAGTCCAGGTCGCTTGGGTAGAATAGAGACCAAGATGGCGGGAAGAGCCGGATTCAGGAGGTGCTGCTCCTCATTCTGGAACGCGGCCTTGTCTTCACGACCTTGATCATCTCCTCTTGATCACTCTCCTCTTGATCACTCTCGCAGTCGCTCTAAGAAAACAAGACCACACGTGCTTCTTACTAATGAGCCCTCCTACCCAGTCCAACCAGAATTTACTGAATCGCTACACAGGTCAGCGGTCACTGACTCTCAGAGGCCGCAGGCTTCAAGTGGTCACAGAAAACAAAAACCTTTGTCGGCCTTCTGCCCAAAAATTGTCTAACATAAAAAGAGGCAAAATAAAACTAATCATAAAACTGAATCACACCTTCATCTTGATTTGCTATTAAAATTAGCTTCCCACCAGATTACACTCTGACTCCCGAGTGCACCACGTATTCTGAAAAACCACCAGGACCTAAATTCTATCATAGTACTCAACATCAACCACAACTCTCAACCTGACCAGAGATTTATCTCAATAATGTGAACACAGTCACCACATTTTTTCTTTGACCCTTTGAGGAGCACAACCATCTTGGCCTGGTCACGCAGGGACGTAACGATGCAGTTCACTTTACCTCACTAAGTAGTTTGATAAAAATGTAGTTTCCAACGGCTGTAAGGAGCTGGAAAAGCTTTAACATCCATAGTGAAAATGCTGAAGAAGAGTGCAAACCCTGGTCAAGCAATCCTGTGACAAATAGTCTTCCTAGCAACACTCACCAGCTTATCCACCGGCTTCCGATGGTCCTTCTTCATCATGCGAGTCAAGTGGTTGCACAGCGCGACGATTCTGAAAGATAGCTTCAAGCACGAGAGGATGCATTTGTATTTGTGTTCAGATACAACCAGCGTGAAACCAGGAATCATATTTTACCAAAGCAAAAACTGACAGGGGGTACGTGGTGCCGAAAATGGATGGGTGGATGTTAAAATGGAGTATCAAGGGTGGAGAATTTTCGGGCTGATAAATAAGTCCCACCATGAGGTTATACCACTCCTAAACTCACCATGACTGAGGAATTCTGCTGATCAGCAAATCGTTGTGATTGTAGCAAAACTCTAGGGAGGACTTTTTACTGACCAAACCAGGATTTTACACCTCTATGGAGCATAAATGTATATGAGGCCACTGACTAATTAATGATGTCATACAGGACATTTACCTTCCACCTGCGTCGGGCGTACTCTCTCCGGAAGTTTTCCAGGTTGATCACAGACAGTCTGCGAACCAGAGCTTGTCTTGGGTTCGAAGGCTGAAACAGCAGATTCGAGAGATTAGCCATTTTATGCACATGCTCACAGTTTCCCTGCTTATTTGCAAAGGCCAGCCTTATTCACAGGAGCATCTCCTTCCAGTAGCACTACAGTTCACTGTGGAGAAGACAGATGGCTGCACCAGATACTCTGTTGCTAAGCAATTCTTCAACAGGAGCAGAAACAATGGACAACCTTGTTAAAGCATTCAGTTGCCCTAGCATAGCCTAGCATAAGTAAAACTACAATAAGGTGCATGATTGTTACCAGAGAAAGAATTTCTTGAAACTTTGTGCAAACGAACTTGGCATACTGCATCTACTTTTTACCAAATATTTAGGGTGGATCACTTTGGGAACTATATTAATTTTAATGTTAAACTTTCAATTTGTGCTGAAAAATGTAGCCAAATTATGCCTTTTATGGCTTCACTTCCTCCTGGGTCTCATATTTTCCAAAGCAATTAAGCCAAGTTTGGTGTCAAATTGTTCCTTGGGATGGCAGCAACAATAACAGTTATAAATTTTAGAACTAGCACTGTGATAATTGGGAGTTATTCATTGATTTATCCCCATATGTTGGTTTTAGGGGTGGTGCTCATCTAAATTTGGCCCATATCTGTCCGAGCACATATGATACAAAAAACAAATGCATTTTCTAGGCCCACATACATCTCTCCACACAGTCAATATGGTAAGGAATCAAAAGCTTTCATGGGCAATTTTCCCATACTGACGCCACACCACCTTTCAGTTCAGTCTGAAGGGGGGTGGGGCGTAATATACGCCTATGAGTGAGAACCCTCTCTCCCAAGGTGATGGTGTAACCAATCGGCAATCATGGCAGAGGAGTAAGCATGATCAAACTTTTTAAGACTTCACTTTTGTTCAAATGAATAATATACATATGCCAGTGTTACACTCCGTTCCGGTCAAAATGGTATCCCCAACTGATGCAAACTTGGCTATAGATCTTGGGAATTTTGGAAGCAAACACAAAATGAACGAAAGTCTTAGAAAGTTTTGATCACACGTCATAACCGCTAAGTAGGCCTGCCTTATGGAGGCATGGTCAGAATTAAATTGAAGACATTTGAGAAGGACATTACGGCTGCAACACCCAGGAACAACTTCTGAAGGTAAAAGCACCTTCTGCAGACATTGAGCATGATGCCACACCTGCCATTAACATCCACTGACGCGCAAAAACTGTCAAACCAAATAAGGCATCATCGGGGTGAGGAAGCCACATTCAGCGATGCATTACAACCTGGCTGATTTTCCCATTGTAATCGAGGTAAATTCCCTTGCTAAAGTAGAATTACCATTCATGCTTATGGACGATTGAGTATGAAAGCGCAATGGAACTAATTACTTACTGACTGTGTGGCAAATCTAATAGCACAGACTGCAGTTTTGTGGTGCTGCCAAAGCAGTTGAAACAAGCCAACCAGTTTTCACCCCTTTACTCGATGCCGTAACACAGTCGTGTGCTAAACAGTGTATGAAAATAGATGGAATACACAGAAAAAAAAAGCAGAATGCAGGTATTGTTCATGGTGCATTTTTATAAGATTTGTGAGGTTCAGCCCAGGGTGTAATAAACATGAATTATGAGGCCAAGGTGCAAGTCTATAGCATTTTTATCGCAGAGACGCATAGCTCCACTATGGACACGTAAAAAAGGGAAGATCAGACTGTAGATGGCACAGCCAAAATTATTTCAAAGTAGTTCAGTTTTCTCAGTGTGCATATTCAAGGCACAATCACACACTATATCCAGTGCAAGTGCAGTTATCGACAAAATTATACTATGAAATACTCACAGGTAAAGGACTCATTGTTAAAAATTTAAACATAAACGGTTCGAAAAGACAATAATAACATTGACTTCATTCACCTCTTCCAAATTTTGAACCAAAAGCGTAATTACGGCACAATGTGTCTAATTACAGTAGTTTGGCAATAACATATATACATAAAGCAATTAAACACTTGTAAGGTCAAAGCAATGACAGATGTAATTACACAGATGAAATTTGAAATTTAGTGTTACCAATAAAATTCACACAGGACAGGGAGGAGAATTGTCTGACAGTTAGGGGGATTAGAAAAATAATACAAATGATACTCAGGGATCAATTTTAACTCGAATGCTTTGAAGCCGGAACACATATACAATATTATCACGGGACAAATGTTCTTGTTTTTGTCAACTGGATAAAAAAAAACTTGCTGAAAATTCAACATGGGAGTAAAACATATGGTATTTATAATATATGACATACATATATTAACTGTAAATCTAAAATAATCATATAAAATAAAAAAAACTTCATTTTTTTAAAGGCAATGTCATTAAATTCAAACTGATGAAACCGAAAATTCAAATTATGAATATATTCATAAATTACAGTACCTTACTTCCTACTACATTTTAATGCAGCAGACAAATAAGACAATATTGTACCTAAAACAGTAATACCTAGCTTAAAACATAGCTGCAGTCAAGTATTTTCCATCAGCTCCTGAAGAATACATCATGTTTCAATTTCAAAATGCTTTATTGGCATGACAAATTATAAAATAAATACTGCCAGTCTTCAAATTTCTTCTGCTCTTTGAAACATATGATTTTTTTTCCCATTTCATCAATATGACAATAATAACATAATGAAGAAAAGTGCTAAATACACAGGGAGGGGTATTTCTTGGGAATTCAATCCAATGTGTCCAACATTGTGGCAAAAAGTCCTCAATGATTTAACACTGACTGAACAGAGATATATCAATTACAAAAGTGTGACCAAGACAAGCACAGCACACAGACACACGCACATGCGCACACGCACACACACACACTCACAAACACACACACACACACACACACAGGTGCACAGTCTAGCATCCCGCACACTCTCTTTTCTTTATCTCAGCGGAGGAACGTCTGTGATCTTCAGATCCATGCTGTGTGTGCACCCCAGAAGCTCCTTCAAGGTCTTGTTGATGTCGTCACTGGTGACAGCGGGCAGGTCGCCACGGCTACCATCGCTGCCATCGCAGCGACCGTCCAGGCCCCCATTCGTTTGTAGCGAACCCACAACCTCCTGGACCCACTGGAGCTCAGCGGCAATCTCCTGCCTCAGGGCCTCCAGACGGGACGTCCTCTCCAGGAAGCGGCCCCCGACGACATCGAGGACGCCCTGCGTGGCGCTTATGTCCTCCAGCAGGTGGCGGCGCGCCGCTTCGGCCTTACGCATCTCGTACCGCAGCCTAGAGAGCTCCTGCCGCGCCTCGTCCCGCTCCTGCCGATACCACGCCTCCTTCTCACCGTAGATGGACGCCAGCGCCTCCACATCCTCCTGCAGCGTCACCCGGGCCTCCGACACGCCCCCGAGCCCCGCCTCCACCTGGGCCACGTCCTCCACCAGTCGGGAGAAGCGCTCAAAGTCGGCGTACGTGTTGTTGGGCGGTAGGCTGGAGTGGGACTTGACAGTGTACTCCTTCAGTCTTGTGGTCCCCAGCGGGCCCTTCTCGCCCCTCTCCTGGGATTCGGGGGGCTCCCGGTGCTCTTTGTAGCACTTTGGACAGAAGGTGGAGGTTTACAGTGGGTAAGGGCAGGGTTACAGAGTGATTGACGGTTGCTGGCGGAGTCGCAGGCAATACATGCGATAACACAGCAGACAAAATGTAGGTCAGTGGCACTGCGTGCAGGGCTCGGTCCAGACCGCAGGCGGGAGGGTGCAGGAGACGCAAAGTCATGCGGATGGGTCGCTTCACTCCCACGCATTTCAGAGTACTTCAAAGAGTGACAGAACCGGCGTGTTAAAACCCAAACAAGCCACGCGAGGGAAAATGCAAACCCACGGCACATCCGCCTGTCAGGACTGCACAGCTCTCAAAAAACCACAGGCGTCGTACTACTGCCGATTATAACCAGCGCACAACTGTCGTCTTCGTAAATCTAATGCATACACATCATTCAAGTATTTTCCCCCATCATGCAGTAGTTGTAATAAGTTTTTTTTTTGCTTGCAAATGTTCTAAATTTCTGTCCTCTTTAGTGAAGCAGGTGCGAACACTCCACACACACACACCACGCATGCACTCTTCATCCGCCTTCCACACACTTTTGTCTGTTATGCATGCTGCTTATTGTCGTCAGAAAGTAAAAGTCCTGACACACATTTTGTCCATCCAAGAGCTCCACCTCCTGTTCTCACAGACGGTTCTACGTCACCACTGAGGAACTGTGTTAATTAGAAATAAATGGGAGCATACTTTGGAGGGTTTTTACTCTCTAAACCAGGGTACTTCCTCCTCTGTTAACGTCACGGCAACTTGGGGGGGTTTGTGACAACAGTATTCACTCCCCTGAACGCAGAGCTACATGAACGATGCACACACACCAATCAAGACTTCAGTCCTTCAGGGTAAATGATTGGGTGTTTTCAGAAAGGCCTCTGCTTCATTTGCTGTTAAAAAAAACTTGAGTAAGAGTGTGCCACCCCCACACACGTCTCTTTCTTTTTTCCACACCTGTTCTATACTTTTTAAGCATGTCTGTTCTAATGCTCTATCGAGAAAAAACAAACAAACAAAAAAAAAAAACTAATCTACAGTGAAAAATGTAAGGGTGCAGTCAGATTTCCAGTTTGAGTGATGAAAGATGAAGATAGTGTACCAACAAAGCTAATAGGAAAAGGGCAGCTTTGGTATTTTTACAGAAACTCTGCTTCAGGGCTGCCAAACCCTGTTCCTGGGGATCTACCATCCTGTAGTATTTCACTCAAACCCTAACAAAGCACACCTCATTCTATGGCTAGAGCAGGGCTGCCCAACCCTCTTCCTGGTAACCTACTGTCCTGTAGGTTTTCACTTTAACACCTTTGATACACACCTCACTCAACAGCTGGAGAAATTGTTGAGCTCCTACATGGTAGTCAGGAGTACTTCATTAGTGTAAAATTATTTTTATATTATCCTACAGACAACAACGAAATGTCCAGATTCTCAGTAAACTAGCACCTGAATGGACACAGGATGTAACATCTGTCACGCCGCAGGAATACAACTGAATGCAGAAACAGTGCATCGATCATGCTAAGATCACCATGCAGGAGAGCGAATGTGTGCAAGTTAAGTTAAGTTTGGCCATTCTTACCTTTATCCAGGGGTGATTGAGGGCGTCCTGAATGGTCAGCCTCTTCCTGAAGGACAAAAGATCCATGAAGCCATGAATAACGGTAGTGTCCCTCCACTTAAACACACTCACAATGGGATGGGACTCACACAGCACCACAGCTCCCTTAACACTGATAAGAGCTGGCTTTTTACTGGGGTGTGACAGATTTCTGAGCCTGAGGGCCTGAAGACCTTTAATGAGTACAAAACCTTTTAACACGAGCAAAATTAATATAACAACAAATCACTGGTGCAAAAAATAAACCTTGATCTATCATGTTATTAGTTTTAGGCGTGCTAACTGTTTAGCACCTTCTATAGGTCGCAGTGAATCAGTGTCTAAGTGTTCCAGAACTCCATTCATGTCAGTTACTTCGAGCATGTGGTTACGTCACCATTAGAATGTTAAGAAAATACTGATCTCTTCTTTGTAATCCTGCACCGTAAAGGGCCATTTGCACCAAACGTGATTTATCATCATAAGGCACCATTTTTGTTAATATTTTCAATGATTTTAAGTGTTCTGGATGCTGCTTTTGAGTGCTGGGCACGTCTCGTTTATGCACCCCAGGCGTCTCGCTGTTTTTAGGTGCGCTTCTAGCTGAAGAACATCCTACTCTGAGGCGCCTTGATAAAAATGCGCTTCATGTCCTTGCTGGTCTGTTCCCTACTGTCCAATCACATGAAAGCAGAGGAGGAGTTTTATTTTATGTGAGGTTGCATTGTAATGTTATTTCTCACTCACCTCCTGTGGAAAAGCAAGTGTAACTGCTTATCTACCATTTCAAAAAACTGATGAGGATAGTTTAAAGGGGGGGTAAGTGCGGCACCTCGGATGGGGTGGTTGCCCGTGGAGACAGCTGCTCACCTTGTGTTCTTCTCCAACAGCTGTCTGATGAAGCTCTTGGCCAGCGCGCTAGTGTGGCTAAACAGATCCTCGTCAAACTCGTAGTTCATGGCGGAGATGTTGGCCAGCGTCTCCTGCTTGCTGTCGCCCAGGAAGGGCGAAGCGCCACTCAGTCTAAATAGATCACAGGCGCGGGTCAACTTTCGCCACAATCGGTCAGCGTTACATCTGCTAACCTCACTCCTTACAGTGACCCTACGCCTGATTACCACCTTCAAAACAAGCATGACAGGCATATCTACAAGGCACAGGATATCACTGCTGTAGTACAACTTTGACAAATTCCTCCTCTTTTCCTGTATTTTCATTCTAAAATGTTATTAGGGTGTTTCTTGGCATGGCAGCCTTAATACTGGGATGAAGAAGCCAAAAAAAAATACACTGCAGAAAATGAAAAATAAGCCCATCTTTCCAAGCATTTGAATTTCATATGCAGACTCACTTGTTTCCATTACCTTTCTTTATTGGTAAGACAAAAATTCTGCCACTGATGTCAGAATTTTGACTCATTTCTAGATTTGCTGATTTGAGAAAAACATTTCACTTGTCAAGCACATGGTAACTTCAAGAGAGCTAAAATTCTCCAATTGAAAGAGAAAAAATAAATTAAGTCCCATTATGAGATTAAAAGACTTGTTAAGATGGGCTCTTTTGCAGTGAAGCTACAGCAAAGCCAAACTAAATGCTGCCAGAGCATCTAAAACATCAAAAGCCTTAAAATGAGTCGAGAGGATAAAAATTGTTTTAAAAAATGTAATGTATTTAAACATATAACATACTTTATGAACATATTTCAATGCTAGTAAATGACATGAACATGACACATCAGATTGTGAACAGGCAACCATAGCAACGCAGTAACCCTTTACAATAAAGCTAACAAGAACTGGCAAAAAAAGTAGCAATTAACTACAAACTACTGAATGGTTAGTTCTTATATCATTAATTCATGTCAACAACAGCTAATGTATTTGTGACTGGATGACTGATGATGAGTTTAGCAAATTCTTTGATAAAATATACAAAATCTTTATTGAATGCATTAATTATTAATCCACAAATGCAATCTCATTTCTGAAAATTCAGAGCAAGTGCTTATTTCCAAAAATACAATTAAGTTGAGAAGAAAAAACATTAACTTGTCTTTGCACCTTTTTAAATTTCATTCTAGTCAAGGATTATTTACAAATCAGTTTTCTTATTTTAATTGGCATTTTCCATATTGTCCCGACCTCAGACATGGGGTTGCAGATTCATAAACAATAGGTTGTTTGCTCAAATGATGCATAAAATCATGTTAAAAACTGCATTAGTCAATGTTAGCTCAAGTGATCTTGTTTTAAAGCAGCAAGGCAGACAATCCCACATAGTCTGATTTAAAGATGGCTTGACCTCATGATGTTGTGGTACTTACAGGATGTAGGTAATCACCCCAATACTCCTGAGGACAAAGGAGAACAGGAAGGTTAATTTGCTGAAATTTGGAATATGGGGGGGGGGCTCTGAGCCCAGCACAGGAGGGGAGGGGTTAAAGGAGAAACCTCACCACATATCAGCTTCCAAACCCAGCGGCTCATAGTTGACAATCTCGGGAGCTGAAAATTAAGATGAAAGAAGACATCAGTCAGCACACAGGCTTTAACACAGACAACCACATTGTTGTCTGCTAATTCATGTCATGGGGAACCACACTGTGTGGCCATCCACAGATTCACTTTGTTTCTGTGGACCCTCGTGTTGCCATCAGCAAATTCACTAAAACATGAAACACAATCCATTGCCCATCTACAAAAAAAAAAAAAAAAAAAAAAACACACATGCATTCACACACAAACCAGCACACACATATACTGTATATGCACACTACATGCTCACCCATGGATCGTCAGTGCTTTTTGGTCAGAACTACTAACCGACAAATTCAGGAGTCCCAAAAATGTTCTTGAACTCTGTTCCTTCCTGGATTCGGTGTGCCAGGCCGAAATCGATGAGCTTGATCCTCGGTACGGAATGGTTCTTATCTAGCAGCATGATGTTCTCTGGCTGTTGTGGAGAGAATTTATCCATCATGAGTCTCTTCCAGCGAGAGTACAGTTAGTTTACTGACCCAGGAACTGTGAGTGCATTTGCTGATTAAAAGCCTGATCTACCTTAACAGTTAAACAGAGTTACAACCTTATAACTTATATATCACATTTAAGCAGCAACGAAATGACCATATAAACTGACACCATCTGCTAGAGGATGTGACTTGTAACCATGCTTCTTCAGAATAAAATGTATTATTCATCAGTGCAGCACATGCAAAAACACCATCAAAGCTACTACTCAAGAATTTAAATTTATAAACTAGTAGATTGTGTTATTACATCCAGGGAAGTGAGTAGTAACACTCAAAATAAATTGATTCACCAAAGCAACAAAAACAGCCATTGGTACTTAACTTCATGTATTTTTACATTAAAATGAAGTACAGTCATCAGCATTCAACGAAAAGATCACATGAACTATGATGCCAAAAGAGAGTTTCTCAGATTGTGGAAGCCTCAAAACTTGAAGAATGACCTCAAATGCAAGAGAGAACGAATATATAAAATGGCCGTTCTTCTTTGAGCAGCTTGCTGTTTCTTTCCCGACCCCACGAAATGAGTTTACTTTTATGATGTTGTTTCCCAGTTGAGTAAATCTGTGGCGTCAAGGACCTGATTGGAGCCGAGTGGAAGCCTTCATCCGTATCAAGACCCCCATCAACTAAGCCTTCAGACCAACTGTTAAATTTTAAATTAATATACAATAAATGGGGCCATATGTCAAAAATACAAAAATTTGATGAAGCTGCATTGGCATCAGATTTAAGACAGACACGTACTGAGTCTGGGTGACACACCATTGCAAACTGTAGAGTGGCTGGTCTGAGCCCTTAGTCCAGTTCTGAGGAGATGAAGTTGGGGAGAACTCCATTATTGGACCATTAAGGCCCAAAAAAATCACTATGTGGGTTTTACCCATATCTCTCTCAGGCTCTACCCACTTGCAACTCCTCAATCTGGCATTTCTACCAAGCCCAGGTCATTGCTGAAAAACAAACCCAATGCTCCAAATTCCTTTCCACAGGTTCAATAAATAATTTTTAAAAATCCCTCAAACGCATTTTGCAACAGCGGCCTGGGCAGCGAGGCCCAGTTGTGGCCAAACACAGGCAGCTTTGTACCTGGACTTTAACCCAGAGCAGTGCACAGGCACGCCATCGCATTTTAGACCAGACAGCAAGGCCTCATGACTAAGCCATGATGGTCCCCCCTTGAAACAGTACATGCAGGCCTGAGTTAGGACAAAAATCTTACAGCTAGAAGCACCAGGGACAATGGCTCCTGCCTGCAACATTGCAGTACTTTGTGCACCCTTCAGGTGGCGCCCCATCTTACTCCATCACAATCAAATACTTCTTTAATCTCACACAGCACTGCCAATAGTGTGCATTTTAACAAATTCTTCAGTCTATTGTGACAGTTAAAATCTCAGAAATTCACATCTGTGTTAGTCCAGCAGGTCATGGAGTCAGAGCCTGTTCAGAAGAGGGGGGTAGCGAACCCTTCCCCTTCCTTTATTACCATCCCCCCCAACTCAGGCCTCATTATCAGGGCCGCACCAGGCCTGAGCTTTGGGTAGTGGTGGAGGGGCACCTACCTTGAGGTCGAAATGGGCGATTTTGCTGGCGTGCAGGTATTGTACCCCCTCCAGGATCTGCCTGATAAACTGTGTGGCCTCCTCCTCGCAAAGGGACTCCTTCTGGGCCAAAAAGTCAAACAGCTCCCCGCCAGACACACTGCACCACAAACAAACATGCCAAATACTTTAAAGGGGACATTTTATCATAAAACTCACTTTCTGATTGCATGTCCATACAAATTCCAGTAAAAAGAATGCCTATGAAACCATAAACTGTGATATAAAACAACCCAGTCAGTTCATTGTGGCTGCCTTTTTCATTAAACATGGCATTCCTACGTCAAATGCATGCTCGTTATTCTGCCTGTCATCTATGGCAACATCCCAGAGTCAATGGGCAAAACCTATATGTGTGGGCTATCCAGTTTTTGTCTCACTGCTTTATACAACTAACCTGGGTCAGTACAATGCAGGACTGGCAACAAAATTTGCATTAAAGGGGACTTATTATGCTTTTTGGAAGATACAAAGAAGTGATGGCCTCGATTTATTTCAAAAGGGAATCTGTAGTTTGCTAGTTAGCTAGCTAGGTAAGTGTTTCCACTTACACAAAAAATCCACCACACAAAACACACCAGAAACAATGCAGAACAACAATACAAATTTAAATACAAACAGCCCAACTGATACCACAAATACACTGCTCAAAATACACCAGAAACAATGTAGCACAAACACATGTGACTTTAAACACAAACCACTGCTTACACCAAAACTCAACCATACAAGATATTTCAAAAACAATGCAGCATAATCACATGCAACTTAAATGCAAAACGCCACTTGCACCAAGACTCCACCGTACAAAATGCACCAGAGAATGCACCACAAACACACACAACTTTATACAAAAACCTCCACTTACAGTAAAACTCCACTAAGCAGAATTCACCAGAGAAAATGTACCACAACCACAAACAACTTCAAACTCAGGCCTTTATGCACACAACGAATACACTATACAAAATGCGCCAGAAACAATGAACCAGAAACGCATAAGTTGAAACTTATTCACATGAAAAAGGAACAGTGCAGATTAAGATTGTAGCAATAGCAGCATAACTTCTTGACTGGCAAGCATACTGAAGAAAAATACATGGAGCCAGGGATACAGCTCAACTCTGTCGCGTGACACTGTACGCTAGGTCGCTACAATATACATAGACGTAAATGTGCCAGATTAAGTCAGTAGAGCAAATTTTCATATGTAGTCATGAGGCATGTAGAAGGAAAATTTAAAAAGAGAACAAGTCACAGCATAAGAGCTCACACACAGTAACAGATAAGGAACATCGCCAAGTCCCCTACATTTAAAGAGCACCAGACGCGGCATGCTGTCACACACTGAGCAGATCTGGCACAAAAGGCAACACAAAACACAACATAAGCTTACGCAACACAAACCTTCGCTTATGTGAAACAACAGTGCCAACCACACTGCTAGTTTGGACCTGTCAGAGAGGCTGTGGTTTGACCCACAGCAAGACGAAAAGTTAAAGTCTGAAATTCACACTGACATCGACACCAGTCAGTTTAATAGAGCACCTCCGGGGTGGACTGTCACAAATGCCTGCTTGGAGGTCATGTGTAACATATTTCAAAAATTAATGAGTGACATTCTGTTTTAGTCAATTATTTAGAGTAAAAATATAAGAAAAGAAAAAAATAAAATTTATTTTTTTCTTTTTATATTTGTTTCTTTTTATATACTGTATATGTTTGGAGGATTGTGAATGGAAACCACTAGATTGTTTTAACATTTTAGTCCAGCACACACTGGTACAAAACATAATTTTACACACCAGTACACAACAGGAATATCATATTGAATTGCTGTTGGAAAAATGGCTGTTTCTCATGTTAGAGGAAGGTGATGTAATCAGGTTTTTGCGGTAAAGGATGCCAGGTGACACTCGCAGTAAGTCTTCATCTCGGCTAATATTTCCTAGCTCACGAAGAACCAAAACAGAGCCATGATATCACAGCTGTGGAATAGATCTCATCATCGAAAACGGATCTCAGCAATGACCGTGCAGTGACGCAATATTTAATTCTGTTCCTATACAAGGCAAACAGACATACAATGAACACAAACTTTATAAATAGGCCAAGAGAGAGATCCCAAACATGTTTGAGTGGTGACTTCTCTCGCTCATTTTCCCTAATGAGTCCGTGGCACAGAAAGCATGGACTCTGGGTATCTCTGTGGGTCTGAATAATAGGATTCACAGCTAAATTAGGCTTAATGGAGCTTCCGTGCATCCCAGCACATCCCAGCAAGAACACACACGAACACTCTCTCACACACACACACACACACACAGCGACAGAGTGAGGGGAGAGAATGGGATTGAGAGAGAGGTAGAAGAGAGAGATAGAGAGGAAAGATAGAGAATAGACCTGAGAGAAGGAGAGGAGAGGAGAAATAGATAGAAGGATAGAGAGAGAGCGACAGAGGCAGAGTGAGCCAGACATACACTTTAAAAAATGAAACCGTTCCACACAAGTGCTTTCAGTAACTTGTAAATAAATTCTTAGATTTTGACCAATTTAATTAATTAAATTTGAAGTAGGAATTTGAAGTAACATAACTCAGTTGTGTTGAACTGTTTTACGTTTTAAAAAGAAGACTGGGCCACACACAACGTGTGATTCGACTTTCTACTTCCTTTTTTGTATCTGCTGGTTGCAGCGCTTCACTGAAGCTCGATCACACTTATTTTAGGGAAAATATTCAAACCCTGGATGCCATGTTTTTATGGCCACAACACTGCATCAAATGGAAAAAAAATCCAGACCTTATTCATTATTTTATACACAATTAATTTACAATTAATTCAAAGGACATATTTGGGATCGTAGGAAACCTTGGGATCTCCACTATAAGATAAAATAGGCCTGAAGTTCCACATGTGTGAATACAGCAGCTGCATTCAACAGACCCATATATGGCTCTGTAGGTTTTGTGGGATTAAGTAAACTTTCACAGACACAGATCCTAAATAATATTTGATTTTCATTAAGATGGGGCAACTTTTGTGCTGAGGTGGAAGCTCCAAGTTCACAAAATAAATGCCCAGTCTAGCATTTTGTCCCAGTCACCTCAGTATGCAAACTACCACAATTCATAATCCAGGAAGTAAAAACTAATTAGTGAAATCAACTTTCCGAGGCCATGAGCGGCTGACGTTACAAGGCAGGACTGTTAATTTCAGGCCATTGGATCTTCCACCAGTGCTCCCGAATACAGTAACATTAGCTAGCAGTGTAAAATGCGGTTAAGCGAAAGCGACTTACAGCTCCAGTACGAGCACCACGTCGGTGCGGTTCTCGTAGACGTCGTGCAGCGTGATGATATTGGGGTGCTGAATTTGCCGCAAGATGCCCACCTCGCGCACGATCTCCTCCCGGCTCACCCCGCGCCTGCTCGCCCGGCTCGGCCGCTTCCTGATAAACTTGGCGGCGAAGTCCAGCCCCGTGCTCTTCTCGCGGCACCGCTTCACGATGGCGAACTGGCCACTATGGCGGAGACAGGGTCCGTAACGTTAGTTAAAAGCTGTTAATCAAAACATATCTCGACACTTTACTTGAGTATTTTTTACACGTTTTAGAGAGACGCAAGCAGTTTTACGGTCATGCAAATAACTTCAAATGGCACAATTCAAGATGTGAATAATGAGAAGTCAGATGATCTTATAAATTTCGGATAGTGACCCTGTAGCAATAGAAAGAAAAAAGTAATAATAATTGTGTGTGGCAAAATGAACAAGTCATCATACACATAATGGAGGAGACGTCACAAGATAGTGTTAGAGATAGACTTCAGTTTCAGTAAGATGGCAAAGCACTGTTATGCTCCTATTGGTAAATTTCATGACAGATGACATTCACCAAAAAATGCAATGACAGCTTTATGAAAATGGGCAAGGCTGGTACACAATCTGGATAGTGCACCAATCTGTCACAGGGATCACACACATTTCACTCACACACTCCTATGGGCAACTCTGAGTCTCTAATAACCCTGACATGCATGCCTTTGAGAGGAAACCTAGACAAACACAGGGAGAATATGCAAACATCACACAGAAAGGCCCACAGCTGGATTCAAACCCATGACCTTCTTGTTGAGAGGCAAATGTGCTGCCCCTATATCATGTAAGTTATATGAAAGTGCTATTTTAGTCTTGAGTCCAGCGATTCACACAAATTGTTATTGCATCAGTAAGTGCCTGAATGAACTTAATACATGGGCTGTGCTTTCATGGTCTATGTGTTTACAGTGAGTCAGTTTGAGATAAGCAACACATCAGAACAAAGCCAGAAGCCCAGGACAGCACACAGCTCTACTACAGGACTAACTGATTATTCTGTTTCATTCTCCACAAGCTTCCCTTCTATTTTTCCCTTTTCATAAACAAAACTTACTTTAAGATTTTCTAGAGGGATAAGAAATCATCATTTGTCCAGCACATAGTAGGCAAGCTTATATTTGAAACTGAAATAATAATTGGAATTTAATTTCTGTCATACAGCTAAAGAAAACACTTGAGACATTTTTGCAGTGTGTCCTTGAGCACGTGTTTCGAGGGAGATTACCAACAGCACCTGCTGCAAATCACACGCGTATGTCTGTATGTGTGTTTGTATGTGTGTCTGCCAAGGTAACAGGCACATGTTCAAGGTTGGGTTGCAGTCTCTATGTCCCTACTAAAACCACTTATTACACACTTGACTCTAAAGCCCAATTCAAAAACAGCATATATTTAAATGCCTATTTATTTATTGAAATACATGTTTACTTGTACCAAATAGTTATTCATTCATTTTAATTTAAAAATGTGTACTGAGCACCAAGAAGTTAGTCCCATGAAACAGCAATCAGCACAAGCCATAAGCTGTCAAAAATAGATGATCACAAATATCTTACAAACAACTCAGATCCAGCTTGCAGCATCGCGTGATCAAACTTATCCTAAAACAGAGCGTGTGAGGCTCAAACAGTATGTGTTCATTTCATTAATCATTTCTCAGCCTCTCCCTTTAACATTGGGCACATGGGACAGAGTTTCTCCGTGCCTTAGATTAGCTCCTGTGAGAGGTTTGCCCAGGGATCAATTCTCCATGGAAAAAAAATTTGATTTGATTTTATTTGTGTTGTAATGCAGACGATCTTTGTCTCAGATAGGCTCCCTGTTTCAATGAATCTTCAATGAGTTAAAAAAAAAAATAGTAGGCTATTCAACACTTGGGTGAATTTGCACGTCAGTGAGATCTAATACACATCATGCATTCTGATTCTGCTGCACTTCTGTCAGAAAGACCTGGTATGAAACACGTCTACACGCACAGTAATGAGCGCTTCCTCCCGGCCCTGAGAGCAATTGTTTTAAAGAACCCCGTACATCCTGCAAATAATTACATATAAATATCTGAAAATGTGCATCCTTTCCCATTTTGGTGCGGAGAGAGAAGAGTGTGTGCGTGTGTGTCATTAACATTTAAAAGCAGAGGTTAAAGCTGCTATATTTAAATCACAGCATTTAGCTACCATCTTTAACTTACTAAAGCGAGTAATAGAGACATGACAATTAGCGAACCAGCACTGGGGCCTAATAAGAGGGGATCTGAGAATTCTCCCAGCGGTAAGTTAGCATTTTTGCCTGTGTTCGCGGGGGTTTCCTCCACGGTCCCCCTTTCCACCATAGTCCACTCACATGCATCCCAAGGTCAACAGATAGTGATTAGCAACTCCAGCAAACTCAGGCGCATTTGGAGAAATGTACATTCATGTGTATTTACCTACTCAAATAATAAACTTTTAAATTAATAACGTCAATTATTTGATGTTCCAAAGCCCAGTTGGCTGAATGAGTCCCCCAACAGTGAGATACACTGAAGCATAACTGATTTCACTCAATTGTTTACAGAATATGATGCAACAGACAGACTGGGCAGCCCTGATGTTCTTTATAAACAGTGTGTCACACTTTTGTCCTGTGATAATGACAGGGAAATGAGACTATCTGAGGAAAGTGTCTGAATATTCAACCTCGTCCGGCATGCATCCGGGGCCAAACTGTTTGAATGGAGTTCTGTTTTTTCCTGTCCCTATCTGGCACTTTGCAGAGGTTCACTCCCCACTTCCTAAACGAGGCCAAACCACTCATCGGATACTCGCTACCCTAAAGATAGAAGCCATCTGCAGCCAGCAATGTCGGGAATGCTATAACATTCCAACAAGCACAGACAGACACACGGACAATGCCAAACCATAGCACACTGACCCTGAAACCTGCAACCTTTTCACTCAACCTGGCGGAGGTCAAGATTATGGACAAGGGTAGGGGCTGATCCAAGATCAGGAGCTGGCAGCACATGGTACAGCACTGAAAAGCACCCAAGAATGGCTGCCTGCCTACTTCAGTATGCAGAGGGGACAGTGAGATTTACTGTTTGGAGGTAAAGACTATATATTGCGGTACTATTCAGGGTTAAAAACTTAGAGAGATTAAGGTACACGGTAGAAACAGAGCAACAATGGCTTAGAAAAGCTTCACACCGTGAAGAACCATGACAGCATTTACACTACTGAGGACACCCAAGATTGTGTAATTCAAATTTGACCTGATAAATTTTTTGGTTGCTCACATTAGTGTCAGCAGAAAATAGCACATTTGAGATTTCCAAACATTCATTTAAATAATAAATAAATGACAGCGTGAGAGAGAAATGTTCGTACTTCGTTCGAGGAAGTCGTGGCTGGTATGGCCTCCACTGAGCCATGATCCAAGCATCACTGAGGCTGCTTGAGATCAACCAGAGAGACAGAGGCAAATGACACAGCCAGTTAAGGGAAGACCTGGGACATTATCTTCCTTACATTCGCAACAACCTACCGGCTGATTTTCTTATAAAACAGTACCGAGCACCAAAAAGGTTGAAGCAGTTTAAGGAAGTAATGGGGTGGTCACTTAAAGGACTTCATAGTATCTGTGAAGCAGCACTTCATAGTATCTGTTGGATACTCAGATATTCTTCAGCATGAGAACATCTTTGCTTTATCGAGTTTCAAACATGCACTCGAGTACGGTACGGTAGCTCAGTACGGTAAATAACACACAATCGAAGGTCAGTTTATGCCGCAGACCTGAAGGAATAAGGCCAACAAACACACCCATTGAACAGAACTTCCAGGAAGCCCAAATCCCTGTCCTTTGCCAGGTTTTTCACAAATGGTGTGCCTTTTTCCACCTTAACTATGTGCCACAGTCAAATACTAGGGTACTAATGCTTGTACAGAAACCTCAAAGTAGTTAAGATTTAAGTCAACTTTGCGCGGTATTGGGAGCAGGAACTGTACAAAAATGTGTGTTCATTTGATTTATTTACTGAATTGGTGTTATTGTACAAATGAGGATTAAAAAAACTGAAGTTCGCCTAATATTTTTGGTCAGTGCGGGGAGTATGTAAATTATAGACAGGTCTTTGCCAGATTGCCACATAATACTACAGGTGGTAGCACATTTTTGTATGATTGACATCAGTTGATGACATTCTGGTCAGACCCAGATTATGTTTGCATGACATCAGCGGATGGAATTACAGTCAATGTATCCATGAAGAATCTATATTCAACAGCCAGAATACATGCTATACGTGTTTAGACTGTATGCGTGTGTGTGTGTGTGTGCGTGTGTGGTAGAGAACATACCAGTGCATATGTCGTCAAACACAAGAAGCAGATGAGATTTTAAAATTTCATATTCAGGTGCTGGGCAGAAGGACGAGACTCCACCAATTAAAGTATTAATGAACCCCATACAAATCATCAAATGATCCTTTTCTAAACGTTCAAATAAGTACAGAAGTTTATGAAGCCAATTCCTCAGCGGATGTTGGCACTTCTCCATCTGGCACATTGAGTAAAGACCAATTCTAGAGCTGGAATCTTCCATGATGCTCATCAGTCCCAGAATTCCCAGGCTCTCCACCTGTTGTGTCTTCAGAGGGCAGTAGAATAAGAAAGGGGGTGGGGTCAGACTGTCCGGGAGATTCCTCAGCCCCTCCTATGCCCCAGGGATGCCCAATTGGGGATCTCACCATTTGTTCCCATTAAAGAAACCTGACCAACTGACACGCAAAGTTCTCCAGAGCTTTAAACTTCGCCTTTTTCTTTTTTGGGTGCAGTCGTTTATTGTTGTTAATAGTTTGTTCTGTTGCCTGCCTCTCAAAAGGGAACATAATCATGTTTCTGTCCTCTTTCAAAATTCTAGAGTGATAGATCATAAATTCAATAACTTATGTTTAAAAAAAAAAAAGAATAAATAATACAAATAAAGATGATCCCTACGAGAGAAGGGACAGTGACAGCAAAATAAATAAATAAATAAAATATCCAGAAGTAGGTGTTACCCCCTAACATGCTCGCTCTCTCACACACATTCTTACGTTCACACAGACACACACACACACACGCACTCCCTCTACATGCTCGCTCTGTTCTTCATTTGCTCTCTCCTATATTCTCGCACACATTTGCTCACAAACTCACCAGCTAATTTAGGCTTCCGTACGATAACAGGGTGTCATCATCACCTTGTGGTTTAGAGTACAAGGCCAGAGAATTGCTCAGGCCCGTAAGGGTTATATGCCAATATCCACTGAACAAACCACAGTGAAGCATGACCTACACTCTACTGCCCTACTTTCCCATCCCTTGTGTTTAATATCCATGTTGTCAACATGCACTCTGTCCTCTATGCACTGTCACGCAGATTTCTTCCCAGAAATGAAATTCAATAAATGTCAATGGTAATCCGAACCTGAGCCCACTATTCAACCTAACCTACACCAACAAAACCAATTAATGACAACCATAAGGGCACTTGGTTCCCAAGGATTTCATAGGGAACACAGCCAATTATTTTTAATGCCACAAGTACATTAGACAAAGTGGACACTTGCATTGGTTTGTAAGCAAAAGACAAGGTTTGATTGAATAAGTCAGCCAGTGAGGCAAAGTGAATTATATTTGAAATGAAGGTGAATTGAGTGAGTGAGTGAGTGAGTGAGTGAGTGAGTGAATGCGTAAATGAACAAGACAAAGTGTGAACACAGTGTGGGTAATTGAACGCACACCTCAAGCCAGAAAAAACTTGCTCCTTCATCTTCATGCCTTTCACGTGCATGTACCCGAAACAGAAATGAACAAGACAAGCCGTCTGAAGCACAAACAGCAAAACTAACACTTAAATCAGTCTGTTATGCTTAAGTGAGGCACTTTGCTCAATAACCATGCAGAGGAATACCATGAACCCCAAAAGATTTATTCAGCATAAATGCATGGCCAAGGTTTCCCAAGGGAACTCAGAGACACAACTTTCATTTTACTTGCATATAGAAACATTATTGTCCTAGTAATACTCTAACGTTGAAGAAAATCTGTTTTGCAAGATATGAAGGAAAGAATTTCCAGCAGCAGAGACAGAAATTCAGCAACCATGGAGCACCTCTACAGAAAACTGGAGCCGTGTCATTGGTCCTTCTGGCTGGTTTAACACCGTCAGCCAATCGGGAAGTACAAAGTCAAGGACTAAAATGAACGGATGCCTTAAATAATCAAAGCCCTCAATGGCCTTTCTAAAGCAGCCTGACTCCCTGCGGGAGACAGTATTGGCTTTCAGCGTTTGTACAGTTGGCTTCAGAAGAGACAACGTGAATGACAACTCCCTCCGGACAGAGCCTTCAATCACTCTCACAGCGCCTGAGCCCAAATAAAAAACTATCAGCACACATGCAGCAGCTGCACGAAGCAACAGAGGATAATAATTCATCCACTTACTGACTGTCCAGCCCAGTGTCTGGTTGCAGTTGCTACGGACGTACCAGCACGCCATCTGCCTCAACATTACAAAACTTAGAGGTATAAAAGTACAGTGAATATATCCAGTGAGGTCGTGTTACATGATCCGAGGCATGAAGAGGAGGATAATTTCCCATGCTTTGGGGCCTCAGGTCATAGCAGTTACTAAATGTAGGTTATCTGAGCATTGCACATCATGTTTGACTTATAAAACCAAATAACAACTTCGAATTAGGAAGTCAGTTCAGTTGCATTGCCAGTTGGTGCTGATCTGTTGGTAGGTGGGGTAGTGTTTGACCAATTTTGTAGATCCCATCTCTCTGTTAAGACAGAAACTGAGAGGCTGGTCTGATTGGCTGACCTGCAAGCTCAACAGTAGCCAATAAGGATGCTGCATTCCGCTGCATTATTAAGCTGAAGGAAGCAAACAGCCACACATTTCAACATACATAAAACTACACAGAACTACAGCTCAACAACCACATGAAACTACAGCCTTACTACCACACAAAACTACAGCCCTATTATCATCCAATGCAACAGCCGTATTACCACACAATACTACAGCCCTACTACCACGCAAAAAAAAAAAAAAAAACTTCAGCCAAATTATCACAATACCACAGGCCTACTAACACCCAATACTACAGCCCTGCAACAACACACTGCTGCAGCCCTACTACCACGCAAAACTTCAGCCCAATTACCACCCAATACTACAGCCCTACTACCACCCAATACTACAGCCCCATTACCATCAAATACTACAGCCCCATTACTACCCAATACTACAGCCCTACTACCACGCAAAACTACAGCCCAATTACCGCAATACTGCAGCCTTACTGCCATCCAATACTACAGCCCTACTACAACACAACAGCCCTACTACCAAGCAGTACTACATCCCTACAACCACTCAATTTCAATCTTACCACCCATGCACAATCTCAGTCCTACACTCAAACAATGCCACAACACCACTACTGTGCTTCAGCCCTACTACCAAACAATACTTGTCCTACTGCCACACATTACAACAGCCCTCCACCTGCACAATTCTTAAGGCCTACAACCACAAGTTTCAATCCTACCACCCACAAATCTTTAGTCCTTCACAAACACAAGTCCAAAGATTGAAAACCGCACAATTCAACACCCACAATACCACACAATTCCAGTTCTACAACTGCAAAATTTCCAAAGTCTCAACAATTCATACGTTCCGTTGCACTAACATCACACAATGCCACCCTGCCACAGTCCCATGTAACCCCACACCGGTTTTGTAAAGAGTTAATAGGAACCCCATGCCCCCCTGATTTCAGCTGACCGACCCATGCTCATCATTTAGGTCGTTAAACACAAATAGAAATATCAAATATGGTATGAAAGCACCTTCAACAATGAGTATCCTCAAATAAAAAGGGCTACCTACGTTTTACCAAATCAATGGCAGAGACAGGCTGCCCATAAAGCATGCCACTCGGCACATTGCCACTGGATGCCTTTCTTCCAACTATTTATATAGCCAATGCATTCATCCAAATCCCAGCATAGGTCTCCTGTGAGCCATCACACCTCAGGTATTCACACCTGCCCATCCCTTGTGTAGCTCTCCCTGGACAGTGACACGTGGATGCCAATGACTTTCAAGCTTGGCACGTCGATCGATGGACAAACCTCACATTCGTTGCGAAAATGAAAATCTATTACACTACGATAAAGTCCACACAAATTGGCACAAACGTGGTGAGTAAACACAAACTTCTGAAAGGTTCGTCTCTACATCAATTCATGCCAACAACATTAGAAAATTTGAATAAAAATAAGAATAAAAAACAAGGGAAAATGGGAATATTGCATTATACAGCCTCCAACCTTGGCACCTGCATGACTGTAATCCATCTTACAGGCTGTCTGCATGACTGCAGGGCCAGAGTGGAGAGCGGGGAGATCCACCCCCTCTAACGCAATTTGACTTCATGAATCACAAAAACACACATTACAAACATTCACACATTCAGCACATGCACACAGAGACACAAACAAGCAGAGGCACGTATGACCTTATCCACTCTGAGTGATTAAACAATGAAGAGCATCTCTAGACCTGAGACTGGCACTGCTAGTCTCACAAGCAGATGAACGAACGCATTTCTACCCCAAAGGGTAAGATATCCTGACTGGACATCAACCACTTTGGTGCTTTTTCGCCTCCTGTAGCGATAAAACTTGTCAGGAGAGGCTGGCTTGAGTTCCAAAACCCAATAAAATGCACACAATAGAATGTTCAATGAAATCTGTTGGTTTTCAATACATTTTGGACACAAAACAGTCAATACAACAGATCTGCTTGCTGTCAGTCAGTCAGGAGTTCATTGTTAAAGTTTGGACACAGCACCACTGACACTGCAGAAAACTTGTGAATTTACATTCGCTGAATTTTGGAATCAACATGGTATCAAGGTATTGGTTCTTGTTTCATACCAAAGAGTGACACCATCGTCTCTTTCTCAGTACTGTGGGGACGAATTCAAGATGACACAGACACAATGGGAAAGAGCTCCAAGCAGGGTAATTCTAGAGTCTTTAAATGTACCTTTTTATTTAAACAGGAGAGATCCTTAGAGAACACTGCACTGTTTCATCAAGGATTCTCAGGGCAAAACATGAGGGAAACAGTCATAAATGTGGTGCACAAAAGAGAAAGTCAGGAGTAAAGGCCCGGGAGCAGTTTTGGGTTTAAAGGCCTTGCTAAGGAGCCTGATGGCAGAGTTCATAAAAAATTCATCTGTCCAAACTCAGAATCTCAACCTCCTCCAAGGGTGAAGACAAGCAACTCTACAGTTGCCAGCCAAGCAATCAACAATGAGACAACCCAATTGCCCCCAGGGACGAGAACGCCCATATCTACACAAAAACAACGAGGGTGTTACTATGGAAAGGGGAAGGGGTGCATATACAGGGTTGGGTGGGGGGTGGAACAAATAGGTCACAGACGTCCGTTTCACATTGCAATCGAATATAGAGGTGCAAAAAATCAAATAAACAGCCAGTGGTTTTCGCGAGGGGCAGGTTTTTGGACAAAAGATGAAAGTCCAGCTGTCTGGCATTTCACAACACCAGTGCTGCTCACCATTTTTATTATTACATAACATTCCCAGCACCCCAATACATGCCACATACTGTATACTGATCTCAGTGGGCAAGGTTTATCTCCAGGATACCAAATACACCACGAACAGGGACCATTACTGTTATTTAACTAATGTTTTTATTCAAAGAGACTAACAATTAAGAAGGCTAAGCAACCCCTCTCTATAATTCGACAATGGGAAAGGGCTATGATGAGCCAGCCTGGTTCAGCTCTACAGTGGGAAAGGGCCATGATGAGCTAGCCTGGTTCAGCTCCACAGTGGGAAAGGGATATAATGAGCCAGCCTAGTTCAGCCTTACAGTGGGAAAGGGTTATAATGAACCAGTATGGTTCAGCTCTACAGTGCAAAAAGGGATATAATGAGCCAGCCTGGTTCAGCTCCACAGTGGGAAAGGGTTATAATGAGCCAGCCTGGTTCAACTCTACAGTGGAAAAGGGCTACAATGGACCAGCCTGGTTCAGCTCCACAGCGGCAAAGGATTACAATAAGCCAGTCTGGTTCAGCTCTACAGTGGAAAAGGGCTATAATGAGCCAGTCTGGTTCAGCTCTACAGTGGAAAAGGGCTATAATGGACCAGCCTGGTTCAGCTCCACAGCGGGAAAGGATTACAATGAGCCAGTCTGGTTCAGCTCTACGGTGGAAAAGGGTTATAATGAGCCAGCCTGGATCAGCTCTGCAGTTAGAGAGGGTTATGATGAGTCAGCCTGGTTCAGTTCTACAGTGGGAAAGGGTTATAATGAGTCAGCCTGGTTTACCTCTACAGTGGGAAAGGGTTACAATGAGCCAGCCTGATCCAGCTTTACAGTGGCAAATGGCTATAATGAGCCAGCCTGGTGCACCTCTATAGTGGGAAAGGGCTATAGAAAGGTATAAACAAATTCTTAATCATTCCTGGTGAAAGATTTCTTCCTGTTAAAAATAATTTTCCAGCAAAAATCTAGTTATACAAGTATGCAAATATGCTCCTAACAGTTTCTGATACAAAGGAAAAATAACACACGCCTCAAAGAAATAACAAAGCCAAGAAGTGCTTCCCTGGTGCACACATTATGTCAAAGTCAGTCCTGCCTGCGGCCTTTTCCACATAGAAGCCACTTTTAATGTTTACAGTGATTCTGAGTTCCAGGTACATATTCAAATGTATTGTCTGAATCATGGCGTTCTTTCACCTAAGGGGCTCTGTGAAGTTGGAGAACTTGTTGAGTAATACTTAGTGGTGTTAACTTCTCAGAAAACGCAAAAGCAACATTATAATGACAATGCTGGTGGTATGACAGCATTCGCCCAAACAAGAGCCACTTGAACCACTCATTTTCTAAGCTTTTTATCTGTCCAGGACTTCTGTCAAAAACAGGCGATCTCAGTATAACATCTTAAGTTCGACATTTTTAATTAGACAGCCAGCGGTGGAGTTTAAAGTTTACACGTTTGAATTCAGAATATAAACCAGACTGAGGCGTCAATTTAATTATACTCCACGCCCCTCTGGACAGTATCCCATGACCCTGAATTTTAACCCACTGCGATTTATTGTTATAACCAGTAATAATTACATAGTGGGCCATATTGTGTACAGTTCCCCTGGAAACTAGCAACCTATTCAACCTCGTGTATATCAGTAGGCTAAATAGCAGTCTGCATCACTCAAGCATTACATTACCTGTATTAATTATGCAAATTAGGTAGGCGGACACAGCACAAGCGCGAGTCCGTGTTTTCTTAGACGTCACAACTAAGTTGTCGTATTTTTTTCAAAACTCACCTCCCCAACTCCTCCCCTATTTCATAGAAATCCTCCAATTCTTGTTGTTTGAACACGTCCATCGCCGTAGTCTTCATGGATGAAAATTAATCCCCCCTCTAGCCGCGGCAGTCAAATGCTGGTAGTCGCTCGCTGCTCTGACTTCCCGTCAGACACGCAAGGCCAGTCCTGTGACGGTAAAGCGATAAAAATACAGTGATGCTCGGTGAAGGGAGTAAACGCCGTCCCCGCATGTTACTGCATGCCACATTCCTCGCCATGGCAGTCAATGACTGCTGCAGCACAGAATACGACCGAGCTCTCGTACAAGTTACGATCTCGCAAGGGTACAAGGTTTCAGCGGTCTAGTTGGAGATAAACAACGAGCTGCCCTATATTGGTAGCTAATACAGCGCAAAGACAAAATGTAATTGACATTTCGTTTTAGTCAGTAAGTAGGCCTACAGTCAATGTACATACAAATTTAAAAAATTGTAAACCGTGAAGTTTGAGGTCAGTTTTGTCACCGAGTAGGCTACCATTCCAATCTTTAGTTCTGTCTTAGTTGCTCCCATGCCTGCCAGTAGTTGTTGAAAATTGTTCAATGACTTTCTATGTCATTGTTTATGTGCCACTTGTCACTCTATATTGGTCAGTGGAACTGAAGTAACCTTTTCACCCTGGTCAAATAGACACAAGACTTTAATGGTTTCGAAAAATAGCAAATAAAATTATTTAAAGTCTAGTCTACCTCGTTAAGTTCTCCACTGGTATCTGATTTTCGGTAACCTGAGTACAACGGTATCCGCGCTATCAGTATCAGTCAGTGTTTAAATAGAGCAATAACGTGAAATCGCATGAAATAGCACATCGCAAATGAAACCACACTTATGAATCTGCGCGCGTTAGGTGGAATTTTGAAAATATTCTGGTTAATAATTACTCACCGCATAAAATGTGTCCCACAACTTTTCAGACCGGCGCATTGCACTCTATTCGTCAACTGTGTCAATCCCATCTCGATAGGCAGGGTTTTATCGCCCGGAGCTGGTACGCGCTTTATGGCGCTCTTGCGCGCACTCGTGTGCGAACAGTCTCAAGCGACGATGTAGGAGGGCGCAGTGGAGTCAAACATATCAAACTGTTCTATATTACTTTATATTCAAGGTCCAACAGTTAGGGTTTCAAATGACACTTGTACCTACTACTAATTATAATTCTCGGTAAATATTATATAATTGGACACGTCTTTGGTGGTCAGTAGATGAGGGTGACGGTTCCAAAATTACTTCTATCACCACACTTCCGAAGCCCTGAGTTTACAAGTTTTCAATGTTGGCATAAAATTCATATGAGAATAAAGTAAACTGGAAATGCGATGGAAATCACCACGCAACGGTATATTTTGGGTATGCATGATACTTTGTAGGTTTTGAACTGCTATGGCATAGTAGTCACCGAAAGCTGCCCGAGGGCCGGCTGTTCTCATTTTAAAGGAGAGGAGTACAATGGTCCTGCCCATTTACCTGCGCCAAGCCACTTTCCCGACAGTAATGCTCCGTATTGATTCAGGGCAAAATAGACCTCCCGACAAATACCCCACATTGCAATCATAATAAGCAAATTCAGGCTCTGCGACAGTAGATAGTATGAATTAATTTCTGCCACAAACTGGCAGCTTGCCGGACAAGTTATAACTGAGCAACTATTAAGGAATTGCAAAAACAGGAGAGTGATTAACTAAAATATCAATGCAACCAAATTCTGTATGTTCCTCAACTCCAAATAATTTATACTAGTGTACTGTACTGGGTATATCCATGCTTTCATAGATTGCCTTTATAATACTGAAATATTAGTGCCAGTTACAGGAGAAAGCGCACACGCACACTTTTGCCCCATGTTTGGCATTTGGTTTGGTGGGGAAATTATGAGGGCAAGAGGCAAAAATGCCCACATTTTTGCATTGGTTCCAGGAAATGTCTGAAGTCTAATAATAATTTACGTTTTTTTTGCAATTGTCCCCATTTGAAGATTTTAAATTTCCAACCATTACACTTGGGCTCACGAAATAGTCTTCACCAATGTGCGTGCAGAATTGGGAACATTTTTATCACGTCCACATCACAAAATTATGACTGCAAAATCAGGGGAATGGAAGCCTGGGAGATACAAGAACATATCCTCTATTAAATAAATGCAGTTCAGCGACAACTGTCACTGAGGGAATCATGGGCTGGAACAAATTGGCCATACCATCCAGGAACAGAGAGCTTCAGACTGAATGGAATGGGTCTAGCTCACCAGTCTGGCGTAACTCACTTTGTAAATGGGGGACTCTCTCCAGTCACTTGCAATTCACGCCCTTCCCTCAATGCCCTGCGCCCACCCGGGAAACTGATCAAGGTCGGCCATCACTGGGAAGATTCCAATCAGTTAAAGCTGTGACAGGGGTTTTCAGGAAAGAGAACTCAGGAGGTTTCGAAAGGTGTCTTTAGCAAGGAAACTTGGATGCATATTTTGCAGAAGTATGTTTTCAGAAAGTGGGACATACAAATGAGTGACTTGGTGATACACCTTGCCCCATTTGCAATGGGGTCAAATGGCTTATTTAGATTTAGAGGTCTACAGCATTTGTAGGCGAAAGCAAAGACTTTTATACTGCCACTGCAGTCTGCAGCAGGGATTCAGATTTCAGTCCCTAAGTGCAATGATGTCTGCTGGTCTCCTACATAAGTGATTCTTGTAAATCACTGATGGACTATAGAGTTCATATTCCTATTTCTCTAAGGCATTGACAGCTGATTGAAAGGATGACACAAAAGCGTGTATTTACCGTGGCTCTCCAGCACTTGAGTTCGACATCCTTAGTGAGAACTTTGCTTTTTTCCCCTCCAAATTAAGTGGCGCCACCTTGTGGAACATACAAAAGCCCTTTTTTCAATCCAGACCCCTAATTCTGTTCAGAATTAATGTATTAAAAAGGAACTGATCAACCGTTTTATTTTTTCGGAGATGATAAACCAGCCGCACCGTATATCCAGAAAGAAGACTGCAAAGAGCCAATTTCATCTGACTCTGTAATGCTGAGCAACATAATTTAAATGCTGCTTTTCGGATTTGAGACACTTTCGATACCGGCCACGCAATGTTCCATGCTTGCATTACAGTTCAGTAAATTGCTGACCATCGAGCTGGATTCATTTCACCCAATTTCAATAAATGACAGGAATAATACACCTGGCATGACCCATTTAGAACAGAATATGAAGGAGAAATTTAGCAACCAAAACACATTGAACCGATACTGGTACAAAATACTACTGTGTGAATGAAACAAAAAAATAAAATTTTCAATAACAGATTGACACTCTTTTCAGTACATTCTTTTGGGCTAATCACTAGGTTTCACAGAATATTTTTGTCAAGTGTGGAAAATTAAGTTAAGTACAAAGCCAGTCCTGTTAATAAGACACAAACACCCCCAACAGGAAGACTACTGTGAGATAGTTCTTGAGGTTCTGGAAATTCCAACAAGCAGGATAATAACAAGCACACATGGAGAAAAACCGAGACTCCATCTGCAAGACAAAGGAGGGATGAGAAACTTCCTGGGGAGAGGAAGGGATTTTTTTTAGTGCACAGCAGCATACTGTATCAACAGAACCTGATCTGGCAGTTCTGTTTTGACCTCAAAGTCCCAGTTGATTTAAGTTGCTGGTGGCATATTTGCTTACATTTATGAAGATCACTGCCCAGGCACATATAATGCACTTGCCACAGACATTGTCTGTTTAAAAAAACAAGTCCTTCGCATAGGTAAGTGCATCAGAAGCAAGATCCAACCTGGAATTTTGGTCAATGGTCTAATGACTAAATTTTTACAGATGTGAATTTCACCGCACTCCAGAAATGTCAAATGGAATGACTGCATCTTTCGCGCAAACTCTGAACCATGGTGTAAGTATTTGTAAAGACAATTGAAGTACAAAGGCAAACGCACACAGGCATCAACAAAATGTATTAGCAAAGTAACGATTCAAAGGCTTTGGTAAGAGCATTTATAGGAAGTAATAAACAGATTCTTGATGGTCCATATCGGACAAAAAAAAGTCTGAATGTAACCTAGTGGATTACATGCGTGTCTGTCCAAAATTGAATTTAGCCCTCCTGTCCCAGTGAAATTCCATTTATGTAATCAACTTTGAAAAACTCTTGCAGGGAATAAGGCGAATCATTACCAAGATGAGGTTGAAAAATGAATGAACATACAACTTTCAAAATTAGCAGATTGTTTCCTCTTCACTACATCAGAATTGCAAGATTCAAAGACAAAGAGAAGCAATAAAGTCCTGATTTCTATAACTGACAACTCAGCAAGAGGTTTACACCAGTCTGGAATGTTGAGGTAACAGTCCTCGTAAATGACCAAATAATACACAGGCCACCATTCTTAGTACATAATAAAGTCTTTGGCAGGTTTTATGAAAAGCATAAGATTAAAAAGGATAAAGAAATATTCATTAAGAATACGAGGAGTTTGTACATTTCAAAAATATATTTTGAAGTAAACAAAATATGATTTAAGCTACAAAACAGGATGGAATAAAAAAAAAAAATCTTATCCTGCTTTCAGGACTGAGCCCTTTCAATGGCCGGTCAGTCCCGTTCCAAGTCTCAAGCGAGTATTGCATCGATAAAGTCACATTCAGACGCCTGAAACGTCCAATTATTACACGATCCCCAGCAGAAATGCAAATACATTATCATGCTAAACCATCCCACTTAATTTTTGCCAGTTTTAAGTTTGGGCTTTTTGTGTGCAGATTATACCTTAACAATGCATAAACACTCCCCCCTGAGGACAGCAGGAGTACAACAGTAAGTGTGAGCACCGTAACCTGCACGAGTCTCTGAACAGTTGCATGTCTTCAGGGTACAGTGTAGAAATAACCACAATAACGTAAAAAATAAGAAATAAACATACTCAACATGATTTTAACCTCATAAAATTTAGTATTTTGATAAAAATTTACATGGTTGGCATGGAAACGGCACTTTAATGACAAAGTATGAAAATATTTTTGTGGCACTGATATTTCAATAACTCATGGTCAGATTTTACTCAAATTAGTCTCATATGAAAAGTTTAAGATAGTTCTATGAAATGACAGGATTTTTTTGTTTGGAACATTCATGAATATTTAATGAGCTCTGTTATGTAACCATAACTAAATTGCTATCATCAACTTGCTTCATTTTCAAAATGAAGCCCCTAGGGATGCACCTATGTAGAAAATCCTATGTCACTTCATAGATCTCCAACAGATACAATTTCAGCCCATTTATATTCATCTGATTGACTTGAAATTTGATTTTATGAATGCCACAATGTGAAAATCAGTCAAAATTGTAATTTTCGGTAATTTGCATTTAAAGTCACAAGTAACAATTGAGGCAGAGGAAAAACATAGATTCTTGGCGTTTACTGGCATCTCACTGCATTCCTTTATTTATTTTATGTGAAAATCAAAAATATTGAAATTCTCAAAAAAAATGTAAATTTTTACCCTGAATACCCCTTAAGCACGCAGACTCCCCGCAATGGTGAGACGTAAATATTTAACAGCCGCCTACTTGCAATGCGTATTACCTACTAAACATACTGCCAAACAGCAGGCAAAGAGTTTTTACTAACAGCAAGTTGAGTACACGGAGGAGAATTTTGTAAATGTGATGGAATTTTCTTTAAATCTTGTTCTTTTAAAAGTCTGATTTACATGCATATGTTCACAAGTTTGGAATCCGCGATAAATGCTAGTTTTTGAGTGAAATTGGCATTTTTGCACCAACACAATAATAAATTGACCAAAAAGAGAAGACGTCTCTCAGGACCAATCGTTTGAAATAACTTTTTATAGCAATCTTCATGCATGATTGCAAACCGCTACTCTCAGCATCCATCACTCTAGAGCAGGGATCCTCAAATCTGGACATCCAAATCCAGACCTGGTTTTCTTTCCTCCCAAGTAATTAACTGAATAAATAACCCAGCTGATTGGCTAGGCTTCACACTGGACTCCCAGGCAAAGGGAGGGCGGAAAACCAGCTGTTCTCGGACCTCGAGGACCGTGATGAGGATCGGGGCTCCAGTGCATTAAGTGCCACCGTATCCAGTAGTAAATGTGCAAATGAGTTAATTTAGTGTTTTGGGGGTTACCTCTAATGTAAAAGTTAAAATATTGTTTTCACGCTGGCTCAAACAAAGCAGATCCATCTTTGGATCCAATCACAGTTGAAACAGCGGAACACGTGAGTGCTTTTTATTACAAATTGCAGACCTCTTCAGATGCACCCAACCCAATGTTGGAAATTTGGTGGAGGGTACAGTATTTTTAGCAAACAGTAGCTAAGGACTCCTTAGTTTCCAGCACAGATAGATACTGGCATTTTAAGTACTCCTCCATAACAACTTTCTCATCCAGTATACTCAATTTATCAGAACAACAATAGGCAAGTAATCCATTATAGACACAGCCAAAGTCACAAAGCCAAGACACAAATCTGTAAATCTAAATACAGGCCACAAGTGTGCACACAAAGATGAGTGCATACAACTCTGACTCACTGGACATTGCCGAATATAAAAGGTGTGATAAAGTTCTAAGACTTAATTTCTCAGTACATCCATCTGAATTATATTCTTTGCTCTTCAAAGTAATCTCCCCGAGCCGATACTCATTAGTTTCAACGTGCCACCACTGACGGAAGTCTACAACACTGATAAGCCCATGTTCCGGTGAAAAATAGAAGATAAAGCAACCTGTTGGATCTTTTTGGCCACACCATATATACAGATTATAAAGGCATCTGAACAGTTGAATGAGCTTCTACAAGAGCACTGATTTCCACATACCTCCTAACAACTAATTTTACTCAAACGACTGTCAGAAATACAGTACAGATGAAGGAAAATGGAAAAAAACAAACAAACAAACAAACAAACCAAAAAAAAAAAATCAGCATTTGAAAGACCCGTAACTTCCGGGTAGTTTTCCGCGAGCCTCAATCACAGTCTCTTAAGGTCACTTATTTTGCATCTGGTCTTAATTTGTCCAGGTCTCTTCTCTCTCTACAACTCCCCCCATATTCTGATCACCTGGTGCTAGCAAAAGGAGTGCAGCAGCGTTGAGCGATTGTGAGCCAGCCATCAACCACACGACCCATGCGACAGTCTGCAGATTTGTGAAAATTAAAGTGCCCCAAGTGCGAAGTCGAGACCTGAAGAAGTACCTCGTAAATTCTGCCAGGAAAAGAGAGGACGTGGAGCAAGAGACCAACACATTACATACAAAAACTCCTGACCCACACTGGAGCCCATTTTTAACATCTACAACCTGAATTTTAATTAACCCATTCACATTCATGATGCATCCAGCACACACTTGCGTAGGTGTTATTAGCACAGGCTAGCCCCTGTGGCTAGAAGTTTCACAGTTTGATTTTATGTTCCATAGGCACTGCACAACAGTGCAGTCCACAATCCACGCCACACCCGCTCTTCCTGCCATCTTTATTTAAACCCAGCTTCATAGATACTGCTGCACCAAAGTACGCAATTCATTCATATCTGGAGAGCCCAGAGGTTGAAGTGCTTGACTGGGTTGGACTCAGAGGGACATTGGTTCATACCCCAGAGTGGCCATAATATAAGTATTTCTCACCTTAGTAAGACCCTCTACCTATGCTACGTCTAATCAGCTGTAAGTCCCTTTGAATACATGTCCGCTAAATAATTTAATATACCTGCCTGAAAGGATCTTGCAGAAAAACAGTTCTCACTTATAATGACCATGTAAACACTGATTATGATCTTCTGAAGAGCCTTCACAAGCAATCATTATTTACATTAAGCGGCACAGTTACGTTTTGTCGGATTATCTTCTCAAAGGCATTCTGGAAAGAAAACCTGTAAACACGGACAGTTCGCCGATTTTGACGATTAACAGAGGGCTTGTACATGACCGCAAGGAGGCCTCGTTCCAACTCAAATAAAGCCTCACAGGAGTACGCCCAGCGAATCAGGAAACTGGTGCACAGCAGTCAAATCATGACAGTAAAGGAAGAAATGCTCGCACAATCGATCCAGACTTTTGATTGGCCAGTCACATGTCACGTGAGCAGTGTTTCCCCTAAACAGTTTCAGCACTGCTTACTAATATTTGGCACTGTCGCAAGATTTATTATTGCTTGCTATTCTTTTAAAGCAATGCAGAGATGAGTCTTTTTACTTCGGAAAGCTGTTGAAAAGAACTAAAGTCATTGCCTATTATGTCAGGTAAAAAAATTTTCTCAACATTGGGCGATAATTGAGACATTCTTATTCGTATGCACATGCAAAATTGAGTAATACCGACGAGAACCAATTAGAAACCTTGCAGCGATTAGAAAAGGCAAATCCGCAGGGCAAAGAGAAATCCTCTAGTAAACACCGGAGAATTCGTCAGCTAGTTGCTAATTATCCTCCTCATCATCGCTGAGAAGAACTCTTTCCTGCTGGGTGGTCTCCCGCTCCATCAGGAAGGTCTGACGAAGAGCGTCCAGCTCGCTCAGCTCAAAACGGACCCGCTCCAGGTGGAAGGCTCTGCGATTCCGTATCAGCCTAAGAGGAAACGGGTTCATGCCCTGATATGCCATTCCCATCAGCTTCCTGCAGGGGGAGACAAAGTGCGGATTCAAGCTCCTCTTGTATGTTGACATTGAACTCCCAATTGAGCAGAAAATTGATCATCCTTCATTTTTTGTTGCTTTCATTCCAGCATGAAGAACAATAACAAGTTCAAGCCGTGATATTGGCCATTTAATCTTGAGTGCTCAGATTATTTCATAACTTTTATCACGAATTCTCCACTAAATGTATATCAGAGCCTCATACACGATATCCATGCTGCAGTAACACACACTGTAGCAGTGAGGCAAGGCAGTTCAGACTCATTTTTACCTGGAATCGAGGATATTGTGAGTGAAGCAGCGGAGGTGTTTGAAAATGGCAGTCGAGTCCTGCAGCTTGAGAAACTCCTCTTCGCTGTACTTGAAAAGGGCGAGTGCAAAGCGGAAAATAATCTGGCGAAGGAAAAAAAATTTCCAGTACAGCCACCACAATACCATCACTGCATTATCTTAGCAACTACACACTTCTACAACACGTAAAAGATGGCTTTTTAAATATAACTGAACAGCAAGCAGCGATAACACAGATGGTACATTCGATACTGTAAATAAGTAATATACTCTGTCACCAAGAGGACTCATCCATCGTGAAGTCTTATCCATCCAACCCAGGATCAAAATGTGCGGCTCATTCGCAAAAATAATGACGCCCAATTTTACAGAGAATTTCTTCCATTAATTCAGCTGACATTATTATTCAGACTAAATTACAGAGCCAGCAGCTCATGACGCATAAAGCTAATATCATAAGAGCACAAGTGCCACGCAGGTGCCATTTTATTACGAATTAAGCAGATTCATTTAATGAAACAAACATGAAGGACAACACACACTACCAAATATGAGTTTACACGCAAGACTGAATTATCAAGGAGCAGAGCATGTAAAAACATAACACAGGCAGTTAGACAAACTCAAACTTGCCCCAGTGTAAGTGAAATTGCAAATTCAATCTCATGCAAACAGATTATTCACCTGAGCCAGGTTTGGTGCTCTCCAGGTCTGCCATTACTAATTTGCTGAGGTGGAAAACATCCATAAAAAAAACTGAATATTCTGCTCCAGTGACCAAGATTTCTAATGAACAATCAGACAAATATCTGCAGCGAGGAGGCAGATACATTTTATGAAATTCTCTAGCAGAGTTCAGTGGTGGAGGAAACATAGCTGCACTTCCTTTTTCTGACCCCAGCACTTTGCACCGTGTTCATTTCAATATGGGGCAGTACAACCATGGGGGTATCCACGGAAAAATGTTTAAATATAGAATCATAATTTGGGTTTAGACAAATGCGGTCTGGGGTGAAACACTAAGCTTAAACTCTGGCATATGGTGCCATTAGGGTAGCCTTATGAATGCACAAATATGAATGCATACACATAAAAAAAGATCATTGCATCAGTGTTCTATTTTTAATTTGACTGCAAGGAGTGCTTCTGTATTTTGCTTTGCAGCCCTAAGTCAGATCTTTAAGCAATAGACCTCTATAGCCCTAACTAGGGAATTATATTGAATAGTCACAGTAAGTGTCACAGTAAGAATGGGAGATACAAGAGATAGCATAATATAATCATTATTTTGTCAAATTCAATAGCCCAGAGTCACTGGCCATGTGCTATATTAGATGATGTGCAGGGCAGTGATTACATCGGTGTTAATGTAATATTTAGGGCAGGGGCAATCTAACTGTATATGATTAAACCATAGGAACAGTATATACATTTTTATTGACCTAGGCTCTTTCAGAACAGCTTCTTAGCTACACTAAAGCCTGGTGTCACAGAATTATCGCAATCGACCTGGACGTTGCTCATTTCAGAAGCGCCTTGCACAAGAGTTAGCGGTCAACAATTACGACGCCACTGCCAATGTAGACTTTGGAGGTTTTGATGAACATTCCACATTTAATGTGTACCTTGGGTCCCTCGTACAGAAAAGCATCCCAGATCTTGAAGAGAATTTCGCCGACGACACTGTCAACAAAAACCACCAGGAACCAGTTGAATGTGATGAGGCTGAAGTCCACGTTGTGCGCCTCGAAGTGTGCGTGGAGACGGGGCAATTTCTCACTCATCAGGTCCTTAAGAACACGCTGATCCACCTTAGGAGACACAGCAGAGAAAGTCGAGTTAGGTCTGTCGAGATTTTTGCAATAATAATGAACAATCCAGAACCATTTAATAGAGTAACATGCACGGCTAACAGTGGCACTCCATTTGTAATCAAAGACATGTCATCCTTATCCCCGTGTGTTTCTACATTTCAAATCTGTTCATCAGTAACAAAGCGACCTCAAACCATCGGTAGAATAGGGGTCTCAGACTCATATGCTGGAGGGTCGGTGCTTCTGTTGGTCTTGGGTTATTCCTGCACCTGAGTGCTTAATTATCTCCGACTAAGAGGCTATTGCTTTTGGTCCAGTTGGTTTGTTTGTCCGCTTGCCAGCAGGACTACAAAAAACTACAAGCCCGATTTTCATGAAACTTGGCAGAGGGTGTACCATGAGCCCGTGAAGAAATCATTAAATTTTGGAGCAGAATTCTAAGGCAGGTACACATGCACTTTTCGCTTAAACATTTCGAGTTTGGGTGTTTGGGTCTAGGCAGAATAAACGCCATACATCTTTAAATCCAGTAGATGGCTATTAAGTTCTATAATAACATTGCCAATTTAGAGGAGTGGACAACTGGCCTTCCGAGAGTTCTGTGCTCTCTGAGTGTCTTTATAGTTTTCTTCTGGTTTAAGTGACTGGTTAAGTTCGCACACCTATCCCAAAACCTGTAGACACCTAAGGACTGGAGTTTCAGACCTGTGCTAGACTGAATAGCCAAATTTAAATCAAAGAAATGTCCCACCAGTACTTCCAAATTTTAAACAATGAACAATTTGACACAAACCATTGATTGCTATGCTTTCACTTGCCATAGCTTCATTACTCCCTAAAAGTGATCTCTGGCTCTCACAATTACCTTATATGACCTTGACCTTTGACCCAATGACCTTCAAAACTCCGCAACCCTCTGTTGGGAGTTACCACCTGATTTTGCGAAAATCCATCCACTCTTTCATTGGCCATAGCGCAGACAATATATTTGTGACTGACTGTGACGGACGCACGCATTGATGGACATGGATGGATCGGAAAACAGTACTCCTCCCACCCACTGTGAGTGGCAGACGCATAATTATGAGAAGATGAGCTAGCCCATGAGAAAGCATTCATTGGGGTGTCCTGTTTATTTGGAAGTGTTTTCTGCCCCAAACTGCACTCGCCCTCACCTGTGATCCCAACAGGGTTTTGGTGTAGTAGTCCCGTGGCATGAAAACTTCTACGATGGTAACCAGGCACCAAAAGGCAAGCTCCTCCTCCAGATAGAGCAGAGCAATGGCCGCCAACCTGAGAGAGATTGGCAGATAACAGACACCAATGAGCTACAATATGTACTGCACCCGTTACATTCTTGACAGTAGATTTACTCCACCTATTGGGTCACTGACTGTAGTTTTTGTGGATGTGCTGTACCAATTGTGCCAGACAGTTGTTTTAGTGAATGTGCAGTACACCTATTGGGCCCATGGCAATAGTTTCAGAAGGTGTAATGTACAAACCGGGTCAATGGCAGTAGTTCTGGTAAAGGCGCTGCATTTTGAGTCAAACAGCGGTTACAGAAGATATACATGACCTAATGAGTCTTACTACAGTTTTGGTACATTTTTCCAAATGCAGTACATCTGTTGAGAACTTGGCAGTAACTGAATTAAATTCACTGGATATATCAAGTTCCTGACACTGGCTTTGGGGGATATGGTGTACCTGTTAAGACTTTGACAATAAGTAGATGCACCGTACATACTCGGAATGTAGTTTTGATACTTGTACCGTACCTTCTGAGTCCCTGACAGAAGTTATAATGGAAGTACTGTACCTTTTCGGTCCATGATGGGAGTAATTCTAGCTGTACTGTATCAATAGAGTCCTTGACAGTAGTTATAATAGCTGTGCTGTACCTGTTGTGTCCCTAACAGATGTTTTAGTAAAAGCACAGTATAACACCAGAGTCTCAATCAATAGGTTAGGTAAATACACCATACATTTCGAATCTCTGAAAGTAGTTTTGTCATATGCACTGTACCTGTTGAGTCCCTGACAGTAGCCGATGTCATGGTTCCTCCAAGAGAAAGCGAGCAGAACGTTCCGGAGTTTCGGGACGCCCTCAGCAGAAGTGCTGGCGTAGTGCTTGTTGTTGGGCAACGTGCGCATCAGGTCCAGCTCGATCTGCTTGGAGGCAGGGTTCTGCTTCTCCCGTGCCTTGGCCAGCAAGTCCTCATAGTAGCCGGGCTGGACGTTCTCCCGGAACTTTCTGGAATGGAAGGCGACGCACCAGCGCCACACTTTAGTGCGGTGATCATGTGGCACGCCACTGCGGATCAAGGCCTTGAGCTCGGGCGATCGTGTCATCTCCCGCGTGACCGTCCCCGCGAGGTAGTTCTCCCACCGCACCCCCACCGACACCTCCTGCTCCGTCAGAGAGAGTGACCGAAGGTCCAGTGCTCGAGCCTTTGCCGCTAGCCTCTCCTCATCATCATCCTCTGGAATGGTCTTAAAGCCGTACACATCAAACTCGCTGTGGGGCGAGGAGGGGTGGTATAAATATGCAGCATTAAGAGAACAGGGTACCCATCCTGATGCATATCTACATTTAAAACATCAGTGTGGCAAACAGTCTCAATTCAGCTGTTTCCCCACTAGTAGCAGCCAGGGGAAAAAGTGTTCATAAGGGGCAATGTTCCGAGCTCGAGTGGCCAGAATTGAGCTTCATTTTCAAAGCTTATTTTTGATTTTTGGTTGCAGGCCAACTACCCCATTACAGTGGGTTCCTTGGCTGCTTTTCCGTCCAAATACATACTAGATAAGTCACAAGACAATCCGTACTCCAGTTGTGTTGTTCCTTCTAATGTTTGTATGCGTGCACGGGCAGACATGTGTCTGCAGTACCTGACAAGGTGGGTTTTAGTTGAATTGGGGGTGTGGCCATAGTACTTGACAGGGTGGAAATTTGCCAAAGGGGGCGTGATCATAGTATCTGACAGGGTGGAGTTAAGCCTGAGAGGGTGTGGCTGTGGTGCCTGACAAGTGAGGTTTAGCCGAAGGGGGCGAGGCCATAGCACCTGAACAGAGTGGGGTTTAGCTGAGGGAGGCAAGCCTGTAGCTCCTGAGTCGGTAGGGTTTAGCAAGAGGTGGCATGGCTGTAGTACCTGCCAGGGTGGGGTTTGGCCAGAGGGGGTGTGGCTGTAGTACCTGCCAGGGTGGGGTTTGGCCAGTGGGGGTGTGGCTGTAGTACCTGACAGGGTGGGGTTTCAGGACCGTGTTCTCTCCCTCGCTGCTCTCCACCTGTAGGGCGTCTTCCAGCAGCCAGTTGACCAGTACAGGGCTCTGCTCTGATGAGGAGCACACAGGGTTCCTCACCTCCTTCAGCAGCACCAGGTACTTACTCTCTACCTGGCACAGCTTCGCCTCCAAAGATGCGTACTGCAACATTTTAGCACAATATTACTGTTGCTAGTGATGCACAAGAGACTTTTAGCACAGGATTACTCTCACTACTGATACACAAGAGACACTTAGCACAGGATTACTGTCACTACTGATACACAAGAGACACTTAGCACAGGATTACTGTCACTACTGATACACAAGAGGCAGTTAGCACAGGATTACTGTTACTACTGATACACAAGAGGCAGTCAGCAGAGTGTTACTGTTACTACTGATACACAAGAGGCAGCCAGCAGAGTGTTACTGTTACTACTGATACACAAGAGGCAGTCAGCTGAGTGTTACTGTTACTACTGATACACAAGAGGCAGTCAGCAGAGTGTTACTGTTACTACTGATACACAAGAGGCAGTCAGCAGAGTGTTACTGTTACTACTGATACACAAGAGGCAGTTAGCAGAGTGTTACTGTTACGACTGATACACGAGAGTGAGTTGGCACAGTATGCAACTGAAGGCTCAGTCGCTGGCTGTCGGTAGCACTCTTACGCACACACAATCCACAGTACTCGCATACTCTCATCCAACCATTCACAGCAGGTGTAGCACCAGCGTCTATGTCTGTGTCTGTATGGGAGCACGTGGTGAGAGAGTGGTTATGTGATTGGCGTTATACTTTAATTAAACTTTATCGCACAGTTCATTTGTTTCCATCGTCGTTTTTAGTTAAAAGGTGCACACTTGCCCAGGTGTGCTGCTCATTGTACGCAACGGCAGCCCAGGACTCACGTAGGATTATCAAGCTTAGATGTCCGAAAACGTCTCGTAAAATATGTAAATCGTCCCTACCTTCCAATAAATTCTTGCTCTCCAGGTACTCCAGATTGTTATCCTTCGATTAGCTGCATTTTGAAATAAATATGTCTATCGATTGGTGGACAAAAAAAATACATTTGAGTTCAGTTTTTCAATTAGGCTCTCTTCCTCTTGACCAATCGCAACCGCGCATGCGTAAATCAACAGAAACAGCAAAAAAAAGACGTCTGTTGATGGGCATGCCGTTATCTGAAAACTCTACTGGATGCATGGAGAAAACCTGGATTTATTTGGTATGTAAAGCTGCTAATCCTCTTAATTTGTTAGCTAATTACCAGAGGAACATTAGAACTATCGGGTGGGGACAACTTTTTTGCAGTCAGCTGTATACAGAAGGTGCTATCACTCTCCTAAGGAGTTCTAAGCTTTTTTTTCCCCACATCAACTGTGAAATGTCTTTGTGTATACACTGAAGTTCATGTGAGCTAGGTGCACACATTGGCTACGGCAGAACACATCCCGGCATTCATTAACTTTCCAGTTTTACGCAATTATAAGTATGCTACCGCATTATATCAATCATATTAAACACACGGCTTGTACAGTAAAACACGGCTCAGTTAAAAGTATTCACTTATACAATTCGCACTCTCTTTTATTTGGCACTGTATGAGAGTTTTGTCAGCTGCCTGTGTTGCTTGCTGTTTGGTTGACGCTAGATAAAAACCTCCACAGCAGGGTCATTCAGCGTCATTCAATGCATTTCTACGGCACAGAGCTTTGAGTAAGCACACACCAACCCTAACCCTAAGCCTAACATGTACAGAAGAAGTTGTGACGTGAAATTGCAGTGATTTCACCCTGCTGCAGAGGTTTGTATTTAGTGCCAACCTTGTTGCCTGAGTCTTATTCCGCATCTTCGGTGTTGTACTTCCCTGTTTACCAGAGCATAACGACCCAAACGAATAGTAAAGATTTAGGTGCCCTAAATAATGCCGGAAATCCCCTGCACTTGCGCATTTGCTCCATGGCAGGGTTCTACCATTGGTTCGGCAGTGCTGATGTAAAGAAAATATACTAAAATAGGGGAACGACATGGGAACAGTCCAAATGTGTTTTTTGTTTTGGAAAAAAAAAGTGTATTAATATGGGCAATACTGTTAGGAGGGATTAGCTAGTAAAAACCACAATTGGTGGACAATGTAATGTGGACATTGCCCCTAGGGGCGGGGCTAATCCAGTAAAAGGCTGTGGTGTTGGCAAAATGGAGGGAGTGTGGGAGTTGAATGCCACAGTGAAGGTGACAGCACTCCAAACTGCATATGCTTAACTGGTTTTTGTTATTTTTGTTAATTGTTTGTCAGTGGTTGGTTTAGGGGTCTGGAATTTTTCACCAATCAAGCATCTTTGCACAAAAGTGCTATTTGCGGCTGTGCCATTTGTCCTTTCCACTTAAAAATCAAAAATACGTCCCCCGCACCCCAGGCTGGGGTGTAACACAGTATTACTGTTGCTACTGATACACAAGACATAGAATTGTATAACCATTACTACTGATACACAAAAGACAGAGATAGTGATACTACTGATACACAATAGACAGTGTTAGCACAGTATTACAGGCTAGCAATAGACAGCACAAGGTGCCATTACAATTGTTATACAGGAGACAGAGTTGGCATGGGGCACTACTAGGCAATAGAAAGTTGGCACAAGGTACAGCATCATGTGGTGGCCTGCATGAAACAGGCCAAGACACACAAGGGCTGGAATTTTAAGGCACTGCTGTACCCACAAGCCTATCAGTCCAGCTGTCAGTCCTTGAATAAAGCCATTAGTCCCAAAATTGGATAAAGGCGCTGGTAAAAAACTGACTGGGAACACAGATTAGCAATGCAACAAAGGACACAGTAAAAGCTACAATGCACAGGATACACAATCATAAGTGAACGTTATTTGAACCCACTTTGGCCTCCAAAGCCCTCTCCCTGCTCTCGGCGCTGCGTCGCAAAGCGGACAGCTCCAGGATCTCCTTGTTCAAGAACTTATTCTGTGATTTATATCCCTGAAGGCTATCCTAGGGTTGCACAAAGGAACCAATTAGCATATACAAAGAAAAAAATACCAGCGACAAGAAAAGAATAAACACACAGGTGTAGCTTTGGACTTAGGATGAAAATCAGCCGTTAGCTTCTGTAGCTTGTGAACGAACTCTGGCACATTTACACTGACATGCTAACTGAGATGTTGATTATAACATATCGCCTCCCTCACACAAATCCCATGCAGGTGGAGCATGTGCCCCAGCACGGATTTAGCGTGTTCAAAACACGTTGCAAATGCTAAACACAGGTGTGGCTGGAGCCCTACTTTCAGTTTGTCCAGCTCCTGGAGTTCTGGGGACGTGGAGACAGTCGGGAGTTGCAGTCTGCTGAAGGCACAGCGCCGCCCTGCTGGTTGAGTTGCATTATGACCTGGTCCTTGGCTTGGATGGTCTCCATGAGCATAGACAGATGATCACTGATCTTCCCCACCTGACCCCTCAGGGCCTCCACCTCCGACAGCAGCTCTTCTTTCTCGGCCTCTAACCTCTTCACGCGGCCCTCCAGCAGCCGCACCGGCTCCTCCTCCCGAGACGTCTCCGCCGTGTCGGTGGGCGTGTCCTCAGGTGCCGAGGGTGTGTCTCCAACATTAGGAGGTGTGGCCTCCGCAGGACTCCTCTCTTTTTGTGAGCCCCGGAGACACTGCTGCAGGACCCTAACCAGCTCCTGCAGACACAAACCGAATGATATTACAATATTCTATACTCATTCCCACTCTCCGCTATCCCTCTCTCGTCACGTGTACTATTTAACATGGCAGGGACATTTATATAGGGGTGAGAACACCTTATACTTGAATATGCACATTATGGACTGGGCAGGGACATTCGTATAGTCGTGAGAGCACCTTATACTTAAGTATGCACATTATGGACCGGCACGGTGTGGCCCTACATCCACCAAGGTCCCTGGCTGAGTGAGTGACTGACTTACTGACAGACTGACTAACACTGGCTAATGAAGTAACACCATTGGTCAGCTGGCTGTGTGTTCTTTCCCGATTGGTTGTTGTTTATTGCCCACAATTTGGCGCGCAGACTATAAACTGTTCAAACTGTTCATAATGGGTCAGGACATAGTCTTGTTTTCATGAGTAACAATCAATAATATTGCAACTGATGAGAGCTTGTTTGCAGAAAAATGTGTGAAGGGAGGGGGGAGGGAGAGAGACGAGGAGAGAGAGAAAGAGACAGAGAGAGAGAGAATGCTACCTTGTAACTAGCCATCTCGTCACGAAGTAGCTCTAGCTCCTCCTCCTGGGATTGTAATCGGAGCTCCATATCTGAGGCCTTGCCCCCGTTGCACTCTGATGCGTTTGAGTCTGTGTCGCGCCCCTGTTCCCCCGATAAGCCCCCATCCTTTAAGCTGGGCCGTTTGCGGCCGAAGTCAAAGAGGAACGCTGGGCCGCCTGAGTTTAGGGTACAGACAGAGAGGCCAGAAGTCAGAAAAGCTCCTGTGTTTACTGAGGGTCTGCTACACCGGAGATCCTTCCTCGCTAATGCTTCGTTAGCTCCTCAAATGAAGTAGCAAATCCATACAGGTCTGCTTCCATACCCCTACTTCTGTAGACCAAGGATGGAAAAATGGTGAGCCTAGTTGCGCTGAATAGCCTGCTTTCGCCATTCATGCTGCTTTACTTAAAATGTCTTTCAAATAGAATCACAAAGACATCCAGAAACAACCCGTATATTTTTAGAATAACAAGTGGAGGTAGACAAACACTCCATGGAGTAGTGGAGGGTATACGCAGGTGTACGGAGTATCCCACCACTTTTTCTGTTAATTTACGGCTTACCTACCCATCAGCCAAAAAGCTATTGAAATATATAGGAGAGTTTGCCCACTTTATCCTTTGTGATCTACCCATCTACCTAATAGAGTACACACACTTCTCCAGGGACCAATACACCACTGCACACACTGTTTTGAGCATGGAGGTAATATAATAGAACTGGAGAGAGCGAGGAAGTACCACCCCACTTACTTTCAATGGGAGATGCTAGGCTAGCTACTTCAGCCCAGGAAGTACGGAAATGACAGACACATCTATAAAAATGGCGTTCCATGGGTGCTTATTTCCGGCACCATTTCATAAGATTGCCAATCTGATTACACAGCACAAATTGCCAAGAAAATGTGTCGTCTGTGCGGATTGGCGAATGTGTTCGAGGGGAAATGACGAGCAACACTGTTAATCTGGAACGCGCACGCACTATACACTCATTGGCTGAACTGCTGCAGTCAGAGCAACAGCTGGACAACCAAACTCATGCACGAGCTGTCATCAAGCTCTAAGTAGCAGTTCTTATTTTACTGGCCCTCTTGAAAACATCGAACAGTTGCGTCAGACAAAGAGCAAAATAATGAAGGATTACCGAATACATTTTTTGTTTTTGCTTTATTTGGCAAGAAAAAAATGTGCACTTTTCAATTGGTGTCCATGGAGCTTCAGCGTCTTTGGCCACAAAATTGCATTCTTAGGAAACGCAGAAGCAGGAAGCTAACATGCTAACTGGCTGAAGCAAAGGTACTTCCTCGTTCTCTCTGGTTCTATTATATATCTCTATGGTTTTGAGCAAAGGCATCCATAGACACAGGTGGGCAGTGTACTAGAGCAATGACTGAGCACTGTCGCTTTGTGGCATTTCAAAGCAAAAATCAGGGACAGCATGCCTTTTATCAGATAAAATCAGGAAAGCCCCTTGCATTTATTAACAAGGAAATACGGATACCAGGGTTGTTAACCAATAACCACATATTACGACATTATCTGTCCAAATTAACCGGGAAATAAACTTGCAGAATGGTTGACAGAGACCTTATCTAAAAATATGTATAACTGCATAAAAATTGAGAGACTTTATAGTAATATTGGGTATAAATGATCCACTAACTAATTGTTATGTAGTGAAAGAGGGGCCTCACTTTTGAGGGCCTCGGAGGAGTTTTTCCTGGGGTTGTCCTGGATGACCACCTGTTCCGGGGGCTCCACGATCTCCCACTCGATGGACCGGCTCCTCTGGTACGCCCGGCGCTTCGCATCGGCCCCACGTCCCGCTCGGAGATGCGACATGGAGTTCCTGACAGAGAAACAACGTGAAATGCTTTCCAAATGCACCTCTTTCCTAAAGCTGATGTGTGCACGAGACGCTACGTCACACAGGAGCAATACCAGCGCAACCAGTTCTGTAGGTGTAGAACCGAGCAGTTCCCACAGGGCACACCTCTCTGCAGACCATAGCACATAAACATGCTCAACTTCCAACAGCCTGAGTTTACAGTGCCAGTCAAAAGTTTGGACACAAATTAAACAAGTTATAGCAATCCGTTTTGCTAAAAGTGCAAGTGGTTTGACTTTGTAAACGACTTCAGTTCGCACAAGGGAAGAAGTAACAAGTCATAAGTACAGCAATAATCTTCTTGAAAGGATAGTGTCCAAAACTTTGGGATTTACATGCAAAGCCACATTTTGCAAAATAAACACATGAAAAAATGCCTTCCAAGTGAATTAAAATCAAGCTGGCTCGGGACTTGCAGCACAACGGGGCTGCGGAGAGGCGACTTACAAGTGCAGCACATTTGTGCTCATAGTGCCAAGCTGGTGTAAACTTGCAGAACCATATGCCTGCCATTATAAAGAAAAAATATTAGCATGCTCAGCAATAATTATTGCAAATTGTAGTTCTTTGGATGATTTTTTTTTTTTATATAAAAAAAGTTGCATTTTTCAATATCTGATTGTTCAGAATAGGAGTGTGACTGAACTTTTGACTGGTAATGTAATAAAACAATAACAACTCCAGGGGCTTAATCCCTGTATCTCCTTCCTGCTCCCCCAACTTCAGCTGTTCTCCCTGACTTCTCTCCTGGGGTGTCTTTGAAGAGAAACATTTTCTCAAGGGTCCTCCCTAGGTTAAATTAAGTTTCTTTCATTAAAGCACAGCTTATTCCAAATCAAAATCAATTCAGAAAAGATCTTGTAGGAATGATTAGGATTAAAACAAGGGAACTAACCCCGGGATAGTTCAAAAGACAGTAAGATCAGCATGCCAACTGTCGTTGAGTAGATTATATTGCTGATTATTCTCCAGTCCTGTTGAGTTTTGGTGTCATGAAGGAACAAAAACAAACAAGGAAGAGAAACCAGGAAACCAGGATTCCTCAAATCTAACAGCAGCCGTCTCACGTACTTTGAGAGACAACGTACAGGCCACTGAATATCTATATACAGTACATTTCAGAGCCAACTGTGTGAGCTTGTTCATCAGCAGTTAATGTTGTTTTTCCCCACTCGGGTGATCAAGACGTTTTGCTTTAGAGACGATTCACCAAGAACAAGAATAAATACATGGCTCCAGCAATACAAACTGAGCCAAGTGTGTAGTTCTGATGTACAACGCAGAGTATTTACATGAGAAGCCTCTGTGCTTTGTTTCTGACAAAACATCAAGCTGATGCGCACGGAATTTTCTCCACAGAACAGCTTGAGATGATGAACACCTCAGAGCAGCGCTCCTTTCCTCCAAAACTACACCAGTAATCCCCCAGAGGCCTGAGGTTCTGACAGTGTTGGGCCCCATAAAAATGACAAAACAGCACAAAACAGACTCACCTGACTCATCATTGTTATTATTATTATTATTATTATTATTATTATTATTGGCAGAATTGAAGGGGTTAAAGAAGCATAGCTTTAAAAAAAAAAAGAAAGCAAAAACAAACACTGGCTCAAGGACAGTACGGGGACCATTTCTTTCCGAACATGCATGTTGGTCATGGTGTGGAGTGGGTGTGGTATGGGTGAGGGTGTGGAGTGGGTGAGGAGTGAGTGTGGTAAGGGTGTGGTGTGGGTGTGGGTGAGGAGTGGGTGTGGTGAGGAGTGGGTGTGCAGTGGGTGTGGTGAGGGTGTGGGAGGGGGTGTGGGTGTGGGTGAGGAGTGAATGTGGTGTGGGTGTGGTATGGGTGTTGGTGTGAAGTGGGTGAGGAGTGGGTGTGGTAAGGGTGTGGGTGAGGGTGTGGGTGAGGGGGGTGTGGTATGGGTGTTGGTGTGAAGTGGGTGAGGAGTGGGTGTGGTAAGGGTGTGGGTGAGGAGTGGGTGAGGAGTGGGTGTGGTGTGGGTGTGGGTGAGGAGTGGGTGTGGTGAGGGTGTGGGTGTGGGTGAGGAGTGGGTGTGGTAAGGGTGTGGGTGAGGAGGGTGTGGTGAGGGTGTGGGGTGGGGTGGGTGTGGGAGGGGTGTGGGTGTGGGTGAGGAGTGGGTGTGGTAAGGGTGTGGGTGTGAAGTGGGTGAGGAGTGGGTGTGGTATGGGTGTTGGTGTGAAGTGGGTGAAGAGTGGGTGTGGTATGGGTGTGGGTGAGGAGCGGGTGTGGTGAGGGTGAGGGTGTGGGTGCGCAGTGGGTGTGGTAAGGGTGTGGGTGTGAAGTGGGTGAGGAGTGGGTGTGGTAAGGGTGTGGGTGAGGAGTGGGTGTGGTGGGGTGTGGGTGTGGGTGAGGAGTGGGTGTGGTAAGGGTGTGGGTGTGAAGTGGGTGAGGAGTGGGTGTGGTAAGGGTGTGGTATGGGTGTGGTGAGGGTGTGGGAGTGGTGTGCTGAGCCTGGGCAGAACCAAGCGAAGCCGGCAGGGTCTGTTGGACCCGCTTACCTCAGGCCCGTGCCCCACTGGCGGAAGGAGCGGTTGAAGTTGCCGGTGGGGGTCCGGGCCGTGTGCGCCCCCACCTGGCCTTCTGCACTGGCCTCCACCGCAAAGTCGCTGCGCGCCTTCTCCATCGTGTCGCTACTCTTGTCCACCGCTAAGGCCTCTGGACAGAGACACACAGAAAAGGTCCTCCCACCTTGTTCATGAACCACCCCAGCATTCTTCCTGTCCCTCCCCTCAATCAGACCAAAGCATCTGAGACCAGCAAATGCATGAACACGCCTCCACGAACCATTAACCATTTTACCCTCATTTCGACTTCATATTTTCCTGCCACCAGCTTAACAAATAGTTTCTGTTCTTTCTCATTTGAATTGTTATAATGGACTTCATTTCTACCAGGCTACATTAATTTACCGTCAGCCTTCACCAGCCAGTGATTGGATGGGCTCCCCCACTATGCTGGGTTTCTCAGGAGATTTCTACTCCTTGGGGAGTTTATTCTCACCACTGTTTCAGGATTTTTCTCATCACCAGGAAATCTGTTTGTAACGTGCATTTGGCCCTTTGGGAGTTCTGGTCAAACATCTCAGCAACACTGAAAATGGGTCACCAATAGTCTTTGGTAAAAAGCAACAGTCATTATCGAAACTGGTCCTCCTGATTTCTGTTATTATGAGAGTACCCAATAATGTCATAAAGTGCAGAGAATTATAACAGCCAAACAACTGCGAAAATACGTGTTTTATCAGAGTCTTCCCAATACACAGCCATATAAGTTTGAAGCGCGCCGCCTTAAAAGATTGTTAGCTACTTTGAAAGAAAACGGAAAATAACAATCAAAGTGACACCACTGTTAACTCCTGGATAAGCTGTTTGTGAATTAGGGGCCAATCATCTATGCCAAGATCATATTTATCTTACCGCCCTTGGTCGTACCAACAGCAAATTGACTGATTGATTGATTGATTGATTAGTGAGTGATGCTCGAGTCTCATCACAATGCTCCTTCCTATGCCTCGCTTATCCAGGAGTAAAAATGAGACTTTGTAAGTGAACGCTAGCCGAAACAGTCACCCCTTGAACTCATGTTGACCATACCTGCATCGCGAGACACGAGGCCGCTGTGGGGGCGGGGTGGCGCCGGGGAGGTCAAACTATCCCGCCGGCTGAGGCCATGCCCTGAGCAGAATTCCCAGCGCATCTGCTGCAGCTCCTGCAGCCAATAGCGCATCACCTGTGCATTCGGAGCCTGGCAAAACATTAGCAGAAACAGCCATTGCAGGGTTGTCGAGCAGCTCCTGACATCCAGCCAAAGATGGTGCAGGAAAAAGCAAGATACACACATTGCAATGCAAGTCAACGTGGTAGTGCAGCATTAGCCGTAACATCTGCGTCAAATAAATGGCCGAAACGTATTAAGCGCATTAATGCTACAAATGAGTTCTCAGGCTAGTGTTTCACTGGAAAAAATAATAATAATAATAATAATAAAGGTCACTTGGGAACTTCACTAAGTGTGCAACTTAAAACCTGATAAAAATGATTATTCCCATTCGCATTTATTCCAGTTTTTTTCCATCCGGATCCAGAGAAACCGACTTGTTTGCTCTAAGACACAGCGCCTTTATGCTGCCCCGACTGAAAGCACTCACGCTGCAGTCCACTCGGTTCTGCTCTTGTTTACGCATCTTTCACAAATGAAATCTCTGGGATAGGCTGCCTGGCTGGTAACAGCAGAGTTAGCAGTTTGAAACCCTGGTGGTGTTTGGGATTCTGACTGTCATCAGGAGAGATGAGGTTTGGAAAAACTCCACTGTTGGGCCCTTGGGTAAGGACCTAAACCCAAAAACTGCACCAGGGGTCTTACCTTCGGTCTCTCTCTTGCTCATCCTACTTGGAACAATTCTCTTCGGCACTGTTCCCAGCCAAACCTCAAAATAATGTCTCCAATAGACTTGCCAAAGCAAACAAAGATTAAAAATGGCCACTGCACAGACAAAGCCGATGACCATCTTCCCTGCGTGCGGTCAGGCTCTGTGGCCGAAGCCTCAGCTGGATTACATCCTACTTCACTAGTAATTCCTGCCCGTTTGCTACAGCCAGCTGACAACCTAAATTAAGTTTGTAAATTGTGGGGAAAACCAAAAGAAAATGCAGCCCATTCAAATCCACGTCCTGAGTGTTTACCATCTAACCTGATTGAGACTGGTTGTTAAAGGTCCACCACGGGATCAGGTGCAAAGCCAATTAATCATTACAAGCCATTTCCAAATCTGTCCTTCTTGACATCTAAAGTGGGGGAATCATCCAGAATAATGAAGGAATGGATTATCTGGAAGGATGAAGTTGTTCAGTCCTTCTGGCCTCTGCGCAGTCACTTTCATGTGATGTCCCAAAAAAACAGATTTTGAAATGGCTTGTAATGATTAATAGGCTGTGCATCTCGGTTGCTTGATAGGGGACCTAAAAATTCTTACCTATAGGATAATCCATGTGATCAGCCAATTTTCCCTACACACTACGGCAGTGGTCACCAAAGCCGCACTTGGAAATCTACCATGATGTTTGTTTTTACTCCAACCCAGGTAAAGCATACCTCATACAAAAACAAGAGCTCCAGTTGATTCTAATTAGTGGAGTCAGGTGTGTCATTTTACAGTTGCAATGAAAACCAGCAGGATGGTTGATCTCCAGAAACAGGGTTGGCAGCAACTGCTCCATCCTGTCCCTCCCCAACTCGGCACACCCCGAAACAACAGTTTATCCAAGCTGTCACTGGCAGAGTACTGGGAAATACCACATAGAGAAAGCTAGATCAGGAAACACTGGCATTCAGACAGTGAAACACACCACAGCCCTCTTTTCAGCAGAAGTGACACTGAAACCTGGCTTTTAGGAAAAAGCACAGAGATCTGCTTTGGCACCAACGTCTCTAATCCTGAGACCGATTACTGGCCTCCGCTACTGAGTGCGAATTTCGTTCAAGAGAGGCACTTCCCTTTGTCAGTTTTCAGGTTGACTTCTCCACCAAAATGAGTCGATGAGAAAGAGAATCATCACCCAGAGAGAAAGGAAACGAGATAACACAATAAGAGCCATTATCAAAGGCACGCAAGCCTGTCAGGGATTCAAATTTAACATCCAGTGGCCATGAAATTATGAACTTAGAGCGACAGATATGCATGTTCATGGTCACAGGGTGTACCCATACATGCCAGGAAGACGGTCTTGCTTAAACAGTCTAGAAAGCATTTCCTTCTGAAGCAACATTCATCATTCATGTGAAAAATTCCTATCAAACCAAAATTTGTTTTTTTTTCTTCAATATATTATTATTTTTTTCACTGTGTAATGATGACCAATGTGGAAATTGCATTATATAAGAGACATTAGCAAATGGGGCAACTGAGGTAATTCAACTCATTAGGAACGAGGAAATGTGCCCCAACGTCATTTTCATTCACCGATGGCAAAAACTGCCAGTAGCTAGAGTCCTCCAATGCCACTATTTACAGTACATATTTTCATTTTGAATACCATTTATACCTTATACAAAGGCCTCTTCAGGTATTGGGTGCACTATAGTACACTTAAAATAACTGCTGCTGTTGCAGTCGCTCATCTCTTTTGCATTTCCTGGTACAGAGAACGAGGAAATGCGAGACAGTTGCACACTCATTCAATTCAAAACTGAGTGTAACTGCATTCCAAGTAAGCCAGGTGATCTGGGTGGGAATGGATGAATTTAAAAATCAATGGATTAATCAATTGATTGCTAGTTAAGTATATAGCACTTTTACACCACCCAGAGAGGATTAAAAACACTTCATGGAAATCTGCTTTAATCATCACCAATGTGTAACACCCCATCTGATTGATGCAAGCCAGAGACTTTGCACAGAACATTATCTGGAGTGAAGGAGGGGGCAGAATACTTTCAGCCAATTAAATCAGGGGTTTATTAGATATAAGGCTGAGAGTACCAGGTTTGCCTTTAGAATTCAGACAGGAGACAGGGAACTACCTACAACCCCCTCTGCTCACACACATATTTCTGCTTAAAGAAAAGTCAGCTGTGATAAAATCAGTTGAACTCTTTCGGTCAATAATATGCAAACTCCAAACTTAATTTTAGTGACATCTGTCTCTCAAGTGTTTCCAGTAGGCATACAGATGCATCCGGTCTTCTGACAACAAAACCAAAAAACATCCACTACTGCGCCGATCTGTCTCACTAAGCCTGCCATTGTTGAAAGCCGTGCCACAGTTGCAACGTGAATTTTGATCATCTGATAAACATTGAAAAACATACAAGGAATGTGAAGTTCTAAGTAAACAAAGATCGACTCAACGACTCTCTTCCACTTGACCTGAGAAGACGCGTCAAGCTAAAACCGGCCTCTTCGGGCCAATCACTGGAAGGATTCAGTCCCGTTAGTGGTCAAATCTGAGAGCAATTTGGACATCAGCTTGCCAGCTATACGAAAGCGATAACAGTCCTCATCTTAAGCGTCAATGGATGCATCTCAAAGCAAAGGCTACATCCTTCGTAGGCTGCATTTTTAGGGGTCGTCACCTAATTCCATCCGCCAAACTGACATGATGTATTTTCACCTCTGCTTAACAGCCTTGGTTTAAGCGAGTCTTCACTGGTTTCCCTAACCATAACCTTGACTCGAACACCTAGCCCTAAACCTAACCGTAAATTTCTTATTATTACCAACCTTAAATGTTAGTTTGGCAAATGGTAGTAAGTGACGATCCCTAAAAATGCAGCCCTCGAAGACTGCAGCTTCTGCTTTGAGATGCACCCAATATGGCATAGATCAGCATACAATGAATAATCGCCCGTCGAAATGAGGAATAACAAGCATTTTGAAATGTTAGAACTTTAAAACGTAGAACAACAGAGCAATTAAAAGAGAAGGTAATCCCGCTCCTGCTTTGAGAATCAAGAAGTTTAACCTTATGCCGCAGAAAAACAACGGCTCCAAAGATTCAACCCCTGCTGTACAACTGTTTCACAAAAGTTAAAAATAAGAACACTGCTCCGATTCAAACGTATTGCCATAAAACAAAGCGTCATATAGCGCGCAGCATTTATGCCTCAACGTTTGTTTCGCAAACATTGTTCACCGTACCCAACACATCACTCCACGCAAATGTACACACCTAAGGCGAATTCATCCTCTCAAACATGGACCACATCTCAAATACAGATGTACCAATCTAACCGCTGCAGTCAGCCCAGCTGTTGACTCCATACAGCAGTGACAAGTGCAATCAATGACAGTACATGACTCAATTAGCTGAGCCACGAGATCCAGCATTGTCAGTGACAGACGGGTCGCGCGGTGCTTTTACAAACGTGCGTGAAATGCATAACGTGCGTGAAATGCATTGGCTACTGACTACAGGAGACAAAACATTACCTTAAGAGAAAATTCCTTTCCTGCAGTGTGGATCTCGAATTGACCCTCCTCCCCTTCCACATCGTAGTAGAAGCTGGCATCAGCGATTTCAATGTGTCCCAGAGGCAGGGCGTCGGTAGGAGTCTTGAAGTAATACAAGTAACACGTCCTGGGATCGTACACAAACCATCGGGATTTGAAACCTCTCAATGGCCCCTTACCCTCAATCTTACTGAGGTAACCGCATAATTTCGAGGGCTCCTTCTTTGCACAATCAAAGTCGGGCGCGTCCAACGACTTCTTCGGATGAATCTTGGCGCTCCGAGGCGAATTCACCTCTCTGTCGTCCGCTCCGTTCATATTTCTTTAAAAACTAATTTTTTACTCCAGTAGCTGCGCAAACACGTCATGGTTTTCCCCTTTTTCAAGTCACATGACTTACTGGCACGTGGTATAGCAAGTAATTGTTGGAGTTGAAGTGCACCAGAAACTGACTACATTTCGTGCACAGTGCTGGATTGTAATTTTTATAGAGACGGATACTCCAACTTTATCTTGAGCACCTCGTCGCGTCTACTCTACGATTAAGGTTACAACACGAAGGACTAACTTGTCTTGTCCCTGTACCAAGTCGAGCCTCCGCATCTGCTTGTTCGTGTCATTATAAATTATTAGTCTTACTGCTTTAGTACTATTATGTTCTTTAACCCTTTATCGGGCGATTACCATATTTGGTAACTTCAGTCAGCATTCAAAGTGGCGCCCCCATGCCTCTCCGTGAGGCAGTAGACCAGCGGCAATTTCTCCCAGCCAATGAGAGAAAATCAAGCTATATCACAGGCAGCAACATCAGGGTGCTTGATCAATCAGCAGTGGCCTAGAGCGTCTCAAACTTCTTTTCTTCTCCAGACCTCTAACAGTGCGGTTGTGTGCCCTTACCCAGTCCCACTCACAAGGACCTAACACCATTACTCACGAAAGAAAACTGATGAAAACTCACGCATTAAAAAGTTGAAAAGGTTTGCTAAAAGTTGAGATAGGTGTTGTTTGTGTAGGATTTCGTGGAATTAGTGAAATTATGCGTAAAAAACAAAAAATTTGGTGGTGAGGCCATATTTGATCATACGCCCTTTTCACTTAAGTCTACAGCAAGTGATGGTAAGACTATTTATGGACATACGCCCAATGCCCGGTACTTTTTTACCCTGTGCTTCTTGGGGTATTTTTAACGCCCTGTAAAGGATTAACTCATTCCCTACGGAAAGCAGCTGTCAACGGCGCGGCGAATTCTACCATTCCCTATGGTAAGCCGGTGCCAGTGGCGTGGATGACCATTCGCAGTCCTATGAAAACACGAAATCAGTTGAAGATCGCGGTGATGGGCCACCTGTACTTCAAAACTTTATATTGTGTAATTTTTGGGAAAAGTATTCCATACAAACGTAACAATTTTATATAAAAATTTTCAGTTGGGAATGAGTTAAATGTAAAAAGAAGTAGGATACGAGGTAAAATGCTTACATTGCGAAAAGCATGGCATGCTGTTATCCTGTAGTCCCTGGGGGAGGTATTAAATTAATGCATTTAAATTCATCGGAAGTACCAGAGAATTTTGAACAAATGGATTCCAAAGTTTTGGCTTGATCTCAGTCCTGTGGGGCACTTGCTGGATTTGGTGGAAAGGGTGGTTCGCAGTTGGCAAATGTGTGGAGTTGCACGTTGCGGTGGTGTCAGCATGGGCCAAGATGCCCCTGGAATGCTTCTGTAAATATTTTCAATCCCATACCAGGAATATTTCAGCTGCCCTGAAGGAGTTAAGTGGGTCCTGTCTCTCAATGATATGGTGCAATTCATATGTGGAAGAAAATACAGACTATTGGATTTTTTTGTGGGTATGTGTATGTACAGTTCATGAGCCATGTAAGCTCTGCTCCTCTTTCTGAACAGTGTCAGGACTTGAGGAACAAAAGGAGTCAAGAGCGCGATCTAATGCACGATAGGATGGAATTTTCTGGGGTGGTTCAACATTCCAAAGTTGGGCAATTTCACACTGAGCAATACAGGGCATGCAGAGCATGGTTCAGGGACAGGTAGAAGACAGGCAGCAGCAAACAGTGTACAGGTGGTTGGGCTGATAAAGTTCAGTGGTCCGGTCCAGGGTCAATCGGGGGAGCGGAAGACACAAGGACGAGGTACGGTGACTGGAACAAGGGAGACAATTGACAAGGGAAACAGCTAACAAAACACAGGGCAGAAAAAAGAACTGGAACAAAGAGGGAAAACCATTAAAACTGTTGGAAAGTTGATTAAAACAATGGGGCTCCTCTAACAGTGCGGTGAAGGAGAACACAAAGACAGGAACTTAAATACACAGGAATTACGATGAACCATGAGGATAAGGTGCAGGGGAATAGTGAGTGCAATTCATAGAGGGAGGGCGAAGCCATGAGACAATAATTGAATAATGAGAAACAATTAACAAAACAAAACCAAAACTGATGCAGACTGTCAGATTGTGGGGAAAACTAGTTATCAAAAATTCAGGACATGACAGTGTCGATGTGCAGAAATTGGTGGGTCTGCCTAATAATGTAGTCTCAGAGGAAATGTTGGAAAAGATGGTAATACACACTAAATTATACAGTATACATACAGTCGCACAGTTACCCACACTAGGTCTGTGCCAAGTCCTAACCATATGACTAAATGCGTGCAAACATTGTTTAAACGCAAGTTGCTGTTTCCTTACTGCAAGGTATTAAATAAACTGACGCGTGCATGGCCAGTAACACAATCAAATACTAACTAGAAAAAGCATGCATGCCCAAAATTGTGACACAATATAGGGAAATAATATTGAAAGTGAAATGCTGTCATACCCACAACTTCTACAAAAATTACTACAGGAAGAATGACATCACTGAATGTAGTCCTTTTGAAATTCACCCTTAAACCACAGCCAAAATATAAAAACAAACCAGGATATAAAACCTGAAAATTGTTGTTCAGCAAAGGTATGGGGATGTTTTCTCAATGAAGAGGGAAATATATAATCTGGAGAGTATGAATAACTTTATGAAAGCACAATCACACTATAAAACCAGTGTAACTTTTTTCTTAATAACATGTCCATAAACTCATGTAGGCAAGTGAAAATAGCCAAAACGGCCAAAAATATATAGACATGTTTTAGTCTAGGGTGGTTTTCCATGCTTTGAATTCGGCCTCTTTCTACCTCTGAGGGAACATCTCAACACCAAAGAAAACAATGAGACATACTTACTCTCGCTGTTGGACAGAAATAAACCCCTTCCTCTTTCACTGTGACAATGCTGCATGCACAGTGCACAGGTCCAGGCATGGTTTTATTCAGATCAGTGCAGAAGAAAATGACTAGCAGTCCTGACCTTAACCCCATCAAGCACCATCAGGATCAATTGGAAAACCAGGCTTATTGTCCAACATTTCTGTCCCTCTGGTCCTGTCAAATCCACACAAAGATGGAAACTAATGCAGTTTGGATTCATTTCGAACAGCATGCTAATTTGCCTGGATTGTTTTGTTAAAACTTATTCTCCTCCAAGATCCCTTCCCTAGCTCTCCACATCTACAGATAACAATGATTTGCCTAAGGTCCCGGTCCCACACCCAGATAATGAGGGAGTTTGATCACTGATAGTGAAATTTGCCTTGAAGCAAGAACCGGCCACAGCTGAGTTTGACTCTGAGATGAGGGAAACAAGAACAATGGAGACATTCAGCACGATTTCTAATTTAAGCACAACTTCCACATATCAAACAGGCAAATCGCGCGTTCTGTCCACTTGACTGGATCCTTTACTATCGCCTCGTGGAGCACTTTAACCCACTCTTTTATGTGTCCCTGTAGGTTTCTGGAAGAATCGCATGAAAAATGGAGTCGTGTGGGTCACCAGTCACAGGTTCGCAGGTGCGAGGACTGCGGGAGCCAACGCAAAATCGGTTCACTTACGCGCAAGCACCTCCGGTCCAGCGAGACGGCACCATCCCTACCTGGTTCAAGGGGTTCATTGGCAGAAAGTAAGACTTCTTCTTCTGGCATATTCCCAAAATGTTTTTTTCATTTCATTCAATCGGTGCCACCTGCTTACACAGCTACAGTGCATGCAGTATGCTCCGTACTGTTCACTGCTAAGGCAGTTTTTTGTGAACCTTATGATGGTTACTTTGACTGTCATTGTCTCACTTTCTCATTGTTTTCATATTCATAAAGGCTATTAATAGACTGCAAATGGTAATTTAAGGCCTGGAATCAATACTGGGGACTGAAAGGTCTTCTATGCTGGCAATGAGGAAATGCACCTGCAAGAAACATCTGTAAATCAATTTGTCCCAAACATTATGGTGCTCCTGAAATAGGGGGTTGCACATAACTCATACTGTTATTTCCACTTATTTGTAGTATTTGATTACAAATCTACAATTGCAGATTACAGAGCCAAATCATGAAAAAATGTCGGTCCTGAACATTTTGGAGCATACTGCATGAGCATCTGTAGCCAATCCAGGATTGACGTCTGCCACGGATGGTACCGTGAAAAAAATTAGTGCAGAAAGTAGACTATCTTTCATTCTTATCAACTTGTATTAGTGATTCGTGACAGCATGGCACCTAAAATAAATACGCTGTTCAAAAATAAATATGGCTGGGCTGAACTATGCTATGGATTGGGACACTGAAATATCACACAATGATGTTTCACAGGGAAACAGAAGATCTGATGAAAAATAAGCCAGTGGGCTGTTTTCTTGTCCGCCTGAGTGACAAAGCTATGGGCTACATACTCTCCTACAGGTAAGCGAACGCAAGTGGATTATTACATGGCTTCCCATATTGTTGTTCAGAACTCAGTGCAGGGACATTAGAGATGTTAAGTTTGGTTGTGAGATCATATAAATTAAGCGCAGAAGACTTGGCTGGCTGTAGTATTTAAAGAGTGTTGTTACTGATTCACACCTTTTAAGAAGCTGAGTACCTTTTCAATAACTGGACTACATCTAAAAATATGCTGAAAAAGGTCATCATGACATTTATAAACAGTCTATGATGTTTATTATAAATAGAATGGAAATCAATAGAGTTGAGTGGAGTTGAATATGCATGGCAATCAGGCTCAGACGTCTACCTGCTGAACGTTATAAAAGCAAACATCAAAAGTTTCTGACAAAAAAAGACATTGAATTATCAATGCTGCAATGCTATCGAGTGCCATCTTCTTTCTTTTTTGCGCACTTTCAAAATATTCTTGCTTGTTGTATATGGTTACTACCAAAACAAACAGCAGACTAAACAGCACTGTCTTGCTTCAGAGGGGAGGATCGATGTCGCCACTTTGTTATAGTACAGAACGGGTTGGGGCAGCTCGTAATCTCAGGAGATTCAGTGACTCATGACAGCCTTGCAGAACTGATTGAATACTACAAGACCTCCCCCATTGAGCCCTATGGAGAGAAACTCTCTACTTCCTGCTGTCAGGTATGGACAATCACTCCCAAAACTCCAACCAATGAAATATCATCCATTCCAGCCAGAAGATTAGATTTAATGATGGAAAAAGCAAAATCACTCTTCTTATGATACAGTATAGATGAAGCCTAGTCTGCTGACAGCTTTGCAATTATTGCTTTTTGTTTTTAGTTCACATTTGTTTTAATTTCCCAAGTGTGAAAAAATGTTTCACCTGTAAGACAGATAGTGTTTGTCAGTGGAAATCTTAACAGTTTGTGCAATTTTGTGAGATATCATTTTGAGAAAGACATCTTCACAGTGTTAACTCACTACTGTCATGATGATTGTATTAAATCATAAAAATAATAATACTAGTAGCATCTGCAATAACAACAACAACAAAAAAAGATAAATATAGCCGCAAAGCAGCTAGTTCAACATAGCACTGCAAGCAGCGATTCAGCATCAAAACATGTTTTCAGGCTGCAGACCAAGCTGTGTTTTAACCCTTATCCAATATACATGAGAAAATTCATGCATTGGTTTGTCATTGACTGTTTCTTCTCCATGTAGGCCGAGCATAGAGAAATGTATCCTGGTATTGATTGGGAAATGGTGAATGGACAGGGTAAAGAGGAGGAAGAATTTCTAGATGTTATAAATGACAATTTTTTGGTGTAGTATGTTAATAAACCTACAAGAGAGAAGGCAATTTTAGATTTAGTGCTTTGTAATGACCCTGATAGAATTAGCAATGTTGAGGTACTGGAGCGTCTTGGGACTAGTGATCACTCTACTGTTAATTTTGATGTTTCATGGGAAGTTAAAAAGGTGTCTTCGAAAACCAAAATTTTCAATTTTAGGTGAGCAAACTTTGACAGGATGCGCTCATATCTAAGCAAAATAAAATGGGAGACACTCCTGGACTGTGAGTCTGTAAATGAGATGTGAGAAAGATTTAAGGGGGTTTCACTTGATTCATGATGCAGATTCATTACAAAGGTGTCCAAAAGTAAGCTGAAAAGCAGAATCCTCCGTGGATGACCACAGCTATTCGTAAGAGTTTGAGGGAAAAGAGGAATCTTTATAAGATGTACTTAAAGGATAACAATGAGAATACTGAGGCTGAATACTGTAAAATGTGAGCTGTGGTCAAAAAAGAGCTGAGGAATGCTAGAAGACTGTATAAAAGGCAAATTGCAGAAGGGGCAAAAACCAATCCTAAGCACTTGTTTCAGTACTGTAGCAGAAAAAGGAAAGTCAAAGAGGAGTTTAAGTGTATAAAGAATAAATATGGATCGCTGATATATGATAACAAGGATATTGCGGATACCTTAAACAGTTACTTTGTTGAGAATTTTGCCTCGAGCAGGTTTTTATTTGGCCAGAGGGCATGTCCAATGCTGAAGATTATTTAGCGGAAATTGAGGTAAGGGATAATGAAGTATTAGACAAGTTGCATAAACTAAAGGCAGATAAGGCGGCGGGTCCTGATGGCTTATATCCTAGAGTGCCCAGGGAAGTAAGTGAGATCATCTTTAAACCGCTCTCCGCTATCTTCAGCAGGTCTTTAGAAACTGGAGAAATACCAAATGATTAGAAGCAGGGCAATATAATACCAATATATAAGAAAGGGGACCATACTGAGCCAGGAAATTACAGGCCAGTCAGTTTAAATTGCATTGCATTCAAAATACTGGAATCTATCATAAAAGACGAGCTGGAATTACTTCTTGAACTTAATAATATCTTGAGGGACAGCCAACATGGTTTCCGTAAGGGAAGGTCATGCCTGACAAACCTCCTGGAATTCTTTGAAGAGGCCACCAAGATTAATGATCAGAGCAGGGCTTATGACATCATATAATTGGGTCTTCAGAAAGCATTTGATGCAGTACCGCATAAGAGACTGATTTTAAAAATGAGCTCCACTGGAGTTACAGGAGGTATTCTGGAGTGGATTCAAAACTGGTTACAGGACAGAACACAAAGAGTGGTGGTCTGTGGAATCTCATCTGAGCTAGGTATGGTGGGGAGTGGCATCCCCCAGGGATTGGTGTTGGGACCCCTGCTGTTCCTCTTCTACATTAATGACCTTGATAGGATACTAAATTGAGAGGTTTGGCAAATAGTTTAGAGTCCACTTAAGTGATTCAGGATGATTTGGATAGAATCCAGAATTGGGCAGAAATGTGGCAAATGAAATTTAATGTAGCGAAATGTAAAGTTGTACATGTAGGTAAAAAAAATCATTAGACAGGATTACTTCATGGGAGGTTTAAAACTGGAATGTGCTCTACATGAAAAAGATCTGGGAGTGATTGTTGACCAAACCCTCACAGGTTCCAGCCATTGTGCCGTAGTAGTTAAAAAAGCCAATTGGATGCTGGGATACATTGCCAAAAGTACTGAGTACAAATCCAAGGAGGTCATACTTCTCTTGTAGAACACATTCGTCAGACCACATCTGGAGTATTGTGTACAGTTCTGGGGACCATACTTTAAGAAAGATATAGAGGATCTAGAAAAAGTTCAGAGAAGAGCCACTAAACTGATTCCAGGTATAAAAGATGAAAGCTATGAGAAGAGGCTGAAGATCCTTAATCTCTTTAGTCTTAGGAAAAGGAGACTCAGGGGTGATCTGATTGAGGTCTTTAAATATGTTAAAGGGATTAACAAAGTGAATTATGTAGGATTCCTTCAGCCAAATTTTGTTAATAGAACTTGGGGTCACAAATGGAGGTTGACCAAGGGTAAATTTAGCACGGATATTAGGAAATATTTTTTCACCCAAAGAGTAATTTCGATGTGGAATCCCACATGGAAAGAATCTATATGAACATATATGCGCATATATGCAACCTATATGCCGCATATATGCAGCATATATGCAATATATGCCGCATATATGCAGCATATATGCAATATATGCCGCATATAGGCCAAATTCAGGTACATATATGTGCTTATAGAGGGCATATAGGTCTCCTGAACCCAGTGGCAGGTTCTGTTTGTCATACCTATTGTATAGCTCCTCAAACTGTCATACATGATGCCTAACTCATATTTTTATTCTCAAGGTAATATCTGCATATTAGTTCAAAGTCCCTTACAGAAATAACAAGAATTTCACGCAATAACTTATTAATTGCACGTGAACATGTGAAATTGGCATCACATTTGATCCTAAATACATGTTGACATGTGACAACGGCATGTTATGTGTAAACCAGTCATTATTAACTATGGCAAGTGAGAGGAGACAAAAAGCTATGATATCAACACAAATATCTAATACTATTTGTTACATTTTTTTCCTGAAACATTAACAATAACAAGGGCATCAATTCTTTCTTGACCATACTTATTTCCATTCTATGAAGATTGAGTTGTGTATCGTGGAAGAGAAGGAAATGTATAAAAACAAAATGGTTTGATTATGTTTATTTCATCAATTAAGCATTTTTTCAAGTTTAAGCCAGATTCACCACATTAGATAAAATTGGATTCACATCATTACAGCTCATACACATCCACTGAAAGGTTATACACTACACTGTTACATCCACCAAATGCAATGTTTTCTATCTTGTCTGTAATGCAGTTTCTTGATGAATATGGCTCAGAGATCCTTAGTCTAAATGTAGCAAAATAAAACAAAAATAACAAAATAAAAGTACACAGAAGAACATATATTCAAGTAAACATGCCTTTCAAAAGTAATTTTCATCACCACATCTATTTGAGCATTTCACTGTGGTTAATGAATTTGAAGACAAAGTCTACATTTCTGTTCACAGTTTTAATGAACAGACACTTGTCTTTTATTTGAGATGCTTGTATAGCAACTAAAGGTCCCAGACTTTTTTCCTACAGGGATGAAATAACAAGGATTCTTAAATTCCCACACGGAAAGAACCTATATAAAAATATAGGTTTTAATCTTCGCCTTGTATCAACCGGCAGTGGTCGGAAGCTCTTTTCAGAAGTAGCACGCAGTTGGCCAATGCGCTACAGGGCTGCAAATTGCGAAGGGCCTGCTGGGAAGGGTTATGTAGATTAGAGTTCCCCTAGGCGCATCCTTTTGGCTAGAGGGGCGCTCATATATAAGAGTCTGTCTTCAACGAAGTTGTAACTATCCTCCGCCCTCATTCTGAGCTTGAGAACTTTCCTCAGCCAATATATAAGCGAAATATAGTAACAGTCGCGGGCTGTGTACACGGTCCTGAACTGTCAACAGGGGGCCGCATATGCCAATGAGTCTAAGAATTTGTACATAGTTCTCTAATTGGGTATCTCAGATTCGGGTGACATTAGAAATGCCAAAAGAAAAAAAACATGGATCATTTAATTGGCCGTTTTCATATATTATAGGCACACATAGGTGCATATAGGTACCTATATGTACCTACAATATATGAAAACAGCCAATTTTATGTATGTCGCATATATGCGAAACTTATATCTGGCCCTATATTAAAACCTATATGTTTATATAGGTTCTTTCCCTGTGGGATAGCTTGCCTGACCATATTGTTGAGGCAGAAACCTTGACAATTTTCAAGAGCAGACTTGATTTAAAGCTAGATATCAATGAGTCATTAAGTATCTGAAGTTATATATTCACAATAGTAAAAAGAAACTGGAGAGCCTAGTTGGGCTGAATGGCCTGTTCTCGCCACTCATGTTATGTTATGTTATGTATGATGTGTTACACGTTGACCTGAAAGAACGGCCTGCAGTTGGTACGAAGGCTACAAAGGACATGCCGAGCAATCATGGTCCTCACTGTGCTCCTGACCATGCAACTGTCCACACTCTGAAACAAAACCCTGAACGTCCACTCATCCTTAACCCTGACCATATATCTGATCGAACACTGAACCAAACCCCTGAACCGAGACCCAACCAATCCTCAAACCATGCACCCAATCAAGTCGTTTACCACACTCCTGTCAGCCGACCACACCGTACTCCTGACCGCACTCCCCATCCCCCACAGGACCTTGATCGTCCTCCAACGTTGCCACCTAAGACTGGCAGCAGTAGAGGGGCTTCAACGATGTCTTATGACATGAACCATCCTCCGGAGGTGAGCCAACCCCTTCAACCTTCTGCTGGTAGGGTCAAATGTCGGGAAAAGGAAGAGTTTTAGATTAACATGGGGTACATTTGCTCGAGTTTGATGCTGGAGATACAATACCTCACCAAAATGTGGAGACAAAAATGTCCTAAATTTGGCAATATTGCACAGGTGAAAGAAAGCAAGTCTTGGTGATGTTTTTATATGCAAATCAAAGGAGAGGTCTTGATCAGTGGTGATGCCTAAGTCCTCAACAGTAATGCTTTAAACTTGAGAAAAACCATCTTGCTTAACTAAGTTACTTGACAGTGTGCGCCATAGATAATATGGACATTCTACCATTATCTCAGTTTAGTCTGAATTGAGAGGCAGGAAGTTTTGAGTCATTCATACTTGTACATCAGTGAGACTGGCTTTAAGCCTGGCTAGTTCATTCATTTCATCTGGCTTTACGAAGCTGTGTGTCATATGTATAGCAGTGAAAATTAATGTCATGCTTTCATATAGCATTTCCCAATGGGAAAAATACAAGTGAAAGAGGAAGGGCCCAAGAACTGACCCTTTGGGAACTCCAAATATTACTTTATAGAGACTGAAGGTTGTTAACAATCTGATGAGTATAATGTGAATCAGCTCAGTGCCTTTCCTTCAATGCCAACCACGTTTTCAAGTCTCTGAAGTAGGATATGGTGATAAATGGTATCGAAAGCTGCCCTCAGGTCGAGAAGCAGAAGTATGAATACATATCAGATATCAGAAGCAATGATAACTAGGGCTGTCTTTGTTCTATGATATGACAGAAATCCTGATGGATAATTTTCAAGGATATTGTCACTATGTAAAAAAATCACAAAGTTGATTTAAAACAGTAGCCTGGAACCCATCCATATCAAGCTTTGGTCGCTCCCAACGATCACTTGCTGATATGTCTGGCCTCAGTCGGTAGGCCAGCATTTGACTTTCAAATATTCGCACAAAATCCATGCGAGATCTGTGATTGGCTCACAGTCGCAAGGGTGCCCGCCCCTTTAGACAGAATTGCGGCAGGTCCTATTTTGCCCCATTGTCACAGAATTTAATACTGGACTTATTTTTCACAGGCCACATATCTTCCAAATATTCTGGAGCTGCAATAACATTTTTGAGACCAACAGATCAGGAGAAAATGATCTTTGTTCGAGACCTGTGTCTCTCTCAGCAGCGGTCACATAACATCTGGCAATACAGAAATACAGTATGGACTGCGGCAAACTATGAATTAAACTTTCAAACTGAAATAATGCTTGTGTTTTTATGTTCAGTGATACTGTTAATGCCATCAATGTTTAATCGTTTTTAAAGGGAAAAAGAATATATTTAATCTCCATGATCTTGTACTGGATTGATATCAGATATTAAACAAGCGGGAAAATAAGCGGGCAAAAAATGCCGAAACGCAGCAATAGGTTGCAATAATAGGAACAAGCATCCATCTTCTCCTTTCCAAGAAAGTAGACAGGCAAGGAATAAAAATGTCATATTACAACGCTGTGCAGCAACAGGTTGCAATAATAGGAACAAGCTATCCATCTTCTTTTTTTTAGCCAAGAAAGTAGACAGGCAAGGAAAAGCAAATTAGCAACTGTCATATTACATACCAGCTTCATAGGAATTAAAGTGATACTCCACCCAAAAACTATAATTTGTATATCAATTACTCATCATTAGATGTCTTGAATGCCAATTACAGGAAATACGTTATGTAATTGTTTATTTAATTTAGCACCCCACTGAAATAAACAATATGCAGATATGGCCAAACATTATCCTGTTCAAAACCTAACAACCACTCCAAGGGCCACTGGAATTTTTAAGTTCATGTCAAATAACATTATCCAAATTTCGTTATGCCAACCGTTTTTGCTGAAGCAAATGGGGTCACCAGTAGATACTTGTATATCCCAATGGGAAAAACAATCCAAATGGCAAAAAAGGTCGTGAATATTTATATATTCAGTTCATTAGACAAACTTTCAAACCATTGTCAGTGACCTTTGGGAACCAGCATTTGATATGTATGGATTCCAGGCTATTAAAACATGCTAGTTTTTCAATATAGGCCTTAGAAAAATGTTGGGTCTATAAAAAGGATTACTGAAGATTTTAGGTTAATTAATGAGAGGAGAGGACATAAAATTAATGGAAATACGTCAACTTCAGAGAGCTCAATCCCAGACAGCATGTGACTCCAGCCAGATTCAAGCCAGATGAGCTGGAGTCAGCACAGAGCTGGCACTGAATCCAGAGTGGAGGTGCTTGCTCTGTGCTGATCCAGAGTGGAGGTGCTTGCTCTGTGCTGATCCTGAGTGGAGGTGCTTGCTCTGTGCTGATCCAGAGTGGAGGTGCTTGCTCTGTGCTGATCCAGAGTGGAGGTGCTTGCTCTGTGCTGATCCAGAGTGGAGGTGCTTGCTCTGTGCTGATCCAGAGTGGAGGTGCTTGCTGCACTGCTGATCCTGAGTCTTGCTCTGTGCAAACAATGTATCAATCAATCAAATAAACTTTATTGTCCTCACAGGAAATTTGTCTTCGGCAATCAATCAATCAAATAAACAGGTCCTCTGATATACTTGGGGTCCATGCATACAGCACACAATGAACAATACACAATGTCTTATACAAGAAGGCAGTGACAGTGAATATACACATAGTGTACAATATACAAAAATGACAAAGCCAGCATGTATATGTTAACCTACGGCCACCGAACAGGCATAAATACAAAATGAAAGGATATAAAAAATTTAAAGTGCATACCCTTATTACGGAGGGAACAGTGCTGGTTTATTGTTGAGAAGTGATATGGATGTAGGTATAAAAGAAAACTTATACCTGTTGCTTTTATACCTACAAGCCCTGAAGCGTCTACCTGAAGGTAGGATCTGGTATTCCGGCAACAGAATGTTAGTTGGGTCTTTCAGAAGCCTGTATGCCTGTCTGACCACCACCGTTTCATAAATGCTCTGAAGGGATGGATAAACAGCCTTCCCTATCCCTTCATTGCAATTTTGATCATATTAGAGACTCTGGTTCTCAACTGAACCATGGCAGTGCCATACCAAGCTGCCAGGCCATATCTAATTATGCTATCCAGCACAGCGTTGTAGAACGTATACATGACGTCGGGGTGAACTCCATACAACCTTATTCTGAGGAGAAAGTGTGTTCTTTGGGCCAGCTTAGATCACAGAAACCGGTGTGAACATTTTGCTGTGTTATGGGGCACTGTCATATTGAAACAAGAAAGGGTGTACCCCCGACTGTTCGCCGAGCAGAATCATCGAGAATGGTATTGTATGTTTTAGCATCAAGAGTTTCCTTCAGTGGAACCAATAGGCCTTCCCCAAATCATGAAAAACTGCCCCAAAATACAGAGAGTCCACATACGCTCAGCAATGTAGTGTATGCTGGATATGTTGGAGATGGTGTAGTTCAGGGATTCTCAAATTTGACCCTTGAATCCAAATCTGCTCGTTTTTATTCCTCCCATATAATTACCTGAACAATCAGAGAAATAGATTAAACAGGCTGACTTCACACCAGACTCCTAGGCAAAGAGAGGGAGGAAAATCAGAAATTCTCAGCACTATAGGATTAAGATTTGAAAAAGGCGGGATGATTATGACATTAATATTAGAAAATGAATAAAGAATATCAGCAATATCAAATAAACCTGTGACCACAGATTTTTATTTCTTTTCATATTTCCTAAGTTCCCAGTGTCCATGCTTTATTGCCCAAAAAGCCCAGTTACTGCACATGTTCTGGTGCTAAATTGACACACGGCAGCCTCCATGAATTTGGATCCTGCGCCACCGAGCAGATCCCATAGAAATACATGGAACCCAAAGCAAAGGCAGTCTCCATTTTTTAATTTACAGCATCTCAATGACCTTTTTAATGCAGGTGCTGCCACGGCAGCCCATAGGGGGCGCTGCCATGGAGAATTCATCTCGTCCCTCACAGCACAGAAAAATTCCACCATTTGCTCTGCTGGATCATGAGAGGAGCAATGCAGAAACACATGCCCAGCCCATGGAACGGGAACCTCCAAAGGTTCCTACAACCTCCAACCCAAATTTACTCCGCTCTTCTTTGGGCAGTGGCTCCTTCCCCCAAATCCAACCCATACCCCGGGAAGTGGAGCCCACAAATCGCAAGGTCTCAGGAACAGGCACTATATACTCCGACCTAAACCTGGGGACTTTCCGGAGACTTTCATTGTCTTCCCTCCACAGCAGCGGGGGTAAACTGGGCCACTACACACGCACCTATTCGGACCCTCAGAAACCATCGTCGCCCGAGCCGACCAAAAGAGTGACTTGCCAGACGTACTCCCTTCATGACCCTCGCGAGAACAGTCGCCACCACCGCCCTGTGGCATCCCCTTCAGAGCAGGACACCTATGCCTGGGTCCCCAGCATGCCACAGGCCACATGCCTTGTTGCTGAGAACACCTACGAACTGATTCCAGATCAGAGCCTTCGGAAAAGTGACCGCACCAGCCCTGTCATCAGCAGCGCATTTGAGCTGATCCAGGATCAGCGGCTCAGGGATGGTCCCAGCAGCCACACATATGAGACCACAAATGACCTGCAGCCCAAACACACAGACTCCTGCTGGGGAATAAAGGTAAGTGACCTAAAGGGGTTAATGTTGATAATAGATGGGTGGACTGAGCTTTAAAGGGGCAGGTCAACAAAAATAAAATGAAGATAAGTTCCTGCTCACCTAGAGTAATGTCATCCCATCCTGATTTGCTGAAATATGTGGTTTTAAATTTTTTTAAAAATAGTACATCACCAGTAAAGTAGCCGCTACAGAACCAGTAGCCTCAGAAATGTACGTGTAAAGAAATTAAAAAACAATGACTCTTTCTGAATATTATCCAGAGGTTGCTCACAAGCATCAAAAAATCCTACTTTGTCACGTTTTCACATAGAATTATTCTTTCTTCAAACATTGGCAAGTGTGTTTTTTCACAGTAGTGCATCTACCATAGCAGTTACTGATTTTATCAGTGTTAGGCGGTCCATGGGTCACTGCACTTGGCTGGCTAGCGTATCAGAGCGTACAGTCAGCAATGCATGGGTAAACATGGAGCCCAAGGCTACAGACCTGAGTCATTGGTTCCCCTTTTCTGGAGTGAACAAAGTTGGGCAGAGCTTGTATATTCAAATCAGCTGTATGCTATTTGTGTTTCGTTCGTGTACTGAAGCAGAGTAGTTTCTGTTCATTTCCAGCTGTGTAATATACAACCCCAATTCCAAAATAGTTGGGACAAAGTGTAAATTGTGAATAAAATCAAAACGCAATGACTTTCCAATCACACCAGCCGGTATTTTATTCACAATAGAACAGAGATAACATAGCAAATGTTGAAACTGAGAAATTTTACAATTTTATCCACAAAATGAGCTCATTTCAAATTTTTTTTAACAGAATAGACATTCCATTGTCAGAATAATCATTTTCTACCCCAAATTGAACAAAATGGTGCAATGAACGTACCAGGGGGTCTACCGGAGTGCGTGAGTTGCTTGCACTTTGAAGACACCAAAACCTCAGAATTCGATTTTGCTGAACACGGTATAAATTCTAAAACAAACAACCTCATTGAGCAAAATGCAGCAAAATTCAAATATATAGCAGTATAACCTTTCTTCACTGAGTCACTCCTTCAGAGACAGATGTATCGGGTAGAAGGAACCCTCCAGTCCTGTTTCATTAGGAATAATTCCCATTGACCATGTCCGTACCTTATTTAAATCCCGTAAATGTAACTGAACACTTCAGGCCAGTTTTGGATGTCTTCTTTTCTTTGAAATCGCGTCATTTTCAGCTGTGATAGAATATTGTAACTGCGTTTATAAATTTGCAGCTCCATGTCCGCGGGCAGACACATTTGCACAAACGGGTTAATCCTGATTAATTAAATAAAAAATTGCATGCAGTTTTTTATTATATTTGTTTTTTTTTTAATTATTTAAAAGTACACAATATGTGGATTTGAAATCCATGTAAATTTTTCAAAATTAAGATGCCAGGTAGTCTGTGGTGGGATCAGTTACCAGAATGCAGTTGCCAGGGATACTTGAAGAATGGTTTCGGAACCACTGCTTCAGAAAATCAAATCTACACAAGGATTTCTGGCATACGTTCCTGGGGATCGCTTGAGTCTTTTTGACAGAAAAAGGCTGCAAGTGATGTCAAAAAAAAAATAGCTTGGTCATTCATTCATTCATTCACTCACTCAGTTACTGTTGTTTTTTTTTTTTTGCTTGATTTGCCCTTTTCAGGCTGATAAGCGGTGGCAAGGTTTACCTGGAAACAAGCAAAAATGAAGAGGAGAATATCACCCCTGGGGTTAGGATGAACAAGACATCTCTTACTGCAGTACCATTATGGTGCACATGATGTGCTGGGCACTGTGTGCAGTTTATTTACCGTAATGTGTCTCTCCCATGTCTTCCATTTCCTCATAGATTGGACATATGTACAGTAATATCTATAATATAATAGTGAAGTGGACTATGTGTGCGTGCGTGTGTGTCCAGTGTGTCCGGTGTGTCCTGCCAACCAGTGGAAAATGGCGTTAATATTTATATAACGTTACCATTATGATGTCATCACGTGCACTATTATGATGTCATCACGTTGCTATGGTGTTTTCATAAAAATATCACATGACCAAGCCAATTCATCCACAAGAGTCCTGAATCCCAAAAAAAACAGATGCCAGGCCGCAAGAGAAAGCATCTCAGTGACAGCCACCTTAAAGCAATGCTGAGTGGACTCTGTGTCCGGTCAATCAGTGGAAAATGGCCTGAAAATGACTCAGTCACGTGACCAAAGTCCACTTCACTTTTATATTATAGTGAACAATGCACCATAATGATGTCATCACACTGCTATGGTGTTTCCATAAAAACATCACATGACCAAGCCAATTCGTCCACAGGAGTTCTGAATCCCAAGCCAATTCATCCATCCTGAATCCCAAAAATCAGATGCCAGGCTGCAAGAGAAATTAGCACATATGGTCTATGCGCCAGGCCGCTAGTTTTTCTTATGCTTCATAAACCAGAACAAGCGTGGCTGAAGCAGCTGATTTATTGGATCAAAGCTGTCTTTTATTCATGGATTCTAAGACCAATACATGTTCTTTAAGACTTGAGGAAGAAAGTTTTTTATATTTTTGGTCATTGAGTGACCCAATGAGGTGGCTACTGTTTGTAATGCGCCAGTGGTGGTAGCTAGGTACGGTACAACTACAGACTGAGTTTGCATGTGGATTTATGTATTGTATCATGGACAACTTCAGTGGAAGTTTCAGACTTCTGGGTAGCTGTATAGTGTTATCAGAAGCATGTGACATATTTTGAACATGAAAACAAAGGCAATACAGTCAGAATTTTTAAGCAAGGCACACTTATAATGCTATCATATGTATCCTGGAGTTGCTTTATAGTTATGTTTTAAAATGAGGTTTCAACAAGAATAAAGTGATTTTTCATCTTCCAAAGAAATGTAAAAATGCTGAGGTCTGGTGAGTACTGAAAACACCCACACACACACACACACACACACTCAACTCACTTCAGTTCAACTCAGTTTTGAACATGGCTGGTGTAGCCAACCATAGTTCTATAGGGCCCCAAAATGTGCTGGTTTTTGGAGTTACTTTGAACTTATTATATTAATGAAAGCAGTCTTACCAGCTCTGTACACTCCGCTGAACACGGGCACTCGGTCGGCCCAAAGGAGCTTACCTCTCAAGTATTGCCGTTGTAAACTGAGTGGCACCAGATTAGACAGCTTTTCCGTGGTTTCAGCAGGTGTGGTCATGCCAAAAAGTAATGTGTCCTCAAAACACGTGCTACATATAGCATAAAGAAAAATACTATTCCATTTCTCATATGTAATATATATGCCCAACACATCCTCTAAACTGGGGATATCCAACCTAATCCACAAAGGGCCAGTGTGGGTGCTGGTTTTTGTTACAGCCCAATACTAATACACCTGATTCTACTCATCAAGGTCTTGATTGAACCCCCTGATCAGTTAATTAGTGGGATCAGGTGTTTTAGCACTGGGTTAAAACAAAGACCTGCACCCACACCAACCCTTCATGGATAAGATTGGACACCCCTGCTCTAAACTTATTTTCAAAGAGTAGGATTAATGATGTCATAAGATGATCTTACGTATATATTCCGTTTTAAATTACATCATGGGAGAGTTTTCCCAACTGAAGAAATTTTTCTTGAAATGCGTCTTACTTGCTGTTGTGAGGCATGTTCTGTATTGATGTAGGTATTTGGCAATTAGCTGGATGTTTGGTGCGAAGAGCTCTGTCTCTTCCAATGCATTTTGTGTTGTAGGTCACTCTGGACAGGTGCGTCAGCCGAATGACAATCATGTGATGTCATGTAAAAGTACATGGGCACAGCAGCCAAGACACTGGTTTGAACATGACGGAAAGGTCTCCTTTTGTATATTAGAGAGTATGGAGTCGAGGTGTGGGCGATACCCAGAGGCAACCCCAAATCTTTCAATAACCTGGGATCTGCGCCTTTGCTGGGAGTGAAGTTTAGAAATTTGCAGAAATTTGTCACTCAGTGACAACTGGTGTTATCCATCATTGCACAAAATATGCAGTAGGATGAAACGGTTGATTAAATTAATAATGGAAGGTTCACATTGCAACAATTATGTGAGAGTGAGGATCATAATTCAAAAAAAAAAAAAAAAAAAAAAAAAAATTAAGAGACATCACTCGAAAAATATTAATCATATCAACAAGCAACAGAAAATAACATTTATTAACATTGCAGCGCAAATGCATTTATAACGTCAAACTTTTGACAAACGATCAGGGATAGTTGATGCCAAGAAAAGTCAAATATGAGAAAATAGGCAGATCCTGACCAAAATGTGAGGAGACAAAGAAAGCATCGGGATCATTGTAAAAAGAGAGCCCTTCTTTAACTGGAGAATGTTTACGAAGGTATGATTGTCATCACTGCTACAGTTCTGGAATTAAAACAACACACAAACCAAATTTGTGGTTAACATCTTGCATTCATGTAGAGAAAAATTGCATAGTTCGGTGGAAATGAATTTGCCTTAATTTCCTCAGTATAACAGCTGTGCTGTTTTTAGCCCTCAAATTATGTCCCTCAATTCTTCACACCTGAGCACAACTGTTGCATATTCAGGCGTGTGACAGACATGTTACAGAGATATTACGATGTCGAGATAGAGCCCCAGAGTTGTAGGTCACAAGCATGTAAAAGAATCCAAAGACACAAAACTGTACCACCAGAGAGTATCCAGTAAACACTGAGATGTCCGTACCTTTTCCATCCTCCCTCTTTGAAAACAATGGTTCATTTCTGCCAATCTGATGGCCAAGCTCTCAGTTTGTTTCTTCCTCTAGTTTTCAAGGCAAAGATGACACGAAGGTCTGTGTTTCCATCAAAAATATGATGAAAAAAAGGCTGGGATAGTAGTTCATTGAATATCTGGAGAGAGGAAATCAGTGAATCACGTGGTCACTGGGCTGTAAGAGCGCAGTCAGTCCTTGGTCCCATTAAAGTAGAAGACACCCGGGTCACATGACCTGGAATTGCGTTCCCCAGTCCATGATGGGGAGCAACATGACTGGATCACGGTCAGATTCGAATGTGGAATGTACTGAAAGACAGGAGAAATCCAGCGCGTAAGAAGCAGCACACATGCGCATGCACACAAGCACACACACGCACACATGCACACACACACACACACACACACAGGCACGCACACATGTACGCACACGCGCATACACACACACACACACACACACACACACACATACATATGGACTCATGCACACACACACACACACACACAAACTCACACATGCAAACATACAAATGGACTCACACAAGCAGACGCACACACATGGACTCATGCACATACGCATCCCGACTCACACACACACACGCACACATCGACTCACGTACACGCATGCAGACACACAGACTCACATGAACAAGTGTGCACACACATTCATTCACGTACATACAGACTCACACAAACACACATGGCCACACAAGTGCACGCAAGTACACAAACACATACCCACAACTGTGACCGAGAATGAGACACGTACAGGATATAGCTTCTACTCTGTATATTTGCCCAGAGAGAATGACAATGTTGTATCTCTTTCTGCTTTGGGGAAAGATGAACAGCACTTCACAGTTATAAGAGGCTAACAGCAGCGAGCATCATCTGTGACTCACAGGACATGATTTACTCTCAAAATCCTACAGGATGCGGGCATTCCTCCTACCCTCCTCGCACTCGCTCTCTCTCTCTCTCCATCTCTCCCCAATTATCTATCCATCGCTCCCTCTTTCCCCATCGCTCCCTCCCTCTACCTCTCCCCGCTTCTCTGTCCTTCTCTTCCTCTCTCCCTTGTTTATCTATCCATCATTCCCAATCTCCTCTCATTCTGTTGTACAAGACCGTGGAAGACAGAAGCCCGAGAGGCCCCAGTGTGATTCTGCACTTCCTCATTCAGAGGCAGTCTGTGCCACTCCGCTCTCTGCGTTCTGACTTCACGGTCCGGCTGTAATGAATTACCTTGGGCAAATGGATCATCACGATCCCAGCCCAGGGCTGATACCACTATTAAAACATTGGCATGCTCCTGCTGATTCACAGACTCCAATTCTCCTGTCAATACAACATATTCATAAAGAGTGCAGTTCTAAAACCAGGCAGGACATTCACATTTTTCAGCCAAGTTCCAGCAACCTAATTCCAATGTTTTTTTTCCCTCCAAAGTGATTTTGTTTTATGCAGAATAGAAGGTGGATGGTAAATGCAGGCACAGGAAAGTTTCACGTATTAATCCGTTTCATTAGTTAAATTACATACCTAAATATTTCAACAGTGAATTTTCAAGCTGCTGTGTGCTTTGTAATACTAAATTACAATCTACTAAAAAAAAAGCATAGACGGAGCCAGGTTTGCGTGACTAATGCCAAAACTGAACAACCCTGTGATAAACAGTATGGTCTGCAATGAAATACTTTCGACCCAGCATATTTTGCTGTTGATGTTTATGCTTTTCCAGAATGAAATGCCACATGTAAAATATGGAGGGGTGTGTAATGCTACTGACAGTGCACTTAGTGCCCCTGTCCAGCTCTTCTTTGCAATTTATAAATTAATGGCTTCCAGCATAAAATCAACAAACTAAATTTAATTCCTAAACATTTATTCCATAAGAAAATTAATCCTGATTCTGTTTGCCCAGTAAGTATATTTTCATAGTTTTCAGTGTAATCTTCGAGAGAAGAATGAGAGATGAAAAACTGTAAAGCTTCTCTGAAATTGCCTAAAGGCTGAGGTGTTTAACAGCTGGTTGTGGAAGGATCACTGGTTGTGGCCCCAATGGAAGCAGAGTAAGATCAGTGCAGCAGTTTGGCCCTTGAGCAAGGCCTCTAACTCCACACTGCTCCAGAAGTGATCAGTCCCTGCTTACTCTAATAAACCGTACATTGCTTAGGACAAAAGCATCAGCCAAGTATTGGTAAAGTAAGGATGAGAATTTCTGTGCAATGAGCCAGGAAGTTCACTGATTTCTGCAGCCACCAGACACATGGATGGTGATTGGTTGTTTTTTTTGATAACATTCAGTAGTTACCTAAGGAAATCAGGTGCTCTGGAGATCATGTTCTCGAAGTCAGCGAATGAGAGCTTGTTGTCACCGTCCAGGTCGGCCTCCTCAATGGCCTTCTCACACACCAGGTTCACCTCCTCCGCTGTCAGCTCCTCCCTGGTCAGCTTGTTCAAGGTCTTCTCCAGATCCTCCTTGCACAGGTAGTTGTCCGTGTTGAAATCTGCCATCCACAGGGATATCGCAGCATCCGGTTTGTATTTGTAATTATCAGCCCGGAGAAACACATACGCTTTCATTAAGGGCAACTCCCCTTATGGAAAAAAATTAATGCGGGAGGGTCACATGGACACCCAACATACGAAAAGCACACATCCAATACTTTTTATTTATCCCATGTCATTTATTTAAAGGTGTGGACGTGATATCTAAATGATCTGATGGGTGACTTTGAATGTTTCTCGTTTGACTTCCATTCAGCTTCCAGTTCAGTGGACACACCCCCACTCCCCCTCACTATAGGAGGACTCACCATATATTTTGAAAGCATAGATGGCCTTCAGCTCTCTGGGCGCCATCTCACTGAGCACGGAAAACATGTCCACAAAGTCATTAAAACTTTGGTTCCCCAAGCCGTCTTCAGAGAAGGACTCCACAATCCGGTTCCTGAAGGGGTTCTCCTGTAGAAGACGGGATGAAACTTCACATCTGTATCTTGGGGGGGGGGCAATAGATCAGTTTGGGGAACTGCACATCAGAGATTCGAATTCCTACATCAAGAGCCATTTGAAAACAGTGACACCAAGGGGCCAAATCCACAAAGTAAGATTACTTGGTAGATTACAACTGAGTCGGCTGGACAACTTCACTTATATCCAGTGATGGGGTAGTTACTCTAAAAAAGTAATGCATTACACATCATTAGATACTTTTCAAAAAAGTAATCCCTAACTTTACTTAATTAATCACTGCTGAAAGTAAATAGTAACACTATTAGTTACATTACTTTTGGATTACTCAGAACCTTCATCTGAAATTCAGCATAACTTAATTAATTAACCATATCATCTTAAAACCTGGCATATGCCCAGATCAGCACAAATCTTTATTCTAGTGAGGACGGCACACACATGATCTCTCTTTCATGCCCTTTAAAACAGCAGAGCCAACAGAGCAGTTGAATAAATCAGCCAAAACAGCACTTCACAGAAAAGTGAGTCAAGTACAAGGCTATAGTACTGGAATAAACTCGCATGAACAAGGACGTTTGATTTGTTTTTCTGTCCTCAGTCTCAATCGACAATATACTTAAGAGGAAGAAGAAGACGTTTTTCTGGCCTCCCGTCTTGGCAATAGTTGAAGAATTTACAATAACGCAAGTAACTAGATAATTAATTTGTTTAACTGTAATGCCATCGCTTAGGTTATCAAAGTAATGCATTACATTACTGCGTTACTGATAAATGTAATCTGATTACAGTAATTAGTTACTTTGTAATGCATTACCCCCAACACTGCTTATATCCCATCAAATCTGGAACATGCACTGAATCGAAAAGTGCTCTTCTGAGTTTTATTTTGAGTGGCAATACAGCTACATAGGTAATTCCTTTAATTCATGAATGGAAGCTATCCCTCCCTGCTCTTACACAGATACCACCACTTATTTGCCTTCAGAGCAGAAGCACAAATAATATTGGCATCATCTGTAATGAAACTCACAGTCCCACCTTCAGTTCCGGCATGTTCACAATCAGGGCTAACGGGAGCTTAACGTCGGGCTCATCTGTGTAGTCCATAGGCACTAGATGTGGAGCCAGCTCGTGATATCGGCCATGTAACCTTGATAAGGAGAGTCAGAAAGTGAATATTAATCTACACCTCTTAACTTTGAAAGATTTTACTAAAGAGTCAGTTTTATTCAGTGTCTATGCCATTACCATTAAACATCCCTCATGAAAAGAAACCAGACTTTAGTACTTTTCTTCATTAAGACTGTTCAGAGCCTAGTGGCCCATCAGGCTAGTGCTTAACCCTGGTTTCTGTGGCATTAAGCAACTAGGAGTATTGCTTCTCCTCCTGGATAGGATGCCAGTCCATCGCAGGTACTCCCCCAGCTCTTAGTCAAGTTTCCCTGACTATTTGCTAGTACCCAGTTACACCCCTGGGTGGCGTGAGGGATATATACCACTGTGGGAGTGAAGTGTTTTGCCCAAGAACACAACATGAAGGCCGTGGCAAGGACTTGAACTCAGGACCTTTTGATCCCAAGTCTAGCCTACTTATCCACTTTAATACATTTTACATAAAATATTAATATGAAAAAAATAAATATCATCACACATAAACCAGATATTTTCATAAATGAATGAAGATTCTCCATGCAAAGACACAAGTAATTAGAGAAGTTTATAACGGTGTTTCAGTCTTATCCCTGATTGCACAGCTGTTTATGAATGAAAACCAGCAATCTGCACTTTGCCACACAAGCTCCTCAAATATCATGCAGGTCTTCACAGTACAATGGGCATGTGCTCCTTACAAAGAAGCAAAAATGGAGAGCCGCTATGGTCTAAGAAAACTACCCATAGCTAGTGTGATTATGTGTTACTCCCCATCACTTGACATAAAGGCCAATTTTACAATATAAGACTATAAGTACTTTGTTCTAACATCATTGTTGTATGATTTACTGACATTCACTGAAACGTACTCATGTTTGTGTTCCCGAAAGTGGCAAGAGCATCTCATGACAATGACCGAGCAGACACAGCGATCATGTTAAGTAACGATCTGGAGCCAGACGCGAGAACCAGTAGTGCAGTAAAAATGGGATTTTATTGGAAAAGGGGGGTGAACCCCCGCAGAGCGGGAGGCAACGGTACACAGTCCACAATCCAAAAATCAAAATCCACAGGGCGTAATCCAGGTCGTAAGCAGGGCACCAATCACAAAAATCATAGTCAGACAAAAAGAGGTTCGATACACAGAGATAACAAGAATTCCAATACAGAGCCAAAAATCAAAAATCAGGGACGGTCCAGTCAGAAGAGATTCACGAGAGATTACAAGGCGAAAACAAGCGTAGCACAGGCAAACCAAGAGAAACGTTCTGACGGGGAACTGCTGTGAGAAGACTGTTTAAATACACAGAAGGGAAGTCACATGCTATGATTAGGAAAAGGTGAACTGGATAAAACTAATTACGTGGGAGCAAAACATGAGGGAGAACCTAATCACATAGAATTGGCAAAAGCCAAAACGCGGACAGGGAACACGAGACAGTCTATGACAAACATACAGCTCCGGTTAGGGAGTTCTAACGTGCACAGATAATGAGAAGCAGGACAGAGCGGAGCAGGTGCGCGAAGGATCCGCTGAATTGCAGCAAAGACTAAGTGAAGGCAAGAGGCGGAGACTAGAACAGGGCGAAAAGGAGAGCTTGTTAATTAATTAGTAAGTGCAGCTATACAATCCCTAGTGCTCGTTAGTAAGTTAGTATTATATACAATGTTAGTCTGGGTTAGTAACTTTAACAAAAACAACAAACTGTTAGTATTGGTTAGTAATATAGAAAAGAGAGGCGAAGGAAGCAAACGAGATTGGAAGGAATGTTTGAAACCCAGAAACCATGAAATCACCTAAGCATGTGACACGCGGGACTGGGGAGAAGCTGTAACTAAACAAGAGACCAGACAGGGGAGACAAAGTGCAATGCAGGGCATGGCAAAAACATGGACCGGACTATAACAGAAAAGTGGAAGGGAATGGCAAAAACGAAAACATGGCAAAATACAACAACTAAACAGAACATGACAAAACCTAACAGACATGATCATAAACATAACAGGGAATGTGAGAAACATAATGAACATGGCAGAATAATAACAGGCAGAGCAGAATCATAACAAACAGAACAGAATCATAACAGATCATCTATACTGAATATCAGAGCCTTTTCCTTTTGATTTGTGATTGCGCTTTTTCTTTGGTTTTCTGTTTTTAACACAAACTTTCACCAATAAAAATATGTTTATCCCCTCGCAGTGTCAGTTCAATTCGCCACAAGAGGCCATGTACAGCCGTCTTACTTATCATCTCGGTTCCTCTATGACTGACCAAGGTACTTGAGTAAATCTAGATCCCTTGGTGTTTTCATTGTGAGGTAGTAGTATAATCTGCATCTCAGTCCATGCGTGATGTCCACCTTCACCAAAAGGAGAGTGCCCAACATAAAGGCAAAACCGTTGGGTGGGAAATGACATCATAAGGAAACAGATGGGCCCTGGGTTGAGGCAGCCACTGGAAGGCCATTTTAGAAAAGGACGGAAACTCCAATCTGGTATGGAGACTGACGGATAACGGACCATTGTGGCTGTAGGAGAGGGCGATCACGCTTAATCTGTCTTCAAACTTTCACAGAAATGTCATATTCAAGCAGAATTCATACACACGACTAGTTGAATGCCTCCGGAGAAACCTAAAAATTAGTAATTTGGAAGATATGTCCAAATGGACAATAGGGACTTCTGTCTTGTCTAAAATGTCTGTCCAGCAACGACCCCGGCGAGGTAGGAGATGACGCTCTCCCAAGCGAGCGAGGGGATGTTATTTATGGATTACACTGCCCACCCTGCCATTAATCGGCAGTGATGTCAGAAATTTCCCATAACCCTTATCTCTCCCATCAGGAAGTTATATCATGGCAGGCAATGGCGTCTCCGAGAAGAGGAGTTTGCTGAACGGTGTGCCCTGACTTATAAAGCCACTCACATCCGTCATGAATCACCGCCCATTTGAACGGCCGTGCGTTTCACTGGTGCAGTTCAGCTTACAGACCATTTCCAAGGACACTGTGTCCCTGTCACTATCCATAGTCTACCCACAATTCCCTACAAGGAATCGGATCATACAAACAGTGACTGTGTGTGGGGGGATCTGTGATTACATCAGCACGGGTATAATAAAAGCTCCACGCTTTGCATATTCCTTGGTTTATTTTGTTTGCTCTGCTACCATAAGAGCCAGTTGACTCATCTCACCGCACACGGTGGCGATGGAAAATATTCATGGATCTAAAAGGACTATAACTGCTCGATCTGCATGCACACTGCTTTATGGAATTGATTTTTGGTGATAAAAACCATGACAACAAAATGGGGATAGTCTGACAATTATATTCAAATAAGTTTAAGGCAACTTGTCTCACTTTCTGTTTTGGTGATGTCTTCTCCTTTTAAAAATATGTTTAAATCATATGTGTTGTCACAACAGCTGAATAAAAAAATGTGGTGAGCCTCAAAGACAGCAGGCCAGTCGCTATGCCAACTATGCACGTCTTACCACTACAATCCGAACACTAAACACGCGTATTGTGTCTTCTCTTTACTACCATGCATAGTAAACAAAAGCTGGCCCCTACAATATTGCACACTGAGTTATGAAATCTGGTTTTCACTGCTGTGAACTGTGAGTAGGAGCTGGCTGGGAGAAGCAGGCAAAAGAGTCACTGGAAGAGGGAGAGAGAGAGAGAGAGAGGGTGAGAAACAGAGACAGGCTGTAAGACAGAAGGAGAAAGAGAGAGAGAGAGAGAGAGAGAGAGAGAGAGAGAGAGAGAGAAGGAGGAGCTTGTTTCTGCGCTTTGTGAAATAAAACACCCTATGCCGAGCTGTCCCTTCACCTGAGAAGTGTAATCTATGGCAGCCCGGACAGACGCCACATCAACAGTTACACCTCCGATAGTAATGAGAAACTCATCACTACACTCATGTAGACTCTGCTCTCTCTTTTCTTTCCCTTTCTATCTCTCCTCTCTCTCTCACTCACTCTCCCTCACTTCCCCTCCCCCTCCTCTCTCTCCACTCTCCCTTTCTCTCTCCCCCTCTCTCTGTCTCTCACACTGTTAAAGGTAAAGACCAATCATGGCTCATTGATGAAGAATATGAAAGGGCTTCAGCACCACCAAGGCAGAATATTTAAATATCTCATAGTGGCATCCATCCAAAGCAAGAAAAATCATTTGATTCTCAAAAACCAGAAGACAGAGGACTTTTCCAACTGCCATATTTACACTGAGGGCAGATGATTCCCCGCTATTATCACCTAATGTGTTTTGTTTTTTTCGACTTTTTGTCAGAGTCCCATCTGTTAAGGCAGTAGACTGATTTATACTAGCGAGTCAGAATGAATCGTAACCAGGAGGTTGCAGCTTTAATTGCCTGTCAGGGGCACAGCTGTCCTACCATGATGCAAGGTGCTTCAAATAAAAGGCATTATTAAATGTCCAGCACAACACATCAGTAATTCAGCGAGGTAAATTTCAGCTCTGTAATTCAGTGACCTCGATTTTGATTCAGTCACAATGCAGGAAAACCATATACAGCCATGAGGTTTAATGTGGCATCGCAGGCTCAGTGCTTTTCAATGCAACAGCAGGCTAATATAGCGAAGTTCCACTTCATATAAGTACTCACATTTCAAAAAAAAAAAAAAAAAAAAAAAGAATGGCCATGTTTATTCATCAAACGACAACTTGATTCAACGGTGTGCCATGCCTTTGGCTTATTTATGAAAAATTTGCAAAAAAAAAAAAAAAAAAAATCTACAAGGAAAGTTCCACCTGTTATGCCTGTTAAAGTAGGGATTCAAAGAATATAAGTACCCATAAAATTGGTTCGTTATGGCAATTTCATGATATGTTGAAGGTATTCACTCATATAACAAGAGAAAAAATGTTCATGCTACTTGATATTCGCTTTCCAAATGTTGCTCCTTTTCCACCATAATCAGTCCGCCGACAGGCTCATTTTCGGTGACGTCACATACGGGTTGTGTCCTCTGAAAGTACCCAGATGTTCCATAGTTATAATGCAGACAACACTGTGAAAACTGTTTTCAATTTTGTTTTTAAAGCCTGACGAGTCAGAACTCTGAATAGATTTCTTCCAGATCTCCCAGTAGTTCATGGTTTTAAATCCCATGTTTAAATCTTTTTTTTTTCAAGCTAATGTCGCATACAGGTGATTTCTTTCATCGATGCATATTAGTTTTGCTGCTTATTTTGGTTCGTTCCGTGCCTGCAAGAAGTCCGGTCGCCGGCCTGGCTATACGCTATACACGTTGTCTAGTTTAGAAAGAAAATTATGTTTTTACTGGAGTCATGCTACCATTCTGAGGAAGGTTGGATAAGCCAATGCTCAAGGCTACAAAAAAGATAGTATTTTGTGAACATGATCGAGTGGACTCTCATAACAGTGATTGACTGACATAGAAATATGGAGTGACGAGGTCGATGCCATTTAGAACACAATCGTACCCCTCAAATATCTCCACCCAATACCTCAAAAGCAGCCTGAATCGTCCGCCTGTACTTCTCATGCACTCAAGCTCAATTTCAGGTCTTAATTGCTTTTTTATAGTTGTTGTATCTCTTCTCTTCTGTGTTTGCTGTGAGCACATCCTGCTCTACCTAATTGTGTCTTCATGATTATTTAATTCCAATTCCGGGGTCCGGAGTCATAATTGGTTTTCATATTATAGTCTATGTGAAACTGATAAACCTCCGTGCACATAGACTTCAATTATTACATCGCCTACGTGCTGATTAATGAAAACTGGCCATACCTGATAATGCTGAGTTTTGACCCGATGCTGAAGCCCTCCGCCACAGTTCCAAAAAATCCTGGAGGAAACCCTGCCTTCCCCGTATTTGCACGATTTCCGTCAGATCGTTTATATGTCCATGTTAATCGTCAATGTACTATATAGAAAAATATGAGTTTGAAGTAAAAAAAAAAAAACAAAAACAACAACAGACTCATTTTTCTCCATTATAATTTATCCATCTCAAGTAAAGTACGACCCAATTTGAACCTTAAATAACAAAATATAAAGCTTAGAGAGAGACACAGTACTTTTATTGACTCTGCCCACAAATTCACAGAGCAGAGCTTGCAAAACCCGTCCGTGAGGTCGCCCAAAACGGGCGTCATTCCTAGCATCACGGAATTAATCACGTTCGATAGTACCGTCGTTTCGTGCTTGTTTCCATTTTCTCGTATCGATAATGTGACGGAATGACATTACATTGCATTCTTTGCGTTCTAAGCTTTCCATTGATGTCGAAATTGCCATATTTCAGTTTTTTTCTTTGAATCCCTACTTTAACTGATTTTTACCATCTGGTTTTCTGTGAGATTATTTTCTGTAAGCGATATCGATAAGAACATTACACTGATTCAACAAATGAAATCTTAACCACAAGGTGGCAGGTTTTAAAAGCCAGTCAGAGACAGAGCTATCTGACCATGACTCAAGGTACTTACATTAAACTACATCAAAAAAAAAAAAAAAATCACCAACACACACGAACAATAACAGAGCAAATCCACAAAATAGCCTTTTCTTGTTCATCAAGAACATGAAACTGCTCAATTTGAAGGCCTTAGAATCCATTATGCCAGGTCTTTGGCTGATTCATGAGGATTAGCAAAAATAAACCTGCAGAGTCCAATTAATGTGAGCCACTAATGAGCAGCATACAAAGGTCCATCCATCCATCGACGGGTTAAAGAAGGTTAACCGCTTGTGCTGTGCGACCTCCCTGATCCTCTCGCACCCATTATACAAAATACCTGGATTTAATTCAGGAGGGAAAATGAACAAAACAGAAGTTTGCATTGAGAGTCCAGATTGGGGGTTAGAAAGCAGAAAGAACTGTCACTCACCGGAGGATTTCTTTGCGTGTGAAGAAAGTGCAGTCCTGTTAGAAAAAAATAAGTTGTAATTGATTCATTTAAAATTAAATTAACTCTGTAAAAAACATGTGCCTGCTCAACAGAACCATATAAAATTTAAAGGTATAAAGCCTGATAATTGAGCAGTCAAGTTTGTCCATGAAGCCAAAATGAGAAAATGCATAAATAACTTTCAGTTTGCAAAATAAAAACAATCCTGAACACTAAATAGAAGCCAGTGTCCATTGGTAACTGAAAATAAAAATGCAGAATTTACTCAGGCTGAAGGAAAATCTGACACACACAGAAAGGTGAAATTGCGTGCTCATCATATACAATGTACAGTAAACTTGACATACCCTTACAGTCTCAGAATTAGTGTCCCCTGACACAGAATGATGGTTATACGAGGTATTAAAAAGGTATTTAGTTCGGTTTAAAAGAACCTGACTGTTCTACACAGACCCCGGACCTCAGCCACTCAATAGTTGGAATCACCAAGAAAGCCGACTGGGCCTAACTGCCAAACATCACTGCAGGACCTACTGACGCTTCTCTGACAAGTATGGAAGCAGGTCCCCATAGAGATATTCTAATATCTAAAGCCTACTCATGTCAGAAGGACAGAGGGTGTGAGTACAGGGGAGGCGCAGACCCATACTAATGGCTGCTATCTTGGAATGAGAAGAGCAAGCATTCACACGCTTATGGCCACATAGATCGCCCCTCAGCCTTCAACCTTACAGGCCTGAAATAGCTACACCACCTGAAATTAAACACAGCAGGAGTGGTCGGACGGGAAGGGCTTGATGTCCACAGGCTTTGTGCCTCGTTTCCCCAGCAGCCGAGAGAAACACAAGCTCTGCCAGGTCTGTGAGAGTGTGAGAGTGTGAGAGTGTGTGTGTGTGTGGGGGGGGGGTAGGATTTCACCAAGGTGTTGACGGCTGTCTCCTCAAGTGCTGCTTCTGTTGCTCTGTGACGAGAGAGGTGACGAGAGGGGAACTCGATCTCGTCATGGCGAGATGGCAGGGCCAGGCTAAGACAAATGGCGCATTGACGTCACTGCTAGCTCCTGTTGCTTTGTGAGTGTTAGACAGGCAGAGCCCTGTGATCATGCTCGCAGTGTTGAACATGAGTGGCACCGTACCTTTGATCATCTCTACAACGTCCCTCAGAGGAACAGCCAATGTCTGATATACAAGTGGGCGGTCTGCAGCCCAGTTGCTAAGGTGCTTGAACTAAAAGTCCCGCAGTAGATACAGCAAGATCACTGAACCTGTTGGGCTCTTGACCCATGTTACATCAGAGGGGATGGGCACCTGCTCAATCTAATCAACTGAGTAATAAAGTCACCTAAAAAACTGTGATGTAATGGTCCATGTTAACAATGGCCCCTCCGATGGAAAAATGACCCCACTCCAGAAAGTTCTGTGGGTACTCATATTTCATCATTTGTTAAATAAAATACAAATTTCCACACTTTGGAAAAAATTTATCCAAGTATCCAAAACCTAAATAATAATAAGTAGGTAATGTTTCTAAGATATAAAAACGTGAGTGTTTACTATGCATTGTATAACCAAAATTCCAAAAACATTGGGATGCTGTGTAAAATGTAAATAAATACAGAATTCAATGATTTGCAAATCTCATAAGTTTACATTTTATTCACAATAGAACATAAACAACATATCAGATGTTGAAAGTGAGATATTTTACCATTTCATGAAAAATATTAGCTCATTTTGAATTTCATGGCAGCAACACATCTCAAAAAAGTTGGGATAGGGCCATGTTTACCATTGTTTAGTATGCCTTCTTCTTTTAACAACAGTCTGCAAACATCTGGGAAGTGAGGAGACCAATTGCTGGAGTTTTGGAAGAGGGATGCTGTCCCACTCGTCAGATGTAGGATTCTAGCTGCTCAACAGTCCTGGGTCTTCTTTGCCGGATTTTTCGTTTTATAATGCGCCTAATGTTTTCTATTAGTAAATGGTCTGGACTGCAGGTGGGCCAGTTCAGCGCTCAGACTCTTCTACTGCGAAGCCATGCTGTTGTGATGGATGCAGTATGTGGTTTGGCATTGTTTTGCTGAAATATGCAAGGCCTTCCCTGAAAGAGATGTTGTCTGGATGGGAGCATATGTTGTTGTAGAACCTCTATATACTTTTCAGCATTGATATTGCCTGTCCAGATGTGAAAGCTCCCCATGCCATAGGCACTAATGCAACCTGATACTATCACAGATGTAGGCCTTTGAACTGTGCGCTGATAACAAGCTGGATGGTCCCACTCCTATTTAGACCGCACGACACAGCGTCTGTGGTTTCCAAAAAAGAAACCAAAAAGATTAATCTGACCACAGAACAGTTTTCCATCCTGCCTCAGTCCATTTTAAATGAACTTTGGCCCAAAGATGACAGCGGCATTTCTGGATTGCGTTCACATATGGCGTCCTCTTTGCATGACACAGATTTATCTTGCATTTGTAGATTGCAAAGCGAACTGTGTTCACAGACAATGATTTCTGGAAGTGTTCCAGAGCGCATACAGTGTATTCCAGTGCAGAATTAAGCCTGTTTTTAATGCAGTGCTGCCTGAGGGTCCGAAGATCACAAGCATCCAATATTGACCTTTGGACTTGTCCCTTGCGCACAGAGATTTCTCCAGGTTTTATGAATCTTTTGACGATATTATGTACTGTGGATTCAAAGTCTTCACAATTTTACATTGAGGAACATTTTTCTGAAATCGTTCCGCAATTTTTAGACGCAGTTTTTTGCAGATTGGTGAGCCTCTGGCCACGTTTACCTCTGAGAGACTCTGCCTCTCTAAAATGCTCTTTTTATACCCAGTCATGTTACTGACCTGTTGCCAATTAACCTCATTAGTTGCAAAATGCTCCACCAGATGTTTTTTATTAGTACTCCTTACTTTTCCAGCTTTTTGTTGCCCCTCTCTCTACTTTTTTTGAGATGTGTTGATGCCATCAACTTCAAAATGAGCAAATATTTTTAATGAAATGGTAAAATGTCTTACTTTCAACATCTGATGCTCTGTTCTATTGTGAATAAAATTCGGGTTCATGAGATTTACAAATCATGGCATTCTGTTTTTATTTACAATTTACACAGCATCCCAACTTTTTTGGAATTGGGGTAGTAAAACTGTCCACATCACAGATTTGCATTACTGAAGATGTCTGGATTGAGCCCCGGAGAGCTCAGCATAAAGACATGTGCATGGAGACATGAGGATGGAAAAAACTCAGCCATGAAGAAATTAACCACGAACCACTCCATGATGTAACCACTGCTTCTCTCTCCACTGCAACTAGCCTATCCGCCATTTCTTCCATGTCATCCCTGCTGAACATGTTCTAAATCAGGGGTCACCAACCCTGTTCCTGGAGAGCTACCATTCTGTAAGTTTCTACTCTACCTCCTATTCAGCACACCTGATTCAACTAATTAGCTACTTAACAAAATCATGAGCTGGGCAATTAAGTAGCTAATTAGTCGAATCAGGTGAGCCGAATTGGAGATGACCCCTGCTGGGGTTGGTGACCCCTGCTCTAAATGGAGCTCCCCCAGAGGCCAGAAATGTGTTTTCCTGCACCTACCTGCTGTTACTGGTGTTACATAAATCCACACAGAAAATACAACATCCAGTGCTTAAGAGTCAAAAGAATCAAAATAGCATGAATTTAACATGTTGCACATGTCCTGTACACTGCAAATATATGACCTTTTTTTTTTCAAAATGACGCAAATTGTTAATCCATCTTAAAATGAAATTTTCCAGTGAATTTGAAGGTTTGATTTGACTTTTCTTGACTTGACGCCTTGAAACATGATGAAACAAGGTACAACGCAGTGCAAAGTGTTGATTGCCACGCATCCATTTGCCATGGCTTCATATGTCCTAAAAGTTGGTCTTCAGCCCCCCACATAAAACTGACCTTATGCGACACAGTAGAGCCGCTCAACACTTGCAATTTGCTTTCTAGTCCTAAACTCTTGTCAATACATTTAGTGTATTTGGGATAAATCACTTTACTTTGAAACAAATCAACATTAATTGCCAGCAACCAGAGAAACTGAGAGGGGTATCTCCGGAGGGTAAAGTATCGCGAAAGAGACATTAGCCTCGCTTGGCTTCAGTTATTGAGTTTCAGTGAATCACTCACAAAAACCTGAGAAGGGGAAGACAGCGTGTCTTCAGCACGCAACACGGCGCGACTACTGTTACCAGGAGACAAAAGCGGGGTCTTCTCCCGGGTCAATGTGGGAAGGAGTCAGCTCCCCTGAGACCTAAGATCCAGTTATGTAGCCTAATTATTTAACAGTTATCTCCCTATTTTAGTGGTTCTGAATGGGACAACGCATGATATTCAGGAGCAGTTGCAATATACATGTTTTAAAAGTAAGAGATAATTATTATATTTTAAAAACTAATTTACTCGCATCTGAAACTGACAGATGGTTTTCTTTCCATCCTGATGATCGTAATAAGATCTTTTAAGCCCATTGAGGTAATGAGGACCGTGATAGAGTTTCACATATCCTGAAAAGCAGTTCTCTCCCTCCTTCACTTCCTGAAAACTTAAACCACTGCTTTTACCATTCAGGAGGTGATTTGAAGGGATACAATGTCTTGATCATTTTTAATTTGAGTGCTTTCAGTGGATCAGAATTCGGACTAAGAGCCCCAACTTCATCAGCCAGTCACAAAACATCACGTGACGACGACCAAAAACACTCAAATTTGGTCGCTGAAAAAGACTGAAAACTGTAAAGCATACTTGATCATGACTGATTAAAATGAATTTCCTCCATGCGTTCAGCATGGAATACCCGAGCAAAACATAAAATAAACAAGCGAAGTCGCATACAAAAGATGACATATAATAGGACCAACAGGAGTTTCGGGAAAAGAATTCACACCTTTCAAAGACAAGGCTTAACTACTTCAGTTTTTTCAATATTATTTTCAATTTGATCGCGGAAAAATTCCTCCGGACTGGAATACTTCCTTCCAGACGGTTGGTTTTTCCCAATGCCAGCGGACCACGTAAGTCTCATCAGATTCAGGGCAACAAATGAGCGTTAAATGAGCCATATAACTACCAAAGAGTGCGCGTAAACCTATACTAGCTGGTTTTTAAGCCTAGCTTCTTTTTCGATTTGTTCAGAGCCACTAACTTGTTTGTCTGTCATAAACTAGCATTGGTTTGAAATAAACTACAGCAATCATCATCAATTAAGAATCAGCAGGCTATATGACTGCACATTAGCAGAGAACAGAACGTATTGTAATGTTTGATACTGAGAATTCCTGTTTTTCTGAGCGAAGCACATTTGTTTAATTGCCGATACCCCACGGAACTAGATCTCCAACTTAAGATTTCGAATTCATTTAATTAGCCAACGCTATCGCACAACTCAAAGTTACTAACGTGCACGGTCCAGACAGCGGAAAAAAACCTTGCAATATAAGATAAGATGTTTTACCCCGATAACTTTCCTTAACAGGCAGTGACTAGCCTACATGTTTCGCAGATTACCCCGTCCATCAAAAATGAAAATCAGTAGTAGCCCAGCTAACGCGTATAGCTCACGCGAAAGAAATCATGAAGCCCACATGAGGAAATATGGAAGTTACGTAACATTGGCTACTTACTTGTACACTGTCCACCTTTGACAGAAAATAAATGGGCAATGGGTTAGGCGTTACGTTTTCCAATATAACGTGTTAGTTTATTGCAACAAACCTTACATTAACAGGAGTACAGAATTTGATTGGTTCTCAAGCTAAAGCGGTCAAAATGCTGAGCCCACGTGCCCGAGGTTCAAATATTACATAATAAGGGGACTAACAAAAATAAATCTTGTTCCAGCATAGCCACCTGACCACTTAGAGAGCCAATTACCACAAGAAAAAAAAATGCTCGAAAACTTACCTGATAGGCATCCAGCTGTTCATCAGTAAATATCGTTTGCTTATTGCCCATGTTAATCGAGTGATTTCCTTTGACAAATACATCACATTTGAGGAGTTGGGCGCCGTCTTTGATCTAGGTGTTTAAGGCACATATATAGCCCTACGGTTTGATTGAGAGAGAGAGAGAGAGAGAGAGAGAGAGAGAGAGACCGCCGGCATAAAATTTCACTACTTCTCGACAAACATCCAGGTTGTCTGTATAACTCACAGGGTATCGCTTAAAATCAAACTAAACAAAGAATTTAATAAAATGCAGACCATTCATTTTCCGTTTGAATCCGTAATACATAATACATGAGCCTGCGGGAAAAATACATTTAAAATCGGTGAAAATGATTTCCATAAAATTATTCCAAAGCGTAATTCACGGTGAAGTCATGATGAACACCGTTTCAGCACCGACTGCTGTCCATAGACACTGTATTAACTGAAATAGTTACACATAGCCACGAGAGGGCGCTGATAAAGTCCTTCCTCCCCACAATAAATCCTTTGGCAGATTTCATATAGCCAATTCCAGTGTTATGGATGCGACGTTTGAAATCAAAAAGACAGAGGAAAAAGAATTAAAAAAAATCTCAACTGATGTGATAAAAAATATTCACCCACCAATGTATATGAGTGGAGAGGCAAAGAAAATAATTACAAAAATGAGAAAAAAAATGCAAATATTCTTTGTTATGGATGTGACGCAAAAAAACAGGCATTTTGAGGTGACAACTTTTAAATAAAACACTGAAATTTAAAGCCTATTGCAGAAAGTCTACTTTCTACATAATGCAGGAGGTCTTGCTCAACATAAAAATTACAATTTTGAAAATATTTGCATTTTAATTAATATGAGGAAAAGGAAGCTTTATGGATGTGACACTTTGCATTGTCACTTTTTTTTAGGGGCCCTTCCAGGTTCATTTGATTTACCTTGTTCCTGCACAGATATGGGCATAATAACACTACAGTTTATTAGTCCAATACAAAAACATACCATTCCATTGGTTTTCATTTACATTGTTACCAAGGAATTGACGTTAAGCAAAATCATGGTCCATATTGTGGCAAGCCTTCCTCCCTAACCACCCAACCAAATCACTTAATTCTTTTTTTCATAGATTTCCTATGTGTCATATCTATGTAATCACATGATTTTCTATATATTTATTTTTCTATTAATTTTTTTCTAGTGGTTTTTCTAAAAAAAAAAAAAATCCTCAAATGGGTCAGTTGGATGACACATGCACTCCCATGAAATTGATACCTTTGCCCCTAACAGAAAAAGCCAATGTGATTGCAAGCAGAAATAACCAAGTCTACAGTTAATATCTGAGGCAATTTGATTGAAAAATAAAAAATTTATCAGCGCCACAAGTGTTGAAAGTCACCAGATTTTAGCTGACTTATAAAATTACTTGAGGTGGGAGAGCTTCCAAAAAAGTCATTTATTAACAAAATTGATTACATTAATGACAAAATGTTTAGATTTTCTTAAAATACACATCTTAGTGAACCTTAAAGGGGAAAAAACAGAAAATTGAGGAAAAAAAAATTCATTTTGAACCTTGGAAGGCCCCTTAAACTTCATTACAGTGTCCATCCAATTCTGTAATGGTAGTAATATGCAACTTTGTTAGCACAGTGGTTCATTTACATTCCACAAGCATATATAAAACATTCATTTGAGGAGAAAGTAACTTCACTTTTTCATGCTCTGGTTGACTTTGCAATAGAATTTCCCAAATGGTGTGGTTTAGATGTGAAGATCTTGGTTTCACTAAAATTGGCCATTTTATCTTAAGCAACTATTTAATCACATAAAATGTGGTCAGAATTGAACAGTGTCTGTGAGAATGTGCCTGATATCAACAAATTAAGTTTGTATTTCTGTACTTATGTTATAGGCCATATTTACACATGCTGGAATTCATCAGCCAATTTACAGTGACCTTAAGACAAACATAGGCTCAAGAATTCCACACCGAAAAAATTGAGACTTTGGATCAAAGTAAAAAAATTGCGTCAACTTGTTACAGCTAATTTTTTTTTTTCAACTGAGAAAAACTAAAAAAATTAGCTGTAACAAGTTGACACAATTTTTTTACTTTGATCCAAAGTCTCAATTTTTTCAGTGCAACATGTGTTAATATATGCTACACCTTGTGTAGAAGGACAGATCTATAAAATTTGTTCAAAGATAAGACCTGCTTTACTGAACCTCGCAAGGCCATTTTTCCTCTGATTTGACCCATCGTAGTTACTTAAGAGCAGTGGGCAGCCATGGTGCAGCATCCGGGGACTAAAGCCGCTTTCACACCGGACGCAAAACTAATTTTTCGCATGACAGATTACATTCAAAGTCAATGCAAAGATGGGTGTATTCACGTCTTTGCATTGACTTTAAATGTAATCTGTCGTGCAAAAAATTTGTTTCGCGTCCGGTGTGAAAGCAGCTTAACTCTAGTCCTAAAGCCAGAGCCTTGGTCAGGGGCACTGGGAGGAGTATGCCAGTTGAACATGGTTTTCAGGGTGGGTGAAACCAGGGTATCCTGTGGGATATCCACACAAATACTGAGAAAACTCTACGCAGAGGTTCAGGCAGAATGGGACTCTAGCCCAAAACCTCCTGGTTGTGAGGCCCTACACCACCATTTGGCCACAGAAAAAATGTCATCACCAAAAGTACGTTTTCTTCTTTTTAAACAAACCATAATATTTTACACTGCCAATTCGGTCATGTCCCCGTTAGATGCAAAAACACTTAGTCATACATAACAGCTTAGTAGACCTAAGCATAGCTAGGCCTGTGGCACAATGAAATCAAACATGTTGGTACAGACCAGCCTATATGCACTTTATCCCAACTCTCGGTCACATAAACTGCTACATTAACCCTGAGAATCTTACTGTCAACAGATGGATTTAAATTTGCAGGATAAACTGCCCAAAACTAATTGAAGTAGGCCCTCTGACTAAATGGTCAAAGCTGCAATGTTGTTTTGTGCCAATGCTGGATGCTAATGCTTAATGGCACATGCTGAATTTTTTTCAGATGAGTGGGGATTTGCATTCCTATGTTATATATGAGGAGTTCATTTGCAAAAACAGATACAAGCCATTCTTAAAATGAATAAACCAACAACAGTTTGATGAATATTGCTTTGACAGCATAATAAAAAAATTTGATTTAGGAAAACTAAAAAACTTTGAGAAAACTGATTGAAATGACCCAACACTAATTTCATTGATATTGCCTAGAGTGCACAATTAAAGAAAACATGATTAGGAAAATAAAACAACATGCTGATAACCATTTTTGCAAATTAGCCCTCCATATGCTCCATGCCAGCAGCCATACCACTATTCCATCTGCTCCAGCTGCGTGGCTGAAGCTAAGCAGTTATAGGCTTGGCCAGCACTTGGATGTGAGACCACCTGGGAAAATAAGTTTCTGCTGAAAGAGGTTTTGGTGGGCCAATAGGTTGCAGTCTTCCCTCTGGTGGAATAATCCCCAATGCACTGATGGGGACACTGTACTGAAGGAGATTCCGCCTCCTGGATGAGACGTTAAACAGAGGTCCTCACTCACTGTGATCATTAAAAATCCTATGACACTCATTGACAAGAGTAGGGGGTTCCCCAGTGTCATGGTTAAATTTCCAACCTAGGGTGCGTTTCCTAAAAGCGTAGTTGCTAACTAAGCTAGCAACTTACACAGTTCGTCCATTCACAGTCAATGGGGCCAACTATGTAAATTAGCATCTGTGATTTCGGGAAACGCACGTCTGGCTACTTCAATCTGCCACCTCATCATCCCATAATCTAATTGGCTGCGCAATTTGTCCTCCCCATCTCCACCTCAACCCCCAGGGCTCCCTAGAAGAAGAGATTTCAATCTCAATGGGATTTCCCTGGTTAAATAAGGGATAAATAAAAGTAAAAAATATGAAAACATGAGTATGGCTGCCAAGTCACTGCGCTAACAGTTATGACAATATGAGTCAGGTTGCTAAGTCACAAGATCATGAATCGTAATTCTATTGATGTTGTACATCAAATCCTTGGGGTGGCATGCCTGAGCCTTTGACTGTAAACTGCCCATACTGTGGTGTACACTGCCCACAGTGTGTTCCTACCCCCAGCACAGAGCCATGGGACAGACCGGTCTATTCTATGATTTTGTCCAGTGCTCCTGCAGGTTTTCACTCCAAACAAAAATTTGTTGGACCTGAATCTACTAATGAGCAACTCACTGCAGATCTCTAGTTGTTGAATGAGAAGTGCTTTACTAGAGATGGAGTGAAAACCTACAGGATCGTTGATCTCCAGGAACTGGATTGGTGACCGCTGATCCAATCAATTGTCTGTCCACTGGTCAACCACACAAATTATCATTTGGTTAACATACTGACTGAAAAATATGTGACATTTCAAGAATAATGACCATTTCTATCATACTATCATATAATTCCTATAGCTGAAGCAGTATACACATTTTTGTCATCTAAATATGATCATTTCATCAATATTAACCCCTCAAAACCTTTGAAGCCATATATAGGTATGCTGAATACAGCTGCTTTTTCAAACCTGTGGAACTAGGCCTATTTTGACTTCTAGCGGAGTTATCAAGGTATCCAAAAATCCGAAAAATGTCCCGCTGAAGTGCAGGGAAATGTGCATAAAATAATAAACAATATCTTGATATTTTCTATTTAATCTAATGCTACGACAATAAAAACGAGGCAGGTGTTATTCGCTCGGAATTATGTGCTAACAATCAAGAATTCCTTTTGACATTTTCTTGCTCGCACGTAATACGGGCCACCAAGCCTTGAGATCGTCACTGGAGGCACGTGTACGTCTCTGCAAGGCTTTGGGCGACAACCGTGCACCTTGCACAGGAAGTGTTGGATGCCCGTATTACGTGCGAATAATCACTTCGTAAAAACATAGCATCCTGGATTTGAGTATTTCATCCAGTAAGAGCGATTTAGCTTCAGTGAAGCGATGCAACCAGTAAATACAGGATATGCGTGTGACGTAGTTTTAGAATATTGGGACATGCTTTTTCTCACTTTGAACCTACTTTATAGGAAATTAAAGCGAAAATCAGAATTTAAGGGGTAAAACAAATGCCTACCTTAGAAGCAAGCATGCATCAAAATGTACATCATCAAAAATGAGGAGGAAGAAAAATTAAGTGGTAGGCAATAACGAGGGCTAATTCCAAAGTGGCAAATGAGCGACAAGATGAGCTCAATAGCATTATAGCACCAGACATATAGCTCTCTTTCTGACCAATATACGAGACAACTCCGTTTTCGCTTCAACAAAAAAACAGCATGTAAAGTGCACTTTAAGTCAGTTATGGTTGCATTATGCAAGTTATTGCCTGTTGCCTGAATCCATGCGTAAATTTCGACCAATTTAACCTAATTCAGGGTTTGAACAGCTGATGGTACAGCTCATCAAAAGGAAAGTCCTAACCGGGATACACGCATCACGCTTTGCCGTGTTATGATGTCCAGTGCTGTAATACCTTTCGCATCTTGCTTAGCGTTACATGCCGCGTATCCTTGACAATACCCTAACAACAAACGAGAACATTGGAAAAATAGCCCGCTAGTAGCTATGACATATAAAAAACAATGAAGGTTTTATACATTTGGTTTTAATGTGCCTATCTGAACTCTCTACTCAGAATACGAAGATACATACTAGTTAAACTGATGGCGGCAAACAAGATGTTCCGACTTGCGATTTCGCTGGGCTAGCCAGGACCACTGAGGACACATTCGCTGATTCTTGCCTGCTGGACTAGCTTCGCCAGCTGCGTGAAAAGCGGCTTCGGGAACGTTTGTCATCCACAGGTGTACAGCTACATGTAACGCTAAATTAACACAGCTGACAAACCAAAGCCTCCAGGATCAAAGTAATGGACAGCAAAAGAGACAAAGCCCAAGGTAAGGATTCATGGACTAAGTAACCCAAATTACCCGCAACCAAACAGGGGGGTGCCTTGCTACGTTTGGGGTGATCATGTAATCAGAAATTAACGTTTGTAGACTGGTATATCGCGCATTTATTCAGTTTAGTTGTTATATATTACGACCGACAAAGATAAACTGCTAAGGAGATATGCAGCTTTCGTCAGCTAGATTTCAGTATTATCCAAGGGCTTCGCGATAATTCATACAAGAAATAATAAAACGTTAGCTTTGCTACCAGTGACAATAGCAAGACAGCAACTAGTTAGCTACCGTTGTTAGGTGTCAAATGTTAGCAGTATGCCCACTCAGATTTCCCCAAGCGAGTAATTTTTTTTTTTTTTTTAATCGCAGCCATCTCCTTACTGAACCACAACCAATTTTACTAATCATTGTGAGGTATTATTAATATTTAGGAAACATTCAATTTAACCTGCGTTGCTGCTGAACTTGAGACCGGCCACCCGACTAGCTATGTCATAACGGAGTGCACATGACTATTCAGCGGTGTCTTGCTTTCGATTAATTTGCCTTGATTTTGCGCATAGAAGCATCTGTTTTGTGGTGCATTTAATGAGCTCCAGTGGCAGTCAGATGTTATTGCGTTATTCGAAGGGTCTTTACCCGGCTTCACCCCGAAGCCTATGTCTCGTCCTTAACTTCCGTAATTACGACTGATCTTACTGGCATTTTTTTCTGGTTATCATTTGCGTAGATCGATGAATCATTAAGGATTTATTTATTGCTTTTTTCATACCGACTCAGTTAAAAAATGAACTGAAATGATAGTAAAAACATAACAAGATACATGAAACATAACATAAAAATATTGCCTGAGAGATTACTACAATTATGACAAACTAAAACTTGGTGAATTAAATGATACTTAAAACAATGAAAAGTCAAATAAACGGAATAAAAAACAATATTAGACCGACATCAACAGACGGTTCTAAAACTTATCAAAATCCAGCCTTAAAAGGTGGGTTTTTAAGTTTTTGCTTTAAGATGTCAATCGCTCCAGCTCTGCTTAGATCCCCTGGCAGGACTTGCGGCTAGCAGGCCGTCATCCTTGTGGTACGCATGCGCAAATCCAATGTATACAATTCCTGACGCTTAAAAGAAATTGTCAAAAATGTCCGAAACTTCAGCTACAATTTCTTTGCTTGCTCACTTGCCAGTTTTGCGGATTCAAAAATTTATTTTCACATTTTTTTCCACGATGTACAATCAGTTAAAAAACTTTGAAAGTGGACCCCGAGTGAGAATGACGCTATGTCTCCAGCCGCATGTCCTGGCAGGTCCCATCAGCTGGGAGCATGAAACGTTAAGGATGCACCACTGTAAGTTTCTGCTCTACGCTTTGAAAAAGCTGAGAGATTATGAGCTCGACAGACCTCTTTGGTGAAATTAAAAAAATAGCAAAAAAAAAAAAAAAAATTGTATCTCACCAGGATGAATGTTTGATATGTGTTGTCCTGCATAAGTGGGGTAAACTAATGAAGCTGCGACCTAATCAATAAACCTGGCAAACTCGAATCCAATTTACTAGTGACTGGAAGGACTGAGGCTCCTTCTTGTCACTGGAAGGACTGAGGCTCCTTCTCGTCAATTAACTGAGAGACTGTACCAAAGCGCATAGGAATGTACAAAGATGATTTTAAGTTGACGAAACTTATCTTATTTTGACATGATGTCTTGATTTATTGAAACAAACAGTGGAACTAATGTTGTCCCTCGTACTTTCAGAGACTGAAGTTGCAAAAATTACAGCCGAGCTACTGAAGTCTCGAACAGGCGAGTTTGACCTGGAATCAATTTTGTTCCTCAAACTCCGAGGCCTAGGTAAGATTGCTCCCGAATAAAAGTTAGACGATGTCCTAAAATTGCAAGGGAGATGCCTCAATGTACAGAATGCTTACATACCCAAGCTGTTTTACAGGCATATACGATCTCGGCTGCGTTGGACAATGCATGAATCTGGAGAGATTAGATCTTTCTGGGAACAACATCACAAATCTATCGCCTCTGTCCTCTCTTCGCCTTCTACTCTCACTAAATCTGTCTGCAAACAGAATTACCAGTTTAGGTAAGGATTATCTCACCCCACCATTCATAGATTAGATATTGCATGTGTTTTCAAGTATGCAGGGTTATAGTTTGGATTTTTGAAGATGTGAAAAGTCAATGTTCAAAAAGTCCTCCCAAGAATTTTGTTCCAATTTTGTTTGCTGTTAAGGACATTTCTTCAACCAGGAGATCAAACGTGAAAAATCAGCAGCTTGAGTTTAGGGGTTGAATAGACATGTAGCAGGAATTTTACCTTCTGCTCCCTGCTTGTTTTGCTGCTGAATTTTGGCCATGCTTTATAATTATTAACATTATGATTCCTTTATCACAAAGTAGTTTTTACACTGCATTCATACTTACAGCACTTCGTATGCCGTCTTATTTGCAGAAGCCCTCAGCACCTGTTTCAGTCTCCAAAGTCTAAATGTGGCTGGAAACCTTATTAGCAGGTAATGACATTTTCCCAAGCTGCTTTTTAGATGGCGAGAGAAGGAAACAGTGCACGAGGAATGTTATGTGAAAACTCTTGAATTCAGATTAATTTTAAATATTTGCTCTGCTCTTAATGGGGTGAAGCCTGCCTACTAGCTGGTTACACTATCTTCAGTTCACTGTATTTTTGTGAGTACTGTTGATATTTTCAGCAGTATAGCTTTTAACTGGGTGCAAACAGCAGGCAAATTAAGTGCGCCGCAAACGATCCTTAAAACTGCCGCTTTCTCCATGGGACACAGATACACATTCTGTACTGACTGATTCTAACGGAGAAGCTCAGACATGAGCCAGTTTTATCAGTATTTAGAAATCTCTCTTTTGTGGGAACTTTCAAGCCACCAGTGTGTTCAGGAATTTATCTCTTCTTTTGTTTCAATCTTGGATGTAAAGAATTCTTTTCAATCCGTAAGCCTTTTGTGTGGAGCCATTTACTTATGATCACATTTATGACCAAATCAGATGTTATTTTGAGGATGTATTTTGCATAAGGTAGTTTTTAATTGTTGTTTCCAGTATTGAAAGCCTAAATTGCCTCCAGCCTTTGAAGAACATGGAGAGTATTCGTTTGAATGATAACCTATATAACTACACCAATCCAGGTAGGCACCATCCTCTTCATAACATATTTTATCAGTCAGGAAAATATGATGCTAAAAAAAATAATTTTGCAAATGTCGTGTATTTTTTGTTGATCTTCAGTTTGCAAGAACTCAGCATATAGAAGTGTCCTTTTGGAAATGTTCTCTAACATCAAGGTACTGGATGGTGAGTGTTGCCTCTGTGCTGTGATTTACTGAGTATTAGCTGTGCTTCTGTCTGTCAACAGCAGTGGGATTGCAACAGATTTGAGTGCATTGCGGGTTTGGGCACGACAATCATTGAATTACAGGTGAACACAGGTAAACTGTGCCACAGTGACATGCTGTAGTTCTAGATAAAGATTAGCACAATATTGATGCATTTCTTCCTCCTTTGAGCCAACATGGACTCCATTCGCCGAGATACATAAACAATGGGGAGGGGGGCTTCCTCTGACCGGGTCCACAGAGTCCTTTAACCCCAAAAAGACCTCCAGATATGGGTCCATAAAATTCAGCTGCTGTATTCAAAGCTATAGAACTTTAGGCCTATTGTAAATTCTGATACAGATCCCTAGGTTTCCTAAGATCCAAAATATATACTGCTGAATTGGAGGGAAACGTGTACAGAAACATATGGGTATTTTCTATTTCATGTAATGCTGCAGAAATAAAAACATGGAGTCCTTGGTTTTAATATTTCTGTCAATATAAATGTGAATTAGCTTCAGTGAAGGGCTTCAAACAGCAGACACAGAATATTCAATTGATATTGTCAGAGAATATGGAAAAAATGCTTTTTCCAACTTTGAACCTACCCAAGGGGAAATTCAAGTGAAAATCAAAGTTAAAGGAGTTAAGAGCTGCTTATTTTCACTAGAGGCCAATAAATGTTGGTTGCCATGTTAGACCTAAGGTCTTTTTGGCACCTGAGTATGTGCACTGGGTACCTAATTGAATTGAAATGAAATGAATAGGAATCATTGAATCTGAATCTAAATTTCTGCCACTCAAAGGAAAATATAAAAATGTGATACCTGGGAAGTGATTAGTTTAGTGAACAGAAACTTCAGAATTTGAAAGTTTCTTGAAATATAGAATACTTTTGGCACAGTAGACGCAGTTTAGAATTGAATTCAGTGAGGAAATTTCCTATTTGGTGCCAGACTTAATAAGCTGCAGTACCACTAGGGACCACTAGAGGTTGCCAGAATCAGGCCTTAATTCCCTCGTTCTAAGGGACTAGATCAGGGCTATTCAACCTTGTCCAGAAAGGGCCACTGATTCTACAATGAAGCTCATTAGCAAAGACTCTTGGGGTTGATCAGTAGAATCAGGTGTGTAGCTGCTTGGCTGGAATGAAAGCCTGCACCCACAGTGGCCCTTTCTGGACAAGGTTGAATAGCCCTGGACTAGATAATAATACAAGAACGCTGGCTTGAGATACAACCACCGTCGCCTCTAGGCTTGGCAATAGGCCTCCGACCATTTAATGACAGAACACGATGGCACTGCTGTGCTACTTCCATTTTGGGGGCTTTTAGCTCTGGTCATAAAGCTTTCTTCATTTGGGCTCTTGTAGACTGTATTCCACATGTGTTCGGTTTGTTTTCTCCTGTTTCAGGTGAGAGAGTGGTTGGACGAGGGAGTGACCTATACCAACTATGTAAAGATATTGATGACACAATAAAAGGTTTGGAAAGAACTAATTTACATGTATATGTATGCTTAGATTGCTTGTTTAGTTTTCAATGCATTAAATCAAAGACGGTGGAACTAATCACATGACTGACTCCATTAGAGGACAAATTAACTTCTACTTTCTTACCACTGGACTCTATGCCTTTGTTGTATTCATGATGTGAGATGTAATGTTTTCTGTTACCGATGCCAAATCCCCTGACAATGGGCAGAGCTAGTTCTGTTTACAGGGAAAGCATGTATAGTATATTATCAAAGGAATAATGTTATGTACTCCCCATTTCCAGAGATCATTTATTGTCTATGTCTCTTTAATCATCATTACTGCTAACTCACAATAAAAACCTAAAGTAATTTCTATGCACTAACTTACACTACCGCTCAAAAGTTTGGGATCACTTGGAAATTTTCTTGTTTTCCATGGAAACACACATGAAATTAGTCTGAATAGGAAATATAGCAAATGAACAGAACATGCTGACATTGTCTGAGTTAGAAATAATGATTTTAATGGAAAATGATGAATATGCACTTCAAACTTCATCTTCATCAAAAAAAAAACACCTTCACTGTTGATACTGAAACTGGTGTTTGACGGGAACTATTTAGCGCAGCTGCTAGTTGACAACCTGTGAGGCGTCTTTGTCTTAAACTACACACTCTCAGATATTTGTCGTCTTGCACAGTTGTGCATCGGGGCCTCCCACTCCTTTTTTCTGTCCTCGTTAGTGCCAGTTTGTGCTGCTCTCTGAAGGGAGTAGTTGACAGCATGGTAAGAGATTTTAAGTTTTCAATTTCTCGCATTGAATAGCCTTCTTTTCTAAGCACAACAATAGACTGACGGGTCTCTAAAGGAAGTTCTTTCTTTCTGGCCATTTTGAGCCTGTAAACAAACAAACAACTGCTGATGCTTCAGGTACTAAACCAACCTCAAGAATGCCATGCTCCCTTCTGCGCTCCCTTATTAGTTCAATGGTTTTCAGCTGTGCAACACATTTGCAGAAGGGTTTTCTAATGATCAATTAGCCTTATAAAATGCTTAACTAGGATTAGTAGCCATACTAGGAGATTGATGAAGAGGACTGACAGTTGATGATAATAGGCCTCTATGCAAAAATGTAGATCATTCTTTGAAAATCATCTGATTAATTTTAATCGTTTGTGAAATGGAAAAAAATGTTTGTGAAATGCATGAAAATGTTTTTTTCTTTGGAAAACAAAGAAATTTGCAAGTGATCCCAAACTTTTGAGTGGTAGTGTGTGTATATATAAATCTCGGGTCCCCCTTGCAGAAGACATTTCAATCTCAGTGGGGTTTCTTTTTGTTAAATAATGGGTGATAAAATTGAAAAATTAATGAATAAATGCTCAGGTTGGGGAAAGACAATTGTAAAACACACCAGTATTTTGATGTCAATTATGATGAAACACAAAAAACATACAACAAACAAAAACCATAAAACACATTCCAATATATAGTGCCTAAGCACTATTCTGCAAGTTTTTGCTTAAATCACTCTGTACAGGACTGCTAATGAAAATCAGCACTAATTGAAAATGATCCTGGCTCATTAAGCAGGAATTTTTAATGTCTGCGGTCGTCAAAACACGCACGGACATCATCCATATCTCAGAACACAGATGAGTACATGAATTACGGGGACAATTAAAGTTAAGATACAAGTTACCATAATTCAACGGCATTCTTAAGCAAAACAGAGAGGATTCCTGTGAGTGAATCTGTCCCTGAGATGACTCATAACAAGGGGATTTTCCTCGGTTTGGAGTGATGAAACCCAGGTACAGTAGGTGTCATTAAAGACCATAGTGCCGTTTTAGCGCTGTCTTCTGGCGGCCTCAGTCGACTGACCAAAATTCTACACTGTACTCATGACTCAACGGTGTGAAACCACTTGAGCTGTAAAATTTTGCTCAAATGTAAGTTTTACAATTAAGGCTTTTAATCCGCAGAAGGCATGGCCAGGAACTCACAGACTGTTGAAATGCCGGAGTGTAAGCCTTGGGTTGAGGACGGATATTGGGACATAAAACGATCAAATAACGCCATCATCGATGAGGCCTGCAAACAGTTCAGTGGTATGTCTTCTCCCAGCCCGGTGTGGAAATTTATCTTATTTTTGCCACAAGTCTAATGATGTTGGACTACTTGGATAATGGTATCACGCTCCTTCAGAATTTGATAAATTAAACCATACACATTTGTATCTGCACTCCAGTGAATCTACTCAAAATAAATTAACATTAACTTGCTCCATACAACTGCTGAGTAACACTGGCGATTTACGGTCAATTTCTTGAGGTTACTTACTACAGTATATAGAACCTGGTAACACAACATAGCCAGTTTTTAATGCTCTTTGACCGACAGAAGTTATCACAGTAAATTTTTAGAAAAAAAGGTGTTCAGTGGAGTGTCTCTGTGTTTCTTCCACAGATGTTCTTCAGGAATGCAAACTCTTAAGCAGCAGGGCTGCCCATTCCATCTCTCAGACCGAGAGGTCTCTGTCTGCCAAGAGCCAGCCTAAACAGTACTCTGTGTGACAGATCAGGGGACAATTTCTCTCTCTCTCTCTCTCTCTCACACACACACACACACTGGAAACACACGCAGTGTCACTTACACAAGAGTGCATCATCCATAAATCCTTGAAATAGGCAGCCTGACATGAATCAGAATCAGACGACTTTATTTGTCCTAAAAAAGGCAATTCAGTTTCTCCAGTCTACCGGGGAAGGTAGACTGCAGCGGGTCGCACACTGAGAAGCGCCCCGGAAACTTTTCCTTCGAAAATTAAGGTTACAGATGCAGAACACAGAACAAACATATATAACATATATTGATGACATCAGACATAATACACATCAGGTTTATAACACGACACGCTGGAAACGCGTAGGAATTTTTTCAAGGAATGGGGGGGGATGGGAAGTGGGGGCAAGAAGGGGTTAAATTGGGAAGAAATGAGTGAGGAGGCAGCCTGTTGCGGAGGGAGGGGGGGTGGGCGGGGAATGCACCAGAGTCAGTACAAGAAGAGTCTCAGAAGCAGACGGAGGGTCCAAAAAAAAAGAAAGAGGGGGATAACGAGACGATACAGGACAAAGAAAGGAAACGTAGGCAGGAGCAGAAAAAAAGTGACTGCTCTCCCCGAGAGGCGGACGTTAACAGTTGAGTACTCTGAGCTGAATTGAGTTCTGATTGTGATGGGCTCTGTTTTTTGTAAGTCAATAGCGCTGCATTTCCTAATCGCTTTAGGTTAAGAAACTTACTTTGTGCTGATATCACAGAAATGGTGTCCCATGTCTAATCCCAGGTAGGGCAAGCTAGTTAATCTTAATGGCTTAAGTACATATTGGGTGTGTAACAAAGGAAAAAAAAAAAACTCAGTTTAGGTAATAATTAAGAGGTAATACAGAAATTAAATAAACACAACTGCATTCTGCATTATATGTTTAGTGACAAATTCTGTCAATAAGATGAGTAAGTTGGCTTGCTTTAGATTTTGAGTGAAGAAAAAGCTAAAATTTGTTGTATTTTATCATGACTCTGTAACTACTGTCAATACAGTCCAGTTGGGGCTGCGGGAGTCTGTAGCCAAGTGGATGAGGTGCTTCATTGGAACCAGGAAAGTCGTTGGTTTAAGTCCCAGCATAGTCACTGGCTGAATCCAAATGTCTGGATATCACTGCTTTTGCAGGATCACGAGCTTTACGGGTGCTTCCTGGGAAATCTGCAAGAGCTGAGGATAAAGCCACTATTGATCCAGTTTACTAGGGGCCTCGTGCAGAGTTTGCAGACCTCCAGAGAGACTGCATGGGGTGCGAACTTCTCAGACTCAGCCAGTGGGATTATAAGGATGTGATGATATCCATGATGCGATGAAAGCAATTTCAGAAAAGATAAAATATCAATTGAGGTGTGATTGGAAAGTAACCTCATAAGGTATCCCTATATAAAATGCTCTAATCATTCAGCCTAAATGTGCACTTATATCCAGACGCTGATTTATTCATTTTAATTGGGAGGTATACCCACAGCAGTGAGTGAGGCCTGACGTCCAGTTTTGTGTATTTAATCTCTTTGCCCTGTGCTCTCGGAGACTTTATGGAATGTCACAGTGCAGCTCAGTCAAGGTCACAGTAAGTAACACCAAAGTCCGTCATTCCTGGGTGCTGACATTTGGATTCAGCAATAATAAAATCAGTACTGCTGTTGGGCCCTTAAGCTTGGCCCATTAACCTGCATTGTTCTAGGAGCGATTGGCCCCAGCTTAGTCTATTCAACTGTAAGATATTTTGGACAGAAGCATCAGCTAAATAAATGTAATTTTATTTGCTTTGACAAAAAGTTTACAGCATTTGGTTTTACTGCATACTTGTGGAGTAGTGCTGATTCTGCATCTGAAACTCTACTAGGGCTTGGAACAGAACTCCTTTTCTTTTGGAAAATTTGTATTGGTCTACCATATATGCATTGATATAGTTGCCGCAATCCTTAAATGCCTCCTGTTCGCCTGCTTTACGGGTCAGCAGTACCCGTGGTGCCAGAGACCATTCTGTACCGTTCACTGGAGCTTCAGACCGCCGCGGTAACAGAATCCAGTCTATTCCAACGGGAGGCAGCTAAACTGTGTTTACCTTGCATATTAAAAATGTAATACACGTTTGCAGTGCTTTAATCTTTGCTGCTTTTAAGGAATTTAAATGTACTAATTCTTCTTTTTTTTTAATTTTGCCTATTTTGTATGCTTTGACATTCAGAAAGCTTTTGTGCATTTCCAATTATGCGCTTTGCACTGCTTGATGCTTATTCCTTTGGAAATATTACTGTCGTATGAAATGCTTAAAGAGATAAGGCATTTTGAATATTTCTTTGGTACCCAGAGATGTCCAAAATAGTATTTTGCTTTAAAGTTATTAACTTTTGACTCTCTACCTCACTCCTTATGTCTTGTACATATCTTTTGTTTGCTTTGCCTGTATAGAAAATAATAAAGCTGCAGTCATTGAGAGGTAGTTACACCAGTGAGTGTCACTTATTATGCCAATAGCAAAATGGCACTTGCAAACCATGGATTTCAACCACGGAAAATGAGATGAGTAAAAAGGGTGTAGTAGTATATGATTGACAATAAACATTGGCATTTTCCAGGACTAGTCTACATGCATATATTATCATTTGCTTATTCTCTTCGCATGTTACACTACCAGCAAAGTTGTTTTAAATGTGTATATTAAAACATTATTGTTCAATAGTAAAAGGCCTTCCTGCCCCGTGACGATGATCGTCAGTCTGGTCGATCTTATTGAACATTTCTAGGCATGAACAGTATTTTTTGTACAGAAAGAAATTTGAGCATTAACATTCAGCGCATTTAAGACAGTTTTAAAGAAGTGGCTTAGGACAATGTAAAGGTTTGCAGGTTGAGGGGAGATGCATTGATGCTTATAAGCCCGTCTTATTTGAGTAAGGAGGATACTGTTATGCTGATTTGATTTGTAATTGGCTGTTAGCTGTAGTGATAATCAACGCACTGGTCTATCAAGCGGAATCAGGGAGTGGTTTTCTGTAGCTCAGGTAGCTGGCAATTTTTGAGATTTCTCAATGGGTGACTTGCCCAATAAAAAAGCGAATGTTACTGCTGCCTTATGATTGATTAGAATGTCGATATTTGGCAAAAAGTTATACTAGCTTATAATTCTGCAATGAGAGCTTGCAGAAATCGCAGAGGTGCGGCCTGGGTGTTAACCAAGGACTGTATATAAATATGGACGACGCGTCTCCATTCACTCCCATTAATCAAAAATGCAGCCAAAATATCCCAGATACGGGCACTGCCATGTTGCACATTTGGAGTCAGAGTCGGCGCAGTAGTGATTGGTGGTCGAGCCCCAGTATCGAGATCCCGCCCATACACCACCCGAACCTCCCCCTGAACTTTTAACCTGGTCTGGTTGCTGTGCTATTAACGTAACGTTAAGTGCCTGTTATAGCTCATACCAGGGGTTCCCAAACTCGGTCCTGGGGCCTCTCTGTGTGTGCTGGTTTTTGTCCCAACCATAATTGCCATCATAGGACTATAACAAGCTGTTAATTTGTCCAAATTGGGTGCATTTTGTGTTTAAATATGTTATTTGCTGTTTTAAGCCAAATTTTAATTGAAATATCCATTTGTGCCCTGAAGAATAAAAGACCCTTGCATATAAAGTTTTTTTTCTTTCTGTGTGGCAAGGTAATAACATTTTTAAACAGATCAAATCAGGTACTGAGAAAATCAGTAACCTCCAAATTAGGTTGCTGAAGACAGGTGATAAGAATTCTTTCAAAATAATTTGCTTCCACTCAATCACAAAAACATAACATAAAACAGGTTTGACTCTGTCATTTGCTTGTTTAGTAAATTGTTAGTTGTGGGCAACCATGTGCCCACAGTTTCAAATTCAAATTTCAAATTTTCTGGCTGCAACAGGTCTCAAAAAAGTTGGGACACAGGCAAAAAAGGGCTGAAAAAGCAATTTATATATAAGAGAATCAGCTGAAAGAACATTTAGCAAGTAATTAAGTTAACTGGCATCAGGTGTGTAACATGAATGGCTATAAAAGGGATGTCGTAGAGAGGCTGAGTCTCTCAGAAGTAAACAAGGCCAGAGGATCTCCAACCTGTGAAGGCTTGCATAAATACTTTAAAAACAATGTTCCTCAACGTCAAATTGCAAAGGCTTTGAAGGTCTCATCATCGACAGTGCATAACATCATCAACAGATTCAGGGAAACTGGAAAAATCTCTGTGCGTAAGGGACAAGGCCGAAGACCTTTACTGGATGCCCGTGATCTTTGGGCCCTCAGACGCCACTGCATCACTCACCAGCATGATTCTGTCATTGACATTACTAAATGGGCCCAGGAATACTTCAAGAAACAACGGTCTGTAAACACAGTCCGCTGTGCCATCCACAGATGGCACCTAAAACATTATCATGCAAAAAGGAAGCCATTGTTGAGCATGATCCAGAAGCGCCGCCGTGTTCTGCCGAGTGTCCCCAAGAAACGAAAGTTGCAGGTTAATTTAGAAAAGTAGCCAGTTAAGAATTACATGCAGTGCCACACCGCTACTCGGCCTGTAGGAGGGTCCTTAGGTATGCTCCCTTGGAAAATGTTTTTTAAGGTGCATTTTGGCGCATTCTATTGCACTTTAGACGGCCTAATGCCAGTATTTTTGAATGTAAAATGTTAGGATTTTCTGGTCAAATTTCAGTTTTTTTTTTTTTTTTTTTTTTTTTTTTTTTTTTTTTAAGTTGAATCTCCATAATCAATTAAGCAACATGCCTCTATTTCAATCACAATACTATTTAGCGCCATAAACACCCTAACATTTACTATTATAATCAAGCATAAATTAACTTGAACACCACATCAATTATTTCTTTGAAGCATTTATTCTGTTTCATTATTTTTATTCTTTATCTTACAATGGTAGCCTATCTTATGCTGTGGTATAACACATGTATAAAATAATTACCATTTACAAGCAATTAAACTTTCATTTCAACATTTCAGTTCTTATCGATGATCATGTCTTCATTTAAATGTCTGTGGCTTTTTCTTTGGCGCTGATTAATTGGCTTTGTTATCATACCAACATGGAGATTCAAGGAATAACTTGAATAAGTTCCTCAAGAAAACTGCGACAATATCCATGATAAAAACTGCACTCAAAAATTATGGAATCTCCAGACACAGACGATAATCATGTTGCTTTTGTGGCGTAATCTAAGTGATACGCAGGTATATGCCGTATACCCACTAGAAAAAGTCAATGATTTGCGTATACCCGCTTAAAAATGTGCGATACGTCACGACATCATTTTGTAACGGAGCTTTAACGCGTTTATGAATTAAATTGTGTGCAGTGGTGCAGTGGCAGTCATAAACAGTACGCAATTTTTATGTTTAAAATATATAATATTTTATATTAAAATGTGTCTTGTGTTTCCATTGTTATTGGTGGCTTAGTGTTAATTACAAAAAGTTAATTTAAAAAAGAGACAACTGTCAGAAAATGTTTTTAATTTATGGAATTTAAGCGTGGTCCACACTATGTTCTCATAGTCCTTTGGTCTCTCAAGGCAATTTTTTCAAGCTCGTTCACTCATTATCTTGTCAGAAAAAAATTAATAATTTCCCTCTGTTTATAGAGCTAGGCTTATTGACATTTTATATATATATATATATATATCATTTCAAAACTGCATTTTGTATTTACTCAGGTTATCTTTGTCAAATATAAAAATTTTCCTGATGATCTGAAACATTTATGTGTGGCAAATATGCAAAAAAATAAGAAATCAGGAAGGGAGCAAACTCTTTTTCACTGCACTGCGTGCATATACATACATGCATATATATATATATATATATATATATATATATATATATAGCTCTGAGACGGAGTTTCACAGTATACCCACTCCAAAAAAAATAGACTACACCACCTGCTCTCATAATCCTTCTTGAGAGTGCAGTGTGTGGGCGTTCCGCCAAAACGACGTTTATTAAAAACGAAGTCTCTTTCAGATGAAGCAGTTTGTCCGCACAACCGACAAAATCGAGAGATCGAACACGGCCGAACGATGGGAAACACACCAGTGGTCATGATTTGGTCTCAATATACCATGCTGCCATCATCTGACCACTTCAATCACAGCAGAGCGGGTTCCTTACAGGCAACCGTGTTCTTGCGTGACATATAGAGGATATTTCATGAGAAAGATATGTGTGTGAGAAATCATGTTTTGCTATCTTTTACCTGAAAAACTCCGCTAATAATCGGGAATGATTAAAACATTCTTGCACAGTTGGTGAATATATTCTATTTTTCAGATTCGATTGTCTTATAGTACGAAATGGCAGCTTATATTTCAAGTAAAAGAGTAAACGCATGGACAACATTCTTTCTGAGCAAACCATCTATCAGTGCAACTCAGTGACACGATATTTCGCGATACTGGGGTGACCAATGCACGGTAGATGAATTATTGGCAAATATTCCACAAGGCACTCTCAGGCTTTGGCCGATAACAACGACAAAAAGCACTCGCAAAATAGAGATATCACAACGTATAAATAAAAACAATGAAATATACCTGATATTTAAACAAATCGCGAATAATTAAGCGACTAAACCTTGGCGAAAAAAAAAAAAAAACAATCTCATCAAAGCCGAGAAGATAAAACGCCACTGTCTAGAATAGCAAATTATTGAGTACTGGGCGCAGTAATAACGTAGGACATGCAGCCATCTGGACTGATTTGAATTGAAACGTCTCGGAGCAAAGTAGTCCACACATGCAGTGGCGAGAACCAACGAATGGCCTTTGGTTAGGGGTCAGTTTCCCTGCAGTAGCATAATTATCATACAATTTTGGAGTGAGTGCGTTGGCTGACCCTGTCTGCGCCCAGATGGAATTTATCAGTTTACCAGACTATGAATCCAATCAAACAAGCCGCGCTGAATAGTACAACGTTCATAAATCAACGTGTTCATCGCCAAGAGTTCTCGATATAAAGCTGGGGAGATGAAGCATGCAGCCTAATCTTCTTAAAAAGATTCTCGGTATTAGCTTCAGGTGTTCTGCTGATCCAGGCTGAAAAGCCTGCTACTTCACCTCACGCGCATTGGCTACTTCGTTGTTTCGACCTCACTAGCAAATCTGCATCGTTAATTCACGCCTTTCCACGACAGTTAGGTGTGAAGAAGTTTAGTTGTTCTGTCTCCGCGGTCTAGCAAACACAGGTAAGTTCCAACGACGACTCATCTTGATGAATAGCTATTTTAATATTGCTAGTAATAGGGGGAAATCGTGGAATACAAGTGAGGAGATTTGGGCAGCGAATATAGCCTATAAATTGGAATGCTTTATGATGTGATGAAAGTATTTAATGAATGCCTGTCCTCTCACACTGATAGTCCGTTGCTGAGACTCAGTTAATCGGGAATCGTGTTCTTTATCATTTGAAATGTCGCTCGTTGGTTATTTAGGGCGCGCAAAATGATACTGAAATGGTGTAGTCATAGTAACAAGTTCCAGTGCGCCTTTAACATTGAGCTGTGATAGACCGCATCTTCAGCGCACTGCGCGAACCATGCTAACATGTGTGTTTATTTTCCGAACTAAATCAGTCAGAACTGGCTCCCAAACCGCTGCTAAAATCCGACGTCCCTCCTTCGATGCACTTTTTCCACGCCTTCTAACAGGTTCGCGACTCCTGGAAAAGTGTGCCAGCACTTCCAGATGAGATGAAATGCAGTTGCATTGTTCCCGTAAATTGCTTTGCCCTCCCCTCGCGGAGTGCCATAAGCGTCCCTGAGACATTTGGGGGAGCACTTCGGAGAAAGTGTGTCACGTAGCGGAGTGTCGGACCGTCTCTTCATGATAGATGTCACTATCCTCTTTTGGTCGTGATGCATTTTTCTCGGAGGAAAAGACTTCACTGGTGCCGTATCGCACTGGTTCTGACAGGAATCCTGCTGTGTTTTATGTACCAGTTGGCTATAAGGGCCACAAACTGGTCATCGGAGCAGACCAGGGAGGACTTCAAGGCAGAGAGTGTCCATGTTCTCAAAATGGAAAGGAGGGAGCTAAGCGACTCAAACCAAACATCTGCAGTAATGACCACAGGAGTAACTCTGTCCAGAACTACCACAGATGCTGCTCAGCTACAGCACTGTGTTTTTGTGGACCCCAACGCATTCCAACCCACGCAGGCCCCCACCCAACACCCTCCCCAAAACAGCACTGTGCCCCCTGGTGCTGGCCCCTACAGGAGGGTGGAGTACCCAGCAGACCTGTTTTCAGTAGAGCAGCGGCGACAGGGCTGGGTGGTGTTGCACATCTTTGGAATGGTCTACATGTTCGTCTCTCTCGCAATCGTCTGCGACGAGTTCTTCGTCCCAGCCCTGGCTGTGATCACCGACAAGCTGGCCATCTCCGACGACGTGGCTGGGGCCACCTTCATGGCGGCCGGCGGTTCGGCCCCCGAACTCTTCACCTCCCTGATTGGAGTCTTCATCGCGCGCAGCAACGTAGGCATTGGGACCATCGTGGGCTCGGCCGTCTTCAACATCCTTTTTGTCATTGGCATGTGCGCGCTGTTCTCCCGCGAAATGTTACGCCTGACCTGGTGGCCCCTCTTTCGGGACGTGTCTTCTACACACTGGACCTCCTGCTGCTCATCGTGTTCTTCCTGGACAGCGCCATCCTGTGGTGGGAGAGTCTTCTGCTGATGGCGGCTTACATCATCTATGTGGGCTTCATGAAGCACAATGCACAACTAGAGCGCGCCTGCAAGTCGCTCCTCAACCGACACAAAAGTGTTGTCAAGGTGATCGCCCTGGAGGAGCCCGACAAGGTTAGTGTGCACAATAAACTTTGGGCAGTGTCTAAAATAAGCCCCTGGTTCCCAATATTAAGTCAATATTAAGAGGACAAACAAGGGTGTCAGTCAGTTTCTAGCACATGGTTGACTCTGTAGCTCATGGATCCAAAGCTCAAATCCTACTGGGTTGCTTTGTTTGCTACTTTTTGGTGTGCTCTTGTCACTTAAGTGCTTAATGGAAGTCCTTGAGTGGCTTATGTGTACACACCTGGTTGAGCATTGACTGGAAATCTCAAAAACCAGCGAAGACTGTTGTCCTCCAGGACCACAGTTTGAGGCCCCCACATTAGTTAGTCTACTATATATGGAACACTACAAATTATTTTGGATTACGCTCTGGACATCCATACCAGGCTAATCCACCCTGTTCCTACAGAATTACACCTCTGTAGGTTTATACTCCAAAAATGACCACGTGTATTTCATTGAACAGCTAAAGCAGGAGTAAAACCCTGCATGATGGTAGATAATCAGGAGCAGGGTTGGGCCACCCTGCTCTCAGTTAAAATAGGAGTACTTGCTTAAAGGTTAGAAGGAAAACTTATGGTACCATAGATATCCAGGAGTAGGGTAGGGCCACCCTTTTCTGCACGTTGAAATGGATGCTCTTCCTTGTCGTTGGAGTGAATACCCATGGTACCATAGATCCTCAGCAACAGGGCTGGGCAGCCCTGCTCTAGCTGTTTAATGATGTGCTTTGCTTGTGCTGGAGTGAAACCGTGTGGGACGGCTGATCTCCAGGAACAGTCTGAACTGTTCGCCTGGTTGACCTCTGTTAGTTATCATTGTCTTTAGAATTACTTTGCGCCAGGAAAAATCTTTACCATGCACAGAGAGACATTCAGACAGTCAATGTGCACCAGCATAGAAGCAAATTTCCAGAAGTTGCGCAGCTCACCTATTACAGTACGAGTATATTACAATACACAGATGACGGACATGTCCATCAAGGACTGCCTCAACATGGACTTATAATCTTGCAGCAACTTGTCACAGGCTCCATCATTTCTTTGCGGGCCGTCACTTTTCTATGTTATGAGTATTGTGTCCACTGGAAGGTGATTTGGGAGGATTCCAGATAGGCTGAATAAATGCACCTAACTTAACCAATCCTGCTTTGTGAAACAGGCCCCTGGTTTCTTTTTCTGAATTTGTGCTGATCTTCACTCACAGGCCGATAGGCAGGCTGAGCTGTTGGGATCAGGCAGTGTCCAGCGTTGTCATCCTGGCAGTGTTCTGTTTGCCAAAGATTTTGACATCTTCTCCTCTGAAACCGCAGGCCAGATTTTTTTCATTATTGGAAAGGAGTTTCCTCGGGACCATGTCTCTAAAGTTTGTTCAGTTTTTAAAAATGTTCATTTTTGGATTTCTTTCACATTATTTTCCTCATGAAATCTTCATGAAAGCAGCACAAATACTCGCACACCAAAAGGTAAATACCAAAAACCGAGAAGCAAATGCAACAATTTATTCGGGCAAAAAATATCCATGTGCAGGTGAAAAATTTTAAAAAACAAACGTTTCGGTGCTCATACCATCCTCAGTGCTAATAACTAAGTGGCAGGACAAAACCATTTAAATAGACATCACATGACTGAAAAAGACAATTAGTTTAAGTATGTATCTCAGAATCCAATTGACTCGTCAATTATTCAATTAAAAGAGGGTATCATAGATGACCACAACAAGTGAAATAGTTATGACAATAAAGTGTAATCAAATGAAGAAACAAAACACCAGAAAATAGTAAAACTAAAATGTCATGTTAATTGATTATGAGTATAAGGACATGTTGATGCGCGCTTAAAGAAAACATGTTAGATCAAAAGAATCATTTAAGCCAGCTGGATAAAGTGTGGATAGGTAATAGATCCAACGTGCTTCACATTGAAGTAATAATTTGTCTATGTGCTTTAGTCTACGACTAGGAAAAACACGGTCAATGCCAAGCCAGCTGAGATCGGATACCTTATGATTGAATTCCACAAAATGACGTGCCACCGGAGATTTCAAATCCTTTCTGTTAATCGCGCTACGATGTTCATTAATACGTACTCTGAGCTGCCGCCGAATTAACATGACATTTTAGTTTTACTATTTTCTGGTGTTTTGTTTCTTCATTTGATTACACTTTATTGTCATAACTATTTCACTTGTTGTGGTCATCTATGATACCCTCTTTTAATTGAATAATTGACGAGTCAATTGGATTCTGAGATACATACTTAAACTAATTGTCTTTTTCAGTCATGTGATGTCTATTTAAATGGTTTTGTCCTGCCACTTAGTTATTAGCACTGAGGATGGTATGAGCACCAAACGCGTTTGTTTTTAAAAATTTTTCACCTGCACATGGATATTTTTTGCCCGAATAAATTGTTGCATTTGCTTCTCGGTTTTTAGTATTTACCTTTTGGTGTCTGCGTATTTTGTGCTGCTTTTTATCAACTTTTTGCTGACGCACCCATTCAGCCTAGATTTGATCAAGGCGAAGACTTTTTACTGACGGGGAACCTCATGAAATCTTCCCCATTTACAAAATATGCCTACATAAATTGTGGCTATAAGTGATGCATCTATTCTCCCTACTGGCCACTCAGTATGCTATGACGTACTGGGATTCACATAGGTTTTGCCCAGACTGATTTTTAACGCTATTGGGCAAGTCTTGCTCCTCGGGAGGTGCAGGATATTTTTATTTTTTTTTTTTTTTACATTGCAAGGGCTTATATTTCTAATTTTGTCATGTAATGTACTCATAATGATATAAGCTAACCATTTGGAGTTAGGTCAATGATTTATCTTGCCCTTAAAACTATATTTTAGAAACTAAGAGGCACATGCATGTCACAGTATCATGCTAATTTTCCACCATTCCGCCTGCAGGGGTGATGGGAATCCGAAACCACGCCGAATTTCCGCCGATTGGCGAGGGAAAACATAAAATGTGAGATACATGCATGCAGAAAGATCGCAGACAGTAGACCTAGATGGGCTTTGACCTCTCGCTCTCAGCCTATGGCTTTCGCTCCAAAGCATGGATGTATTATTTAGAACTGGATACTGAACCAGACGCACACCAACAAGGGCTTAGCGGTCAAGCTGATATTGCAAGTCACGTGATTCCATGGGGGGCAAAAAGAAATTTTTCCATGGGGAACAATTGAAAAAGACACTGAAAAATCTGTGAATAATTTGTTTTACTACCACAAATGATCGATATATAATCTGTTGATTTTTCTCTTTTAAATCATTGGTGCCTTTTTTCACGGCAGCGACAATTTTTTTAAATTTTTATTCGGGCTATGTGAACACCAAGGGGACCTTGTTTCTAAGCGCGTTCTCGTGAGCAGTGGAGCAGCTGTGGTTCTCTGCGTGTAGCACTGGTTAGGAGATTCCGTGCTGTCGGCTGACGTTATTACCAAGTCGGTAAAGTGAGCATGTCACGACACTAGTGTTTTCAGTTATTGTATTTGATGAATGGCTTTGTTATGTGGCGACTCGACTGCTTCACCTATCTTTTATATAACGTTGCAGAATATACGGTAAGGAAGCGAAGGCTGTTGTTGCTTAACTAAGGTTGGATAACGGGTGTGTATTCGGCAACTATTGAAAGTGACATTCTATCAGCGTGCATATAGCTAACACTTGCTTTGCTTTTTTGTATTAAAATGTTCATGATGCACCTAACCTGAGTTGTATATTTTCATTACATTGAATGTCATACACCGATTCACGGTACTGTATTTTACTGCTTCATGTATGCTGGCTACGTACCTAGCTAAGTTGCATTAACTACGTCCTTATGTGCACTTTCAGCACAGTATAAATTCAGCCAAAAAAGCTGCACAGCTAATCATTTATTTACCATTGCATGCACATTCTTAATTATTAGAACAATAGCAGATGTGCATACTTGATGTCGTAACTTTTCAGCAACTTTTAAGATAAGATACAAAATATTAAGTATTATTTTATGCATGCGCCAAACTTGCATGACAACATTGCACAAACAGACACAGTATTTGTAGTTCAGCCTTTATTAGCTAGAAGTGTTGAGTGGGTTGGAAACACTGGACAAGATGAGGCGTGAACGGCACACTGTTAGTGAGCAGCATCAGTACACGAGAGTGATGCTGCGTGGATTTGCTGATGCGACTGAACTCCATCTGCGCAGAGAAAATACGGGAGTCTCAGAAGAAAGAAACGGATGAGAACGAAATGAAGATCGACTTTATGTATATTTTATAACTGAGCTGCTGATTATGTGAAGAGTGACAAATTTTTTAATCCTGTAAAAGGGGAAGGGAAAGAATTCCGTATTCAAACTCCACTAATATTGAATAAAATCAGCACTTCTTCGGCTTACCTTGATGTTTGAGTACCCAGAGAAACATTCGGTTGTGTAAAAACGTCAAGCGTACATTTAGTCAAGAAAATTTAGAGTTTAATTTCTGGTGGTGACAGACGTGGTAATAACATATAACGGCAGCAGCTATGTTACTGATGACACACCGGGTTGCGAGGGCAAGCGCAGCATATGCATTCGCAATATTGAATATTAAAATTAAATTCTAATGAATGTTGTGTGCACCCTGCAAAGGATTGGCGAGCTCTCCAGGGTGGGTCCCTGCCTTTCGCCTAGAGTCAGCTGGGATGGGCTCCAGTTCCAGGTATTGAGAATGGATGGATTAAATGAGCTTTGAGCATACGTAAGCTATAAGTAATTTCGCTTGTCAGAATTGGCTAAATACTTTAATTAACGTCATCTACTTTAAAACTTATCAGTTCATAAAGCACGGGCAGTGCTCTGTGCGGTTGGGTTATCGTCTTGAATCCAGTAAGAATAGAGGCGGTTGCAAGCTAACAAGCTTGAAACGTTTCACTTTCTACGAATACATTTAGCTTTGAACTATGTGGAAAACGAGATTGAACTGTCATCTTATAGAGCAGCAAGTCAACTGTTTTGCTGACATTGTTTGCAGCGTAGTGAATAATTTTATTTCCCTGTTAAATAAAAATAGTTTATCAACATTTTATATCCCTATATATAAATTGTTTTTCCGAACTATATTTAAGCCTTCACCGAGTGCTACGTTTGTTTATTATTTTCAAAAAAATGTCTTGCATGTCTTAAAAGTGTGTTAATTAGTTAGTAGGTAAGTTCAAAAAATCATTCTAGATATAGTTAGTCGTCCGATGTGAATTCAACAGCAGTGGAAAAATAAGATTTTTTGTAATAATATTGTGCTGAAAATTTTGATCAATCCTTATAGTGGTGTCCATTGAGGAACTTGGGTTAATAATCCAAGAATAACCCATCATGAACCAGGCTTGACTTTAGAGCCATTGTTTAGACCCTGATGTCCAATTTATGAGACAGTTAAAGCCCAAACCCAGTGTTATTACATCACTGTTGAAAGCTCAGCTCATACTTCCTCATGCCGACCCACGAAATGCAGGATGTAGGCCCATCAATGACCCATTTCTCATGACCCAACCTGAAGAAAAATTTTCAGGCTTGAAAATTTTTTTTGCAATCACCCCTGCACCTGCTATGTTGACTTTTCCATTCTGAGACCTATGCTGTCATCATATCATTCAGCCGTGTCATACTGTCACAGGTAGTATAATCCTAGCATTCATTTCTATGATGTTTCATCATTCTAGATGTAGTTTACCTCTGCCAAGCTGCATCAACGACTACTAAGTTACTTAGATTGCCTAGCACATCGCCAAGTGCTGCAGTCTGTACCTACATTAGTCATATTATGTACAAGAGCATAGTATGAACATGCAAACAGGAAATTGGTCCTTACCCATCATAATTCATATTTAAAATATATTCATGGCTGGTGAGCTAGAGGGCCATTGGTCCTATTTTTATAGTTGAAACAAGCAGCTCTTGTGGCTCCAGAAGAGCACTCCACAATACAATTATAACCTGAAAAACACACAGTGACGCACTAATTTGAAATTCACTTGATTAAAGGCACAACAGAAAAGTTTCAAAGCTTCTGTTCATGTCTTCAACTCATGAGCATCTGTCCTTTTTCGTGGGGCTCAGGAAGCCGTCTGCAGCGTCAGAATCAAACGATGTACCTCAGCTTCACTCAACCGCCTGTCATTAAATTATTGCTTTGAAAAATGTGAAAGCATAAGTGCTGATTGCGCAAGTGCTACCACCACTGTAACTCTTATGAAGCGTTAAAAAAGTTACTGTTATGAAAATAATCTAAAATCCAAGTGGGCTGTATTAACTGAGGAATCTGATGATGTTTAAAATGTGTTGATGTGAGAGGATGTGGGCTGTGAAAGCAGCTCATGTTTATACATGACCTGTGATCCAGGGCTAACTGAAGAGCGAGGCCTCACCCCCGCCTTTGATCTGGGAATACAGAGGGCCGCAGGTGTCTGAGGAAGAGGCAACTGCAAATGTTGTGATGGCAGTGATGATGATGAAGCTGACGGTGAACTGTTCCTATCTCGATTCTTATTAGGCAATGAGAGGCAAATGATTATATCTTTGATGATGATCGAGATTATGATGAAAATGATGACAGGGATGTTGAAGTTTATGAAAATTTTTACTGGAACCATTTGGTTTCTGATGAGTATAGTCATGACGTTGAACAATGAAAAGCAAATAACAAAGCGATTTTCCTTAGTGTCTGGTAGCTTCATGGGAGGTACAAGAAGCTTGATTAAAGCCCAATCCTTCTGCCTTTAGGTACAGTTGTGTGTGTGTGTGTGTGTGTGTGTGTGTGTGTGTGTGTCTGTGTATGTCTGTGTGGAGCTGTTGTGATTCAGCGGGGCGCAAGAAAGACAAGTGGCTCAGCCAACAGTCAAATTATGACTTCACTCCACCTCCTGTGCTGCAGTGCATTGATGCCGGAGCAGCAATCATGTTCTCCAATCAGTGGCTCTTAAGCCCCAGTCCTTAAGACTACTGCACACTCCTGCAATCAGTCCCTGACAAGCACTCAAGGTTAATTAATGCTCAATGTCAAGTGGCCCCGCATTTGATTAGCACAATCGTGCCTTCGCGTGAGGCAAGTGCATTCACCATTCTGTTCCATGAGATGACCATTCACATGCATTTGCACAGACTCATGGTGCCAGACACTCATGCACGTGCCGAGTTACCCTACAATGGACGACCGCACATATACATGGTCATAAAATAAATGCAGAGAGCCACACTTAAACACGTACATGCATTTCCATTCACACACATGCATGATCATGATCAGACGGGGCTCTCAACAGGATTACCATAGACAGGCCAGAGCCTTATGTAAATTAGCGCACCTTCCCGCTGTCTGATAAGATGGACTGTTGCTTCTAATGAGCTATCGCTGTAAGTTTTCTGATAAAATGCACCAGGATGTACATCTCTGGTCGTGGAGGGTCCTCTATCAGCAGGCAATTAAATGCCATGACAACAAGGTGTGTGGACTCGAGATAAATGGAGGCTTGAATGAATCAGTTGTGCAGATATGCATAAAAAGCCAGCAGACACTGCACTGCGACCCTCTGGGATAGGAGATGCCCATCCCAGTGATACACCCTTAGTTATCCCTTAAAAACACAGCCTTGGGCACCACTCAGAAAGGCCAAATCCCGTGGCATCTCATCAGTATCCAATCCAGTTTCACAAAGCAGGATTACTGGGTTAGCTTAATGAGTGACCGGTGTAAAACCAGGCACTGAAAAGAGCTGAAACAGATTTTTCTGTTAAAAAAAATCATCTTGTTTGCGCACACAGGATGGCACACCACCAGCTGGGGACGGCAACCCTGAGGAAAGCAAGGTAACGCAAATGCACGCTCGTGCGTACACATGCAAGCACACACAGTCACGCAGACACACAAACACGCAACCACACACACATATACACGCACGCTTGCCAACACACGTACGCCCACACTCACGCACACGCGCACACACACGCACGCACTCGCACTGAAATGCGCGCGTAGACGAATACGCACATGTGCATGCAGTATCACACAGAAACACCCTACCCACAAAGAGACTCAATTTCGGTCATATTCATGAAATCCCACTCTTTATGCTTTTCATGAATGATCCTAACAGATTGTCCTCCTGTCTCAATGAGTAGTGTGGTGGTGAGGTATTCAGATTGTAGCCTTATTATAGAGAGGAATGGTATCAGGAATTGAATACAAATTAAAGGTGAGGTTTCAGAAAAATGTCAGTAGATCCAGCTCATTTCCCAGAAGTCAACGGACCATTTTATGCAAGAAAGAGAAATGTGATTGTAAATGGGGATGCGGTTGTCTTGACTTAAAAAGACTGCTAAATCTGGCAGAATCCATCGAATGTCATCTCAAATGGGTGTTGTATTGAAGCCATCCATGCAACATGGAAAGTCCGATATTTTAAAACCACTTGATGGGGTTAGGTTGCTAGTGTCTCCGTGCTAGAAAAGCATTGCAACTTAGCTATGCTACATATTAGTATTACGAGCCTGATCTAACTGTATGGCAAGAAATCTGTACATATCTCGAGTCAGTCATCCAACATACTTGGCGGTTGTATTTTTGGGGACCCAAGGACGTGCAGTAACTGAATTTAGAGTTATTTGGACGCGCAACACGTTTACTACTAATGAACTTTGAATAAAGAAATGTACAAATGTGCAGCAGCGGGGGCGGGGCTTCAAAGCTGTGCAGAATAAGTTGAGCATTTTGTCACCAACATGTGCAGAGAGCCTTCACAGGCCGCGGCTCACAGCCAGTTTTAAACAGGCACTGCACTTGCCGCTCTGTGTTTAGCCCTGTTGGTTTGGTCACACTCCAGGCCAGAGATTGAAAAAGGTAGTGGTAGCAAACAATCTGTGGTTATTTCAGGGGGTTAATGAAACCATTACCCCTGGAAATAAAATGTTAAATGTAATAGAACTCAGAGTGAGTTACTGTTGTTCACCTGTGCTTTAAATGCATCACACTCCTTGATGTTCATGTAGGACATCCTTTCACTATGTTGGCAAGAGAAAGCGCACCACAGCTCGACCAGTTTGTGTTGCGTCTATAATCCCAATTCCCCAGATTTGATCATCTTGACAGAAAAAAGTGTCAATGCAGTGCAGGCAAGGTTTACAATGCATAGCTGGTAGTCAAATCAATATGCCCATTACAGAAAGGCAAATTAAAATGAGTGCTCATAAAAAGCACGCTGATTTATTAGCTTCTGGCCATAACAGATTTGTCAAGTCATGAACTAGCAAAGGTCAGAAATCTGATTGGTCAGCAATCATTTGATGAGTCAACTTCTCATAAAAGCAAAGAAAACAAGTGAAAAAGTGAGCACAGCTCACTAATACCCCTGACCCTTGTTCACTGAAGAGATTATGGCATATTTGTAGCCCCTGGACGAAGTTGGGCGGCTACTATGGATTCATGCTTGTTATTGCCGCGTCCGTTGACACTTCCTTGTGGATGCTACACAGGCTGTAAATTTTGACCGATTACTTTCATATTTGGTATTGACATGGGTTATACTTAAGTTATGACACCAGTCAATTTTGGTTGCCATGGCGACAATGTTGGCCAAATAATCTGCAAATTTGTGCTAAAACATTGAGATATCCTTGTGGACACAGTACAGGCTGCAATTTTTGACCGATTACTTTCATATTTGGTATGGACATGTATTATACTTCACTTACAACACCTATCAATTTTAGTTGCCATGGCAACAGTATTGGCTGAATAATGCGCACATTTGTGCTGAAATACAGATTTCCTTGTGGATTCAGTACAGGCTGGAGGATTGGGCTTTCGGGGGCTACACCCATGCGGTCGCGGGTGATTGGACTGTCTAGTTTCATATAAATTGGCACTGCAGCTCTGCATGAAGTATAGAATGCATGACTGAAAGTTGATAACAATCTGATCACCAGTTTTTGAGAAATTGGTCGGACAAATTGGTGCGGACGTACGGAAGGGAAACTTGGCACTGCACCGATCCATTAAGTGTAGAATGCAAGACTGCAATTTGAAAACAATGTGATGAGTGGTTTTTAAGAAATCGGTCGGACAAACTGGTGCAGACGGATGGATGGAAGGACAGACAGAATTCTTTGGTATATACTATAGATCCCTGCCCCTTATGGGTCAGGGGTATAATTAAACAGAAATGAACAGCAATCAACTGATTAATTATACCTAATTTTACGGCGTTGATTCGGAGCATAAAAAGTGGAATTTTGTGATGTTAAATCGTGCATTGTGACATTACAGTTCACTGGTTCTAGTTGTGGACATATCGGCATGGTGATGGTATATGATGCCCCACCCTCTCTGCTTGCCCCACCCACAGAAGCCATCCTTACACAGAGGGGGCAGTTCTGCCTCCTTACACAACAGCACCATGAGGAACACCATCTTCCAGCTCATGATCCACACCCTGGACCCTCTGGGAGAAGGTATGAGCTCAGGCCTCATCCAGTTCTCCCCTGGGCCCGCTGCCTTACTTTACAATACACCAGTACCCAGTAAGGGCCTAGGGGTTTACATGGGCAATACAATGCCTTAGAATTACATTTACTCTACGTTGATTTGGCATGTGATCCGATCCAAAATGATCAAGGTCACTGACACAGATCGGACAAGTGACAATTCATATAAAACAGTAGTCAGCTCTTTCTTGCTTGAAAATAAATATAAAATTTATTACCTGTAGGCATACACTCATATCTGTGTGTACTTTTGATGGTAAGCGTTTGTTGCTTTCTGTTCGTCTCCCATAAGCTAAGTCTGGCAGCCCCTGTCAGGTGCGGCTCTCTAATCAGCTTATAGCTCTGCTAATGAAGGCTGGACCTTATCCAGCTTCTTTGAGCTCAATCCCTTTATCTGTGTACTGCACTCATGTGCAGGTCACTCCAGACCCCCAGACAACCTTCTCTCACATTCAGATTCACTATATGTCCAAATGTATGTGGACACTCCTCAGTCTGGGGCTGTTTCTCACAATTCAGGCTTGACTAGGCCTTGGTTCCACTGATAGAAACTCTGAATGCTTTAACACACATTTACATTCCACATGATTTCATGATTGATGGTCAGGAACTTGGTGGCTCAGAAAGCATTATCACTAGACCTCCACCGTATAAAGGACAAAATTCATGACCAGCACTGAGACTGACCGATTACAGACCTCTCAGGGTTGGGGGGGGAAGAAAGTTGTAATGCCTCCCTCAAAATATTCTTAATCTGTTTTTCAGAGGTTTAATATATGCACACGTCCATTTCAATTCCCCTGCGTAATCTGACACAAACATGGGTCATTTGAAGGTTTTCACCAGAGAGACTCCACGTAGGGCAGCTATCTAAATACAATCCTAGGAACAAGATATATGCCACAAAGCATCTTTATGCAAACTGCTACTACTCTCTCACAAATAATATTCTGTTCAATAGACACTGTGTTTAATGGAGAGGTAAAGCCTGGAAATTCAGAGCAGGGGAAAGGTAAGAATGTACATGCATGCAGTTAAATATATATTAATGCTTGTGTGCATGTGAGATGCATTTATGTGAATTTGCTTGTCTACATGGGTGTGTGTATCCCTGCAGACATGCAAATGCTTGGGTTTTTCCTGTGTGTGTGTGTGTGGGGGGGGGGCTTTTTCTTGCATGTGAAGGTGCATGTTTTTGTACATTTACAACTTTTAAATGGATTTCCTCATAGAATGCAATATTCGTCACTGGATTGTCTTGGAAGATGGACACACTTCACAAACCTAAGATCTAGGCAAACCCACAACAGCTCAGTGGGATTTAAATCAGATGAATGCACTGGTTGTTCCATATTTTGCATTCTACTTTCCAGAAATTCCCTGCAGTTTTGGTTTATATTTGGGGTTGTTCTCTTACTGGAACAGTTTCTTCCATTTAATCTGCTGAAATCTTTAATTTCAAACTTATAACCGGAAGTGAATATGTGCATGACCACTCGGAGATGCACACTGTAGTGTTTTCTGTGTGCGCGTTTTCATGGGGATGGCCAGTTTTCTCATTTTGTGTGGAGGAGCATGTTTGTTTATAATCACGGTGCTCATCGACTTAAGTGAAACGACTCACAAAATAAGCTGAGACCTTGCATTCATTATCTCTAAGAAGTATCGCTATCTTTGTGCATTATGTTCTTTCAGGGTCATTCATGTCATTTATAAACAGCCGTGGATGTCATCGACTAATCGGTTTTTCCCCCATCTGCCATCCCACACTTCATTGGCTATTCAGTAGTGGTGTTCACCAAATCTTGCACTCTGATGCACTCAATCTCTGCTTCATTTACATCATTCATGCACATTGAAATAGTTTGTATACTGTGTACATGTATATTTTGTTATGACAGCAAAATACCGCATCAAAAATACCGCAAAGATGGGGAAATTATTGAAAATAGATACAAAAATAAAAAGTCAGAAAGCCTGACGCATCAGCGATAAAATTGTAACGGTATAATCATTGTGAATGGTATGTTTCAGCGATAAAATTAACGGTATTCATCAGTATGAATGGTATGTTTAATGACATGCTGGTCTCTGCCTCTTGTTCACAGTTAAATTTAAGAACAAAGCTGAGATCTTGAATAAAATGGCCCAGGGGAAGGTGGAGACCAGGACATCCTGTGGAAAAGCAGGTGATAAATCCGTTTGAAGTATGTGTAGGCCCTTCGCCCATTCTCCCTCCATTTCAGAACAAACTGTTTAATGTGTTCGCTTGTATGTTACAGGGCAGAGTGGCGTGTCAATAAAATCCTTGATGGCCTGGACACATTACAGGCTAGCGATTGAGAAAGCTAGTCATTGCAAACAATCTTTGGTTCCTTTGTGGCGTATGTTATGAATGTGAGCTGTGAATACAAACGGTTTGCCTCCGCACTGCAACACTTAAATTCATGTCACAGATTTCAGGGTCTCCAGCGGGGGCTCATAAGTGGAGCTTACACGCAACTCATTAACTTTCCTAACGTGCATGAATATATTTCTCTGCTCTGTGCTACCAGCCTTGGCAACCCCATGTGTTGGGCCCAATGAGACCGCTGATTCATTATGTGACAGTACTATTAATTTAGTCTTTGATCCGAGATAACATTTTTCTGTCCTTTCAGAAACACCAGGTGTCCAAAATACAACTGAATGAGCTGGTTCATGTTTCTTTCATGTTTTGAATCAGCGCATTGTTGAACTCCAACCACTGCATCTCATTTCACGAATTTCCACCAGTTGTCTTAGTTGCATCTCCGAGGAAAGGTCTACATCAATGTTTTAATGACCAGGTTTTTGTAACACTCAAATGCAACTCTGCATGTTTTGTTTTTCTACAAACACAATGTGCAGTCTAGTCCATTAAAAAATAAGCAACTTTGCTCCTACAACCCACCTGAATCTGCAGTGTACTATTCACCAACTACAAACTATGCACAAGCATGCTCATGTATGCCCCTTGGTGCATTATTTATTGTGTAATTATTTTTAAAGGTCCCACGCTATGCTTTTTCCAAAGCCATTTTATTCTTGGATGTCCAAGAAAGAGGTTATCAACCATTCGGCAAAAAACCCCAGAGAAATCCATAATTTCTCAGCCATTCCCACGGGTTAGTCCCTCCCCTCGGAAGACCAGGTGTTCTGAAAGGGTGTCTCCCTCAATGATATTGACAAGCAGGCAAAAAGAGCTAATGGCTCCTGACACTCTGCATCAACGGATGGGAACTAATGCATTGAAATCCCCTCAGTGATCCAGGAGCAGTCTCTAAATACACATGAGCTGGTGTAGTAGTGAGCTACACAATGAGCAGGGAAAGCTAATGTACGTGGGTTATGCCGCTAGGAGGGCGGCACTTTCGTGCATAGCCAAGGAAAATGGGGGTCTACTGAGTAAATTGGAGGCCCTCAGAGTTAACCTTCTCTGGAATCTTCGGTACAGAAGAGACCATTGAACAGGTGAAATTAACGTGGGGGAAAACCCCCCCGCACTATACATTCCAGTAGCTTTCCATAAATACCAAAAAGGCAGCGAATGAAGCGATTTTTTTGGAATGATTTTATTCATCTAATAAATATGGATTTTGTTACCAGGACAGTGACTGAAGCCATTAAAGCAAAATAAATAAATAAATAATTAACTCCCAAGAGGTTTGTGACGCATATAACTAATGGCTGAAGACTGAGGATGGTGAAGAGCACTTGCTCATTTGCAGCAGAGCTACCTTGTGATCACGCGTCAGATGAATTCAGATGTCCATTTTGCTGGAGAGCTCTCGAAGAGAAAGCTAATTTCCTGGGGATAATCTCAGGGTGTCCGAGCGGATGAAGGTCACCGCTCGCTGTACATTTGCATCCTCAGTAAGTGGGGCAAATCGCCGTTGCAGGCAAGGACTGTCGTGCATCATGCATTAGTTGTGAAGTTTGCGTAAAAAGCTCAGTTGGTTTATGTAAGCACTTCTCACAAGCCCATGGTGGCTCACCTGGTCATTAATGACTGATCTGAGCCTTGTTTCATAAAAGCAGGATTACAGAGTTAGCTGGATAACCCTTCTGAGTCTGCAACATGGATTGAAGTAATATGGGCTGTTCTGGGTTATTTTATCCAGATAACAGAGTACTCCGTCTTTGTGAAATACCCCTCAGAGATCTCCCACAGATCTCTGCTGACATTGTCATTACCAAAACCTTTTTTCTCTTCTCCTGCAGAAGCCTGTGGCAGTAAAACTGAGCACCCCAATGCTGTCAAAGTACAGACAAGCTCCCCACCCATGCCATCCACCTCACTGAACCCTGAAAACAGACAGCATACAGAAGCAAGCGTGGCGGAGAGGCTACAGGTAGAGAATTGGACTGGTCTACCGTTAATATTTCATCACTTGGCACCAAAGAGACCCGTTTTCATCCTAATCTGTGGCAATCGGCGCCCTGTAGCCTTGCAGCTGAGAAGAGTGACCGAGACCTACAGTGCTTTGTTCACACTACATCATGGCCACAATAAGATTAGTTGAGGTCTAGAGTAGATACCTGCTTAGTGTAATCAACTTGAAGTATATTTGGGTGAAAGAATCAGCTAAATAACGGTGATCATACTGTTTTTTGTGTTTTCTGTCGGGCAAATGTGTTACCAGTATTGTTTCTATGAGAAGCTATATTATTATTTAACAATATTAAAAAGAATTTATCATTGGTAGGGGGGATGTCAACACCTCTGCATGCATTATGCGTGCATACTGCTTTTTGGTCATAGAGGAAATCGTGCGCATGTGTGTGCACGTTCATGCTCAGGACCAGGATGTGACAGGGTTGGAAGGGTCAGACATCTCTGGCACCTGCAGTGAGGAGGATGGAAGTGATGAAGACAGTGAGGAAGAGGAGAGAGAGGAAGAGGGAGAGGAGAATGAGGAGCCACTGTCCCTGAAATGGCCGGACTCCTGCCGGAAACGGGCCACCTACCTCTTCCTCCTGCCCATCGTCTTCCCGCTGTGGCTGACCATCCCTGACGTCCGAAACCCGGTAAAGACCAGCGATCATTAGTACTCAACCAGTATGACTTCACTCTTCTACTCTTAAATTCTTTATAGCAGGGGATCCAAACCAGAACATGCTCGTGATTTACATTCATTGAGGCCATTTCAGGTGTTGGAATCAAGACACACCAACTCCATAGCCAATCAGTAACTTCAGTGAAGCGCCTAAGTGCTGGAACATATCAAAGAGATACGTTGAGATCCTTGCTTTTAGGGTGAAAGACCAAATGTGGGTAACTAGAATGGTTTTAGCTCAGCATAATCACTCATTCTTATGTTTGTCATAGCAGCAAATCTCAACTGGCTGAAAGTAAAATTCCAGATTTGCACAAACTGATTAGACTGTGCGATACCTGCGATCCGGCACCCAATTTTAGGCCCTGACAGCTACATTACAAATCAACACAAAGAAAACCTTGATAGTCCGGTCGCCGCGATTGCATGGATGTAGCTCCCAAAAGCCCACTTCTCCCTTTTTTGCGCATTATTCGGCCAATACTGTGGTCATGGCAACCAAAATCAATAGGTGTCATAACTGAAGTATATCACATGTCCATACCAAATATGAAAGTAATGGGTCAAAAATTACAGCCTGTACAGCGTCCACAACAGAATGTCTACGGACATGGCGGCAGAGACGACAAGCATGAATCCATAGTAGCCAACTGGGGGGTACAACTATTATCATAAACAGTGCAATTGTTCCTGTCCAATATATACTGTTGCTGAGGGCAGAGGTCAACGAATAATACACTACCTGGCCAAAAAAAAAAAATTCACACACTAATATTTCATTGGACTGCCTTAAGGTTTGGTTACAGCACACATTCGCCGTGGTATCATTTTGTTAAGCTTATGCAATGTCACAACATTTATTTATGTCCAGAGTTGCAATACTTTTTCGCCAAGATCTTGTTTTGACGATGGGAGTCAGACTGCTGTGTTCAGTCTTCTCCAGCACATCTCAAAGATTCTCAATGGGACAAAGGCCTGGACTCTCTGGTGGCCAACCCATGTCTGAAAATTATGTCTTATGCTCCCTGAACCACTCTGTAACAATTTAAGCCTGATGAATCCTGGCATTGCCAGCTTGGAATATGCCTATGCCATCAGGGAAGATAAAATCCATTGATGGAGGAAGCCGGTCGTTCAGTATATTCAGGGTATCAGCTGACCTCATTTTTTGGGCTCATATTATTGCTAGGCATAGACCTGACCAACAGAAGCAACCCCAGATCATAACACTGCCCCAACAGGCTTGTATGGTAGGCAATAGGCATGATTAGTGCATCACTTCATCTGCCTCGCTTCATACCCTGATAAGATTCACCCTGTTCCAGAGTGATGGGCATGACTCAGACCACATGACCTTTCCCAATGCTCGAGAGTCCAATTTTTATGTTCCCTTGCAAATTGAAGCTTTTTTTCCCCAATTACCCTCACTGATAAGTGGTTTTCTTAAGGCTACACAGTTGTTTAGGTGCCCGTGGAAATGCTTTTACTTTCACCACTAAACACAGCCGTGAGTTCTACTTCTGATTATTTTTTAGGATTTGATTTCACCACTTTAAATGATCTCTGATTACGATCATTCAAAATTTTTTTCTGACCTCATTTCTTCCTCAAAAATGATGGTTCACCACTATCCCTCCAGGTTTTAATAATGCGTTGGGCAGTTCTTAACCCAATTTTAATAGTTTCAGCAATCTCCTTAGTTGTTTCCTTTGCTTGATGCAGGCCAGTAATTTGACACATCCATTTTGACACATTAATTTGACACACCCATTTTGGAAATAGTGACTGTTCAGTTATTTGGACAGTGCAGCAAATCTACACTGCTACACATATTGTACAATGACTACGCTAGAATATATTCAAGTTTCATTTCTGTAACGTTGTCCCTTGAAAAGATATAATAGATTAATTGTTGAAATGTGAGGGGTGTACTCACTTTTGTGAGATACTGTAGGCATAGGCTTGGCTGGAGGACCCTGCTCCAGGTCTCATCTTTTATGAACATTGACTGTTGTCTTTCTTCCTTCAGGCCTCCAGGAGGTATTTTATGGGAACGTTTCTGGGTTCCATTTTGTGGATTGCCTTGTTCTCCTATCTCATGGTGTGGTGGGCCCACCAGGTGCGTGCAGAACCGTCATGATGTGAGATTATGCAATGTGGTTTGCAACGGAGTAGGCCAACAACATCCACCTCTTCCTCTTCTTACAGCAATTGCTCCTCCACTCCACCCCTCTCTTCATTACATTTATTTACAAATTTGAAATTAAGGGCTGTCTCAGGTGCATTACGAGCACATTTTGAGCAGAAAGAGAGGCCCAACTCAGTCCCTTCTTCCTCAGTAACTGAATACAGGTTATACCCAAAGATTCAAATTAAGCATCTTTTTACATACAAGACAACACATGACATCAGTTTACTCTTAGACTGTTTCACAATCAGGCTACCACACATTGTTTCACAGACACTCAAAATTAAGATCTGGGCATCATTTGTAAAGTGCATCCATGTTTTAGCATATACATGTAAGGACACAAACCCAGAATAGACCTACACGTTATAGATTTAGAGTTTTCAGACCGATAAAGAGACAGCCATAGCCTTTTGTATTGTTAAAAAACAAGGGATTTCATATAAAAAAACAACTGGTAATGTAATTATGACCTTCATTTTCATTACAAACAATATAAGAACAAGATTATTTAACAGAACAAACATGGAAAATGTCAAGAAGTACACGCATTTCTTTTATTTAGGAAGAATTTGATATTTTTTAATCTAGTAAATGGTGTCTGCATTGCTTAATATTAAACTGACCAATACTCATCATTTACCCCAAGACCCAAGATTATTGCAAAAATTGGCCCAAAATAAAAATTTTTTTTTCAAAGCAGCGGCACATCTCACCACAAAAACCATCAAGGCCAAGGTAAACTTGAAGCGACACAGTCATGCTATATAACCACTTAATGGAAAGAAACTCGGCTAAAGGCTCATGATTACCATTTTTACCAGAAAGCAATTCCAACACCAAGCAACTATGAGCTCGTAGCAAAAACACGCCAACGGTGCATGTGTCACATATTGATGCCAGCAAATCCCTAACTTAATTCTACCGTCCATATTAAATAAAAGCAGAGAATCTACAGATTCTATCCACAGAAGGTTTACTGCTTTACGACCAAAACTCACTGAATTAGCAGCCGACAGAGCAAGTGAGTTTTAGCTGACACCACGAATCGAAACCATTGGAATGACGTAAAATTATCGCAGATTGTGTCGCTCTGTCTCAATCTCCCATTGCAGGTACTTTAACCCAGGACCAGGCCTATCTGGACCCCACTACTGTCTCGTTCTTAACAAATAAAGATTTCTCAAGTATATTCATATTTAGACTACATTAATTCATTGCTACGAATGCAATGCCACTTAGACTGCTAGCTAGCAAGCATATTACTTTGTTAAACGAATAATTTTGCACAGTGCTGTGATTTGGTGTTCGCATGTAACTACAAAGCTGCATTACAGTAAAGGGTTGCATTTTTCTGCTCTCACTAGGCTGTTGTTGCTGTTGCCTGCACCTGCTTGGTCGTTATCTCAACATTACTTATAAATGGTCATCAAAAATATCATTATGGAAACATTTTGGGAAAGCACCAACATTTCTCCCGATAATATCGGCAAAATACTGATATCAAGGTACTCGGTCAAAAAAAAAAAAAAAAAAAAAATTGAGATATTAGATTTTGTCCATATCGCCCAGCCCTACTGTGACAAGATTACAACCACACTCAAACACAAACACCAAGCAACACCATCATGAATCTCAGACCAGGGGTCAGTTCTGCACAGCCAGATTACCAAATTGACCAGATCAGCAGAGTGCTTACCAAAGTGGACCAGACAGAAAGTGAAAAAATTGGTTCAGGGTCTTATTCAGTGCAACTATCCCGCGAACAGAGTTATCCAACTTAGTAGAACAGGCCCCCTGACCGTTGTGTATTCATCCAGGTGGGTGAGACTGTGGGAATTACAGAGGAGATCATGGGCCTGACCATCCTTGCTGCCGGCACCTCCATTCCTGACCTCATTACCAGTGTAATTGTGGCTCGAAAGGGCCTGGGAGACATGGCAGTTTCCAGTTCTGTGGGCAGCAACATCTTTGACATCACAGTGGGGTAAGATTACCATGATATCAATGAAAATGACCATCTCCCTTCCTCCAGCAGGTTTTAGAGAAGGCGGTTGAGGTAACTGGTGTCCCTGCCTCTGCAGGTGTTAGAGAAGGCTGTTGAGATGACAAGTCTCCCTCCAGCAGCTCTGGCGTGTTAGAGAGAGCTGTTGAGGTGACTGGTCTCCCTTCCTCCTGCAGGTTGCCGGTTCCCTGGCTGCTCTTCTCTTTGGGTAACGGGTTTTCTCCGGTGGCCGTCAGTAGTAACGGGCTCTTCTGCGCCATCGTGCTCCTCTTTCTCATGCTGCTCTTCGTTATCGTCTCCATCGCTGCCTGCAGGTGGCAGATGAACAAGGCTCTGGGCTTCACCATGTTCCTGCTCTACTTCCTGTTCCTACTGCTGAGCGTCATGCTGGAAAAGCGTATCATCGTCTGCCCCGTGTCTGTGTGACATACCCACCATCACCCAGACAACACTACCATCTCCATGGCACCACTAGCCTTTCTCTTATACCGTAAGCCTCAAGAATTTGTCCTTCATCAACCTCAATTCAATGGGTTCAGCTGTGCAGCTAAATGACTAAAATGTTCACTCATGTCATCACCATCTGCAAAGAGACATGTACACACATAAGTACAGGCAAATATGCGATGCTGACTGTGGCGACGTGGGTGTCTGAACTAAGATGTGATGTCCAAATTTCTAATTAAGCTGTGTACTCTAGCTCTGCACTGTAAACCCCACCTGTGCAGAAGCCACATCTGTGTTCCTCACCTGCCCAAAAAATGCGCTCTTCTCCCCTGTCCACATCTGTGTGCATTATTCTTGCCTCTCCAAACCTCGTGTTCTTCAACCCTGATGTTTCTGACTGGACCACAGCAATGTCGGGGCTAGCCCTATAAATGCAGAAGTCTGACTAAGAGATGAAGTTACACCATTGGTTGTTCAAGTGCTTAAGTTCCCCTATTAGCCATTGCTCCTTGAAAATCAATGCACACAAACACGGTCCAGAACGATATGCTTGGTTTTGACCTAGTCTTGTTCACCCCAGCTGATGCCCCGGTGAAACAGACCCAGTTTGTCTCTACCTGTCATCACTCACACTTAATCCATGTCCAGTGATTCAGTTGACCTTTCAAGAGGCCAGTCAAAACTTAAGACTGAGGGACTCTAGTCTATCCAAGGGCAAAATCAACAACTTTCGTGAAACCAGGGAGAGTTCTGAACGCGGTTACTAAAGCAACAGTATTATGTCTATTAGGTTGTAAGTATAGAAATCATGAATATGCAGATTACCTTGATCAGAAAAACAATACTCCTCTGTACTGAGCAAACTGGGTGAATGTGTATTGGGTGGGGGGGATTCAATGTGTTTTCATTTTAGATAAAATTTACACTTGGCCCCTATGTAAATAAAGCAGTTTCCGTTATGTGACTCTACAGGTTGATGTGACTTGGGCCTGCAGGATTATTTGATTAGCCAGATAACTGCATCAAATTATTTGTCTTCACTCCACAGTCCAGATGTGGCAAAGCTCAGGTTTTACTCAGCGCAGTTATCCAGAAAACTTATCAATCCTGCTTTGTGGAACATGCCCCAGGGGTAATAAATTGCTTCTGAGTGAACATCCTAGCTGGAGGTTGCTTTCACCATCATTTGCTGGAATGGTCTCACTGAAAGATGTCTGATAATTGCATCGAGTCTCTCATTCTGGCCTGACCGATTAGGTAGTACTCGTCTTCCATCCGTTTCCTATTTTCACATCAACTTTAATGTCAAAGCATTTTTTTTTTTTTTTTTTCACCTACCACAGTCTGGATCTCAGGGGACACGACATTCACCACCTCAGTTATTGCGGCCCAAGCCTGATTTTTCTGAATCGTCATTACTCCTGAGGAACCACTTCCGAAAAGGGTGCCTTTTCTAGCTGCCATCTCGGACACTATTGTCTCAATTTCCTCAGACATGAAATTCCCCTATTTCCTTTAGAGGCCATGCTTCTCACACTCAACTTCGCCGTTTCTCCATGATACACCTCTCGGCAAACGATGCACCACGACTTATATAGAAGAATGGGAGCGAAGCAGTGTGCCAATTGAAAATTGTGGGCATGCACCCGTCAATTTAGAATGATTCTGATTCACTAGCATATGCACAGTGGTAGGAACTAAATTGGGCAGTCCACACATGTAATGAATTTGGTAATTTTGCGCTCAAAGAACATTTCTACGTGCATATGTGAAAGAGTTACTGAGGGAGACCCACTGGCTCTGAAGTTGAATCGCACTAGTATGTATTCAAACTATACTGTCAATGCCAGATTTCAATCGACTATACTGTCAAATTACAGAGCTGACCTTAATCTGACTCAGGGTGCTTTCACACTAGGGACTCGGATCCGAGTACACTTGACCCCAAAGTCCAGTTCATTTGGTAAGTGTGAACGCAAGCGTACCGTGCTCAGGCACGGTACGCGAGTACGATTGGAAGAGGTGGACTCGGGCACGGTTCATCCACTCGTACCAAATGTGAAAGAAGCCGAAAGAAGCACTACTTATAGTAACCAGCAGATGGCACTAAATGCCTTCAACCCTTTGACTGTATAAAACAACCATGATGCAAATTCCAACAGCAAAGAAACAATATTCTCTGGCAGTCATACCACAAGAAACATTCGATCTATCTAATCAAGTCACACATAATTTTCTCGCCCTTAATCCGCACGTGAACAGACGACAAAATACTGGAAAAGATGCAGGGGGGATACACTGGCTTTTGAATAAACGCATTCTGTTGAATATTCACAATCTGAGTTGACTTTTTCTATGGTGCATGAACTTTTGGGACACGGTGTACAAGTGCTAAATCGACCGGTGAATATACAGTTTGTTGAGCTAGTGTCGTGGATAAGGCGGAGCATTTGGACCTGAGGTTCAATATCCGGTTATACCTGCGACCTTTCAAAGCAAGGAAATACATTTTTTTGTATAAATAAATAAAAATTCATCAATGCATTCCCATCCCATCAAAGCCATCTTCCTGGGTTACCTCGGGGATCACGTGACTTATACTACGGTTTCTGCATCCAGTGCAACGCCTCCATTGTCCAGAAAAAAATATATAACTTCTACATGAATGTCCTATTTTTGGTGCTACAGCTCCACAGGCTCCCATTCATTCTAGACCAGTGGTCCTCAATGTCGGTCCTGAGGACGCACTATGCATGCTGGGGGCCCACTGTGCATGCCTCGGTGCTTTCTGCGTTTAGAGCATTTATTTACACTCTTAACCAAAATATACATGCATGCCAAGATGATTTATTATTACATATGCTTATGATATATAGGAAACTATTGCATTAAGGAGGGGAAATTTCAATCAATCAAATTAAAGAATTAAGTTCTTAATTGGAGAAAACTGCGACAATGGGATCAAAAACTAACAATTTATTGGCCAACTAAATGATAAGCATCACTCAAAACAGCTTTGAATTTAAGTTCAAGCAAAGTATTGTGGAAGGTATAACACTTGTATTCAGCAACCTAACTTGGAACTTACTGACTTTACCAATGTCTAATTTGAGCTGATTAAATGTCAATTACCTGTGCTTGCAATGTAGAAAAAAGGCACAATTTGCTCGAGGGATTCTTTATTCTGCTCGGCATTTTTATTTCTTTCTGTCAAAATGTGGCTCAAGAGGGTAAATAACTGCACAACAAATTAGGGCCCGACCGATATGGATTCTTTGAGGCCGATGCCGATTTTGATATTTGGCAGAAAAAAAAATTCTGATAGCCGATTAATTTAGAAAATATATAACGAATAAAATAACTTCTTTTTTGGTCCCTTAACGCTTACAACAACAAAGATATGAATTACAGGCAGAACATTTTACTGTTTTACAATACTTTGTCCTTTAGTATTTGTTTAACTTTACAACAGAGGAATTTTCAAGTACAAAAGCATGCAAAAAAGCATTAAACCTCTGGGAAATTATATAACCTTAAAAAAGGAGTCAATCTATAAATGAGTTAGGAAATACATCGTCTTGTACTTCTTGTTGCTGCAAATTAGAGGTAGGTTATAGTACAGGTAGAACAACTTTTAAAAAAAGCTGTAAACAGGTAATTGTGAGAGGAAAGCAACAAAAACACCAAGGTAACATTCTTTTCACAAGCCTCCTTTATTTTTCTACTCTACAACTTTCAAGAATAAAGAACTCTCAAGTACAAAATAATGTGCAGAACTGCAGTAAATTTCTGCAAAATCAAATAAATAACCTTATTTTAAAATGTAAATATATAGATGAATTATGAACTCTCGTCACATCTGCCTTTCAGTCCTAGAGTCCTTCTCATGAGTGCAAACTGTTTTATGAGAAATAAGAATATATCGGCGTTTAATCGGCAAAACTCCAGCCAATGATGATTATTTTGAAAAGGGCTATAATCAGTAATCAGCCGATTAAGTCGGCCGGTCGATAAATCGGTCGGGCCCGACTACAGATAAAACTAGAATGTGTTTTTACTCGTAAAAACAGATGTCTCCCCCCGGACACCTTCCCTGCCTAACCCACCGGACAGACGGACAGACAGACAGGCACAGACCAAAAGGTACCACTGCAGGACCTGAGTAGTAAGTATGCAAAGTTTTGTTGACATTATACAGATGGTTTTGGAGTTATGCTCCTGACAAAACTTGATTATATCCCGCCGGACAGACAGACGGACGGACAGACAAGCACATACCGAAAGGCACCACTTCAGGACTTGAGCAATAAGCATGCAAAGTTTGGTTAGATCATGCAAACTGTTTTGGACTTTAGCTCCAGAAACAAAGTGGGAACGCCAACGCAAATGGAAGCTTAGCCTAAAACAATATGTCACCCCTCTTTCTCCGGGGGGGGGGGGTGGAAGACATAATTGACCCAATGAACAAAATTAAAAGTTTGTTGTAATCCAACGTTTACAATTATGGTTGGAACGAAAAAAACCACAATACACGCCGAGAAACACCGTTCCACACTATTTTGCAAGAGCCCCCTGTAAAACAAAGTTCTGAGAGTGGAAGTTCTCCCCACTTCTCTGTGAAATATTCTCTGTACATACACATGATTGCAGACTTCGTGAGAGCACTGGGATGAATGCCCCTGCAATGCTTATGGATGGGGGGTCTGATCACTGCAACCAAATCCTGAGACTGCTGGAGGCAGAATTTTGCCACATGAGGGCTGAACGACAAGTGACATTAAAAACTCGCAATTCACTATAGGTGGGTTCGATTTGCAATTCCAGAAGCTGTAGAACCATCTGACAGTTTGTATAGCCTCTTCTCTTCTTGTAAGTGGTTCTGCCTCATTAAGCGTATAAAAACAGATGTCTTCCAGAAGTCGATTCTCCTTCCGAAAGCCTAAACGAGCCATACCTGGAACCCACTGCACAAAGGCGGGATAAGGGATTAGCCCAGGATCGGCACGGGATTAGCCTGATCTCAAGCCCCATTTCGGTTGCACAGAGCATGTGGGCTAAGCCATGGCGTTAGTTACTATGGAAACAAAGTCTGCGGAACTAGCCAGCTTACCAAACGGCTAAGCTCCTTGCGCCAGCCAACTTCACCTCACCTCAGTCAGCAGTCACCCAAATTGAAAATCAATGTCCTTAACAATCATTATAAATTGTCCACTACACATTGCTATCTCAATTATAGTAGGCCCAGAGTTATTATCTTAAAAACTTGTGACCATTGATGCCAGTAAAATAGCCAATATTCAATCTTTATATTCAAGTATCCATGTGACAGTCACCATCACAATTCAGTCAACCCCCCTTCCATGTCACATTTTAACCATATTTAGAATCTTTCACATCAGATTTGTCCTTATTCCCCAAGCTGTGACTCCCATCTAAGTAGAAGATGAGCAGTGCTGTATGAAGGGGGTTACAGTGTTTCAACGTGGTCTTAAATCGCTGCGGTAACCTCCTTCATACAGCACTGTTGCTACTTTTCTCCGTCTTTATTCAGATTGCGACGGGCAAGAGAGTTGCTGCCTTACCCCCAATTTACACCAGGCGCGGCTGTGCCGTGGCACTCGGAGAAAAACGCAGCCATTCTAGTCAATGCTCGTGTTTACACCAGATGCGCCGCGGCGCGTGTCAGCAGCGTCCCAGAAGCGGCTCGGCGCTCCGCTCCGCAGAGAATACGCAGCAAGTCTATCTCTGCCGTTGGCGAGCCGCAGTCGCGCTGATCTGAATATAGCAGGGATACGTTTCCCACAGTTCGACCATATACATTTAGTGGATCCAAGTACGTTAGTATTTGTGCTAATGGGAATCGCACACCAGATCGTGCCAGGCAGGAACTAACTATCAAGGGGAATACGCTTTTAACTAAAAGAAACCAGCCACAAATCTTTGATATAAAATTCGTTTATAACTTATTTTTCAAAGTTGTGATTTTGTTACAACTAAAACACAGGCAGTTTTTTTTTAATTTATGGTGTTCACGGCTGGATTGTAGTAGGTTCTACAGCACAACAAAGACGGAAATGACATTAGATGCGACTAAAGCAGAAAAAATAACAAAGCATTTACGGTCGTTGCACAAATATGCCGGTAAAAATGACGAAATATGCGAAATCTGAGCAAGTCGATTGTATCAGCTGGCAGGACGCTGCGCTGACGTTCCGCGTTGTGAGACGCTGCTGGTGTAAATTGAAGTCGCGAGCATGACGGAACAAAACCGCGGCGCTGCGCAGACGCGCCTGGTGTAAATCCCGGGTTACAGTAGGAACACACTGCAGCGGCGCGGCGCGATGCGAATTCGCTGACGCTCATGGCCGCCGGCCGCTTATGGGCGTTTCCACTAGGTGTACGCAGTGATGTTGCTAGGTACGCGTCCTGCGTCCCTGACGCATTAAAATCTGAAAGGACGCAGTAAACTCATTATCCATGCGTCCCAGGGATGCACCTCATTTTTCCCATGAAAAACGATACATTGGGCCGATTTCACAAAGGCCTTTTAAGGTTTACACGCGGATAACTTTCTTAATCGCGCGTTTAGCATTAGTTTAATTTTAATCACCGTTTCACGAGGAGCAACTGTCCACGTGCGTCTAAATATTTTAAACGCCTGCGGTCAAATAACAAAAGAAAACTTAAACGCTCGTGAAGGTAATTTTAACTCGCGAAAACTACTACCACAGATTGATTTGCACCTAAATACGTGACGTCAACCTGCCTTCATCTGGTTGCCGGTAGATTTTGAGCAAGACTTGCGCCTTTTCTGGAAAAGAAATGCATAAATAAAATAAATGAAATGAATGCATAAATTAGTTGCTTTCTTCAGTTTCTGATTCACTTAATAGAGGGGTTTAGCAAGGCCAAGTTTTTTGTTTGCATCTACGTTTACATTTTCTAAAAAGGCTACCGTGAGTGAAGTCCGAACTGCATTTTTACTCTTCACCGATAATGAAAACACAACTAAATGTATGAAATCACCACGAATGCCGAGGATGAAACAGTATTGGTGAAAGATGCGTATGACGTCAGCATCTTGCTCACGTCCACAGGACACGCAAAGAAAGTGTGACATTCTTTGAAGCTTAGCGAAATTCTCGTTACGTTTTCTTTGCTGACATCTCTTTGCGAAATACGTGTCCACAACGCAACTACCCTTACATACGGGATTATTAACCGGTAACGACAATTGGAAATGTCCATTATGCAGTGGCAGGTTGTCATAATTTGACCGCACCCGTTTAGTCTGGGGGCTAAATGCAAGGTTATATGCGTGCAGTTAAACGTGCGATGATCCCATCTTGTCAAATGGTGTTTAAACGCATGTTAAAATGCCGTTGTACGCGAACAGTTAAACATGCGTTTAAAATTTAAACACGTTAGTTATACGCACGCTAAAATTTTTTGTGAAATCGGCCCATAGTGAACAACAACTCGTGTTTAAAATCACAGTAACTAGCAAAGGAAACCTTGCTGTCAGCAGACCAGACAAGCGCTGTTTCAACCCTCTCACCACAAACATATCTGCATCATTTAATTTTTCTCAACGGACTTTCCACTGTGTTAGTTAAGTTTAATTTTTGTGATAAAAGTTTCACAGTGATTGACTCAGTTTATTTGATTTAGTTGATGATCAGACAAGAAGATTTTGGTGTTATTTTGGTGACAATTTATTTGTTGACTCCGTCATGGTGATGAGAATGTTTTGTTTATGTGTTAAAATCAGCACTTTTATTGATAATTTATTTTGGTACTACAGACACCATTTTGTTTTCATTTGAATTTTAGTAATTTATTTTGGTGCCATTTATGTTGCTACAAAAATGCTATTTTATTTGAATTTTGTATGTCATGCCACAGTGATAATTGTTTTGCAATAAACTTTTAAGATTTGGAATTTTATTTGTTTAATTTCAGATACATTTTGAACATACATGAATATATCCGTTAATTATAACCATATCATAACATAGCACCATCAAAGGAGTTTAACACTACAATTTAAGAAATAGAAGAATATAAGAATAGAAATAATTTTTTTCATTGGGGACCCAGTGAATTTCCCAGGGACCCACTGAAATCACCACCTGTGGGTCCTGGGGACTCACTAAATTGAAAACCTATCAACATCACTGTGTACGCCCCACTCTGGAATGCCGGAAGCGTCGGACTTTTAATAATAGGCCTATCTCACATTTCCGGGTCTGTAAAACGGATGTGGGCGCCTTTCATTTCCGGTTAGCATCTGTTGCTGCTGTTAGAGTATAGGACTGGTCTGCATGGAGCTGGGACATTTGTCTAAATGCATTCTTTCACTTCACTAATGTGGTGATAATTGTTTCTTAGAAGTCCAGTACGTGGACAAGTGATGCAAGTTATTTTAGCGCAGTACTTTTATGATTCCGATGGTTAATGATGGTAAAATAGTGGTGGCTAACAGGTTGCAGCTACATAGCGAAGTCACTAGCGAGTAACTTTGATCCTAATTAATTTATTTAGAACATTTTAACTTCAGACGACGTTCAGTTTTTTCGGATTTAGTTTTAGTTTTATTTTTAAACTTACCGTAAGTTGTTTGTCTACTGTGTCGTTTGATCCTGTGAAATGTCTATTGCTGGCTGTCCATTTAACCTGCGTTTGTTTACATTAACATTTCCTGCCAGAACGTCCATTATGCAGCTATGGGAGACCTTGGTAGCTATGCCTGTCTGGTTTATTGCCTGCGAAAGAGGGGTGCGCTGGCTTGACTAAGCTTACCGATAACTAGCTATAACTTCACAACAACGGGCATAGTGTAGAAAGCTGTGGTAAGCGTGGCCGGGTGACATAGCCAACATGCCGTCTTTCATCTTCAGTTGTGAAATCTTGCTTTATTTACTGCGAATAAAACATATATTTTCTGACAAATGTGTTCGTGTGTTTCTGTTTGCCATCGCATTGCTGCCTAGTCTCAACATTGTAGCAGGCAAGGTGTACGCAAGAGCCAGGTGCTAAAGATCACTTGGGAAGAGCGAGGAAGCACATCAACTCGAGGCAGTCTCGACGCCAGAACTGGAATTTTGGGGGACACAGCATCCCTTTAAAACAGTTATTAGCCCTGACTTGTGCTCAATCATTTTCTAAATTAGCAATACATTCACTCTGAAAACCCTCCACAGTATCAGGCGTTGCTAGTTCTCCCTGTCAAAGTTAGGCGATGCGGACGCGCACTTTGGTGCATTTAAATCAGCGTAATTGAAAATTGCACAAAGGCGTTTCAATGCCTTTAGATCGCCTGATGTGCTGATAAAGTAGCTCAGAAGTTGCAGAGCAGTTTGTCTTTCATAAAGCATAGGTCTGTTTTTATTTTTCAGTACTGAATTTAGCCCATTATTTTGCCGCTGTTAGATTGCATAGGGAGAGAAGGTGTGTCTTCAATTGCCAATGGATCATCACTATGATTGAAAAACTTGTCAATCATTTTCCTTATTGACAACTAGACAGGACTAATTGTTGTAAAAATAAAAAAGGATGCGTCTGTGCCCCCCCAAATTCCAGTTCTGGCGCCGACACTGACTCAAGGTCAATAAAGCCTGCGATAAGGCACGTATTGCTGACATTTAAGTCTAACAGTAGGAATTTAATGCTTCGATTTATGTTCAATGTTGGACTATGTAAGCGAGGCAAACCAGCAACTTTGCGTGTCATTCACGCAGAATTACATAGGTACAATTGCGCTTTCTGACTCTCTGCAATCAAGGAAATTTACCTTGCTCCATTTATTTAATCAGAAATTAGGGAGAAAGCACAGCCCAAGCTATGAATAAGTACAATGCCTCGTATTACAAGATCAATGATGAGAGTCACACGAAGACTGTCAGCATAATTAAACAGGCTCTGCACCACAATGACCATAAACAATAATCAGATAGCTTGACGCCTAGACAAACGTCGTATTCACTCAACGCCCAAGCTTTATGCCTCAATACCGATGGCTCTTCTGAGTATTAATCCAAAATTTGGACAGAAAAGCTGGACATTAGTCTTCACTGTGAAACACAATGCGGAGCTGTGCGTATGACCAAGTATTGCATCTGTTCCGAGCATTATTTTGTTAGCCACTTAGCATAATTGCCCAAGTCATTTTTTTCTTTTTTTGCCAAATTGCGATCGGAGTGGCTATTCACACAGCCGCTGTGCCAATAGTGGGTCAAGTTACTTCATTCGCTCCGCCGCTGGAGTGGCTATTTGCACAGCCGCTGTGCCAATAGTGGGTCAAGTTATTTTATTCGCACAGCTGTGCCAATGCACAGTGCAGAGCAGCTGTGCCCATAAGAATGGGATTCGCACAACAGCTGCGCGAATAGCCGCGTCCAATTGCGACATCGGCTGCCTGTTCTTTCGTGCAGCCTAAAAAATGCATCTCTCCCTCCCTTTTTTTCTCGAAACCTTAAAAATGAGATAGGCAATTATGGTACGAGGCTACAACGATTGTTTAAATTAAAATTTGTCGCTTCAGGAAACGACTCGAGTGAAAAACAGGAAGCGGTACATTATTAACAAATTATGGCATCAGAGCATTCTCATAAAGCTTAGGCAATAAAATGTTTATTGTAGAAACAAGTAAGAATTTATGCAGGACAGCAGTCATATCTCAAACTGTGTCATCATTTTGCTTGCAGTCCCTGGCATGTTTCGAACAAACTTTAAACGAGAACAATTTGACCCCAATGTGTTCAGCGACAATATGATAACTGAGAAGTCTTTGATTCTTCTCGAATTTGACCCCCAAACAAAAGAAAAAAAATAAAATAATAGAGCACGGTAAATTCGCTTTATCGCAGTCGGAACACGTAGCCTATGCAATGATGGACGAATTAAGCGCAACATTAATGGTTTGCCTCGTTTACATACTCAGATTTTACTATAGCTAAACATAAGCGAAGCATTCCGTTCAGTGTACTTACATGTCGGTAAAACGTGCCACATCGTAGACTTACTGACCTCGAGTTCATGAAGTTCCTTGCTTTTCCTCAGAGATCTACAGCACCTGGTTATTACGAACACCTTGGCAGCTAAGCAGGTATACGATGGCAAACAGAGACACACAAACACATTTGACAGAAAATGTGAGTTTTACTGGCAATAAGTAATGCAAGGTTTCACGACTGAAGATGACTGGGGAAAAATGTTCGCTGTGTGACCTAGCCAACACAAAATTTGTACTTCTAACTTACAGCTTGCTGCATTACGCTCGTTGTCTGAAGTTATGGTTAGTTAGCCAAGCCAGCATACTGCATCAAGCCAGACCAGTGTAGCTACCAGTGGTAGCTAATGTAGGTTTAGCATGTACCTTCATAATTTCGTAAATTGCCATAATTTCGCTAGTCAGTAAGATTTCAGGTCGTAGGCCCCGCTGGACCTGAAATCTTACTAAGGAAATTAGGGCCATTTACAATTGGGAAGGTACATGCTAACGGACAGCTAGCAACGAAAGTTTCACAGTATCACACGACACTGCAAACGAGCAACTTGCTGTAAATACAACCAAAACAAAATCTGAATAACTTTGCTTTAGTCAAGATTATAATGTTCATTTAAATTAATTGTGATCAAACCTGCTAGCTAGTCACATAGCCATGTGGCTGCTACCTGTTAGCTTGGACTCAGCGCCACATCAGTTTCACGATCTAACTATCGCAATCATAAATGACATTTTCGAAGAACTAGTGTCCCTTAACCGAACTTTTGGTCTTTAAATTGTTTTCAATAATTCCAACCACACCAGTGGTGCGAAACTTTAAGAGCAAAAGAGGGCTTTTTATGAAGTGTACCATTTCCATGCTGAGAAGCCGTATACCTACAGCCACAGAAGCTGACCGGAAAAACAAGTAGCCCACATCCAGTTATGAGCGCCATATTGTGAGATAGGCCTATTGTGAGCGCACACTGAAGTGCAATTATGTCTCGCTCGTTTTCAGAATTGGCATAAATTAACTTTCTTGACCTATCTGATAAAAAATAAAACTACCGTTCATTTTGAGTATATAGAAATCAAAATCCTCGCTAGCCAGCCCAGTATAGAGACCATGGATCAGATCAAAGCCCTGCAAGCAATTTTGAAGATTGCTGTGATGCAATCCCGGAGGAGGAGGAAGAGGAGAAGATACGGGTGCATCCCATGCTCCGCAGCTGGAAAGAGCATGGAAAGTACCACCGTCTCGTCCAAAAGCTACGACTATGCCCTCCAGCAGTATTTCAGACTGCAGAATGGGGAATTCGATTATCTGTTGAGCCGCGTGGGACCACAGGCGCCCTGCATTGTGAGAGGCCATCGGTGCAGCTGAGCGTCTCACTATTTGTCCTCGAATTCAGTTCTAGTGAAAATAATAAAATTGTCAATGCACCACAGTACCTACAGCTGTGGAGCACAGTGGTTTAAATATCATAGACCCCTTGTCCTCAAATCACACCCTACGAGGTCCGAGGACTGCTAGTTTTCCACCCTCCCTTTAACTGGGAGTCAGGTGTTAACACAGTCTGGCCAATCAGAGGCACTAACTGTTCATTTACTTGCCTGGGATAACAGAAAACCTGGGCTGGATTTGGATTCGAGGTCCAGATTTGAGGATCCCTGTCACAGACCTACATCTCGGTAAACAAGTCAAAGACCTTGATGACGATAATTATGCGGGCTACTATGACTTGATTTAAATTCACATAATGATGTTCAAGAGTCATGTTGAAAATAATTTCAACATTGACACTGCGCCAAGGAAAATGGTTTGTATTTCTAAAAATTGCACTGAATGCACTCTATTTCCAATGTCACAATATGCTTTTGATAATAAGACATTCAGTAACTTCTCTTGGTTTGGGAAAAAACAGCTGCTGTTACTCAAGTTAAGCTTAAAGTGGCATGACGTGAAACGTAATCATTTCGTTAACTTTAATTGATTTGACATGAGTTCCGTGCATTTCGTTCAAAAAAACGGGCAACAGCTGATACGATATCATTTGACTGCCAGAATTTATAACGGTCAGGCGGATTTCTATTAGGGGTTGACATATGTGTGATAGTAAATGGCCTGAAATTTCTTTTGGTGTAAGATCTATTAGTAAATAGGAAAATTCCAGGTTTTCAGGTTCCAAAAGTCGACGGTTTGGTTTTTAAGGTCTCGAGACGGGTCACCCTCTGGAGGGCCAAAATTGAACTTTTAAGAAAAATAGGTTTTTGAGTTGAAATATCTCAGTGCGCCCTCAATAGCCCAGCTTCATTTTTACTGTTGTCAGTCTATATTAGGAGTAGTTTTGGAAAATTACAAAATTTTGGTGGGCTGTTGAGGGTGCCACCTATTGGGGGCGCTTGAAAACGACATCTTGGACCAAAGCAGCAGTCACGTTTGAGGCATTCCTTGCTGGCGCCCTCATTAGCCCAAGCTTGTTTATACATGATATGATTCTATAACAGTGCCTTGTACTATACCACTTGAAATTATAGTGGGATGGTGAGGGCGCAGAACTATAGGTGGCGCTCAAGTCGATAAAAATGTAAAAATAGGGGTATTCAGCAACTGTAGATCTCCATGCGCCCCCATCAGATTTGAATGAACTCTGTTTTATTTGATAGCCCTACATGTCCACTATGTGTACCAAAAAGATTAATGTGGGGTTCAACTGTTTTAACCCTTTTTGACCATCATTCTTAAAGGTGTGACGTGACCATTCCATACGCTTGTCTATGTAGTGCTGTTACGGTACATAAGTCAGCATAGGTGTCAGTTTGAATTCAATGCCAATGGATGATTTTTTAGTGGAGCAATCAGCAATTTAAAGCTCTCTTCTGAACCAATGGATAGGGTCCGGCCTTCTGCTGACTTCCTTTGGAATGTTTAGAAGATTGGAGGCGGGGCCGGACGGAGTGCACACTTCAGCGCTCATGAATAAATTAAAAAAAAAAAAATTGTTTACTTCTTTTGTAATGCTAATTTCAGGAAAATAAATCACTCATTATCTCCATCATCCCTACTTTGTTAGAGAAAACTCAGGTGAAAGTATGATATCAGACACTTGGTTTTCCCCCCTAGTCTGTTATTTTTTGGAGATAACAGCGGAAAACATGAAACGAGCCAAGAGTTAGAAAGTAAAAATTGTGCACATTGTCAGGTGAAACTGAAAGTACACAGTGCAACAGCTTGATGCATACAGATGTGAATGAGAAAATGTGATGACTCCTTTTCGATGATCTTTTCCACCTTCTGCTCAGCAGAGAGTTCTATCTGATCCCCCGTCCTGGGCCCACCCACATGTGTGCAGTTACATGTATTGTTTTTCCTGTCCCAGTCTCACTGCTGCTCAATTGGATGAATAGATTTTTATTTCAGGTCCTCCAGCTAATGAAATAACCCTTGGCCAAGGGCCAGATGTGTGCACCTTCAGTTGGTTACCTTTCCATCATGCCTTGTTGCCTTCATCCCTTTATTCAATCCATATTCCTGCCATCGTGTTTGACCGTTGGGACCGTGTTTTTCGGTTGAACACTTCACCTTTTTTATGCCTCTTACAATTCTCCAAACCAGACACACAAGAACTCATCTAGCCTTCGCAAAAGCTCACCTGGATGAAGATATAAGCTTCTGGCTGTCAATGTTATGGACAGATGAAACAAAGATGCGGCTGTTTGGGCACAGAGATGTGGCTTTTGTTTGGCGTAAGAAAGCTGAAGCGTTCAATCTGAAAAACACGGTCCCAAAAACACGGTGGCGGGAATATCATGCTCTGGGGTTGCTTTTCAGCAAATGGGCCCGGAAACCTTGTTAAAGTGAATGGCATTATGAAACAGGACCAGTATATCCAGAGCCTCAGTGATAACATCAAGCAATCCGGCGAATAACCTGGTCTTGGTCAGGAATGGATCTTCCAACAGTACAATGATCCTAAACTCATGGCCAAATCCGTCAAGTCATGGTTAGTGGGCAACAAAGTGAACGTTTTGGAGTGGCCAAGCCAGAGCTCCGTCTTCAATGCTATCCAGAATCTGTGGAGGGAACTGAAGACCAAGGTCATGGCAAGGAAACCCTTAAACTTCAAGGACCTGGAGAAGTTTGCCAAAGAGGAGTGGGCCAAAATCCCTGTGGAAACGTGTAGAAACCTTGTAATCAACCACAGGAAGCGTTTGGAGGCTGTAATTGGGAATAAAGGCTTTGCCATCAATTACTGAGAAAAGGGTATGAATAATTCTGGACATAGCACTTTTTGAAAATTTGTTAAATAAAATACCAAAAAGTATTGTATTTCTTGAAAAATTGTTCACTGTAATTCTTACAGCCTTATGTAAACTTACTGTGTCATTTGTGCAAGAATAAATTTGATTTGTCGAAAAATATCTCGAAAAAAAACAAATATTGGTAGGGGTATGAATAATTTTGTCGCGACTGTATATATATATATATATATATATATATATATATATATATATATAGAGAACACTACATTGCTGATAGGGCACGCTCAAGTGAAGCATCTGTTCCAGGAGCGTATACACCGGGAAGTTCAATTCGCACATACACTCACATTCATTTTCGCCTACCGTAAAATTATATTTTCAAAAACACTTGCGTGCGACTTGGGGTGATTTTGGTATAGCTGTGCAGAGCAACATTTTCTCTCCCTAAATATGTGCTTTCTTGGAGGATGGAAAGCGGCGCACTTAATAAAGGGAAGATTGAAATGTTACTCGGTGGCAACGTTCAAGTGCGAGCAGAAAAGTTCAGTTACGGTGACCGAGGCTTTTAATGACCCTCTGATAAGATAATTGCTTCGAAGTTTTCGCCGTTATAAGCAACGTCGATTGAATATTGCAACCCACCAGTAACTCGTACAATCTCGGCGACTCTCCTCCATAGCTACATCTTTTTTTTTTGTCCCGATATTCAAAGAGTGAGCAATCATAAAGTGGCCTATCGGGACCGCCGTAGGCTCTCCTCCATTTCCAGATGTTAATTTCCCAGCCCGCCTCCTGCTCCACAACCAAAGAACATGATTGGCCAGAGCACGGCGGCCGCCTCTCCTCATTTGAATGAGATTCAGGTTTTGGCTTCTGGCTTCGCCTACTTCTCACCGCGTTGCTCTTCTACCAGTCCCATAATGCATTGCGAAGGCGCTCAATTGAAAGTGAATGGGAGCGGTACGAAATTTTGCACCGCGCCGCTGCAGTGTGTTCCTACCGTTAGCACCGGATACGCGTGCAATGTCGATCGCTTCGCGATACTGGAATCAAACATTCTCAGGAGGTTGAAGTTATTTTTTGACGTTAACATTTCACCTTTTAGGGCCTAGTTTGAATATGCCTCCATCAGAAGTGATTAAAAGCAGAAAATAAAGTCAACTAGTCTGAAAACGTCTTCTAGATCGGACTATTATTTCAGAGATTGTGCATGACAAAAAAGGGGCTTGAAGCAAAATTTTGGTATATAGGAAAAACTATGCTTGTAAAAATTTCGAAGCACTTGGGTTTGCTTGGCAGTTCACGTGTGCATTTTATGCACAATCACATCTGCCTGTTTTCTTGTCTCGATGTTGTATATTAAATAGGGTATGTCTAGCAATGACGGCTTATCCCATTCACACAGACACCGAAGAGCATCAGCTACTCCTTTACGACGGCGCTGAAACACTTCGAGTTCACTTTAACTTGAGTTTAGCTCACTTTAATACTCCTCTCAAACGCCTTCCACCATTAAGACAGAAACTGAGGGAGTAGTACAGGCGTTTCAGAGACGGCTTCGTCTGAACGCTGTCTTTAATTGAAAGCTGGCGCATGCAATTGCTGCATTTGCTGAGTATCCACGGTGATAATCAGCGATTCTGTGATCGATCTCGGGGTCTATTTGAGGTAGCCCTGCGTGCGCACTCAGCAGGATCAACAGCAGCAGGCTTAACTTAGCCGATCATCCTCCACTCGCTGTTGGTTTTGTGCAATCAATTAACCCTTTCACTACAGCTTACTGGAAATAAGACAACCCTTGCTTACCGTAAATTTTCGTGCTATCACAGCATGATATTGCATGTGGATTTTCATCCCCTTTTTCGAACTAAAAATGCCAGAAATGGACAATTTTATGTACAGAAAACAAGTTCAAAATACATTTACCTTTCCACTGACACATATCTTTGCTTAGTTTTTCCAAAAGTAAAAACAGAACCGTATTTTGGTTTGTCAAGAAGACGATTTCTCCTCCATGGGATTTATGTACAAACGGAGATACACGCGCATTTATGTGCAAAAGGAGTTACATGCGCATTTCTGTACAAACAGAGATACAGGTGCATTTGTGTACAAACGGAGATACACTTGCTGCAGCACGCACTGCCTGCAATGGCAGTGAAGTCAGCGAGGGACTGTGCACAACCGGAGGATTGGGAACTACGGGAAGCCAGATGACATCACTGACGTGTTGTGCGATACCAGACTCGTCCAAAGAGGTGTTTTGTTGCGGAGCTTTGCCAGTTTTTGTAAGGGACTTTCTCTAGGCGCAAAATAGCGACAATGGTAAGTGATGCGTGATCGGCGCTGTCGCGGAAATGCGACAATGGTAATGAAAGGGTTAAGGCAGCGACGCGCCGTTTGGGATATGGCAAACCCTGCCTTGACGTTGATCCAGGATACGACTTTTTTGCAATAGGGCCCTGCTCTGTTTTAGGCCTACCTGTGTTTACTCGTGATTACCATTCGCTGCGTCCACGCCCCCTTACAAAAAGTTGCTTGCCTATTTTTAGTTCAGTGCATCAGCTAAAAACTCACTCATCTTACATCTAGTTACCGCTTCCAAATTCATTGTCGGATTTACTAAAATGTTTAAGGTGATCGTATGGTCCTGCACAACCGTTGTGATTTCTAAAATTGCCAAAATTATTTACAAGTTAGTTGATCGTTGCAGTTACGGCGGTTAACTACAACAAATACAATATTTACTTGAGTGTCCAACTCTGCCTCTGCGTCTTGGTTTCCAAAAAATACCTCAACACGCCTCAAAAAGCCATTTCATAATGATACGAATTAATATGGTCTAAACTCCAATGAACAGAATTTCATGCACGCAGTAAATCTGAACTTTGCAACGCATCCGTCAGAATAGCGTGCATCGTATTATAACAAGCGAAGCAGTTGGACCAACACAGGCTTTAGGAAAAGACTGCGCAGTCCGTACTAACAAACACAGCCTGGGCCACGAACTCCATTCCACAATGTCATTCTTAAGTTCTTATTTTACTGGGAATGTAAACCGTTTGTTCGGACAGCGCATTGTAGTCGACTGACAAACACCAATTCCACACAAGTTGACAGAGAATGGAAAATGCAAATCAGTTAGAAATAAGTTATTCTTCCATGCATTCATTAAATTAGCAGACGCTTGAATCCAAAACAATTTACATACAGATGAACAATTCCTTGTGTACACATAATAAAAGCGACTTTATTGAAAGGCATGTGACACCGCCAGACAAACAAATGTACTAAGAGAACGATTGCGTCATAAAATATTCGAACAATTTACGCAAAGATTCCTTAAATACACTTCAAAAAAGCGACTTATTTAAAAGGTATGTGACAACTCTGCACTGAAACAAATGCACCAAGACCACACTTAGCCTACCTTAACAAATATTACCAGAATTTGTCCCCCTTCCCAACTGTCATACCCTAGTCGACGCCTCAGTCTACAAAAATTACACATATACACAATCGCAATATTTAGGCCTGTGATTTCATTTTTTGAGTACCTTCTGTTCGGTATGCATTTTCCGAACTATAACTACAACAGACGTTATGAGTGGTTAAATGTTCGCGATTCGCGGTCAACTGTTATCCTGTAGCTAGGCGAATAGTAAGAAGTGGTGCGTGACGTCACTTAAAAACTTCACTACTACTGAAAACCAAAAGGGAAAAAAAAAAATAAAAAATGGAATCATGTCCATTTTCCCAACTCCTTATACCAAAAATGCACTGGAAATTACCCGAGAAAAAAATCTGTCCATGAACATGACATTTTGAAGGTATAGCTCCATAGGTCCCCATTAATTCCGGACAATCAAGAGCGCCCCCCCGTGAAAGAGGAAGTTCTGAATGGGAGTTCGTGAAGCCCGGAAGTATTCTTGATTCAAAGATGGCGGTTTCCTTTGTTTACTTTCCCTCCTAAATTCGAATTCAACTTTTTGCTGACATTTCCTACCGCCTGATCCTGCCCATTATATGGGCATTATATTATTCTATAAACACGATGATATTAGATCGTATTTCGTTTCAAAGGTTTAGTCAACCTTTTACCTCCCAGATTGTCATGATTAAATTTAACATGTCGGTTGATTTTGACAGCTTCAGAAAGAGGTGGAGACAAAAGGCATGCAGTTCATTGCGTGGGGTCGTCCAATTGCAGCGCAGCTACGGTCGCCTGGGCAGCTACCGAGATTCCCCCACCAGTCTCAAGAATATCTGCTTTTAAATATTTCAAAACGGGGATACGGGGGAAGGGATTTGCTTCATGCGTACATTCAGAGTTATTAAGGTGTGCAGCTTAGCTCCTAGGGCAAACAATTACAGCATACAAATGCTGTATTTTCTGATTCTAGAGAGTCCCATGACTGAGAACAGTAAGCGGGACCCGCCCTTTAAATACCTCTGTGTCCTCCGTCTCTATCGTGCTCGCTTCGGCAGCACACCTACTAAAATTGGAACGATACAGAGAAGATTAGCATGGCCCCTGGCGCAAGGATGACACGCACAATCGTGAAGCGTTCCACATTTTCTTCCAATTAACTGTTATCGTTTTATTTTCAGCTGCTAAAATGTACAGAAATGATAAATATACATTATTGGAAGTTATGATGATACAAAGGACGCCGGAGCCATGCCAATATACTCCAATATTCCAAGTTCAGAGCGTTTTCCCACCTGGATAGGTAAAAATTGCTGGAATCAAATAAGGCAGACACCGACAGATGTGCAGAAATGGAGAGAAAGGGCTTGAGGGCTTATACGGGTAGTTAAACATGGCGCTCTGCTGACACCTACTGTTAAAGATGGGTGACGACTGCGTTCTCAGGTCAACTTACCACTAGAGTGTTAGCAACTTGCGCGAATATTCGTCAAAGATGTGTATTCTGACAATAGTAGCATTTTACCACAAAGTTGCGTCATATAAATGTTCGTGCGCCCCCATTATTTTTCTCAAAAGCCAGTAATGCATATTTTCGTCAAAGATGTGTATTCTGACAATAGTAGCATTTAACCACAAAGTTGCGTCATATAAATGTTCGTGCGCCCCATTATTTTTTTCAAAAGGCAAAAATGCATCTAGCACGGAAATACCGTGACTATGAAAGTAAAAAATTTGAAATATTTATTTCCGCCATTTCATCATACTAAATTGGCTAAAGAGCCGAAGCTAAATCATCTTTGTTTAAGGTAGGCCATATAAACTGAACACAGGCGATCAGTATGGTCTTTAACTACATGTTTAGTCGACTTGTCCACTCAGACATGCTCAACGCGTTATCAAGTTATTTGCTTAGTTTTACTCACGGTTGAGGTGACTTCAGCGTACAAGATTAGCTCAAAATCGAATGGCGCAGTTTCTCAAAATGGTTGTTCCAACACAAATTCAAAAAACAATCCTTCACAATACGTTAGAGGCAAAACCGAAATACAAATTAAATTATCTACGTTTATGAACGGCAAATCTTAAACGGTTGAGGGTCGTCTTTCGTCGACAACTTCCAATTTTATACTGCGCATAAGTGTACCTGACTCTGTAAGGCCTAGTTAGGGTGTGGCGCCATGGGCACCGCAGTCCCTTAATTTTCTTTGGCCTGCAGGGATCACCATAGTGTCCTTATACTTACACTAAACTATGCAAAATTTAATATGACAAGTAACGCCAGCCATATCCTGACAATTACACGAAACACTAACCAACCACACAAACAGCCAACGTATTGTGACCCGACTCACCGAGGCCGAGGGGTCGCACATTTCTGTTACATGTTTGCTAAATCTAGTTAGCTAGGCAGATAACCCATCAATAGCCACCTTGAATCCCGTAATTATCGTAACGTTAATTGCTGTTAGTTTACCTCATGCCTCCACACGACGTTCCTTTCTGTATAACAAAATTTAAAAACCCACGTCTTGATCAGGTGAAGTAACGTAATCCAGTCGGAGACTTGAGTTTTTTTCCCCACTTCAGCAGGTCAGAGGCCTGTTGCACGAAGGCTCGTTTACCCAGGCTAAGAACTAATTTTCAGCTTCACCACCACGAAATAAATGCATAATCAACATTCAGCGAAGCTATTCGCACGCAGATTATGATTACTAAATCGGCGCGTGCACACGAAGGCGTGCTGTGTGCAGCCATAAGACTAAGGAGTAGGCCTAGGCCATCCATACTCGAGATAAATTTACTTTTCCTGGTGGAATGTCGGCAGACTCCACGATCCATGATACTGGATTGCGCGCAGTATGTAAAAAGAGAAGCCGTAACAGTAAAAATCGTGGGCTCTGCAAGGCGATGTATTCTGTTACATTGTAAGAGATCAAAGTCACTTAGCTACAAGACGGAGACTGCGCACAGCTGAAAAATCTCGCTATCCACTACGCGCGCTCAACTGTGACGGTCCCCTTCCGAGGTGCTTCAGCGAGATTCGTAATGTTTTACCCCCATCTAGTGCGTCTGAGGAGAATTGCAGTCAAAAATGCTTGAAGGACACGCCCCCATCAACGGGTTGCCAGACAGTTGCTAATTAGGTGCTAAAACTATAGGTATAATGTAATCTCAGGAGCAAAACAACACAGATTCCTCCGTGCCATTATTTATCAAACCAGAATTCAGCCAAAATGCAGAAGTCATCTGTGAAAAACTAAGTACAGCCCATGACTCAATAGCTTATAGAGCCACCTTTAGCAGCAATAACTTGAACTAATCATTTTCTACATGATTTAATTAGTCTCTCACATCATGGTGGAAGAATTTTAGCCCACTCTTCTTTAGAACATTGCTTCTGTTCATTGATGTTTGAGGGCATTTGTTTATGCACAGCTCTCTTAAGGTCCTGCCACAGCATTTAAATCGGGTTGCGATCTGGTCTTTGACTTGACCATTGCAAGACCTTGATTTTTTTTTCCCCCTTTTCCAACCATTCTGTCATAGATTTGCTGTTGTGCTCGGGATCATTGTGTTGCATGACCCAATTGGGGCCAAGCTTTACCTGTCATACAGATGGTTTCACATTTGACTCTACAATACTTCGGTACACAGAGGAGTTCATAGTCAACTGAATGACGGCAAGGTGCCCAGATGCTGCGACTGCAAAACAAGCCCAAATCATCACCCCTCCACCTCCATGCTTGACAGTTGGTATGAGGGATTTATGTTGATGCGCCGGGTTTGGTTTGCGCCAAAAACGTGGCGCTGTAGTTTATTGCCAACCAACTCCACTTTGGTATCCTCTGTCCAAAGGACATTGCTCCAGAAGGCTGGTGGTTTATTCAGATGAAACTGTGCAAACCTAAGCCATTCTGCCATGTTCGTTTTGGAGAGTAGAGGCTTTTCCTGGCAACTCATCCAAAGAAGCTGCACTTGTTCAGTCTTTTTCTAACTGCGCTGTTGTGAACTTTAACATTTAACATGCTTATGGAGGCTTGTAGACTCTTTGATGTTGCTCTTGGGTTTTGTACAATCTCTGAGCATTGCATGGTCTGACCTTGCGGTGAATTTGCTGGGACATCCACTCCTGGGAATATTGGCAATGTCTTCCACTTGTGAGTCCTCACTGTAGAATGACGGACTACAAATTGTTTGGAAACGGCCTTATAACCCTTCCCAATTACTTATCTAAGATTGTTGCTGATGTCTTTCCCTCTTGGCATTGTGTGAACACCTAACTGCTCCAGACCAGCAAAGTGCCAACACATCTGCTTTTATAGAGGGGGCCACACTTGCTGATGATCAATTAATCAAGCGCATTTGATCAGCAACACCTGGCTGCTAATTACCTTCTTAATTCCTATGTAAGCAGTAAGGGTGTGCTTAGTTTTTGCACACATGGCTTCTGCATTTTGGCTGAATTTTTTGTAAAATAAATAATGGCGCTGTGGAATCTGTTGTGTGTTGTTTTACACCCGAGGTTAGATTTACATAATTTTAGGACCTGACTAGGACCAGCTGAGTTTTTATTATGTTCTGATTCGTAAAACCTCAGAACCTCATATAGGCTAACCGTACACTGGGCGCATTGCGCAAGCGAGATCATGCTAGTCAAGCGTTTTAGCGGATGGTCCGAACTGGAGGGCACTCGGTAGAGCGCATACCTCCACCAGGCCATTTATCAGTCCTCTTGGTTATAGAATTTGTTCCGGATTACTTCCAAAGTTAAATGAACTCTTCCTTGGACTACACCGCCTATCATCCTGCCAAATTTTGTGCCAAACGGCTCATAACTTTTAGAGTTATACTGTTAACGGACGGACGGATAGATAGACAGACAAACAAACAAGTAGGAGTGAAAACATAACCTCCTTAACGGAGGTAACAAGCAAACGAACGCAAATGTTAATGCCTGGTCCGGCTGGCACAAACGCGCATCCCCAATGAACAACAATAGCAGAAGCTCTTGGTAAGCGACCGTTATCACTATCTCAAACACCCGATCCCCACAAAAAAAAAACACACACATTCAGCGGCAAAGAAAAGATGCAATAGAAATAGAAGTACAACAAGAGTTAACACAGGCATGGTTTTCCGCGGCTGCGGGCAGCTCTTGGCGAGTAATGAGATGAGTTTGAATGCAAAACTCGCCGCGTCTCTTCTCGACTGGTACGTGAACAGCCAACTGCAAACTGATCCTATGAAGTTGGCTATTTACCGACACAAATTGACAAAATATAGCCTTAATGTATGGTATTGCATTTACTGTGTTTTTTTTTTTTTTTTTTGTTTGTTTGTTGCTATTCTGATCTTGCTAAAATTCAGCAAAGCAAGCTATTCTGTAACTAAACTTCAGAATGACACCACGCATGCATATACGATGGCAGTGTTTCCTTGAACGGCCCTCAGTTTCAGTAGTTTGGTCGACTTTTGTGTATTCTTTCCCTGCTGCTAGTAGTATGCTTCTTTTATAACTCGTGATAATAAAGTTGGATTGTATGGACCCAGGACTGGATCGACTGAGAATCGGTTCACTATATTGCAACTGTGATGACCTGTGGCCAGTTGGAAGGTTGGAAAGTTCACTATACATTTTAGGAGACATTGCAAGATTTAATGAGTGTGTCTAACTGTACACAATTCTGAGCAGCACAATCTGGGTTCCAATAGCCCGTTTCGCCATGTAAAGATAAATTTTTTCATTCTTCGTGGCATGCATTAGATATTTTTGACAACATGTTTCTTCAGAGGGTAAATGACTGTTCTAAAAATGAGATGCGCCGAAATAAGACAAATTAAATGTCTGAGAAAATCCGCCCACGGCAATTGTGGTGGGAACAAAAACCAGCTTACGCAGTGGGCCCCCAGGATCAACGTTCGGGACCACAGATTTAGAAAACTTGATACTGTCATCGTCTGGTAAAATTAGAGAATTACTCAACAAATCGCCACTACATAATTCACGCCGGAAGGTGTCCTCCTAGGCACACTAATGCCAGAAAAAACTGGAAGCACTCAGAGTGCGCAAACCTCCGCCAAGCGGTTATATTCCTGATCTAGCTGTGTAACTCCTAAAGATACATCACAGCTTACTGAATCAAGAGAGCTTCAGCTACAAGGTGATACTAGCTGCGAGTGTCTATTTTTATTTGTTACCGTACACCAGCGAATATTTAGTTGACCCTTATATTTTTCAGCATTCTGGATCGTCAGATCTGGAATTCTACTTGGATCCTGACCACACTTTGATACGTCACAGAACTTATGGAGATGATATGCTGTAATTTTTGTGCTTGCATTATAGTCCTTTTCATGGTGCAACGCGCAATAATGCTGAAAATACCTCTATACCACAATGGTAAAGAATCCTTAAAAAAAAAAAAAAAAAAATCCTGTATCTGGATCGTGATCCGGAACACCACCGAAATTTAATGGATTGTTCCTTGTACCATCCCCGACTCTTCCGGAAAATTCATTTAAATCCGTTCATAACTTTTTGATTAATCGTGCAAACAAACAAACAAACAAACAAACAAAAAACCATCGCCAACTAAAACATTACCCCCTCGGCGGTGGTAAATATTCATATGCCTCGGAAAAACGTGCTTCACCAATTATACCCTCAGTCAGCACAGTTTGCAAGCGAAGGTCAGTATTATACACAGCTATAAAACGTTAACCGCCAACAAAAATATTAAATGGATGGACAGCATGACATCTTGGAAAAATGATTTGGTGGAATAATAATAGGTTACAATGTCTACCTTTTTCATTCATTCAGAAAAAGAATGAGAACCGAGAACAGAAAAGCAAGAACTATTTCACAAACAGAAATTTCAATGGCAAAACAAACATTTTTGGGTTAGGTTGTAGGTTCAATTTGACAATGTTGTAAAGAAGTATGTTGCAAAGCAGGTCCTGGTTTGAGTTGCAGCAGTAGACTATGACATGGCTCTATATAATCGTGAGTATTTTGGGAGTTGAGATCGTGACTGATTCTTCTATTAAGTACCAGGGTGTCAGCCAAGTCTCCAAGCACTGGTCTAGAAACCATTTACCTACCAACCTGGACCTCCATCCCAGTCGAAAAACATGACAAATCACCACAGACACCAAAGCCATTATGTAGCAGACTAGAGATTGTTTTAGTCTATTCCATCTTCTATCTCTATTGCCCCCACCTTGGCCCCACCTCTCCACCCCCCCTTACACTAGAAGGGTTTTATTGAAACAAAAATCTGCAGAACAGGGGGCCAAGGAACCAGGGCTGTGAAACATCATGATATAGACTGTATGTGTAGTGAGATTTCACTTCTCACCTACTCGCCTACCCATGGCACTAGAATTAAAATAATTTTGCACACAGACCATAAATGGTCCAGCCATATACTGGGTTTTGACCCAGCCTTGTTATTTGATTCTTTAGCAAAGGCATCGTGTGTGCTTCACTTTTACCAAGGAACCATCAAAGAACATGACACAGAAGTGCATTTTTTGTCAGTCGCTCTTTGAATAGCAGTGGTCGGACATCAGTATGCACTGGCAGCACCCTCTTCATAGTATTACAAACACATTATGTCAACCAATGGGCATCTATACCAGTCTAATACCAGTAGGTAGCCAATAGCACAAAATAATATCAAAATGGTGTCATCTAAGACATGACTTAAGGAATTCTTGAGTAACAATGAATTCTAAAATTCAAAACATAACAGCCCAAATGTTACAATTGTGTTCACCCAAATAGCCTAGAGTTGCTTAGTTTTCTCATGGAGTCACGCAAAGGTCTACAGAACATTTTATCAACCTGTCATTATAGTTTTTATTTTCAAGACATGCATTGATAAATCCTTCAGTGTGGTTGCAGATAGTCAACAGGCATAAATTTGGAAGCTGATTGTGAAAGCAGCATTGTCAGCAACAGTGTCTTGTTTTTGCTCAGAGCATAGAGAGTAGAGTTGGTCTAGTGGGAAATCAATCAATTGGTCTCAAACTTCTCAGACACTGATTCTAACATTATCTAGAAGACAAAATTAGATTTTCAGCTGCAATGCCATTTCAGTGCTTTGAACGAACATTACTCACTGTCCTTACACATAAATAGTCTGCAAACTACAATTTAAGGTTGAATAAAATAATAAAAAAGCCTACAATCCTACAATCATACGTTATAATTTAAGTTACAAGTATTAAGGTATAATATATATCTTACAATACCGTAGTAGATCTACTGAGAAATTAAAAGTATGACTGATGGCCGTGAATAAATCACATCATCAGACAATCAGAAGCAAAGATATCGGATGGTTACTTTCTCCACCTGTGAATTGGCAGTGTTGTGGTCTCTACATGTACTATACCCGGGAGTTGCATGTCTGACAGCTGCAGTCAGCTGGCGTCATTAGCCATCGTCTCGGATTCCCCTTCTCAGCCAACATGGCGGAGGGGAGCATAGGGTCGATGAGATAAGCATAGAGACCGTAGTTGACAAATTGAGAATCGTTTTTGAAGTACAACAATGGAATTTCTTGCCAATCTAAACCGGTACACTTTGTAAGAGGGTACGTCGTGTTTCCCTTGTGATGTAAGTATGAGGCGAGAATTTAACATTTCATGCTAGCCGGCGGGGCTAATTTCCCTTACTTTATTGAAAATTATAACATGTTGATCTATCGGTGTCAGGTGGTATCTTGCATGGGTTCCGCAGAATGCCATATTCCGACCGTCTGCAGTTTTTTGGTTTTTTTGAATAATGTTGTGAAGTGTGATAAATTATTTGCCTTCGATAGTGAATATTTTAAATAAAATTTAGTTCGTCTGAAATGGCACCCTTAATATTAGGTTATTCCATGCCGGGTGTAGTTCGGCGTTGCGGTTACGGGATTATAATGTGTAAATTGAGAGTGTATTTTGGTGTGCTCTAAGGATCAGCCGGTTGGCTTGTGTCGGCTGGCGTGGCATTTTCCAGCGCATGACCGTAATTTCTGCAAACGGTCACCTTGGTAAGTAGGCCAGTAATAAGATACTTGGGTAAAATTCAGAATATTTACGACACCGTAAATTGTATTATGATGTTAATATCTAGTTGTGAATGGAAAAGCTTATCCGGGAGTAATTTTACATCTCGCAATCTGTGTTAGTCCAACAGGAAGACATGCAGGTTTAACAAAAAATCTATTGGGAGTTTCCTGTCTGAATTCTACTAATTGAAGGCTTACTTCAGCATCTGCTTGGCCTTTTGTCTTACTTTTGTTTTGCAGAGTTGAGGCTGAACAGAGAAATATGTGCTTTGTCTAGACCGAGCTACCGCGGGCGCACTAACAAGTGGGTCAGACTCTTAAAGATAGCTGGGTAAATTCTTTACTCGGTTGAAGGATAATTTGAGCGCGGAGTCGCGGCTGGCAGGCATTCGTTGTTATATCTAGCGGCTGCTAGCTAGCAAGCTGGCATCTTGGGCTCTGAGCAGTAACGATGCAGAAATGGGGTTGCTATATAAACAGTGTATGAAAAACATAACATTGTTATATTGTCTAGCCAAGACTGCGATTTTGTAATTAATGTCAATAACTATTATGATCCAATTGGAAGGTGCTTTTTTGACAGGTGTTTGAGTGACCAAACAGCTGTTACTGAAGTTGACACCTGCCACTAAAGTTAGAGGTCTCTGTAAATTAACTCATATATCAAACGAACACCTTGCGACTCGTAATTGCATTTGCATTATAGCAGTCGGAGAGCCTGTCTTTACATCTTACTAATAAATCGTTGCTTATAGTAATGGAGAATGACCTTGTCGGGTTCATTTGTAACACGCGGAAATTTGTTGATAATTTCATCTACAAGCGATGCATAACTTTTTGCATTATATCTGGCGAATTGCGCATGTTGGATGAGCTGTTACACCTACCAAGTAGTTAATCGCACGCGCCTGGATTGTCTGAAGATGGTCATTTGTGTTTTTCGCGCTGGAGCGCCTAAACATTGGCGTTGCGCTCCGCCGTGAGCAGTGGACAGTCCCGCCTCTCACAGGTCCAGCTTAACTTGCACCCGATGCCTGAAGAAGTCAAAACATGACCGATAGACCGGCGCTTTGGATATAGTGATTTGCGGTTGTATTATCGCACGAGCAACAGTAGGAGAGATAAGAAGCTGTTTAGAGGAAATAATTTAATGCTGTAGATTAAGAAAAGCAAACTATCGGTGCGGAAATTCCTCCGGTCGCCCCAGGAAGTCATGATTCCCGGATTCGAGCTAAAGCGAAGATATGATTTCAGCACTAGCGCTCACTAGCATCGGTGGTGTCATGATGTAAAGCAGTGTAACGATGGTTGTGCGTGGCATTTTGTAAAGGCTGGTTGTGGGTTATACACTTAGGTAAAAATACACGTAGAGGCACTTGTTAGAAGTTGTTACCCATAATTTATGCGGGTCTGAGTCTGCCCACCTGCACACAGGTTGAGATGGGCGCGTGTGAATGTCCTGGGAGCAGACAGCTTTCGATAAACGCAGTCTCACAGTGCACGCCCACAGGCTTGGGGTTTCTATGCGTTCTCGCAATTAGCGCCGAAGGCAGCATGCACCGGCAGGTGAAAACTAGGACTGCAGACATCAGAGAAGGCTGTCATATGAAAGATGTGTGAGATGTCTTTGGGTCATTAAGCTCTGGATACACTCAGACGTTTGTATAGCTAGACTTGTGAGGACATTGTATAAATTAACATTCATCCTGTACAGCCTTTCCCAGACCCCGGACATAACCAAATTACACCTAAACTTAACCTGACCCTAACCATGACTATAACCTGTTGTTTAAAACCAATTAGCCCTAACCCTCCATAACCCTCTGTTAAGACTGCCCAAAATGTTCTCACAACCCCACATATCCTCAAGACACCTGTTATTTTGCAAGAGTTGGCTCTCACAAGTGCAGCTATGCAAGCCCACACACACAGGCTCACACATTTTGATCAGTGGGGCTACCTTTGTCAGATGAAAGAAGTACCCATGTTGCCATCCATGTACTTCAAAATAGATTTAATACTACGTATGCCTGTCTAAAAGGAGTCTGTATGCAGTATATGGGTGGAAACATACAGTATCTCACAAAAGTGAATACACCCCTCACATTTCAACCGTTAATTTATTATATCTTTTCAAGGGGCAACATTACAGAAATGAAACCTGAATATATTCTAGAGTAGTCATTGGACAATATGTGTAGCAGTGTAGATTTACTGCACTTTCCAAATAACTGAACAGTCACTATTTCCAAAATGGGTGGCAACAAAAGTGAGTACACCTCACTGTCAACAAGCGAAATTGTGTCCAAAGTGTCAATATTTAGTGTGACCACCATTGTTGTCCAGCACTGCCTTGATTCTCCAAGGCATGGAATTCACCAGAGCTGCACAGGTTGTTGCTGGGATCCTCCTCCACTCCTCCATGACAACATCACGGAGCTGGTGGATGCTGGACACCTGCTGCTCCTCCACCTTCCTCTTGAGGATGCCCCACAGGTGCTCAATGGGATTCAGGTCTGGAGACATACTTGGCCATGCCATCACCTTCACCTTCAGCTTCTTCAGGAAGGCAGTTGTCATCTTGGAGGTGTGTTTTGGGTCCTTATCATGTTGGAAAACTGCCATTTCCAAAGAGAGGGCATCATGTTCAGTTTCAGAATGTCACAGTACATGTTGGAATCCATTATTCCATCAATGAAGCGCAGTTCCCCAGGACCAGAAGCACTCATGCAGCCCCAGACCATGATGCTGCCACCACCATGTTTGACTGTAGGCAGTACACACTTGTCTTGGTACTCCTCACCAGGGCGCCGCTGCACATGCTGGACACCATCTGAGCCAAACAAGTTTATCTTGGTCTCCTCAGACAACAGAACATAGTTCTAGTGGTTCATGTTCTTGGACTGGTTGTCTTCAGCAAACTGTTCTCGGGCTTTCTTGTGGTCTAGCGTCAGAAGAGGCTTCTGTCTTTGCCGACGCCATGCAGACCCACTTGGTGCAGTGCACAGCGTATGGTCTGAGCACTGACAGGCTGTTCTCCCACTGCTGCAACCTCGTTAGCAATGCTGCCAGCACTCCTGCATCTGTTTTCTTTAGCCAACTTGTGCACTTGACGCAGAGCATGAGGACTCAACCTCTTCGGTCGACCCTGACGAGGCCTGTTCCGAGTAGAACCCTTCTTGGAAAACCACTGAATGACATTGGCCACCGTGCTGTAGCTCAGTTTCATGGTTTCGCAGATCTTCTTGTAGCTTTGACCATCTTTGTGGACAGTAACAATTCTCTTTTTCAGATCCTCAGAGAGTTCTTTCCCATGAGGTGCCATGTTGACCATCCAGTGACCAGAATGAGAGCATTGCACCCAAAGAACCACAATTTAATCCTTAAACGCGTTACAACAACCTCATATGGCCCAGTCAAACAAACAAAAGCATGAACATAATGAATAAGACATGTTTCATTGCTTGGTTGACCATTACCAATTGGGGTGTGTACTCACTTTTGTTGCCACCCATTTTGGAAATAATGACTGTTCAGTTATTTGGACCAGTGCAGTAAATTTACACTGCTACACATATTGTACAATGACTACTCATGAATATATTCAAGTTTCATTTCTGTAATGTTGTCCCTTGAAAAGATCTAATCAATTAATTGTCGAAATGTGAGGGGTGTACTCACTTTTGTGAGATACTGTAGGTGCTTTTAGACTGACAGGAAGGAGATCCACCTTGGTTCCCAATGAACATCAAAATTGAGTCTGGGTGTGCAGGGCTGGGCGATATGGGCAAAATAAAATATCATTTTTACCAAATACCTCTCTCTCGATATCATGGCAATATTGTTGGGATAAATACTAGTGCTTTCACAAAATGTTTACGTAACTTCATTTTTGATAAACAGTCATTAGTAATGTGGGTATGATGACCAAGCAGGTACAGACAACAGCTGCAACAGTCTAATAAGTAAAGAAAACTGTATCCCTTACTATAATGCAGCCATTAAAACCAGAAAATACAATACTTAATGGATGTCATGTCACATGTCTCGGTATTCAAAAACCAGCCAACATCTTATGTCTCAGTATTATTATTAATATCGATTTATTGCCTAGTCCTGGCTGACCTGTAACCTGTGATATGTATTGAAGTAAGGACTGTGCGCAAAGATCTTGGTTTACGTTTGTTTTATGCTGAAAAGACTCCACTAAGCAGTCATCACTGTCGCATGAAATCAGAAGCTTTTGCTGCAAACCTTGACCTGAGCTGCACAGGGAGGAGGGTCCTGGGAGGGTCACAGAACTGCGCACTTCTGCAAGGGGTGCATTTGTTCTGGCCCAAATTTTTTCAATTCAAACCAGGATCAAACAAGCTAAAGCGCAGAGAAACAGCTGTTAGGATTGGAAGAAGTATTGTTTTTTTCCTGGCAGGAGTAAGTGTGAGAACGTGGTTGTTGGAGAAGGCGAGAATAAGAGCAAGCGAGAGTCTCAAGAAAACCACAAACATTGATTTTCAAAAATGATTCCATTACCTTGGACAACTACAAGAAAGAAGGGGACTCGCAAACAGAATTGGCAGTGGCAGCAAGAAAAAATGAAAAGAATTGGGAAGGGGGAGGGAGGAAGACAAAACCAGATCAGCCGAGTGAGTGTGTCCTTAAACACAAATCACGGTTCTACCAGGATTACGTTTGTTTAGTGAGAAGCAATGTGAGGTTGTGTATCTGAGAAAGAGGGAGAGAGTGAGAGAGTAAGTACTATACTCTCTGTAGAGGGAGTGTTCGCTTTCTCACGCAGTGTGTTTCTGTGTTTTATGGAAAAGTGGGTCTTTTGGTTTTTCGGCGGTGCTGACATCATAGCTGCCAGCTGTTACCTGTTCCCATGGTAACAAGAATCGGCTCGCCATATGAAGCTAGTCACACCCTCACCCCCCTTAGCCCCACATTTTTTGATCCCATTTTGAAATGCTATGATTCTATTCACAGGCGAGTTTCCTCTTGGGGAATTTGGGGGGCTGTTGATTTTGGGCAGAATTTTTCCTTCAGAAAAATGACAATCAGAGGACGTTGTTCAGTGTGTTGGGGGTCAGGCGGCAGACACTCGATCTGCCAGAGGATTTTGAAGGTGCTTCATAGCCTGGGGTCATAGGTGGGACATGAAGGGGTCAAATCTCAGCAGTGCTGTTAGCTCTGATAGATTCCCAGGCTTGAGCATCATCATTGGTGGTGGAGTGGGTAGCACTGTTACCTCACAGCAAGAAGGTTGTGGGTTTGAATCTGGCCTGGGGCCTTTCTGTGTAGAGTTTGCATGTTCTCCTTGTGAATGTTTTCATATGAGTTTCCTTTAGGTTCACTGGTTTTTCCTCCCAAAAACATAAATGTCAAGTTAATTGGAGACTCTGAACTTCCCATGGCTGTGAGTGTGTGTGAATGGTGTGTAGGCCCTGCTGTCCAGGACGTGTCCCTGCCTTTCGCCCACAGTCAGCTGGGATAGGCTCCAGCTCTCCTGCATCCCCAGTGAGGAGGAAACAGTCTAGATAATGGATGGCATCAGCTTCTCATTCTGAAATTCTTCTCCGCATTTTGCCTTACTTTAGCTGCCTGGCGATCTGACAGATGCATGCTAGAAGTTTTGCCAGGCTTCCCACTGAGGTGTTTGACAATGTCTCCTTTCACCTAAATCTTCTCATTTTTATATCCAATTCTAGCGCATCACCAGCAGCCAGATTACAGGGACTGCTAACATTACTGTCCACGTGTTGCCTGTGATTCTCTCCCTTGGCCGTTGTACAATAAACCATTATTCTCTTAAAAGAGTGGTCCATCTGTTCTTCATCTGCAAGCATTAGATTCTGCTGGAAAGGGCAAAATAACCACAAATGTTGATATGGGCTTACATTCAGCCAGGGCTGGGACAAGATTTTATCCTTTGAAAAATGTTGGGGGGGGGTTGTGTAATTTGAACTGTAGGCACAAAAAATGGTCCATTACATATAAATAAATATTTTTAAAATGGCATATGCCAAATATTACATGTCAAACAGTTAATAACAAATTATATGCATGAAGCCTTTAATATTTATTGAGTCTGCCTAGTCTTCCCTTCTATTTTATCAGCTGAGTGAAGGTAGTTTGTCTATCCTCATGATACTGTGCTCCAAAAATCCCAAAATAAGCAGACGAGTAAGCTTTAGCTTTTAAGTGCTTTTGAAAAAGATTGGTTTTGTGATTTAAATTCCTCCTTTTTTCATGATCCTGGCTGAGTGGATACAATTCAACCCAGCTCTCTCATTTTATTGTTTTAAACTTCATTCATGATTATTGCTGTTTCCATCAGGGAAGTAAATATCCTTGTTAAGGATGCGGTTTGAGTTCAATAAATTATATTGACCTACACTATGAGACCATAAACTTATGGACAACTTGCTTATCCAACATCTCATTACAAAATCTAAGGATTAATATGGGGGTTGTGCCCCTCCTTGGCAGCTATTACAGCTTACATCACTTCCTCCTCCTTCTAGGACATATTTCAGCTGAATCCTATAACATTGTTGAGATTTGCCTCCATTTCAGCCGGAAAAGTGTTTGAGGTCCGACAGCGATGTTGGGTGTTTGGGGCTGGTTGGGCAGAGATGTTGGGTGTTTGGGGCTGGTTGGGCAGAGATGTTGGGTGTTTTGGACTGGTTCGGCAGAGATGTTGGGTGTTTGGGACTGGTTCGGCCGTGATGTTGGGTGTTTGGGGCTGGTTGGGCAGAGATGTTGGGTGTTTGGGGCTGGTTGGGCAGAGATGTTGGGTGTTGTGGACTGGTTTGGCAGCGATGTTGGGTGTTTGGGGCTGGTTCGGCTGTGATGTTGGGTGTTTGGGGCTGGTTTGCAGTTGGCTTTCCTTTTGACACCAGCATTGTCTTTTGGGGTTGAAGTCAGGACTCTGTGCAGGCCAGTACACTTTCTCTACTCCAACCTAGACACGTGTCATGCTGAAATGGTGGAAGGTTATTTCAAAACTTTTGAAAGTGTTAAACAGAGGGTTGTACGTGTTCCTGGTTTTCATTCCAACTTCTGTCCTTTAATTACTTTTCTTAGGTCAACCCATTTATGAAGTCTCAAATTTCCGTTGCATTTTTTGAATTTCTCACAAATGACCACTTAGGGCTGTTCTTGTGTCCCAAAATCAAACTTTTCACTGTGATCTAATGGGTCAATGACAAATAAGCCTTTTAAAAATGTTTTTTTTTAATATAATGCTTTAAAAATGTACAGAATACATTTATTTGAAGTTGGAAGAGTGTGTTTGAACAAGTATTAATGGTTGCACAACATTTACGGGGTTTTAATACAGTTTTAGACGGTATTTGGAATTTCACCAGCCAAAAAATGTCAGGTGGCGCAACCAAAAGTTTCTTGGAAAAAAAAAAACACACTTCCCTCTTTTTTTCTAAGTAATTTTTTTTTTAGTAAGTATACCTGAGAGTGTCTACTCTGCCTAAAACATTACTATTTTGTAGTTGAGCTGGGTATTGAAAGTAACTTATGGATTCTTTATTGTAGGGGGTGGGTATTTTGGTTTTCAAACATCCAACTTTAGATTTAAAATGTGAATACTTTACAAATTTAAAAAGTATATTTTTGTATAGAATGATTATTTATATCACGATTTCCAAACATTTGTTCACGTCAATCTCCCATTTCTTGGTTAAATTAGTATTTTACCTGGCTGCACCACATGCGGTTGCACCGCCTGACAATTGCTACTAATTCCCAATTATTCAGGCATCTACTTGGGCACCTATATAACCTTTTGACTTTACTAGCTAGTTCATTCATTCATTTTTACAGTACAATAAAGAGTTCTGGAATAAAATAACTTTTTCTTAGTTTTATATTGGTTGTACCACCTGACATGTAAACTGAACAAGTCTAACTATGAAGAGAAAGTAGCTATTTTTTATCAATATTTGAGAGAGATCTACATACTTTTCACTCATCAGTAAAGATCACTTGGCTTCCTTTTGATGATGCAATATCCTGGTTACTCATCTCTCTTCAATTTAAAATAAAAGTTGTATGAATGCGGCTGCGCCACCCTGACATTTCAAATATGCAGATTTCCGGACAAATTTGTTTTTAATATTCCAAACAATTTAATAACAATTAAACTTTGTTTGTTTGAAAGGTTTTCGATATAAAATTATGCCCCCATATTAATATTATATTAATTCATATTTTAAATTACATATTTAATACATTTCACATAGTGTAACCTTGCTCGGACGGTTGCGCCACCTGACATTTTGAGGGTTAGAGATTGCAAAACATAAAATATATATCATTTTTATGAATAACTGGAAATGTGTTCAAATTAAATAGGTTTTATAGAATAAAATGATGCTTATTATGAATCATTTAAAATTATTTTAAACCAAAGTAGTGCGCTCGGACACAAAAATCTGCATGTCTCGTCATTGACCCTAATATATAAGTAAACACATTTGTGTGCAGAGCCATTTAGCTCATTTAGTCAGGATAACTGGTGGAAAACAAAAACCTGTTTACACACTGACCCTCCTAGACTGTAACTGTCCATCCCTGAGTTAGAATCAGCTGGATTATCGTCCCTCAGTGGAATGAAGATCCTGGGCCAAATTTTGAAAGACTAAGGGATGTCCTTGTACTTCTGGCCATGATATTTTTTGGGTTTTTTACGTTTGTTTTTTTAGTGTGTAATGTGGAAAAAAAAAAAGCCACTAGATGACAGTATTGACAATTTTTTTTGTTAAGCCCAGTCTGGAGCTAGGTTCTCGGGCATGTCCTGGGCATGCCTCAGAGGGGAATGTCCCAGAGAATTGGAGAAAGTCTGGAAGGTGGGAGGGGGCTGGAGAAGAGTATATAAGGAGAAAAAATTGAGAGTAGGCAGTAGGAGAAATTGCAAGGAGAAAATGTGGAAGGATACATTTGACCAGACCTGTCACTCTTTTCAAGACCTGTGAAGCTTTTTGTGGATTTTTGCCTGTGTTGGAGCATTTTCCTGTCCCAGGACATTGCAACACAGCAGCCCATCTCAATTACCAGGGGACTGTAAATATCTCATTTTTTTTTATTTCAATCTTGGTCAGTAGGGTAGATTGTAGATTAGTTCTAAGTGTTTGTTTAATTAAATCTGTTGAAGTTTAAGAATTTTTTCTGTCATCCCTTGCTGTCCGTGATGTCATAACAAATTGACGCCATAACAAATTGGGGCCATAACAAGTGCTTATTGGTACTGGCTCACCACATTTGGCTGGCATTCCAGGTTGGCCACTGGGATGCATACTTGTGTGCAGGCCGACTGTGCTCTTGAAAGCACTTGGGGACACTTGCAGATACAGTTTGGCACTTAATAGCATTGGTCTGACTCCAGAGCAGGGTTATTATGTAAGTGCAAAGAGTCCCCAAGTGTGTGTGTGTGTGTGTGTTTGTGTGTGTGGATGTGTGGGTGTATGTGTGAGGGAGAAAAATTTGTGTGCGTGTAGTAGCGCAGTAGTGCTACCTCGCAGACCTGGGTTAATTCTGTAATTGTTTTGGATTCAAAAATGCTTTTGAATGCTTTACTGAGCTTGTCTGGTGTATTTGAGCCCGTGATGTGTCTTCAGAAATGCAAACCTTCACCATCTGGTCCCCTTGGTTGGCTTAGTTGCACTAGGCCAGATAAATCGAGCTCAGAAAAATATTTGTTTCCAAAGCAATTATGTCAATGATTCTCTGAATTGTGTGAGGCACTGGATTGAATTTCCTGCTGCCCTGATAGAGGTGCACTGGAGGAGCTCTCCTTCAGGATGAGTGAGGTATTCGGACCTGAAGTTTGTCCCCAGGTGCTGCACTGTGGCTGTCCAGCTCTCTCAATAAACCAGGATGGGCTAAATGCTGGGGACAAATTACCCCAAGGGGTTCAGTGAAGTATGTCTTATCTTAAATGGCTGGAGGAGAGAGACTGGGCTGCTGCAGATGCGTATCTAGGTTCTGCTTGAGTCAGCAGGTAGTCCAGACAGCCACTGTAAGACTTCATTTTTTAAAGGGGTCATATCATGTTTTTTTGTATTTTCCCCTTCCTTTAGTGTGTTATATTAGCTTTTTGTGCTGGTAAAATGTTTGTAAGGTTTTAAAGCCCTGAGTCCAGGCTGACAGGAGTTGGTCTCTCTGACAGAAAAGACAGTTCCTGAACTGCCTGAAACGTCTTATTTGTTATCCAGCCTTCACTCTCATAACGTGTCTAAGTCACAATGTAACACATTTGCATATTGCCTATACAGCTGCTGGTTTGGCACACCTCCAAACAACACTAGGTAGGGCGAAGGCCGAGACGAGTTTATTTTGTGCATGTGGCCATGTCGAGAAGAGGCCGTTTCTTTGTGAGGACTTTAAGACAAAGTGACAAATCGGTAAATAAAATTCATTTTTACCACCATTCGGCAGCAGTACAACCCCAACCTCTGATTGTGTTCCCTTCATTTTTCTGAAGACTGCTTCCTGAACTGCAGTTGGCCAATCAACAGAGTGGGCTTAAAGAGACTTCAGAACATTCTGATTCAGATTGAGTGAGCCTGAAGTGCTGCACACACAGCCTGTACAGCTGTTATGCCGAATAAATGAAAATATTAAACTGGGAAATTGGCAAATTATGACCCTATTAAGCTTCTTTTCTGGGTCTTCTTGAGAGTGATGTTGTTGGCATTACAGTTTTAGGCCAAATGTGCCCCTTTTTCCTCTCTTGTTGACTAACGGTCTTTCTGTGTGCTGATTTGTTAAAGTGAGACAGCCTTTTGTTTTTTCATCATTAAGTTATAAACATAAGTTTCCTTGGCACCACCATAATTTTATTTCTTAGGATTCAAATAAAGGATTCATAACATAATAGAGCCAATTTGATGAGAATTCGCGCTGTTTAGGGGAATTTTATCTTTTTAACCCACAGGGGGCGGAAAATTAACCGGCCTGACGAACATGACCCACATTGTGTGGCGACATCGTAGATCACGTGGGGCTTTCCCCCAAGTAATCAATAGATAGTAGAATATAGATCAAATTTTGACAGAAAAGAGCTTGTGCAGTCGTGGGCAATAATAAGTTGACTAACAGCATACAGCTTTCCCATAGCGAATATGCCAAATGATCTTGGCAAAATGCTTGGTCTTACAAAAAAGTATGATAATGTCTTCACTCTACTACCTGTAAAACAAAATGGTGCCATGCTATTTTTACAAATCAGAGGAGTCCAGGATAGCAAATCTACTGCGTAAAAAAACGATGACTGACTGAGACTGGGAGACTCATCCTGTAGATGACTACAGTGGGGTACACTGGGGTAGAACTACTTGACAGGCAGTTACTTAGACGGCTATGATGTGACTCTGTAGCAGAGTTGGTGGCTGTTGGTATAAAAGCGTATGCTAAACGGATCAATTAAAGAGGGCTCAAGGGCTCATTCGGTAAGTAAGACTGATGTTGTCCGGAGGTCTCCAAAAGTGCTTTTACTGTTGCTGATGCTGTGAATAATTTAATATGGCCTCCTTGTCTGTACCCCAGTGATGCAGTCCTCTTAGATGGAATGATGCTCTAAGATTAGGAAAACAAAGTATTCTGAAGGAGAGTGACCAAGTAAAAGAAAATGATGGTCGGAGCATTAAGATAAGAACTGGAGATGCTTTCCACTTCTCAGTTCCATTGATTACAGTAGGGCCAGCTCATGAACGCAAGATGGAGGCTGGCTTAGCTCAGTGCTTAGAAATTTCGATTGTACCTCAGTGGAGAAATTTGATTTCTTTGGTGCGAGAGGCTTAATAAATGGCAATACCTCTGGTAACCGCTTGAGTTAAGGTGGTACTGAGGGAACAGCAACCCTCTGACTCTAATTTGGAGCAGGTTTTTGCAGGAGACCTGTCTCTGCAGGGAGAGGATTCCAGATTTGTGAACAACTCACGATTTTTGTTGGTTCTGGTCCAGCTATTGACCAATTCAATTCTGTGCTGATTTTTCTGTACTTCTGTTGTAATTAGCATGTAATATAGTGTCCATCTGTCCATTTTTGATTTGTGCCTAGTTCTTGTTTTTATTTTTGGTGTTTGCCATATGTTCTCATAATTTTTTTTTTACACAGTTCCCCTTACCATCTTAATTAATTTAGCCATTTCTGTGACCAAGGCACCTGTAATCCAGGCAGAAAATTCTTTGCCCCTTTGGAACCTTAATTAGTATTCTTATGTTGCTGTGGAGGCTTATCGACCAAAGTACTACAGATTGTACCTCCTTCTGGCAGACTAATCAACATTCCAATTAATAGGAATGATCTATGTAGATCCTTGTGTAATTGTGGTTTAGAGCCTTCAAAGTTGATGCTGAAGATAAAATTTGGGATGACAGGGTAGCCGCAGGTAGGTTGCTTTACTGACAAAAACATTTCACACCTCTGATGAGCTTTGGGATTCTGATTGGCATCTTGGTTGGATCTTTTGTTGGAAACTTGATAAAGGCCCTCAACCCCAAAACCACTCCAACTTCCCATTTCTCACAACTTCCTGGGTATCCTTGGAAAAGAGATCATATTTCTATAGAAACCCTAGCTAAATGTAGGCTAAAAGAAACATTTTCAGAGTGCTGCTGATATTTTTTCCACGCACTGTGTTTATACAGTGGGCACCATAATTTATTGGACAGTGGCACATTTTTTTAAAATTATTGTTCTACACTCTAGCACTAGTTTGAAAGGTTACTATGACAAAGAGATTGAAGTGCAGACTTTCAGTTTGGTTTATGGTGGTTTCGCTACTTTGGCTTTTTGCTACTGCGCTCTGCATTTCGCTACTATGTCGAAGTCCATTCACTACCATAAATGCAAGTTAAGAACATAAATATTACTGAAGAATCAGAAGTAAAGCTTCATTAAAACCATTTGCATTACAGCTGAGGATATTTTTCGGGTTCTGACTCAATACGGAAAATCAAACAAAGATCGAATCGGCAACAAACACTTTGCTTATAGTAGCGAACGGACTTGGACATACTAGTGAAAGTACCGTGTGCAGTAGTGAAAGAGCAGTAAGGAAAAGCAAAGTTACCGTCAGCTTTAATTTAATAGCTTTTTTCGTCCGTTTCGGATGAACTGTTTGGAAATGACAGCACCTTCAGTAAATGTTCCCACCTATTTTCAGGCACATAAAACTATTGGATTGTTCAACCTAACTTAATCCTTTTTCATTCAAAGATAAGGTAAACCCATTTGTCTTCCCTTTTTTTGTTATCTTTCATACATAATTATGGCAGGGAGTTAAAATTGAAAAACTGAAGTTGTCCATTTCAGACCTTTCTAATGCACTGAAACTCAGTATGTAAGTAGTATGCTACATGTCTCAGCATTTTAACACTAGGGCTTGGCAATTTCTGAAAAATGGCTGTTTTTGTGACCTTTGACATTCCTTTACCCAGTCACCTATTTGAATGACTGTAAGCTCTTAATGTCACATATATCAATCAAATTTGATGAAACTTTGCAAGCAGCATCTTTAGGTCATAAACTAATTTTGTATTTCATTTCAGCCTCGTACCCCACTCCCACAGGGGTGTGGCGGGGCGGCTGACCATTTGAGTTTTGGGTTCACTTGAACTTTTGGTCCTGGCATGTAATAACTGCTTGAAGTCTTTAACACATAGTTATTATCTGATACTGGGTATATTCACTGGTGATGCTCTGTCAGGCCTGTACTGTGAACATCTTTAGTTCCTGCTTGTTTTAGAGATGTTTTGCCTTCAGTCTCCTCTTCAGCATGTAAAATTCTTGTTCAGTTGGATTCAGATCTAGTGATTAACACGGCCAACAGAACCAAAATGATAAAAACTGCATCCCTATCCAATGCATTATGATGCGAACTGTAAGCAGTAGTATTGTTGCACTTAATTGCGCAAAAGGAGAGGTGTCTGTAGTTGGTTCTAAGTGTCCGACGCGAGTGTAATCTCTTTATGTGTGAAATTAAAGCTTTTCAGCCTGAACGTTGGTTTTCTGCATGATCACTTCACTGGCTCAGACTTGATAGCACTAAGTGAAAAAAGCCCCAGTATGGGTCTGCTGTGGTGTAAAAAATGCCGCGTCATGGCTGCTCGGTGTGGGCTCCCCACTGGTGCTGGGGAGAGAGGCGCGGTTCTTGTCTCAGGAGAGACTGCTTCGTGCAGCTTCAGTGTGTACGCACTCACACATACACAAACACACACATGCTCGTGCACACACACACACACAAATACACACATGCACACACACTGACTCGCATGCATGCACATGCACACTTACACACATGCACACACACATACGCGCACACACACTGACTCGCACACGCACACACCGCTGTCTCACATCTTTGACAGATGAAAAACAAAAGGGACTGTCTAGCGTTGCCATGGTGAGTATTTATAATGAAATGTTCCCGCTCTGTTGGTGACAATGGCGTTATTCAGCATTGTGGGTTACAGCGGGATGGAGGCGCGATTGTGAATTTGTGAAAACAGGGGGGCTGTGAGGGTTTGCTTTGATGTACATATGCAGTGTCCCATATTTTGTACTTTTCATACAGTTTTTACCCCTCGGCCATTATGGCTGATTGGGTACTGTCATCATGATGGCATCTGTATGTCTGAGTGTCTGTCTGTCTGTCTGTCTAGCATTTTGCACAGGCCAGTACTTAGAAGCTATTAATACTTAGCACCTCGTACTTATCACAGGGCTATGATGGGCAAGCCCCAGAGGCTTACGATAGTGTCACAAAGCTCGACGGCAGTGGAATGATGGATGATGATGATGATGATGATCACGATCACGTGGAAGGTCCTTGGGCTGTAGTTGTGCGATGACCTACTTTTATTGGGATTAGACCTTTAGCCGTGGTGCAGAGGGTCAGTTGTATCTCAACAGTTAACCAGAGGCACTCCAAGAGTGCAAACCTCCGCCAAGGCAGCACAGTCGAAATCCTGCTGAGTGAACATGGCTCATGAGAAATTTAAGGATCGGTTTTGTCCCTGATGCGAGACCAGTCAACCCAGAAAATTTAAGTGACATCACTGGGAGTGAAGTTCAGTTATCGCGTGTCATAAGATTTTAAGATGGCTGCCATGGCGGCTGTATTGTTTGAGCGATTGCTGTCTAAATCAAAAGGGTCTATCCCTGATGTAATAACGACCCACCCACACAAATTCAGTGATATCCGTTCATTACTTTTTGAGTTATCTTGTACACAGACAGACAGACAGACCAACCAACACCGGCAAAAACATAAACTTCTCGGTGGAGGTGATAACGGCAGCAATGCGAAACTGTCCACATACATCCCCAATTACGAAATAGTTGGGACAACAAGTGTAAATTGTGAATAAAATCTAAACGCAATGACTTTCAAATCACACCAGCCAGTATTTTATTCACAATAGAACAGAGATAACAAAGGAAATGTTGAAAAAGAAATTTTACAATTTTATCCACAAAATGAGCTCGTTTCAATTTTGATGGCTGTTACAGGTCTCAAAAAAGTTGGGACAGGGGCCTGTTTACCATGGTGTAGCATCCTCTCTTCTTTTTAACACTGAGTGGAGGCGTCTGGGCTTTGAGGAGACAAGTTTCTTGAGTTTAGCTATTGGAATTTGATCCCACTCTTGTTTAATAAAGGCTTCCAGCTGCTGGAGAGTTTTGGGTCTCCTTTGACGGGCTTTTGGTTTAATTATGCGCCAAATGTTCTCAATCGGTGAAATATCAGGACTGCGGGCAGGCCAGTTGAGCACGCGGACTCTTCTACTAAGAAGCCATGCTGCTGTAATAGCTGCAGTTTGTGGTTTTGCATTGTCCTGCTAAAATACACAAGGCCTTCCCTGGAATAGAAGTCGTCTGGAGGGGAGCATATGTTCCTCTAAAACCTTTATATATCTTTCAGCATTCATGGTGCTTTTTAAAACATGCAAGTGTCCCACACCATATGCACTAATGCATCCCCATACCATCAGAGATGCTGGCTTTTGAACTGAACGCTGATAACAGGAGGGGTGGTCTTTCTCCTCTTTAGCCCGGAGGACACGACGCCCATGATTTCCAACAAGACTGTCAAATTTGGACTTGTCTGACCACAGGACACTCTGCCACTTTGCTACAGTCCATTTTAAATGAGCCTTGGCCCACAGAACACGGCGGCGCTTCTGGATCATGCTCAACAATGGCTTCCTTTTTGCATGATAGAGTTTTAGGTGGTGTCTGTGGATGGCATGGCAGACTGTTTTTACAAACAGTGGTTTCTTGAAGTATACCTGGGCCCATTTAGTAATGTCAATGACAGAACCATGCCGGTGAGTGATGCAGTGGCGTCTGAGGGCCCGAAGATCATGGGCATCCAGTAAAGGTCTTCGGCCTTGTCCCTTGCGCACAGAGATTTTTCCAGTTTCTCTCAATCTTTTGATGATGTTATTCACTGTCGATGATGAAACCTTCAAAGCCTTTGCAATTTGAAGTTGAGGAACATTGTTTTTAAAGAATTCTACAATTTTTTTACGCAAGCCTTCACAGGTTGGAGAGCCTCTGGCCATCTTTATATTCTGAGAGACTCAGCCTCTCCAAGACATCCCTTTTATAGCCAATCATGTTACATACCTGATGCTAGCTAACTTAATTACTTGCTAAATGTTCTTTCAGCTGATTCTCTTATATATTAATTGCTTTTTCAGCCCTTTTTTGCCTGTGTCCCAACTTTTTTGAGACCTTTTGCAGGCAGAAAATTTTTAATAAGCTCATTTTGTGGATAAAAATGTAAAATGTCTCAGTTTCAACATTTGAAATGTTATCTATGTTCTATTGTAAATAACATATTAGCTCATGTGATCTGAAAGTCATTGCATTTTGATTTTATTCACAATTTACACTTTGTCCCAACTATTTCGGAATAGGGGTTGTATAAAGTACATTTGATGGATCTGTGCATCGTCTGGTTGTATTCCACATTTGACCTTTACACAATGACCTTGAATACTTTTGTATGGTAATATTACTAAGATTCTTTCATGGATCCAAGATCAGAAGTTTAAAGTTGATTATTTTCCTAAGGTAATTTCAGTTCCTGTCTGTTTGATATAATGGCAAGCAGAGGGGTCTTAAGTGGGTTGCATGTTATATTAATTGAATTTTTGAGTGGGAGTATTGGGTTGCTGCTGAGTGATCATTTCGCCTTTCTCTACACCTCATTGGAAAAAATATCCAGGACGCAGTGGTGAATTAAAGCCACATTATAAACGTTTTGTGTTTGTCACTCAGGTGCCTTCTAGAACTGAAATATGTGCGATTTGGTTATGGGACCCCGCCTACCGTCAGTCTCATGCATAAGTTTCTCTTGGATCCGGAGGTACTGAACCGGAGGATTTGTTCTGTAATCCTGGGGTGTATCCATTAATTAAGGACCTTTCACCCTCCCACCCGGAAATCTCGCAGTGTGCCAGAATCCCACGGGAAGGTGCTCCTAGTAAACAGGTGGATTTACCCGTGATCCGTATTTGGCAGCTACACCCCAGCCTCTGTCAGAGCGGGGTCTTGTTCCAGGGAGGTGCCGGCAGCTGTGAGAATGTAGCGGTTTTTCGTGGTGCTCATGCCTGACAAAATGGTGCCACAGGTCGAGAGGCTGTTTGGACTGCGTCATAACCGTAGGCTGTAATCACTTGGATGTGAGCTACCTACATTTGCTGGTTCGGTGAGAAGTATTTCGGCACACAGAATTGCACTTTTCCTGCAATTTGAAACCAGAGCTTGCGCAATAAGGCCACTGTTTCCCAGTCGTCCACTAAACGCATTCGGTGCAGTGACATAATCCGCTTCTGACTCGATCAGATCAGCTCTTTGGGTGACTATTAGACTGAGAATAAACACATTGAGTACTCATTTTCTCTTGGGGAAAAAATGTTTGACTTTGTGTTTTAATTGCATTAAATGGAAAATAACTTGCACTAGAGTCCACTGCTATGGCTATAGTGAGCAACAACTATCAGCTAGTTTTGGAAATAAACCTTGAAGACAGAGCTTGATTATGGCTGTTCGGTTAGGATTGCTCTAAAGTAAGCGTGTGTCGTCGAGGCGACAGAGCATTTTCCTGCTTTTATAGCCATTCCGCTCATTCGTAGAGGTGGATGATGGATGGAGCTGTATTAGAGAGAGGTGAGCTGGCCTGAGCCCCTTTGGGCAGCGCAGGAATGAAGTCATACTTCAGTGAAGCGCAGCTTGTGTCTGAATTTAAAGCTCAGAGTTTGGAGTCCAGGGAGAAATTTACGACATAATCTCCAGACATGACTCGGTGTGAGCCTGGTGCCTTGCGCTCCAGTGATGCGCTGTCTGTGCAGTGGCTGTGTGTGTGTGTGTGTGTGTGTGTGCATGTGTGTGATGAAGCAAGTTTACTTTGGCTGTAATGCTTTATCTGGGAGGAGGCAGGCCTTGGGTCAGGTGAGCTGTTTTAACTGGGTGCACCTCACTAATAAATAAGAGTAGTATTACCCAGACATAATGTGGAAGTAATGGTGTAGAAAAGAGGGTTACAAGTGAAGGCCAGTTTAAAGCAGGTTCCTGATTTAGTGTGAGCAGAAGCCCAGTGCAGGAGATTCACAGCAGAAATGGTACTCTGGTGAGGCAGCCTGATAGTCTGGCCAAGATATGGTGCTCTACTGCAACTCACAAGATTGGTAGTTCAAGTCCCATTAAAGCTCCAATAATGTCAGGCAATTGTGGGCCCTTAAACCCACACTGGGCAGGGGTGGATTTGCCCTTGCATAATGTAGTCAACTCTATGCCCGATGAAATAAAAGTGAGAGAAAAATGACTGTAATCAAGCACTTCCCTGGGTGGAAGGTGTGGCTCTAGCTGCTTGTGTGAAGTCCTGCTCTTTGGTCTCTGCGATCTGCTGTAGGCTGTAGGCCTACAGCTGGATAAAACCAACAAAGGCGCAATAAAACCAATGCAAACCTGTGATTCCACCCCTCTGTCTCCCTGTCAGCTCCGCCCCTCTGCCTCTCCATTAACCCCATCTCTCTTCCCATTAACTCTATCCCTCTGCCTTTCCATCAACCCTATCCCTCTTCCCATCAACTCTGCCCCTCTGCCTCTCTATTAACGCCACCCCTCGGCCTCCCTGTTAACTCTGCCCATCTGCCTCTCCATTAACCCCACCCCTTGGGCTCCCCGTCAACTCCGCCCCTCAGCCTCTCCATCAACTCCGCCCCTCTGCCTCCCCATCAGCCCCACCCCTCGGCCTCTCCATCAGCCCCGCCCCTCTGCCTCTCCATCCACTCCACCCGTCTTTCCATCAACTCCGCCCCTCTGCCTCTCCATCAACTCCACCTGTCTCCCCAGCAACTCCGCTCCTCTGCCTCTCCATCAAGTCCACCCGGTCTCCCCATCAACTCCGCCCCTCTGCCTCTCCATCAAGTCTGCCCCTCTGCCTCCCCATCAACTCCGCCCATCTGCTGCCACATCAGCTCCGCCCCTCTGCCTCTCCATTAACCCCACCCCTCGGCCTCACCTCCATCCAGAATAATTAAAAACTTCAGTGCATCTTGAGCCAACCCTTTGTTTCTCAAGCCTTGGGCTGATTCTGTTTTTCACAGCCATCCCTCTGCTTTCTCCTTACTTTTCCCTGATGTTTTCTCCATCTGTCTTGGAAACCAAGAAAAAAATTGGAGAAAAGAAAGATGGTGTGATGGTGGGTAGCTGGGTGGGAAATTAACTTTATAAAATGTGAATATCTACCAGCCACTGACAGATAAATGTTCAGATTCTCCAGCCACTCAACAGTATATCAGTATTTTGTTTTTGAAGTCTATCAGTGACTTTCATGGTGCTAATTTCCCATCCTGTGGAGAGTCAAACAAGATGGAAATGAAACATTCCTCCTCTTTTGACCATCGTTTTGAAATTACATCTGTTAGACGTCGTTACAGGCATGACCGAGGCGGAGGTGTAGTTCCACAGGTTGGCCATTTATTCATCAGGAATGCTGTTCAGAGCACTTCAGTGAAAGAGAGGGGTGGTTGGTCTTGTTTTTGCCTTCAGTCTCTCACTGGGAAAACCTCTTGACCCTTTTTCGTAACTTTAAGCAGTGGCCTCCATGAGGAATGCAGGCCTCTTTTTTTTTTTTTTTTTACAGCTTTCCTCCTTCCAAACGAGTGACTCTGGAATGGATAGAAGTCAGCCATCAGGAAAGTAATTCCCGTTTGTTTAAAGAGGAAATGCTCTGGATAGGTCCAGTTTGACTTGCATCATATGCATTATACTGCAGTATAGGCATCCCAAAGACCTAAAACTAATCAAGTCATCCACTCGCTTTATGTCCTCAGTTTTCCAGTGAAAAGTGCAAAGCAAGGAAGAGGTACGATGGTGAGAGACTAGTATAATTCCATCTGTTCCCCAGAGCAGGAGAACCTGCGTTACGTTTGTGGCTGAAATCTCCTGTTATGTTGCATGTGATGGACTGATTAGATACAGATAAGCAAATCCACTCTCAGATGTGGATCCGGTCCGTGAGATGGTGGTGCGTCTGTACGGTGCAGTTGGAGACTCCGCCGTGTAGAGTAGGGCTGCTGCATTGGCCTGGGTTTGGAGTTGCTGTTTCTGATGAGACAGGGAGTGTCCTACAGACCAATACCCTCCCTCTCTGCCTGGATGACGTTGCCTCCTGCAGAGCTCCACAGTGCGATAATTTAAAAAATTACGGCTTGAGAGAATACATTCGATACATACAGCGCGAGCAACTTCTGACATGGGTCAGAAAAACTCATACAACCCCAATTCCGAAATAGTTGGGACAAAGTGTACATTCTCAATAAAATCAAAATGCAATGACTTTCAAATCACACCAGCCGGTATTTTATTCACAGTAGAACAGAGATAACATAGCAAATGTTGAAACTGAGAAATTTTACAATTTTATCCACAAAATGAGCTCATTTCAAATTTGATGGCTGCTACAGGTCTCAAAAAAGTTAGGACAGGGGCCTGTTTACCATGGTGTAGCATCCCCTCTTCTTTTTAACACAGAGTGGAGCCGTCTGGGCATTGAGGAGACAAGTTTCTTGAGTTTAGCCATTGAAATTTGATCCCACTCTTGTTTAATACAGGCTTTTAGCTGCTAGAGAGTTTTGGATCTCCTTTGACGGACTTTTTGTTTAATTATGCGCCAAATGTTCTCAATCAGTGAAAGATCAGGACTGCAGGCAGGCCAGTTCAGCATGCGGACTCTTCTACTACGAAGCCATGCTGTTGTAATAGCTGCAGTATGTGGTTTTGCATTGTCCTGCTGAAATACACAGGGCCTTCCTTGGAATAGATGTCGTCTGGAGGGGAGCATATGTTGCTCTAAAACCTTTATATACCTTTCAGCATTCATGGTGCTTTTTAAAACATGCAAGTGTCCCACACCATATGCACTAATGCATCCCCATACCTTTGGAGATGCTGGCTTTTGAACTGAACACTGATAACAGGAGGGATGGTCTTTCTCCTCTTTAGCCCGGAGGACACGACGCCCATGATTTCCAACAAGAATGTCAAATTTGGACTCGTCTGACCACAGGACACTTTGCCACTTTGCTACAGTCCATTTTAAATGAGCCTTGGCCCACAGAACACGGCGGCGTTTCTGGCTCATGCTCAACAATGGCTTCCTTTTTGCATGATAGAGTTTTAGGTGGCATCTGTGGATGGCACGGCTGACTGTTTTTACAGACAGTGGTTTCTTGAAGTATACCTGGGCCCATTTAGTCATGTCAATGACAGAATCATGCCGGTGAGTGATGCAGTGGCGTCAGATGGCCCGAAGATCACGGGCATCCAGTAAAGGTCTTTGGCCTTGTCCCTTACGCACAGAGATTTTTCCTTTTTCTCTGAATCTTTTGATGATGTTATGCACTGTCAATGATGAGACCTTCAAAGCCTTTGCAATTTGACATTGAGGAACATTGTTTTTAAAGTATTTCACAATTTTCTTACGCAAGCCTTCACAGGTTAGAGAGCCTCTGGTCATCTTTATATTCTGAGAAACTCAGCCTCTCTGAGACATCCCTTTTATAGCCAATCATGTTACACACCTGATGCCAGTTAACTTAATTACTTGCTAAATGTTCTTTCAGCTGATTCTCTTATATATTAATTGCTTTTTCAGCCCTTTTTTGCCTGTGTCCCAACTTTTTTGAGGCCTGTTGCAGCCAGAAAATTTGAAATGAGCTCATTTTGTGGATAAAAATGTAAAATGTCTCAGTGTGAACATTTGAAGTGTTATGTATGTTCTATTGTAAATAGCATGTTGGCTCATGTGATCTGAAAGTCATTACATTCTGATTTTATTCACAATTTATACTTCGTCCCAACTATTTTGGAATTGGGGTTGTAAATTGCACTTGTGTGTGTGACTGATACCTTAAAAATAAAAAAACTCCAGCTCCCCCTTGATAGATGTGCAGAGCGACAGGAGGGGTGAATCTGCTGACGGGAGGTGAACTGTGGGCAGAATGAGACGGTAATTGCAAGGGCACATGGGAAGGATTTGGAGGACTGAAAGTGCCCTGTGAGGCTGGGATTGGTATGATTCCGGGACTGGGAGCATTAGAAGATCAGGAGGGGTGCAGGAAGGCAATTCGCTGTTTCTCATGTTATGGCTTGTCAAACCGGAGATTACACACTTTATTTGTTTTTGGATCACCAGATTGGGAAAGCTATCAATGTTCTGAAGTCGTTTCCGGACGGGAATGCGGTTTTGCGGCCCGCTAAGCCCTACATTATGACTGTGAGTTTCTCCTGTGCCTGGAATGGTTTTGGCTTAAAAAGCACTGCACACAGTTCACATTTCAATAAATAATCTGCAAAATGTATTCTTATTATGTCTTCAAAGTCATAATTTTTCTTGAAATTTTACAGATGAAGGCCACATAACACTCAGTTTCAGGAAACCCTTTGTAGTTTTTCTCTTTGTGTTTTTAACATACTTTAAGGGATTGGGGCGTAGTGTCTGCTGGAGATGGGATTGGGGTGTAGTGTCTGCTGGAGATGGGATTGGGGTGTAGTGTCTGCTGGAGATGGGATTGGGGTGTAGTAGATTGGTAGATTGGTGCAGGAGATAAATATTCGCATGAGTACTGGGGCTGTGCCGGGGGTTTCTCGAAAGTAAAAGCTTGTATATTAAGAACCTCTCCTCTCTGTTCATGAGCATTTATAAAACGGGTGCTTCCCATCCTTTAATGTGATTGGCTGAGCCGCGTTCCGCGTGCCTGTATAAAATCAGTGTAACCCACTGCATTCTGAGGCAGACCGCAGCACAAAATATCCCTGCGCGCCTGGCCTAGCAACCAACTACTCTGCGCTCAACTGACTCGTTAGGTTACGTTTGTTTCAAGACTTTTAGCTCGCTATTTCAGCGTTGGCGAAGTTTAGCCTTTTAACCCGCTAACCAGTTGGCTATCTACCTAGCTAGCTATAGCATTATAGAGTTCGATATCACTTTAGCTTGCTGGCTACGTTGCTAACTAGTTCGCTATTTCAGTATTGGGGATAAATTGTTGATTTTTTTCTTGTGAGTTTATTTTATGGACTATGTGTAGGGTAACCACATCCAATGTAGTGAACGTTAGCTAGTTGACAAGCTGGCTAGCAAACTAATGCACAATTCAACATATTTTCCTGGACACCGGCAATTGTGGAGGACAAAACGTCAATCCTGTTCCCTACTCTCGCTGCTGGTTGTAATGACATGGCCGATCAGCATGAGTTGAGAACAAGGAAACTCGAAAACCGAAACCGAAACGAACGTAAAATTATTTAACGGGGCCTTCAGGAGACCGAAGGAGACATTCCAAATAGCCTGCTTTCATAGTATATCTACATTTACGAGCCCAAATAGCCTGATGTGACAAGATAATGGGGCTAGATGAAAATGCAATCTTAGCGTCTGTGTTGCTTGCCAACCATTCTGTCCACTCGATCTTGCTTGGTGGATGAATGAATAGTCTCAATTTTATTGTTGCATTATTACCAATAAATTGTTGATTTTTTTTCTTGTGTGTTTATATAATGGGCTATATGTAGGGTAAACGTTTTATAAAAGCAATAAGCCCCTTGAAGCAGTGGGTTACAGTGATTTTATATCGGCAGAGGGGCGTTCTAAGGCACGACGCGCAGCGGAGAAATCACTGTAACCCACTGCTTCTCAGGGCTTATTCCTTTAATATATTATCCTATTCCTGGCACAGACACTGTGGGGCTGTGTAGAATATGCTAAAAATTAGTTGGGTGAGTACATTTGTGTTTGGGGGTAATACTGAATTTACTGTTAATTTTACACACATGAAGAATTGGGGGGAGCTGTGTGTAGTTTCTGTTGGGGTAATGGTAAGTACTTTACTGGGAGAAGCACTAATCAAGCAGGCCGTACACATAAGACTAATCTACGCAGAACAGGCAGAGTGTGGCAAGACTTCATCACTACTATCTGTGTCAGAAAAAATGTAATATAATTGCGAATGCCACTATTACTCTTTTCTTTTGAGCATTACTGTGTTACTGTTTGTTTCTGTCACACCAGTGTGAGCTCAAAAATCGGGTCTTTTTTTATAACAAAGTAGAATCAAAGCTCTTTCTCTCTCCCCAGCTCTCTCTTCTCATCCCTCTGCCCCTCTCTTCCCCTCCCTCTCGCTCTCCCTCTCTCTCCCCCTCTCTCTCTCCCATTCCTCTTTCTCCCCCTTCTCTCTCTCCCCCATCTCTCTCTCTCTCTGTCCTCCCTCACTCTCTCCCGTCTCTCTCCCCCCTCTCTCTCTCTCTCTGTCCTCCCTCTCTCTCTCCCGTCTCTCTCCCCCCCCTCTCTCTCTCTCTCTCTTTCACCCCTCTCTCTCTCTCTCCCTCCCTCTCTCAGCTCCAGTGTGTGTGGGGTGATGGGTAATGATGGACAGCAGGAGTCCTCGTGTGGCGGACTACTTTGTGGTGGCGGGGCTGACGGACTCGTCCAAGCCGCTGGACGAGGAGATCCACTTCCGTGAAGCCGGCCGTCAAACAGCCCGGTCCCTGCCGCCCATCACTGACGTTGCCGTGGTGATGCGCTCTCTTGGGGAGCAGGTGCCGCCGGGGTACACCTGCGTGGAGACCACGCCCACCGGGCTCTGTGCCGACCTGAACGGAGGAAGCCTTATGGGTCCCCAAACATACCTGTGTTACAGGAGGGGCAAGGACAAGCCCCCTCTCACTGACCTGGGGTAATGTGTCTGCATGTGTGTGTATGTCTGTATGTTTGTGTGTGTGTGCGTGTGAGCGCGTGTATGTGTTCTTGTACCTGCTACAAAGTAAGAACCAAAGAAATGTTTTTTTCCTACAGAGTGGGGGCATTTTTGGGTCCTTACAACTACCAAGGCAAATTGTGACTTATTAGTTTAGGTTAGGGTAAGATTAGAATTTGGGATAGGTTAAGGTTCGGGTAAGGATTTGGGTTAAGCATACGTTGCTTATTGTTAAGAATAGGGGAAAGTTGTAGGGACGCTCAAATAATGAATGGAAGTCAATGTAATTTCCTCACAAGGATAGAGGTACAGGGATGTGTGTGTGCGTGTGTACTTGTCTGTCCCAAACCTCCCTGTGTTATAGGAAAGTAAAGGACAAGCCTCCACTCTCAGAGCAACAGCCTTCCTGGCTAAAGTCCTATTCCTCTGTGGCTGTAGGGTGGGGTTCTGCTGAAGCTGGGATAGCTGCCATTTTGTGGCGGTATGGGAGGTCGGGACAAATACAGTGATGCCTCATTAGTCAGAGATCTCTCCGTCTCGACTTCCTGAACCCAAAACAGGAGGTGATCGTGTGAAATCCTGTGTATACGTGAGAGAGAAGAGTCGTGATGTCAGATGTGAAATATGAGACTGCGGAGGGGGCAGTCCTTTTGACTGGAAAGTTCCCACAGATTTTTTTTTTTTTTTTTACAGATTTAACAGAAACATGTCTTTTTTACCATCATTCAGAAGAAAGCTCTTTTCTCAAATGATACAATATTTTCATTTGGGAAAAGGATTCAGCGTTCTCATGGATCTTGTTTACCAGGTTATAAGCAGTTAGACGTTTTTCGGAGGCATGTTTTCCCCTTGTGCTGAGAGCGTATGACTGCATTAAGCCCCTGTTAGTCCTGTGTTGTGTAAACACTGCTGTCTGTGGGAGAGGGAGAAAGTGTGTCTGCAGAGTGAGAGTGGGACACAATCTGAGTGAGAGAGGGTGTTCGTCTCATTAATTCCAGGACAAACAAGCACACAGCCTGGCAGCCACAGGCAGGAACTGGTGATGCAGTGCTCGTTAGATTGTAATTTATTTATTTATTTCATGTAAAAATGCAGCGCTGGAGACTCGCACCAGTGAAACTGGGCATGCAGTACTGTGCAAAGATCTTGGGCACCTGACATTTTAAAAAATTTAATTCTGGCTTTAGATGTTTACTTTTTGTTGTCCACGTTGGTGTTGCTGAAGATAAAAAGTATATTTTAAATTCCAATTATTAATTTAAAAAGCAGTTTTATAAATCAATGTTTGCATTTCATTAAAACAGTTTATACAGGCAATATAGTCTTGAAAGAGCCCTGATGTCAACATGATCAAATGAGACAGTCATTCTGCAATAGAATGGTGTCAAGTTTTCCATTCTGCTTGGAATAAGCAAAAAGCCGGTCAACTTAGAAAACTAAAGCATAACAGGACAGTGTCCCAAATTTTTTGGCAGTGTTATCACACCAAATATTGGTTTGATTTAGTTTTTAATAGTTTACAGTGTTGTGCAGTACATTTCTCAGTTATTAGAAACTTTTAATTTCATTGTTTTTGCAAGCATATTTGCCCTATGAAATTGCTTTACATGTGCCTTAGACTTTTGCACAGTACTGTATACCAATATTTAATTCTGAGCTGTAATTTTCTGTCCAAATTGAAGCTAAATAACATACATTTGCAGTCCTGTTCTTTACAGGACACAAACATGGATGTGCGTTACATGCAAATCCATACATAACACTGTGTCCACCATTGAATAAGATATCAGAAACTTTTTAAAATATCCAAAATATTCTTTGTTGCACTCAGAATCTTTGCCCTGCTGCTACTGTCTCTTAAAAGTCAATTCATTCAGCATCACTTGCATCACAGTCCTTAAACTGGGGCGGCAGTTTTCAAATTCCTACGTGCAATAAGCTGCCCATAGTTTGTGGTCTGGGAAAATCTTCACGCAATAGCATACAGTACCATTCCAGATTATTCTGCTCTTCCAGTGTTTCTGTCTAGTGGTAAGCCTTCCCATCACCTTATATCCTACAATAGAATAGATAAAATGAGGGCCAACCCCCCCCAAGCATTGTGGGGTGAAGGGTCCTTGGTTTCAAGGGCCCAAGATTCTGACTACAATGGGATCTGAACCACCAACCTTTATACTAGGCCTCAGTCTGCCTCCTACAATATTGACATTATTCATCACTGATCATATTATTGTGAATAAGTGACAGTTTGTGTTTCTGACTGATCATCAGACCCAGGTGCAAGTCAGACCCTTAATATGTAATGGTAGGCGCACTGACTCACATCCTGTCCTCCTGCCGATTTCTCAGAGTGCTCTACGAGTGGAAGGAGAGGCTGAAGCCGGGCTGTGACATAATTCAGACCACACCTTGCGGTCGCCCCGCCAACATCAGTGGCTCCTCTTCCCAGCGCATCTACATCACCTATCGCCGCGGCTCTAGTGACCCCTCCCACGCCTCGCTGGCCGTCACCGAAATCTGCGTCATCATCCCCAGCAAGGGCGAGACCCCGCCCCACACCTTCTGCAGGGTGGAGAGGAACCTCAACAGCAGCATGGTGAGCAGGTGCCCCCAAAACATGCGCCCCGAAAATGCTCGTCCCAAGAGCACGCACCCCCAAATACCGGTGAAAATACACGCCCCACAAACACGCCTCAAACATGCCTCCCACTAAAAATGGATGCCCCAAAAACGTGCACTCGCAAGTATCGGTGCCCCTAAAATTCACCCCCCAAAGACACCCCAAATATGCGTCCCTCCAAAAATGGATGCCCCAAAAACACAAGTGCAAAAAATACGCGCCCCATGAAAACACTTCTGTGAAACGTGCAACAAAAACACGTTCCCGGAAAAACACAAGCCTCAAAAATGCACCTCAAAGATACTCATCTTAAAAACACGCTCCCCAATTAGTGCAACACAGGAAATGTGGCCAAAAATGCAGGATCCAAAAATACACGCTTCAAAAAAAAATGCCCCAAAAATATGCACCCCGACAACATATGCCTCAAAAACACGCACCCTAAAAACACTTAACCCAAGAACATAGGCTTGAAATATGCGCCCCACAAATAAAAGCCTTGAAACACCATTCCGAAACAGCTCAGTCTCATTCGAAACACTTATTTTTCACCTCATTAATTGCCGTGATCCTTGCAACTGACACTGCTGTCAGTGAGAGAGGGAGGAAGTGCATGTTGGTCTCATTAAGTTGAGGACAGTTCAGCACACTGCCAGGCAGCCACAGGCAGAAACCAGACTTGCAGTGCTCGTTAGATGGTGGTGTTCTTATTTCATGTTAAAAATGCAGCACTGGATTCACCCTTAAGCTCTATAAACACAGTTGTGAAACACATACCCAAAAAGATGCACCCCAAAAATGTAGCCGTGAAACATGCACCCCAAAAACACATGCCCTCCAACGCACGTCCCAAAGACGTTCCCCAAAAACAGATGTGAAACACGCACCCCAAAAACACATGCCCTCCAATACGCGCCACAAGCACACAAACCCCAAAAACACATGCCCTCCAATATGCACCCCAAAGACTAGGGCTGTCGCGATAGATTAATCGCGATTATTTTAAGCGCAATAAAAGTAACTGCCACTATGAGGCAGACAGACATGCTGCCTTATTACCTTTTCTATGACACATACCTAATGCGGTCATTTGAAATGCTTCCAGGCAGAAAACTGTGATTTGAAGTCCCCTAATTACCAGCAAGGTTGGACAGCCTCCATCGCCTTGGCATAATTAGCTTACCTGAACTCAATTCCCGTGTTCTTTGCCTAACTTGCAATCAAGTCATTTATTCAGCCAACTGACCAATCAAAGCCAAAATTTGGCCTGTAATGATTAAGCGATAATAAGAAGCAGACAGACCTGACCAGGCTGCTGTGTTAGATTGAAAGAATGTCAATAGTCTGAATAAATAGCAGACTTCTGAATTCCACCTCTCATACCAAAGACATGAACCCCAAAAATACATGCCCTCCAATACGCACCTCAAAGATGTGTACTCCAACAACAGTTGTGAAACACACACCCCAAAAACACATGCCCTCCAGTACGTGCCCCAAAGACATGGACCCCAAAAACACGTGCCCTTCAGTACGTACCCTAAAGACATGAACCCCAAAAACACAGGCCCTCCAATACGTGTCACAAAGACATGTACCCCAAAAACAGATGCCCTCCAACACGCGTCCCAAAGATGTACCCCAAAAACAGATGTGAAACACACACCCCAAAAACACATGCCCTCCATCAAGCGCCCCAAAGACATGTACCCCAAAAACACATGCCCTCCAGTACGTACCCCAAATACATGGACACCAAAAACACATGCCCGCCAACATGTGCCCCAAAGACATGTAACCCAAAAATGCTTGCCCCGAAAACACACACCCCAAAAACATCACCCTGAAATTCGTGCTCCAAAAATATGTGCCTTGAAACAAGTGCCCCATAGACACACATTCCAAGAATGCACACTCTAAAAACGCACACCCAAAAACATGCACTTTCCAAAACACGTCCGAAAAAATACACTGCCCTAAAGCACACGCCCCAAAAACACACCATAAAAAGGCACGCTCCAAAAACGCAAAAAAAAAAGTGCCCCGTAGCGGCTTGGTCTCATTCCAGTCACTTATTCTTCACCTCATTGATTTCCTTGTTCATTTTGCCTGGCGCAGGTATTGATTGTGGTTGGCCATCAATAAAGGGCGACCCATCTGTTTAACTTGCCTTCATGGAGAGTAGACATGGTGAGAGGAGTTTCAGGTGATGAAAACATTCCTTAAAAAGGCCATATTATGCTGGTTTCCCAGTATGCTGTTTTCATTTTGAGGTCTATATGCAAACATTTGAATGTTTCTATGGTCAAAAAACACCTAGTTTATTTATTATTATTTATTGACCATTATTTAACCAGGTAATTAGCTCACTGAGATCTAGGACCTCTTTCATAAGGGAGACCTGGCCAAGAAAGGCAACAACACACGTTGATAACACAAAATTAAAAACAATAATCACACCATTGTGAAGCAAAATCGAGCAAAGTACAGAGCAGATATACAAATAATAAATAGCAATCATATAAAATGCTAATTTTTTGATCATACTGATGACAATTAAATGCAGCAACACTGTCCAATGGATTCACGCTAAAGGTCCTTTAAAATCAAAGCAAAGGCATCATAAGAAATTAATTCTGGCAATTTTAAATCTTTTTGGAGGGTGTTCCATGTAAAAGGGGCAACAAATTTGAATGTTCTTTTTCCCAACTTAGTCACAGCTTTACAGGCTGTGTGTGCAGCACAGGCTTACTCAACCTGAAATGGGCTGTTTTGACTCCTGTCTTTTTAAGGTCCCCACCCTTTATGCCCACTCTGTTGTGATTGGCCGAAGGGTGGGGCTGTACTGTTGGGGAATAGTGGTAAAAAATTATTTTTACCACTGGTTCTTCACTTCTTCTTCCTCTGGAAGTCCATACAAAGGGAAAATGCCTTTGCACTGAAGAAAATGTCATCTTCATGTGGTGATATGCGCTGATCAGACTCTTACAAGCCTTCGCTGTAGTTAGTGGTGTTCAAAGGTGTGCCAAACTAGCCACTAATTGGGAATTATGCCAGTGTGTTACATTGTGACAGAGACATGTTATGTGGCATTTCTTGTTGTTCAGGAGCCGTTTTTTTCTGCTGGAGAGAATGACTCCTTGTGGCCTGGACTTTGGGCTTTGTAACTTGGAGATGTTTTACATGCACAAAAGCTATGTAACTTTAAAGAAAAGTAAAAATGAAAAAAAAAATAATATGACCCCTTTAATCAGGGCAAGCTGAGTGCGTTCAGTAGTTCTGTCACTTCAAAACTGATGCTTTAATGAGCGAGGACATTCCATTTCCCGATTCAAGTTTGTCCGAGTCTCTCCATCTTCAACTCTTTTACCCCTTCTTTTCAAACAGTGGTTTGAGCAAAGCTCAAGTGAAGAAGGAGACAGAAGGAAAGTAAGGGAGGTTATGGAAAATAAGCTCTTTGATTGAATTTAACCATCTTGGGTGAATTGGATTTATGGGCCTTTTAGGTGGGCAGAATGTTACTGTCTCTCTCATGATTGGGTGTAATTGCACATGGGAGATTCAGAGGCCCAATGAGAGCGAGAGGTTTGGGGAAATGTGTGCAATTTTTTTTCCATGCATTTGAAAAGCACTTAGAAATGTGCTCCTGTATCCTCTATTTTGAAGTGGGGTTCGTCCATCTACCTGTGCTACAAGAAGTCTGTGGCCAAATCCAACTCGATTGCATACAAAGCAGGTGAGTGAATTAAGTGCTTGTTATTGCTTCTATATATTGTAAATGCGCTTTGACACATGGCTAATACTTTAAGCAGTGGTGCAGGGCCCGGATTTCACAAGGCTTCTCATTGGCGCAGCTTAGCATTTCCTCCGTGTGCAAATATACACGTCCTGGTAAAAGCCTAGTGCTGAGGATTAACTCTTTTGCCAGTTTAAATTGGTGAAGCTTCAGGTTACCTTTTCATTTCACTAAACGTATTCTCAGCCAAGGGACCCAGATAAGCATTCTGTAATTCTGTCAGATACATCTCCCATTTACAAGTGATGCCAGCCGTGGGTAAACCTGATAATATGGGAAACACATCAGCTAATAATTTCCCTGAGAAGGATGCTACGTCTGTTTAGTAACACAATGTAGTCATTAAATGCAATCATTGAATGTCATTGCCATTTAAAAATTACCACTTTTAAAAGCTTACAGTCTTCAATGTTGTTGCCACAACTGATCTTTTCATAAAAACAGTTGAGGTCACCTCATTATCCAGACATTGATGAATGCTGTTTTAATGTTCTGACCCTCTCTGTATTGCAGGACATTTCTCATAAATTCTGGTTCTTTAGTTTTAATGGATAATTAGCTTGGATAATCAGGCATCTGTTGTGGCAACAAACTCACAAATCATAGGACAAAGTCATGATACATTCATTGTGTGAATCACTCTGAAAGGTGGATTTCTCTAACTGAAAATTTTGATTATTGAAAGCGAAGGACAGTTGTTTGGAAAATGCTAACAGAATGCTACCAGACTTGCTCTGTGTTACAGTTTAGCCATAGCTGTTCAGGGCTTGGTAATTGGTTTTGCTGTTCCCCTCTGAAACATGCGTTTGTTAGCCAGCTGTAGACTGTCTTGTTTGTGGACCATGTCTGTAACTCTCGTCTCAGAGGCGACGCTGACCATCTGAACACATTTATCTGCCTCTTCTAGTCCATCTCCCCCCCACTGTACTGCCTGTTTATCCTGGTGGTCGGTGCAGCTGGCCAAATCTAATCTTCATTTACGCTGATGAGAGGCTGCATTGGTCGCTGTCGAGCCTCGTCCAAAACCACCCTCTAACTGCAGTGTCCTCAGAATACGTACTGTGCACTAAACTATCCACACCCGAGCACGGATTGGTTCTCCTATAATGTTCACATGCCCCAAGCAATGTTTGGATGGGTCTTTCTGGTTCTGAATAACTTCATTGTGACAAACGAGCAGCCGACAGCTGTAGCTACTGCCTATAAACATTTTTCCTCTGCTCTGGGCTATTATCAGGACATTAATATTTGTACATTACATGTAGCATTTGGCTGTGCCGATGATAACTCTTGTGAGCCCAGGCCGCGCACCATCGCTGAAAAATAAAATCCTGGTACAAACGCTGCAGAGGTGTGTTCCTGTCCTGTGTTTGCTGCAGGGCTGGTCTGCAGATACCCCGAGCAGGATTATGAGTCCTTCCCTCTGCCTGAGTCAGTGCCCCTCTTCTGCCTGCCCATGGGGGCCACCATCGAGCGCTGGAGCCCCCACACCAAATACTCCCTCCCCGTCTTCTCCACCTTCGTCCTGACCGGTGCCTCTGGGGAAAAGGTGGGACGGAAAACAGGCACTCTCTCTCGCGCTTGTGCACATATACACTCTCACATGCTATACACACGCTCGCGCACTTGCATGCTGTGCGCGCACACACTCTCATATGCTGCTCACATGCATACACGCAAGCAAAAATACACACTTGTGCCCTCGTGCTGCACAATTGTGCTGTGCACATACACACACACGCATCCTTGTACTATGTGGGGGTCATACCCTTGACCCAATATGTGTTTTTGTGTGTGCGTGTGTGTGTGTGTAGGTGTACGGAGCTGCTATCCAGTTCTACGAGCCCCACGCACAGGAGCACCTGACGGAGAAACAGCGCCGCCTCCTGGGTCTGGTGGATGGGGAGCGTGGAATGGGAAACATTCACACACTCAAGTGCATCTGCCTCCTCTCTCACTGGCCCTTCTTCGACGCCTTCCGGAAGTTTCTCACCTTCCTCTATCGATACTCCATCTCCGGTCCCCACGCATTGCCCATCGAGAAGTGAGTTCTGAGCGCTGGCAGTTGATTTGGTGACAGATGGGTTGTGGCTGGAAGGGATTCCCGTTCTGTCAAAAATTCTTGTTGGATTCTAAAACTATTTTCTTCTACAACAAATTAATGGTGCGAGGGCTGGGGTTAGAGGCACAGGGTAAGACGCTTTTTGCAGTAATCCTGGCAACACTTGCCAACACAGTAGATACATGAGCTTCAGCGTGTGGAAGTGGGCGTGATTTCATCTGAACTGGGTTAGAGGACCTATAGACATGAAAAGGGTCGTGAGCATGCGAAAATTTGCAGCCTGTTTTGTGTTCAGGTGTGTGTGGCTAGAAATGGAACATTAGGTGGCAGGGCGGGGGTGGGAGACGCTAGTTTAGCTTGCTAAACGGGAGCTGTTCTGTCTCCACAGGCATGTGACTCACTTCATGCACCGAGTTCCCTTCCCCTCATCCCAGAGACCTCGAATCCTGGTGCAGGTGAGCGATGGCTTTTCCCAGTTCCTGTGCAGAAAGTTAAGGAGGCCAAGAGGAAAAAATAATGAATTCAGAATTATTAAAAATACCATGAAATACCAGGCAAGGAGAAAAAATTACACTTGTTTTAATTTTAAAAAATTCTCTCATTATTTTGCCAATTATCCTATAGCATGGGTGTTTGTCAAAGAAACTAATGCTCGAAGTCACTCAGCAGTTGCAGCAAAGTTGTTGAAAAACACCGCTGGCCTCATCGCTATGGGCTCCTTCCAATGCCATTTCTTGCGCCGGCGTGCTTCCTGCGATGCTGAGATGCTGCTCTGTACTTTGCGTTGTTCAGTTTGAAACGCCCCTGGATGATAGCCTGATTTTTTTTTGCTGGTTAGCTCTGGTGGGGGTGATTCAGCCCCCAGTTTTAAATCCAATGGTAAGTATAACTACAATCATACATAAAGCAAGGAGTCTGTCTCCTATGTGGTATGCATGTGTTTCCTTTGCATATCTCAACAGCTGTTCATCTGATCAACTTCAGACCTGGTGGTTGTATTGCTGAGGACCCAACAAAGGGTATTTTTGAGTTTGAAGTTGTTCAGATGCGCGAATCTTGAGAAATCGAGAAAGATACAATCACCATTACTGTTCAATCTGCATCTGAATGGGCACGACACTAGTGTTTACAAACAGAAAATGTTTTTCTCAAATGTAAGGTGAAAGTATGTTTTATCATAGTCAAATGTCTCGTCGTGTGCCAGTTTAATCCCTCGTGGCATTTGGTCAGTAAAGAAACATTTTGTGGACAAAGCAGGAGCAGGTTTGGTCTCTTCTGCCCTCCATTTTATCTCTCCGTCCTCTCCCCCCCTGTATTCTCCCAGCTCTCTCCGCATGACAGCCTGATGTTGAGCCAGCCGATTTCATCTCCCCTACCCCTCAAGTAGGTCTGCACACTGGCACCTATGCAGGCAATGCACACTACATGGCCAGAAGTATGTGGACACACTTTTTGGACTTGGGCTGCTCTTCTTGGCAAAGGCTAGGCCCCGTAGTTCCACCACAAGAAAATCTTGATTTTGCAGCATACAGACCTTCCAGGCGATTCCATATTTCTACTCATTTGAGGAAGTGTCTTTCCCATCTCCATATTACAGTTTTATTATGCGCAGATCCAGGTCCTTTTGTGGTGTGTTGAAATCGACCCACCGAGGAACTTGAACTTGACTGAACCCTGGCCTCAACCCCATCAAAACCTGTTAGGATTAAGGAGAAAGCCGAGTCTGAGCTGGGCTTAAATCTTCGACCTCAGTAATATTCTTCTGACAGGAATGGCAGAGAATCCCATGTAGCAGTTTTCTGGAGAGCCTTCCGAGAATAGTGTGAATTGTTTTATCAGCAACAGAAGGGGAACAACTGAGTATTAATGCTTATGATTTTGGAATGAGAGATTGAACAAGGTGTCCACATACTTTTGGCCATACAGTGAATATACTAGTGCTACATTTCAGATTTGATGCAAGCCAAGATCACTGGCAAACAATATTTTTGCGATATTTGCAATGATTGTAATGATGGTTTCAAATTGTCACTTTTTAACATGGTTCATCAGCATGTATGAAACTGCTAGATAAGGTCTGATTATTAGGAAAATAGAAAAAATAATGCTAAACAAAAAAGTAAAATGTACGCAACCATACTCTAGGTACTCAAACAATATAAACAATGGTTTATGACTGACATTTGCGCTACAAAATTTAATTCTGTAATTTTAAATGCATTGTGTGGGTCTGTGTGTATGTGTTCCTTGTGTGGGTCTTTGAATATATGTGTGTGTTCTTTGTGTTGGTCTGCGTATATTGTCTGTGTGTGAATGTATCTTCTTTTCATATGTGTGTGTGTGTGTGTGTGTGTGTGTGTGTGTGTGTTCGTGCGCGCGTGGGTATATATGCATTTTACATTTCAGTGGTGGCCGGTTCTCGGCTCTGCTTCAGAATCTCGGGCCGGAGAATGCTGCGACGCTGCTGGTCTTCGCCGTCACCGAACAGAAGATCTTGGTGCACTCCCTTCGCCCGGCCGCCCTGACCAGCGTTACAGAGGCCCTGGTTTCGGTCAGCTGATCTCCATTCCATTTCATTCAGTTTGATTTCATGTAATTTGGTTCAGTTTAGTCGTCTGGATTCATAAATATAGCTGAGAGATGTTTGGTCACGACTCCAAAGTGAGCTCATTACTGCCCAATGAGCAGGTGTTCCCCTGAGACGAATTTCACGAACAAATGTGGTATTCAGAGCACGTACTGCCCACGCAGCAATTAAAGTAAGCCATCTGGATGAATCTCTGGCCTTGGGAGCGTGTATTCTGTACTTCAGTATGATTAAATGAATTCATTCTCTAAGTGTATCGGGAGCAAAAGAATGCTCCAGTATGAGAAGCCAGAATGCAAATTAATTCCGATAAACAAGGCTTGTTATCAAAGCAAATGACTGAGTTTCTGTTGAAACAAATTGCTGTGACATGTCCCTGATAGGGTTACCCTTGATGTGAAAGCATATTTGTAGACAATTAGCCTGTTATGAGTTTTCACTGAACTTAAATTAATAATGTTATGTCATTCATTCAGCTATTTGGTTATCTGTTGATTAGTCTCCTTGGAGCAGTTGGTTGGCGGATAAAATAGATGTGGTGTTAAATTTGATGAAAGGCTGCTGAAAACACACATTTAACTGTAGTGCAAAGGCCTAAAAAAGCCAATTTTTTCTCTCTGATTTTGGTTGTTTTCTTTGAGATTAGTCGCATTTTCTCTATAAGATGAGTAACATTTCTCCACAAGATATAGACTTGTGAGATTGATAGTGATTTTTCTGTGAAATTGGGAGTGATTTGTCTTGGAGATTGATTGTGATTTCCCTGAGATCAGTTGGGATTTTCCTACAAGATCAATGGTGATTTATGAGATTGGTAATGATTTTTCTGTGAGATTGGGAGTTAGGGTTTGTTTATGAATTCTCTGTGAGTTCATGGTGACATTGGTGACATTTGTGGCAATTTCTCTACGAGATTGGTGGCAAAGTCCTTGTGAGATTTGTGGTGATTTCTCTGTCAGAATTGTGAGTTATTTCTCTGAGATTTTTGGTGATTTCTCTGAGAGCAATCTTGATTGGGAGTGATTTCTCTGTGACAGCAGTAGTGATTGGGAGTGATTTCTCTGTAAGAGCAGCAGTGATTGGGAGTGATTTCTCTGTAAGAGCAGTAGTGATTGGGAGTGATTTCTCTGTGAGAGCAGCAGTGATTGGGGGAGATCTCTGTTAGATTGGTGGTGAGGTCCTTGTGTGATTGTCCCCATGAGATTTGTGGTGATCTGCCCTCCAGATGATCTTCCCGTTCCAGTGGCAGTGCCCGTACATCCCGCTGTGCCCGCTAGCTCTGGCGGATGTGCTCAGTGCTCCTTGCCCGTTCATCGTGGGTGTCGACTCCCGCTACTTTGACCTCTACGACCCCCCAGCGGACGTGAGCTGTGTGGATCTGGACACAAACTCCATATACTAGTGAGTGCTTGTGTGAGCGCTGCCTTTTACCCCAATGATGCCATACCAAGACTGTATAGTAACATGGACTAAGTTACTGTGACATTAGCCAATGACAGTCCCCTGGCTCCCTGAAAATTATTCGGCACTTGGAAATTAATTTCTCAGGTGCCTCCATGTTGAACACTTTGTCACCAGAATCTGTCTCTGTTTCACCGACAAGTTCCAGTCATCAGCTAAGCGTGTTAGATGCAGTGACATAGCCTGCTTCTGAATTGTCCACGAAACATTTTTCAATTGTCTAAATAGCACAGTGACTTGAAAATCACCACATGAAGAGAGCATTTATTGAAGAAGAAAATAATGCATATTGAGAGTACAATTATGTACGAGAATTGTCAACTTCTTATTTTACTATATATTTTGACCCCCACTGGAAACCCAAAGAAAGTGTAGCTTCTTGGTGGCAAGGAGTAACTGTGCAGGCGTCCCTTCTTTCTCCATTGACGCGTTTTATTTGATAGCCTTGCACCTATACGTGATGTGCGTATAATTCTCTTTCTTCATGAAGACGGCAGTCCACAAAAAAACGACTGGGTTGTTTTACTTCACTGTGAGTCTTTACAGCTTTGATATCTGTGAGTCTTTAAAGGTTTGAAAACCATGAGTCTTTAAAGATTTAATATTGAGTTTTTAAGGGTTTAATAACCATGAGTCAGTCTGCGTTTGCTGGGTCTTTGTCTGGTACACCACTCGGCCACCTGGGTAAAAAAAGAATAACGAGGGAAAAAATCGAAACACTGGTGTATCCCAATGCACTGGAAATGATTAGATTTGTTCGTAATCATAAACGTGATGTAATATTTTGTGATGAAGAGAAATGATCTTCTGTGCATTCTTCTGTGCAGGACTCTCCCTTGATTTTTATACTCCGCCGCCTACCCTTACATTTCACCATGTCCTTCCCTCCTAGGGGACCTGAGTTATAATTTCCCCAAGGCTCCCCAAATCCCAGTGGTTACCGACAGTACTGAAATGCAAAAAAAAAAGCTGCAACTTAATGCAAAACTATGACTTCTTTGTTGCAAAATTATTACATTTCTACATTTCGCATTGAATTAATTGCTCTCCAGGGGCCAATTTCTCTTTTTGTATGAGCTGCATAGCTAGCAGATTGCCGTCTTAATTTTAATGCATCACTTCCCATATAGGAACTCAGTGTTTGTGATCTGGTGCCAAATAAAGCTGCCAGTATGCATGCTCAGGTGCCAAAAAGCTTGATAGTCAAACATGGAGGCAATGAATTGTCCTCTTGCACAACTGAAGAGCTGAGCGGCTCCTTTAGTAGTCTGTGGTACCAGTCTGCTGAGTCAGTTGCTCGTTCTTTCTATTTCTCAATGTAGCGTCCCCCTTTGATCCCCTTGCATGGTCTTCCAGAGTTGTCCTCACCTGTAGGACCCGGTTCTGTGCCTTTCTGACCCCTACTGCTTTGCCTTTCAGATGCTGCTCTCACCTGTCAGTCCCATCTGTTCAGCACAGGCCCAGAGGAGTTTTACTTAGTTTTACCCCCACACACGGCTCTGACAGGGCTCTTGCTTGAGTGTGTTGGCTGTGGTCGATGTTTACTTTCAGTACAGGGTCAGATTGTGTCTTCAAAGACACTGCTGCTGTGTTTGTGTGTGTTATCTGTGGTAAGTGTTTACCTCTGCTGCTAAGTCCACCCCTGTAATTTCTCATGTGTTGCCCTTTAGCGCTGACCTTGAATCAATTCTTTCTTTTCCACGCGTAGACTAAAGGCTTGGGTTTAAATTTAAGGGGGCTGATCCTAGGTCAGTTTTTGGTTTGTTTTCAGTTGTTTCCAAGTATTGCCCTCAGCCCTCCTATACTTGTTCCCAGCAATGAAGACATGAAGTCCCTGACCTGGAAGATCTTGCCCAAGAAGGCCTGCCGGTGCCTGATGACCGTTCTGACTGACCTGCACTTACAGCTTACAGACGGTTGGTACTGCAGAGGTTTCCTCTACGATACAAACGCGTCAATTTTGATGGCTGACAAAAGTCATTCAGGCTTGCGGTTTTAACTTAAGGCTAAAGCGGTGCTGCTCAACTTTGGAGCTGCAGGTGTGCTACAGCTGCAAACAATACCAGCCAATTTATTGTGTTAATTTACCCATTTTGTTCAGGATGAAACCCCAGTAGTGAAACCAGATGGTGTAGGTCATTGGTGGAACACACATCTGCTGGTATTGTGGCTAATAGGGTCTGGTTTTGGGCAGCACTGCACTGGACTGTGTCCAGCTTTATGTTACTGGTGTATAAATGAAATATAAATCAAAAATGGCTTGAGTGAACTGTAACAATAAAAGAAATTTCTCTCTTGCAGTAGCATGTCTTCAAGTTTTTAACCCACAAGCTTTGCACAGTTTAAATTTAAACATTTCATCTAGAAACTCGAGTCAGTGACTTCAAACGACAGTTCTCTCACGGTTTTTACAGAGGTTTGTCTTTGATAATTTGGGCGTGGTTTGGTGGTTTGTCTCTGGGTAGGGTTTAGGGCAGGGGTCACCAACTCTGTTCCTGGAGGGCTACCATCCTGTAGGTTTCTACTCCAACCCTAATTCAACACACCTGATTCAGCTCATTAGCTACTTAACAAGATCACGAGCTGGGCAATTAAGTAGCTAATTACTTCAATCAGGTGTGTTGAATTAGGGTTGGAGTAGAAACCTACAACATGGTAGCCCTCCAGGAACAGAGTTGGTGACCCCTGGTTTAGGGTGTGTCTCTGGGCCTGGTTTTGGGGTGTGCCTCTGGGTATGATTTGGGGGTGTATTCCTGGGCAGGGTTTAGGGAGTGTCTCTGGGTGTGGTTTGGGGATATGACGAGGATCAGAGTCACGTCAAAACAGAAACGACGGGAATGTGGTGAAGAAGCCTTTGTGTGCCAGCAACATTGACCACGTATTATCAACACCAGGCAACTCTGTCTTTGAGTTAACAATAAATATGTCTACTACCGTCTGCTATCAAAAAAAATCAGGTATGGATTTTTTTCAAAGCTTTACAAAGACATATTTGCCAGTGTGAGGAAACAAGATCATTTTAAAGCCAGCTCACTAACGTAAATGTTTTCTGCAAACTGAAACAAGTGAAGACATCGTCACTGTTGGCTACAGTTTACAAGCTAGTAATTTTATTCTAACCTTATAGCGTGATGTTAAAATTAACGTACTGCTTGCCTACCCGCAGCGGTGAAGCTGAGTTTGTTGCATTGTTTCCGTTATTTGAAGGTTAAGGAAAGAATAGCTAGCTAACTATTTAGCTACATCAAATTAGCCAGGTTACATATTTTTGCAAATGTTGGTATTTGTCGAGCTAGCTTGGTTACAGAATTTTGCAGAAAATTAAGTGATTTCTTTTTTTTATCCATTGTTTCAGATGACTAGTAGCGACCTTGTCTATTCTCAATAATCAACGATATGTAGCTAGTGCTCATAAAAAGCCATTTTAACAAACCTTAGATTTGTTACTAACAGAGAGTTTGTGCTTATAAGAAATCTGCATTTTAGGTTATGCAGTTAGTTTACAATCGTGCGTGACAAGCCCGTGTGCCACACTGAAAATTACACCGCCATTAGTTTCGATAACTAGCCAGTAACGTTAACTGCATAATTTCCCACCCTGTAAGGCTGGCTAGCTGTCTTCCTAGACTGATCGGTACATTGTCAAGCTTTTGTTTTAAATGGAACCCAGTTTTTTTTTTTTTTTTTTTTCGAGGCTTTGACAAAAAAACACTCAGCGGTACAACAAAAAACAGCTGTACATAAACCGCTGGCTGCCATCTTTATTGAGAACCCTGGGTTTGGGGGTGTGCCTTCATTTTGGGGTTGTTTTTGGTATGTTTCTGGCTGTGGCTTACTTTTTGAGAAGATTCGGTCTGTTGCAGGTCAGCAGAGGCCACGGGAGGATGGGCTGCTGGAACCGTCGCTGAGTGAGCAGGATTTTGGGGGGAAGAGCCTGCAGACACTGGAGCTGGAGATTCAGGAGGCCCTCCTGCGGTTCATGGCCGCCGTGTTGAAGGGGTACCGCTCCTTCCTGAGACCCATCACCCAGGCGCCCTCTGAGAAGGCCACGGACGCTAGCTCCCTCTTCGATCTGCAGGGTGCGTGCAGATTCTTGTCTGTGTGAATCCTCACTATGTGATTCATGGCTATGCAAGTCCTCGCAATGTCAATCTTGGCAATGTGAATCCTCACAGTGAGATTTGTGGTTATGCAAGTCTTAGCAATGTGAATCCTGGCTATATGGATCCTCGAATTTGATTCATGGCTATGCAAATCCCCACAGTGTGAATCCCGGCTATGGTAATCCTTGCAGTGTGATTCATGGCTATGCAAATCATCACAATGTGAATCCTGGCTTTGTGAATCCTCGGAATTTGATTCATGGCAATGCAAATCCTCGCAATATGAATCTTAGTTATGTGAATCCTCACCAGATCGTCTTTATATGAATCCTCTTTATGCAACTTCTTGCTGCTGAATTTGTTGTGACTCCTTACAGCTCTGTGATTATATCTGTGTAGCCCTGCTTACAATAGTGATCAGGCTGCAATTACATTGCTAGTGTATTACACTAGAATGGCAGATGGGCGAGGCTTATGTGTGTGCATCTGTCTTTACATCAAGCGATGTACAAGCAAACAAAAGCCTGGAATCAATACCAGAACCGTGAAATCCTTTTTTATGTGCATTAAACAAGAGATTGAACACTACTGATCGACTGCAAAGGCCTATAGAGGCATTTGCCCCAACCATTGTTGTCCACGGAAATAGAGGGTGTATATAAAAAGCTTTGTCTTTTCTACTTGGTGAAGTCAAAACCAGTATATTGTACCCTTAAATAAAAGTAGATATTCTTCATAACTAGTGCATTTTGATTACAAATATAAAAAATGTTTTTTTTTTGTTGCTAGCTTAAGCATTATGCAGCTAACTGCATGTGCGTGTGTATGCGTGTGTGTGCATTTGTGTGCATGGTCAGGTGTATGTTCGTATCTGCGCATGTGTTTGTATTTTTGTGAATGAGTAAAGCATGCACATAATTCTACAATGAGGGTGACCTGACCCCTCTCTTCCGACACTGTTGGAGCGCCAGTTTCTGTGTTCATTACAAATACTCATGGCTTATGTCTGCTGTTGACTTTTCCATTACGTCTGATGGTGTTTTGAAATAAACAGGCTGTTCACTGACAGTGGGATCTTACCGACTTTGTGCACATTGGCACTGCAGCATTCTCCACTGGGAGAACTGATCCTGGATCAGATGTGCGTTTGATACAACAAATGTTGGCTAGCATTAGCTTTTGCCAGCATTTATATTCTCCGTTTCTCAGGAAAGCCTGCTGGAAGGTGGTCGGCTACATCAGGGAAGATAAAGTGAGCAATAAATTTGACAGTAATTTGGCTGTTATGATTCACTGCAATTCATGACAGCACTGTACTTATATAATTATTATGTCAGGAAGAACATCATCGACATCATGTGAGTCAAGGCCATGGTGTGTGAATGGTGTGTGCGCCCTGCGATAAATTGGTGAGCTGTCCAGGGTGGGTCCCCGCCTCTCGCCCGAGTCAGCTGGGATAGGCTCCAGCTCCCCCGCGACCCTAGTGAGGAAGAAGCGGTATAGAGAATGGATGGATGGATGGATGGATAGTACAAATTAAATGGGATGCTAATTTAAAAATGTCCTCTTGAAACTATGAGCAATAGCGTTCTAGCACACTGACGCAATATTTTGGGGGGGAAAAATATCTGAAAAATCTTCCAAAGGTTAACATTTATTGGAAAGCCATTACAGGTGTTTGTAAATACACTGCTGCAGGTACGGAAGTTGGGTACCTTTTCTTTATGAGTGAACATGCAGTTCATGCAATATGGAACTGAACATGGGGACCATGGGTACTTGGGGATGACCCCTGATGTGCATCAGGTTTTCGAAGTCCGGCGTAGACAAAATACAGCTCGCAGCTCAGAGAGGAACCGCAATGCTGGCTCACGCAAATGGCTAACTCATGGTTTCCGCTGTGCAAACAGTGTAATGTACTTTAATGGATTTGGCTGCCCTATAACTGGGCAGCTCAGAGACTTAAGCTGCTGCACAGAGACCATGTTAACTTAGCGAGATCTGTTTGTTGGTGTTAAATAATGCTGCTCACTCAAATGTTAAATCTCCCAGCTGACCGCTGCTTTTGCCCAGGTTTCAGTTCCAGTTTACTTCATATCCTTTAGCCATTTAGCCCTGGCTTTTTACCCCTGTGACTCACAGGAAGTAGTTCATTAGCTTGTGAAAAAGCATCAAAGCCATAGATATAAAAAAATCACATAAGGTGCAAGAGTGAATCAGCAGTAATACTTGGTAATTTCATGAAGTCCATACCTGATAAGTAGACGGTACAAGGATTTTTGAACTTTAATAGGACGACATGCGGATGAGAAGGGTATTTCAGGACACAGGATCTCGGTACAGTCGGAAAAGTTGGGTTTTCAGTCTGTGTTGAAAGGGAGAGACTCCTGTTTTTGGACTCAGATGGTGAATTAATTCCACCACTGATGGACCAGGATGAGAAAACGGCTGTGATCATGCTTACTAAAATAGCTGAGCTGCACTGGTTCCCTCAGTAATGTTCTTTATGAAAATGAATTTAAAAATGCACATAAAAATCCTTAATTAAAAAACCAACAGAGATTATTTAGGAAATCAATATTTAGTTCCAGCCGACAGTTATCTCTTGCTTTAGAATATTTAATAAGTCTCAAAACTTTCAATTGCTTTGTCTTCTTCTCAAGTTTTTGACGGCAATTTGCTTATGAGTTGTTGATTGGTTGTGTTAAGTAATGTGGCATGTTAACCCTTTGAGTGCTGAATACATTTTCAAGGAATTAAAAATGTAGTTATCCTGAGCTGTTGAAAACCTATCATGTGGCAACTTGTTTAAAAGAGCTCCCTTGTGGGAGCTCTTTTAAGCAAGTTGCCGCATGATAGGTTTTCAACAGCGTCTGATTTTGATATCTGACATCATTGGGCAACTGTAGTTGCCCATGGCGCTGAAAGGGTTAAGGGTGTCACATGGTATCTAATGTGGATGGGCCAGGTGTGTTTTGGTGGAATATTTCCCTCACCTATGTTACAGTACACTAAAGGTAGACCTGTTGTGTGGCCCTTGCTTGATGTTTCCATTTGCAGAGACGAGAAATGAAATAGATCAACTCTAATGCTAACATCAGCCTGCTGTCCATCAGTGTGTTTCAGCACAGAGCTTCTGCACGTGCTTCAGCCCTGTGTTTGAGTGCATGCTGTGTAAATACTGTGCACATTAACAGGGATATAGCAGGTGTCCAGACTTGCCTGCTGATGCAATTTGACTGAGTGCGGGCTGAGTTTCTCTTGAGGTTTTCGACAAAAGCAAACATTCTGCATGAAGGTTTTTATAATTGATAATGCATTCGTTTATCATTCTCTATCTCTATCTATGTCCAGATTATATACCCTGTATAAACATGTTGTGCCTCCCTCTCATTCTGTTTGATTTGCTCAGGGTTCCTGAGGAGTCGGGACCGATCTCAGCAGAGGTTCTACTCCCTCCTGACCAGGACCCAGATGTTCATCCGCTTCATCGAGGAGTGCTCGTTCGTCAGCGACAAGGACGCCAGCCTGGCCTTCTTCGACGACTGTGTGGAGAAGGTGAGCCTGGTGCTCATTCACAACATTGAGTGTTGGCTAATGTTGGCTAATATTCACCAACCCTGCTGAAAAATTTCACAGAAGACCAAGCTTTATTTGTAGCTGCTGAGAATGTCAACTAACACTAGTAAATAATTTGTCAAGGTTGGTCACAGCCAACAAGCATGGCTGTCCACAGGGAAGTCACTGAGAAAAATTGGAAATTTGAATATCATTTTGACTGTTATAATCCACAGTGATTCATGGGGGAATGAATTCATGACTGCATTCATTCACAGTGTAAGTACTGAGCAACTCTGTGAATGGTGGTGACCATAATCATTTACAACAAACATTTGCCTTGTTCAGCACTTATCAGACTCACAGACACTCCCACCCTACCACCAGCCAATCCGAGCTTTCACTGTGGTGCAGGTCCCGGGCCATTGGCTCAGTGTGAGAACTCCTGCGGGATTCTTAGGGTAGAAGGAAAGAGTTTGATATTGAACGTTGTTGCGTGCCTCTATGCATGCCAACCATAATAAAACTTGGGGAGTGTATGTTATCAATGCTGAGTCTTCTTCCGCTTCTTAAGCCTTTGAATGTATTAGCTTCTTATTTTCTTTTCCATTGCGTAACCTTTGCTTCCTGCTTAGCCTTTGTTCTGCTGTCCTGTCACATCTGTTTCTTTAATAAGCTCTGCATTTCACTCCCCCTGTCTTCCTCTCTCTTCTCTCTCTCCCTCCCTCTATTTTCCTCACCCTCTCTCTCCCTCTCTCTCTTTCTCTTTCTCTTTCTCTCTCTTGCTCTCTCTCTCTCTTTCTCTCTCTCTCTCTCTTTGTCTCTCCTTCTGGCACCCTTTGCGGAAAGCTCTTTGGCATCGAGAGCAGTGCTGACAAAGACGGAAAGGTAAGCCGGATAATGCGGGGATGTGTGGGGACGTGCGGTTGGGCCAGTCCTGTGCACCCAGGGCCAATGGAGACAATGACATCACTCACAGCCAGCGCAACACTCAAATTCAGTGCAGAGCCTCGTGCACGGAACATTCTAGAATGCAACACTGCAGGAGGACAAAAGCTGAATATCTCATCTCTAATACCGAGTCGGCCCCACCGCGTACCTTCTAAACAATGTCAGTCTTAGGAGTGCAGTCATATGATTTCTGAACTGTATGTATTGGCCTACTCTTCAAGAAAGACAGCCTCCGGCTCTTTGAAGCATGAATGAGGTGCTTGAATCATTTATGGGGCTATTGCTTTGCAATGAGGAGTGTTCTTAGTTTTAGCCTCGGCAGACCAGGACCTCTCTGCGTAGAGTTGTCCCTGTGTTTGCATGGGTTTCCTCTGAGTTCTCCAGCTTCCTCCACCCTGAAAGAAATGCCAAGGTTCGAAATTTGCGGTAGTCCGTTAGTCTGCACACCAGTAAAAATTATGGCGGACGAGTAAACTTGTCTTCAAACTAGTCAAAGTGTCTCGTAAAAAATATTGTCAACTAACAACAAATTGTAAATATGTTTGTGCTCGCATTGCCGCATTGCGGCCAAAGGTCAACTTCTGCAGAGATTAAATAACACTTGGCGTAATTTGAAATCACTTTGTCACCGTATACTTGTGTTTTCGATGTTTGTTTTTGTTATCACTCAATCACCTTGCTAGGTGTCCTCTAACAGATATTAAATGTAAAAATAATGATGAAAATGACAATTTCTAGATGTGCTAATTGCACAAAAACAGCAAATTATTGTGGGATGGTCAAGGTCCGGACCGTCCCGCGTTGGAATTAGAGGATCGACCGACGTTAGACGATACGATCAGAACATTGCTCACATTTTCAGAATCTATAAAATTAGTGGTTCAGTGTAAATTAAAGAATGGTCTCAACTCCTAAGCGATGTATGGACTTGAACATGTTATTACGAAGGGATTTTTGGCACTTAGTTGTATTGTTGTATCGCTATAATGTACTGTTTTGCAAATATTGGGCAGTGGTCAAGCACATTGATTCTAACCCAACAATTATATTCCAACGAACTCACTCACTTTACCTCCATAAAATTTTTGCAGGATTCTCCATTGTTTTCAAAATAATCTCATTTTTGCTACGTAAATCAAGCACAGATACAAGCATTTAAGTTTTTGATCATACAAAATTATATTTTATTATTGAAGTTTTTCAACAGATCATAGAAACATGGCTTAGTTATATCGTTCAAGTGTAACTACGATTAAATCAAAGAAATCGCGTTCAAAACCTCAGATATACATAATTTATTGTCCATACGTTCCACAAATCAAGAAATGCATTACTCTCAGATTCTCCGTTGAATTAAATCTTGTTTGCAGACATTGTTTCGCGCCATGTCTCATTCACTGAATGTCAGTTGACCTTTATTCTCCATGTAAACAGGTGTTTTTCACTGAATATACGCTTTCACTTGTCCTCTATTCACCTTTTCCTTTTCTTTGAAAGTCTTACTTCATGTTCAAAGTGATTCTCTCAAGCAATATGGAATGAAAAGAAAATGTGCGTGATTAATTTTAAGACACATGCACTCAACCTACAAACATGGAAATTTGCCAAGAATCAGTAATTCTTTATCAAAACCAGAGGAATTGGGTCAAAATTTTGCATTTCATTCTTTTGCATTTCTTTTTTGAAGTTTTTATCGTTTGCCTTTAATTATGAAGAAAAGGTTACTTTCTTTTTTACTGTAGGGCTTGTGTCATCTGTCTCTTATGTTTATTGGCATAACTGTTATTAATTAGTATGAGAACATAACTGGAGTTAAATTAGCATAGGTGCGAGTTTTAGTTGTAAAACACCAAATAAAAAAAATTTTGAGATCCAGATATCTTATTGGCACTGCAAATTAACTTATTTATTTATTTATTTATTTATTTATTTATTTACCAGGGACAGTGCACTTTAATCAACACTTCAGTAAAACATCAGTGTAAATGCACCATAGTTAGCTTCTAAGATAATCTTTGTCCATAGTCCCTGGGCAGGTTGTTAGAAAAAACAACGGAAAAAAGGGTGTCTAGTAAAAGATGGAGAGGACTAGTAAACCTGAGTGATACTAGTCAGGATGTCCAGTGGAAAAAAAAATCCAATTTCTATCCCTGCATGCTCCATAGAAACACTCCTAGTGGTGTCCCTGACCAAGGCTCTGGCTGTAGAGCTGGGGTTGATCCCTGAGTGCTGCTCACTACTCCTAAGTAAGAAGGATGGGTCATATACTGAGCATGAATTTTGCCACGGGGTTTGATGAAGTATGACTTATCTTATTTTCATATTTTTTAATATTTTGACCTCCCTTTATATTCCCATCTTCTAGAGTTATCATCAGTTTTAAATCTTCTCATTTGAAACTTCAAAATTATTTGTAACTGTTATATTATAAACCGTAAACTATTAACATTTCTGTTAGCATTAGCACTACTCTATCCTATTAACCCTATTAGCATTAGCTCTATTCTATTAGCACTATTAACGTTTCTTCTGCTTCGCACATTTTTTTTTTTTTTTTTTATCGTGGAAGAAAAAATTGGAAGGAAGTGTCATTACCTTTGGTCACTGAAAACCTCATTAGTGATGTTCCTGATGAGATGAATTCTCAGTATGGATTTTAAATGGTAGAAGAGCAGGCTGTACAAATGTGTCACTCTACTTTCATTTCACTTCCGGTCCTTTTTGCCCTCCCAATTTTTATGACATGGTAGTACACTGAAATTGCCTCTAGGGGTCAGCGAGCACGAGGAAAGTTGGTGGGTGATGTCACAGCTACACAGTGGCCCATATTTGTTGCTTACAGACAAAACACACTAAGTGGCCAGTGTCTTTAAAGTGCACACGCTGATGGAGTGTGTAACTGGACTGATTGCTTTTACTGTCAACATGGGCTACCTCCTATCTCTGCCCAGAGTGGCTTGCTACTCTGGCTAGGCTGTAGCTGTGTAAATACACTACAGCTCAATTGTACAGCACTGACTTCACTGCCATTGGTCTGTTAGTGCACCCTTATTTATATAGTCTTAAGCAAAATTTTATCTAACCTTTATTTAATCAGGTAGGTCAGCTGAGCGGAGGTTCTGTCCCTGTATGCACAAATCATCCACAACATTATAACTACTGGCCTAGTGTTGTATAGGTCCCCCTGGTGCCACGACAACGCCTAAGTCAAACTGACGTCACTTGAATTCCCGGACCCAGGGTTTGCCAGGGGAACATTTCCCAGAGTATCACACTCCCTCCACCAGCTTGTCCTATTCCCACAGTGCGTCCTGATGCCATCTCTTCCCAGTTAAACGGTGCACATGTACAACCCCAAGTCTGAAATAGTTGGGACAAAGTGTAAATTGTAAATTAAATCAAAATGTAATGGCTTTCAAATCACACCAGCCAGTATTTTATTCTCAGTAGAACAGAGATAACATAGCAAATGTTGAAACTGAGAAATGTTACAATTTAATCCACAAAATAACTCGTTTTAAATTTGATTGCTGCTACAGGTCTCAAAAAAGTTGGGACAGGGGGGGCCTGTTTACCATGGTGTAGCATCCCCTCTTCTTTTTAACACAGAGTGGAGGCGTCTGAGCATTGAGGAGACAAGTTTCTTGAGTTTAGCCATTGAAATTTGATCCCACACTTGTTCAATACAGGCTTCCAGCTGCTGGAGAGTTTTGGGTCTCCTTTGATGGACTTTTCGTTTAATTATGCGCCAAATGTTCTCAATCGGTGAAAGATCAGGACTGCAGGCAGGCCAGTTCAGCACATGGACTCTTCTACTATGAAGCCATGCTGTTGTAATAGCTGCAGCATGTGGTTTTGCATTGTCCTGCTGAAATACACAAGGCCTTCCCCGGAATAGCTGTAATCTGGAGCAGAGCATATGTTGCTCTATAACCTTTATATACCTTTCAGCATTCATGGTGCTTTTTAAAACATGCAGGTGTCCGACACCATATGCACTAATGCATCCCTGTACCATCAGAAATGCTTTCTTTTGAACTGAATGCTGATAACAGGAGGGGTGGTCTTTCTCCTCTTTAGCCCAGAGGACGCAACACCCATGATTTCCGACAAGAATGTCAAATTTGGACTTGTCTGACCACAGGGCACTTTGCCACTTTGCTACAGTCCATTTTAAATGAGCCTTGGCCCACAGAACACAGCGGCGCTTCTGGATCATGCTCAACAATGGCTTCCTTTTTGCATGATAGAGTTTTAGGTGGCATCTGTGGATGGCACTGCAGACTGTATTTACAGACAGTGGTTTCTTGAAGTATTCCTGAGCCCATTTAGTAATGTCAATGACAGAATCATGCCGGTGAGTGATGCAGTGGCGTCTGAGAGCCCGAAGATCACGGGCATCCAGTAAAGGTCTTCGGCCTTGTCCCTTACGCACCATTTTTCCAGTTTCTCTGAATCTTTTGATGATGTTATGTATTGTTGATGATGAGACCTTCAAAGCCTTTGCAATTTGACATTGAGGAACATTATTTTTAAAGAATTCTACAATTTTTTTACGCAAGCCTTCACAGGTTGGAGAGCCTCTGGCCATCTTTACTTCTGAGAGACTCAGCCTCTCAAAGACATCCCTTTTATAGCCAATCGTGTTACACACCTGATGTCAGTTAAATTTATTACTTGCTAAATGTTCTTTCAGCTGATTCTCTTATATAGTAATTGCTTTTTCAGCCCTTTTTTGCCTGTGTCCTAGCTTTTTTGAGACCTGTTGCAGCCAGAAAATTTGAAATAAACTCATTTTGTGGATAAAAATGTAAAATGTCTCAGATAACATTTCAAAAGTTGAAACTATGTTCTATTGTAAATAACATATTGACTCGTGATCTGAAAGTCATTGCATTTTGATTTAATTCACAATTTACACTTTTTCCCAACTATTTCGGGATTAGGGTTGTACACAGCCGCAACACATGATGTAAGTAAAAATGGGACTCACTGGAACTGGTGACCTTCTTCAGCTGCTCTTAAGTCCAGCTCTGACGCCCAAAGCCCATTGCAGGTGCCTTAGATGGGGTACATGTGGGCACTTTGACTGCTCTGCAGCTACAAAGCTCAAATCAGATGGTGCAGCCTTTTTTTCCCTTGTGCATCAATTCCCCGTGAATGCTGAACACCCTGTCCGCCGGTTTATAGTTCATCCCTCACTGGTCCAGTGTCGGTCGGTATTCACTACTGCTGACGGGGAACACCCTAGAAATCTAGTCGTTTGGAGATGCTCTGACCCACTCATTCAAGCCCTTGTGATTTGACCTTTGTCAAAGTTGCTCAGGTCCCATAGCTTTCTCCTCCGATACATCAACTGTGAGAACTGATTGTTGGCGTACCATTTAAGGTCTGTTTGCAGACCTTGACATGTACCGTCATTGTGAGATAATCATTATTTTCTTGGTCGGTGGTTTTAATGTTTTGGCTTATCAGTGTTTTTGGGCAAGTTCGTGTAATTGTGTGGCTTGAACTCACGTAATATTGCGATTTCCTGCTGTGTTTGAACGGTGCAAACTTGCTCAGTGAGTGTGTAGTAAGACTAGAGTAATGCAGCAGTTTTTCAGGTGTAGTTATGTGTAGTGTGTATGCGTGTACATGTGCACGCATGCATGCTTTGTGTGCATTTTCAAGCACATGTGTTTTTGCATTTCTTTATACTTAATGTGTGTGTCTATGTGTTTGTGTTTATGCAAATATGTGTGTGTGTGTGTTTGTGTGTGTGTGTGTGTGTGTCTGCATGCATGCATGTGAATGTGTGTGTGTGTTTGTGTTTGTGAGGGCACATGGGGCATCTGGTATGGACCAGTGACCTTTCTTGAGTGCATTTGCCTCTCATTTGTACTTTTTCCTGTGATGTGACTCTGTCTCCCCCTGCAGGTGGCCAGTGAGCGGTCGGAGGAGACTCGGCTGATTGAGCTGGACGAATCACTTCGCAGTGAGCTCACTGTGTTTATCACCCCCCCTGAGCTGCCCCCCCTCCCTGATGGACAGGAGCACCCGCTACGCTACAGGTATTACTACCACACCCCATCAGGGGGGCAAAGAGTTAAAATTCTCTAAATGCCCCTGAAATCACAAGGCAGGGGGCAAAAAGATCCCGTGTGTTGTTTTTCTTGACGTCATATCCCATTATTTTGTCACCTATTCTAAAGGCTGGGTGTTTGTCCAGAAGAATAATTAGTCCCGGAGCAAATTCACAACAAAGTTGCTGAAAAACACTCCTCCTCCTCCAAGCTACTTTAGTGTTCATTACAAATTGCTGGCTTTTTACTTCTATGGTTCCCACGAAGCTTATTTGCCATTTTTTTATTTGCTTCGTTTTGTTTGAAATGCAGGTAGTACTTTATCTATTACGGGCAAAAATAGCCTGTTTTGAAAATTTGGAATTTCTTTACCAGAGTCTGTGCACTTTCTGACTACAGACTCCGCCTCTTCCCTCCACACACAACTTAAGCTCCTCCCCCTCCCACACTGATCCCTCCCACTGCACTAGTGCAAACCCCACCCATTTCTCCTGGATCAACTTCAATTCCACACTGTAACGTGTACATGTTTGTTTGTATCTGTGTGCGAAATATGTGTTTGTATGAAAATGTTTTGTGTGCGTGCGTGTGCGTCTGCATTTGTGCTTGCAAGCGTGCATGTGTATGTGACAATGACAGCTGCTCAGCTGAAATAAGAGGAGGCACAAAAAATCACTTTTAACTAATAAGTAGTCTTGACCTGTTTTCAGTCATTTTCCCCGATTAACTAGTTTTAAAGTGGCTACAATTTCCTGCTGTATGAAAAGTTGCAGCGATTGAATAGTAAATTTAATTTGGGAAAAAATGTTTTATTCACTGAACAAAAAAGATGAACTAATCTGTTTAACTTTTGCGTTAGCTTTTAGCACATTCCGCCATGCGGGCTATTTAACCTGCCCTTCATGATTGTTTAAATTACCTCAAAGAAAGTGAAGGATAAGTAACAGGTGTCCACAATTGAATAACGTTGATTGAAGCACAGTTTTGTGTTGATATGTCTTTTATTTCTCGTCTTACCTCAGCAAGGAGAGCTGGCCACAGTTCATGGTATGTTTGTTTTAAAACATGATTGAAAATGGGTCAAGTCCAATCAATAATTTTGTGCCTCTTCTACTTTCATCTTAATGGCTGCCACTGGTATGTGACTTTATATGTGTACTGGTTAGTGGGAGAGCTGATTGGGATGAATCCCAGTGTCATTCGTGTTGCTTTAGAGTTTTTATGGTATTTTTATTTGAGAGGATAGTATAGAGAGACCGGATGAATGGGGAATGAAGGAGAGGGAAAGACGTGGGTCAGTGGCTGGATTAGACGTCGCGGCTCATAATGAGCATTTGGATAAGCACTACAAGCTGTTCCACAGAGACACCTGTGCATGTGTATTCATTTCTGTTGTTTGTGGAATATGTGCATTTGTGTGTAGAATACATGTATTTGTCCGTGTGCATGAGTGTTTATCTATGCGCGCGTGTGTGTGTCTGTCTGTCTGTGTAAATTTGTGCATGAAGTCTCACTGGAGTCTAACCCAGTGTGTTGCGTCTCACTCAGTTACAGTGGTTTCCCTGTGTTAACCCCCGAGCTGCTGGATGCCCCTGATGGACTGTGTGCCCCTGTCTCTCACCTCCCTTCCTGCCCCAGCTGCCCCACCAGCCCAGCCCCCATGTTCCGCCGCACCAAGCAGGTGGGCTCCCTCCTGACCCCGCCTCAGGGTTATCCGGCCCGGTTCTGCTCCGGTTTTTCCACTGAAGTGCCCCTTCCATTCTTTGGCTGAGTAGCCTTTTAAAAAGCATTCTATATACTGTTTACTTTGCCTGGCTGTCTGCAGCGCTTCCGTTGAGGTGTTTGTCACCATCCGTGCGGTTTCCATTGACGCTCTAATGCTCGAGATGTCTCATAAGTTTGTATATGGCCTTCAATCATCTGATAACTCGTTAGTAGCTACTGGGCTCCACATCACATGGTGTCTTGTTTTGTTTTATAATGTTTGTTTGTATGGTTTTTTTAATGGGCCATGTACACCGGGCAATGAAGATAAGAATTAGAAATTAAACATTCTTAAGTTTTGATTTTTTTTTTTTTTGATATTCCTCAGGTTAGCTATGTCTTTCCAAGTGGTTATTTGCAGATTTTCATTTCTGTCCTAATATATTGATGGTGAGCACCTCCCTTCCCCTGTTTTCCAGGAGATAAAGTCCGCTCACAAGGCGGCCAAAAAGTCGTCCTCGATTCCAAAGCTGTGGGCGAAGTGCTTGCGACGGCACTGCTACGGTCTGTGGTTCATCTGCCTGCCCGCTTACCTGGCGGTGTGTCACTCAAAGGTCAGGGCGTTGCGGACGGCCTACGACGTGTTGCGGAGGATGCAGGCCGAGAAGCTTCAGGCCCCCGACGAGGTAACCCCCCCATTCTTAAAATGTGAGTTGAAGTTTGTCGGTTGAATGCATTTTCATTTTTATTTTCAGCACACCGCAAATGTTAGCTAACTTGTTAGCTGATGTTCGTCGGTATATTCAAACTGATTTACTATTTACCATGATCGTTGGCGAACATTAGTTGGCTTACACATTCGAACTCCTCTCTGTTCGCATTACATAACATTCCCCAACGTCCTCGTTCACTGCAGTTGCAAGCAAGTGTTCCTCACTATATTTGAACGCTTTACCTGTTCACTGTGAAAGTCAGCTAAGGTCTGCTAGTGATTACGGTACCTGTTGGCCACTTCTCCAATGTACACTGACTTTTTTGTGCTCACCAGAGCTAACATTTGCCAACATATTCAAAGCTACTTTCTTGTTCACCATAAGCCTTCGCTAAAATTCACAAATGTTATCTCCCCACTCACTTCTTTGGGACTCCCTTCATGATAAATCACAGTCCTTTCATTTTTGATACTTAAAGTATATTCAAAATCAGTAAGTTTTATACGTATGTATATACCCAGGATAATGAAAGAATTACATGTTGGTGACACGGTGTGACAGAGGTTCGTTAGTATCAAAATTGAAAGTACTTTCATCCAACTCTTTAGCAAAACATTATTTATCATACAGCTGAACCAATAAAATGAACTGCTGATGAATAAACAGTCAAAAGTACAAGTGTGATTCATTATATGTTTCGTGTACACTGTTTTCAACATGCAGGTGTGTTACAGAGTTCTGATGCAGCTCTGTGGACTGTACGGTCAGCCAGTCCTCGCAGTCAGGGTCCTGTTTGAGATGAAGAAAGCCGGGATCCGCCCTAATGCCATCACCTACGGATACTACAACAAGGTACTGTATACCACCATCACCTGCGGATACTACAACAAGGTACTGTATACTGCCATCACCTGCAGATATTACAACAGAATACTGTATACCGCCATCTCCTATGGGTCCTACAATGAGGTACTGTATACCATTACCACCATCACAAACAGATACTACAGCAAGGTACTGTATACCACCATCACCTGCAGGCACTACATCAAGGTACTGCATACCACCATCACCTACTGACACAACAAGGTACTGTATACCACCATCACCTACCGACACAACAAGGCACTGTATACCGCCATCACTTACGGATACTACAACAAGGTACTGTGTACCGCCATCACCTACAGGTACTATAGCAAGGTACTGTATACCGTTAACATTATCACCTGTTGATACTACAACAAGGTTTTGTATACCGCCATCACCTGTGAATATTACAGCAAGGCACTGTACGTTGCCATCACTCACTGGTAGTACAACAAGGTAATGTTTGTATCGCGTAATCACTTTTAGATACCAGCACAAGGTTCTATGCGCGGTTGTTGCTGACAGGTACTACAACATGATACCATATCGCTTTCACCTGAAAATACATCAACAATGAACTGTATGCATCGTGCAACTCTATCACAACTTTGTGAATGGGCCAAAGAATGCTTATGATATATGCTTTTATCATATTTTTTGTTGTGTGAATTCTGTCTTTAGCCAGCTATTGCATGTTCTATTATCCAACTAGGTATTTTCAGTGCAGTGAATAGCACATATTTTTATGTCTTTTTGCAGTAAGAGATTATTCCTTTTAACTGAAAGAAAAATGTTCCAGGAAACGATTAATGATGCAAGATCACGGCACAGCTTCCTCCGTTGTTGCGCTGAGATTCTCTGTAAACATGTAGTGCCGTAATTAGAGGCTATGATGAGAATGTCTCCACTTCATGCTTTCCCGTGAGAGTGCATTTGTGTAATCTGTCGCTCCCGCAGTTGGAATCCAATTACATCTGCATAATTACAGATGCCTCAGAACCAAAACAATCTACTCAAAAAATAATGAATATTACTGGCCTCTCTTCATGTCTGAGGAACATTGGAGGAGGAAATGCTTGTGTGTGTGTGTGTGTGTGTGTGTGTGTGTGTGTGTGAGGGTGGGCATGTGTGTGCATGTGTGCATGAGATAGTGATTTTTGTAGGTCTGAGAGTGTGGTCAATGTAAGTGCGTGTGTAGATGTACAACAGTCTGTTGTATGTTTCTTTAACTGTATGGCATGTGCGTGTGTGTCTGTGTTTGTCTGTCCGTCCACCCATCATGAAATTCAAGCAAAAAAGGACCAGCTGTGTTTTAAGTAGGAACTAATGCTGAACTGTGGGGTCATTGGGCCCATGAGAGCATTGTGTGCAGCTTTGTGTGTCTGTGAGAATGGTGTGCTTGTGAGTGTTTGTGCGTGTGTGCAACTGTGTGTCTGCGATCGTGTTGTGTGCGTGAGAGAAAGCATAGCATGAGTGCGAGTGCGTGCGCGTGTGCGTGTGCGTGTAATGGCTCAGCAGTGTGAATCACTTGGCTGTGTTTCCTGTCTCTCAGGCCGTGTTAGAGAGCAGCTGGCCATCCACCACCAGGGGGGGTTATTTCCTGTGGATGAAACTACGGAACGTGGTTTTGGGCGTGGCTCAGTTCAGACGGGCCCTGAAGAGACAGCAGGCCAATGCAGTGCAGTCCCCTCTGTCCGGTGGGTGGGCCCCTCTGTTCAGAACCAGAGCCATAAATGGGCACTTGGTGATTCTGGGCAGTGTAGTCCTAATTCTGCTCTGGTGCCTTTCTCTCTTTTTTCAAGATGGCTACCTTGGAAAGAACTTAAAGCTATAGTGCGTAACTACTGTCCCCCCCAGAGGAATTTGCGTTATTAGAACAATACAGCCGGCACTTCCATATGATGTATGCCCATGTTATCGATTCGTTAGCTCCACATAAGCAACTGTTAACGCTAACGGAACTTACGGTCTGTAAAACCTGTATTATGTTCATAACATAATCGGAGCTCTCTCTAGCTGTCGCGTACTACCCATAACGCCCCCAGTTGCAAGCAAACGCTGGTCATTCCGGCGCAATAAGTAAACCATTACCACGGACAATGTCCGAAAAGACCGCTTAGCCTGGAGCTTTCGCCCCTCCGTCATATACCAATGCAGAAGCTGTTAGTTACTCCACGCTAACGACACACCACAGTTTTGCACACGGACCAGCAGGTCCTTATAGTACACCCCTAAGCAGTCCATACGATGTTGGTCCACTTTTTGCTGCTCTTCACTCTCCAAGTTTCCCTCTAAACTCAGACCCACCGGATTTCTACGGTCTCCGGTCTACACTTGGGTATGTCGACCCGTTCTACAAATGTGTCTATATGGGGTGGATTCTAGCTTTCCCTGAATCCTATAGAGTAGAAACACCTCTATACTCACCACAGCAGCCATAGGTAGATAGCAAATTCGACCTACTTGAATCAGAAGGATGCAGCACTGGATCACACCGCCGAAGGCCGATGACGACTGACGACAGTGTTCGCGCTGTTATAATGCTTCTGTTATTTTGGTTAGTATCATGGTCGTAGTTTATCATAATGATACATGACCGTAGCCGCAACAGTTGATGGAGGTTGAAAACGGAATACTTTCGCCCTTACGTTTTTGGCCAATTATACTGTCCACTGCCTATACCACGAAAATTTACCTTTCTCATAACTTAAGCTGCCAGACTTTCACACTGCGTCCTCCACTTAGTAATATCGCAGCCGCAGTTTCTTCAGTTTGTCACGGCATTGTTCTACTGTTCTGTGGTAACTACGCAAATGCAAGTACTCACGAATTATTCCATAAATCTCCGAGTCCGTAATATTTAACCAATTTAGTTTTTCGACATTAAGTCCAACGTCGTTAGAATTAAAGTGAGTTTTGAACTCAGAAGGCTTGAAATCTGCAGCGCTGGTCTAAACAAAACAAGTCACGTGGGGTCCGGAGCTCTCTTGCTAAGAGACTCTCCACTCTTCCTCCCCCTCCCTTCTTGTTTTGAAATAAAACGCGTCATTTCCTGTGTGCCAGCGCGGGAATGTAGCCGGTCTACATGCAGTACAAAACAACAAATACTGAAAAATGCAGCGAGATGTTAGAGGAGCCGATCGGCTTAATCAGCATTGTGTCATCTCTTATAGTAGTGGCTTGGATGAAACGGACATTTACGGACGTGTAAAAGTTACGTACTATAGCTTTAAGCTGTTGCCCAAATACTGTAAATATTTCAATGCTCAGTTGGGTGAAATTCTCTGTTCAACCAGTTTTGCTTGAATTTCATCAGATTATGACTTAATTCAGAGTAACCACAGTGCAAAAAAAATTGACCTCTTAAAATAAGATTAATTAACAAATTTTCAAGCCCCACAACCTCTCCAATGGACTACATGTAGGCTTTATCTGGCTGTCTTGCCATTGGGCCTTTCCTGGATGGCCATTTGGGCATAAAGCAGGTCTCTGGTCTGATTAGCGGCGTCCTGGCCTGCAATAAAAAGCTAATACAGATAAATCTATGGGGAATTCTGTTAGTAGACAAAATGTGAGTCTTATTTTGACATAGTAGCCTCATTTCAATCAGGTCAGATTCCTTTTTAGCTCACTTGTTCCAACGGTCCAAAGGGAGCTCATGGGATCACACGGCGGCAGCGTCTGCGTTAACTTTGATCTTCCTCCACCAAAAACCAGGGAAGGGATCAATGTGAAATTTGGTGGGAGGGTACACATGGCTGTACAGATAAAAATTTTTTGAGGCGTTGAAGCTCGACATCGAACATGGCTGTCAGTCGGCCACATTTAAAATTGCACCATATGCTGGGGAGCATTTGAAGACAGCTGGAATGCTGAACCTTTGTACACACTTACTTTTGAGGAAATAAAAATAAAAAGCTTAGCTTTTAATTTGCTACAATACTACTCCCATGAGCAACACATGTAAGCCTAATAGCCAGCTGGTTAACTCTTCAGTATATACTGCTGTGTACAGTTATCTGTTGTCTGGGGCTTGATTTTTCAATGGAGCTGCGCTATGAAAAGAGCACTGAGCAGCAAAAAAATGACAGGATGAAACGTCAAACCATGATTCTACATTTTGCTTGAAATGTTTGTTCTTTTTTCCTACACAATTTAAAAAGGTTGTCTTCATTTTCCCAGTGGTGGGCCCAAGCATAAAAAATACTACCATTTGTGAGCTTTCAAAACACTAAAGCCTGAATTAAACCAAGTGAACTACTACTCCATGGCACTATTTTTTGTTGAAAGTGTCCACCCTTAACTAGCTTGTCCTTTCTGTGTCTCATGCCGGGTGTTCTCCAAGCAGATGGTAGCGAGCTGGACGCCCTGAGTCTCGGCAGCGCAGACGGGTCAAACGATGCCAACCATGGAGACCACGCCCCCTGCAGCTCTGCCGCGGTCAAATTAGAGCTCACCGAGGGTAGGTATTGTGGAGCTACACCTCAAAACTTTCTAGTATTTAAAAAAAAGTTAATTATTATAAAAATTGTGACTGTTATTTTAAATCCCCTAATATGATGTGGCTATCAGGCTGTATGCATTATGATATTTGTGCACTCATAACAGCTGTGGACTTTGAGGTAAGGTCTTAGAAATCAGTGAGAATGGTGAGAGGATAAAATGCCCTCTTTCCCTCTCCCTCTGGCAGATTTTCTTCCCGGTTCTCCTCCTTCATTTGCTTCCAGTACCTCTTTCTTTCCCACCCCATTTCCGTTTCATATCACTTCTATCGTTCACTCTGAAAAAAGTACACAGTGTTTCCCTTCGTGAGTCTGCAGCAGAGGCCTCTGTGGTAACGCCTCAGGGAAAGGGGATTAAAGCGAGTTCGATCCAAGAGCTCAGAACATAATTCTCTTTTTTCTGAGGAGAGACTGAGTGTACCTGAGCCAGAAAGAAAGAGCAAGAGAGAGAGTGAGAGAGATGGAGTGTGAGAGCGGGACGCGCAGGCAGATGGAGAGCCAGTGCGCTCGTCTCCTGTAGTTCCATCTGCAGTCTTCACAGTTCTGAGTCTTTCTTTTCTCTGAGAGCTCTTTCTTCTTCTTGTACTTCTTGCCTGCGTGGTGACAGAGGAAACCGTCAGCCTACTTGCAGGGAGTTCTTGCATCAGTCATGTGTGCATACACTTTAGGTGCTTTGTGTTTCCCTGTATGTGCTTGGGATTACCATAAACAATGCTAAAGTGAAAAGTTATGATCAAATAGGAGCTGATTTCCAGGGGCGCCCCGGTGGCTCATCGGTCTAAGCGCGCGTACAATAAAGGCTGTGTCCTTCCCGCAGCGACCTGGGTTCGACTCCAGCGCAGGTCATTTGCTGCATGTCTTCCCCCATTCTTGTCCCCAACCTTCCTGTCTCTCTACACTGTATAACTGTCAAATAAAGGAAAAATTCCCCAAAAAAAATCTTAAAAAAAAAAAAATAGGAGCTGATTTCCATTTTCTCTTTGTTTATTACTGGAGGAGTAGCCTACGATCAGTCTACCTTAGATGCCTCAGTAATAAGCTGTCACAATATGCAGAGTTCTGACATTGCTTTCCATCCAGGATGTATTCAGGTTTATATAAATTTTATCTATTTCACTGTTCCAAAATAATGAAGTATAGGTCCTCCTATTTAGGCGAGAAAATGCTTGAGTTTGGTAGGCTAGCAAAAGTCCATCAGCCTTGGCACTGTAGTTTTTGCCCCTCGGCCGACTTCGGCTGGAGGGGTATTGTCGTCACCTGCATGCCTGTCTGTCGTCTGTCATCCGTCCATGACTTTGTCCGGGCCAGTACTCTGCAATTAATGATCGCAGCTTCACCAAATTTGGTATGGTAACTGCACTATGACCCATAGATGTGCAACGTCAGGTTTTTTGCTGGATTTCACCTTTGACCTTAGCGCTGTGACCTTGACCCTGGAAATATTGTCCGGGTCAGTACTCTGCAACTAATTATCGCAGCTTTACCAAATTTGGTATGGTAACTCACTATGACCCATAGATGTGCAACGTCAGGTTTTTTGCTGGATTTCACCTTTGACCTTAGCGCTGTGACCTTGACCCTGGAAATCTTGTCCGGCTTAGTACTTGGCAGCTAATTATCGCAGCTTCACCAAATTTGGTATGGTAACTCACTATGGCCCATAGATGTGCAACAACAGGTTTTTTTGCTGGATTTGACCTTTGACATTAGCTCTGTGACCTTGACCCTGGAAATCTTGTCCGGGTCAGTACTCGGCAACTTATTATCTCAGCTTCACCAAATTTGGTATGGTAACTCACTGTGACACATAGATGTGCAATGTCATGTTTTTTGCTGGATTTGACCTTTGACCTTAGCGCTGCGACCTTGAGGCAGGAAATCTTGTACGGGTCAGTACTCAGCAACTACTGATCGCAGCTTCACCAAATTTGGTATGGTATCTCACTGTGACACATAGATGTGCAATGTTGCATTTTTTTGCTGGATTTCACCTTTCACCTTAGCGCTGTGGCCTTGAGGCAGGAAATCTTGTACGGGCTGAGGGGTATTCAGCAACGCGTTATGTTTAATCATTTAATCCTGCCCTGAACAATGGTTTTGTCATAATGAATATGGGTTATCCATCTAACCCTTTCTTCTCTGTCTGTCTCTTCCTTCTCCACTCTCTCTCTTTCACACCTCCTCCCTCTTCCTCCCTCTCTCTCTCTCTCTCTCCATCTCTTCCTCTCTTGTTGTCTCTCTCCCTCTCTTTCATCTCTCTCTCTCCATCTCTCTCTCCTCTCCCTCTCTCTTCCCCTTGTCCCACTCTCTCTCCAGTCTCTTTCACTCTCTGTGCAGAGAGGATGTGCTCAAGGTCCACTCCTCAGGAAAGGAGAATTTGAAGAGGGAAAGTGACTCTAGCTCTGGTGAGTTTACATGAACAAACTCTCACAAATCCTTCACTTGTACATACAAGAGAGCAGCTTGGAGCTGTAATGCAGAATCAGCACCAGAATGTGTGGAGTCTGGGTGAGATAGGACATCAATGCTTTGGTGTGTTTCATCTGGGTACTGTAACCCCAACTCAAAAATCTCATCCACCTGTCTTTATCTCATTGCTCATCTCATGGTAACCAGTCTATCGATCAATAAGTCAACCAGTAAGCTCTATAGACTTATCATGTCATGGAAGAAAATTTGCGTTGGCATGGATCAGTAGAAACATGACATTAAGCCCTCATTATCTCCGCCAAGGAAGTTGGGGCGGAGGTTATGTTTTCTCCCCTGTTTGTTTGTTTGTTTGTCTGTCTGTCTGTTTGTGAACAACATAACTCAAAAAGTAATGCACAGATTTCTCTGAAATTTTGTGGGTGCATTGCTATTACATCAAGGATGGACCCTATTGATTTTCACCATGATCAGTGAAACAATATGGCCCCACGGCAGCCATCTTGAAATCGTGTTTACAAATGTAACTCAACTTTGCTCCCACTCATGAAGATTTGGATTGTGCTGCCTTGGCGGAGTTTTGCACTCTGCAAGTGCCTCTAGTTTAATTTACTGCAAACAGACATAACATAACAATTATGCAAATATGGCAACGTGAATACGATGGCTGAAATAGTGCATCCTACGGTAAATTTCCTCATTATATGTTTAGGACATGGATGACCAGGAATAAACTTGTTTAAAATGTTCTTTCTGGCTAAGGGAACTTGTAACGGCATCCTGATTTAAAGGCAGGGGGGGTTAATGGGGATGACTGTCCTTCTGATAGACTGGATGTAGAGATCTGATCATTGAGACCGGATGGTGTCAGTTATTTAGCTTGCTTGGTTGGTTATAATCTGCTATGGGCCTTGCATTATCAGAAAAGGACATCTCCAAATATTATGTGTTGTTTGTACACGCTCATCAAACAGTTTCTCTTCTCACCTCGATCTCAGGTCTGGGTTGGGATTTTTTTCTGATTTCTCTTTTCAAGATGCATAATGATTTTATTGAGGTTAATCTCAGAATGACTGTGTGTATGTGTGTGTGTGTGTGTTTGCAGTGTCAGAGACTGAAAGTGCCAAAGGAAGCAGGGACAGCTTGCCTCAGCTGGATTGCCCTGCAGCTGGCAACGCATTCCACACACACACTGGTATCGTCCGTAACAACCGTCCCTATGGCGACATGGCCCCTGGGTCTTGCAGCTCCCGGTCTGGTTAGTATGGTAGTTTACCTCATTCACACTGTCTCTGACGCCATCGCAGTTACTTGGTAAAATTATACACATATTCATCATGTAATTGTGAATAATTTGGAACATGAGTGATGGCTGGGTTATTTTAATAGATGTTATTATAAATTGAAATGTGTGCTTAATAATAACAGTTTTTTTTCTATTGGCTTTTTTTGATCCCAGGCTGCCCCTGTTTTCTCGTATAGTTATGTTCTCTCTTCTAACTCTCTCTCTCTCTCTCTATTAATCTCTCTCTCTCTCTATTAATCTCTCTCTCTCTCACTCTCCTCTCTGTAGACCGTGAAGCAGGGCTCCTCTTCAGCACTTCGTTGGAGGACATTGGCTCACTTCAGAGCAGCGGTTCGCACAGGCAGAGGAGCAGTGAGGAAGAGGATGATGGGCGGGGTGTATCAAACTGGCCAAGGGTCAGAGGTCGCAGTCTGAGTGTTGACCCAGCGAAGGGGTTCTTGGGGTTTGAGAAATCCCAGGCAGAGATTGACCCCGCCCGTCTTGCGGACAGCCTGGGCGACGACGCCAGGATCCTCCACGGAAACTTCTGGAAGGCCCGGCGGCCAGACTCTCTGGGGGTGGGGCGGAAGGGGGAGGGAATGACGGGATACCCTCTGGACTCCGGCGACGATGACAAAGCGGACACCATCTTCGCCCTGGAGGACCTGAACGAGGAGGCAGGCGACGAGAACGATTCTGAGGACAGGGCTAAAAGGGCAGGGGGCGGGGATAAAAGGGAAGGGGGCGTGGCCAGTCGGGCTGTCGTGCAGACGGGATTCGACCCTCTCTCCCTCCTGGCGGCGCAGGTGACGCAGGAGGAGGAGGACGAGGACGAGGACGAGCCCGACGGGGAAACAGGAGGCATGCTGACTCCGCAGCGCCCCCTGGCGGAGGAGATCGAGATGTACATGAACCACATGGGCAGTCCCCTCTGCAGCCGCACAGTCAGCATGGAGCTGCAGGGCCCCTCTGGCCCCCTCTCGATCCCTCCGTCACCATTGCTCCAGCGCTCCCAGCGCACCCTGACCCCCGCACCGCCTTCCCACTCCCCCACCCCCTCATTCACCCTGGACACGCTCCTCACACCCACTCTGGACGTCTTCAGGACCAGCGTCTTCTCAGCGGGGAAGGAGGTGGCTGAGAAAGCCAGCCGCTGGTACTCACGGCTCGCCACTTACGCCTCTCCCACCAAGGTGAGGCGGAGCTGGTCTCTCTGGAGCGCTGCTCTTCTTCTGGTGTTCGGTGCAGGTGTTGCATGAGGTTCAACACTTTTTTTTAGCTGTGGTTCTGTGAAAAATCTGCTGTATATTGTTAGAATATGGGCTGACAGGCTGGGGAGATGACTAGACGCTGCTCTCTGCTGAGGAGCTGTCTCGCCTCTGTCCGTCCCTTCTGATAATGCCTCTCCGCCTCAATGTTGCTGACATTGGGGCTCTGTGCAAGAAAAGGTTTCCTTATTAAAGCTATAATTTTTTGGAGAATGAATATTTAGAAATCTCATATCTGCGCTTTTTTTCTACTGACATGCAAATTCAAAAAGCCGAGAGAAAAGCATTCAAGGGTGCTTAATAATATGCTCTATACACTATATGCTGCCAAGTTACGCTTGTGTTCTTCCCAAAAGAGCTTTGCTCCGTTGAGTATGTGATCTAAGTGCGAATCGTAGAATCGCCACTAGAGAGCAGTATTGTCTGAGATTGAAGCAGACACTAAATCAAGTTTTTTCTTCTGGTTTCTGCAAAAAGTCTAATTTCTTACTTGAGTTTTTGTTTTAATTCACAAGCTTCATGAAGTGATATAGCCTAAATTTTATATTTAAACGGACAAAAATTTAACTGAAACTTGTAATGAAGCTGCACAGTTTTTTTATAAATTGTTGGACTTTGTGTGGGGATGTTGCCCTTTTCTATTCAACACATTTATCCACAGCGAATGCAATTTTGTGATGACTTCCTGAATATGAAGATATGAGTGCAATAAAATAATTTAATTTGAATTTTGTTACTTCCGTAATCTGAGGAATCAGAATCTGTATTTTTGCCTAAGCAGCCAGGACATATGTATTTTGCATTTGACCAATCAGAGTGTGAGTATTTTTATTTGACCAGTTGGGACCTGAATATTTTACTGACCAGGACAAGACAATTTTTGTATTTGACCAATCAGGACTTGAGTCTCTTCCAGTAATGCGTTTTTAATCTTACTTAATCAGGATATGAGCTATGAGCAGAGAAGCCCTGGGGACCCGGATAATGCTTCTCTGCGGGGGGAGGGGTCCAGCCCTGAGCCTGGGGCATCCACCTCTCGCAGGAGCCCCCGCCTGACCCGGGCTAGGAGCCCTGTCCCCTCCCCAAACCACAGCCCGCACCTCAGAGCCTCGCGTAAGCCCCACTCTTCAGGTATGACTGTGGCTCTGTTCAGAATTACTTGCAACTAAGTACTCAGATACCGATCACGGCCTAAACTAATTAGTCATGTGCATTATGTGATCAGTAAGTGACATTCTAGAATGGCCGGATTTCATGGTGCACAACCAGAGCTCTTTGTGGTGCACTCTATCCCACAATGCAAACGGTCAAGGGTAACGTCCCAACAACACCCTGATCCGACTTCTTCCTCCACTTTTCTCCTCTCGTTGTGGTTTTCACAACAACTATGTTGACATCGTACCTATCTGAATAAACTGAACCATTACCAAAATTGATTATACTTACAATACTGTGAAAAAGTATTTGCCACCTTCCTGATGTTTTCAAGTTTTTGCATATTTGTCATGATTAATAATTGATTAAATGTCTCAGATCATCAAACTAATTCTAATAGTAGACGAAGATCACTACAGATGCAGTGTAATTTTTAAAAGATGATTTCATGAATTGAAGGAAAAAAGCAATCTAACCCTACCTGGCTATATATGGAAAAGTCGCTGCCTCCTTAGTTACTAAGTTAACCAATTTACGCATTTAATTGATAATTGGATTTAATGTCACTGGACAGACCCATGCATGATTACTGCCAGCTTTGTTGAATCTAAATATCGCTTAAATAGATCCTGTCTGGCAATGTGAAGTTGGCAAAAAGCAGCACATGATGCCGCAATCTAAAGAAACACGCTCATGTTTGAAGCGCTTTGCTGTCCTGCCTCCAGGTCGCCCGTTTTCGCCTTCCAGCTTTGTTCTGCCGGACTGGACCAAACTGAACTCCTCCCAGCATTCCAGCAGCACCAGCATTTTCAACAACTACGCCATGGAGGTGAGCGTCTGAGCTCACCTCGGACTGTTTAAACACTTCAAACCAAATTACTGTCAAAGTCTGTACTTGGTACTGTCATGTACGTGTTGTGAATTATTAAAATTTTCGAAATAATTGCCCTCCCAACGTCCTCTCCCTTGACAGCCTTATTTACTGTACACTAGCGTATCAGGTCGTCAGCTAACGTCAACTAATGGTTGTTTTTTTACTTTGTTTTTTATTATTTAAAGACAACTCCAGCAATTTTTCAGCTATCTGGCGTCACCCACCATACTTTTCTAGGCACATGTAGGAATCAAAGCACATACCATTCATTCATACTAATGGCCTATTTAGAATCTTTATTTAGCCTGGCATGCACGTCTTTGGACTATGGGTGGAAACCTGTGGCGTGTTTTTGCGACCAAAACCAGAACACGTTTGTGATGTCGAATGGATGACCAGAAAAATGTTTCCACATGCGCGCAAAATCGCCAGACCAAAAATTGTTCGCAGACGTGGTTGCTTTATAAACAAACATGGCGCAGAGCGATGTTAAGCATCGGAAAACAGGTGCATGTCCTTTTTGCCATCTTGATGTGGTGCAGAACCCACCTTAGCCTTTGGTTTTCGTTTTGTTCAAGCAATGATTTCATTCATGCAGAACCAAATTTGCCAAAACGCTCAACCAATATCCAAACCACAAACATGTTTCTTGTTCTGGTCGTGAAAACGCGCCCCTGAGTTCCTGGAGTGTACTCACGTGATCAACTAACATATATTGTCGCGTGCGTTGGCTAGCATCCATTGTCTTGTACGTCCATATGCTAGGGCACAATTTATGATGAAACTCATCACAAACATGCTATTAAGATAATATAGGCGTGACACCCTCTCTGTGTATCTCAATCCCTCCTCCCAATGTTTGAATGGAAGTTAAGTCCTTTCACATACGGCTATTCTATAGAATCTATGGTGTTTCTGTGGTGTTTCTGTTTCTGTGGTGTGTCCAGGTGCTCATCTCCAGCTGCTCGCGCTGTAAAACATGCGACTGCCTCGTGTACGACGAGGAAATCATGGCCGGCTGGACCGCCGAAGACTCAAACCTCAACACTATCTGCCCCTTTTGTGCAAGTCCTTTTCTCCCCTTCCTCAATGTCGAGATCCGCGACCTTACGGGGTCCCGGAAGGTAATGTGCTAAAGTGCTTGTGCGCATGACTGTACAGCAGCACACGTCCTTTGCTCTTGTGAATCCCATTTTTCAGTTTTGGGTAACATGCTAACGTGGTCAGCTGTTCACACCATGCTGTCCTTTGCTCTCGTGATTCACATTTTCCAGTTTTGCGTAACTTGCTAACGTGCTTGTTCGCATGGCTGTGCAACTCCTACAGTTTTGCATATGCCAATCCAGTCAAAAAGTATTTCTTTGACACGCTCTCTCTCCCTCCTCTGTTTTTCATCCTCTCTCCCTCTGTCTCTCATACCCACACTGTGCCATCCCTCTCTCACACTCTCTCTCCCTCCCTCTTGCTCTCTCATACACTCATTCTCTGTCTCTCTCACACACTCTCTCCCTCCCTCTTGCTCTCTCATACACTCACTCTCGATCTCTCTCACACTGTCTCTCCATGTTTCTCACAAACACTTTCTCTCTCTTTCAAACTCACTCTTTCCCTCTCTCTTTCAAACACACGTGCACTCCCTGTCTCCCACATTCTCCCTTTCTCTCTCTGTCTCACACACACACGCACACACACACACACACTAACTCTCTCTCTCGCTCTCTCTCAGGCTCTTCCTGAAGAGCAGCCCCTCGGCAGAAGAGGCTCTCTCCTCATCTCTCTCCGTCTCCACGGGGATCGGGACGGGGACGTCCACACTGTCCACCCCCAGTGCTGTCCCCATGCCGTCGCCCACCTCTCCCAAAATCACCGTGCAGGAGTGTGTGGAAGGCGACAGGTGCGTCCGCTCGTGGGTTATGTTGGGGGTTTGCTCATTAGGATTAAGGTTAGGCAAAGGGTAAAGATTGGGGTTGTTTTCAAGGTTTGGGGTGTAGTTTTTGTAGTCCCCTCATACTGTATGTAGTGAAACAACACGCGTGTTTGTTAGTATATGCGTGTGCATATTTGTGTGCATGCACATTACTAACCGGTCATGTAATGTCTGCAGTAATTTTGACGGGTCTCATAACCAGGTTTGATACAGTGCTAAACACTACCTTGTCAACTAGATACTGTCAAGTTACTTGGATTAGGCTTTAGATGCTCTTTATTCCCAGGGTCACCAGCCATGTTCCTTGAAGTTTACTGTCATGTAGGTTTTCACTCCAAAAATCACCACATTCAACAGCCAGAAATCTCTCGGAAGCTGGTAGAATCAAGTGCGCCAGATTAAAATGGCGGTGAAGACCTTCAGTAGGGTTGATATCCAGAAACAAGGTTGGTGATCAAAGGTTTTCTGTGGGGCAAAATGATTGGCCATGCGGGTGTTGTGTGTTGTGTGATGCGTTTCTCTGCAGTAGCTACGGCCCCACACGCTACATTGACATCCCCACTGAGCGGCAGCAGGGAGCGCTGTCGCCCGGGTCCCTCATGGTGCGGAGCGTCAGTGAGTTTGGGCCATTCGATGACCCACTGCGCCGGTCCCTTACCACCGTGCCCACCGGAAGCCTGCCCAGCCGCCTGAACGAGGCTACGGTGAGCTGCCGCCACCAGGGGGCACTGCTCTGAACAGGCCCAATCTCAATCTGTGGCAGTTTCAATGTCTGCTCCCGGGTAAACTAGTGATCCTGTTAGAACTAAGGACGGTACATCTCAGTCCTCTTAGTTTGCCCCCACACTTACCTCACTTGCATATTTTCCAAGCATCTTAGTTCCTTCCACTAGGGCTGCAGTGAGAGAAGCAAGGAAACCATGCGAAAAGAGAAGCAAGGAAGTTTGTTTTTTTGAGAACTTTGACGTCCTCTCCTCTGAAGGGTCACATGAAGTGACTTACGTTTCTGATTACGGCTCACATCTAGATCTCTTGCCAACGTCTGTCCTTACCATGATGAAAGTGGCTCCTGAGAGCTCCCTCCTCCCTCCTCGCAGTAGTAACCAGAACTTTGGGACAGCATGCAAGATGGTGGATTTGGAACAACTTCCACTTCAAGCGAAGATGGAGGAGAGGGAATATCACACAAGAGAATTAAGATGTTTGTGATGGACCCCTTATGGCAGCAGGGCTGGCCACTAATTTTTCTTTCTTGAATGCCATATCAATGGAGACTATTTACAAGCATCCGATTGGCTCTGCCATCCAGTTGGTAATCATGCATTAGTATCACATAATTATAGCTATCGGCCATTGTATATAGCATATGTTTTTGCTTGGTACAAAATTGCGAAAAACTAAGAAAAAATTAATGAATTAATTAAATCGTCTTTTTTCTTTTAAAACAAGTCAAACCAACTCCCAAATTATTTTTGGACATTACGATAAAAATACTGAACTTTATTGCCAGATTTTGTCGCTCTGCCTGTCCGATTGCAATCTGTGTGACGCCATTAATGCAAATTATACAAGTTAGTTCTACCGTGCTTTGTGATTGGCTGACAGACATTTCTAGCCGAACTTTTTCTCATTTGAAGTTATGTAGAAAAGTTCATACTGCACATTTTTCACTGCATACATAAGGAAACAAACGAGTGAAGCTCATAAAAGTTTTTGATGTTTTGGGTATATCAAGCAGACCTTTCTTAAAGATGTGACCATATCATCACACTGGTCCCGTCACGGAGATTGATATGAAGTGGTTTTGGCCCGGCAGGACCTACTGAATATGGACTGGCGACTTCACGACCCGGACCCGGTGACAGTGCCTTATCTAAGCCCGATGGTTCTGTGGAAGGAGCTGGAGTCTCTTCTGGAGAATGAGGGAGACCAGGTCATTGCCGGCCGGGCCATCGTGGACCATCACCCCATTGTCTTCTGGAACCTTCTGTGGTACTTTCGCCGACTGGGTCTGCCGAGTAACCTGCCAGGCCTGGTTCTGACCTCAGACCACTGCAACCGAGGCTCCCCGGTGAGGGAGGGGAGAAGGCTGGGTTTCTTATTTTCCTTCCATTGTTTTTTTTTTTTTTTTTTTTTTTGCTGATTTTGGCGATGTGAGTGGTTTGAGCCGCTATTCTTTGAGACAGTCCCCTACTCTTCTCTGCGAAGAGTTGCCGGTGGCAATGTTCACTTAATACATGATATAGTCCATTATGGTAACTGCTTTTCTACTTTTGCTTTACCAATGGCTTCAGAAACAATGGCTTGCGGCTGCAAATGTCGACTGATATGCGGTAAAAATGTAAGTAATGTGTAATGTGGGATTCTTAACTCTCTCTCTCTCTCACCCTTTCTCTCTCTCCACAGATCCCGCTCCACTGGATGTCTGAGGACAGTAAGCATGTCCTCGTCCAGATTCTGTGGGACAACCTAAAGCTGCACCAGGACCCAGTCCAGCCCTTCTACATCCTGTGGAACACCTACAGTAAGTGTGGTCCAGTCCAGCCCTTCTACATCCTGTGGAACACCTACATAACTACCCCCCCCAAGCATGCACAGTACCCTCCTGCGGACCGCCCCTTATGAAGTTGAAACTGAAGATATGGCCTCTGTGTGCAGGTTTAAATTACCCAATCACACGGCCGGTGAGGAAAGAGGCGGCGGCCTTTGGGGAGGATCTGCTGCAGGGAGTGGTCAGGAGCATCCAGAGCAATGACGTGTACCGACCAATCAGCCGGCTCCTCCCACTGCTGGCACAGACACTTGGGATCAGGCGCCAAAGGTGAGTTTGTCTTCTTATGAAGTTTACTGTTCGCTCTGGGGTGAAGCTACGAGTCCAGACAATGAGCGTGTGAGACAGGATCACCTGCAGGGGGCAATAAAACCCTCTGTCACAGCAGTGAGGTGTCTGAAAAGTGTGTGGTTTGTAGAAGGAGGGCTGCGAGCGATGTGAAAGCACTGTAGACGGAAATAAGTTTGTCTCCATCCTCCCTTACAGGAGTGTGTACAGAGACATCTTGTTCCTCTCCATCGTGGCTTTGGGTAAAGAGAACATCGACATCGGTGAGTATGGTCCTTCAGGCACTCATGGCGAAACATGTATTCCTCGGTTTAGCTTTTGTGGTTATGGTGCACCAAACGGTTCAAATAACCAGTCTGCACACCTCATAATACCACTATGTATAATATTCGCAGTTTCTTTTTGGCATAACTGGCCCTGTGATAGTAGGCTGTGAACTGCCTCTAAATTTGTTTTTTTTTTTTTTTTTTTTTTTGCCTACTGCCCACAGATGCGTTTGACCGTGAGTACAGGCTAGCCTACGACAGCCTGACGCCAAGTCAAGTCAAGCTCACACACAACTGTGATCGCCCACCCAGCGTTGGGGTAATGGAGTGCCGCAAGACCTTTGGAGAGCCCTTCCTGTGAGCTCTCAGTCTCCATCGCTCTCCTCTTCGACCACAGAGAAATGTACGACATTGTTAAGGAAGTGAGGTCTGACACAGGAAGTGAGGTCGCGCACCAAGGAAGGAGCCTTTGCAATGTGGCCAGAAAGTGATATGATAATGGGAATCACTGCCTCTGGATGGCACTGATACGGGCCCACGGGAACAACTGTGCCCAGCCTGCACTGCCTACCCACTGATGTAGAGGGTCTTTAATGAGATCTTTTTACCATAAAGACCAGAAGGGTGCCACTCAGTATGCAGGAGTAAGCTTGTTTGAACCACTGCACTCATCAAATCAGAGTTTACATGGCAGTTAACGGTAGAATGTGCCTCTTTAATGGCCCAGCATAAGATACCAAAAACTATTATTAAATTTTAAAAAAATATATTACACACATACACACACACACACACACACACACGTTATCATTCAGTTTGTCCGTCTTCAAAATCTTGCTGACTATATTTTGCACAATGCAAATATGCTGTCAATACAAAGTTATTTACAAAACTTTTGTAAAGAAAGAAGAGAAACATTTGTAATGTACACTCATGTATTTAAACTAATTTTGTGATATTTTTTGCTTAACTAGGATTCTATTTATACAGATATACTATTATTTATTTGGGTATGTCCATTGTGGCCGTTTCCTGTTCTTGGGAATTCTTTCTCCGGACCTCGCCTGTTTAGAGCGTCTTTCGGAAAGATCCTGTCTAGAAAGCATGGTTTGCATCAGTGGCATTCACAAAGCCGACGTCTAGTTCATATGGCACTGAATTTTGGGCTTGCACTTTGATATCAGCACACAGGTTACCCCGCGTAGGTTGTGACATCACTTGCTTGCGACATTGCTACTGTGTTGTCAGGAGATCTATGTTTTGATTGGCTATCTCCCATTGCAACTTTGTTTAACTCTTTCAACCCCAGATATTCTAGCATCACTATACCCTTCAACCCCACAGCCCTCTGTAGAGGGCTGGTCATTATCTGGACATTGTATCTTACTGTTATCTCTGGAATCCCATTAAATGTAACCTGATATGTTCCAATCAATTAGTCAGATTGTTTGAATTTTCCCTACAGGAATTTGGGGTTGAAGGGAATATGTTGGTCAGCCCTCTGTAGAGGGCTGTGGGGTTGAAGGAGTTAATGTTGGGCCAAAAATCATCATTACTTTTTCTGGAACATTGTTTGCTTGCCTTATTCATTTTTCAGATTTTTTTCCTAGAAGTTTATACACCTTGTATGAATGACCATCCGCTCAACGTATTTCCACTGGTGATTTAGATCATACATTGCGGGTATTGAAAGTTCGGTTGGTTGAAGTAATTATTTGCTGCTTCGGGATATTTGAAGGCCGGTGCATTTAGAAAATCAGCACGATGCAAGAAACTAGGCTTTATGATCTACAGCTCACAATGCACTCTGAACTGGAGTGTTAAGATGTATGTATGACTGAACATGTAAGGGATAATGCCCCATGATGTGTCCATTATCTGGACATAACGGCCGACAAGGAGGCTGCGCGTTACGATTGCTTCCACTGAGTCTATTATTATGCGTTTATCCACATAGTGAGCAGGAGGCATTCTGTTTTTCAATTGTGTGTCTGTCGCACCATCCGTCCCAACTATTTTGTCCTTGCTATATTCATCGAGGGCGGGAAGGGATTTTCATCAAATCAGACGTGCTAACTCCCCATTGAGGGTAGTTGACTTTCTTGGGTTCTTGAGGTCATTATGTCAAAGGTCAAGGTAACATTACGTCAGTTATACGCGAGGGCAGAAGATCTTTTAGGGCGTAAGAAGCTATGGCAGGTAGAGGCAAAGTAATCAAAGCTCTAAATTGCACCAAAAAGAAAGTGAGAAAAATTCTCTCAATCCCTGTCTATGCAGCAGATTATCTGTTCGGCTTCCAATCTCTGTGCTACTTTTGGGTTCAGTAGATGTGATTCTCTGTGAACACCTCTGCTTGTGATTTGGATTTGCTGTGCTATTTGGATCTCAAATATTATAATGCACTAAAAAAGAAAAAGAAAAAACCTCCCACTTGCCTGTAAAAAATTAAAATGTGAAGGATGCTAACCATCTAACTTCTAATTTGCTCATCTGGACCGAAGGTCTGGTGGAGTTATGGGCCGTCTGTCCGTTGTCATCATTGGCATCATCTGTAAACAAAATCTCCAAAATCATTGGACCAATAAAGCTGAAACATGGCACATATGTTCCTACCCATGCGGACACCAAAATCTGCTCATGGCCTTCCGGTCCGATTTCAAATATGGCCGCCAACTTGTTTGGCCTAAAACATTAATGACCTTTTTTTTTTTTTTTTTTTTTTTGGTGAAATTTTGAAATTTGACCTCAGCACTTTGGCCACGCCCACTTTCAAAGGTGTTTACTTTAAACATCATCTTATCTGAAAACTCTGGACCTGTAAAGCTGAAACTTGGCACATACGTTCCTACCCATGAGGACACTTAGGTTTGTTCATGGCATTATTTAACAGCCTGTACAAGCACAAACAATCCAGGTGTGCTACAGTGCCCGTGGCACTATTTGTTATCTTGCCTTACTGTTGCGGTCAACATAGTAAATTGTGTGGAGTTTGGCTGCATCATACAGAGGCTTAGACTGTGTACCTGTTGCTATGATTACTGTATCCAGGCATCTAGTGGGGAAACCAGTGCATCAATTAAGAACAACAAGCAGACCGTTTCACTGGAACCACATAGTAGGTGTCAATACAAAAATAATGGACACTCTACTGCCAATCAGGATCCAGTATTCACCCAGACCACTGTATAAATACATTTACATACACTTAAACTATCAGGGAGAGATGATTGTTTTGGAGACTTCAGTTTGAAAAGACATCTATACTTGCACATTGTCTAGTGAAAATTTGTATTGGGAACATTAAATCAGTGCTTTCACGTTTTCTTTTTGTACACAGTTCATTGACTTTTTTGTGCTTGTTTTGAAATGCTACACCAAAAAAAAAAAAAAAAAACAACCAAATTTAGAATCTGTTCTTTGGGCCAGCATCCATATGTATGAGAGCTGCATCGGAACTCATGAAGATTAAAATTTTATATTTTGTATTTTGATCTAACATTTACCATTGCCCATTTGAAATGTTGTTAATACTTGAGCTTAGGTTCTTCAATCCCCTTCAGATCCCCTGTAGTATGTTCAGTTAAAGCTTACACTCTATGCTGGCAAGGTCACAAGAGTGATGTCACCGAGGGCTCGTGAACAGGCCATTCTTGAGAGTTGCCCAATGAGAGCTGGACAAACTGATGATGGACAGCAGATATCACCGGGCCATGACTTTACAAAAACTGGAATTCCAATAATTCAAGAGGTATTGGAATATTGCAAAGTGATTGGTATGCATATCTTGAAACTTGAAGCCTTTTCTTCAACCCTCTGGGGAATATGGGTTTGCCCATAAGCCTCTTGCTCCCTGTAGCTGTTTTTAGTCTTTCTGTCAATGTATAAACAAAAACAAAACAAACAAACAAAAAAACACTGATGGAAAATGCAATAGCATTTTGCTGCTGAAGGGCATCAGTGCTTACTGACACGCATAAACAAGGACTCAAGAGGCTGAAACTACAGTTGATGACAGTTCTCGAAGTGTGTGGTCAATCTTTTTGATCTGTAAATAAAATCTTGTCGTTCTTACTGATAAAACCGGGCTTCTCTCTTTTTAAGTGATGATGGCGGAGTTATCTTTATAAATGGCTTGTTTATTTACATATTTAGCTTTTTTGTTTCATCCCTCAGCACATTTGTGTGTGTTTTTGCAGTATGCTTTACTTTTGAACACAATAGCGTCAGAGATGGCAGAGGACACCAAGATGGTCAGATCTGTGCTGGTTCTGACTTACTTCAGGCTGCAGACACCTGGGGTTTGTTCCACAAAGCAGGGCTGGTAAGTCAGTCTGATAACTGCACTGGGTAAACCCTGACCCCTGCCAGGAATGTGGAGTGAAGACAAATGATTTTGCACAATTATCTGGCTAATCAAATAATCCTGCTTTGTGGAAAAGGCTCTTGTCACATCAACCCGTTAAGTCACTTTACAGAAACTGCTTTATGAAGACCAAGTGTTAATTTTATAGAAAAAAACGAAAACACACATTGAATTACATCCCCCCCATCTCCATATACACACATACACCCGGTTTGCCCAGTGCAGAGGAGTATAACTTTGCTGACCAAGGTACTCCGCAAATTCATGATTTCTATATTTACTACCTAATGGACATACTACTCTTGGTTCTAGTTACCCCATTTAGAACTCTCCTGGTTTCCATGGCAGTTGTTGATTTTGCCTTTGGCTTGAGAGGAGTCCTTCAGTCTGCAGTTTTGATTGACCTCTTGGAAGAAGGTCAGCTGAATCACTGGACATTGATTAACAGTGAGGGATTACAGGTAGACCCAGACTTGGTCTGTTTCACTGGGGCTTCAGCTGGGATAGATAAGGTTTGGTTGAAAACTAGCATATGGCTGTGGACCGTGTTCATGGCTACTGATTTTCAAGGAGCAACAGCCAAGGCTCAACCAATCAATGGTGTAACTTCATCAGTTAGAGACTTAAGCATTTATAGGGCTAGCCCCACTTTGCTGCGGTGCAGTAAAAAACATCAGGGTGAAAGAACTCATGAGGTTTGGAGGGGCGGAAATAATACACGCAGGAGTGGACAGGGCAGGAAAGCACATTTTTGGGCAGGTGAGGAACACAGGTGTGGCTTCTGCACAGGTGGGGTTTACAGTACAGAGCCAGAGGACACCACTGAATTAGAAATTCAGCCATCACGTGTTCAGATACCCACACGCTGCAATAATGAGCATCACTGATTTCCATGTATTGTGCGCACATCTGTGTTCTCTTCTCAGATGGGGATGAAATTTGTGAGTGTTAGTCATTCAGTTTTACTGCGCAGCTGAACCCATTAAAGTCTTGAGGTTGATGAAGGACTAGTCCTTAAGGCAGACTGCATAGGAGAAAGGCAGGTGGTGCCATGGAGAAGGGTGTGTTGTCTGGGTGATTGTGAGTGTGTCACACAGACACGGGGCAGACGATGATGCCCTTTCCCAGCATGACGCTGAGCAGCAGGAACAGGAAGTAGAGCAGGAACATGTTTAAGCTCAGAACCTTGCTCATTTGCCATCTGCAGGCAGCGATGGAGACGATGGCGAAGAGCAGCATGAGGAAGAGGAGCACGATGGCGCAGAAGAGCCCGTTACTACTGACGGCCACTGAAGAAAACCCGTTACTGAGAGAGAAGAGCAGCCAGGGAACTGGCAACCTGCAGGAGGAAGGGAGACCAGTCACCTCAACAGCCCTCTCTAATACACAGGCAGCTGGAGGGAGACCAGTCACCTCAACAGCCTTCTTTATAACACTGGTTCAGGGGGAATAAGGGCCTTAAAGTGGACCTCAGGGAGCTTGAAATAATAGCGAACATGATTTAACTAATAAAATACTGTTGGTGGAGGACAGCAGGGTATATCCATGAAACAATTCTCCCCATCTGAAAGATTCAGTTTAGCTTTGTGGTGGCACTACAGTGAAGGGTATAGGGTCCAGAAAATAAACAGGGGGAACTACTCTGGGATCCAGGAATGTTCACAGAAATTTATACCTGATTTTCATAAGAACAGTGTGCATTTATGAAAAACTCAAGTTTGGCCTGAAGGTGGTGCTATTGGATTGCTCTTTTATGCACCAAGATGTTCACGTATTGGTGGGCGATACTGCAAGATTTTGTATTGATCCAATACCAAGTAAATACAGGGCCAGTATCGCCGATACCGATACTTTTTAATATCTAAGGTTGATGTATCATCAAACTGCTGACCTTTAGGTGTTTTTGTGATTTTTCCTTTGAATTATTTTGTAAAAACCTAGGACAGAATATGGGCAAAGTTTATAGGCAACTACAAAATACTTTATTACCATGATAAACCTTTTTGTTCAGAACCACTGAGGAAGCCTCGATTTTGGCAATTTGAATTGCGCCATTTTGTCATTTTGAAACCAGATGTGATTCCTATTGGGCGAGAGCGTGAACTGAATATCCGGGGAGAAGCGAGGGGTGGATCTACGTTCGGATCTGACCATATCAGACAAGGACCAGTGGATAGCCATGCCCCTAAAGCATATTCTGGCTTTATCCTTTATTCTAGTCAATTTGGGACCATAATTTACAAAAAGGAACATCATGATATATCGAAGGAGACTTGAAACTTGCGATAGATACAATAAAGTAATGTGGAAAATCATTATTTATAAATCTGATGGGAAAGTAGGGTCATTTTCTCATAGACCTCTATAGGATTGAACTTCTTTCTGCAATCACCGACGTCGCCATCTGCTGGCCATTAAATAGAATGCAAATTTTGGAGATTTCCGCATTGGCCTCAGTTTTTAGACCCAAGCGCTGCGTCCATCTTTTTATCAGTCTATGTTGTTCGCCTGGCGCCGCTGAGCCGGTGCAACATCAAAACACAAGAGGGGGAGGAGGAGTAAAGTGTGTGCTCCGCGCTGTGACAGGACAAGCACTTGAAAGCAGCGGCACTTAAGCTGGATTTATGGTTCTGCGTCGACTCCACAGGAAGGGCACGCCGTCGCCTCGACACCGTCGTGGACCTTTCGAAGTCCTGCGTTGAGGTCGTTTGCGTTGTGCTGTGCCGCGAAGCAATTCACCGCCAAACCGCTAGGTGGCGTCAGGTTTCAGAAGGACCTGTCGTGAATCACGTGAGACTCGTTGGTAGAGTGTTTACATTACGTTATGGGCTGTATTTCATTCCGTAGGATAATAATCATGGACCATCCTTGGTAATAATCCATACACCCTACGAAGTCACTTCCCTTCGCTGTGAAAACTCTGAAGGGCAGCAGGGAGTAGGGTTTTCAATTAACGGTCGTTTGGAATGTCCTTCGACATATTTCGCGGCTGCTGCTTATGCAAGAGTAAACAAACGCAGCCAGTTCACGGGAGAACTGTTTTCACTGGCCATTTATCGGTTTCGCGGTAGCTTTATAAGCGGCCGCATTGCTTTCATAAGGCGACAAATAGCCGCGGATAAAAATAAAAAACGACATAACTAGCGATAGCCAGTCGACTGTAGTAAACCATCATGCTAGGTTCGTCAGCTTTCTGTGCGCTAGGAAGCTACTAGCCACCGTTGTCATTTTCTTGAATGACGTTGAATCACACACGTCAATAGGCTCCTGTCGGACCAATCAGTGCCCTTGCGGTCTGCGTCGCTTTGACACGCAGTCAGAAAATTTTTCGATGTGCACGGCGGGCGACGCAGAGGCTCTGCGGTGGGGGTTCACGTCGCCGCAGAGGCTCTGTATAGTGACGGCGTTAATTCGACGCAGAAGCATAAATCCAGCTTTACACAGACAGCCAGGTCGCTTCTTTGTTCAACCGCAGCAGTCAGTGCATGCGGGAGAGAAAACGAAACTAGAGAATCGATCTTTTTACACTGGTATCATTCAATATCAATACCAACGTTGGTATCGATATTATCGATATTTGGATCAATCCGCCCACCACTGGTTCAACGCAAAGTTGATCTGATTCCCATTAAAAAAGTTTACCTTACTGCTGTTGGAAGTGTAGTTTCATCTTACGGGGGTGCAACAAGAAAAGTAATAAAGCCATAAAATTAGTAAGGTTTCCAGTTCTATGCAACAGGAATTTTGAAAACCAATTTCACTAGATTCCTAATACAACTCAAGGGAGCGCACATTGTACAGTCATCCTCCAAAACAGTTGCTTCTTTTCATCCTATGGTCACACACACAGCATGTGCAAAACGAGGAAATCACAACATGCGCTGTTTAGGGAACAATCGTCAGAGGCGCTTGAGCTACAAGCAATGCTAATCTAAACCAACTGTGTCTTTCCCAAACCCTGAGCGGCACAAAGCCAATTACATGCTGCTCTTGTGAGGCTGATTGCCTCCATTAGCACAGGAATGGCTGGATTCGATTTGAGACCATTGCAGTCACTCTTGCATCGCAAGCAGTGCCTTCAAGTACACCAAACCCAGCAGCACTGGTAGCAATTGAACTGGCTTATTTTGTTATGCTGCCATTTTATTTGTTTATTATTTAATTACATTATAACCCTGTAATGGATTGGTGAGCTGCTTCAGGTGTGCTCCAGCCTTTCACCCACAGGCAGCCGGTATAGGCTCTATCTCCCGCATAACCTTAACGAGGAAGAAGTGGTTTCGATGATGGATGGATGAATGGATATTGAAAAAGCCTGCCCCAGACGGTGCAACTTTGCCTGAGGCAAATGACACGCGTGTATACTGCATCAGGTAATGTTGCACTGCATGGGGATGGTTTTTGCTGCGTAACTTCCTCGCGTGACAGTGCAGCAGCGTATCTAGCATGCTAGATATTTTTTCGTCATGCGAGGAAGTTACTCACCTTGTGGGGGCTACCTGCTGCAATGTTGCATGTGCTCGACCAATCACAACGTGCAGACCCATCATATGATGTGCAGACGAGTCATGTGATACAGAAAAATGATGGTACCCTCTGAAACTGTAACAGACATCCTGGCCGAGGATCAATTAGTTGAATTGTGGCCAGAGTACCCATGCCATTTTCTGTATCATGTGACTTGTCTGCACGAGGAAGTTACGCAGCAAAAACCATCCCTACATGGTGCAACATTGCCTGATGCAGTATACACGCGTGTCACTTGCCTCAGGCAAAGTTGCACCGTGTGGGGCAGGCTTAAAGGGTTCTTTTCAGTTCTGTCATCACAGCCTTACCCCACTGTGATTTTAAAGATGTTTCTGCCGTTGGAAACTGGAAACTGCCATGTCACCCAGGCCTTTTCGAGCCACTCTCGCAGTTATCAAGAGGACGGGGATTGAGGTGCCAGCAGCAAGGACAGTCAGGCCCATGATCTCCTCCGAAATTCCCACAGTCGCACCCACCTGGATGGAAACAAAAGGATCAGGGGCTTGTTCTACAAAGCTGGATAACCCTGTTAGCTGGATAGTTGCACTGAGTAAGACCTAGAACCAATGTTTTAACTCTGTGTTCCAGTCCATTAGGGTGGGCACTAGGTTTTACTCAGTGCTCATGTGGCCAATTTTAATAATCCTGCTTTATAGATCTGGCCGTGCTCAGTGATTCATGATGGAGTAGCTTGGTGTTTGAGTTTGAGTGTGGTTTTGATGTTGTCGCAGGTGTTTTGCAGAACTAAGGGAATGAGGATAGCTGGGTGAGTCAAACAAAAATAAAATCTGCTGATTTGATTGACAAATCATCAGCTATGTTTGATGATCGCTAAGGAAGGTAATGCATTAGTAAGGTGGTGTAAACTGGAATTAAATTTCACCCACACGCTTTGCAATACAGTTAAATAAAACAACCATAAAGAACTCTCAGAGGAACTAAATTCAGAAAATCGGGCAAAAACGTTCGGTGGTCCGAGCCCCCATATAGCCACACTCCGGTCGGGGAAGCCGTTGTGTGCTTTAGGCAAGAACCTTGCTCCCACATTGCTCTGGTGGGGATAGGACCCTGTCGATTTGTCATGCTACAATATTTACCCAGTTTTACCAGGACTTTTTTGTTGTTAAAATAAATAATTCACTGTTCTCAGTTCCATTTTAACCATTGTCTGTTCCAAGAGGGGTAATTTTTGGGTTCTTTTCATTGTGCTCTGTTTATAGTGTGCTTTTACAAACCTCAATTCCAATGAAGTTGGGACGTAATGTAAAATGTGAATAAAAACCGAATACAACGATTTGCAAACCCTTTCAGGCCTATATTCAATTGAGTACACTACTAAAACAAGATATTTAATGTTCAAACTGATCAACTTTATTGTTGTTTTTGGAAATACTCATTCATTTTGAATTTGATGCCCGCAACACGTTCCAAAAAAAGCAGGGATGCTTTGTTTTCTGCTGAAATATCAGATTTGTTAGATGATTGTGAAATTCAGGCTGAAATTTCGGCAGCTGGAATAGGCTGGCCGTATTGCTATGAGCCTGAGGTGGAAGCAGGTTTTAGAAAGTCAATGCAATGTAAATAGGATGCGAAATAAATAATTATTAAGTTATTTTTGGTGCTATCAATCAGCAAAAGTGGGGGCTTACATAACAATGGTGCCTGATGAACTGAAAATTGGTGAAGTACACAATATTCTTTGAAAATAATAATTGGTCTTGACCTGTTTTCAATCATTTGAAAATTGACTTCACATAAACTCTTAAAACAGTCGGGACCATCAGGTGTAGCCAGTTCTGCTCATTAAGATAAGACAAGCACTCATTTGTCTCGATCTGTTTCCAATCATCTTGTTTGACAAACTTGTTTTACAATGATAAAAATGAGCCATTGTCGGTTAAATGAGTTAGATACACAGCTTCCTTCCTAATGCAATGTTGCAACAATTAAAGAGAAAATGTTGTATTCACTTACAAAAAAAGATGAACTACTGTGTTAACTTTTGTGTTTGCTTTAAGCACATCCTGCTCTGTCAAATAGTAGCTTCATGATTGTTTAATTACAACAAAGACAGCGAAAATTAGCGACGAAAATTTGCGAATGAATAACATTTATTGAAATGCAATTTCATGTGGAAATGATTTATTTTCTTTGCACTACATTACTGAGGAAAACTTGTTGAATCTGATAATGTTGAGTGTTATTGGAGTTTACGTAATGTAAAAATAATGATTGAGAACAGTTTCAGACCAATTCCTATTTTCAAGAGATGTTCAGCGCTTCACCCATTTTTATTTCACCATCCCTCACTGATGTACAGTATTTGTACAACCACGTCCGTGTCAGTGGCGTAGTGAGCTGCAGCTGGCTTAGATTTACAAGGTTACATTATTGACATATGACATTGTTTAGTCTTGCTGAGTGACGTGATAATGCATATTTTGACTTGCAAAAATGCATCAACCTTAGCTATTACATGTAGACTGTTATGCATGCCTGCTGCCTCTTACTGCCCAGTAATGTAAAACAAACGCATAAGTACGGCATGCAATAAAGAGATGGTAGTGTCAGACCATAATCTATGGTGGAAGCAAGTAAGCATAAATTGGCTACCTTTTATGTTCCGCAAAAAAGAAAGAAATCTTTCTCAAGATGCACTTTTTCGATATGCTGACTTTGAACTAGCAAACTTCCCTTCCTGAGATGACTTATGCAGTCACGAAACTCACATTTGTGGTAAGTGATCTTTTTTAAGGGCGGGGCTAAGAAAGTAAAAAGGTACACAGAAATGTCCATCTATTTCTCAAGGTAGTGATTTCACAGACGAAATATGCAAAAAATATCAATCCGTATACATATTTACATGAAAAAATGAGCATAATTATTTTGATAACATGGGACCTTTAAGCACTATTTGTCTGATTAACTGTTAGTTTCGAAAGCATCAGATAAAAAACTAGACAGTCTGGTCGGCCGCGACCGCATGGGTGTAGCCCCCGAAAGCTCACTTCTCCCCTTTTTTATCGGTCAAATCAGTCAAAAATTGCAGCCTGTAGAGCGTCCACGAAGAAGTGTCTACGTACGCGGACGCGGCAGCGGCAACAACACGCATGAATCCATAGTAGCCGCCCGACTTCCTCCGGGGGCGACAATAACAGTAATGTCAATATAATGATGAGAGGGGTGGAGGGGAGAGCGAGTTACTGTTAGATGAGGTGGGTCGGTACTGGAAGATGAGCGACAGTTCTGCTGGACTAACTGCCTTTGAAATCTCACAAATAGACCGCCATTTTAGCAAACCACACTGCATATTTCACAGTATGACAGTTCTAGACGCACCTGGTGGGCCCACCACACCATGAGATAGGAGAACAAGGCAATCCACAAAACGGAGCCCAGAAACGTTCCCATAAAATACCTCCTGGAGGCCTGAAGGAAGAAACACAGCAGACAACATTTATATCAAAAAACAAAAAGTACTTTAAAAATTGTACAACTGAGCAATATTTTAATAGAAATCCATTTTAGATGTTTCGTCTATTTCAAGATGGTGACAGTAAACAATTTGTTTTTCAGCAAGTTATGGTTTGCCCCTAAGACAAGAACATATTTAAGAAAGAGCGATAATGTTGTACGAAAGCCATTCTAGTAGCACATGTTTGATCTAGCACCCAAAAAGCAAGGATCTCAAACCCTGGAGAGCTGCTGTATCAGCTGGCTTTTGATATATTTCAGCACTAAGGTGCTTAATTGAAGTCACTGATTGGCTATGGAGTTAGCATGTCTTGTCTCCAACACCTGAACTAGCCTGAGCCATGGTAAATCACAAATGCTGTAGTTTGAGTCCCCTGCTTTAAAAGATTTGTGAACTGTTTGTGACTGTTTGTGAACTAATTATTGCTGGTCTTTACCGGGTTTCGGACGTCGGGGATGGTCAGCCACAGCGGGAAGACGATGGGCAGGAGGAAGAGGTAGGTGGCCCGTTTCCGGCAGGAGTCCGGCCACTTCAGGGACAGCGGCTCCGCATTCTCCTCCTGCTGGTCTTCAGTATCTTCATCGCCGTCCTTTTCCTTGGTGCTCCTGCTAGGGATGTTTGTCATCCCCAACCCCATTGCATCCTGGTCCTGAACCCACCCACACACACACACACACACACACCCAAACACACATACACATATGTGCCCATACACACACAAACATACAGTCAACTATCTTGACAACTGAGGTGTATTCTCCTCATCCTACTGCCAGCAACAGTCACGCGTTTGCCTTACAGAGAACAGAACAAACTGCGTAGTTACAAATATTTAGCTCATTTTTTATCAAGAATTATTTATAATCGATCAGATTTTGCAGGTGCCCGCTCTAAAGGCTAACTGCCAAAACTCAATTACACAAGACAATTACGATATAGTTCTGTTTACAGAGCAAGTCACGCATTGAAGTTCGCAAAAGTTAAATTTCAGGTAATGCAATCAAGTCAGAAACTCTGGGAGTTTACAAGACCAGGCTTGATGCAGTACTGATTACTGTCTAGATTTTAAGTGTCCTTCAAGTGTCAGGAAGATACTTTGCACTGTTGGGCTTAGTGGCTTGTTCTCCCCACTCTATTGTTAACGTGAAGTTATGTTAACTTTCATACAGGAAAAGAAATAAGTCACGTTTTGAATTGATTCCATTCTCAAAAAAATAATTAATTTCCCAAAGATTAAATAACAATGCACAGTTCTCACGCATTATTTCGCGAATCTCACTTGATTTGCTCTTCTATAAAAACTGTTTTGCGTTAATCATCACAGGCTATGCACGGCCAACTATGCCTGCATATCACTGGCACCTTGTTCTGTCAGATTGATCAAGTCAGGGTAATTGGGATTACAGATGCAACAAGAATTGGCCAAGTTCTGACAGGCACTTGGAAACATGGTGAAATGAAAGTCAGAAATGAGATGCATCAAAGTGACAAATGATCTGCAATAATAAATTTAAAGCACACAAGCATCCTTTCATCAACATACAGAAAGGTGAAATTTAAAGGAAAACACCAAAACAAATACATGGATAAACAACAAATGCAGATGCTTTGGTTCATTTTCCAGGCATGGTTTGGGTCTACTTGTCCTCTTCAGGGCACAAGCGTCAATTGCAAATCAAGGCGCAGTTATTCTGTGTGATCACATTTATATCCTATGATGAAGCATTCCTACCATGATGGGAGGAGTCTCTTCAGGGATTACAAAGGCCCAAACCCCACAGGGCACAAGGGGTCACTGAATGGTTTAATGAGTATGAAAATGATCCGTAGCATTTGCCACCAGCCAACTTTATAGTCACCAGAGCTCAACCCAACTGAACTCATGTGGGAACTTATGAAACTACATCTCAGACAGCGTTCTCTGTCTCCATCATCAAAACACCAAACGACGGAATACCTCTTAAAAGAAGAGTACTCCATCCCTCCAATTAGGTTTTACACTTGTAGATTCTACATTAAAATGTGTTGAAGCTGATCTGGCAGCTTTTGGAGGCTAAACACCTCATTAAAACTGATTCTGTTGACTTTACCACTAATTTGTCACTCATCCGCATATTGAAAGTATTACCAAGAGGTAACTGCATTCCAAAACCCCTAAAATAGCCAAAGATTGATTGGTATAATGAGCTTCTTCCAATTGCTAGCCTGAAATGTAAACAGGAGCACCCACAGAGCAACAAATCATCTTTCTTTTTATTTATTCAACAATAAATTACGTGAACACAAATGAGTAGCATAGGCTAGTTGTGGGCATTCCTGGCATGGAGTAATGAACCATCAAACAAAACTGATAAATAATTGACCACATCAAGCTGGGGAGACACAAGACATATAGCAGAAATTCTGATGTCTTTTTAGACTATTTTAGACACATCCTGAGGTGATAGCGCACACAAACCTTGTTGGGTTCCTCCTGGGTGTTTTCACTGATGATTTTATGTCGGTTGAGGAGGGACTTACAGGCGCGCTCTAGTCGCGCATTGTGCTTCATGCAGCCCACATAGATGAAAAAAGCCACCACCAGCAGCAGACTCTCCCACCACTGGATGGCATTGTCCAGGAAGAACACCATAAGGAGCAGGAGGTCTAGCGTGTAGAAGGACATGTCCCGAAAGAGGGGCCACCAGGTGAGGCGCAGCATCTTGCGGGAGAACAGCGGGCACATGCCAATGACAAACAGGATATTGAAGACAGCTGAGCCCACAATGGTCCCGATGCCCACATTACTGCATGCAATAAAGACTCCAATCAGGGAGGTGAAGAGTTCGGGGACTGAACTGCCAGCCGCCATAATGGTGGCCCCGGCCATGTCGTTGGAAATGGCCAGTTTGTCGATGATGACCGCCAGGGCCGGGACGAAGAACTCGTCGCTGACAATGGCGAGGGAGACGAACATGTAGACCATCCCAAAGATGTGCAACACCACCCAGCCCTGTCGCCGCTGCTCTAACGAAAACAAGTCCGCCGGGAACTCCACCCTTCTGTAGGGGCCAGCACTGGGGGAGAGGGGCACGGTGCTGTTTTGGTGAGGGTGTTGGGTGGGGTCCTGCATTTGTTTGAATGCGTTGGGGTCCACAAAAGCACAGTGCTTCAGCTGAGCAGCATATGTGACATTTCTGAACAGAGTTACTCCTGTGGTCATTACTGCAGATGTTTGGTTTGGGTCGCTTAGCTCCCTCCTATCCATTTTCAGTACATTGACACTCTCTGCCCTGGTCTGCGCTGAAGACCGGTACATAGCTCTTCCAGGTAACTGGTACAAACAACACAGCAGGACTCCCGAGAGGAGCAGCACAATGCAGTACCAACCAAGTCTTTTCCTATGTGAGACATACATTTCCACCAAAAACGTTCACGGAAATTCATGAGAGGAATTAATCCAACCCGCTAATCCGCTATCTTACACAGTTACTCCCACGCGCTCTCCAAACGCTCTGAGACTCGTCATATTCGGTGAGGGGAGAGGAAAGATGTGCATGATCCATTGGATTTTTGCAACACTTAGCGAGCCGCTTCTTCTTGATTAATGCTCGCTGGGAAGACAAACGCCCAGGTTAGCACAGTGAGCGCAGTGCATTAGAGAATTAGGTCATTACAGCTCACTGTTAAGGCACACTGGTACTTGTTACGATGACTACACATTTACAGTATCATTCCGCATCCCCTAATGAACCCACACGGGAAATTTCCCAAGATAAAGAAGACCTCATTATTCCCGTGTAACAGTCTTCCCACCAAACTACTGAACAATGGGAGCGGGCAGGCGTAAACCCACAATACTTTTATCACTCTGCTGTACATTATAATTGATATGCAATAATATGCAACTTGCTATTTTAGTCTGCTATGGAAAGTATGCGATCAAAAAATTTGGTCATGCTTTCTACTTTTTTTCAATTATTTGCTCTGATTAATTTTAAAGACATGAATAATAACCATTCTTGAAACTTACTTGTCTTTGTGGTAGGGTGGTGACAACTAAACTGATCTTTGTCACAACGAACGGTCCATTGAGATGTAGAAATGATGGAACGACTCAAAATTCTTCGGTAAGGTAAAGCCACAACGTGTGAGTAGAAATGACGTTACTAGTTCTTAGAACTGTCCACCCAGTCAGCAGTAAAACGACAAAAGAACAAATAACTGAGACGTCCCCCTTAAAGAAACGAGGAGCGAACATCTGAGTGCCCCGCCTCTTTACGGGGCTAGCGGAAGGTCCTGAGTGCGTTTCGCTGTCAGCGAAGTAAATTTAAAAAAAAAAAAAAAAAAAAAAAACAATATATCCTGATGGGTGAAATCAGCCAAAGGATGAAACCAGAATCGCTCCCATCAGAGTTTATGACAGCGGTTTTACCCATGGGTGGTTAGGGTTAGGGTTAGGCTTTCATAAATTATCGTGGTAGCGTTTCTGATCTCACCCATTGGGGTATAGTTTCTGGTTTCATCTATTGGGATATAGTGCCTTCCAAGTATATATTGGACAGAGTTCTTCCGAACACTCTGACGTTGCAATGACATTTTAAAACCAACAACTGAGGAGAAAAGAACCTTTTCGAGACCTGTGTCACTCTCAGAGGCGCTCTCGTAACATCTGACAATACAGTATGGACTACGGGAAACCATTATTAAAAGTAAAAACTGAAATAACACTTGTGTTTCTTTGCTTAGGAAAAATTTTGTTGTCATTGTGGTTTAACTGTTTTTTGCGGGAAAGGAACATTACTTGATTGCTATGATCTGATATCAACTGGGTTGACATCAAATAGTAAACAAGCGGAAAAAACGAGCGGCAGAATAAGGCGCAAACATTAATTGTGTAGGCTACTGTATCTTCCTTTGTTGACTATTGGTAATGCGTCAAAAATGCCGAAACTTAGTGCAGCAAAAGGTTGTAATAACAAGAACATCTAATCCATCTTTTCCCACGGAAACAGACAGGTATGGAATAAATCAGCTGTTGCCATATTTCACAACTGCACGGGCCTTAGTGAACCAGCAGGTGCCCAAGGGCGTGGGTTTACTGTGAGTGTTCGTAGGAACGCATATGTAGGGCGCGCATAGCGCGCTGGAGAGGAATCTCAGTGCAGGTACTGCCTTTTCCGTATACAGAGATTTTCTGAATGAGTGTCTCTTTGTTTTTGATGCTAAGCGAGGCACCTCCATAGTTTTCATAGATAGATGCCATATTCTTAAACTTATTTTTAGCTTACCGGCCCTATGGGCCGATAAGCTATTGTCGTGGTGTGGCATTCGTCGTCCGGAACATTTTTTATCTTTTTTTGGCCTGATGAATTTTCGTGTAAATTTGCAATAACATACTACTAGACCATATCTCCAGACACTTTTCTCGGATTTTTGATTGAATCATTTTTGTCCGTTTTATGTGCCCTTGAAATTTTGGCCCCAAATTTAAAGATAGGACTGAGAAATTTTAAAAAATTATTTCTCAAAAACTGCGTGATAATTTTTTTTTCTAAATCAGGCAATCAACTTACCTTGATAGAGTCAATGTACAGTGCGAGTGCCATTTTGATTGAATCAACGGAAGTGGGTCTATTGGGGGCGTTGTACTTTATGAGTATGCAAGATGGCCTGTGGAGGCCAAATGCTTGCAGATAGAGATTAAGTTTGTATTATCGACATATAGGAAGTCATATATGACTATATATGACCTATATTTTGGCAATATAAAATTTGACCACAGTTGACTTTGAAAGGTCAAACTCGAGGTCAGGGAATATATTAACAATGTTAAAATATATGACTTGAAATTCCAAAAAATTATTTCTCAAAAACTGTCTGATAACTTTTTTTCTAAATCTGGCAATCAACTCACCTTGATACACTTTATGTACAGTGCAAGTGTAATGGCCGAGGGAGTAGGGAGGCCAAATACAGCAGTGGGAGAGAACGAGACCAGCAAAGACTTAAAATACCCACAGAGAGAAATATAAACGAGGCAACAGAAACAGCTCTCGCGCTTCCAAAAGGACGCCCAGCAATCCGAACCAGGAAGCAAAGCGAGAGAGGAAAAAACAAACAGGGAGAGCAAAAGGGAAATAACTCGAGAACCGAGAAAGACAAAGCACCATAAATTGGTGTGACACCAAAGAAAGAGAGGGAAGGAATCAAAAAGGAAATTTCCCTAAAGAAATATAAATCGCAAATGTACCGCGAAGGCTTTCCCAGCAAATCCTTTACTAGAGATATTTTCTGGCTGGAGTGAAAACTGAAATCAGACACTCCAGCAAAGCAGGCGTGGCGGACATCCGGCTAATATCGACTTAGGGGAGCGCGCCGTCCACGCCTGATGAACCAGCTGAGAAAAGAATCCAATAGAGAAGGAATTCGATATCGTCCCAGGACGAGAGCCACAAGAAATTCCTTCATACGCGCACACCACCTAAACCATGACAGTGAGTGCCATTTTGATTGAATCGACTGAAGTGGGTCTAGTGGGGGGCGCTGTACTTTAACATTGGGTTTTATGGAGAATGGACCAAATCGCCTGTGGAAGCTAAATGGTTGCAGATAGAGATTAAGTTTGTATTACTGACATATAAGAAGTAATGTATGACCTATATTTTGGCTGTATTAAAGTTGACCTCAGATAACCTTGAAAGGTCAAACTTGAGGTCAAGCAAAATGTTACAATTTTCAAAGGTTTTTAGGCTTGAAAATATTGAAGATTGGGAACATCTTGTGCATTGAACACTTTTTGGAAGTCATGTATGAAGTTTCATCGGGTGACCTTGAACTTAACCTTCAGTGACCTTCGAAGGTCAAACTTCGCATAGTGAAATTTCAATGGCTTCTATCACCATAACTATTACAGATAGAGCTTAGGTTTGTATTTCGGGCATATAGGAAGTCATGTATGAAGTTTCATTTGGTGACATTGAACTTGACCTTCTGTGACCTTGAATGCCGAAACTTCACAGTGAAATTTCAATGACTTATATCAGCAAAATGGTTACAGATAGTTCAAGTTTGTATTAGAAATGTATAGGAAGTCATACATGAACTTTCATTTGGCGGCCTTGAACCTGACCTTCGGTGACCTTCGAAGATCAAACTTCACATAGTGAAATTTCAATGACTTCTATCACCAAAACTATTACAGATAGAGCTCAGGTTTGTATTGTGGCCATATAGGAAGTCATGTATGAAGTTTCATTGGGTGACCTTGAACTTGACCTTCAGTGACCTTTGAAGGTCAAACTTTACATAGTGAAATTTCAATGACTACTATCACCAAAACTATTACAGATAGAGCTTAGGTTTGTATTGCGGGCATATAGGAAGTCATGTATGAAGTTTCATTTGGTGACATTGAACTTGACCTTCAGTGACCTTGAATGCCCAAACTTCACAGTGAAATTTCAATGACTTATATCAGCAAAATGGTTACAGATAGTTTCGGTTTGTCTTGGAGATGTATAGGAAGTCATACATGAACTTTCATTTGGTGGCTTTGAACTTGATCTTCGGCGACCTTCGAAGGTCAAACTTCACATAGTGAAATTCCAATGACCTCTATCACTAAAACTATTACAGATAGAGCTTAGATTTGGATTGTGGCCATATAGAAAGTCATGTATGAAGTTTCATTGGGTGACCTTGAACTTGACCTTCAGTGACCTTGAACGGCCAAACTATACAGTGAAATTTCAATGACTTATATCAGCAAAGTCGTTACAGATTGAGTGTAGGTTTGTATTGCAGACGTATAGGAAGTCATGTATGAACTTTCATTTGGTGAGCTTCATATTAACCTTCGAAGGTCAAACTTGACCAAGAGAAAATTCAATGGCTTCTGTTACTGAAAAGGTCACAGATGGAGCATAGGTTTGTGTTACTGACATTGGAAGTCACATATGAACTTTCACTTGGTGACATTCAACTTGACTGTTGGTGACACTTGAAGGTCAAACTTGACATAATACAATTACAATGACTTGTATTGCCAAAACAGTCACAGATGGAGTCTAGGTTTGTATTAGAGACATATAGGAAGTCATGTATGAACTTTCATTTGGTGACATACATATTGACCTTCAAAGGTCAAATGTGAACCAGTGAAAATTCAATGACTTGTATCACTAAAATGGTCACAGATGGAGCCTAGGTTTGTGTTACTGACCTCTAGGAAGTAACATATGAACTTTCATTTGGTGACATTCAACTTGACTGTCAGTGACCTTTGAGGGTCAAACTCGACAGTGAAATTACAATGACTTGTATCACCAAAATGGTCACAGATTGAGCCAAGGTTTGGATAGAGACATTTATGTTGTAGAAAGTCATATATGAAATCCATTTGCTGACCACAACTTGACATTCTGTGACCTTTAAAGTTCACAATTGACATATTGAATACATACTGACATATTTCAATTACTTGTATTATCAAAACTGCTTCAGAGCTTAGGACTGTATTACAGAAGGTCTTATAAATGTATATGAACTTTTATTTAGTGACCTTGACATTGATTTTCATTAATTCAAATGTCAAACTTCACATTAAATTTTCATAACTTGTATCATCGCTGTAAGACTGCTTGCCGGTAAGCTACAGGACCCTTGGTCCTATTTTTATATTTTGTATCCAAATACTTTTGATTTTTGAATCCAAGTTTACAACTGATATTATGTTTTGAACATTTATTATGAAGCTTAGCTTAGCAATATCGAACAATTGAAATACTCTTTCCCAGGGGCGGAGTTAGACCTGAAAATTTGGGGGCTAATATCCATCCCTTTATTGACAACAATTAGTCCTGGCTAATTCTAGATGGTTTTCCTTTATTAACACGTTTTCCAATTCAAGAATAATCAAGTGGCAATTGAAGACGCGGCTTCTTTCCCCCATGCGATCTAAAAGCGACAAAATAATGGGCTACATTCAGTACAGAAAAATAATTTAATTATAATTAGGTCTATGCACCGGCACTCGGTGACAGCATTACAGAACTCTTCAGTGAATGAAGGTAATTTCGGCAACAAGTACGTACACCTGTTTTTGCAGCACTGTCACGCAACTTGCTGTAAAAAATAGACAGCTGTCTGATTGGAAAATGTAAACGGACGAAACCTCATACTAGTCACCAAAATTACCTTCATTCCCTGAAGAGTTCTGAAATGCCGTCGCCGAGTGCATAGACCTATCTAAGTCTATTGTACTTAGACCTTTATTCAATCCCCATGAGGAAATTCATCTTCACAGATCAGCAGACTTACAGAGGACAACACATATAACATAGCTAAACAAACATTTTGCAAGACATTTCACAGCAAGGCAGCAGGGTGAGGTGTTGATTGAGTGAGTGTGTAATGTCCTGTGCTATTGAATTCGCAATGCGTGTAATGGACCTGTCATTTAGCTCTGTGAGGTTGGGTGAGGGGAGACCGATTATCTTGGCAGCAGTATTGGTTATTCATGTGAGTTTGGACTGGTTAGTGACAGATAACATGGTGAAGAAACAGGTGGAACAGTACAGTAAGATGGGCTGAATGATGAATGATGCTCTGGTACAGTAGGGGGAGGCGATGAGGGGCAACGTATATTCCTTTGAGTTTCCTAATGGCAGATAGCCTTTGGTAGCTTATTTTTTTGGATTTTGTTGACGTGGTGGTCAAAACTGCGTTTATTGTCCAGGGTTATTCCAAGGTATTTGATACTTTCCACAATTTCAACGGTTTATTTATGGATGTGAATGGAATGTTGAGGTGATTGGGGGCCGATAATCATTTCTTTGGTTTGACAGACATTGAGGAATGGGTGAAGTGTGTGACTGTGTTACGATAGTCCAAAACAGAGCTGCTGGTAGTGAGAAGGGCCAGAATGGCTGTGTCATTGGAGTATTTGAGGTAGGTGGTGGTGGGTGAGGGGCTGATACAGTCATTAGTGGAAAGTGTGCACAGAAATGAGCTCAACACACAACCCCGTGGTGCGCCAGTATTGGTTGTGAGAGCAGATGATGTGGTAAAGTCCACCCAAACTGCTTGCTGTCTGTTGCTGAGGAATTTGTGGATGAGATGAATGAGGTTGGGGGGGTGGGGGGGGGGGGGTGTGGAGTGTTGAGCTGGTGGAGCTTCTGGAACATCAGGTACCTTTGGATTGTGTTAAAAGCAGAGCTCAAGTCCATGAACAGGATCCAAGCAAAGTTGCCAGGAGAGTCCAAATTCTATAGGAGGAGGTGGAACAGGTAGGCCACAGTGTCCTCTGTGCCCCTTTTAACCTTGTAGGCAAAGTGGAGGGGGTCCAGTTGTGGGGTGACAAGTGGAGGGATGATTTTCAGCAGCAGCCCCTCCAGGCATTTTATAATGATGGACGTGAGGGCGACAGGGCGGTACTGGTTAAGCTCAGTGGGCCAGGTTTTTTGGGTACTGGTACTGTGGTGGAAGTTTTCCAGAGGGTAGGTATAGTGGCAGTCAGATATGCTTCACAGAAGAGTGAGTGGAGTGTCGGTGAAAGCTCCATGGCGCAGGTCTTCAGCACCCTCACCGGGATGCCGTTGGGCCCTGGGGGGCCCTTCCTGGCCAACAGTGGCTGAGCTGGTGCTAGACTTCCTCCTCTGTGAAGGGGGCCGGTTCCTCAGGGTTGGGTGGTGGAAGGGCTCTAAATAATACCTCACACACATCTGTTAAGTCCTGACTGTCATAGTGGGCATAAAATGTGTTAGTTTCTGTGGCAAACGATTCTGGGTTGGCTACTGGATATATACAGTAGCGGATTTGTGTTCACACCCAGTTAGGGTCCTCAACCTCTGGAAAATTGTTTGGTGCTCATGGCGCTAAATTAATGCTCCAGTTTGTTTTTATATTGTAATTTGGCCTTGAAAACCTTGTTTTTTTATTTTCTGTTGACCATTTTGATGCTGGCCCAGTCCTTGAGCCTGAAGGCTTTGTGCTTTTCCTTCAGGCTCTGTCTTAATTGGGGAGTAATCCAGAGTTTGGATTTGGGATGCTTCTTGATTATCTTGGTTGGAATGGTGATGCTTATGTAGAATTTTATGTAATCTGTGATGATGGAGATCCTGTTGTTCAGGTTACTACCAAAAGTGCTCCAGTCAGTGCATACCAGGGAGCCTCGGAGTTGGGTAATGGCATCCTCCGACCAAAGTGGACCGCAATAGCATTGCTGTCTGTAACATTTCAGTTCCTGTTTGTATTGTGGAAGCAAAGAGATGATGTTGTGGTTTGCTATTCTGAGCAGAGCATATAAACTGGCACAAAATGCGTCGGTAATGTTGCTGTAGCAATGGTCCAATATATTATTCCTACTGGTTGGAATATTCGCATACTGCTGAAATGATGGTAATGCACAGTCCAGTCTACACTTGTTAAAGTCCCCTAAGATTAACAGTGGAGCTCCGGGGTACTTAGTCAGCATAGCAGTAGCATCCTCGGCTATGAGCTCCGCTGCTGTACTGGTGTTTACACCGAGGGCCACATAGACACAGTCCACCACAACAGTTGGGAATTCCCGGGGGAGATAGTTGGGACGTAAGAACAGGGTCATCATCTCCAAGTCAGGTGTACATACCTTACAGTGAACAATGATGTTGTTTCACAACCTGTTGTTGATGTAGACACAGACCCCTCCACCTCACGTTTTCCCCAATTGCTGCGTTCTGTCATGCCAGACGATGGTAAAATTATCCAGGCTGACTTTGGCGTCGGGGACAGACTCGTCCAGCCAGGTCTCAGACAGGGCGATTATGCAAACATCCAAGAAGGCTCTCTCCAATCAGCACCTAGCATATAGCAGGTCCATCTTATTCCACAGTGACTGGACGTTTGACAGGATGATGGAAAGGAGTGGTGGTTTGAATGGACACTTCCTTATTCTGCTGCGAACACCTCCATAACACCTCCGTGTCTTCCCCTTTTCCTCGGCCGAATATCTGGTGGTAAGACCACCATGAGCTTCATGGCACTCAGCAGCGAGGCTCGGTGTAGCAAGAGTTTCTCCTGGCTGTAGGTGAGTAACCTGCCGCTGACAGTGTCGAGCTAAAGTGCGAGGCTATTGATTCCTATGTAAATCATTTTAAAACATGAGATCATATCTGATCAGACTCACGTAAACTGCAAGTTCAGGATGTAGCGTGAAGCCAATCAGAGGGCAGTCTGTGCTGCCACAGCTGAGCATGTGCCAAGAACTAGCATGTTGTTTCAGCAATAACTTCCAATGATCTGTAACTCCTGGATGTATACCCGACAGACTGGAGTTGATGTCATGTTTGCCAACATTTCATGCAATAAAACGATGCTGACAAAACTGTATTGAATATGTGCTTCAGTTTTTTCGGAATCCCTGAGAACATAAGTGGTCTAACACCATATTTGTCGTTTTTTTAGTTTTAATCGTAAAATGATTCCTGAGTGGTCAAGCTGTTTACTAAAATAATAAATTGACTCATGCCAGGATCAGACTACATGATTTTAGCCCAATTTCAGCCTCATCTGGAAGTCAGAGGGCACTGGGTGGGAACAGAAACGATTAATGGTTATTGGGGGTGAAGATTGATCACTTTATGCCGTGTAGTGTGCTACTGTGTTCAACAACCGACGTAGCATCTGCGATGCCTCACCACGCTCCGGGAGATAGCCTAGCATTTTTTTTTTTTCTTCGTCTCCCATGACGGGTTGCGTCCATAGACTGTATGAAAAGATGGACGAAGAAACTGTGACGTCACCCATTGGTTTCAGCATACCATTTAGGAAGCCTCGATTTTGAAAATTTCAACAGCGCCATTTTTTTCATTTTGAAATCATATGTGATTCCTATTGGATGAGACCGTGAACTGGAGATCCAGGGAGGAGAGAGGGGTGGATCTAAGGGTGGATTTGACCGTATGCAACAGGTCGGCAATACGTCATCCACAGTGGGCTCTGATCGCCACGTCCCTTTTAGGGGGAAAACAATCCTGCTTCCTGCATAGGCATTCAAAGCGCGAACGCTTAAAACAAGCCGATTTAACTTGAATCCGACATGCCGAGGAGTTGCTGTGCTGTTGGCTGCACCACCAATAAAACAAAAAAACAAGGATCTCTGGTTCATTCCTCTGCCATGCCCAAAAAAATATCCTGAGAGAAGGGCTGTATGGCTCCAAGCCATATGTGCATATGCCTGGACGAGACAGACAGGCTAACTTACTAACCTAGCTAAGACAGTTGTCACCATCTGGTCAGAGCACAGTGCTACTGTTAACTAGCATACTATCCAAATAGCAGGACCGAAAGGTGAAATATTTCATTTGTACTTTGCTTACCTGGAGACTCAGTCAGATAAAAATAGATGTCGGGGTGTGATACCTCTGGCCACTGGGTGGGGTCATTGCACCAGCTAGATGCCGGGAGACTGAAGGGACATGCATTAACCCATTAATGACCACTGTCCCATTTTTGGGACGCGGCACATTTTAACCTCTGTAACCCAAGTGAATGCATTACTGTGACTAAGCTGCTGTAGGTTAATCAAGGGAAGTAACTCGCTTCCAGGAAAAGTGCTTAGGAGAGTGGTCTCCCTTTACAGCAGTGGTGGGGGCCACCATTTGCATGAATTTCTTGAATCTGTAACAGCACTATGCGATGCTCTAAATGGCGAGGGCACCATCTTTTTTCTGAGACTCATTTTTATTCAACACTAAGAACAAAAAATTGGAGATTATAACATTATCTAAATATGTTTTTTCTCAGAATGATTTTTTTTTTTTTTAATGCTTTCAACGGTCTGTGTACATCTGTAATCTGCGACGAACATATTTGGGGTTCTCGATGGCAAAGAAATTATTTTTCACCAGAATTCAAGCTTTACACGTTCACTGTACAATCGTATCCGATAATAAAATGTAACTTTTACTTTGAACAGAAATTTGGGCATTAATGGGTTAACTTTGAAAATAAATTTGGGCATTAATGGGTTAAGATTGATTATTAAATTTATCTTTTCGAAATATCTCGCACATTCTCTATCCGGTAGAGTGGATGTATATGAATCAGACATGGTGTCTGTAGATAATTTCTCGGCTGATTTACCATCGATGGACTTGTATTTAGGTCGTTTTGTACCGCAATTTCTCATGAAAGTCAACGGGGAGTGTGGTTTGTTTTCCCCTCAAAATGGGCGGGGCTACGTTGGCCGACCTGACGAGGACCAGAAGATAGCCACGTCCCTAAAGCATATCTGGCTTTATCCTTTATTCTAGTCTATTTGGGACCATAATTTACAAAAATGAACATCATGATATATCTAAAGAGACATGAAACTTGCGATAGATACCATAAAATAATGTGGGAAATCATTATTGAAATAATAACTTGAGTGGGAAAGTATGGTCTTTTTCTCATAGACCAGTGTTTCCCAACCCTGTTCCTGGAGTACCCCTGCTCTGCATATTTTAGATGTCTCCTTGATTTAACACACCCAGATCAGGTCATTAGGTACTCCACTAATGAGCTGATCAGCTGAATCAGGTGTGTTAAATCAAGGAGACATCTGAAATATGCAGAGCAGGGGTACTCCAGGAAAAGGGTTGGGAAAGACTGTATAGACTTCCATAGCATTGAACTTCTTTCTGCAATCACCGACGTCGCCATCTGCTGGCGCGTGACCTACAAACGAAGAATTAGGTTGCCATTTTTGGTCAAATACTCCCACCTACACTTAGGAGAACACGCCACATTAAATTAATAAATAAATGCAAGTGTGACGTTGAATACAAGCTACATTTTGCTCTATAAGTTACCAGTAACTTACAAAACAAACAAACAAACAAACAAAAAAAAACAGATGTTGATCCGACCTTAAAAATCATTGTTATGCGTTAGGCCTAATTGAATCAATACTATTTCTAAACCTCGATTGATGTCAGACGGTATACGGGAAATTGTTTCCACTCAATAATTGTATGTACCGTTTCCCCCCAAAAAGAGATGAACTGGTGGCGTATTTTTGTTGCTGCCTTAAGACGTCCAAAATGAGCGTGTCTAAGGAGCTGTGTCACAATTACTGCGCACGCTCAGAACTTTGGAAACTGTTCATCCAAACAAGAAACCAAGCGAAGTGAAGTCGCTCGACTGCAGGTCAAAATCTGATTCCATTGTTGCTCATGATCCTTCATCGTTTTGCATTGTATTTATATACTTTATTCAAGTATTATACTTTTTACCCTTCAGCCGACGAAAGTCGTGGAGGGGTATTGTCGTGGCGAGCGGCGTCCATCTGTCTGTCTGTCTGTCCCTTAACTTCACGTTTCCGGACGATAGCTGAAAAACACCTTGGCCAAATGCTCTCATTTTCTAGTGGTATGTTGGGGGTGGTTAGAGGAAGCTCCCTATCGATTTCTGTCCCGCTGCAATAATAAATATGGCTGCCACAGCAGGGCAAGCGCAAGGCTGAGGGGTCCCACTCGCGACAGCGTGCTGTTTTTATATTAACCCTTAAATGACCCCTGTGACAAATTTGTCACACAATTTTGGGGGTTGTCAAAACCACTGACCCCAGATAAATTTTGCAACCTAATGTCCATAGTAACATATTTAGACCATCAGTGCTGCCATCTGATCAATAAAAGTAGAACTGACACTACACTGGCTACACCAGCTAACCTTTCTAATATGGCCGCCCCCATGGTGGAATCCGTACGATAGATCAGCACCCATTCATCACTGGATAAAGTAGACAAACAGGTAAGCTAATGAAAAATAAGCTATGCCTAATACTTCAGCTATATGTCAACTACCAAAACAATGATGGACAAAAGTTCTCTTTATATCCTAGAAACTTACAGTGACATATATGTCACAAAACTAAAATGAGTCAAAGGTCACCAAAAATTAAAAATTGCTATTGGGTTGTTATTAGCCCCTCCCCAGGACATATTAACAGAATACATAGATTTTTCTTATAACTTTTACTATAGTTGGGCATTTAAGGGTTAAGATGTGCTCTAGGGAAATTTGAGGATTCAAAGATATACAGCGGGGAAAATAAATATTGAACTCATCGACATATTTCTCAGTAAATATATTTCTAATGGGGCTATTGATATGAAATTTTCACCAGATGTCGGTAACAATCCAAGTAATCCACACAAACAAAGCAATCAAAATAAATAAGTCCATAAATTAAGTTATGTGTAATAAAGTGGAATGACACAGGGAAAAGGTATTGAACACGCTTACTGAAATTTATTTAATACTTAGTACTAGAAAAGCTTTTGCTGGTAACAACAGCTTCAAGATGCTTCCTATATGGAGAAACTAGTCGCATGCATTGCTCAGGTGTGATTTTGTCCCATTCTTCCACACAAACTGTCTTCAAATCTTGAAGGTTCCGGGGTCCTCTTCTATGAACTCTGATCTTCAGTTATTTTTATAAATTTTCAATTGGAATCAAGTTGGGTGATTGACTGGGCCATTCTTGCAGCTTTATTTTCTTTCTCTGAAACCAATTGAGAGTTTCCTTGGCTGTGTGTTTGGGATCATTGTCTTGCTGAAATGTCCACCCTTGTTTCATCTTCAGCATCCTGGTCGATGGCAGCAGATTTTTATCAAGAATGTCTCGGTACATTTCTCCATTCATCCTTCCTTTAATTATATGAAGTCTGCCAGTACCATGTTCTGAAAAACAGCCCCACACCATGATGTTCCCACCTCCAAACTTCACTGTTGGTATGGTGTTTTGGGGATGATGTGCAGTGCTGTTTGTCCTCCAAACATGGTGTGTGCTATAACATCCATAGTTTAATTTTGGCCTCATCTGACCAGACTATATTCTCCCAGTATTTCATAGGCTTGTCCAAATGTTGTGCACCAAACATTAAATGAGCTTCAACATGCTTTTTCTTCAGCAATGGAATTTTGCATGGTGAGCATGCATAGAGGCCATGGCGGTTGAGTGCATTACTTATTGTTTTCTTTGAAACAACTATACCTGCTAATTCCAGGTCTTTCTGAAGCTCTCCGTGAGAGGTCCTTGGCTCTTGGACAACTCTTCTGACCATTCTTTTGACTCCTCTGTCTTGCAAGGAGCACCTGGTCATGGCCGATTTATGGTGAAATTATGTTCTTTCCACTTCCAGATTATGGCCCCAATGGCGCTCACAGGAAGTTTCAGAAGTTTAAAAATACGTCTGTAACCAATGCCATCAGTATGTTTTGTAACAATAAGGTTGCAAAGGTCTTGAGAGAGCTCTTTGTTTTTACCCATCATGTGATGCTTCTTGTGTGACACCCTGGTAATGAGAAACCTTTTTATAGGCCATCAGTAAGGACTAAACCAGCTGATATTAATTTGCACTGATGAAGGATTGCTTTCAAAATACTGACAGATTTCAGCTGGTTTCTCGGCTTTCCATGCCTTTTTGCACCTCCTTTGATTCATGCATTCAATACTTATTCCCTGTGTCATTCCACTTTATTACACATAATTTATGGACTTATTTGTTTTTATTTCTTTGTAAGATTGGATTACTTGGGTTGTTACCAACATCTGGTGAAAAAGTCATGTCAATAGCCCCATTAGAAATATATTTACTGAGAATAATGTTGACTCATTCAATACTTATTTTCCCCTCTGTAAATAGCCTGCAATGCAAAACAAAGTCAGATTACAAATGTTGGAATCAGATTTTGTTTTGCAGTCAAGCAGATTCACTTTGTTAGAATGTAAGTCCTAAGCATGCGCAGTAATCGTTACAGAGCTCCTTTAAGACTTAAAATTTGTGTCTTAAAGGAGCTATTTTAAGCTTTAACCAAGGGATACAAAGAATGTAAGATGGTTGTCATCGCCAATAATCCTAGAAGAAGAAAAAAACCTTTTAGCTTTGACTTGCAGTTGAGCGGATTTACTTTGTTCAAAGTTGTGAGCATGCGCAGTAAAGGTGACACATCTTTAATGTGGATGCCGAGATAGATGTATTGGACCTAATAGTGTTCCATATTTTTTGTCTTGTTGACGCATAATTGTAAGTGTTAACACACATTTAAATGCCATGTAAAAAGAAGAATTCTGAGACGTTATTTGCTCGATTAGCGTGCCATAGCATCTGCATTTGTTATGAATGAAGGAATAACGACCACAAGAACACATGAGACAACGTGCTTGAGGCAACTGGGAGGAAGAGATGTCAGTAATCAAAAGCAAGTTTTGAAACACAACAAAGTTTTGTTTTAAAAACAGTACTGAAACCACATAGAAACGGAAAGACATAATCAACAAAGATACAGCTCCCTGTCATCCTTGAAATACATGTCTGCTTCTGCACGCCAGCATGAATAGCTTTGAATAGGCACAATGACTTGCCCTGGAATGACTGAACACTGAATTTCATGGCCAAATTCAATGCCATCAAAGAAGAAAATGTGGTCCGGTCACTGTTAATGAGTTGATAAATCAGCGGTGATACTGGATAGCATTGATTGCCTATCATCGCTTTTGTGCGGTCTTTAATTGACAAGGTCTTACCAGTGATTAGGACCCCACTATCGACACGTTTCTGTGCGTAGAAAATGTGCTATCAGCACCGATAGTGGTGTGGATAGCACTTTCAATGCTTCTGTGCGGCCGGCACTGGTGGAATCCAAAACTTTGTCCACCCGAATAGGGACATGACTCCTGGACCTGCAAATTTTAAGTCTGGTGCTTTACCGACTGAGCTCTCCAGCCTCAAAATGTGTAGTTGAAGACATTAGGGACTCAGTCAACAAAAATCATTGTTTTGCATGGCTGATGTTATAAAAACAGTGGGCAAGCTGCACAGCATTCAATGTTTACTTACTTTAATCAGGATCAACTTGGAATTTTGCAAATGTTCACAATCCTACTAATTTTTGAGCCCCGTTTGACCCTGGACTCATTATGAGCAGATGAGAACCAATTTTACCCCCAGCCCCTTAAGCCCAGCTAAACCCAAACCCTTGCCTTAGTCTGCATTCTACCTCATTTTGTATTTTTAGCTTTGTATGCTATGTTAATTGTTCTTACATTAATTTCATGCAGTGCAAATGATGATTCTGCTCTGCTTGCCTTCTCCTGTGCCCTATGAAATGTAGCCTTTTTTACTTGTCTCCCCATCTCCATATGTTATCTCAATTCTCCCATCTTCTGATGCGGCTTGTCCTGTTTTCTCTGCCCATGGTTTCTTCTTTTTTGAGAGTTTTTCCTTGCCATTGTCACCTTTGACTTCCTCCTTGGTTCTTTGGACCCGGTCCCATTTGAAGCGCTTTGAATCAGTCTCAATTGTGAAAAACGGTAAACAAAATTGAATAGAATTTGTATACTGCTCCCAGACCCAGGCAGGAGGATGGTTAGGGTGGCAAAATAAATAAATAAATAAATAAATAAAAGTCAAGGACCACAGCTTCAGAACAGCAGAGTTCAGTACTTCAGGAGTGCATCCAAACTCCCGAGAGAGTAAGACACCTTTCTTGAGAATGGCATTGTCCTGGAAAATGTTTGGATGGCAAACATGACAAGGCCCATCCACAGTGTCCATTTTATGAGGAAATAGTGGCAATTCACTCCTTCTTTGCTTCCTTCCAGCAAGTAAACACATGACCACCATTGGATCAAAAGAATGGCTGAATTTTTCTAGTGTTGGATCAGTCATGTCAATATCGATTGCCATCAAGCTCATGACATATTGAAGAAAAAGATTTTTTTTCAAACATGTCCAAGGACAAAAATCTCCCAGGAAACTTCCCTTGACCTGCGCAAAGTTTTTTAGCGAGGTCAAGGACAAGTGAAGAGGAATGGGAAAAAGTCAGCTGTTCAAGAGAATTCCAATGCACCCAAGCAGCTACAAAAGTTTCTGAACTGTTTGACGGCATCTTCATATCAGGAAGAGATGCTCTTGCGGAATCAAACTCAAAGACTGCAGCACCAGAGCTTTGCCATGTGGTATTAGAGCTTTGGAAATTTGCACTGTGGGCTGATCAATCAAATAATTGAACTTTTCAAACATTTGCACCTACAGCATGAAGGGAGAACTTGAATTCTAACAAAGGCTAACGTTGGAACCTAAAGGATCTTTAAATATTTTTTAATAGAGGATTGGTCCAATACGCCTCCAAAAGTGTTTACCGACAATGTCAGACATTACAAAAAGAGTACTTTAGCAATATACAACAACAGGCCATAATATGAAATTTACATGCACGCCTTTGTGGTGTAATATGGCTTGAAGTCTAGCTCTCATACCGCAGTTACAACGTACATTTATCTGAATACATAATTCTTATGTTTTGTTACAAAAAAAAAGCATATGGGAAGGTAAGAATACTTCGAGCTAAAATAGACCAGAGGATAACTGGAAAATGAGCTACCATCTGTGATATGCACATACTCACAAAATCAACTTGAAGCACTCAGCACATACCTCTGCCACCACATTTGTTGAAAACAACTGAAGAAATATGGCTGTGGTGGCCATATTTTAATTTGAATTTATTCCAAAATGTAATAATTTGTTCTTTAGCTCATGGACCACTCTTTCATGAAATATCATTGACACTGATTGAGAAATTTGAGAGATATTGTATGGACAATCGAAAAGACAAACAGATATGGGTGAATACAAAACCACCACCAAATTTTGTTGGCGGAGGTTATTATTCAATTAGCATTCGCTAAGCAGAAACTAAAATATGAAGAGCGAGGGAACAAGGGTATCAAGAGGGAACCCGATGAGAGGTGTCAATTTAATTGAAGCACTGTGTATTTTGCTTGTATTGCATTTTCTACAATTATTTTGCTCGTTTTCACGAAAGATCTCAATAATTTTTGAGTTGACTGTACAGGACTTCCTGCCATGTGCTTCGAAGTCCCGCCTCCAAAACTTCAGAATGATAAGGAACCAAAAATCCAAAATAAAACAACAACAACAACAACAATAATAATAATAATGCACCGAAATACTAAAAAATGCATATGGTCTCCAAACAGCCTGATGTCCACTGTGTCAAGTCATTCGGAGAATAATACTTCCGGAAGCGTCGTATTTTCTTCACATATGCAAGTGGGCGGGGTATTTGGGTCAGAGGGGCGTGTATTACACATGATTGGTTAGCTGAATTCCAAGTTGCCTAGTTTGGGCGTGACAGAGGGTAGAGCGAACACAACTGCAGACGTTCTGTATCTTTCCTGAAACAGTGGACAACACTGGACTCCTCAAGCCTTCGGAACTCAGAAAGAAATGGACTCCTGGTTTGAAATAACAAAGACCGATTGTGTGAAATAAGATACAGAGACGAGACAAAAGCCACCCATGAGTAATTTTTATTTTCAGTCGTTGCCCCTTTAACGGCGGCATCGAAAAACGGACCCGTTTTTCCTCATTATTGGACATAAAACGTTGCGTTCCGCTGGGGCTTCCAAAACAAGTAGCATCTGCGTTGTTCTCGCATCTGTCTCGTGAAAGTGGAGACAATCCTTTTTATGGAGCGTCTACATGGACTAACGATTAATCAGACTAACTGACAAAGAGTTTTCCGGTGTCTTGGCTTGAAGTGCCCGTCGGAAACCTCCGCTTCGACATAAGGACCAAAAAGCAACTGGTGATTATACTCAATTATGCAAGCTATTTAACCGTCTAGAGTGAATACCCTTTAAGATAAAGGCTAATAATTTTTTTACAGATAGTGATGCATCTTACGGTCATACTGTCTCGCTAAAATCATAATCGTTTGAATTCATGCGCTGATGAATGAATAAGCTGAGTAGATTACTGATTTACGTGATTGGCTACTTACGTGGGGACATGCCTTCACATCGCAAATGCGTGTAGTTGTGTTGTAGTAAGTCTCTTCTCCCGACTGGAAATCTTGATTACTTTATCGATATCTCTTCGCTCGCTAAGTCTGATATCGACCTATAGTTGTTGAGTGGAGTTGGGGAAGTATTTAATTCGCCGTTGTATTACACGTATTCGGTTGTATTTGTTGACTACCATGTGTTTATTAATGTGATTGTCTTAATGTGTCCAGATTGTTGGCCGAGCAATGCATTCAAAGTAGGCTACTCAAACCCCTTTTTCTGTTAAAAATGGTGCAGTATTTTATGAATCCGTCACCAAGGCCCAATTTCGTGTCATTTGTATGGTTTACGTGAAACCAACTCCATGTGAATGGGTATTCAGACTCGAGACGCTTGTTTAAGTGCTTGGCTGCGAAGGTGTCTGCCTGCGTGAAATAGTTGGTTGCGTTGAAAATTTGAAATGCAGTGCAACCACCGCGGTTCGCCAAATACTGAATATTTATTCGGATACGATGCTCGCAGAGAGCCGGTCAAACCCGTTTTTTTTTTTTTTTTGGAAGCCTTGACTTGAGTCACCGTAGTTTGCAATAGCTTACTCATCTTGGTGTTGAATTTCATGTTGTAGACAAGGCTACTACTTCAGCGATTGTCATTCAGTTGCCGCACCTTTAACGTGGGCCTTCTTGTTGGGTACCTGAAAGAAAATAATATTATCACTGTGAGTAATGTTAAATGTACGTTTCTCTTTTGGCAAAAAGTCTGTTGACAAACTATTTGTTAATCCTCAGGTTGTCCAAGAAGTTCTTACTTAAGAATATTTTACGTAGCCTTTGCGCTGATCACAAAGCTTTGTTTCCCTACATGCAATGGAATAGGGCAACACTTTAATGTGGGCATATCGCTCCTTCCCTGGTGGAAAGACTGGCTGTACTGGAGAGATTTATTGTATTTATGTAAATATAGCCTGCTGCAGGCTATGCCGGGCCATGGAAAGGAGTGAAAAATCAACAGAGCTGCTACTATATTTCAACGCTGACGGACTTGTGAGTGATCAGTCATCTCTTTCCCCAGGAGTACGATGTTGCTGGCATCCGCCGTAGTTGTGTGGGAATGGCTAAACGAACAAGGTCGCTGGAGACCCTACAGCCCGGCCGTGTCGCACCACATCGAGGCGGTGATTCGAAGCGACCCGCGGGGCGGTAGCGTCGTATTGGGGCAAGTGGACAGTCGCCTGTCGCCCTACATCATAGACCTGCAGTCCATGCATCAGTTTAGGCAAGACACGGGTAAGGTTAAAATAACTCTTAGCAGTTTGTGCGCACATATTGATGCTGAGGCAATGATGGAGGACTGCATCTTGTATTTTTTTCAGACTGTCTCTTCAACTGGGATGTATAAGTTTCCATTCTGACATTATGATCACTCTCCGGACTTTCACCATATACTTTTGCTTTAGACCAGGGGTTCCCAAACTCGGTCCTCGGGCCTCCCTGTGTATGCTGGTTTTTGCTCCACCCTGGATTGCAATCGTTGGATTTTAACAAGCTGTTAATTTGTCTTAATTAGGCGCATTGTTGTTCAGAGCAGCAATTTATCCTCTCTTGACAAACAGTATTTTGACAGATATGCATACAAACAGTGAGGAATAAATTCCGCATCCACATTGCAATAGAGTAACAACTGCATAAAACAAGGGAAAAAATGTACCCAATCAAAGGAAAAAAATCAATGGGTTCCTAATTGGTGAAACTGTGGGCACATGGTTGCAAAAACTAACAATTTACTAAACAAGCAAATGACTGAGTCAAACCTGTTTTATGTTATGTTTTTGTGATTGAGTGCAAGCAAATTATTTTGAAAGAACTCTAATCACCTGTCTTCAGCAACCTTTTTATGAAGTGTCTACATGGACTAACGATTAAGTAATTGTCTCCTTAATTTAACACACCTGATTCAGCTGATCAGCTCATTAGTGGAGTACCTAATGACCTGATCTGGGTGTGTTAACTCAAGGAGACATCTAAAATATGCAGGGCAGGGGTACTCCAGGAACAGGGTTTGGGAAACACTGGACTAACTGACAAAGAGTTTTCTGGTGCCTTGGCTTGAAGTGCCCGTCGGAAACCTCTGCTTCGACATAAGGACCAAAAAGCAACTGGTGATTATACTCAATTATGCAAGCTATTTACTGATTTTCTCAGTACCTGATTTGATCTGTTTAAAAATGTTATAACCTGAAATTGCTTGCCACACAAAAAAAACAAAAACAAACAAAAAAAAAACTTTATATGCAAGGGTCTTTTATTCGGTCTTTTATTTTTCATGGCACAAATGGATATTTCTATTAAAATTTGGCTTAAAACAGCAAATAACATATTTAAACACAAAATGCACCCAATTTGGACAAATTAACAGCTTGTTAAAGTCCTATGATGGCAATTATGGTTGGGACAAAAACCAGCATACACAATAAGGCCCCAGGACAGAGTTTGGGAACCCCTGCCTTAGACCGCTCTCTTAATTTTACTCTTATTCATGAGTTACCTAATCTTTGTTCTTAATCATTGCGCTCATATGGGGAGAAAAATATCTGAGAGAAAATACTGCATTTGTAAGACCAGGATGACAATTTGAGTCAGAGGTTGAACCTCCCTACTTGCATTTTGTCCCTATGGTTTTTTGCTGGTGGTGAGTATGATGAGGTAGAACAGCTGTGTTTCAACAAACCAATCTCTTTTCCCGATTACTGGCTGAATTTTTGATGCAGCTGTTGTTTTGCATGGGATTGGGTCGCAAAGACATGGAGAGATAGGTGTTCGTGTGTGCGTGTGTGCGTGCGTGCGTGCGGGGGGTTAATTGAGTTAGGGAGAGGTTAGTTGATTTGGCTCACAAATTATTTTCTGTGACATCACAACAGCAAGAAGTATATGGAGTTGTCTCTCCCTTGGTCTCTCAATGTCTCTCACAGACACATGTACACATAGGTAGTATTTTATCTGTGTTTGGTATGTTAATTGAAGACTAGTGCAGTGCCTGTCAAAATGTGCCGTGTTAGACCAGGCCAATTCCTCAGCCTCCGGTGTCGCTGCTTGCAGCTTTCTCGAGAACTGCTTGGCCAGACAACTCCACCCTCGACTCTGCACTTCTATGGATCCTCCATAGTACTTTTGCCAAGTGTGACGTCAAGTGGTTGAAGAGTTGTGGAGAAAATGGAAGGGCAGACATGCATGCATACATACAACCAGTTCCCTTCTATTTTAGTTAGATAAATGGTTTGCTTGGGGGACCCCTGTGTATACTGGTTTTAATTCCAATCACTACTGCAGTCTCAGAATTTGAATAAGGTGGTCATTTTTCCTATTCAGGTTCTTTTGTATTCTCACTTCAACTGCACCATGACAAAACTAGCTCTACATTCTATGAACAGTAAAATCCAAATCTTCATTTTGTGTTTAATTTGCTATTTCCCAGGTAAGAACAATGAAATGACTACATGACTCTGGATCAAATTCAAGAATTTGGTGTATTATTGAGTTGCCGATTAAGTTTCTGAAAACCGGTGTTTTAATGCTTTCAAAATATTTTCCTGAACTTCACTCAAATGCAACAGACTAGTTTTGATACATTTTAATTTGCCCTGTCTTTTGAATACTTTATTATGTGGTATATGTTTCCAAGACAATTGGTCCACAATGTCGCCAATTTGAAGCCAGTTGATTCTTTAATTTAATCACTTGCAATTTTTTACTCTGAATGTGATGAAGTCATCTGTGATATTGTACTATATGAACATGTAACGCATCAGGACATTCAAAGGTACTGTTTCTGACATAATTTGACTTTAAAGGGCGAATAATATTTGTAATTATGAGTGATGCCATTAAGAATTATGAGCTACTCTGGGATTGCAATTGTGGTTGGGGCAAGAACCAGTATACACAGTGGTCCACAAGGATCACCATATCTGAGTCACAAAATAAAATTCAGCCTGATTTTCTTTGGTGATTTGCTGAAAAATTAGTGCGCCCAGTAGGCCAGACTGTCTTTACTCCTGGCTCCTGTGTAAAGGGCAGTGGGAGGGTAGCTGAATGGTAGATTAATTAGCCAGTATCCGAAGAGTTGCTGGTTGCTGGGATTCTAACTTGATCTGTGGAGATGAATTTGGTAGGAACTCTGACGTTCGGCCCTTGAACAAGGCCCTCAACCCCAAAATTGCTTCTGGGGCTTCACCCATCTTTCTCTCTATCCCTTCTTGGCGGCAACTGTTCTATCTGGTATCTCTCCCTGGGCATCATTGAAAAAGTGGAACATGTTCTCAGTGGAACATGGTTAAATAAAAGGTTAAAAGGGGAGGGTGGAAAAACGGGAGTTTTCAGAGCTTGAGGTCGGCCATTTGATGATGCCTGCTTTCGGAGAGGAGGTGGGGGGAGGTGGGTAATGTACACCACTTTACCTGGGTGTGATTGTTTTGGAAAAATGGCACCTGAGAATAATGAGTAATGAAAGGGAAAGCTACATTGTTGCAGAAGGAATGCCAGTTCTCATATGGCAAGCCGTTTTAACATTTAATCAGTAGAGGTAATTGCAATTGTAGATATCAACAATTGCTTTTTGACTAGTTAGAATTCCAAGCAAACATATCCATAATGTAATTTTGACTAGTTGCAATTCTAATTAATGATATCTACAATTCTAGTCTTACTAGTCACAATGTTAATTATTGATATCAACAATTCAATTCTCACTAGTAGAAATGTCAATTGTTGATATCTACAATTGTTGTTACATTACAGATATCATAAATGGAATTCTAGATATCTAAAATTTAATTCTGACTGGTCAAAATTAAATTACTGATATGTCAGTTTGGGATTGAAACTAGTAAGAATGTAATTTCAGATATCTAGAATTGCATTTCAGATATCTCAAATACAATTGTAACTAGTGAAAATTAGATTCATACTAGTAACAATTTTATTTGAGATATCTACAAATCCTTTTATAACTAGTCAGAACTGAATTTTAGATATCAAAAAAGGAATTTCCACCAGTCAAAATGTCATATCTGATTAAATGTTAATACGGCTTGCCAGCAAGCCTTATTAACATTTAATCGGATATGCCGGACATATCTGAAATGCTATTGTTGATATGTCAGAGATATCAACAATTGACTACATATCCGGAATGAATATGCTAATTAGGTGACATATCAGAAATGAATATGCTGATTTGTGCGACGTTACCCTCCAGTCCGGTTGGTGGCGTTAAGGCACCTATAAGCTGTTTTCCAACCGCCATAAAACAGAAGAACAGAATGCAGAATCATTTCCCTGATCCCCAGAAGGCTGTCTCTTAATTCATTTGCTGTCTCTGTGGAAAGTTGGTCAGCAATCCTCGTTAGGTTGACAATCGAGGCGTTTATGGCGCACAGTTCCCTCTGACCGCATACACCTTGTGTATATGCCCGTTCAATGGCAAAGCATTTCCGTTGGATTTTAATAATAACTTGCTCCGCCATGCTTTCCTCCTTCCTCTCCAAAACAAATCAACTTCTGGCGGCAGTGACACCAGTGTGACAGCATTTGTTTAATATTTATAAGATAGACGTGGCCAATTTTAAACATCAACCAATGGCTTTGTGGTAGGCTGAATAATATGACCCCAGGCCCACATATTCGAAATGCAATCCTTGATAACAACAATTGGGCTACATATCCGAAATGAATATGCTAATTAGGCGACATATCCGAAATGAATATGCTGATTTTGCTACAAATCCAAAATGCAATTGTTGATATGTGGGACATATCTGAAATGCAATTGTTGATATCTGAAATGGGAAAATACATTTCCACTAGTCACAATTCTTTTTGACATGTGGAAATTCAATTGTAGATATCTATAATTGTTTTTCTTATAAGTGAAAAAGGAATTACTGATATCTATAATTAAATTAAAGATATCTGTAAATCAGTTTTGACTAGTCAAAATGTAATTACTATATGTGAAAACATATTTGTAACATGTCAAAATTGTTTCACAGATATTTTGAAATGACATTTGACATGTCGAAATGTCATTTCCACTAGTGGAATCTAAATTGCAACTAGTAAGCCCTACTGATTAAATGTTAAAACGGCTTGCCATAGTGCTCAGTTGGATTGACTTGCAAGGATGAGCAATGCCTGTCCTGGAGGGTTGCTGACTGTGTATGCTAGTGTTTGTTTCTACCAGTTGCCTTGACTGAGTTGGTTAATTGGCTGCACTCACAAACATGGGTTAACTAATAGATCCGATTGCCGTAACATGTTTTGTTAGGGACTCAAGAATAGTTTTTGGTGGTCGTTCAAAGGCTTTTCAGGAAATGTGGCGAAAATGTCAGATTTCATGAATGGCTCGGGTAATTAAAAAAAAAAAAAAAAAGGCCAGAAATTGATTTGAGAGCCAGGACCAGACATGGTCCTCAGTACCTACCAGTAAAAGTGAATCTGGAATCCCCAAGGTCTTACCTGGTAATGAGCTGAATCTGTGGAAATGCTGGACGTCGGCTAGTATGACTGGCCCGATGCTGCTGTACAAAATGCTGTAGACATGCAAGCGGATGCAGTTTATTCTCCCTTGTGTGGCATAGCATGCCCCTTAAAGCAAGGTGCTCCCGATATTTCTCTGTGACAAGATGGAATGGTCGGCTCTGCTGATATAGAGTGCTACTGACAGGTCCACCTTCGAGATCAGCTTTTTTCTCTCCTCCTGGGTAACTTTTAGAACTCGCATCAAGTTTGAAATGTGCGGGCAAATGAATGAAATGGTCTGACCGCATCTCCAGAGCATTTTCAAACCCATAGTCCAGTTCAGAGCAAATATTTCAGCGATAAAACAATGTGGAATGTCATAGAGGTACGTTTTTGCAGTGTGAACTAGCGATCTTGGGTCATCCAGTGCCGGCGCTATCCAGTTCAGGTGATTCGGTGAGAAGTTTACAACACTGAAAAGAGCTGCCATTTGTAGCATATTATAGTCACCGATCCTTGGTGTGAACTCTGCTGTAATCTGCTAGATCTCTCCATTACACTAGCCTGAGCTGTGTAGCTTACTGCCTAGCAGCCGCTTGTGGTTGCCTCTCCCAGTTATGATACTTGCCTTGTACTGGTGCTGTAGTGCTGGAGAGAACCTCACAGTGCAGTCAGGACAGCAGAGCCACTGACCATCATAATCCTGCAGAGACTGAAGGCCCCACCTCTTCAGCTGACATCATGGTTACCCCCTTCCCCACCCAATTGCATTCTCACCTTCCTGCACTATGTCTCTGCCACACACAGTGGGTGTGAGGAGTACTGTTTCCTGGTCGTCCGTCCATCACACCATCCATCACAAGTATCTAATCCCCGCTATATCTGCTGAAAGAGTGGAGGCATTTTGACCAAATCAGACATGGTAACTCCCCACAGAGGATAGTTGAGCTGATTAGGTTTTGGAGGTCATTGGGTCAAAGGTCAAATAAGGTCAATTGGATGTAATGGCCAAAGATCAACCTTTAGGGCGTATGAAAAATGCTTTGTGTTGAATTGTCTTGTTCAGATTATAGTGTGTTTTATGTTTGTAATATTTTTATGTTTTAATGGAACTGCCTGGACTTTGATGTAATCCTTTTTATCTTTAGATATTGTACAGTTCTTGGTTGGAGTAGTGCTTCAGCACTGGAGCTTTTGTGATGTTCCTCTCTTAACTGGCTCTGGGGAACACCGTTAGGCATGTTTGGCATCTTCACTTACATTAATCTGTCAAATTGGCTTCCGTTTACCCTTCAGTGTAATTCAGTTTGGCTTGGAGATAAGATTGTAGATTGTTTGTCAAACGCATGCGTTGCAATGCAGTGCATGAATGGCATTCGCTGTTTTACAATACCGAAATTCTATGCTGTGTCACTCATCAGTCTCAAACATTGCCTAAATAGTTTGTTGTCTACTTCTCAAAGGTACAATACTGTTGGTAATTTTTGGCAACGACTTGCCACAACTACTGGGCATAGCCATTAATTGTAGGTTAGCAACGGACTATTTCAGTCAAAGAGACTCAATTCAGTCACTCAGATAACTGCACTTTTTGGCAGTATGCCAGTTGAAGAATATATGTTTAAATCAAAATCTCTGTTTACAAAGCGCTGTGATGCATTGGAAACAGACTTTTCAGAGGTTAAGGGTTCAAATCAACTCCACTGAATCCAGAGTGCATGTTATGTGTTTCTGACCACTGCTGTTTTTGGAAATAAGCTACCCATTTTTGCACTAACACTGGTCTGGGCTATTTAGCCTGCAGATGATACACGGGAAGAACACTGACTGACTGAGGCAAATGAGCAGGCAGGCGGACACGGATATACAGTCAGACAGACAAACAGGCTGGTGATTAGTTGCAGAGAAATAGATCTGGATAGCAGTCAGTTATTTTTTGCTGAGGTCTGTTTTCTTTGTGGCAGTCTGACCTCTTGGTGCTGGTTTGTACTGTAGTCTGTGGTCTATCTGGTGTTTTGCCGTCTTGGAATTGGTCTGTCGTCTTTGCTGCAATCTTATATACCAGGGCTGGCGATAAGTGGTATCGCATCGCAAAATGCGATTAGGTTTTTTTTTTTTTTTTTTTTTAATGCGCCACTTTGCGACGGGCTTTTGAAATCCCCATCGCATATTTTGCGATACATTCTTCGGATAATGTGAATAAAAGTTTTCGTCCAGTTTTGAACGAAAACGGGCTCCTACAGTGTTTTTATATCGTCCTGATCGGTCTCCGCCATCGCACTATGGATAACTTAACGGCGCGACTCTGAAACCATGGTAGCGAGTGGAATGACCCCATAATTTTCATACCTCCGCGCCAGTCTCACCCACAGAGCTAAAGAAAACACTTGAGTGGACAATAGGGATGGGGTGATTTTCGATCAGATCGCATATCGGCGATCGAAGGGATGATCGTGATTGTTTTTTTCATAAAGCGATATTTTTTTACCTGACACGCAGACACCCCCCTAACTCGCCATGCAGTTTCATGTCTCTGCGGCTGTGCTTTACCTTCTTTACGATGGTGCGCATTGATATTTCGGTCTGCATTCATTTTCAATGGTAGAAAAGACGTTCCTAAACCGTAACAACCAAACTATCGGGTGTTTATCCGCCGAAGGTAAACTGAAAGCCAGTTGAAACGAATCTTGTTGCAGAAACGAACTGCCGGCATTTCTCTGTAAAAAATATAAACGTAGTGTCAATAAATTCATTAATTTCACTATGATGTAATAAATTTTTGAACACTATATTTTGAAACCCCAATATGTAACCCATAATTTACACCAATAAACTCACATCTCATGGGTCTACTTGACAGTCTTTATATCAAAATGAGATTGCGCGGCTTCAATTGGGTTTTCACCGGCGGGATCACATTACCTGAAAGCGAAAGTAATCCATTTTCATGTAGGGAAGCATGTACAGTAGTGCATACTGTCCTCTATTTTTTAATATTACGACTGCACATGAGCTGCCGCTGCATGTCGACTCAGGTCGACATTGGCAGGTAATGGAAGTCGACCTGAGTCGACTGGTAGGATGAGTGTTAAGGCGATTTTTGACTAATTTACCATCAAAAGATGTTTAAAAAACTGCTTGCGGCAGTTTTACAGCCTCGGAGGGGTGATGAACCCGCAGGTGTAAAAATAAATTAGTGGTTGCCTGTCCTTCACTGGCACACATCTTTTACATGGCCTGCAGATAGGCTGTGCTATGTCTTTAGGCTCACCGTTGGTATCTGGGTAAAACCCATAATATGCCCAAATAGCAGATTTGGCGTTCTTTTTTGATACCAAGTTGCTGTCGGCCATGCTGACAAGTAATAACTATACAGATGTGCTTGCTGTGATGTAACTCCGCCCACCCCCTCTGGCGATTGGATCGCCTATCGGCGATCTCCAGTGACCACGATTGGACGATATGAAAATAGAGACGATTGCCTAACCATAGTGGACAACGTCATTGGCTGAACAAACCGCAAAACGTGAGACGCGTCTGCCATCTTGTGTAAGGAATCGGCGGGGGAATTGCGAAATCAAATGCTGCACATGTGTATATGCGACTAGATATAATGAAATGAAAAACACTGGACTGGTGTCACCCATCAGCCTACAAGTGCGACCACAACTGGTGTTTGTTGTCAGGAAATTCTTAATAGTTAAATAAAAAAAAAAAAAATTAAATTTAGCCTAAATTAACTGTAAATATACATAAAAGAGTTGTATATTTATGTCCAGGGTTTCCGCTACATGTAACTGATCGTGGCGCACCGCCACGGCAAAATAAAAGCCGCCACGCCTATGTAAATGACTTTACATGAACTCCAAAAATCCTAAGGACAATCAGGTGTTGCCAGTTCTCCTTGTTAAGTTAAAATGAGCGCAAATAATTCTTGACCTGTTGTCAATCATTTTGCATGATGAACACGTTTTCCTATGAATAAAAATTAGCCATCAGCAGTAAAATGCGCTGCTTTCTTCTTAATGCAATGTGTGCAACGATTAGAGAAAAAATATTTCGTTCACTTTGCAAAACGATAAACTACGATAACTTCTGTGTTTGCTGTGAGCACATCCTGCTCTACCTAATTGCAAGATTCCAAAGTCCCAACTCTCCCGCATTCGGTGTGAGACTTGGTGGCATATTCATGTTCCCGTGCCGTAGTCAGCAATTATTCAATGCAATGCATGTGTTTCACGATTATTCAAATGAAATTAGACAATTTGAAACGTTTTTATGCAAAAGGACAATTTTATAACGTTTTATGCTGAGTTTTGACCCGACACTGAAGCCCTCCGCCACAGTTTCAAAAAATCCTGGAGGAAACTAGACCCTGCGTCTCTCTGTGGGTTGATATTTATAAATCTGACTTTCAGTGTATACCCACAGAGACACTGCTCGATCCATTCACTTCAGGCATACTTTTTCGCTCTACATCTGTAACATTTCCCCAACTCTTCGGATCGTAACAAATCAAACGCACATACCTTCCTTGCTAAGACAGCTAGACTCAGCCGCGAGTACATGCCGGTAGATGCCTTCTGTGCGGAGATATGAGCAAAAAATTCATCCGAAGCGATGCGGTTCAAACGCTTGTCACCGTGTCTTCTAAAATGGCCAAAAATGACCCTTCATCACATATCAGACAGGTTTTTGATTTGATCTAATTTTGACCGTTTTCTAGGTCAAATGGCGTCAGGTGTGCCAATCGTTGAAAAGGATGGCACGTTTTGTTATTACTCAACGTAGAAGGCTGCAAATTGGTATGGGTATGTATCTTGGTGATAGCAACCTGCATGCCAAAAATTGCTGTCCTGTGATTCATATTTTGGCCACTAGGGGGCTTTTTGTGAAAAAAGAAAAATGGCCATATCCACCTTATGCATTGAGCTAGGACGCTCAAATTTTTATGGGAGGTGCATGGGATGACCCTTCATCACATATCAGACAGGTTTTTGATTTGATCTAATTTTGACCGTTTTCTAGGTCAAATGGCGTCAGGTGTGCCAATCGCTGTACCGTACGTCCTTTCCTTTCATAATACTCTCATTTCAAAGTGAAGAGTAATTTATGCCCTCAACAGACACTCAAAAAGTACTCTATCCAACTAACCAACTATATCACATTGCTATGACTCTGATCAGTATCAGTGCTTTTTCACTGCAACAAGCTGATTATCATTTGTACAGCAGAATGCCAGTTCAGTGAATTGCCCTCTGACACATTACTACTACTCCCATAACATTCGTTGCGGAGCGTGGAGATTTGCGATGGCGCGCCATCGACATACGTCTAGTTCTAGATTATGATCATTTTTTATTGTAATAATTAAATGTTCGTCTTGGTTCATAATAATTACCAGTATTAATTTCTTTCACAGTAAGAATATTATGTATGATAAAAATCAGTCCTGAATATACACTCATTCACAGCCTGAGCCAGGTGAGTGGCTTAGGTAGAACCAACTAAAACTTACTAATTCCTATTCAGTTACTGAGTTACTACATGTTAGCTGTAAGTGGGACCCAGTTGGTAAGTCCAAGTAGTTTTAATACTGCAATGCTACTGTAACTCAACTGCCTTGGTCTTCATTAGGCTATGTTGATTAGTGCTAGTACCGTTAGCTAAGTATTCTAAGAGTTGAAAATAAAAAAGTTAAAATGCGTATACAGACGTTTTTGTTTAGTTTTATTTTTGCTACACAGTTCTGAAAACTGCTACTGACTTCTAGAGACTGCGTGGCATTTTTGCTATGCATTTATTTTTGCTTAATGCCAGCCCTGTGTACGTGTGGAAATTAGTTAACTTGGCCGTCTAGAATGTTCAATTCAGTTCAAATTTATTTGCATAGTGCTTTTCATGGAGGGAATGTCACAAAGATACTTTACAGAATTTATTTAAAAAAAAAAAAAAAACAAGCAAAACCTTGCTTAGTCCTTGCAATAGAAAATTAGGCAAAAAAAAAAAAAATTCTTGAAGCGAGAAAAATCCTCAGAGTGATGATTAAAAAAAAAAAAAAAAAAAAAGAACTCCCCACTGGGAAGAAATTTCAAGAGGAACCCGGCTACAATAGGGGAGCCCATCCTCCACTGGCCGGCTAAAGAAAACAAAGTTTGGATTAAAGTCTGATAAGAAATCTGATATGAAATGCAAGCGTCGGCGTCTCTAGCTGCAGGATGTGGTGAGGTGTGGGTGTAAGCCCTGAAGCAACTCGCCATTAATCATGCAGTCTTGAAACAGTCGACCCTCCTTCATCCACCTCCTCCATTGTACCTCAGATGCCTTGCGCTTGTTCTAAGCTGTAGCATCAATCACCTGTAGTTCACCTTGCACAGAAAGCCAGCACCTGGAACTTAATTAAAATGCCTCCCCTGTGACTAAGGTTGTGACTCACTCCACTGGCGCCATTAAAGTAACTTTTGTCACTGTTTCCTAGTGAAATTACTTAATTCTATCCAGCAATACCATGCATACCTCCTCAGTGAATAAAGCGGTGACTAGTCCCACTGCCATCATTGGTTGTGGGCTTTAGTTCAACAGCAGTTGGTTTCTCTGGTCAGCAGTCTGTAATATTGCCTGCAGTCTGTCATATTGGCAGCAGGCTGTCTTCATTGTCAGTGGTGTGTAATTTTTCCTGTGTTCTGTCGGATTGGCAATCGTCTGTCTCTGGTCAGCAATGTATAATTTTGCCTCTGATCTTTTGTATTGGCAGTTTTCTGTCTCTGGTGAGTGGTCTGTAATATTGCCTGCAGTCTGTCATATTGGTAGTTGTCTGTCTGTGCTCAGCAGTGAATAATATTGCATGTGTTCTGTCGTATTGGCAGTTGTGTCTCTGATCAGCAGTGAATATTAATGCCTGCGCTCTGTCATATTGACAGCCGTCTGTCTCTGCTCAGCGGTGAATAATATTGCATGTGTTCTGTTGTATTGGCAGTTGTGTCTCTGGTCAGCAGTGAATGTTATTGCCTGCGCTCTGTCATATTGACAGCCGTCTGTCTCTGGTCAGTGGTGTATAATATTGCCTGCGATTTGTCATATTGACAGTTGTCTGTCAGTGGTGTATAACATTGCCTGCACTTTGTCATATTGACAGTCGTCTGTCTCTGGTCAGGTCACATGATCTTGCAGGTGTTTGTGTCTCCCAGCAGAGCTGCAGCTGACACGGCACCTTCTGGTAGATTCCCGCACAGAGCGGCAGCTGTGCCCTGAGCTGGGGTTTAAGGGTCAGAGGTCAGAGAGTGAGGGGGGGGGAGGTGCGTCTTTCTGTTGCTATGACAATGCTAGAAAGACCCTGGCCCAGCACAAAGGGGCCACATTACCAAGTTTAATTTTAATGTGAAAAGTTGTGGGCGAAGAGGGGGAAGAGTTCAGAAAGGGGCGGGGCGGGGATAATGATGAGGTGGAGGAGGGGCAGATACTGGGGGAAACAGAAAATGAAAGAAAGCTAAAAGCATATGAAAAAATTAAACGGCACTATGCAAAAATTTTTTGAAGTTTTTGGCACCAAACACTTTTTAAAAGTAAAATTTCTCTGCCTTGTTCTCTGCTTTTGAGGGCTTGAATATAAGAGCACATTTCAAACATTAATTTAAAAACAAATGAAATATTTCTGAGAAATTTTGGTATTTTGTTGATTCACATAACAGTTGGTGTGGCCTCAAAAGAGGCTTAATTTTATCAGAATCATCAGGACAGTCTGGGATTACCTGGAGATGCAAGAGAGACAGCCTGTATGCTACCTGTAACTACAACAAGTTCTCTACTATGCTTGGAATAACCTACCATATGCAGCTAAACTACCCGTAACAATTATAGTAGCAATTAAGCCACAAGACAGTGTTCACAATCTTTAAGCAAAGGGCACTCACACCATTTGCTGGCTCTTTATATCTCATTTTCAAATATTCTGAAACTATTCATCTCACTTCTTTTATACGCATCTTTGCCTACGGAATGTTTTTAAGTGATCCGCTGACTTCAGCGCGGTGCGGTGTTTTTGGGTGGTATTGTGGCAAAGCACTCACTGGGGCACAATACTCAATCCCCTGGCCCAACTGTCTAAGGTGTCTGCACCAGTCCAGGACTGGCTTTGCCTGTAGAGGCGAGGCACCTCTGCAAAGGCCAGTTAAGTCGCCTCTTGGTTCAGCCAAAAAGCGAGCCTGAAATGAAGGCCCAATATCCATGGGAGCCCCCCCCAAAAAAAAGTGACAATAAACTCTAAAAGGGGCCAGCGTGCCACAATGCGGCCTCATCTACGCAGCCGCCCATCTTGCTGCCTATGGAGAGGTGTCGTAATTTTTAAAGGGCCCCAATTCTGTCTGTCCCCTCCCCCATTACTACCCCATGTCTGCAAGAAGACCGTGTACCCCCCCGCTTCATTTAGAAACTGAGGGCGGGAGAGAGGCAGAAGAGAGAGGAAAAGGGGCAGGAGAGAGAAGGAAACCGGTGCAATTGCAGATTTAACGGCCCCCCCACGGTCGTGCTCCACTGCCATTTTAAAGCTCCCCTGTCCCCGCTACTCTCCCTTCTCTCGCTCTCTCACCATGGACACCGAACTGAGGTAGATTTTTTAGTAACGACTTAAGGGTCCATACGCTGTGCTCGCGCTTCAGTTTTAACGCAAATTTACCGACTCCAGAAAGTGAGGTTTTGAGCCCCGCGGCTCTTCATCAGACTTCGAGTCCAGTTTTAGAGAGTCTGACTTCCATCTCAGCTCCTGGCTCTTGATGTGTGTTTTTTTTTCAGATCCACATGGATGGATATTTGCACTATGTCAGCACTATGAGGGGTGGAAAACAGACTGCGGAAGAAGTGGCAGAGAAGAGCAAGGATTGATTTTTGAGTTTTATTTGGGGTGAGATGGCAGGGTAGACTTGAGGCTGGTGGCTTGATTGATTGACAGCAGTAGTTTATACTTTGAAGTCCCAGTTGGTTTTGGGCTTCTGACTTTAATCTGGAGAGACGAAGTTTGGGAGAAACCTGCTGTTGGGCCCTTGAGCAAGGCAACTGACCCCAAAACCACTGACAGGGTGACAGAACTTGCGACGGTACCATCTTGCATATCTCCGGGAAGCCTTAAAAAATGGACCTCCTACTCTTAAATTAAGGCTGAAAAGAAAATTAATGGTGTCTAACCGTTCATTTGACGATCAGAAAATGTGACTTGATTGATCGCATGAAAACTGGTCCCACAGAGACTCAAGGACTGCGAAGGGTTTTGTTTGGTCTTCAGATGCCTTCCCGCCCCTCCCCCCACCACACACACACACACAGACATGCGCACACGCACACGTGCGCAGACTCCGTTCCCATGCAGTGGGGTAAATTGACACATTCAGTCTGACAGGCTTGGAGGCAGGACAGGAGGTCAGTAGGCTAAAGAGAGTGAAGACAATGGAGTTCGAGAAAACAGATGGTGACACCTGCCACACCTGCCCAAAGAGTCTGCCTTAGACATGTGTACACGCATACACACACACACACACCACACACGCGCGCACACACACATCCTTATACCTCTATCCTCTTGAGGGCATAACACTGAATGTTATTCATTCTTTGTGTCTTTAGAGCCTTTCCCTAATCTTAATAATAAGCAATGCATTCCTAACCCAAACCCTTGCCCTAACCTGAACCTATGCCTAATTCTAACCTTACTTCTAACCTTAATTAGTCACAATTTGCCGTTATAGTTGTGAGGACTGGCAAATGGCCTTACTTCCAAAAAATGTTCCCACTCTGCAGGAAAAAAAACGTGTTCTAGTCCTCACCATGTAGCAAATACAAGAACACACACACACCCCCACACACACACACACACACACACACACACACACACACACACACGCTGCAGCATTAATCCAAAGCATTGTAATTTGATGGTTTGGGACCTGCGGGGGTGGTAGTGGGCTGTTTCTTTTCTTTTAGGGTGTGAGTGCACTCAGCAGTAAGGTGTGAGCCATTGTCTGTCCCTGAGGCTTTGTTTACTTTTGATCACAAATACACACTCATGTACACGCACACACACACACAAACACACCTGTGGGTCTTAATTTGGGTGGGGGTACACTCTTCAAACAGGCCTTGTGCCCTGTGGAGCTGAAGAGGCCCTGCTGCTCTGGCGAAGGACTGAACTATGGCCCCGGGGAGATGATGATTCCAGCACCCAGTGAAGGTCATGATTGGCTGGATTTGGGCCATGTGCTGTCATGTCTCTGTGTGATTGGCTGACAGGCAATTACATCCTAATCTAGCAGTGGTTTCTCTGGCCATGTAGAACCTTGAGAGGGAAGTGAAATCCAGGGAGGGTAACTTTGGAGCTTGATTGTTGTCATCAATGGTTGTGCACATGCAGATTGTTTTCTTTTCATCACAAGAGGGATGTTTGATGATTTGATTTGGGGGGGGGTTGGGAAGAGCGCAAATTTGGGAACCTGGAAAAGTCGCCGAACTCAGGATTTCGTTTTCTCTTATTCCTTATTTTTTCTGCAATGATGCCAAAAATTTATAAACCCAGACTGCCCCTTCAGTTTGTTCTTTGTTCTGACATTTGTGTTATTAGGATTACGCCTGAAAACTAATCTTGCTTCAATGAAGAGCTCATTTTGAGCCTAACGTTTGGCCATTACTTAATCCCCATCACACTGGTCTTCTTCCAGTCTTTCTCACGGTTTTGGGGGAAGAGTTTTTGCTTACACAGAAACCTGCTGATTCTGTGTTATTTTTTCCACATTATATTCCCTGAGGGACGATTCTGATTGTTTGCTTGTGGCCCTTCCTAACCTCCATGTGTGGATGAGACCCTGCTGGTGCGCATGAAAACATGCAGGACCAGATTTACCAAAGGAATCGTGACTCACTGATTTACTGAAGGAATTGCGACTCCCGCCGTTTTACTCAAGGAATTGTTACTCTCATTGATCTACAGAAGGAATTGTGGCTATCACTTATGTATTAAAGGAATCAATATTCACAATGATGTATCATAGGAATTGTGACTCTCACTGATTTACTAAAGGATTTGTGACTCTCATTGACTTAGAGGAATCGTGACTCTTACTAAAGGAATCATGACTCTCATTGACTTAGTAAAAGAATCGTGACTATCATTGATTTACTAAAAGAATCAATATTCACAATGATTTATTAAAGGAATCGTGACTCTCACTGACATAGTAAAGGAATCGTGACACTCTGATTTACGAAAGGAATTGTGTCAATCACTGATTTATGAAAGGAATCATGACTTACAATGATTTATTTAAGGAATTGCGACTCTCATTGATTTACTAAAGGAATCGTAACTCACTGATTTAGAGGAATCGTGATTAACACTGAGGCCACAATTTCTTTGTGGGATTTATGGAACACGATGGGTCAAAATCATTATTGGGATGCAATTTGCAAAGATTTGGTGGCACATTATTAAATGTGTTAATGTATGTCCCATACCTTGAGTGATGGTGTAGAGACAGGGTGGAGATCATGTACATTCAGTCAATGAAGTATTGCTTTTGATCTTCTGAAGCAGGGCTACCCAACTCATGGTCCACGAGGTCTGAGAACTGAGATTTGGGCAGCCTGTTCTACAGCATGTATTATTGTGACACCCCGCTCCCATGTGCAGATTTTTAGATCTTATAAAAGCAGGCAATGATTTTTGCGCAGGGACCATATTGTCAGCCTGCTGATAAAACCTTGTATCTTCAAAATGATTAACTTCACAGGAAAATAAAAAATAAATATAAAATAAAAAATAAATAAATAATGAAATAATATAAATATATAAATATAATTTAAAATATAAATAAAATAAAAAATGTTTAATTTTGCATGTAAGAATAGTGGACATACAAGTTTTTGTTTCTTATCAATTTGGAGATACGAGGTTTTATCAGCAGGCCGACGATATGACAGGTTAGTGGGTGTGTGTGTGAGGCTGTATGCACACCAGTACAATATCCTTAAAAATTTTGAAACCATCACAAAACAGAAAATGGCTTTTCCCTGCGACTGTTTTGTATGTAAGCCTTAAAGTACTTTTCCTGGTGTCCGTGGGCGTAGTGCTGTCCTTCGGTTGCTGCTCAGGGTGCCTTGACTCTATTGGCTGGTGTGCGAAACGCCTTCTCTTGGCATGGATTTTTGTTTTGTCCCAGCCAAGTGTTGTATTACAGAGCAGAACTGATGTAAAATCATTTAACTGTAGACTGCAGTTCCTGTCAAGAAATAAAAGTATGAATATTTTATTGCTGTTACAGATTATTTGCATACTCTTCCACTGTTGAAATTTGGAATTTCGACATTTCCATTTTACAAATAGGATTTGTTCTAATTGTCAGACAAGTCCAGTTTTTATCGGGGGGGGATTTCCACTACTATCTGAAAGGGGCTGGCATGGGAGCATGATTTTGTTTTTTTCTTGCTCTACGTTGCTTGATTGTAAAGCACTCAAGATCAAGGTTTAGCAGGATCATCAGAAAGTTAATTGAACCAAGCTAGAGCTGGGATAGAACAAAAACGCATGGTGGGATTGGCTCACAAAGGGGGACTACTGGCTTAGTGCTCTCCTGTTGTTGCTTCCGAAGTGCTGCTAAGTGCTAGCTCTGCACAACTCCTGAAACACTTTGCCTCAGTTCATTACCATCTGTCTGAGTGTGCATTAAAACCTAATCCAACTTCCAACCATTCTGAAGTGTTATAGTATTGTGGTATCCTGTTGCCCGGAATCTACCATTGTGGCGGGGCTATGCTTATATTTTTTACAAGGAGCATGTGTGCCCCAAAATTTGAAAAGGAATGTATGGCACATAGATAAAGTGCTGCGGAAAAGTATTTGCCCTCTTCCCAATTCCCTCTGATTTTGCATATTTGACACACTTAAATATTTCAGATCATCAAACTAATTTCAATATAAGACAAAGATATCCAGAGTAAACACACAATGCAGTTTTAAATGGTAATTTCATTTATGGAAGGAAAAAAGCCTTCTTACCCTACGTGGTCCTATGTGAAAAAGTATTTGCCTCCTTAGTCACAAGATGAACCAGTTAAACAAAATTAAGTGATAATTGGGTTCAATTTCATTTGACACAACTAGGCGTGATTACTGCCTGCCCTGTTGAAACTAAACATCACTTAAACAAATTATTGTCACTAATGTGACTGTGTCCCCCTCCGCATGTACATGCTGGTGCTAAATATGAGCAAAATTGGTGAACTGGCTTTTGAGATATTGTGTAAACAAGGTTTACGAAGGCAAAACCTATGTAATTGCATTGTGACCTTAAAACTGATCTCAAGGTCTCCGAAATCAACTAGTGTTGCGGGACCCCCACAAGTACATGTTGGTGCTAAATATGAGCAAAATCAGTCCGCTGTTTCTTGAGATATCGCGTTAACAAGGTTTTCTAGGGCAAAATCTATGTAGTTGTGCTGTGACCTTGACAATGACCTTAAGGTCACCAAAATCAACTGGTGTTGCGGGACCCCAAGTACATGTTGGTGCTAAATATAAGCAAAATCGGTCTGCTGTTTCTTGAGATCGCGTTAACAAGGTTTACAAGGGCAAAATCTATGTAATTGTGCTGTGACATTGAAAATGACCTCAAGGTCACCAAAATCAACTGGGGTTGCGGGACCCCCCCAAGTACAACCTCAATTCTGAAATAGTTGGGACGAAGTGTAAATTGTGAATAAATCAAAATGCAATGACTTTCAGATCACAAGAACCAATGTTATTTACAATAGAACATAGAGAACATTTCAAATGTTGAAACTGAGACATTTTACATTTTTATCCACAAAATGAGCTGAGCTCATTTCAAATTTTCTGGCTGCAACAGGTCTCTGAAAAGTTGGGACATAGGCAAAAAAAGGGCTGAAAAAGCAGTTAATATATAAGAGAATCAGCTGAAAGAACATTTAGCAAGTAATTACATTAACTGGCATGAGGTGTGTAACATGATTGGCTATAAAAGGCATGTCTTGGAGAGGATGAGTCTCTCAGAAGTAAAGATGGTCAGAGGTTCTCCAACCCGTGAAGGCTTGCATTAAAAAAAATTGTGGAATACTTTAAAAACAATGTTCCTCAACGTCAAATTGCAAAGGCTTTGAAGGTCTCATCATCGACAGTGCATAACATCATCAAAAGATTCAGAGAAACTGGAAAAATCTCTGTGCGTAAGGGACAAGGCCGAAGACCTTTACTGGATGCCCGTGATCTTTGGGCCCTCAGACGCCACTGCATCACTCACCGGCATGATTCTGTCATTGACATTACTAAATGGGCCCAGGAATACTTAAAGAAACCACTGTCTGTAAACACAGTCTGCCGTGCCATCCACAAATGCCACCTAAAACTGTATCATGCAAAAAGGAAGCCATTATTGAGCATGATCCAGAAGCGCTGCCATGTTCTGTGGGCCAAGGCTCATTTAAAATGGACTGTAGCAAAGTGTCCTGTGGTCAGACGAGTCCAAATTTGACATTCTTGTTGGAAATCATAGGCGTCGTGTCCTCCGGGCTAAAGAGGAGAAAGACCACCCCTCCTGTTATCAGCATTCAGTTCAAAACCCAGCATCTCTGATGGTGTGGGGATGCATTAGTGCATATGGTGTGGGACACTTGCATGTTTTAAAAAGCACCATCAATGATGAAAGCTATATAAAGGTTTTAGAGCAACATATGCTCCCCTCCACACGACATCTATTCTAAGGAAGGCCTTGTGTATTTCAGCAGGACAATGCAAAACCATACTGCAGCTATTACAACAGCATGGCTTCGTAGTAGAAGAGTCCGTGTGCTGAACTGTCCTGCCTGCAGTCCTGATTTTTCACCGACTGAGAACATTTGGCGCATAAATAAATGAAAAGTCCGTCAAAGGAGATCCAAAACTCTCCAGCAGCTGGAAGCCTGTATTAAACAAGAGTGGGATCAAATTCCAAAGGCTAAACTCAAGAAACTTGTCTCCTCAATGCCCAGATGCCTCCACTCTGGGTAAAAAGAAGAGGGGATGCTACACCTTGGTAAAGAGGCCCCTGTCCCAACTTTTATGAGACCTGTAGCAGCCATCAAATTTGAAATGAGCTCATTTTGTGGATAAAATTGTAAAATTTCTCAGTTTCAACATTTGCTATGTTATCTCTGTTCTATTGTGAATAAAATACTGGCTGGTGTGATTTGAAAGTCATTGAGTTTTGATTTTATTCACAATTTACACTATGTCCCAAGTATTTTGGAATTGGGGTTGTACATGTTGATACTAAATATGAGCAAAATCGGTCCGCTGTTTCTTGAGATATCGCGTTAACCAGGTTTACAAGGGCAAAATCTATGTAGTTGTGCTGTGACCTTGACAATGACCTCAAGGTCACCAAAATCAACTGGTATTGCGAGACCGCCCAAGTACATGTTGGTGCGAAATACGAGCAAAATTGGTGTGCTGTTTCTTGAGATATCGCGTGAACAAGGTTTACAAGGGCAAAATCTATGTATTTGTTCTATGACCTTGAAAATGACCTCAAGGTCACCAAAATTAATTGGGGTCGCGGGCACCCCCCCAAGTACTTGTTAATGCCAAATAAGAGCAAAATCGGTCCAGCAGTTCTTGAGATATCACGTTAACACCAACGCGACAGACGTATGTGCAGACGGACGGAGCTGAATAGTATGTCCCGTGCTCCGCGACGGCAGGGGACAAATAAAAACTTTCTGGTATTGTGACTTAGACAAAAAGGGGCACATGATGCCATGATCTTAAGATACTCAAGAACAGATGAGAAACAAAGTCTTTGACATCAGTCTGGAAAAGGTTACAAAGCCATTTCTAAGACTCTGGAACTCCGAGAAACCACAGTGAGAGCCCTTATCTACGAATGGAGGAAACTTGGGACAGTGGTTATCCTTTCACAGGAGCAGCCAACCTACCAAAGATCCTTCAAGAGCATGTCGAGGACTCATCCAGGAGGTCATTAAAGGACCCAGAACAACATTTATTGAACTGCAGGCCTCACTTGCCTCAGTTAAAGTCAGTGTATACAATTCCATGATAAGACAGATCAGACAAAAATGGCATTCATGGGAGAGCTGCAAGGTGACAACCACTGTTAACCAAAATTAACACTAAGGCTTTTCTCACACTTGCCAAAAGAAAAACATCTGGATGACCCCCAAGACTTTTGTGATGGTAGTCTGTGGACTGATTAGTCAAATGAGGAACTTTTTGTAGGACAGGGGTCCAGTTACATCTGGCTTGGAGCAAGCAGAGCATTCCACAATAAGAACATCCTACCAACAGTCTAACGCAGTGGTGGTAGTGTGATGGTTGGGGTCTGCTTTGGTGCTTCAGGATCTGGGCGACTTGCAATAATTGATGGTACCAGTAATTCTGCTCTCTACCAGAAAATCCTGATGGAAAATGTCCGGCCATCAGTTCGTGACCCAAGGCTCAAAAGCATTTGAGTTATCCAGCAAGACAGTGATCCAAAGCTCACAAGCAAGTCCCCCTCTGAATGGGTCAAAAGAGACAAAATGAAGGTTTTGGAGTGGCTGAAATAAAATCCTGACTTGAATCCAGTTGAGATGCTGCAGCATGACGTTAAACAGGCAGTTTATGCCCAAAAACCCTCTATTGTGGCTGAAATACAACAATTCTGTGAAGAAGAGCGGGCTAAAATTCCTCTGCTGCGATGTAAAAGACTCATTGCCAGTAATTAGCGAATGTTTTATTGCAGATTTGCTGCCAAGGGTGGCACAACCAGTTATTGGGGGGGAACAATTATTTTTTCATAAGGGTGATATAGAGTTTTAGTAACTTTATCTTCAAAAAATAAAATGATCATCTTAAAGCTGGATTTTGTGTTTACTCTCATTGTCTTTGTCTATACATCAAAATTAGATGAGCTGAAAAATTGAAATTTGACAAATAAGCAAAAACAGAAGAAATCTGGAAGGGGGCAAATACTTCTCTACAGCATTGTATACCCCTGAATATACTTAACTCCTAGTTGACTCACGTCAGTGTTCAGGAGCAATTATTGTGCCTTGTATTACCTTCACTATTTAGTTGGCCGATTGCTTGAGGCTTTGTTCGATACAAGGCTGTTGTCTGTAAACCCCTTCTAAACCTTTATTTCTTACTGCAGAGAGATTTTTTTAATGTGGAGGTCTTGTTACTCAGTTGCCTGTATTCGACCCTTGTAATCCCCTCTTACTGCTGAGTAATTGCACTGGTGGATCTAGTTGTGTATAATCCACCATTGTTGCTCTCTCATTATTAAATCCCAATGAGAAGAACAAATTTTTTTTTTTTTCCTCAAGTTACAAGGCTCTGGATCATGTTTAAATGGAGGTAAACAGCCAGTTTAGATCAGGTTTGTGCAAACCTCTGCTGGGAAATATCAAACTGTGATCCTTTCTTCGCTGCTCACTGCAACTTGTTGTGCTGTGAGCTTTTTTTTTTTTTTTTTTTTTTTTTTTCACACAGTGGTAGCGAAGGTCATTTGAATCGTTTTCGGTATAGAAGATATCGGAAAATCTGCGTTTTGCTCAAATTCACTTTGGTTCTGATGGAAAGTAACTCCTCATGGAGTAAGATTGTTGCTCTGCTCTTGCACCCTGTGTAAACCTCTTTAAGATCCTTGTTCCGCTGCCTCCTGCAGGTACGATCCGGCCAGTGCGGCGGAGTTTTTACGACCCCACCTCGGCCCCGGGGCAGGGCTGGGTGTGGGAGTGGGAGAACGATGCGGGCTCCTGGACGGCCTACGACACGGAGGTGGGAATCGCCATCCAGGCCGCCCGGGACCGGGGACAGCCCTGGGTGGACCTGACACCGCTGGGGTTCTGCTGCACTGTTGACTTCCAGAGCATGACTCAGATTAATGGGCAGAACCAGCAGCGCCGGAGGGTCCAGAGGCGATTGGACCGGGCCTACCCCCTGGTGTCGGGGGCCCTGCCTAAATCTCAAGCCTGGCGGGGTGTGGGAGGGTCTACGGGTGCCCTGCTTGGGGTGGGGGTGAGTGGGGTGCGCCCCGGGGGGTACCCCTCCCAGTCCACACCGTCCCTCCCCCAGCTGGGACAGCCCTGCGCTTGCCCGCAGTGCATGCTGGTCCAGAGCGTGAAGACTGCCACAGTGACGCAAACCTTGGGCCGTAAGCCCCCCAGACTAAACCCCCCAGCCCCAAACCTGCCCGGGGGAGCCCCCAAAAGTGCTACTCCCAGACCCTCCCCCACTCCCTCTCGTCCCGCAAGAACCGCCCCAGCTTCAACCACTCGATCTCCGTGCTGGGTCCGGCGTCCTCTGACCTACCCCTGTCCTCCACCCGCCCATCTCCACCAGCCCGGCCCTTATCCCCGCCCTCTCCTACCACCACCGCCCGAAACTCCGCCTCCTCCACGCCCACCACAACCACCTCCACCGCCCCGCTGGTGCCCACCGCCACGCTCATCACCACTGCGTCTGGGGCCCCACCCCCCCGCCCAGCCACCTGTGCCCCCGTCCCGACCCGAGCCAGTCTGGCTGGACTCAGCCGCAGTGCCCTCCAGCGCATCGCCATGGAGCAGTCAAGGCGCTGTCATCAGCGTCAGGGTGAGCTCGCCGCCCCTCCCTGACACACAACTACACAACTCAGCCCCGCCTGAGATCATAACTGTAAAATCCAGGTCAAGAAAGGAAAAGTCTTTTGTTCTGAACTCTGGAATTTGCTAATTGGCTAAAGGAATTTGCTTATCGATTTCTTCAGCTGGAAAGTGGAACTAATGGATTAAATCCGTTGGCTGACTTACTGGGCTGAAGAAACACATGACCTGGACTTCTGATGTCTGAGCCATAGATTTGATGCCTCTGCAGCACTTGGCTTCAGACCAAAGCCTGACTAATAAAATGTAGTGGGCCATTTATCTGCTCAATTAAGATGCGTATCCACTAAACGCTTTCAGTTTAGTACCCATGTAATGGATATGTAACCTGTATGGACCAGTACCTAACACCAGATCTAGTTTGCGTTTCCACCACATACAGTGCTCTTGATTGTAGGCGGGGTTGTTACCGAATAGCAATAGCCATGTCAACCACGTTCTTGGTTGAGCAAGAGTGACGATTCTCTCTTGACCAGTCAACGGACTGCGGTGTTTCTTGCTACGCCTATTGATATCAAATCAGTGTGCTGGGGACCTCAACAGAGGAATAACATTTGAACTGTTATTTTGGTACCATCCACAACTTTTGACAATGAAAATGCAAAAATCACCATTCTAATACATAAACTGGACTGAGCGGAACTGCTCGGTGGAAAAGAGGCTTCAGTGCAGCCTAGTTGTGCAGTTGGGGGCTTATATTTTAGTCATTGCTATTTGTTAGCTTGTAGAACAGAGATGATGAAGGTTAATTTTACTGCTTTAAGTGTCAGTTCGCCAGGAAGGCTAGTTTCATTCTGCAGTTTCCCCGCAGGCAGATGGAATAGAGCAAGAGCTGTTGAATGCATAACAAACTTGTCCACTTCGACAGACTGTTCCTGAACTTATGACACTTCATCATTAAAACCCCTTTCCACTCCGACGGCTCGTCCACGAGGAAGAACAGCTTTCAATTTACTTTGGGTATGCCTTGGATAGGCATTTTTTTGGCAAATGTTACCGGAGTGGTAAGGGGTTAAATGGATAAAAGATGGAGAGATGTTAGAAATACAACAAGCAGGGACTGCAAGGGTCGTTTGTGTGCCTCCTATCTCCGTGTGACGCAGGCATATTAATGCATACTTATTCCTTTCTTGTAGTGCAGAACTGTCGCCCTCTATTGTGTTTTATTGGATTTTGTTTGCAAGGTGCAATTGGCAAGTGTCCATGGGTATCAACCATATACAAGGTGAAAAACAAAGTCTTTCACAATTTACCGTTGGTGCTTTGCCAGGAACCAGAAAGACTGGAACAATGAGTCTTCTGAAAGCTGGATGAAGACGTGGCGCAACATGCCGTAATGAACATATAGACTTCTAAGAGCCACTCAAGGTTTTACTACACTGTTTGAATGAACGCAAAAAAAACATGGTAAGACTGTGTTGAGAGCTCATTTCTCTCGAAATACGACTGTGTTTCACCCTGTACTCGTGAAATCTCAGAAACTTTCCATCTCCCTTATACCTGGGAAACTGTAGTGTTTTAATCACAAGGGCACAGGCAGTTCAGCGAGTGAGCCATGTAACTGATCATGTGATCTCTTGCGCTGCACTGGGTCCATTTGTCTGGTATAGTTCAGTGAGAGGTGTTTTCTATGGTGTCGTGTGGCGAAGAATGCTTACGCTGGATTAATTTAGCTAAATGTACATTTTTAAAAGGTTTTTTTTAAGTGGCCCTTGCTTTCTTTGGTCTAGTGTACTGAAGGGTGCCTCCAGTTAAGTTTGGGGGAAAAAAGTGCTTGCTTGGTGTTGGTTTAGCTATGTACTTTCTCTCGTTAAGCCCCTTAATCTCTAACTTCTTAAGTTTTCTGTAAAGTAGGTTCAAGGTCAAAAAAAGCATTTTCTTCATGCTGTTTGAAAATGTCAGGTACATATTCTGTATCTGCTGGTCGCAGCTCTTCACTGAAGCTACATCACACATACAGTCATGCCCAAAATTATTCATACCCCTTCCAATTTTAGGGTTTTTTTGAGATTTTTTGACAAATCAAATTTATTCTTGCACAAATGACACAGTAAGTTGACATAAGGCTGTAAGAATTACAGTAAACAATTTTTGAGAAATACAATACTTTTTGGTATTTTATTTGACAGATTTACAAAAAATGCCATGTCCAGAATTATTCATACCCTTTTCTCAGTAATTGATGGCGAAGCCTTTATTGACGATTACAGCCTCTAAATGCTTCCTGTGGTTGATCCCAAGGTTTCTACACATTTTCACAGGGATTTTGGCCCACTCCTCTTTGGCAAACTTCTCCAGGTTTTTAAGGTTTGAGGGTTTCCTTGCCATGACCTTGGTCTTCAGTTCCCTCTCACTGATTCTCGATAGCATTGAGGTCGGAGCTCTGGCTTGGCTGCTCCAAAACGTTCACTTTGTTGTCCACTTAACCATTTCTTGTTGGATTTGGCCCTGTGTTTAGGATCATTATCCTGTTGGAAGATCCATTCCTGCCCAAGACCAAGTTTTTCAGCGGATTGCTTGATTTTTTCACTGAGGATCTGGATATACTGGTCCTGTTTCATAATGTCATTCACTTCAACAAGGTTTCCAGGCCCATTCGCTGAAAAGCAACCCCAGAGCATGATATTCCTGCCACCGTGTTTGACTGTTGGGACCGTGTTTTTCGGTTGAAGACTTCACCTTTTTTACGCCTCTTACACTTCTCCAACCCAGACACACGAGAACTCATCTAGCCTTCGCAAAAGCTCACCTGGATGAAGATATAAGCTTCTGGCTGTCAATGTTATGGACAGATGAAACAAAGATCAGCTGTTTGGGCACAGAGATGTGGCTTTGTTTGGCGTAAGAAAAGTGAAGCGCCTCAACCTGAAAAACACGGTCCCCACAGTCAAACATGGTGGCGGGAGTATCATGCTCTGGGGTTGCTTTTCAGCGAATGGGCCTGGAAACCTTGTTGAAGTGAATGACATTATGAAACAGTACCAGTATATCCAGATCCTCAGTGAAAACATCAAGCAATCCGGCGAATAACTTGATCTTGGGGAGGAATTGATCTTCCAAAAGGATAATGATCCTAAACACAGGGCCAAATCAGTCAAGAAATGGTTAGTGGACAACAAAGTGACCGTTTTGGAGCGGCCAAGTCAGAGCTCCGTCCTCAATGCTATCGAGAATCAGTGAGAGGGAACTGAAGACCAAGGTCATGGCAAGGAGACCCTCAAACCATAAGGACCTGGAGAAGTTTGCAAAAGAGGAGTGGGCCAAAATCCCTGTGGAAACGTGTAGAAACCTCGTGATCAACTTCAGGAAGCGTTTGGAGGCTGTAATCGTGAATAAAGGCTTTGCCATCAATTAATGAAAAAAGGGTATGAATAATTCTGGACATGGCATTTTTTGTAAATCTGTCAAATAAAATACCAAAAAGTAATGCATTTCTTGAAAAATTGTTTACTGTACTTCTTACAGCCTGATGTCAACTTACTGTGTCATTTGTGCAAGAATAAATTTGATTTGTCAAAAAATATCTCGAAAAAACTCAAAAATTGGTAGGGGTATGAATAATTTTGGGCACAACTGTATATTGATAGAAATAGTCAGTCCAGGACGCCATATTTTTATGGCCACAGCATTATATCAAATGGATTATAATCTATATGATTTACATTATTTTATACACATTTCCCTGTTATGTAGCAGGACATATTTGGGATCGTTGGAAACCTTGGTATCTCCATGAGCATTTAAAGTAAGCCTGAGGTTTTACAGGTTTGAATTCAGCAACTGCACTGTAGGTTTTATGGGGTTAAGTTAAGCTTAAGGAGCTTTCTGGAGTTAAATGAACATCGCTCTGTGGTTTCTCAGGTGTACTAATTGATGCTTGGTGTGGTTTACTCCAGAGAGCAGTGTTCTGTCGGCTGTATCTGAGGAGTGCAGTGGTGATTATGGGGGGTTGGATGGTTGTGCTGTGCTGTGGGGGGGGTAGATGGAGAGCGCGTCGGGTTGAGCGTCGGGGTGCGTAAGGTCGTGTGATCACTATCGCTGTTGGCGGTAAATCTGCTTGGAGGGAGGGCTTTGACTGATGGCCATCTGTACAGAACGGAGGGAGACTGGAGTGCAGGAACGTGGCCTGTGGGAGACGGAGTGAGGGGGTTGGAAGAAACTGAGGTGTGTGCGTGTACGTCTGTGCGTGTGTGAATGTGTCCGTCTGTGTGCGTGCAAGAGCAAGGAGGTCACTATGCATCTGTCACTGAACAAGGTTGACCCAGTGCTTCTCGGTTGCAGGACAATGAATTTCAAAAATCAGTCTGGATTTGCAGATTTTAAGTAAGTCCTTTACTGGAGGAAAAATTAGACCAGCTTCGCTGGAATCACTTAGGAGATGAGGCGCAAACACCACAGTGCTCTCAACAATAGTTTTGTTCTCGAGTGAGTGAGTGAGTGAGTCTCCGTTTCACTGATGACCGTCTGAGGGCAGAACAGTGTGATGGTGGAGAGTGAAGAAATTAGCTGTGGGGAGAGGCAGGCAGGGACAGATGGAGAGGGAGGAGTGTGTGTGAGTGTGTGCGGAAAGAGAATGAGGTCACCAGAGGTCAGAAGACCCCCCCCCTTTCGCCTTGTTCCCAGGCTCCACAGTCATGGGGCCTCTCTGCTTACATTGTGTGCGCTGCCTGTGTCTCCATGGCGACCTTTGTTTGGGGGTGCAGAACCCACAATAGGAGCACAATGTCACCCCCGAAGGGAGGGGGTCTGGAATCTGCTTGTCTGTCTCGAGGTGTCTGTGCAGTACATCGCGGGTGAATATAAAGACTCATAAAGACTCTCGAGTTTGGGGTGAAGGTGTTAAAAATAGCAGGTTATATTTTAGAAATTAAAGGATAGATTTTTTTTTTTGTGAAAAAAAGTTGTTAACTGGGTCCTCCTACCAGTGTTGCGTAACTTCTTGCCTTCAAAGCCCATAATATATTAGAAGCTCTTTACAAGGTACTTGACCCAGTTGTGTGGAGCCGCTTGACATAAAATTTTAAAGTAGATTTTTGATTGTCAGAGCATGTTTCAGAGAGGGGAGGGAGACAGGAAATGTACAGCGTATATTTCAGTCTTAGATGCAGGTTGTGTTCCAGCTGTGTGTGCTTTGTGCATTGATAATGCAAAATGTCGTGTCTTACCATGCCAATATGCACAATAATGCGGAAGGAATTTGGACTGAATTGATAGATCAAGCAAAGGAGGGGGGAGATATCAGTGTGTGCTGAATGTTCAATACATATCAGGCAACGCAGCAAGACAGAAAGTGAGAGCCTAAGCTATTTAAGTTTTCTGAAACGATAAATAAAAGGGTAAAATGCATAGTTGGTTTACATTTTTGACCATATAGTAAAGGAGATATGTCACGAATCCTGCGCATGCTCAGAACTTTGAACATTCTTGGCCTAATAAAGACACCAAATGAAGGGAATCTGCTCGACTGCTAGTAATAATCTGATTCAGTCGTTGCTAATCCGTCTTTGTTTTTCATTGTATTTATATATTTTAGTTATCCAGGCACTATGCTTTTCATATTAAGTTTTCTATGGAAATTCGAGGATTCAAAACGCTATTTAAGCGCCGTAGCCTTATGGAACGAAACGACTGGCTGTTTGGCAAGGGCATCCAGCTCGTTTTCTTCCAGCGTTTGTTGAACAAGTGCTTGTACGCTGGCTGGAGTTTGGGGAATCATCCTGCGCTCATGGGAAGCAAATAATAAGGACTTCATGTCGACCAAAGACGTATCTTACGCATCTAAAGTTAAAAAGTGGTTGAAATTCCGAGAAATGCGAGACAAGTGCAGAAAACAGCACTGAAGTTCCGAGACTGGAGTTGTCTCAGGTCTGTCGACACTACCTCTTGTTCGCCACCAGAGGGTACTCTTTTCTCTCATAATCTCGCAGCCCGATTCATTGATGGCCCGAGGCACAAAAGTCTCCGCTACTCAGTATCCACAGTTCAGGCTCTTGGGTTGCCTGTGCGATGTAGACTGCGGTGTTTTGAACATCTGATTTATGTCTGTGATAACTACATTAGTGATCAGTGTTTGCCTTCTCATTTCTTAAGAGCCAATTTTTCTAAGAATCAGGCAGTTGACCAGTTGGGTGTGATATACGGTGGTCTCAGATTTGTCTAAAATTTTTGTTGGTGAAAGATGGTTTTTTCAGTAGAAAAACTGCAAAATTTTAAGTGCCAATACCCTGCGGTTTATTTTTGGGGGGTATCAGAAGGGCCAAGGATTCAGAGATGAGAAA